>CAWUFW010000173.1:4269574-5566648 GCA_963921515.1 Calotriton arnoldi
CCTAGCTTAAACCCTGTTTTTTGATGAGCAAGCGCCTTGACACCCTCGGGTTAATGTTTCGCGCTCTATAAATCTCCGTTTCATTTCATTTCATTCACCTAGTCCCCAATTATAAAGAAAAGACATCAGAACTCAATTGCAATAAGTTATTGCAGTACTGACATTGTGAAGTCAGAGCCAGTAGCCGAGATGAAAGGCAGGTCAGGTTATGGAGCAGCTGTTTTAAAGCAACCAAATGAAATGCTGCCTTTCTTTCTTCTGCTCTAATTTTATAGTTTACAGTGACAAGCAGAAAGAACATGTTTATTTTTTGCACTACTTAGCTAATTATAGCAAAGTTAGAATCTTTATGCATGTTTCTACACATTCGAGCTACTGCAGTTTTTTTTTTAAACTAACTTGTATTTAACTGTTTCTAATATCCTTTTGCAACAAATATTGAACAGGTTTTGATGCATTTAATTTTGCACTAGAGGTTCTATTTTTATACTTCAAGTTTGCAGACATGCTCTCTCTTTCATGTGAAAGAGCGACGCACCAAGGTTTTGAGTGGTTTGCGGGAAAGGTGATGGTGTGACCATGTATTATATGGGATAAAGTTCCCCCATTCCATACATAATAAGGATATTGCAAGTCACCTTGACGTTCCATAACCCTATAAAGGAACTTGGCCTCATTCCTCTATTTGGTCATGGAACTCCTCTGTGACTTGCAATATCCTTATCATATACAGCAGGGGGTACTTCATCCCTTATATTACATTCCGAAACACCGCACTATTGCAGATTTCTGCCTAAGAGCTAGAGCCCTACTGACATAGACTTCCTCTTACTGACTGCCTGGACACAGCGGCTGAAAGTAAAGTTGGTTTCAGTATTATTTTTATCAGGTCTGCAAAGTTGCGACTGCCCCAGCCTGTACATAGTTTTTGGAAACCACTAACCTGTCAAAAATCCACCTGATTTCTAGGGGCCTCTGACCACACCGGCCATACTGGCCATTTGCTTGTGTTTTTGAGTTCTGGAATGGTCAGGGGCAGATACTCGAATAACAGTTTGTATAAAATTGTCTGTATACTTTTTCATCACAGCAATTAAGCCTGCATTTGCTGTAATTTTTTTTAATGGTTTTATTGGGTTGTTTTTTTACCTTTCTTTGCATTAAAGTACCGGCTTGACCAGTAAAATACTGGTCAAGTGGCAGCTCTAATCAACAAGCCTGTTCTTCGCCTAGTTCTCACAAATAACCTGCATGTTGTGTCTGACGCCTTCATCCAATATCTAGTACTGCACTTATGCAGTGTCTTCTAGGCCCATTCTTTTAATGCAAAATACAAAACTACAAGTCCCAGAATACAAAGTGCTGATGACAAGAACGTCAGAACTGGCTTAAAATGCCAGACACAACATGTGCTCATTAGGCCCCTAGTCTGGGCTTATTTAAATGTGATATTGGAAAGCAAAAGAAGTACCTGAAAATCTGAGGTCTATCCGCACACGCTATTATACCCTTTGAAATGAGGAAAGCACATTGGACATAATTTCAGTCAGGCTGGAGGGGCCAATAGAAAGGTCTGTAGTTGTAAAGTAGTCCCTCCACTCCTACAGTTCAATGCAAGCACTCGAGTGGCCGTGGAAGGCTACACTCATTTAGACACTAGTATAAGGTGAAAGGCAATATTCCACTGGGTGAGCCAGGAAGTGACTGGCAGCTTCTCAAGTCAATGAGTGAAAGAGGCGCGGTGAAGGAAGCCAATGGTTGAGAATGATGGACTCAGCCCCCTCTTTGTATATTGTAAGCAACAGGTCTGTTTTACAGCTGCGACCCTGCCCTCAAAAGTCAGGTCTGAAACCCGCACAAAGAATGTTAGAAATGTAGACACTAGAGAAACTTCCCAAAGTATACTTGTTTAACGAAAGTTAGGGGCGCTTTGTATCTAAATGTGTCGTCTTTTCCCACAGGTTTGTTCTCCGTCATCTGCTCGGTTGCTCTATTTCCTCCATCTCACGCGGCCCTGCCAGCGCGGGCTCCCTTATCTGCACCCATCTGACTGCAGAGGTCCCACGTGCCGAAGACCTATCACAGCAGGGCAGCCCCTCCACTCTCATCTCCCACCCACCTGCCAGCTCCCCCTCTCCATCCTGTGCAAATTTGTTTACCAAAATAAGCTTAAGCAAGAGGAAGGCGAACAGACCAAGGGCTTTTTCAGAGATGTTAGTTGTCCCTGTGGGATACCCCCCTGGGATGGCCCCACCCAGTCACACTTCGATTTGCATGAAGCTCTGGGTATAAGAAAATGCCTGTGCACAGTTTAGTTGCCCAAGGTCACACCGCGTGTCATGTCAGACCAGACGTTGGTTTAAATTCTCTGGGAGAAGTAGGGAGCTGCCTGCCTACTTGAAAGGCTGCACAGTAGAGGGCACGTGGAATTTGGTGGTTGTATGTCAATAGTGAGGCTAGTTTTGTTATGCTGTGATTCCTGCCCACACGTGGACCCCTTCACTATGCTCGCCTGTGCCTTCCTGCTCAGGGTGACAGAAACAGAAACAGGCCAACAAGAAAGACAAAGTGTCAACAGGGAGAGCACGCAGCATATACAGAAGTGAACCTCTGCTGTACACTGAGAACAGCACAAATATCTGGTAAACGAAACGTAAAAGAAATGTGTACATTTTATGGGCGAAGCGGTGTCGAGGCGTGCGAATACAAAGGGACTGTGGTGTTATCTTGTTTTGGGGGTTCTGTGGTCTGAGCGTTTATGGAAATCCCTGAGGCATAAGGAGTTTGAAGTTTCTATTATACTTAAGGGTTTAAGTTTGGAAGGGGCTGTAGTTTTCTGGGTAGAAGAGGAAAGGTGCCTGGCAGCTGAGGGAGCCCCATAGTGCCAGACAGTTTTGGGGTCCTTGAGGGTTCAGACGGATTTTAGGAATTTCAGGGTGCCCTTTGGTGCTTGGTGACCTAAGATACTGAAAGCTCGGGCCTTGTGAGCAGCTGAGGACCCTATGGGTCAGGCTGGAGCCCCCCCAAAATATGCCACTTTTTCAGGCTGACCACCCCACCTAGCGCTGAAAGGTGGCTAGCACTTTAGCCATGTGTTCCAACAATTGTAAAGAATGTGTGCACAAAAGCTTCAGGCCCTAAAATTAGGTCTGGGCCCTTGAGTGCGGGCTGAGGGGCCAAAATGTAGGTCTACTTCTCTCATGAGTGCACAGATTGGACTGAACGATGGGCCTGATTATGAGTTTGTCAGTTCGATACACCGCCATAATATAACTTTGGTGGTCAGACCACCATAGGACCGCTGCTACAGCCAGGGATCCTCGTTCCCTGGCGGTCTGAGGCCACAATATGCTGGCGGCGGAGCTGCTGCACAGCCAAGCATATTATGAGTTTCCTCACTGCCCTCCTTTACGTTGCGGTGAGCCCCAAATGAAAAGGGTGGCGGTGAGGAAACTAAGGGGGCACTATAGGGTCCCCTGGTGCCTATGTACAAGGAGGTGCATGCAGGGAGGCACATGGTGTGCCCCCCTGTCTTTCTGCACCGCCAGTTCCTGCACGGCATGGACTTCACAGTCCATGCTGTGCTGGAACACGCTGTGGCGGTCCCATGATGCTGCCTTTCTAAGGCTCTCCTATGAGCCTTTGAAAGGCAGAGCTGTGCGCTAGCCACCGCAGGACCGCCTGCCCGGATTACAATTTGTAATCCAGCGGGTGGTCGGCAATGGAGTTTGGCAGTGTGGGAGCAGGGCGGTGGCGTGCCGCCCCGCTCCTACACTGCCAAACTCATAATCAGGCCCTATGTGTTCTGTATCTAGACCAATCAGACAATAATGAAGTCTCTTTCTATCACTGTACCTAATGTTCTCTGATTTCTTTTTACACAGAATGCATTAAATATTGTTTTTCTCACTATTTTTCCTGCTTCTCCACTAGATCACTGGCTCATTAGTTCTGCTTTTCAGGTTTTCTGGAGAATTAAAACGATGTTCCAAAGAGCTACTGGTGTGTCCAGATGTTGACCCTGTGCCCGCTGTGCCATAGAACTCAAACTGCACATCACATGAAGTAGGCCGAAATCATGCTAATGCTGCTTGTGCTTCCATTCAGAGGTTACCTGGCCTGCCAGTTTGGGCTCTTGGCACTGATTTGCAGGTGTTTCATTCTCATCTTTCATGATCCAGACGAGCTAAAAAACGCTGGCATGGAATATGCGGGGAGCAAATTATCATTGGTTCAGATGAATTCCGATTGTTTTGCAGATTTATATAGCGCGTACTCGATCCGAAGGTATTGGAGCGCTTTACATGAGCACCAGTTACGTTACACAAGGACACATTCATTTTTTAGGTCTCGCCTGAGCCAGCGCATACGCTGCTCTGGTGAGACTTTTAGTAAGTGGGCTTCAAAAAGCCGACCACAGCTTTTTGTGTGGCCTAGAGCGTGCGGTTACGCGCACAGTTACGAGCACAGGCGCCATCTGGCTTTCCTGTCTCGTCATGGCTCATTAAGTGCATCGCTCGCGGGCACCCTTACAGATCGCGGTCACTTTCACGGCCGCGCGGCCTATGCTTGTTTTTATTTCCTTTTAGCGCGTGTCTCCTCGCTCGCACCTTTGCCCGTCATTGCTTCCGTCCTTCCGGCGCCTGTCACTCCGTCTGAGCACACTCGCTGAGAGTAATGGGCATCCGCTTTTAAGCAATGCTTGTTTTATTTGCCGATTCCTTTGGTGTTAAAATAAAAAAAGAACATTGTCATTGTATATGTGGCAACATGCTCCATAATTTGTATTTTCTTGTTCCATAATTTTGCCATTCTTGCCACACAATATGTTTTTTAAATGCCGCAAACTTTGTGTGGGGCCCTTATCACACTTTTGGGCACACTCAAAAGGGGGATGTTACGGAGACAAGTTACCATCCCCAAACCAATTTCTGGACGTGGTCGCCTATCGCCACCTGCAGGCCAAAACTATAATTTGTGTGCTGTAATCATATGTAATCGCCACAAGAAAGATCTGAATGGCGTCTGTTGATAGGGTTGAACGTGTGATTTTAAGGAGTTCTGCCTACAAAAGGTATTCCCTGTTCTTGTTTCCAAACATCCTCTCTTCATTCTTTCCTGGTTTATCTCACCCTTCCATGTTCCATTCCTTCGGTCCTTCTTACATGTTCGCTCCCTCGCTTTCTAACACTCTTCTCCGTCGCCACCGCGTTTCTTAATTTCCAGCCTGTCGTTCCCCTTTCTCATTTTCTATCCTGCTCTCTCAGTCACCATCTCTCTTCCCCCTTAGACCTACCATCCTATCTTCTCTGTTTCATCCCTTTCTTTATCGGGGTATCTCTTCTTTTTCTTTGATGCTCTCCCGAACTATTTTCTGTCCCTGTCGACCCAATCTACCGCTCTTTCACACACTCGCATGAAGCGCCTTTTCTCACCCTCTCCTGCTCCCTTGACATCTCTTTCTCTCCCCTCTTAGACCCCTTGTTCTCGCTGGTCTTTTTCATTCCAGACTCTCTTCCCTTGCTCACAGGCTCTCCCCGCTTTTCCTCCCCTCACTCTCCCAGAATCTCCGCTCCATATGTGAACGAGCCAGGACATCATACATGGTCTCACTAGCTCCTCCTTTTCTCATTGCTTTCCCTATCTTCTCAACCTCAGCTCTCTTCATACTTTGCCCCATCTCCACCTTTTGTCTTTTTCATTCCAGATTCCCGCCACTCTGTCCCCCTTTACATCTCCTGCTCATCACTCTTCTGAACCCTTCTTCTCCTTGGTCCTGTTTCTACTTTGTGCTTTCTTCGCCCCCTTTTCTTCCTCACTTCACCATCTTCTCGGACCCTCATCTTCTCCTCTTTCCCTTTCCTATTTTTATATCTGCATTGTCCTTTTCCATCACTCACTCCCTTACGTTGTCGCCTACCTCTCTCCCACTTTATATGTCTACCCTCTTCTGACCGCTCCTTTCGTCACACCTTTCTTCCCCTTTATAGCCCATCTCTTTATCCCGCCTGTCTTTCATATTCTGCCATATTTTTCCTTTTTTACATTACCTTCCCGTGCTCCCATCATTCTCCCTTCATAAATTCCTTATTGTCTTGCACACTCTCCAGCCCCCTCTGCCCTTACCAATCCCACCTCTCTTTCATCTCTCTTCACACCTTGCCATGACACTTCTCTCCCACCTACTCCATCTTCAATGACGTCACTTCATTTCAAGAACCTTTGATGTTCCTAAACACACCTTGCCCTCAGCCCACTCCCTCACCCAACCCCCCTCGCTCTCTCTCTACACACTCTTACTTCACTTCCTGTCCCTCTCTCCCTCCTGCTCCTTCTCGCCTTCCTCTGACTCTCCATCTGTCTTGTTCTCTGCCTGCCCCGCCCTCTCTAGCCTCTCTTCAACAGTCAAAGCCTTCTCTTTCTCCCCCTCTCTCGCTCTTGATCCCCCCCCCCCAGCCCTTCTCACTCACACAGATATCTAAGCCTCAGAAATCCATTTCTGGGGAACCTTGGTAAATTGTAATTGCATTTATATAACACTTACTACCCCTGGCGAGGTGCTGAAGCGCTTTACCCTGGGCAGCATGCTGCTACCGAACCCAAGGTTAGTGGCTAGTCATGTTATTGGTTATTGGGGTTAGTTTAGTGACTCAAGCAACTATTCCATGCATTCACTAGAATTTCCTTGGGGTAGATGAAATAAATAGCAGTTGGGTGTTAACATTAGTGGGGTGGGGGAGTGGTTGAGGTATGTGAGTTGATGCAGATGTTTATTGGGATTCTTCATGCTGATGTTTGGTGGGATTAATAAAATACAGATGAATGCAGATATTCTGAACCCTTTCCATGTTACAAGCAATAGGCAGTTCTCGGGCACAGCCTCCTTGTCCTAGCCTCATCGCAGCCCTGGGCCCTTTGTGCAGCAAACCACTCACTGGTGTTGTTTGAAGACCTAAACCTTTCCAGCAAATAGAAAACAAGCATTGGCATAGCCAATAGGTCTCGCCTTTGGGACCAGTGCCGGACTGGTGATTCCGGGCACCGGGCAATCCCCCGGTAGGCTGTATGGGCTGGGGGCCGGTTTTTTCACAGTGGGCCGGTTTCGTTGCTGGGGACGATTTTTGGTCTGTGACGGAGTCAGACAGTCTCTCTGCATTAGTAGTCTGTCTGACCTCCGCTCCGTGCAGGGAAAAAACAGAACTGCTATTGGTGGGGTCAGGTGCACCCGGGGCAGGCAGCCTGTGAGGCGATGATCGTGATGCTTACTGGCCTGACTGTGTGTATGGGTGAATTAATTTACAGGGTGCTGCGCGCGTGCACTAGTAAATTAATTCACCCGGCACCACTGGGCAGGCACTTTCACTTTCGGCACCACAACAACTCGTGACCCTACCGGGCCCGTCACAGGAGTGATGGATGACTGTTACGTCATCAGAGAGACCCCTGATCATCTCCTCCCTAGGGCGCGGCCGCACGACGAGCCAGGCTGGCGAACTTGGGGAGGGCGCAGATCATTGGTCCGACTCAGCGCGATGCGCGAGTCTGACCAATGATCTGCGCTCCCTCCCCAAGTTCGCCAGCATGCTGCATTATGCATGTTACTTCTGCCTATAGCTTTTTACATGCACACGCAGCCAGGGCACCGCGGACCGGCCACAGACAGAGTAGAAGGGGAAGGCAGCAGCCAGGCAGCCAGGCAGCAAGTAAGCAAGCAGTGGTTGAGTGCAGAGTGAATAGGCCGCTCGCCGCCGCCTGAGCCTGCCTCCACTGTATAAATACAAAGTAAGTGTGTCGCCCTCTTTCCTGGATGAACCCTTGTTTTTGCCCCCTAGTAGATTGACACCTCCAACCCCAATGGAGGTGCCTTGTGTGCCTACAGAGTTCTCTGGCAGAGCACAAGGCTGGGTGTACCCATCCCAAAGTATACGGTAGAGGGGATTGACAGCTACTGTGAAACTTGCTTGTTGGCGGGGGCCCAAATAATGATTGTTCCGTTTTTTGCACATACCATCAGATTGCCCTTAAAGCGCTACACGATTGCTATAGCAACATCAGGGTCTGGAAATATTCGAGCCACAATGCAGTTAGGGGGAAGACATGATAGTAGTTCAAGGAATCGTCTACATCACTTTCTAGTGAAAGGCTCAGTCTCTGGCCAGAAGAGATAAACCCGCTTACACAGGTTGCGCGAGAGTGTATGCAGGGGATAAAGGGTCTAAGGCTCGGCCGGAAGTTTGACTGAACCTGGGCCCAGTCAGTGTTTTGGATATGCGCAGATGCTCTTGTCCTTGGTGTGTATCCGGCGTTCCTGCGGTGCACATCAGTTGCATCGTTATGCCACAGTAAATATGCGACCTATGCTCATCACCCATGGGAGTGTAGTGGTCTCCCAAGACAGGTACTGCTCTCTCCCTTCAACAGGAATCAGGGGAAGAAATAAACGGGAACGGAGCACAGATGCGCTTGCATCTGGCAAGCAGTGCGTGCATGGGAGGCATAAATAAACTAACAAGAGGGAGTACCATAACACAGTGAACTGAAACTGACCAATATAAGTAAGCGCACAAAAGCAGTGCAGACGGGGTGGTATATATATGCTGTGATATCTCACCTTGTTCTATAGACAGAACACAGTATTAATGTAAATTCAATGCTAGTTGGCTCTCCCAGATGCAGGCACATCAATTCAAGGTTAAAAAAACGAATGTTCAACTCATTTAATTTGCGATCGTTGCTACCCAGATGTCAGCCATTTATTTTGGGCTGGGGCACCGTGGGCAGGACGGGTCAGGCAGCACCCTTCTGCTCTTTTTATGCAGGCTATCAAATTAGTGACCGCTCTACGTTTCGATATGAATTCATTGTTCTTGCCGCATTCGTTGTTGGGCAATTTCACATGACGTCATCCCCAACCCCAGCTCGCAGTTCTCACTGCAGGTTATGGTTCTTTCTGCTCATTATCTCAGTTGGTCCTTCTAATTCCCTTCCATAGGCCCTGCGTCTTTGGTCCCCATTTATGATTGCCCTCCACATTGTGTTGAAGGTAAGTTTTTTCCTCTCTGGTCCCTCACAGCAGTTAATCCTTGTATCTATTTATGAGATAGTGCTTGTTGGGGTGGTCCCACGGCCTGGTGCATCATACCTTAGAATTATCAGCAGGCATAAGCATGTTCATTTGGCTCTATCAACTGTATTTTTATGGTACACCCACAGTGGTCATTCATTTGTTTGTACTGGTCAGGCCTGTAGTCACAGCCTGAGACAGTTTGCACACACAACCTTCTCACTTGCTTAGGAATGGGACAGTATTTGAGGTGGCCATGGCAGGGGGAGGCAACACAGTCACAAAATGCATGCGCTCTCAACACGGGGGTAGATGTCTTCAATGGCCATGAGAAGTAGTTGCTGAGGGCCACGCGCATGCCACCTCCAGACAGTCATGGCGGTCTTATTTTGGGGTTTACTGGTTCACTCCCTTGCCAACATCTGACCACTAACGGAACTCCACATGGGCTATTTCAAACTTGTTGACCTTTTTTAATGTATTGGTGTTACAGGCATCCCATGTCCTTACGGGAGATGGTCACAGATCAATCGGTCCGGATATTGGGTCTGGGAAGCGATGCAACATGGGTTACGTCCCACCCCTGCTAGGGTGAGACTTGCAGGGCCAGAAAGGGCTGAAGCGGGGAGCTACTAAGCGCTACCAGAGGGCACATCTGGGCCTTTGAAGCCTTGTCTAGATCTAAACACAAGTTTTAGCAGAACACTGCTAGATGGAGTTACCATATGATATAACAGGCAATATTAAATCAGCCTAATAAGGTGTGGAGCAATGTGGCCTGTGCCAGCGGGGCTAGCACTCTTAATCCCAGAGGAAATAGCTATGCTCAGAAAAGTGTGACAATGAATAGTGATACACTATCCATACACTTACAAAAGTAGTTGCACTCGCAGCGCTTTAAAGAATATGCATCCGTAAACTCTCTCTCCTGTGTTAAACATTCAAAATGATACTGGGACTTCATGGGGAGATGCTCTCCAAGGATGGTGAGCTGTAGCACTAGTCTTCCACAGGCCGCCCTTGTGAAGTGTTTCTTAGATACATATTGTTCATACTGACTGCTGAGACATGGTTAGATAAGTCCTTGTCGGCCTCAGATTCCTCCAAATTAAATTCAGGTTTGATCTGCTTTATTACATCAAAAGGCCATTTTTGTTGGCTCTTAGGGCTCAGTGCACTTTACCACCGCTAATTGGAAAATTGAATTTACTTGTAAGTCCCTAGAAATGTGGTTCTACATGTACCCAGGGACTGTAAATTAAATGCTGCTAGTGGGCCTGCAACACTTATTGTGCCACCCACTTAAGTAGCCTATTTAAACATGTGTCAAGGCCAGGGCCTGCCATTGCAGTCTGCCTGTGCAGTTGTAAAACTGCCATTTTGACCTGGCAAAAGGAACCTTTTGCCAGGCCTAAAAATATTCCCTTTTACTACATATGTCACCAGTATGTCACCACTAGCGCAAGCCCTGTCCATAAGGCAGGGTGCAGTATGCAGAGTGCAGTGTATTTAAATGGTTTGGCATATACTTTTAAGTTTTATATGTCCCGGAATAGGCAAGGCTCAATTGCTACCCTTGTTCTTTGTGTGATTCTTGAATTTTTCACAATCCCATGACTTCAGTGATGTACAGGCAACATTGATGGCAGCACCCACACTCTGAAAAGTGTTCCAGTGCCACTGGCCTGGGTGCCTTTGTGTGAATTTTTCATGCTTTCTGGCCAGGGTGCCATGTGTGACGTTTCCATGCTTTCTGGCTGCCTGGGTGCTTATATGTGACGTTTCCATGACTTCTGGCCTGGGTGCTTATGTGTAATATTTCCACAGTTTCTGGCCTCAGTGACCTGGATGCTCATGTGTGACATTTCCATGCTTACTGGCCTGGGTGCTTATGTGTGACATCTTCATGCTTTCTGGCCTGGTGTGGCCAGGCCTGGGTGTGACTTTTCCATAGTTTCTGGCATCTTTGCTTTAGATGCTAGTTATCAGTTGCTTATGTGTGACATTTCCACAGTTTCTGCCCTCAGTGGCCTAGGTGCTTATGTGTGACATTTCCACAGTTTCTGGCCTCAGTGGCCTATGTGCTCATGTGTGACATCACATGTCAGTGCTTAATGTGTGACTATGTGAGTGACAATTTATTGAAAATACAATAAAAGAATATCAGAATGTAGTTTTTATGCTGTAAAGTTATGATGTTAAATTAAATATGTGATGGAAAATCTGCTGTAAAATGCACCATTTTGATCTGTCTTTTTCCAAAATTTTCGTGGGGGGAGAACCCCCCCAAACCCCCCAAATAGTGGTCGGGCTCGCTCGCTACGCTCGCTCGCTACACTCTGGACGAGGGCTGGTCGGCCAAATTTTGCCAGGGCTGCTTTCAGTTCCCAGTCCCGCCCTGTTTGGGACCTTATAAGTGTTTAGCCATGCAACAGTAGATGTTGTTGCACCAAGGATATTGTGCTGCATAACTAAATACTTATAAGGTCCCAAAAGCGAGACCTATTGGCTATGCCAATGCTTGTTTTGGTAGGCACGGGGAGATTAAGTGATTTGCCCAGAATCACAGGATGTTGAGCCGACGCCGATGCTCGAACCTGGTTCCCCAGCTCCAAAGTCGGCAGCTCTAGCTGTAAGGCTACATCTTCTCCCCTGTCTATTTCCTAGGACTATTTCCTAGAAGTAGTCGCACCTGAATATTGTGAAAAGCACTAGCCCCTGTATCTGAAGACTGCTGGAAGTGTAGGTGCTGCTACTATGCGGTACGTGGGGTTATGTAGCAGCAGTGACTTTGGGTTTGGCACGTCAGGTGTGAGTAGTAACCGCGGGCGGAGAACTCCGCTCCGCCCGCGGAGTGTGCAGAGATTTGCCTACTCCGTGTTCCGCATGCGGGGGCGCACGCACAGTTTTCGCAAGGATTACCCAGAGACGGCGAGGAAGAGGAGGAGGGCAGCCCGGGGACGCCGCAGTACAGGTAAGTGGTTTTTATTTTACTTTTCATTAAAGTCTAATTCATTGTTAATAGGGGGGTGGAGGCGGGTGGTGGAGCGGAGTTCCACGGAGTTTGTTCCCAACTCTGTGGATCTCCGCGTAGTCCTGCTACGCCAACTACGCCCAGGGTTAGTGAGTAGTTCATCCAGAGCAATGCTTGTTATGTTATGTTATGTTATTTTAATTTTATAAGGCGCACAGCTACCCT
Source organism: Calotriton arnoldi (assembly GCA_963921515.1). Taxonomy (NCBI): domain Eukaryota; kingdom Metazoa; phylum Chordata; class Amphibia; order Caudata; family Salamandridae; genus Calotriton; species Calotriton arnoldi. The sequence goes on from CAWUFW010000173.1 coordinate 4,281,838, forward strand.
AGGGTTTCCCGGCGCCGCCTGAAAGGAGCCAACGCAGACAGAAGGGATCTACATGTTGAATAGCCAAGTTTTTAAGCCCCTTCGGAAGTTCTCATACGTTGTTGTAGCCCCTCTCTTTAATGAGAAAAGCCAACTGCAAGTGTCTGTGTCTCAAGACCTGACTCTGTCATGGGCCCACTTAAGGCTTCTCTGCCTTGAAGCCCTTAAAGCCCCTCCCAGTGCTACCCCCAATTAGTCAAGGATGCGGCCAGCTAGAGATCCTTCTTACTCAGATGAATCATTGACAATCTGGGACCCCAAAGCATCGCTAGATTACCATGGGTCATATTCAGGGCTTTAAGTGGGATGAAAAAACAGGGGAGGTTTATGAAAGGGGTGGAGCATGTATAATTAAGGGTGTGGCTTAAACATATACACTAAACATATCTGCCAACTCACAGGGTGCCACCGCGTGACACACGATATCAGCTCCCATCACACGTCCTCCCGGTGAGGAGCCGACATCACACAGTGACTGGGAAAACTAGCTGAAAACCACCGTAAATAGTGGTTTACCAGCGTGTTTTCCGAGGCTTTGAACTGCTGACGTCCATTAAGGGGTGTGAAAACACCCCAGTACACTGGCAACGGGCCTCAGCAAGCTTTTTGTTCTTCAAGTTGGCAGGTATTACTAAAATCTGTTTCGAGTGTCATTCTACCCACATATTTGCATAGAATCGCAACTGGCATACATGACCATTGCTCTGTGAGCTTTGCAGAGAGGCCAAGGATTGGATGGCCACATATTCTGACACCTTTTTGCCCCTAACAGGCACTGAGTGAAACTTGTAGTGCCCTCAGCCACAACTCAATTGCGCCCTGTTCTAAACACCTGAAGGCGACTCAATTCAAATTATGCCCTAGACGAGAGTAATATGCTGCCTGAAAAAACAAGGTAACACAATATTCTGAAAAGGCAAGCACTCATAGAGAATGCAAGATTAAGTAAAGTCTGTGAAATAGCAAGAATAACATGGAATATGTTACCTTTTTTTCACACTCATTGTTCAGAAATTGATCAGTTCTTTTGCTTGAAAAATTAAGGCGGTGAATGCAGGGCCCCAAAGGGGCCCGTTTCAATGTCTGTTTTAAATGACTCCCTACCAAGTCTGAGACCCGGAGGGACCTGGTCCACTTAAAGCTCTGGTCATACTTATTTTTAACATTGTCTCACCCTACATGTTTCTGCTTTTAAGCACTGAACTTAATGCTGTCTCTTGGAGACTGAACGAAAACAATTCTTGGAAGCTGCGAGCCAGCAGTCAAAACACATGCCAAACCCCGCTCCCCCTTCTCCTTCTCCCGGCCACCATCCCCCCCCGCCCCCCAAACCACCTTCTCCCCGCCACCACTCCCATAGCCTTCTCAGAACCGTGCAGGATTCTTGGGAAGGGAGCAACATTGAGCGAGTCTTTCTTCCAATGTCACCCTCCAGGCACACCTGTTCCTATGCAGTCCTGCCAAGCATCACGCATCAGACGTGACACTAACGCATTTCAGTGTGGTGCTCCGCATCACCGCACTGAAATGCATTGTCACGCATAATGCATAGTGGCAGTCTCAGGTGTTCATTTACTGATAGCTGCAAGCGTGAGTGTGGCAGCTGGCTGCAGGCACTGCCTGTGGTCTGCCTGCGCCGGCGCGCCGCTTCGGTGGTCTTCTTGAGGCAGTGATCCCAGCTAAGCGCCTGCCAGTCCCAGGCTCTCTGTTACAATGTATCACCGTGGCAGCGGTGCCGCGCGGCTCTGTGTCAGCCTGCCTGACGTCACGTCCGTTGCTCAAGCTAGGGCTCTGTGGGGGTATGTCACTCCTGCTGGCTCAGAGAGCGGAGAGTTTATTCTTAAGGATTGGCGCCAAGGCAGCCGCAATAATTATGGGGCAGCGCCGTTGCTTGCACGTGATGGCCCGGCCACACTCTGCTGTAGGCCATTATAATCAAGGCCGCCGCAGCATTCAGTTACAACTTCGGAGCCGGCAGAGAGAATTAGTGCAGTGGACGGGTTAAGGTTTACAGCGCCGGCTGCCAGGTCAGGGGTCTTTAGGCACGCAACGGGGACGTGTCCTCCTGCAGCTGGTGCTGCTGCCGACTGCTGCAGTGTTGTTTGTGAGACTGGGAAGCTGCCTAGGTGATTGGAGCACATCACGGCAGCGCTACTTGCATCTGATGGTTGCTGTAAATTTTAAATGATGACCATCACCCCACCATGAATTGCCGAGGGAGTGACGCTGCCGCAGCCAGGACTGGACTGAGGAGGCGGCCGGTAGGCGGCTGGCCCACCACCACGGTAAACCCATTGCCGTGGCTCTGGCCTCGCAAGTTAGACAGTGAGTGCTGCAGCCAGCCGTGTGTGTGTGTGTGTTAATTTGGTAATGTGACGATGGCCGCCGCCACATTGGTTTCTGATTGCACTCTCTTCAGTGCACTTGACTTTGAGCATAATCTGCTACTAATTTGTAAACTTACTGCCAATTTCGTTTTTAAAAGATGGGTGGCGGTGAACAGTAGTTCTAAAGCATGCCTTTGTTTTTCTGAATAAATTTCATGACTGCGGAGCCACGTATGTCCCAGGAAAATACCTACTGCGTAGCATTCTGGCCTGTACGGAAGCCCGCAGATAGAGTGACAGACAGACCTGGTTGTGAAATAAGAGGCCTTTTATTCACGCCCTGCCAGGGGACTCCTCCGCCCACATTGGCACAGGCTGCCCCAGTCCCTTTCGGGCTGCCGTGCTTCGGAAGAACTTAGTGTCCGGGGTGCACTGCCACATGGCCCCGTGACTATCTGTCCGTCAGGAGAACTGCCCATGAAAGGCTTGGTTGTAGCTGATGGATGAGCGGTGACCCTGGCTCGGCCTGCTGCCCCTCTCTAACCCCCTCTTCTGTCACTGCTCCTACCCCAGCCCTCAGTACAGTGACCAAGCCATTAGCCTCTCCTCTCTCCTGACCTCGACCTGCCCGATACACTCAGCCCCCTCAGTATCCCAGAATTTATATGCAATGCAGTGGAGAATAATCATTTCTTCATTTGCATATTGTGCTAGAGAGGGAACCACGTGCCTACAATGATCTTACGAAAACTATAAATATGTAAACACGTTTCTAGGCCAGTATGTGAGCTACAGTTCATCTTGGATTCTTGAGGTGTACTTCCATCCTCTTCTCTGTTGCTGCTAGCTTTCCAGTTTCATGTTTCTCCCCAGTTGTGGAGAAGTAACTGCTGCAAACATACTTGTAAATGTAGTGGTGCAGGAGAAAGCGCTTGGAGGCCTCGGTTTTTGATGCTTTGAAGCAGTTTTAAGATCGTATTAGAGTTTTTTCGTTCCTCAAATGAGTGTAATTTCTGTAGTTCCTGTTTCACTTGTCTTCACTGCTTGATTTTTGATTGCGAGAGAGTGTCACTCATAGTTCTTGAATGTCACTCATAATTACAGTGAAATTATGAAAATGTCACACATAAGCAATCTGAAACCTTGGCAGCTATGCCTATGTCCTTGGAGTTTGTGTGAGAGCCTCCAGGCAGGCCGCGGCTACACTGCCCGGGGCGGAGGGGACGGTCACGTGCTCCAGGCAGGAAGGTCTCACGCAATAATTAACCAACTGGGCCCTGGGAGTCCAGAACGGAGGGGGCAAACTAGTCTCAGCATAGACATAGCTGCCAAGGTTTCAGATTGCTTATGTGTGACATTTTCATAATTTCACTGTAATTATGAGTGACATTCAAGAACTATGAGTGACACTCTCTCGCAATCAAAAATCAAGCAGTGAAGACAAGTGAAACAGGAACTACAGAAATTACACTCATTTGAGGAACAGAAAAACTCTAATACGATCTTAAAACTGCTTCAAAGCATCAAAAACCGAGGCCTCCAAGCGCTTTCTCCTGCACCACTACATTTACAAGTATGTTTGCGGCAGTTACTTCTCCACAACTGGGGAGAAACATGAAACTGGAAAGCTAGCAGCAACAGAGAAGAGGATGGAAGTACACCTCAAGAATCCAAGATGAACTGTAGCTCACATACTGGCCTAGAAACGTGTTTACATATTTATAGTTTTCGTAAGATCATTGTAGGCACGTGGTTCCCTCTCTAGCACAATATGCAAATGAAGAAATGATTATTCTCCACTGCATTGCATATAAATTCTGGGATACTGAGGGGGCTGAGTGTATCGGGCGGGTCGAGGTCAGGAGAGAGGAGAGGCTAATGGCTTGGTCACTGTACTGAGGGCTGGGGTAGGAGCAGTGACAGAAGAGGGGGTTAGAGAGGGGCAGCAGGCCGAGCCAGAGTCACCGCTCATCCATCAGCTACAACCGAGCCTTTCATGGGCAGTTCTCCTGACGGACAGATAGTCACGGGGCCATGTGGCAGTGCACCCCGGACACTAAGTTCTTCCGAAGCACGGCAGCCCGAAAGGGACTGGGGCAGCCTGTGCCAATGTGGGCGGAGGAGTCCCCTGGCAGGGCGTGAATAAAAGGCCTCTTATTTCACAACCAGGTCTGTCTGTCACTCTATCTGCGGGCTTCCGTACAGGCCAGAATGCTACGCAGTAGGTATTTTCCTGGGACATACGTGGCTCCGCAGTCATGAAATTCATTCAGAAAAACAAAGGCATGCTTTAGAACTACTGTTCACCGCCACCCATCTTTTAAAAACGAAATTGGCAGTAAGTTTACAAATTAGTAGCAGATTATGCTCAAAGTCAAGTGCACTGAAGAGAGTGCAATCAGAAACCAATGTGGCGGCGGCCATCGTCACATTACCAAATTAACACACACACACACACGGCTGGCTGCAGCACTCACTGTCTAACTTGCGAGGCCAGAGCCACGGCAATGGGTTTACCGTGGTGATGGGCCAGCCGCCTACCGGCCGCCTCCTCAGTCCAGTCCTGGCTGCGGCAGCGTCACTCCCTCGGCAATTCATGGTGGGGTGATGGTCATCATTTAAAATTTACAGCAACCATCAGATGCAAGTAGCGCTGCCGTGATGTGCTCCAATCACCTAGGCAGCTTCCCAGTCTCACAAACAACACTGCAGCAGTCGGCAGCAGCACCAGCTGCAGGAGGACACGTCCCCGTTGCGTGCCTAAAGACCCCTGACCTGGCAGCCGGCGCTGTAAACCTTAACCCGTCCACTGCACTAATTCTCTCTGCCGGCTCCGAAGTTGTAACTGAATGCTGCGGCGGCCTTGATTATAATGGCCTACAGCAGAGTGTGGCCGGGCCATCACGTGCAAGCAATGGCGCTGCCCCATAATTATTGCGGCTGCCTTGGCGCCAATCCTTAAGAATAAACTCTCCGCTCTCGGAGCCAGCAGGAGTGACATACCCCCACAGAGCCCTAGCTTGAGCAACGGACGTGACGTCAGGCAGGCTGACACAGAGCCGCGCGGCACCGCTGCCGCGGCGATACATTGTAACAGAGAGCCTGGGACTGGCAGGCGCTTAGCTGGGATCACTGCCTCAAGAAGACCACCGAAGCGGCGCGCCGGCGCAGGCAGACCACAGGCAGTGCCTGCAGCCAGCTGCCACACTCACGCTTGCAGCTATCAGTAAATGAACACCTGAGACTGCCACTATGCATTATGCGTGACAATGCATTTCAGTGCGGTGATGCGGAGCACCACACTGAAATGCGTTAGTGTCACGTCTGATGCGTGATGCTTGGCAGGACTGCATAGATACGTAGGCGAGTGCGGATTAGGAAGTCAAAGGTTCATATCAAAAGGCCCTCAGTCAGGGTCTAGGTATCACAGTAGGGTCTGGAAGGGGAAGTTCACCGCCCAGTGGACCTTACCTGTGCCCACTGTAGTGCTTTGACCTACTGAAAGTGCTGCATTGCCCTTCCATGCTACTTGCTCGGGTGTAAGTGGGCTTAACAAATACAAATAGAGCTCACCAAGTTTATGATAGCGCTCTGTTAAATACCCCAAGAATCTGTGAGCTGTGACATGACTCTGTAACCCACGATTGCTCTTAGGGAGTGCTAGGACTCTCTAGCGGATGGTGGCTTTCTCCAGGCACTCTAGGGCGCTTCGAGGTGTCACAGAGCTCCGAGGGCTATGCGAGGGCGCTGTGAGGTGTGGCAGCGCTCTCTGTGCCATGCTAGAGCTTCCTGAGGTGTAGTGGAGCTCTGTGGCTTTTGAGACTACTGTGTGGGATAATTGTGCTAGGTACTTGTGTAGGGGTGCGTGAGGTGTTACTGAGCTGGGTGCAGTGCTTAATTTGTAAAACAATAGGTGCCAGAGCCCTTGCTATGAGGCCACAGCCGCTTGCATCACCCATTGCCCCTTCCAGCGCTGCGAATGACAGTACCAACACAACTAATAACCCTCACACGCCTACAAGTGTGACAATTAGGACTATTCCAGGTCCCCAAACCCATAAGAATGGCTTGTGCAGCTGGTATCACTCTTACTTAATGCATGTTCAATGAATAAACAACTGTTCTTGTGCTCATCTGTAAATTAGACAACCAGCACCACCATGTGGCAGTCTGCCATAAGTGCTGGTGTTGACAAATAAGTCCCGGAAACTACTGGCTCAAATTAAGCACTGGTTGGGTGGAGTATGACTGGGTGCCATTGAGGTATGATAGTTTTCCCTGTGGCATAGAGCTGTGTCGGGTATGCTAGAACTGTACTGAGGTATGGTAATATTCTCTAGGGTGCATTAGGGCTCTGTGAGTGGTAGTAGAGCTCTGTGCCTTTTTATGCGGGATGATTGAACTATGTACTTTGTAATAGGGCACTGTGAGACATGTTTGTTCTCTGTGGGGTATGCTAGGGCTCTGTTCGGTGTGACAGGTATCAGGATTATGATATCTCTTTTAGGTACTATGTGGCTGGGTGACGTGGGAGCCCATTGTGAGGTATGTCATTTTTGTGTGGTTTCATGGTCTCTGTGGGGGGCGATGGCTGTGTGTGAGATACGAGCACTAGGAGGTATAGCTTACTGTGAGAGAGTCCAGTAAGGTACTGGGGCTCAGTGAGGTACAATAGCTATGTGTAAGGTTAAATACAGGACAATTGAGGTGCTGTCTGTGAGGTATGAGCACTCTCTGTGAGGTGTCAATTGGTGCTTTGTGACGTATGCGAGCTTTCGTCTCTCTCTCTGGGGTATGTGTAGGGCTCTGTCTGGTATGAGCTCTCACTCTCACTCTCTCTCTGAAGTAACCTGTGCCAAAAATAAAACACAGCACCGTGGAAAGCCCTCACGTCTAATGTGTTTAATGCTAAAAATATCAGACAGCGCAGCAGATACTCAAAAGACAGTTGTCATTTAACTGACCAGAAGTCTTGCTAGATACGGGTCAGTTGGAGCCTAATGCTATAATACATTAAAGTTATGACGGTTTATATATATTTCTTCTCAATATAAGTCTGTGGAATTGAATCATGTGAGAGAAACATGTTACTTTCAGCGAAAGCATATCTAATGACAGGTGGCAAAGTCTCCTTCTGGAGGGAATGTGAGACATCCTTGAGAAGAAGATCTCATTCATGGATAAAATACTGAGTCCATTACTCTTGTAAAGTCCGACTTCAAGTTGCCAACACTGAAAACTAGGTTACGCTTTGCAGAAATGCACACATTTACAATGCTGAATAAAATGGCTTCTGAGCCTACTAGAGCCATCAAACGTAGTGAGCAGATTTGAGGCTAAATGACACCTCAGATAAATACGAAACAATATTCATATTTGATCATAAAATATATTGATACACACAGTTATATATATGCACAGTTATATATTTATTCTCCCATATACCCGTCTCAATGAATCAAAAACTGGCTCCGACACAGCTAGGAGTCACAATGTGTGAGCAGTTTATTTTCAGGTTGTGACTTCTCTGGAACCAGTCGCGGCCGGCATGGCTCCCGGGTGGGGAGGCCCCATGCGGGGGAGGGGGGGCGGGCGAGTGGTCATGAGAGAAGGGAGAGTCACGCGGGAGGGGGTGGTTTAAATAATAATTTTTAAAAAACGTACCTTTCTTGTTTCCCGCGTCTTCTGCTCGGTCTGCTCCTGCTTTCCTGCCAGGAACAGGAAGCAGGCAGCTTCCCTCCCCTCCCCTAAGCCAATCACAACGCTGCAATGGCAGCGTTGTGATTGGTTGGGATGCCGACCCCACAGGCGTCTAAGGGGAGGCCATTTTCTCCATGTAGGCTGCATGCTGCCTACATGGAGAAAAGGGAGAGTGCGCATGACTGGTTTGGTCGGCCCAAGAGGGCCGACCAAACAGTCAGGGCCTGCAACATTGAGCTAGCCACTCCTCCCCTGCCCTTGAGCAGGACCACCCGCCCGCCCCCAACCAAACTCTTCTGCTTTATCGCAGTGTGAGAAGCAGAAACATAAATGGTATTTATAATACCATTTTATGTTTCTGCTTCTCACACTGCGAGAAAGCAGTGGGGCGACGCTCCTCCGCCCACATGGAGGAGCCGCCCCTGTCTGTAACGCGTTTCAGCCTGGAAAGCAGCCTTTTTCACAACAACAAACCCCATCTTGTGCACTCTATTTACATTATTTCATGATTACTGAAAGTGATGTGTGCAAAGAAAAGTGTGAAAAGACTCACAAAAGTACAAATACAAGCATAATACATTGTTGTATCATGATTTTGTGTCCTATAAAATAATCATTAATAGATATGCCACCCCAATTCATTCAGGGGAAGGCACCCCATCAAGCAAAATATACTTTGCCAAACAAAGAATACATTTTGAAATTTTAGACACATAAGTACAGAATTGAATTTCATCATTCTAGACACAAGGATCTCGCAGTGTGATCCTGCATTTCCTGTTAAAAATACATAATTCAATGCAGGATGGCGCAATAAAATGCGTAATGGATGCCATGCTACAAACTCAAGAGCTGCTCGGAGATCATTGACAATTAGTGTGTCAACCAGAAACATCTAGGGCCCTAGTGGGCTGACATCCTAGCCTCTCTCTATCAGAATCCTGTAATCAGCCTTAGCCTTCCCGCTCTTTCGCGAGGTACTTTTGCTGAGAATTCCTATGTGTGTGCTTTACAACTCATTGCTATGACATGTGGTGTGAATAGAGCCAGCATTGCCACAAAGTTAAAAGAGTTCTGTGAGCGGTGTCAAGTGAGAGTACTAATGCCACATAAGTGGACACTGTCCCAGAGGCCCCCAATATAGACGGCCCGTTTGTCAATGACAAAACTGCACTAAGTGCTTAAATGTCCTATCTCTATGAACAGGTCAGAGAGACTATACTTTCTCCATATATGTGCCTAGAGATGTACAAACAAATCTTCCTCCATGTTAAGCCCAATGGGAGTTTTGGTGTTAAGCCTAAGGATGTACTGTGACTTCAGCCTCCTTAATCGATGTTCTCTGTTTCCTCCCCTTACACTTAATAACACTGTATCTAGGGCAAAAAAGCTCAGGTCTCCATCCCTGCTGTCATAGACTTCCTCAAAATGTCGCGCCACAGGATAACTATGGTCTTTATTCTTGATTGCCCTGATATGTTGTAAGACCCGCAGATGCACTTTAAGGATTGTGCTCCCAATATACATCTTGGGGCACGTGCACCTTAGTACATGGACTGCGTAGTCATTTTTGCAGTGTAGGGGTTTACTGATCTTCACTGGAGTGTCAGAAAGAGGTGACATACCCTGCGTGGTGTTCACTCCATATCTGCAGGCCTTACACTTGTGGCACTTTCTAAAACCTGGACTGCCAGAGCACCACCCGGTGGTCATGGCCATTTCTGGACTGTTGACCACTGGATGTTGCCTCATGGATCGAGCTTTACGGAATTTCATCAGGGGCTTGTCTTGCATAACACACCCTATAGTAGGGTCACTGTGTTTGTTGAGTATATGCCTGACTTCCTGATGTTGTATGCAATATCCTGTGATCATTCATATTTCATGTTACCCTGTTTGCCTTTTTGTTTTTTGGAGAACAGCAATTCACCTCGGCCCTTTGATTGGCTTTACTTCTGGCTGCCTGCAGCACCTCTTGGCTGTAGCCTCTGTCTGTGAACCTTCTGAGCAGCTCTTCCTGCGCTTCCCTGAGTTGCTGCTGATTACTGCAGTTTCTGTGCATCCGCAGATTTTCGGCATAGGGTATACTATGCTTAAGCTTGTTGGGATAGAAGCTGCTAGCGTGGAGTGTTGTGTTCCCCGCTGTGGATTGTCTTTAGGTTTTTGTGTGGATTTTGCTTTGCTCAACATAAACTGTGAGATCCAAAAATTGCACCTGCTGCTTACTAATGTTGGTTGTAAAGTGCAACTTGAAGTTGTTTTCATTCAGTTTTTCAGTGAAGGATCGCACTGAGTGATGTTGCCTTGCCAAATGACGAATAAATCATCAATAAAATGCACCCAGATACTTATGCTCTCTGTGCATTCTTGCTCATACTCCTGCGTGAGCACCTGCTCCTCCCACCAGACCATATCCAGATTAGCACAGCTGGGGGTGAAGCAGGTGCCCATGGCTGTCCCCCTCACCTACTTATAGATGTCTATCCCAAATAGAAAACAAATATTATAAAGACACCAACGCACCATTGTGTGTCAGCCGCGGCCGCTGCAGGTAAGAGCGCTGGGGCGGTGGGGCAGCTGGGGGGGATTTCGAGAGACGACCACAAGGGAAAATTAATTATTTATTTAATTTTCCCTTGTGGTCGTTTCTTGAAATACCCCGAGTCGGCCCCATCGCCCTACCGCACTTACCTGAAGCGGCTGTTGTGTGCCTGTATAAGGAGATCAGTCTGGTGCTCAAGAAGTACTCAATGGCTCTCAAACCATCTTCGTGTGAAATGCTTGTGTATAAGGACGTAACGTCCATTGTGACAAGGACATACCCCTCATCCCATACAATGTCATACACACTTCTCAAGAAATCACCAGTTTCCTGGATGTAGTATGTCAGATTTTGAACATAGCTCTGTAGAAAGAAGTCAACGTACCTAGATGTACTTTCAAATAGCCCTCCAATGGCCGAAATAATGAACCTGCCGGGGTGTGTAGTTGCATTCTTATGTACCTTAGGTATAAGGTAAAATATGGGCATAATAGGGGAAACTGATCTCAGGAACTGATATTCCTCCTGAGTGATTAACCCAGTGCCCTGCCAGTGTGACAACTCTACATGGTATGCCGTTCTTACATTCACTACCTCTATCTTGTCAATTTTACAATAACAATCCAAGTCATTCATTTGCCTTAGTGCCTCCCTGGTGTACATCTCCAGTGGCCACAGAATAATATTATCGCCCTTGTCTGATTGCCGCTCAACCACGTCTTTCCTTCTGCTCAGTTTCTCCATTAGTTGACCATACGTATTCATCTGAGAACTCTTCGCACTCCTCATGTTCCGATCAGCACTGGTTTGCAGGCACTTCAGATCTTCCCCGACTAGATCAGAAAAGATGTCTATCGAGTCCCTGGGTAGCACTGGGACAAATGTAGAGTTCGGTTTGAAGGGTGTGAGAGGGCTGTTATACACATCAAGTCCTTGTTCCGGTATCAACACTTCCTCAGAGACAGCCTCTCCCACTCCCACACCCTCTCTCTCAAGTGTCTCTAATTCCATTAGCAAATCAATATCCAAGACTTGTAGGCTGCCCATCTCTCCCTGGGGACCTAGTTGTGGCTTCTGTCGAGTGGGTGGTTTATTCAGATGGCATTTGCAAAGCTTCAATTTTCTAATGTATTTAAATAAGTCAATCGGCGTCTGCCCATAATCCCATTTGGTTGAGGAGCAATATGTGAGGCCTAAAGACAGAATCTGCTGCTCTTCTTCGGGTCAATTCAATGTCCGATGAATTCACAATGCTCTGAGAATTGCTCCTTGCTACATTTTTTACTGTTTGCTTTGCTCTGACTTGTGATTTTTTGTTGTTCGGCACCTCCTATATCGTTTCCTATATATATATATATATATATCGTCCTTGTCTGCTGTACCGTGAATAAACTGCTACAGCTGACTGAGTGGGCTTGTGTGATTTCTTTTCGCGAAATTCGCTTTCCTGTGGAATATATATATATATATAAAAAAACTTTGAAGTACATAAGAATGTATGATTATGTTTTCACACTTGGTGATGTGTGTGAAATATGTTTGGTATGGTGGCTGCCTTTGAGTTAAGACGACTGTGAGGTATGATAGCTCGCTATCATATTGAGGGGTGTCCTTGAGGTCTATTAAGGGTCTTTGAGATATTATAGCTTTGTGAAGTAGAGATCTCTGAGGTATGGTAGCCTTCTGTAATATTTAAGAGCTCTTTGAGGTATGACGGGGCAAGGGAGGTACGATAACTCTCTATGACATTGTGCATCCCTCTTTGATATGATACACCTCTGTGAGGTAGCATCACTGTCTGTGAGGATCGATTTCTATCTCTCTCTGAGGTAGGATGGAGTAAAAAAGTTCTGTTTGAAGTCGCATCCCTCTCACACTCTCCAGACTACTTCTTTCTCTCTGAGGTAGAAGAGGGATCTATGAGGTAAGACTGCTCTCTGAGGCTGGGTATGCCGCTCTCTACTCTCTTTCGTATGTAACCAAATAACATATGTAATAGCTTCCTGTGAGGTTTCAACCGAATAAATATGATAGGGGTCTGCGAGGTACCATATCTCTTTGTGATGGTGCACCGCTCCCCCGTGCCCTCCTTGTCTGAGGTATGATAGCTCTCTGTGAGATTACATCTCTCTCTCTCCGCGGTGTGACGGGATTACGTGAAGTACGATCGCTCTCTGTGAAGTCGGATCCCTCCACCTCTCTCCCTCTGAGGTACGAGAGGGTTCTGCTGGGCGCACTTGCTCCCTGTGACGTTAGAACAGGGCCGTTCCGGGGGAGTGACAGGCCACCCCCTTGGTGGTTGCTTGGAAGCTGCAGGAATCCCTCCCCTCCCCGTCACACGGTCCCTGTGGTAACCCTGGAGGAGGCTGTGCTCCGCTCAGCACTGGAAGATCGGCGGGCTGGGGGACAGCTGACCGGGTAAGGGGGCCCTCGGTCGGCTCTAGCACCGCACCGCCCCCAGACGGCCACCTGGTGCCATGCATTACAGGTGAGAAGGGGGCTCTGTGGGCGTCCAAGTGCTTTATACAGCGCCTCGACGCACTTTAATACACTGTAAGCAGGGTGTACTCGCTTTTGGATGACAGATATGCTGCACTGGGTTTTGGACGGAGGATAAACCCCCCTGCGAGCATATTAGGTATGGAAACAGCTAGGTGGGTTATGCACCGGCTGCAATGCTCCGTCTAGGTTATGCGCAAGGGGACTCAGCCTTTCATCTTTCCACGATGGGTACTCTTGTTTGGACTAACATCTAACGATTAAGCTGCTCTACATGAATATTTCCGCTAATTTAAAAGCACCTTATTTAAGGGCCGAGGGTACTCACTTAACCGTACGGTGGTGATAGGTGTCCTGGTGCACGCGGGCCTGTGCGCACAAGGACTGGACGTCACGTGAATTATCCAGCAGTGTAACAGATATTGAGCTGTTGTTTTCCAGACAGGGCGGTGCGACGCCCAGTAAACACTGTTTCTAGGCGCATGCATCTCGTCTGTTATTTCTAAACTCAGAACAACAAGGTTAAGAAACGTTTAACACAGAAAAGCTGCAACTCCCATATCCCGTTACCCGCGCACTGGGCCTTTCTCTCACACAACAGGCGTTATTCTTTCTGATAACATGATTTTTTCAAACACAGGGTTCTTTCGTTAGTCCACCCTGCTGTAAATAAAATATGTTTTGAGGATAAGAAAAAGTTAAGTAACAGAGGAAAAAACAACGAATAAAACCTGACCTGAAATAAAGAGCAAAATAAACAATAGAGAAATACGCACATACACAACACGTACACACACACACACACACACTAACCACACAAACCCTCCGTGCATCCACATCAACCACACACATACTAAATGCACACTACTTCACATACACAGCTACACAACACACTCAACCATTCACACACCAACCCAAACACACACACGATTTCACGCCGATCTCTTTGTCTTTTGTCGTGATAATGTTGTTTTCGCCTCTCTTGTCATTACAGTTCGGGTTGATTTGACCCGGTGTTTTTCATAATGTTTTGCTGCTCTTTGCGCGTTTCTTCGAATTCTGTCCGTCTTCATGTTAGAACAACATGCCCGAGGTCAACGGGCACACTGTCGTGTTCTTGTGACCCCTGAAAGCACAAACGAGCCCTTTGTCCGCCTTAAATCTAGGTTCGAAGCGCTGCGAGCCAGGAGACGTTCTCGTGATACTCGCATTAGCAATGTATGCGGCAGCGCCCACAGCCATAGGGTCGTGGTCGTGAATCCGAATAACTGTCATCTAGGCGGGTGCCTCGAAGGCCTACAGCGCCGAGGAAGAGCAGACAAAGCACCCGACAGATGTCTATGCTGTCTAAGGCGGGAGCAGTTTGAAATCTGGCTCATCCGTTCATCATTCCGTGTGACCTATGAATGGACATTTCAAAACCCGTGCCCAGAGCTCCTCTACTCTCACGTCCACAGTTCCAGTGTTTTCATGTCTGTGGTTAAAGCACACCCCTTTATTTTCCAGTTGTACTTGGTAGCCTCTAGTGCTTCCGATCAACGTCCACACTATGACGTGTGACCCTGAGCATATAAGAAAGGCCAGCACGTATGACAATAAAATAGTGCAGAGTTTGCATAGCGTTTACTGAGGTAGATTGCAGTGGTGTAATTAAAATGTGCTATTTTCATCCCAAACAACTATAAATACATACAGCTGCACGGCTGCACCTATTTTATGGAGGGCAGAGAAGCTTGATTTTGCCATTGCAGAGAGAACGTGCAGCAAGCTCTTTAACCCACTGAGCTATATCGTGACAGTGTTTGCTTTGTGAGGCCGCGTGCGTACTGTGCTAGTATGGGATTTGCCCACAGTAGTTGTTTTTTTAAGTTTCAAAATAAGTTTATTGAATGCATAGAGATAAAAAGGACATCAGAGCATCATGGGTTCAAACATCAAAAATACATTACAGAAGGCATTTATAGTGGCATATAGGCAGGAATCACAAGAGTAATACAAAATACATGGTAGGAAGAAAAAAGTATAACCAGGCTAAAAAATTGATAAGTATACAACTAAAACAATTATAATTTGAGCAAAAGGGAAAATACAAGTAAAGAATATTCAAGGAGGCTGAGCGACCTCCTGCAAACGAGGGACTGGAGCAAAAGTTTTTTTAGCACTATTATCCAAAAATTGCGTAATGTGAGACCAAAGTTGTAACCTTTTTTTAGCAAGAGACATAGGGAATACAAAAGTTGTATCAAGTCGGTGATTATGACATACAGAGTACCATCAGGCTAAGTACGAAAGCTTGGAAGCATCCTTCCAGTTTTTTGTAATCTGTTGGAAAGCAGCTGCTAAAAACAAGTCAATAATTTGCAATTGAGCTTTCGTACAAGTCCAACCAGTGGAGAGGCTTCCCAGAAAAATATTTGCAAAAGAGAGGGGAACGTCAGAACCAAAAAGAATATTGATTTGTGCCCAGACCCGTTTCCAAAAAAGTAGAACCTGTGGACACGAAAAAAGTAAGTGTTGGAGGTCTGCTTGTGGAAGGGAACATGACCAACAAATGTCGGGAGTGGCGGGATGCATTTTATGTAAAGAAATCGGAGTTAATAGGAGTCTGTTGTAAATAAAAAAGAGCGTTTGAGAAGCGCTAGCCGCTCTAGATGACTTCCTGATTTTCGTCCAGATCTTATCCCAGACAGAAATAGGGAAGTGAGTGTCAAGGTCGGTTTCCCAAGAGAGTTCAGTAGTGGTTTTGGCTCTTGTAGTGGAGGGGAGTAGTAAACGGGAGTAAAGAGTGGAGGCCTTTGGCATGCTGCGAAGGAGGGGATACCAAACGGAGACTGGTGACGGAGTAGGGGAAGGAAGGGATTTAAAGTGAGAGAGTGAATCTAGTATAGCTGAGCGTAAGGATAAGAATTTATGTAAAAAAGAGGGAGGTAAATGGAAAAGAGAACAGGCCTGTGAGAAAGTGAGGAAGGTGTCATTGTCAATTAATTGATGGACCCAGAGAAGACCCCTATCCCTCCAAGATTTCCAGTAAATAGGCCTATGCTTAATGCAAATGAAATTATTATGCCATATGGAAGAAGTGAGAAATGTACCTAAATCATGTGGTTCTGAGTGGAGAAGAGAGTTCAACATTTTACAAGAATGCATAATGATTGGTGTACATAGTTTCTGAGGTTTTCGTGTGAAGGAAAGGTATTCCTGAAATGAGAAGGGGGAGAGAAAGGAGGTCTCTAAGTCAATCCATAAAGGCGAATTAGAAGAGGGGTCCGACAACCATTTGGAAACATGTCTGAGCAAAAAGGCTTTGTGGTACTTAGTGAAGTCTGGGAAGAGAACACCACCCTCAGACTTCGGACGTGATAACTTTAGTAATGACATTCGAGGTTTTCTACTAAGCCATAGAAAAGATGTAAGGATGGAGTTAATTTTATGAAATAGTTTTAATGGGATGGGTATGGGAATATTAGAAATAATATACAGGATAATAGGAGTTAGCATCATTTTAATAGTGTCAAGGCGCCCCCACCATGAAAGATGTAGAGGGTGCATTTAGTTGTGAGGATGCTAAGCTTCTCAATACATTTGTTGAAATTTAAAGGGAGTGAAGTTTTGTTGGAGGGAGAAAACCATATACCAAGATATTTTATGTGAAGGGGGCTCCAGGTAAAGTGAGAAATAGAAAAGTCATCTTTGAAAGTGTATTTAGCAAGGGGTAAGATTTCGCACTTGTCATTATTTAGTCTGTAGCCTGAAACCAAAGAATATGATTGAACCTCATGTAAAAAGGCCGGGAGGGAAAGGTGGGGGTGAGAGAGGGAAAGGAGTACATCATCTGCATAAGCAGCTAATTTGACTTGGAAAGAGTTTGAAGTAAAACCTGTAATAGAATTATTTTGTCTTATTTTGGAAAGAAAAGGTTCTAAAGCAAGGTTGAAAAGAAAAGGAGATAAGGGGCAGCCCTGTCGTACTCCTCTGTAAAGAGTAAAATAGGGGGAGGTGAGGCCATTGGCAAAAATCGCAGCTTTAGGGTTCGAATAGAGCAGGGAAATCAAGGAGATAATTTCCGGGCCAAAACCAAACCATTTAAGTGTCTGAAAAATGAAGGGCCAGTATACTCTATCAAAGGCCTTCTCTGCATCGAGGGCAATGGCAGCAAGAGGCTTTGAAAAAGTGGGAGATTAGTAAATGATGTCAAAGAACAGGCGAGTATTGTCAGTAATAGATCGCCCCTTGACGAAGCCAGTTTGCTCCTTGCCTAACAATTGAGGGAGATGAGATTCCAATCGAAGAGCTAACGTTTTGGAAAAAATCTTATAATCTATATTAACTAAGGAGATGGGTCGATAATTTTTGCAATAGTGAAGATCTTTACCCTCCTTCGGGATAAGACAAATGAGAGCCTCTAAGAAGGTACCTGAGGAGTTACCAGAAACAGTAAAGGAAGAAATAAGAGTATATAATGTAGGTAGGATTATTTGGGCCAAGTGTAGAAAAAATTCGACTGTAAAGCCGTCTGGGCCAGGGGCCTTGTCTTTTTTAAGGGTTTTAAGTGCGTTGAGTAATTCAGTTCGAGACAAATCAGATTCAAGAAGTTCCAGATGCGAAAGCGAGGGTGAACATTTTTGGATAGAGGAGAGGTAAAGAGAGATGTCGTCTTCTGTAGGAATAATCTCTGGTATGTAAAGTTGTTCATAAAATCGGACAAATTCTTGCAGAATTTCATTGTCTTTGTATTTTGAAGTGTTAGTTTCCGTGATAATAGAGTCTATATGAAGTTTATTTTGTTTGGCCTTAAGGTAATTAGCTAATAATTTACCAGATTTATTTTGGCAGCTGTAAAATTTGGCACTGGTCTTTAATAGAAATAGAGAGGCACTGTCTGTTGTGTCTTTATTGTATTGAATCTTAATCAGATCGGTTAGGCATTCTTTTGATTTGGAAGTATAATAGGCATGTTCTAAGTTCTTAATCCTGGATAGGAGTTTTGTTGTCAAAGACCGAGCTATTCTCCTTTTATTAGAGGTGTTTTGAATAATAAAGTCACGTGCAGAGGCTTTGAAGGCATCCCAAATTACATGATAAGGTAAAGTTTCAGTTGTACTTAAGAGAAAGTATTCATTGAAAAAAGAAGTGAAGGAAGTAGTAAAGTGAGGGACGAGAAGCAGGGAGTTATTGAATCGCCATCTCCTCGGATGATCGGAGTGAGACAAGAAATCCAATTGGATGGAAACAGGGGCATGGTCAGAGATGAGTATAGGGCCAATGTCAGCGGATAGCAGAGATTGAGAGACATTGTGTGAGGTAAAAATATAATCAATTCTGGATTGAGTCTGATGGGGAGGAGAATAACAAGCATTTGCAATGCAATAGGTCTCGCATTACTGAAAGTTTGAGCTATTGGCGTTGTTGATGATAATGCAACTCCAATAGCTTAAACTATCAGTAATGCGAAACCTATTACATTGCAAATGAACAAATGAGTTGCTAGAAGCTCTCAAAAAGTTCAAGACACTGGACAAAGTAATTCCCAATTAAAGCAGGTGGCAAATAACCTGTAAAGTCAATAGTTTTTTCCAAAGCGGAAAAGCCTAGGATATACAATGAACATGTGTATGGCCCTATATATATTATAGGGAGTACCATTGTACAACCAGGCCAAGGCATTTCTAAGCATGTTCGGTCTATTCTATGAAAGAGTTGAAGAACCATTTATCTTGCATAATTACTATTTTTATTGGTTAGCAGCAGTATTTGACTAAGTTAGATTTTAATACAAGTAGGTGACTGACTGGAAAAGCTGCCACTCAGCCCTCAATTGTGCAGTTTATTTTACAACAGCAATCATCCCCTTTAAGGAGCACATAAAGATATAATTGTGTACAATGAAACAACATGGCTGTGTAACTCTGGATACGAACTGCGGTGACTGGGATGTGACTTCTTTGTACTCAGTGAACTCGTTTTTTGATTTGGTTAAGCATGGGATGAAATATTGAGCCAATAGGTCTCGCTTTTGGGACCTTATAAGTATTTAGTTATGCAGCACAATATCCTTGGTGCAACAACATCAACTGTTGCATGGCTAAACACTTGCAAGGTCCCAAAGGCAAGACCTATTGGCTATGCCAATGCTTGTTTGTGCTAGTAAGTGGAATACTAAGCATCAGAAAGTTGAGGAATAGTCCCCAAGTGCTGTACAGCATAATGCTATGCAGGGCTACGTTTGATTTGTTCCTAATAATGCTGACTTTATGTAAAATGTATGGCTCTCACAATGTTATGTTGTTTTTAGTTGTTTTATTAGAAGAACAATTACAATAAAAATACTTCAAAACAATTAAAAAATGCACTAGAAAACCAAGTTATGGCAGACCACCATGCCTAGCTCTAGGTGGATGGTGGTAGGATTCCCAGACACTGGCTGTTTCCGACAGCATGACCCTCTTTAATAAACAGCTGCTCCGCATGATGATTTTCATTAAATCTTCGAAAGACTGCGGAAAAGTCCCGGAGTCCCAACAACTGTTTCACGTCATCCTGAGGGATTCATGCACTTACCAACCACACTGGATAGTACAATGAAGAGCCTGATGAATTGATCACTGTGGCTATAGCGTTTACCACATAATTATGGATGTACTGCATTTGGCACATAATTTGGCGTGTTAATTTGCTAAATTTGCAAATCTCACAAAAATGTTGCTTCTAATTAAAATTGATGAAAATAAAACTGAAAGAATGTGCTGCATAATTTGCATCTTTTTACTGCATAAATATTTAAATCTTATTGCCTTATTTGTTTTTCAAAGTAAACCAAATGCGATGCAGTGCGCGCAACGAAATTCGTTTTATTTATTTAAATGTTTACTTACCTGTATTCGGGCGTAATCCCTGGTTTACTACCCCCCACCCTGCCCCTCCCCCGCCCCACGTCACCGCCCGGCCGGCACTCCTACCACGGACCGCTACTGCTCCAATACCTTCGGGTCGAGTTCGCGCTATATAAATATGCAACAAAAAATGATGGGGGCTTATTGATGCTAAGGAGTGGGCTGGTGAAGCACAGAGTAATTAACAGTGAATAAAGTGTCCCACATCAGAGGCCGAGAAGTGACGAGCTGATCCCTGTGTTGACAAGTTGGGGCCCAGCTGCCCTCAGTACACTGAAATATGAACTGACAATACGTCGTGACGTGTAGGCCGCTAGGCCTTGAATGGACGTGAGGTGCAACAAATGTTCTTTCTCTGGTACTTGCAAAGAGGGTGTTATTGTCGGTGTGCTTGTGTTGAGCTAGTTGTCACAATCACATTTTCCAAAATCAATTTAATTATAATTAAAATAGTACCTGCAAGGGATCCGAGGACTGCGCGCGCGCATGTGTGTCTTGCTGTGTGTGCGCTGCTGTGTGTGTGTGTATATGTGACTCAGGTGTGCTTTGGTGTGTTTCTCCGCATGTGGTGTGTACACGTGTGCTTCCTTGCGCGTGTCTGGGTTTGGGGTGTGTGAGTGTGCCTGTGTGTCTGTGATGGTGTGCTTGTGTGTATGTGCGTCCGTGTGTTTCTGAGTGTGTGTATGGCTTTGTACGTGTCTATACATGCGTGTGGCTGTGTGTGCACGAATCCTTCTGTGCATAGATATATCTTCACAGCAAAGAAAATTGGTTCTCACTTTTTGGGGGGTGGAATTGTGTTCAGCTGTTCCCTCAGGTGAATGCGCTGCGCCTCGGTGGGCTTCGTGCAGCCTGCTCGCGCATCCTTCCCAAAGATGTGTGTTCAGCTCACCGGGGGCAGCCAGGCCTCGAGCTTCGACTTTTTGATGGGGTTGGTAAAGCGACCAGCAGACAGCGGCTGTAGATGAAATGACGTGCGAGGGAGGTCGCAGCCGCTGTAAACGCTGAAGGCCGGACTCCGAGTTTACATTGTAATGCATTAGCGCTGCATTAGAGGCGATAGACCAGACATGGACATGAACTTGCCCAGACTTCACAGTCAGACACTGATTATGCACACAAACAGGCTGACATCAAAGGGGAGGCCGTGCTTAGAGAGGTCGTGGTGGGGAGCAGTACATTTTGTGTGTGCATATGTTTGTGTGCGCCTACGTGCAATAGTGCGTATGCACGCATGGTGTACGCATGCATGCATGGAGTCTGTGTGTGTATGTGTGAGATCATGAATGTGAATGCATAGAAGTATTTATATGCACGTGTGTAGAGTATGTCCTGTGAACATTCCTGTATACGTACATGCACGCGCAGTAACACACAAATGTTGACCACATGCGTACCTGCGGGTACACACACATAAATACGAAAGGTATGTTGCATGTGTTAACCTATGCTGACCCACACACCCAGGAAATCTTACATGTGCACACACATAGTATACATATTATGCCAATGTAGTTACACTCATAGGCATCCATATATCCCTCGTTGTACTCACACACACGCGCACGCACAAACACAGAAACACGTACACATTTGTACAAATATGGGTGAAGGATATTTAGTATGAATTTTGGAAATGTGTCTGCCCATCTGTGCACGCGCATAGACACACATACTGAAGTTGCTGCAATGGGAGCATTTGGGGATGTGGTGAATTACAGACGTGCCCTCGTTGTAAACCAGCACCCGTCCTTCAGAGGGGCGCGCCAAGACACCTCTCATTCCGGAGTGGAGACAAATACATGTGTACATTATCCGCCTCATTGTTCTCCTCACGTTCAGATTTTTTTTTTTAAAACACAGAGATGTTTTGCAACAAATTTTGGGAAATCTTGAACTACCTTTAGATTGTTAGAAAAGGTCACTCTTTTAAAAATCGTTATTTCCGTCAGCGTGTGATCTGTGGGAGATTGTAGTATGCCACGTGATTTCACGTGTGCAAGGTTAATTTTCCGTGCATAAGACATGGTTCGTTAGTAGTGCACACACTGTACTTCGAGAGCCCTCGTGATACCCCCTGTGGGAACACTGGTGCACCCTAAGTGTGGCAAGCTGCTTAGCAGGTTTACTCTTTTTATAGGTACGAAACCTGTGCGCCTCGGTCACCCCTCTAAAAACTATTAATACTGTGTGACCATTTAATATAACACACAGTTACTTCTGTGCTGCTTTTGACGTTGCAAAGACAGCACCAACACGAAAAGTCACAACCCTGGATTATAGCAATCCTAAAATATGAAAAGGACCTCTAAAAATATACCTTTATCACCCACGGATATGTAAGTGTTGAGTTTGTGTAAAGTGGGTACAACACACACAAACCAAAACGAGGCGTAAGGAAAGAAGAAGACCCCTTTATGTTATTGTGAAAAATAATATAAAATGTATGGAACAGGTTAGAAATCTGTTTTAGGTAAGGGAATGAGGAAGAAAGAGGTGCACAAAAGCAGATTTTGGAATGTCGAGTGGCCTGGCAGCAAATGGCAGCAGCAGGACTCTTCAAGAAAATTAAAATAAAGAACAAGCCCGGGAATGGTGTGCGCGCGCTCTAAAACGAATTAAACAAGCTGCGAGACGCGCTCTGTGGTGGGGGAGGGGAGGGGCAGGGGCATTGAAGCGAGGCGCGCGCTTGGCCGAGCGAGAGGAAAGCCATATGGCGCCTCTGCTCGTGTGCGCGCGCGCGCTCTAACAAAACCACTGGTGCGCGCGCACCACAGAGGAGCGAGGGGGGGCGAGGGAGCCTGTCGTCTGTGCCGCGCGCTGATGCGCGTCCTAGACACAGACGGGAATGGGCGGAGCAAAGGCGGGACATGCGCCCGCCTTTGCCCAATTGCGTGCCGTTATTTTTTTTAAAAAGCACGCTACAGCCAATGTGGGCTTCCGAAAGCAAAACCACACGCACGAGCGTGTGGTTAGCTTTCTGAAGCCCAAACAGGAGGTCTCGCGGCAGGGCTACGCACTGCAACGCTAGGCGCGAGACCTAGAAAGTGTATTCTTGAAGGGATGGGTTGCACAGTCTCCAGGCGTCAGTTAGGTGAAGATTATTTATAGTTTGTGTGAAAGTCTTGCGGGCTTTTGTTGGAATAAAAGAAACCTTGGATTTGCGGTCAAGAAATGGGTCAAAAACCTGATTGCAATCTCCGGCGAGGATTATGTTATTAGCAATGTTGTGAGAAATCAGTCGAATATGAGACCAAAAGGGCGCATCACCAGAGGTAGGGGCATAAATATTAAAAAGAGAGAGGGGAATACCACCAAGTTCGAAATTGGTAAACAACCATCTGCCATCTTTATCTGCCTCTTGTGATAGGAGCGAAACTTGTAATGATTTATGAACTAAAGTGATAACCCCGTTTCTTTTGCCATCACCAGGTGAAAAAAAGACTTCTCCCACCCAGTTTTGCTTCAGCTTTAAAGATTCGGACTCTGTAAGATGGGTTTCTTGTAATAAAACAATTTTAGCATCCAGTTTAGAGAGGTAAGATAATACCCGCTGTCTCTTAATAGGTGAATTTAAGCCTTTAACATTCCAAGTAATGATTTTCAAAGCCATAAATTAAAGAGATAAAATGAATAATAATGTGAACCAGCCATAATGCAGACAACATCAAAAGGTAAATAAGATACGAGCAAGAGAAAATTAACATTGCAGAGCCATAAGTTAGAGAGATAAAATGAATAATAATGTGAACCAGCCATAATGCAAACAACGTCAAAAGGTAAAGAAGATACGGATAAACAGAGAGTAACAGTGAAACTTAAGAAGGCAAGGAGGGGAGAAAGAGAGAGGAAAAGAAGTAGAGTTACAATGAAAAAGGTCAGAAAGAGAAGGAAAAACATACCTACAAAAAATCCAAGACACATGAAAGGTGGGGGAGGATGAGGCCACATGGAACAATGATATGTCCGGACTCCAGGGGAAAGGCGGGAGGAGCTGCAGAACAAACGACATGAATAACGATAAGACGGACTAGGGAAAGATGAAACCTGTAAGGAGAGAAAAAAAAGGGTTAATAACATTAGAGCATCATAATAAACTAGAAACGTGAACTATCGAATACATCAAAAAAGCATCTTAAAGTGAAACATCAGTAATAAAACATGAATTACAAGAAAACGATCTTAGTCGTTATGAGGTATCGAAATGTCCATAGTCTCTGCATTGCAAGAGTGAAGAAAGCTTTTCAGTCTCATGGGATCCTCATAGGTAGTAGTCTTGTTATTGTAAGTCACCTTAAAAAGGCAAGGGTGAAACAAGCCGTAGCGAGCGCCCATGGCTAGAAGTTGTGGTCTCATTGCTAGAAATTCCTTACGTCTGTCTGAAGTAGTTTTTGCATAGTCCTGCGAAAAAAAGAGAGAATTGCCTGACCAAGAAATACGTTGGATGGATCTGGCAGCCGTCAAAACTTTAAGCAGGTCAGTATACTCCAAAAAGTACAAGATGACCCCCCTCGGTTTCCTCATGGTGGAAGAAGACATAGAAGAGGCAGGACCCAACCTGTGTGCACGCTGAATATTGAGGAGAGTTCCTTCGGGTAAATTGAGGAGTTTAGGGAGGAAGGATTTGAAGAAGACGATGGGATCTGATCCCTCTGAGTTCTCTGGCAGACCATACATGCGAAGGTTGTTCCTTCTATTTCTGTTTTCAAGGTTTTCAACCTGTTTCTGAAGTGACGTCACCTGACACTGAAGGGCATCCACTTTGACACAGGACGAAGTGAGAGATTGTATATTCTGTTCCGCAATAGTGAGTCTTTCGTCCATTCGTGACCATCCGTCTGTCAAAGTTTGTATCTTAGAGTTTGTTTCTTCCACAAAAGGGCGAAGAGCTCTAATTTCCTCTAGTATAAGGTCCATAGAAACTGATGAGGTTGGTTTAGGAGGGGAGGGGGATCCTTTTTCAGACGCTTACTAGGAGCCTTATTAGTAGCCGAGGCTGTGTTGACCACTGGTGTTGAAATGCCCTTAGGCGACGAATTCGCAGAGTCTTCCATTTGAGGATAAAGAAAAATAGGAGAAATGTACAAAAATGTGCAGAGGGCGTCAGTCAGTGACCAAAAATATTGTGAGGACACGAAGAACAGCAAGGAAACTGCGTTTGTCGCCAATGAGACAAAAATACTAAGTAGAAAACTGAAGTATTTTGGCGAGACTTAAAATATTGGTGCAAGCAAACCACTACACAGCAATAGACCAGTGTGACATTCACAGGGGGGAGAGAAAACAACTCACGTCAGGCATGAGAAAACTGCAAAATGGAGTGTGAAGTCACAAAAAAACCCAAAAAAAACAAGAGATCAGGGAGCCATGAGAGCTGAGTATTATGGAAAAGAAGAAAAATAAAAAATAATTTAAAAAAAAGGAGTGTCCGCAAGCTCAATTCCAAGTCATGAAGGAGGCTGAGACCAATTAAGGGGAAAAAACGAGTGCAAAACACATTTGAAGTAAGTCAGTCAGCAAAAGGCAGGAGGTTAAATGGTGCCAAAATCGAAAATATTATGGAAAAAGAGGGGTGCCATAGGAAATGAACCTGAAGATTGCACCATCGCAGTAGCGCTGAGGTAAACTTCACCTTTATCAAGATGGCGGGCGTCGCGCTGACGGAGCCGCTTAGAGGTGACGTGAAGAGAAAAGCAGGCTTCTAGGGCACCGCGCTTCAAAATGAAGGCAGCGCCAAAGTCGGAATGCAAAACGGAGGCAGCGCCGTCATTATGTTGGACTTACATGCGTTTAGTAAGTCGCAAGGTCCACCGCTCGTCCCGCCGTCCCGGGAGAGTCACAAGAACACCGCCATGCTCCTCGGGCGCTAGCCACGCCCCACACAGTAGTTGTTTTTAAATTGCTTGGGTCTTGGTTATTGGGCGTAGGAAGGATGTTGGCTGCCTGTTTTTCTTTCAGACATTTGATTAGTCGAGGAAGACTCACACTCCTGGTGTGTGCCTAGGGTTGTGTTCTTTTGTTCTCTTGGGGGCTGGGACATGGATGTTCTACGTGGATGTGGGAGTAGAGTGCTTGGACTGGGTCACAACAAACTTGCTAGGCGTATGTTATCGTACCTTGTGCCGTGCAGGGTTATGTTATGTCATGCTATATTATTCTAGGCTTTCTTCTGTTAGTCAGTGCTATGCTAGACTTTACTGTCATCTGTTATTCAGTTCTGCAGTGCTCTGTGGTATACTATGCTCTGTTATGTAGTCCTGGTATGCTATGCTAGTGTATGTCCTAATGTGCTACGGTTCTGCCCGAAGGTCTTTTAGTCTAAAGTCCTTATCAATCATAATCTTATAAGGACATGAGGGTTAAAGTCCTGCCCAACCGCACTTTTCTAATGTCTTGAATTCTAAAGTCTTTATCAACCATAGCCTTATAAGAATACAAGGTTTAAGGTTCTACTCCACAGTGCTTTCTCAAGTGAAGTTTAAAGTCATATCTAGTCGTGCTCTTCTACGATCTTCTAGTTCATGGTCCTGTTCAGCTATAGTCTTGTAAGGTCTTCAAGTCTATGATCCTTTTCAGCTATAGTCTTCTAAAGTCTTGAAGTCTATGGTTCTTTTCAGCTATAGTCTTCTAAAGTCTTGAAGTCCATGGTCCTGTACAGCTATAGTCTTCTAAGGTCTTGGAGTCCATGGTCCTGTACAACTGTAGTCTTCTAAAGTCTTGAAATCCATGGTCCTGTTCAACTGTAGTCTTCTAAGGTTTTGAAGTCTATGGTCCTGTTCAGCTTTAGTCTTCTAAGGTTTTGAAGTCTGTGGTCCCGTTCAGCTATAGTTTTCTAAGGTCTTGAAGTCTATGGTCCTATTCAACTGTAGTCTTCTAAGGTCTTGACGTCTACAGTCCTGTTTAACTGTAGTCTTCTAAAGTCTTGAAGTCTATGGCTCTGTTCAACTATAGCCTTCTAAGGTCTTGAAGTCCAGGGTCCTGTACAGCTATAGTCTTCTAAGCTCTTGAAGTCTATGGTCCTTTTCAGCTATAGTCTTCTAAAGTCTTGAAGTCTGTGGTCCCGTTCAGCTATAGTCTTCTAAGGTCTTGAAGTCTATAGTCCCGTTCAGCTATAGTCTTCTACGGTCTTGGAGTCTATGTTCCTGTACAACTGTTGTCTTCTAAAGTCTTGAAATCCATGGTCCCGTTCAGCTATAGTCTTCTAAGGTTTTGAAGTCTGTGGTCCCGTTCAGCTATAGTCTTCTAAGGTCTTGAAGTCTATGGTCCTATTCAACTGTAGTCTTCTAAAGTCTTGAAGTCCATGGTCCTGTTTAGCTATAATCTTCTATGGTCTTGAAGTCTATGGTCCTGTACAACTATAGTCTTCTAAGGTCTTGAAGTGTATGGTCCTGTTCACCTATAGTCTTCTAAGGTCTTGACATCTATGGTCCTATACAACTATAGTCTTCTAAGGTCTTGAAGTCTATGGTCCTGCTCAACTATATTCTTCTATGGTCTTGACATCTATGGCCCTGTTTAGCTATAATCTTTTAAGGTCTTGAAGTCTATGGTCCTGTACAACTATAGTCTTCTAAGGTCTTGAAGTTTATAGTCCTGTTCAGCTATAGTCTTCCATGAACTTGACATCTATGGCCCTGTTCAACTATAGTCTTCTAAGGTCTTGACGTCTGTGGTCCTGTTCAGCTACAGTTTTCTAAGGTCTTGAAGTCCATGGTCCTGTACAGCTACTCTCTTCTAAGGTCTTGAAGCCCATGGTCCTGTACAGGTGCAGTCTTCTAAGGTCTTGAAGTCTGTGGTCCTGTTCAGCTATAGTCTTCTAAGGTCTTGAACTCCATGGTCCTGTACAGCTGCAGTTTTCTAAGGTCTTGAAGTCTGTGGTCCTGTTCAGCTATAGTCTTCTAAGGTCTTGAGGTCTATGGTCCTGTACAGCTACTCTCTTCTAAGGTCTTGAAGCCCATGGTCCTGTACAGGTGCAGTCTTCTAAGGTCTTGAAGTCTGTGGTCCTGTTCAGCTATAGTCTTCTAAGATCTTGAACTCCATGGTCCTGTACAGCTGCAGTTTTCTAAGGTCTTGAAGTCTGTGGTCCTGTTCAGCTATAGTCTTCTAAGGTCTTGAGGTCTATGCTCCTGTCCAGCTACAGTTTTTTAAGGTCTTGAAGTCCATGGTCCTGTACAGGTGCAGTTTTCCAAGGTCTTAAAGCCCATGGTCCTGTACAGCTGCAGTCTTCTAAGGTCTTGAAGTCCATGGTCCTGTACAGCTACTTTCTTCTAAGGTCTTGAAGTCCAGGGTCCTGTACAGCTGCAGTCTTCTAAGGTCTTGAAGTTTATTGTCCTGTTCAACCATAGCCTTCTAAGGTCTTGAAGTCTAAACTATTGCTCAACCATGCCGTCTGAGGTTTCGAAACCTAAGGTACTAATTAAGTATGCACTACCAAGGTCTTGAAATCTAAAGTACCACTCAACTTTGCTTTCCAGAGGCCTTGAAATTTAATACATTACTCATCGATGCTTTTTTAAAGTTTTGAACTCTACTACTAACCAACCGTGCTCTATTTTTGGGGGGCGATTGTCAACCAATATCAGGCTACACCATACAGGATAATCCACCCCCTTCTCCCTCCTTGCTTAATGTCTCTAACCACCACTGATGGTCTCTGTAAGGCAAGTGTAGTCTTTCTGTGTTGATAGGGTGATAAAACTCAGTTGTATTTCACCCTGGATGTTCCTTGAGGCAATAATATCGTACGCCATGGTATATCGAGTCAGACGTCCCAGAGTTTAATCTAACTCAGTAAACCCAAGGCTTTAGCCGGTTTTATGGAACCCCTAAAAACTGAGCTAAAAAATGATGTGTACCCCCTCCTAGGGAAGACATTACGCACCTCCAAGCAACCAGATATAAGCACATTCATTATGGGCCAGAAATGCCAATGAACACTCAGATAATCTCAGTATTGAGAGTTGCTTTAGTCAACCGCAAAAATTAAGCTGGATCATTCAGTACATCCATCCACTTACAAGCCATAATGATGGGCGCTGTGCAAAATTCTCAGCTCTGTCTAATATAGTTGCCATTCTGAAAAAAGAGATGTACAGAAATGTGCACGGGTGAAAAACACCACTCGCTTATGATGTGAATATACAGAGTCAGATATGACCAGTTGCTAGCTGGAGGCAGGAGTTTGTAAAATGTATGGATCTTTCAGAGTATTAGATGCACCCCCAAATCTAGAGATTACTGTGTTTAAAAAAGAACTCAGACACCTAAAGTAATACCCCAAGACATGGGAGATCCTCTTCCGTGGGACCCAAACTCTGGAACACATTACCTAAATTGTTGTTTGTAGTTACCTCTCCTCCAACCTTCCAGAGATAGAAAAACAACTTTTCTTTTTCAAAAATGGGGTTGTTTAACACACCTTAAAGGGACTCTAAAGGCTCCTCAGCGATCTTGAGACCCTCACGATTTGAAGTTGAATGTGTTCTGGTCTTGCAGGATTAGGTTTGATTTCTGAAAATGCCTTATAAATGCAAATACTGAGTAGTGTCGATAAGGACACTACTTTCTATTCAGCTGCCTACGTGAATTTAGGAAAAGATCCCCTTGTTTACCCCAAAAACACATCAAGTCCAGAACAATTCCACTGTGGCTTTCCAGGTAGATTTGGACCATATAGGCTTGTAACGTAATCCCAGCCACTACAAAGGTGCCTATGTGTGCTCAACACCCAAACTAAGCCCAGTGACCACAAACTCGAGGAAAAACCCTGATCTATACACAATAGCAACAAGAGACTGAGCTGTGAGCCTTCTGAACTAGCTGTTTGCAGACATGCTCTCCAGGATGTGTTTGTGGTGGTTTTTACTCAGGGTAGGTGACAGGGATTCATGTGGTTCTGTTTTTAGGTGAATAGTTTGCTGTCTGACCGTATTTGCTTATGTATTGTTTTGTTAAGGAAATGACTGGTTTTTACATCAGTTTTGGTAGGTTAGAAGCTGGCCAGTATTGCCTCTGCAGTAAATATTCTGTACTTATTATCTTAAAGTGCACACAGTGGTATGAAATTCCAGAAAAAAAGCTCTGCACATGGGGGGATTGAAATTATTTGCAATTGTGTTATGGTGGTCACTGAAGCAGATCAGTGGTTTCCAAGAGCAGCTTTGGTTGGGTAATTGAAATTGAAAGACCACTTGTGGTCGGGTGATTGGCAGCAGGGTTATTGGAGAGCAAGTAATAATGGTTTCCTTTAGAAAGGGCACTTTTATGTTACGCCCAGTGCTGATGAATGCGCCTTGTTCAAATACGTCTTGCTTTTGTTGGTGCAAGTTGCTTGAAATTGCATTTTGGGACGGTACTTGCTTGTCTCGAAGACGAAGTACGTCTGTGTTTTTTGTTCTGTTAGATTGTTCGCCTCTGTACCGTTTGGTTGTTGTTTTTGAGATCTGCTCATTTTGCAATGAATTCTGTTGTATTGTTAGTTTGAGGGATATTTTGGTTTAACTGAGTATTGTTTATTGTCGACTTTGGGGGCTTTTGCTTTTGTACTGAGTTTGTTTTGGGTGTTGCCTTTGTTGGTGGCCAACATTGTTCCAAGTTATGTTTTGCTTTCGTTTTGGGGTATGTTAATGTTACACTAATTTCGAATTGGTTGTAGCGGTTTGAGTATATTTGTTTTGCATGAATCATATTTTGTATTTTTGGTTGCAAAGCTGTTTGTTTTGCACTGAGTTGTCTTTGATGCCTTATTGACGCTACCTAGTTTTGGGGATGTTTCAGTTGAACCGAAGTCGTTTTCTTTGTTGGTTTGGGTTTGTTTCTGTTACACTGAGTTTGGCTTTGTTGTTTGTGGATGCTTTCGTGAGTGGTGAGTTTGGTTTAGTGGCTGTTTTTGCTGTAGTGGGTTATGTATATTGATTGACTTTAGGGGCTACTTCTGTTGCAATGAGTTCTGGTTACATTTTTAATTTTTGAAGTTGTAATGTTGCAATGAGTCCTGTTTGTTGTTTTTTTCTGTTATTTCTGTTGCAGTGAGGTTTTTCATTGTTACTTTTGTGCATGAGGATGTTGTTTTTGAAACAATGGTGTTTGTGTTGGTACTATTTCTTGGGAGGAGGAGAAGGGCCGGTGTTTGTCCCCCTGACAGGGGGTCCTTTACCCAACCAAGGAAGTCATCTTAGAATACGTAATGAGATTTAAACAGTAATCCGTTGGTGGGGTCCTGCAGGGATAGGATGGGGGTGTGAGGTAGGGGTCAGTAAAGGGGGCGGGCGCACAGCTGCTTTCAAAGGGCTTCTTATATGAAACTCAAAAAACAATTAATGTACAATTGTGCAGAGGAGTAACTTTATTTTCGGTAAAGCGGATGTTGGAGGCTGATGTTGAAAAATACCAATTATAGCGCCACGTAAATTTGCATGTAATCGGTCGAGAGCCATACAGCGCTCAAACAGAGAGAATAGCAAGAAACGCTATTTAGACAGTCGAACGACAAGCTAATCTGCATGTGAAAGAGACCGCGCCGCTATTCACCGGAGAAAAAAGCCTGTTATTCACGCCGCTGTGCAAAAACTCCACAAGGATGTGAAAACCACGTGACTGCCATGAAGCCTGGGTGAAGAGCAACGATAATTCGCACTTTGTTTTTTTAAGGCACCGTGGTTCACCACTGACTGATTGCGGATCTGTTAAGTGCATTTTATTAAGTTGTTTTAAGAAGAACTTTAAGAATATTCTGTTTCGCCTGTGGTGCCTCTGCCAATGTTAAAAACGTGTCAATGAAACTTTTGAAACTTTAAAAAAACTTTTAAAACCAAACAATCTGGGTATTTGTCTCTTGAGGTAATGTATGTCCTTAAAATAAATGGGTTGTTGTCGATTTTACAAAATGTGCTCACTATCGCCAGGTAGTTCTCCACTTAGTAAAATGTTTTCGCAAAATTAAATAAACTTTTCCATAAAACTTGCAGTTTTTGGTTAAGCAAGAGACACTTAAATCCTCAAAAATGGTCAAAATTCAATCATAAAAAAAAAAGAAAGCGCTAAATTTATGTGTATTTTTCCTTTGAAATTACATTAATTCTCACTAGTTTAGCATTTGTTTCGATCACTGTTTTCGCAGAGGTAATTTGTTATTTCAAATTATTTAAAGATTTTATAAAGATATTACTGTACATGAAGCCAAGTCTGTACATTTTGCGCATTCCAGGATACATAAAGCTGACATTTCTCTGATTTTCCAACTTTATACTGGAAATCACCAACCAATGTTTTTAAGGCACCCACACTGTGGTGCTGAATGAAGGCAGGGGTAGGCAGTTTATTCATAGTTTAATAGAGGCATATCCAACGTAGGTCCTGTGGTACAATATCCATGCCAGGTTTTCATTATGTACTGATTTCCATTCTCTGGATATCCTGCACATCTGGCCTGGCTTTCCTGGGCCTGATTTGGGCACCACTAAATACATTACAATGAGTCCAAGCCCTCCTGTGTTTGATTTGTCACCAGAAGGAGAAAAAGTGCTATTCTTTGTTTTCTGTGTACCACGAGAAAGCCAATAGAAATGTTGTGGGAATGCATTGGGGTTAAGGGGTACATGTTTTGATGGGGTGAAAACAGCAGACGTTTGACTGGGCATTCAGTTTCACATCTTAGAAATATAGGAACAAAACATGACCTAAAGTCACATTCTTACCACAAAGTGTCAAGTAAAAGCCTTTGGTAACACCTGTACATTGAATGTATCTGTAAATTCCAAACTATTTACAAATTTGAGGCTCTAGTGCATGTGTTCAAATAGGATGTTGCTGGTGGCAGTGGCCCTTGTGAAAAGCCTACAGAGAAATTATTACTTCATCTATTAAAAACGTAGCATCTTGAAATTAAATGTCCACCTGGCTTTTCATTCTACTACATTTCAAACCAACTCTTTTCGCAATACCTGCTAATATTATGTGACAAAGGTTCACTGTCATGTCAGTCAAAGACTACAACAACAGTAGCCACACACTTTTTACCTATTTATCCTCTTACTCTCACCTAAGTACAGTGGCTTGTGATGGGGCAAATGTAGGCCCCATTGCAGTGTAAGTAATGCATCCGCTTAAATGGAACACCATTACTGTGGTGAGAGCAAAGTGTATAATTCCCAGTATTATTCCAGAGTGTAACATAGTAAGTACAGAGAGTAAATAAAGGTGACTTTTTGCTTTCTGTGTCCTTTTTAGTTTGTCCGGAGATCTTTGCCCATGCACAAGCCCTGTGGCTCTATATATTGTCTGTGGTAGCCGAGGATAGGATAACTTCAAGCAAAATGGGGAAGAATAACTCTTGCCGCGTCATTTAGGGAGGGCAGAGAAGTACGAAGATGGAGAACCACGTTCTGTTCTTTAAAATTACACTCAAGCTCTCCCTGTAGATAGGTCAGGGTACCCTTAACCATCTGAGGGTTCCAGGACAAATCATATGATTAACTGTACACACTTCTGGAATGTTTCTTCTAGTACGTTATCCCAGTTATTTATATATTTTAGTGTTTTTCCTGCATGGAGGTGAAGAGCAAGTGATGGACAAATCTGCTTCATTAAGGTTAATGTCTCAGTCTTGTATCACACTCGTTTGTTCTCACATCTTTGACTTTCCTGGGTGGAAGGAGTATTTTGGGGGGATTTATAGATCCTTCGTCTCTTCTTGAAAGAAGATAAGTATCGATATTTAAGGGGTGCTGCTCCTTTTCTCCTTGAAAATTACATTCCATACTTTTGCATAGTCACATTTACATTGTGTCCTGCGTTTATATTGCCAACATTTGCATTATCATCAGTTAAATTATTAATGACCATTTAGGGTTATGGGTTTGGGGTTATGGGTTGGAGTTGGGTTAGTGGTTAGAGGCTCAGGTTTGATTTAGGGGACAGGGTTTGTAGTTTGGGTTAGGTGTGAAAGCTGTGGTTGGAGGTTAGGGTTAACAGTTTCAGTTAGAGGTTTGATGTATTTAGGGACTGGGGTGAGGGTTAGCGATTAGGGATTGGAGTTTGATTTAGGGGATAGGGCTAGATGATGGAGTTAGTGGTACGGTCAGAAGTTAGGTTATGGTTTGAGTTAGAGATTAGGTTTGGGGGGTTGAGTTATCAATATGGGTTACGGGTTATGTGTTGGGGTTGAGGTTTCGATTTGGGTCAGTGGAAAGGAGGTAAGGGCCTTGACAATGTTCCGTGTTGATGTGTTGCTATACAATGCATGTAAGGTATGTAACGATGTAGTGGTACCTTGATGTTTATGTGTCACTGGTAAAAGTTGATGATGCAGTGGTAGGAGATGAAGGTACACGTATTAATTTAAAGACCAATAGATCTCAGCATGGAGGTATTTAGGTGCTCGTCCCCCCCAACTTTTCTTGAATGGAGGTACCGTTTTGTTTGTTTGATGGATCGCATCCACCTTGCTGATGATCATTCACTTTTCCTTCAATTTTTCAAAGCATTACAATCTTTGGAGAGAATTGTGTTTTAATCTTATGTATCTAAAATATGAGTACTTTAATCTGGTCATGGGTGCTTTGAGTGAAAGTTGTGTCTTAATGTATTCAAGGGTACATCTCTGTTTGTTTCCTGGCAGTCCATGGTAATGAAGGTATTTGGAGATTTCCTGGCTCTCTTGGAATGAAAGGGCAGTGTGAATGTATTTAAAGATCTCCCTTGTTCTTGTTATAAATGTTCACTGTAGAATCATTTAAATGCCCTCGGCAAGGAGCTTTATAATGGAGATTTTTTTAAATACCCTTTGGATGGAGGTATAGTATGGAGACGTTTAATACTCTTTGGATGGTGGTAAAATATTGAGATGTTTAAATACCTTTTGGATGGAGGTATAGTATGGAAATATTTAAATACCCTTTGAATGGAGGTATAGTATGGAGATATTTAAATACCCTTTGGATGGAGGTATAGTATGGAAATATTTAAATACCCTTTGGATGGAGGTATAGTATGGAGCTATGTAAATAACCTGCGGAAGGAGGTATAGTATAGAGATATGTAAATCCCCTTGGGAAGGAGGTGTAGTATGGAGATATTTAAATAACTTTCAAGGAAAGTAGAAAACTGCAGTTTTTAAGTACACAATGAGAGGGAGGCATTGTATAGAAATATTTAAATACTCTTGAGGGATGAATAGTATGGAAGACTTTAAATACCCTTGTGAGGAAGGTACAGTATGAAGCTGTTTAAATGCCCTTCGGTGAAAGTGCTGTAACGAGCTTTTAAAAAACTATTATGATAGAGGTACCATCTGGAGTTATTTAAATACCCACAAGGCAGAGGTACACTATAGAGCAATATAAATACATAGAGGAATCGTTGAAGCTCTTTAAATACTCTTGAGAGGTACTGTTTGGAGCTATTCAAGTACCCCTGAGGAATTGGTATGGTATGTAACTGTGTAAATATACGTGGGAAGGGGCACAACACGGATGTATTTAAATATCCTCAGGGGGTGGTGTCTTATGGAATTATTTGAATGCCATTGTGAGGATTGTACAGTACAGTGATTTTTATGCCCTTGGGAGATGGGCACATCATGGAGGGGGGTAAAATACCCTTAAATGGGAGTACAGTATGAAGGTATTTAAAGGTACACACGAGGTCGCACTGTTTAAATACAAACCTCTCCCTGAAGGGAAGCCCAGGGTGTGTTTATTTGTGAACCTCTCCTCTTCTCAAAACTGACGTATTATAGAGTATTTAAATACCTTCTTCTTGAATGAAATGGAATATCTAAAGTCTCGGGGATCTATATTTTGTCACCACTTTCCTCTTATTTTTGCCACTCGCTGGTGGAAGTTCTGTGCCGGGTGGGCCAGGGCCTGCTGACGGAGCGGGGTGCCACCATTTCCCTGGTGCCAGCCTCTCGCTTCCTTTTTCCCACGGTACCCCTGTTTAGTGCCCGCTGGCATGGAGCTGGCCTGGCACGGACTCAGAACATTTCAGCCGAGGGTGTGAGGTGCCCCCCTGTCTGCCAGAGGCTCGGATAAGCCGCCTAATCAGGGGCCGTCCCCGCCCCAGCTGCACTCTGGGAGTTCACTCAATAACACCCGGTAGATGTGCGTGAGGCGGAGGGACTTTGAGTGGTTTTGAAAGTTTCTGTTTTCGGACTCACCCAGACCCCATCCAACTCCATGTCCACCCTTCACTTCTACCCTTCTCCTTCGTCCTCTAATCTTTCTTCCCCCTCTGTTCATCCACCCTTTGTCTTCTCTCTTCCTCACTTCCCCCTTCCTCTTCTGTACTCACTCCTCTATACTTCTGTACTTTCCCTCTCTTCGCTGGACCCTTAATTCTCCCAACATATCCCTTCTCTATTCTCTCTTCATCCTCCATTCGGGCCACCTCTTACCTTCTCCCAGGCCCCATCCAAATCCATGTTCACCCTTCACTTCTGCCCTTCTCCTTCCTCCTCTCGTCTCTCTTCCCCCACTATTCATCCATCCCTTGCCTTCTCCTCTTCCTCATTTCTCCCTTCCTCTTCTGTACTCACTCCTCTTTACTTCTGTACTTTCCCTCTCTTTGCTGGCCCATTAACTATCCCATCCTCTCCCTTCTCTATTCTCTCTTCATCCTCCATTCGGTCCACCTCTTCCCTTCTCCCAGGCCCCATCCAACTTCATGTCTACCCTTCACTTCTGCCCTTCTCCTTCCTCCTTAGCCTCTCTTCCCCCTCTATTCATCCACCCTGTCTTCTCTTCTTCCTCATTTCTCCCTTTTTCTTCTGTACTCACTCTATACTTCTGCAGTTCACCTCTCTTTGCTGGCCCCTTAATTCTCCCATCCTCTCCCTTCTCTATTCTCTCTTCAGCCTCCATTCGGTCCACCTCTTCCCTTCTCCCAGGGATTTTTAAGCGGGATGAAAAAGTAGGGGTCTTTAAAAGTGGCGTCGCGTAAGTAATTAGGGGTGTGGCTTAAGCACGTACACTTCGCGTCTGTGTTCTCCACAGTGCGCCACCCCAACAGTATTTTGGCGTCTCTCTAAGCTTTCAGTTATGGAATCCAGAAACGGAACACAACAATTAACGTACACCTAAAACTAGCCAGGACTATTGGCTTGGTCAGTGGTTTTGTTGTGAATAATTAATATTGAAAATGTTTTCATTATGAGAGTGTGAATTAAACATTACTGAGGCATGTGGAAGGCGTCTTCAGAGTGTCTCAATCACTCCTATTATGTTCATTCAGTGCTAGCCATGTACGCCTTTTTTTTCTCCACATCTCCATCCGTATGTTACACCTCATCTCTTTCTTCTTCAACATCCTTTTTTCACTGTCTCCTGAATGCACATCCTCGCATCTCCTCACTTCACTACCCCCAAACACACAAAACACCCTCTCACCTGTAAGCAATGCATTTTCTTTCACTTTTACTGTGTCAAAATGTTGACAACTGTGTACCTTCTTCACACATATGTGCACAGAATCACAATTGCAACTGGAATATGTGATCATTGCGATGCAGGCTCTGCAGAGGGGCCAAGGACTGGATGAGCATCGGTTCTGAACACCTATCTGACCCACCGTCAGCCACTGTGAGAACCTCGCACTGCTTCGGCTCAACTCCAGAGCTCTCAATTATGACCCATTATAAACACCTTGAGGCAACTCAGTTTAAAGTACGTGTCATACAAGAGTAATATGCTACACGAAAAAAATACAGAAACACAAAATCCTGGAAATAGTTAACACTCTTAGGGAATATAAATTTAAGATTAAGTACAACATGTAAAACATAAACAGAAATTCAATCGCTGCATGAATTACCTTAACCTTTTTCACATTTATTATTCGAAATCACTCAGTATTTTTGCTGTAAAGTTCAGGAGATGAATATAGGGCCCAATAGAGACCCGTTTCGGAGACCCGGACGGACCCAACCCGCTTAAAGCCCTGCCATCTCCCTTCCTCTTTTAATCACCATTTCTCCTCTCCCCTTTCTCCTCCATGCTCCCTTCTTCCTTCTCTCATCTCTCTTCTTCCTCTCTCCCCTTATCAGTCCCCATCCTCCCCCAAACTCTTTGCCTCTTTCCCCAATTTCCCTTGAACCTTTCCTTTTCCTTCCTTACATTTACAAGTTTTTCCACAAGGTTGTTTGAATGCTGTTTGGGGCTGTAAGCAAAACAAGTGTCCCCAAAGCATCACCATCCACTTACCCAACACTGTTAATACATCTGTGTCCATCTGTGTAAATATGCATGTATGTGTATTTGTATAGAGCAAACCTAGCGAAAAGGCAGCAGAGCGCTGTACAGGGTGACACGCAAAGATAAAGTGAACCTGTGGTTGAAGGGGTAGCTTCATTCTAAGAATGGACTATTATTACATCGTTATGTAGTGTTCAAAGAGATGTGCCTACAGCTATTTCCTAAATTGGAGCAGGGTTGTCACACTAATCATTGATGCAAGGATGTTGTTGCAGGCCCTGGTGCATAGATGGAAAAGGCCTGCTGCCTTGTTTTCTCCTTCTTTGCATTTTTTATTTTCCAGTCCGAGGGTGTCTGGCTGTAGATGTGCCTAGAGCCCCTGAGGTGGAGAGTTTATTAGGCAGATACTGGTTGGGACGGCGTAATTGATGATGCAGCTGGTTTTGAAGATGGTGTAAGCCGGCAAGAAGAGCTAGTAAAGTTCCATCATGATAGTGGTGATGTGGACACGTTTCTACTGTCCCTCGATGGGGCTTGCTGCGACATGTAGGAAGACTTAAAGGAGAGCCAGTGTGGAGTCTGGGGGGAAACGGAGTCCTGCAGTGGTACCCTCCAGTTGTGTCTCTTAC
The DNA here is from genome assembly GCA_963921515.1 of Calotriton arnoldi. Lineage (NCBI taxonomy): Eukaryota > Metazoa > Chordata > Amphibia > Caudata > Salamandridae > Calotriton > Calotriton arnoldi. Next base: position 4,320,652 of record CAWUFW010000173.1, read on the forward strand.
TAGAAGGAATGGTTTGGTTTCCTATAGAAGAGAGAGCTAGTACAAGGCTGTCTTGGTTTTCTTGCTGATGTATTCCTGGAAGGTGAGGCCAGTATCCAGAGAGTCTGAGGGACTTCTTATTGGTTGAAAGTCAGATATTCAGAACCGTCCAGGTTCATGGGGTTTGGCCAGGACTGGACTAGTTATTGTTTATCATTCTTGGTGAATAGCAGGAATTTCATTTTGTGGGATGAAGCTTCACAGAGATGCTGCACCTTGCCGTCTGGAAGAGGTGCGGGCAGTGTTTGAGGTGTTGTATCTCTAGAACAGAGAACACTTAGAAATACAGTTGGCGTCAGGCGTCAGTGTGTGGTATTAAGGGGCTCCTTGTAGAAGTTAAAGATGATGGGACACAAGATACAAATAACCCTGAGGGACTCCACAGGTAATAGGGATGTTATGGGACATAGAGGTTTCCATGTGAACTAACTGATAGGAGATGAACCAGTCAACAGCGTTGCCTGTAAATCCTATTTGTGACTTCGGATGTGGGTTGGAATGACTGATGGTTTTGAAGGCATTTGAGTGGTCTAGCAATATCAGGAGGGAGAGGACATCCTTATCTGGGGTTGGGAGGTTACTGTCTATGATTTGTAAGATAGCTGTGTCTGTGGGTAGGTGAATGATGGGCTGGTAGTTGACATGATCCTCAGGGTATAGTGTGGATTACTTCAGAAGTGGGAGGTACCTATGTGGCTGTGGCTCATTAGGCAATGTAAGTACGGATCTGTCATTTCTAAGGGCTAATGTACTATGTCAATCTGTTTTTGGATTAAAACCAGTTTTTGAACACTTAGCAACAGCATAACCAAAAAGATTTCCATACAATATGTGCAACTGTATAGAAAAGAAGTGATGGTCGCAGCTAATCTAATTACAAAATCTGTAGTCTTTAATACTTAAAAAATAAATAATAAGACTTATTTCATGCAAGGAACTTCCCAATATTCAAAAACAAACTTGCCCACATTGGCATTGGAGCGATGTGTGGTGAGAAGTCTTAAATTTTTTTATAAATAAAGATAGGTCTACTAAGCCAGGTCTGGTGACTTAAAGGACTAATGCATACACTGTAGGAGCCTATGTTCGACCTCGTGGTCACAGGTTCAAATCCCGGCTGGTCCACCCAGCCTTTTATCCTTCTGAGGTCGATAAAATGAGTACCATTGAGTTGGGTAACAATAAACATCTGTTAGTGCCAAGATACCCTTCTGGGTGAACGCTCACTGTACAAATACACGTTATGTTATGTTAATAGCTGTTTCCACTCCTGAGGCCGTTGAAGGAGGTGTCTAGATGCCGGTCCATCTCTCTTTGGGTGTGCTGTTGCATTGCACTTCCGCGGATATTAAAGATCCTTTGGATGCGCCCGACTCCCCTCCCCCTTCCCAATAGTGCCCAGCTTTCCTGGGTAGCTGAAGTGGTGTTTGAATGAATGTGTGTTTTTTTTTAATTCTCTCTCTCCCTCCTCTCCTGTTGCATTGCACGTCTGGCGCTCACCGAGGAGCCACAGCCCCCTCCTCCCCCCCACCCCCCCTTTCTAGTTGTGCCTGCACGTCTTCGTAGCTGTAGTGGGTGTTTGATATATGTCCTGTCTGCCTCTCTGGGTGAATGGAGGGGTGAACAGAGGGGGCAGAAAGATGTTGCCGGAGCAGCCCGCTTCCTTCTGCCTGCTGTGGTGAAAACATGGCCGCCGCCTATTGTTGGGATCCTTTGCGGTTCATACCCCGAGGACATGGTCTGCATAAGAAGCAGGCCCCCTTCCCAGCAGCCCCTCCGTGTAACCCTTTATGTTCCTCGGCGTGGAAGAGGGAGAGGATTAAAGAAGATAAATCCGTGTGGAGGGTTTGAAAAAGAAAGGAAAGGGAACAGCTGCGAGGGGGATACTGTTTGAGATGTGTGTGCTGCCCACCAGAGGCGGGAGGTTCTCTCCCAGGCAAAGTCTGGCAGGGCTGGGGCGGTGTCAGCCACAGATCACGCATGTCTGACAAGTATCTGACTGTACCCCATGGACGTCAGATAGGGTCACCAGGGGTATCCCCTGACGCCCCAGGTGTACCCAGTTGGTACCCCTGGCTCGGTCACCACTGATCTTAGGAGTCATGAAAGCAGCGACAGAACAGAAAGTCAACATGACGTCACTTCCTATAGTTTTCGCTCATTGCCTTTACACGTGTCTGAAAGCAGAGAATAGGAGGCTGTTGAGGGAATAACTGCAGAACAAGGAACTAGCCCTGTGACGTAATTTAGTGTCAAAGTTTATGTGATGTCCTCTTCCCAGCCATGGAGGCTGGGAAGACTACGGTGTCCCTGTGGACCAAACTGTCTCAGCACACCACAAACTAAATTGTCAAATGGGGCCTAAATGCAGGGCTTTAAGTGGGCCGGGTCTGTCCGGATCTGAGCACCGGCAGTTATTTTCAGGGGGCCTCGAAACGGGTCTCTATCGGGCTCTATTTTCGGGCCTCGCAGAGGTAGTCCGTTTTCTTTTTTTTTTCTTGGACTGCAGTGAGAGCATGCACATCGATGTGCGCATGCTCACTTTGCTCACTACTGAGTAGTGGAGGTCAAGGCATGACGTCATGCCAGGTGAGCTCGGTTGTAGGAGGACTCTGTGGCATGTTTTGACGGGGGTGGTGACTTCGTTAAAACTCACACCTATGAAGCCGCGTTGCCTTCTGGGAGCAGTGCTTCTAGTACACTCAGCCTCACGTGAAGCCACCCTATACGGGAGGTGTCTGCCTGGGCATTTCCCGGGATGACGACACCTGTCTTGGGGTACTGGGGAGGGTGTATGGCGTTATCCATACATAGCCTTGCTGTAATAAGGAGGGGGGAGAGCGAGCCTGAGCAGGGAATTCCAAATCTGATGACACTCTGAGGAGCCCTAGAGCTGACGGCTTGTCAGAGCAGGGGGTACTGCTACACTAGTTATCTTTATTTAGACCACGCCCCTACTTGGATAGGCCACACCCCTTTAAGAGGTTTGCCCCGCCCCTTTTAGAGCACCTCCAGTTTTTTTTCCCCACTTAAAGCCCTGCCTAAATGGGTGTTATTATAAAACAGTTCGATACTATTGATCAGGCGGGAGCATTCAGACGGAAGCCACGCCTCCTGGTGCATCTAGTGTGCCCGCCTCTGGGTTAGTAGGGGAACTCTCGTTTGATGTGCATCAGCAGAGCTGTGTGAGTGCCCCAGGATTGCAACAGGAAGGGATACAGATGTGTGTGTCAGTCCAGGAGACAGTGGGAGTTTCAAACAAAGCTAGAAAGGGACCCAAACAATCCCTCCAACATGTTCTAACTTTAGCCCCATTTTGCTGTGCTAGTCTCACCTTGTCAGGGTGGGCTTATTGGAAATATCCCTGCAGCTCCCAAATGTATTGCTGTTTTGTAAAACGAGGCTTAAACAGTTCATTTCATAGCACTGTTGCCGTTCTGTTGTTTAAAACCCTATATTTAAAGGCAATTCTGAAGAAAAACGAATCAAATATTCTAATACCTCAGGGTCTGGCATAGTGCCTAAGACACTGGCTCCCCAAATCTCATTTTAAGGGGGCCCCACACCCCCCAGCGTTCTACGTGTAATATCTCATCTCGGCCAGACTCCTGCTGCAATAAAAAAAGTTCTCTGTAAAGCGCTCCACTGCCCTTTGTGCTTGGGCTGAGCTGCATCTGTACCTGAGAGCGGGAGAGGGCAGTCACCACTGGGAGATAGCACCGGGGGTGCTCGGCCTACTTCCCAGCAGCCTCCAGTGCTTACTTTAATACCTTGTCTAGCTCTCTTAAGTAAAGTTTACCCTCGAAACCCAGCCCTAACCCATTGTAATATGAGCGGCTGAAAACGAGCCTGACATCTATTGTCCTGTGAGTGTAGCCTATCTGTAATCACTTGAAAGGAAAGATGGCGGCGATATGATTCATTCTCACTGGCTGTGAGAGACTCTGTGTGCCATGGGGCTCTGAGTGATCTATTTCCTAAAAGTGTACCGAAAGATTGTGCGTTAAAATCTTTTGGCGTACTTCCTGTCTTGCTGAGGTAACAAATTATTGGGCAATCAGTAAGAGTCTTACAGAGAAAGATGGAAGGTTCTCTCACATGAGAACCTTCCATGGAAAAGTGTCTCCACCAAGCATCTTGATGGACCAATTCCCTACAAAAATATTGCGGATAATAAACATTGCAGGTAAATAATGAAAGAGTAATTAGCTTGAAAATCTATTACAGCCAAAAGGAACAAGCATTAGCAAAGCCTACAGGTCTGGCCTTGGCAAGCTGCTTTAATGGTTAATTTTCTTTTACATCTTTATTGCAAGCATAGGCCACAAAATTAAAACGAAAGCATGCTGCTGCCTAAATATTGCGACCCTATGCGTGCAATACAAAATTGGAAACAAAAGCAATGCATCCCATTTTAATAGACCAATACATGTGCTTCACAGCACGCAGGTATTGAACACCTTTTTATTTTCAATGTATAATACAGGAAAATAGGATTCTTATTGAATCAAAGAAAAGCTAGGTTTGGCTTTGAATGACTGTAACCTGAAGACAAAGACTTAGTTTAAACGCACAAGGGAGACTATAAAAATACAAAGATAATACAGAATGTGAATGATAGTATTGGTCCACAAGCCCTGTCTCTGAAGTGCACCTCTTTTAGACTAATGGGCACGTGCCCAAGAAAAGAATGCAGTCCCTCCCAGTGCAAGAGAGCCAATGGCTGAAGTGGGCTGCCCCACTCCCCCATGCTGCATACTGTGGTGGGTGGAAGCAAAACGTGAATGATATTTGAAGAGACCAATGGAAGAAGAAAGCTGACCCAAAGCACCTCTAACTACGTATATATGTATTTGTTAGTTATGTTTTTTTTTTATTAAATGAGGCTAAATCTGTAATTAGGCCAGGCCTAACAAAATAGCATTGAAGGCTGGTGTCAGTGTCCCTGGTTTGAGATAAACCTCAGATCGTTAAAAAGGTTTTTTAATAAAGCATAAAATATGTTATGTTATGTTAATTTCTATAGCACACTAATCACCTGAGGGGTATCCAGGTGTCCAGGTATCCAGGTGCTTGGGCTGGTGTGTAGGTACGTGGTCCCCAAGGTGCTTATACGAAGAGCCGGGCCTTCAGCTTCTTGCAGAACTCAAGAAGTGAGGAGGAGGCTCTGATGTGTTGAGACAGGTCGTTCCATGTCTTCAGTTTTGCTTTCGCAGATGCAGGAAATGTGTGCAAGTCAGAGTGAGGCAGAGCGATGGTGTCTGGTGGGTTGGTGAAAGTGTATGTAGATTTTCACGTATTCTGGTCCTGTGTTGTGTAGGGCTTTGTATGTGTGTGTAAGAAGTTTGAATTGGCTGCACTTGTGAATGGTGAGCCAGTGAAGCTTCCTGAGGTGCGGTGTGATGTGGGTGCAGCGTGAGAGGTCGAGTATGAGTCTTGCGGCGCTGTTCTAGATGGTCTGGAGTCTGTGTAGGAGTTGTTTGTAGATTATGGCATAGAGAGTGTTGCCGTAGTCCAGCCTGCTGGTGATGAATACTTGTGCGACGGTCCATCTGGTGCTCTGAGGCAACCGTTTGAAGATCTTTTTCAGCATGCGTAGGATGTGGAAGCAGGAAACTTGAGCCATCATGTTGAGCTTGTCATCTAGGATGATCCATAGATTTTTTCCGTGTTCTGTGGGTGTTGGCCCTAGCTCCGATGGCCACCAGATGGAGTCCCATGGGAGGTCTTGTTGCCAAAGGCCAGTACTTTTGTGTTGTCAGAGTTGAGCTTCAGGCAGTTGGTTTGCATCCAGGCTGTTACCATGGTTATGTAGTTCTGGTGGTGGTTGTCTCGGCTATGAGCGAGAGGATGAGTTGGGTGTTATCGCCGTGGGAGATGACTGTGATGTCTTGTGATTGGATGATGTTGGCGAACGGTGTCATGTATCTGTTAAAAAGGGTGGGACTGAGGGACGATCCTTGTGGGACTTCGCATATCAGTTTATTGGTCTCTGATGTGAAGGGTGGCAGCTTGACCTATTGGATTCTACCCACGAGGAAGGAACTGATCCATTTGAGAGCGGATCCTTGCGTGCCAGTCTTGTGGAGTCTTCTGATGAGGGTGTTGTGGGAGATAGTGTCAAAGGACACGGAGAGATTGAGCAGGATGAGGGACGCTTTTCTCCTCTGTCCACAATGACTGCTGTTTCAGTGCTGGTGTTCTTTCTGAATCCCGATTGAGTGTTGTCTAGAAGGTGGTGAATCTCAAGGTGGGTTGTGAGTTGCTGGTTGATGGCATTCTCAATCACTTTGGCTGGATAGGGGAGCAGGGAGATGGGTCGGAAGTTGTTCAGTTGATTTGGGTAGGCTGTGAGATTCTTGAGGAGGGCGTTGATTTCTGTAAGTTTCCATTCATCCGGGAAAGTGGCGGATTTGATGAAGGTGTTGATGATGTGGGTGAGGGTTGTGCTGATTGGTGATGTTCCCTGGTTTTAGATGAGGTTGGGGCTTGGGTCCATTGGGGCCCGTGAGTGGATGGTCTGCATCGGTACTGCTGTATCGTTTTGGTGAGGATTGTCCATTTTGTCAGGTGGAAGTCTTGGTTAGTTGTGGGTAGGTTAGCAATGAGTTCTCTGGGGTTGGGTTGGTGTGCGAAGTTGCTGCCGTTATTTGCAATTTTGACATGCAAAGTAAGTCAAAAACATTAAAAAAAAACTTGCTCAACAGCTTGTGGCATGTTGTTTGGAACTCTCTTTTATTTTTTTTAAAGCATTTTGAATTTTTTGTGGAGAATTTTCCTTTTGCTCTTCGATGTCAAAAGTAAAAAACTGATTTTCTGTGGAGGGAAGGGGTAATCGGCAGGAAGCTTTTTAGATAGAAAATAATCCCCTCTATTATATTCATTAATCCCGTTATGTCAGTTTAAGATACTGCATATATTGAATCAAATTTCATGTAAAAGTCTGGCCACGTCATAGCACTTTTTTTCTTTACTTTCAGCCATGCTGCAGAGCTGTTACGCTGTTGTACAACAACATGGCTAAAGAAAACATTGACAAAGCCAATAGCTCTCACCTCGGCTTTGCCATTGCTTGTTATATTCTGTAGCCCATTTCCCACACTTACAGCCCCCCGTACTACATGTTTAGCTCAGACAGCTAGTATCCGAACATCTGAAGTCGAACCCCGATAAAACGGAGATAATTCTCACAAAAAGTAAGTTGAACTATTGGTGCCCATCGTTCTGGCTTAGCGAGATGGGCTCTCCCCCCACACCCAAAAAAGCTGTAAAAAGCTTGGGTGTCATAATAGATGCACAACTTTCTTTTAAGCAGCAGGTAGGAGCTGTGACTTCAGCTAGCTTCGGCCAGCTACTTCGCATAAAAAAGATACAAAATTTCCTTACTAAGGAGGCTTTGATCCAAGCAATCGTAGCTCTAGTCATGTCTAGATTAGATTACGCTAACGCAATTTACTTCTTAAAATTCTCCAGCGCAGGCTCCAGCTAATTCAAAACTAGGCTGCTCGGCTGATATACACCTTGCCCAAACATTGCCACATCTCCCAGGCAACGATGGACCTTCATTGGCTGCCAGTTGTACAGAGATCCATGTTTATAGCATGCTGTATGGTTTTTAAGTCCCTCTACCTGAATTACCCTGCTTTCGTGAAGTCTAGGATCACTAAATACCGCCCAACCAGAGCTTTAAGATCTAGCAACTTGCACCTCTTGACAACTCTGCCCTGGAAAAAACAAAGGATTGGAGGGCGTAGGTTTGCCGTTATCGCCCCTCGTTTATGGAATAGCCTGCCTTTGGACCTAAGGTCCTCTTTGGATCTTGCTACATTTAGGAAACTCTTGAAAACACTGCTTTTTAGACAGACTTATCACTAAAGTAGGCTGAAGTTGACTGGCTACCTAGCGCCAAGAGACCGTATGGTGGATGTGGGCTTTAGAAATGGACAGTAACATAACATCTGAAGTAAGCAGAACATTTTGTGAAGTTGGGTTTTCTCGAAACTACTCTTTTATCGCTGATAGATTCAAAGTGTTGTCCTGTAAGCCATGACTTAAAACTGAAGGTATTTTTAGATTGTTCGCACTGGCCTTAAAAGGCAGATACCAGCTGATTTACAAGCCCCGTTTTGCACACAGTACTGCACCCGTCCTCGCTATGCAGCGTAACTTGAAAGGATTCACGTAAGAATGTGTTTTTCATTTATAATGTGGGTGAGCAAAGTTTTCTTTTTCATCTGCAAAGTTGATGATATTCACCCTTTGCCTACTTTGCAGAGTGGGTTAATTTTCACACACATCAATCCCATCCAGGCTGAAAACAGCTCCCTGAGTGGGGCCCATGCTATGTGTAAAATCGTACCATAATTCCACGCTGGAAAATGTATACAGAAATTTCTCTCAGAAGTCATGATTCACATTTTTTGCAAACTTTGCAAAAGTGAGGACTATTCCATGGTCTTTCACGATGGTTGCAAAAATAAATACAATAGATACATTTAAAAATACACCTTTACATACATCTTCATACAACCTTTGTTTATATACGTGATGGCAGCATCAGTTGGCTCTATTGTCTGGATAGCCACCTTACTGTAGTACAACACAGTACGTGGCGATGGGGTCCAAGATACATTCCTAAACATCATACTAAAAAAAAACTAAAAAAAAACACCTTCGCTGGTCTCATCATATCCCAGCACTCTGGCAGTGGTCCATCTAGACTATGTGTCCTTGCTATTCCTCGATGCATGTCCCAGACACGCATGCGGCCAACTCAGCAACACAGTACGTACAGTTCGATATAGCACGTTACATTGTGGTTCATCAAGTACAACACTGTACAATGACCAACATAGATCTATGTATCGGCGAAAGAAAGATCGGACCAGTGTTTTGTCATGTAGTTTTTAAGTCGAGCCTGCTTGACAGAACATACGCTGTCTATTGCAAGATATATTGTGGCTACCAAGAGCAAAGAGGGACTTGGAGCCTGCCTATTGCTTACCATTGGTTGGTTTTCCTGCCACTCCCATTTACCTGCTTTCTATTGGTGTCCCAGCTTGTTAATCCTGTGTTAGTCCCTTTCATGGAGCATTGCCTCTTCACCAACTCTTTGACTGGCTGACATCTCTGCTTCCACCGCTTGATTTTGAAACATTACTTTTTTCTTTTATTTTAAAAATTTAATTCAGAGTGCGTGTGTTTTCGAGCTGTCTCCCTTGTGTACCTCTCTCCCCCTGCACTCTGTGTTGCTGTCCTGTCACCTGTGTGCTTCTCCTTGCTGCTTCTCCCACACGTATCCTCCTTTGCTCTCACCATTGTTGCTTTTCCCACTCGCGCCCTCTGCGTTGCTTTCTCCCAACCCTCTTGTTGCTTCTGTCCTTCCTCCTGCCCTCTCCGATCTTGCTTTCACGTCCCGTGTTGCTTCAGTACCCCCTATCACCCTCCTCCTTTTTGCTTCGGTGTCCTGTGTTACCTTGGCTTCCCCTAGCCTCCTCCGTGTTGCTTCTGTATCAATGCCGCCTCCCCCTTGTTGCTTCCCACTTCCGTTACATCCGCTCCATACATAAACCTAAGTTTATGTCACTTAAAACCCTTAAAAAGTATTTACTTGTGAAGAAAACTACCACAATGTAAAGTTATTGAAAACCCACCCTCGAAGTATTTAGCTGCAAATGGTAGCACACCATTGAAAGTGCTTTATTGGAGTTGGCCACCACTCCTAGGAAGTTCTCGCTGTATCCTCTACTCTCAGTATCATACAGCTAAATTCTCAAAATTGTCAAGGTGTACCTCACTAAACTTGCCATGTGTGTTTGGTTTCAAACAATGCATGCTTGCACTGACTTGTTGCCTGTGGTGTATCACCGTAAGAATCCTGTGGCTTCTTTTCAGCCCAGACACTTGGGATTAACACCCCAGACACTAGTGAAGTTTTTAACCCATTACAGGCTTAGACCCTGAATGAGATTATCCAGATGGAGCTGCTGTTATCAAAAGGAGATGACCAATAGGAATGCCCCTGCTCCTCAGTAAGATCCAATCACCATGCCAATGGTCAATGCTATTAGTAGGAGAGATCCTGCTGTTGAGAGCAGGTCCTTGACTTTGGGCTGCCCTGCCGTAGTCTCATTCAGCCATGAAAACTCCCCTCACACACTGTTATCTGAATATATCAGGAACAGTCTTGGGTCAGTGAGGAGGTGACTCACCCCAACTCTTCTCTTCCACCAGGGTCCCAGCTCCTGATGAGGATGACTGCAACGTATCCTGCCCATTACCCCAGCCAACCAATCCGAATAGATAATGTACGCCAACTTATCTCCATTAATGGCCACTAGCTCTCCCTACCTACTAGGCCGTCTTTGGCTGCAATTGTGGTTGATTCTTTGCTTGGTATCTCCTTAGGGAAGCACAGCTCATCAGTGTTCCATGGTTTGGCATCACTTTCCAGAGCATAACTGCAAACTATGATCTCAGCACTGCTAACTGGTTGTTGTCTTCAAGTTAGGCACGGTTCATGCACACATGCCATGAAGGAAATGGCATTGAATACTTTTTACCTCCTGTATCTAGTGCAGGTCCAGCAATTTAGTGTGTGTGGCTTTGGAATCTCTTAATGTGGCTGCTGTGCTGGAACCAACCAGCAGGGTGACTTTTCAACAGCCTAACACATAGACAGCACAACTGTCAGACAGACCTACTTCTACAAATGTACTTAGGCTGGACTTTGGGTTGGTCCCTTTCAGCAATTGGCTGTCTTCGATCAGTCTCTTTCAGCCATCGGCTGGAGACATTGCTAATCACATCTTGGCTCTGCCCAGAGAAGTAGTCATCTTTCAGCTAATGTTATTAGCTGCATGGGTGAATCCTGCATCCACTTGGGAGCTTGCATTGAACTTCGTGATCGACTATTGTACAACTATAGCCACCTGTGTCTATTCCTGCTGGCTCCTTTGTGCATGTTTCACTCTAATGTGCTACTGCTGTCTGTGTTAGTACATTAAAGACAGTCCTATCGGTTTCGCCAGTGCTTGTCAGTATTAATATTATGAAGCATGTCTGCATTTACCCAGTGTCTGACAATGGGCACCACCATATTGAATGTGGCATCTTCACAGGTAAAGCTACTGATTCTCAAGGCATTTCCCATTTCTTCAGATTAGTAGATCCAGGCATAGGACAGGATAACCTATCATCAGTCGTGGTCCCACTTAAGATTGTGACAAGTGTCTTTAGTCTGTACGAGTGCTTGAGACTCCAGAATACTCAAGTATATCTTACTCCATGCCTGAGGGAGAGGCGTTTTCCACGGGGATGCATCACAGCAGTCTCATTCGTATCTTACTCCATGCCTGAGAGAGAGGCGTTTTCCACAGGGATGCATCACAGCAGTCTCATTCGTATCTTACTCCATGCCTGAGAGAGAGGCGTTTTCCACAGGGATGCATCACAGCAGTCTCATTCGTATCTTACTCCATGCCTGAGAGAGAGGCGTTTTCCACGGGGATGCATCACAGCACTCATTCGTATCTTACTCCATGTCTAAGTGAAGCCATGCTCCATCTGGAGTTCAGTCGAACGGATTCAACAACTCTTACACCTTGACTAAGGGAGACCGTTCTCCCCCCTGGGCTCCAGCCCACCAGACTCAAACTTTTGTTATTCTGTGTCTCAGCGAGGAGTTTTTCCCTGTGCAGCTCATCAAAGCCGTGCATTTTGTACTCCATGTATGAGGGAGCCCTTTGAGTCCCTTAGATTCAGCTCAGGAGAATGAAGCATTTACTATACCATGTCCAAAGGAGGCCTTTTCCTTCCTTCTGGGGTTCAGTTCAGCAGATACAATCATATTTCACTTCGTGCTTAAGGGGGGGCCTTACTGCCTCTGAGCTTCGGCTCAGAGGACTGAAGCATCCTTAAGGTCTAACTCCCTCTGGGTTTTCGCTCAGCGAAGATACGCATATCTTACTCAATGTCTTAGCGAGAACTTTCTTGCTCTCTGCACAGCGGTCTCAAGCATATCTTACTCCATGTGCAGGGAGACTTCTCTCCCTGTTGAATTCATCTAAGTAGACTCAAGCATCCTACTGCATGTCCCAGGAGACGTATCTCCCACTTGGGTTCATCTGAGTATACTCAGTCATCCGACTCTATGCCCCAGGAAAACTTTTTCCCTGCTGAGGTCATTTGAGTAGACTCAAACATATCTTACTCCATGTCCAAGGAGACCTTTCTCCATCTTGAGGGCTCCCTGTTGACTGTATCTGAGTAGACTCAGTCATCCTACTCAAGACCTCAAGGCCTTTCTCAATGTTGAGTTCATTGAGTAGACTCAAGTATGTCTTGCTCCATGTCCCAGGATGCCTTTCTCCCTGTTGAGTTCATCTGAGTGGACTCCACCATATCTTACTACATGTCCCAGGATGCCTTTCTCCCTGTTGAGTTCATCTGAGTGGACTCAACCATATCTTACTACATGTCCGAGGAGACCCTTCTCCCTTTTGAGTACATCAGAGTAGACTCAAGCATCCTACTCCACAGAGGCCAGTGATTTTCCGTTACTTATTTTGAGGCGGCCAGTCTCATGTCTGTACCCCAGCACATTCACCGAAGCCAAAGCCTTTACTGGTCCTCACTTTCGATGGGCTCTCCCATGTTTCTGGCATTCTTTGGCATTAATTGAACTGCATTGAAAAACACTTGTGACGTTAAGTGCATCCAGTGCGTTTAATGCGACTTAAGTACATTCCTCCTATATGTTCTTAGTGTAGTTCTTAAAGCCATACAGGTCTCCAGCTACAAGAAAGCAGACAGGGTGGTATGTATGGACAGATCATTCCACAGAATTAGTTATTTCATTTATTTCAACCATCCTGCAGAAAATGACAATCATATACAACCATATAGGTGCTATTACGCGCTGGAGATGAATGGTGCAAATCCTCATGGAAATGCAGAATTGTGTCCACCATAATAAACCACTCTACAAAGCAAAACTATTGCAGGGAACTGAATGGTTTCATCTTCTTGAAGAAGCCTCTGGTACCCAACCCCCGTGGCTTGAAACCACGAATATTGCCCCCACATTCAGTTCCCTCTGGTGACAGCATAGGGATGGAGTCAGTCAGGGCTTTCATTGAATGAGTAGGTTATTTACTAAGGGTTGCACAGGTGCTCGTGTGGCACTGCATAGTTTTACACTGTGCTCTGTAGTGATACGTTTATCAATGGAGTGATTTGCGTAACCCAAGAGCCAGTGCAGAATTTAACAACCCCCCTTAATCTGCTAAAAGCATCTGTGGAGGAGAAAGGCCATTTATCTGTTCCTGGATGAATGTAGTTCAGATTAAATGTTAGAGTCTGTGTGACGAGTTAAGTCATTCACATATTCACTCAATCTGTCCTTCATTCATACACGCACCCAGTGATTCATACATTGATCCATAGGCAAAGAGAAATTCGAATTGAAGCCTGGCAGATAAGGCCCATTAGCCCATTGTAGAAGAAAGTCATATTCCAGTAGAATCTTCCACTGTTTTTAGTGGGCGGGCCTATAGACCTCTAGGCAATGTATAGAAGATTATATGCATACATTCATTTATTCACCATCACTGAATGCTGGAGCCATTCTCCTGCTTTCGAATACCTAGATTCCATTTTATAGCAGACAAAGGATTGGAGATGAGTCTCTTCTCCGTTCTAGGGCTTCATTCTGTGCATGCACGGAATACAGATGCTCGAGTACGTTATTAATACACGCATTCCTTTATTCATTCATTCACTCATGGTTTAGGAGAGAGCTGGAGCCAGGCTTGGCAGAGGAGAGTCAGCTTCCCGTCTTAAAATAAACAGAGTGTAGCAGGATGGAAGGATGGGATGGGGGCCACTTCTCCATCCTAGAACTGTTTACGCTTGCCTATGGCAACACTCGTTACTAGTGGAAAGAGGGCCTAGTGCTTTCCATTTGCACCAATTGTTTATGACTGTTCCTTGAATATTCCCATTTGAGATGTTTTGGGACCAATTCACAAAGGCATGCAAGAGTACTTAAGAGTACCACAGGAGTACAACCTTGGGCACTCCAAAATGCCTTTGTGAATAGACCCATGTGAGTACTTCATGAATCAATACATTCCATAGTTTGCTAATTGTTTCATTCATGGATTAACAGAGGTCTGGAGCCAGTGGTGGGAGAGAAGAGCCGCCTTACGTTCTGAGAATAAACAGAGAATCAACAGATTCCAACAGGGTGGGAGACAGGAGAGGGGCCCCTTTTCCATTCTTGAACTGTTTATGAATTGACTACGTTTCCTAAAAGCACTTCCTCAATCCATGCATTGTGTTCATTCATTCATTCATTCATTCATTCCTTCATGGGTTAGCAGAGAGCTGGAGCCAGGCGGGGAGAGAGGAGCCAAGAACAAACAGATTCCATTTTATGGCAGGCGGAAGGGACTGCAGAGGGGCGCTCTCCGTGTTTTGTGTTTACGCATGGAGTGCGGAATGGCGCTCTCCGTATTTTGTGTTTACGCATGGAGTGCGGAATGGCGCTCTCCGTGTTTTGTGTTTACACATGGAGTGCGGAATGACTACCGGACAAACACTTGTATCTCGAGGACAGACATCCTTTGTTTGAAGTCCCCTTAATGTCTCTGGGATTGTTTGCCCTCAGACCCCAGGGCTAGGCCTCCCCATCTCTTCTTTCCCTCCCTGTGTTTGTGGGACGGGGATTTAGGGACACCGATTAGACACGGTGGTTGCACTGGGTGAACTCTGGCTCGTGAATAATTTGCTATCACCAAATCACCCGCACCCTCTGTCCCCTCACAATCGCCCCCTTGTGGGAACCACTCTACATGCATCCATTTCCAGGGTGGAACAATCCGCATCTAAAAACACGTCCATGGGCAATGGCCCCAGGTGAGGGACATAGGTGTGACACACACTCGCCACTAGGTAGTTATAGTTAGGTCAGCGTTTCCATGGGAAATGCCTTTGTTGTTTTGTTAATAACTTTGGCACTATATTTGTCGAATCATTACAAAACTTTCCTAAAATGTGCTTTTTTTATCTAGTCTGTGCATGGAAAGTTTCGGGGTGATCTGTCAAGCGGGGGCTGAGAAAAAGTGGGGGGGACCCAAAATGCAAAATCTCCATGCATTTTCCATAGACTTTTTTTAACAGCATTACCACAAACACTGCAGAACGGAATTATACAAAATTTGGCAGGAAGGTAGATCTTGATCCAGAAAGTGTGCTTTTTGTCATTTGGTGTAAATCAGTTTAGTAGTTCTTTTAAAAATAAGAGAGAAAAAAAGTTTGTGTATCTGGACAGTTGGGTTTGAGGGACTATCGCGATAGTCCCCCTAACCCAATTTTTAAAAATAGAGCGTTCTTACTGGCACAAGGGGCTTTATTTCTCTTGGGCCAATTTGCTCCCAGAGGAGATTTACTCCTGCGGGAGAGAGCACTCTTATTGGCTACCTGCAATATGAAGAAAAATATCAGCTCAGCCTGGATTGTTGTTTTTTACTATCTGCGGAGAGGCAAATATTGACTCAACCATTTGCTTCTATGTTATGGATGTAAACTAAGGGGGTGATTACCGCCAAACCTGAAGTGGTGCGACAGCTACCGCCACACCGACTGCTCTATTTTAAGTTTGGTGGTTAGACACCTGCAGGCCTGCTGCAACTGCTGGGGAACCGCTGTTGCAGCGTTGTGAGGCAGTAATATGCTGGCGGCGCTGTTGCGGCACTTCCAAGCATTTTACGAGTTTCCTCACTTCAGCCTTCTCATGGCGGTGAGCCTTTCATGAAAAGGCTGGCAGTGAAGGAACTAAGGGGGCCCTAAAGGGACCCCTGTTGCCTCAGGGCCATGGGATGCATACAGGGGGGCACATGCTGTGCCCCCCTGTCTGCATGGACCCCCTTTCCTGCACGGCATTGACTATACAGTCCTTGCAGTGCAGGAATGGGCTTTGACGTGCCCATTGCGGTGCCTTTTTAATAGGCACCGCTGTGGGAACGCCAAAGGACTGCCCGCCAGGCCAGGAGGGCGGTCTGACAATGGGTTTGGCAGTCCTGAAGTGGAGTGCTGGCGTGGCAGCCCTCTCCAGGACCGCCAAATTCATAATCATGGTCATTGATATTTTAGCAGACAGGTTGCTTTGCAATGTTTTGTGACCATTGCTGACCGTAAATTGAACTGTTTATGTATTTTCTTTCTTTTTTACCACATATGCACGAGCACTTCTTCAGAGTACTTTTTTGCACATAGTGGAGCAACAATCAAATGTAACTAATGTATATATACTATTGACTTTCAATACAATTTGAATATTTTTGCATTCAATTGTGTTTCTGTGTGTGATATTAATAGTGTGTACTCTTCCTCCTCCGAGTAATGATATTTACCCCTACCCTTAGGATAGTAGGATTTTGATTACGTGTGCAGGATCAGGATGGGCTGATTAAGTCTGTTTATCCTTTGGTTTGCATTATCTGATTGGACCATTTTGTTGTCTGTATCGCATTGTACCCCGGCTGTGTGGGTTCCCCCGTTGTTTTGTAATGAAAAATATTGCAGGCAGCCATTAGAGGACATAGGGCCAGATGTATGACCATTGTGATTTGCGACTCGCAAATTGCGACAAATGGCAAGTCGCAATTTGCGCGTCGCAAATCACAATGTACAACAGTGTCTCAGACACTGTTTGCGGTTCCAATTGGGGTCGCAAATTGCATGCCTCATGAATATTAATGAGGCACTCGTAATTTGCGACCCATTGGGAATGGCTGGCCCTCCCAGGTACGGTGGCCTGCTGGGCTCAGCAGACCTCCATGTCTGGGACTGCTTTTAAATAAAGCAGTTTTTCTTTTGTTAAATGCAGCCCGTTTTCCTTCAAGGAAAAGGGAATGCATTTAAAAAAAGAAAAATGAAAAATTTTCGTTTCAGTTTTTTAAGGGCAGGTAGAGGTCCCTGGGACCACTGCCTGCCCCTAAAAATATTATCCCCTGCATTCACAAAGGGGGAAGGGGTCCCCTTTTGCGAGTGCTTCACCACCCTTCTCAGAAGGGTGGTAAACTGCGACTGTTTTGCGACCTCAATTGCGGTCGCAAAACAGTCATACATAGGGCTCAGACTCGCTATTAGGAAGGGACACTCTCGGAACGCCCCTTCCTAATAGAGAGTCGCTAATCCTATTTAGCGAGTCGCAAATCAATTGCGACTCGCTAAATAGGGTTAGTACATGGCCCTTTTGTATTTTGCATGCGCAAACGGGTCGCACATCTGGCCCTTAGTTCCATGTCCTGAAGTTAAGGGGACAGGGTAGGGATACCGTGCCCCTTCTGGGCCCGTGGTGGGGTCACAGAGGGAACCCCCATGGGGCCAAATTAATAATTTCTTTTTTTTAAAAAGCCACAGGGATTCCCGTTGGATCGCTGCACCCAATAATAAAAGAAATAGCCTTCAGGAGCTGATGTGATAAACTATGGGGAGGGGGCTTTTTAAGGCTCCGGGGACCCCATCCCCCGGGGCCAAAGTAAGAATAAAAGGGAGGAGGAGTGCTGCCCTCTCCCTCTGCCAAGTACGGCCCTGGGGACCCCATCCCATGTGTCCAATATGATTAAAAAGGGGAGGGGGCGCATGGCCCCCCTCTCCAAGCCTGGAAAGGCCCTGTGGATCCCATCCCCCCTAGTCAAAAAAATTAATTAGGGGAGTAGGGTGTGCAGCCCCCCTCCCCAAGCCACCTATGGGCCCTGGGGCCCCCCATCCCCTGGTGCGATTACTTAAATATTGGGGAGGGAGCACGCAGCCCCCCTCATCGAGCCTTAAAAGCCTTAAAAGGCCCCAGGGACCCCATCCCCAAGGGAGCCCACCCAGAGTACAGAGCAGTTTTCTTGCCCTCAAGAGCACGGGCAGGGAAAATAAGTCCGCTATCACCTGGCTGGGTGCATGCAGGGCCCCAGGTCCCCGAGGACACCAACGTAGTTTTTGGTGGTGCCCCGGGTGGCGACCGGAGTGTCATCTGTCTCTTGTATGGCCCATTGTCGTTTTCCCTTTTTAGCCTAATTGTGCACATTGTAGGCTGCTTTTATTTTGCACAAGTTACTAAATATCACGCTTGCCTTTGTGCCACATTGTATTCTCACACAGAACCAGCACATGTTTTCGTATTCTACTCTTTTCCTAGGATTTAGTCTGAACAGCTTAGTCAGGTGAAAAAATGTGCCGCTTGTTATTCTCTCTGGTCAGACACTAGCACCTAGACATAACAAAAGAATGCAGCTTCTGTTTTGAATACACATATCTTGTCATATAACTGAGGACAGGGGTTCTGAGAAAACAGACACACAGAGCGAAGGTCCTGAGACATGAGTGCTGCGTCAGCTGAGATGTAGAACATCCTCCTATGTATGCTAAGGTACCGGGTCCGCCACTAAACCCAGAGATCTATAATATATAACCACTTAGCTCCAGTGGGAGTGTTTAGCCAGATCTGTCAGATAACAACACAGGGCTGTTTATTATATATGTGTTTATTAGCCATGCTGATGATATAATCGACATGTATTTGTTTCCAAGTGTGGCACAATTATAGCATATTAGAGCATAATAGTTTAAATAAACATTCTAACCTTCCTTCATGTCTGTTTTTTATCTTATTGTGGACAAGTACAGGTGAGAGAGCCGGAGGGTGCGACCTGTTAGTGCGATCCCTGAGAGGCTTGAGAGTATTGTGTTCAGGGGTGCCAAATCACTCATTTCTCTGGAAAGGTTAGGAGGGCAAGTGAGGCACTATAGCTAGTCAGATTCGGGCTCATAGACACTGAGGTGGTATGGTGATTCAGTCCGAACATACTGATGTTCTATGGTCCCAAGCATAAAAGGCCCTGGGGGATTAAGGATCAAAACTATTTGTATATCTGGATGGACACAAAAATTTGCAGGCAGCCATTACAAGACTCAGTGACAGTCCCCTGTCCTGAGATTATTTTAAAAAAAAAGATATAAGATGGCAGGGTAGAGATACCCTGTTCTCCTAGCCATGGTGGTTGGGTGGGGAAGGGGTTCCAGACAGACCCTCTCCCTCCGGTGCAAAATATATTTGTGTTCTTTAAAGGCACGATCCTGTGGGATCAAAGCATAAATAAAAATGCTGAAATGGCGGCCGGGTCCTGCCATTTACAACGAAGGAGAGGGGGATGCATGCCCCTCCTCCTCGAGCCTCTTCGAGTCTCCCAGGACTCAATCTCCCAGTGCTGTAATGTAATGAGTGGGGCGTGTGGTCCCCCTCCCTGGGCCGATCACAGCCCAGAGACCCCATCCGCCATTTGAAAGGGGAGGGGGCGTGTGGACTCTCTCCGTGAGCCTCACTGGCCATCCCCCAGGGCCAAGTTAATGTTAAAGGGGAGGGTGGCCTGCAGCCCCCTCCCCCTACAAAAAGAAAGGCTATGGGGGGATGGGCACCCCAGGCCAGTAAAGACGCGGGGAGGGTGGCACATGCCTCCTCCCGTCAAAAAAAAGAATGGCAACAGGGGTTGGTGTCTCTGGGGTTGTAAAAGCTCAGGGAGGAGGTCGCCGCACCCCCTTCCGCCGAATGAAAAAAAGGTCCTGGGGAATGGGGTGTCCGGGTTTTAAAGGCTCGGGGAGGGGGGATGCGTGCCCTACTTCCCAATAAATATAGAATAAGCACCAAAGTGATTATTAAATGAGCAGCAGGAGCTGCTTATTGATTATTTACTGTTCCTTTGAAGGAGCATCCCATAATGCCCTGCAAGGGCTTTATTTTTTAAATATTTTTTTGAGCTTGGTAGTGCCCCTAGAATAGAGAGGGGCACGGTTTCCGAACGAGCGATTACAATGACCGATTTGGACAGCCGTTCCGATTTGGTCTGCCTGACACAAAACAGCTGTCGGAATCTGTCTTTGGGGGCCCGTTGTGGGCCCCCCTTCACCCAGAGGCATCCGAATGGGGCCCGTGGGGTTAACCAAGTGACCCCTCTTCCCACCCATGCACAATGTGGCAGGCACCATGGGGTGGCCACCACAGGGTGCAAAGGTTTTCCCCAACCACGCCATTTTTCAATGGGAGCCTGTGTTCTCACTCGGAACACAGGCTCCCATTGAAGTCAATGCGAGTCCGACCAAACGATGTTGGTAAGCATCATAATCGGTCGTTCGGGCCTGCAGGACCCGATTAGTTTGGAAACGATTCTGAGACCGAGTCATTTGGAACAGTTTCCAAACAACATCGTAATCAGCCCCCTGGTTGGAACTCTGTGCTCTCCAGTTGGAGTGCAAGGCCTTCTTGTGGTTATTTTTATGATGGCATTTTCTGGGCTGAAATTGTTAAAAGAAAGACTCAGAGACATGTTATTTAAAAAAAAAAAACAGTATTTCTTTGATTATTTATTTTAACATTTTTCACCCACAAAATGTAATAATGAAAGCTATGTTTTAAGATTTTAAGAAAGAGACACAGATATTGTTTCTTATTAAAACATTATTAAATATTTTATAATATTCAATATTAATAAACATTGCATTGTGTGAATTCCTGAAATATAGATTAGGGTATAAAATATTTGTGATTTTTGGAGAAATATAATAGATCTCATTTATATATTTTGATATGCTCACTCTTAGATAAAGCCAGCAGTCTCACTTTTTTAATATTTTGGTGTTATGACTCTTTGACAAAATCAGTAAGTCTGTCTGAGTGTGGCCAGGACCTGCAAGACCAACTACATGCTCTGCATGCCAGAAGGCTGTGCGTGGAGTAGCATTGGCTGCTCGAAGGCCAGGTCCTGCGGCCAACCACATGCCGTGAATGGGCACGCGCGGCGGGGATTGGCTGCCTGAGGGGGCTTTGACGCAGGCCCCTTGGCAGTGCGCACCAGGGGTTGGTTTCATGTATGGTTAAAAACATACCCTTGAAAAATCACTGAAAAAAAGAAAGGTTAAAGCAACGTTATAATTAGTTGAAAATTTCTGTGACAATGTAACGTCTTAAACTTTAAAAAAAAACACTGAAATTCATCAGTCATAGTTATCTCAAGTAAGTATAACTCATGCCCAGATTTTTACACTGTGCTCTATTTTATTTTATTGTAATTGTATTTATATAGCTCTTACTACCCCTGACGAGGGGTCGAAGCGCTTCTTCGGCGAGTAGCACGCTACCTGGGAACCCATAAAGGATTAGTGTTGAATTAGTATAGGGAAATATGAAAGTATTTGAGTGGTGGATAGGTTAGTCAGTTATTTGGATTGAGAAGGATAGCGGTGGGATAGAAGAGGGAAAAAGGTTTGCATTTATAGAGCACTTGTTTCCCCGGATGGGGTGTTGAAGTGCTTTTTTGGCGAGTAGCACGCTACTCCGTAACCCATAAAGGATTAGTGGTGAATTAGTATATTGAAATATGAAAGTAATTTGAGTGGTTGATATTAGTCAGTTATTTGGATTGAGAAGGATAGTGGATGGATAAAAGCGGGAAAAAAGGTTTGCATTTACATAGGGCTTGTTGCCCCTGATGTATATTGATAAATAAATCAATGCAGTGCTTTGCGTAACCCAAGAGCTGATGCAGAAGTTTGCAAGTTTGTGCCCTCGCCATGCACAGCTAGTTACCCCACATATTTCATCACTCATGACATGTTCTACAACATCATTAATAACGTCACTGTAACATCATTAATGACAAGTCTGTGCATGGCGGAACGAGTTATAGTCACTTTTTAGTATGAAACATGACCATTTCAAGATGAATAAAGGCCTTCTTTATAAAACACATGTGAGTGACGCAAGAAGAAAGAAATTGGTGACATACAGTGCTTAACAAATCAGACCAGATACATGAGTGAAGCATTGCCATCTGCATAAATACAGAACTTTAAAGACAAATTAATAGCCTTTGTGATCAACATCAGCAGAGGTCTAGACATGTTAAGGTAGGAGGTCCAGCCAAGTGGCCATCATTAATTCATATTCCTGGAGTGAAAAAAACACTGTTTTAAGTTTAGAATTGAGGCGTTCAGTTAGTTCTTTCAAGAAATCAATCCTATTTTAAATCTATCAAGGTGGCCCAGGTTTTGAAAGGCATGAGCAAATGAATTCCTGAAGCAATCTGTTTTTTATCTATCTCCGCCGGCCATACCCAATATTTGATAGGGTGGTCAATTTGTTTCTCATTGGGCCAGCTGTAAGATAATTAGGCCCTTCAACCTAATATCCCACTCTGTGCATCAATCTCTTAGCTCTGAGACTAGAGGGGACCTTAGTTACTTTCCTACTTACTTTGTACGGGACAGAAATGATTAACTAGGGGATTGGAAGGGTTGATTGGTTAAATATTGACATTTCTTTATGGTCACATTGAGTTTGCGCTGAACCCTTAGAAACCCACCACAAGCCCTCTCTCATCAAATGTGTTTCCTTACTTGATAAATTATTGTATAACTGCATGCCGCTAGAGGCAACTTCAGAAAGGTAAGGCACAATAGTACAATGATCAGAACACGGTTACATTGATCTGCTTTTGATAGGTTCTTTAAAGTTGGCAGTCTAATTTGCATCTTGGGGTAAGAAGAAAGAGTATTCCGCAAGTTCATGCCTTTAATACTTCATTTTAAGATTGTCTAATCTTTGCGTTTTGGCTGAGGCCAAGACTTCTCATTCTCTGACCCCAACCTAAGCACCCCACAGCTTCTATCCATCAACACCTCCCAGGTTTAACACTCATCACCGCACCATAACCAAACACCTCTGTACTATCAAGACCATTGCTGTGGAACCCACAATTCTGAGACTATCCATGGCTTCTTAGGGTCACATTAATGGCAGAAGAAGGCTGTAGTTAATAATAAGTAGCTTGTTAAAACATAACTAGATTAAAAAAATCAATATGAGGTTGCATGCTTTACTCGTAATATGAGGCAATGAAGTCTTGGTGTTCCTGGGCCAATCAACGTAAATTTAGAACACAAAGCAAATGCCTCATAAAACAGGTCTTTGCATCTCTAAAGGCTGATGCTGGTGGGGCGGATTAGGAGAGAGGATCATTATGGAGTCCACCTTGACAATGGCTTCAAGTCCCATCTATAGCAAGGACTGGACAGGTGGCTTTCATCAGCATTGGAGCCTTTAGAGCAGTCTGCTAAAAGTCTCAATGCCAAAGTCCAGTTAATCATTTACCTGGGCAGGTCAAATGTTGACTGCCTCAGTTAACGTTGGTGGGATGGACTCTTTTAAAAGATTAGACCTGCTTTGTAAATACTTGGCAATTATTCCAAGACTGAATCTTATCTTATCCACATCATTTGTTCGAAAGCAATCTATTGTTCTCCTTTGTGGGATTGGTAGTAGGGAATTGTGGTGTTCTACAGAGAACTTGTATAAAAGATATGAGAATTAATGCAGTTTTTGTTTTGAAATCTTTTTATTATATAATACCTTAATCAAAATGTTTGTAGAAAATCTTTTCCTGTCCTATAAATAAATTGATTAAACTAAAGATTAGTAGTGTGCAAAATTGAAAGACTTTGCATTTTTGAAATTTGTGTGAAATTTTGTGAAATTCTTGGATAAACTTCATGAAATTTCTCTTCTCATTATGTCCATGTATATATCAAATATTTTAATAGGTATGCATTTATTACAGTGGCCGTGCTGGTGCCCAGTTATGGTAGTTTTTGAGGCTTTTCGTGGAACTGGCCTTTTTTCTCCTGCTGCCTTGGACCATTCTTCAATAGAGTGTTTTGTTCCGACTTTGAAGTTCTTTGCTTTTGTGGAGCCAAAATGCTAGGTTGGTTCAGTATCCTTATATCAGGAAAAGTCAAGCTTTTACTATCTTCTTTGCAGGCAAGAAGTTTCAAAGTTTTGCCTCCTGCACTGAAAATGCTGTTGTTGCAGGTTCTTTACTGTGTTCCACTGGTGCTGATGGAGAGATGTTGCAGGTTCTTCACTGTGTTCCACTGGGGTCAATGGGGAGTTGTTGCAGGTTCTTCACTGTGTTCCACTGGTGTCGATGGAGTGTTGTTGCAGGTTCTTCACTGTGTTCCACTGGTGTCAATGGGGAGCTGTTGCAGGTTCTTCACTGTGTTCCACTGGTGTCGATGGAGTGTTGTTGCAGGTTCTTCACTGTGTTCCACTGGTGTCGATGGAGTGTTGTTGCAGGTTCTTTACTGTGTTCCACTGGTGCTGATGGAGAGATGTTGCAGGTTCTTCACTGTGTTCCACTGGTGTCAATGGGGAGCTGTTGCAGGTCCTTCACTGTGTTCCACTGGTGCTAATGGAAAGTTGTTGCCGGTTCTTCACTGTGTTCCACTGGTGTTAATGGAGAGTTGTTGCAGGTTCTTCACTGTCTTCCACTGGTGTTAATGGAGAGTTGTTGCAGGTTCTTCACTGTGTTCCACTGGTGTTAATGGAGAGTTGTTGCAGGTTCTTCACTGTCTTCCACTGGTGTTAATGGAGAGTTGTTGCCAGTTCCTTCACTGTGTTCCACTGGTGTGAATGGAGAGTTGTTGCAGGTTCTTCACTGTGTTCCACTGGTGTTAATGGAGAGCTGTTGCAGCTCCTTCACTGTGTTCCACTGGTGTTAATGGAGAGTTGTTGCAGGTTCTTCACTGTGTCCCACTGGTGCTAATGGAGAGTTGTTGCAGGTTCTTCACTGTGTACCACTGGTGTCGATGGAGTGTTGTTGCAGGTTCTTCACTGTGTTCCACTGGTGTCGATGGAGTGTTGTTGCAGGTTCTTCACTGTGTTCCACTTGTGTTAATGGAGAGTTGTTGCAGGTTCTTCACTGTGTTCCACTGGTGTTAATGGAGAGTTGTTGCAGGTTCTTCACTGTGTTCCACTGGTGCTAATGGAGAGTTGTTGCCAGTTCTTCACTGTGTTCCACTGGTGCTAATGGAGAGCTGTTGCAGCTCCTTCACTGTGTTCCACTGGTGTTAATGGAGAGTTGTTGCAGGTTCTTCACTGTGTTCCACTGGTGTCAATGGAGAGTTGTTGCAGGTTCTTCACTGTGTTCCACTGGTGTTAATGGAGAGCTGTTGCAGCTCCTTCACTGTGTTCCACTGGTGTTAATGGAGAGTTGTTGCAGGTTCTTCACTGTGTTCCACTGGTGTTAATGGAGAGCTGTTGCAGCTCCTTCACTGTGTTCCACTGGTGTCAATGGAGAGTTTTTGCAGGTTCTTCACTGTGTTCCACTGGTGTTAATGGAGAGCTGTTGCAGCTCCTTCACTGTGCTCCACTGGTGTTAATGGAGAGTTGTTGCAGGTTCTTCACTGTGTCCCATCGGTGCTAATGGAGAGTTGTTGCAGGTTCTTCACTGTGTTCCACTGGTGTCGATGGAGTGTTGTTGCAGGTTCTTCACTGTGTTCCACTGGTGTCGATGGAGTGTTGTTGCAGGTTCTTCACTGTGTTCCACTGGTGTCGATGGAGAGTTGTTGCAGGTTCTTCACTGTGTTCCACTGGTGTCGATGGAGTGTTGTTGCAGGTTCTTCACTGTGTTCCACTGGTGTTAATGGAGAGTTGTTGCAGGTTCTTCACTGTGTTCCACTGGTGTTAATGGAGAGTTGTTGCAGGTTCCTCACTGTGTTCCACTGGTGTTAATGGAGAGTTGTTGCAGGTTCTTCACTGTGTTCCACTGGTGTCGATGGAGTGTTGTTGCAGGTTCTTCACTGTGTTCCACTGGTGTCAATGGAGAGCTGTTGCAGGTTCTTCACTGTGTTCCACTGGTGTCGATGGAGTGTTGTTGCAGGTTCTTCACTGTGTTCCACTGGTGTCGATGGAGTGTTGTTGCAGGTTCTTCACTGTGTTCCACTGGTGTCAATGGGGAGCTGTTGCAGGTTCTTCACTGTGTTCCACTGGTGTCGATGGAGTGTTGTTGCAGGTTCTTTACTGTGTTCACTGGTGTTGATAGAGAGATGTTGCAGGTTCTTCACTGTGTTCCACTGGTGTCAATGGGGAGCTGTTGCAGGTCCTTCACTGTGTTCCACTGGTGCTAATGGAAAGTTGTTGCCGGTTCTTCACTGTGTTCCACTGGTGTTAATGGAGAGTTGTTGCAGGTTCTTCACTGTGTTCCACTGGTGCTAATGGAGAGTTGTTGCCAGTTCTTTACTGTGTCCCACTGGTGCTAATGGAGAGTTGTTTCCAGTTCTTCACTGTGTTCCATTGGTGCTAATGGAGAGTTGTTGCCAGTTCTTCACTGTGTTCCACTGGTGCTAATGGAGAGCTGTTGCAGCTCCTTCACTGTGTTTCACTGGTGTTAATGGAGAGTTGTTGCAGGTTCTTCACTGTGTTCCACTGGTGTTAATGGAGAGCTGTTGCAGGTTCTTCACTGTGTTCCACTGGTGTTGATGGAGTGTTGTTGCAGGTTCTTCACTGTGTTCCACTGGTGTCAATGGGGAGCTGTTGCAGGTTCTTCACTGTGTTCCACTGGTGTCGATGGAGTGTTGTTGCAGGTTCTTCACTGTGTTCCACTGGTGTCAATGGGGAGCTGTTGCAGGTTCTTCACTGTGTTCCACCTTGTGTCGATGGAGTGTTGTTGCAGGTTCTTCACTGTGTTCCACTGGTGTCGATGGAGTGTTGTTGCAGGTTCTTTACTGTGTTCCACTGGTGTCGATGGAGAGTTGTTGCAGGTTCTTCACTGTGTTCCACTGGTGACAATGGGGAGCTGTTGCAGGTCCTTCACTGTGTTCCACTGGTGCTAATGGAAAGTTGTTGCCGGTTCTTCACTGTGTGCCACTGGTGTTAATGGAGAGTTGTTGCAGGTTCTTCACTGTGTTCCACTGGTGCTAATGGAGAGTTGTTGCCAGTTCTTTACTGTGTCCCACTGGTGCTAATGGAGAGTTGTTTCCAGTTCTTCACTGTGTTCCACTGGTGCTAATGGAGAGTTGTTGCCAGTTCTTCACTGTGTTCCACTGGTGCTAATGGAGAGCTGTTGCAGCTCCTTCACTGTGTTTCACTGGTGTTAATGGAGAGTTGTTGCAGGTTCTTCACTGTGTTCCACTGGTGCCAATGGAGAGTTGTTGCAGGTTCTTCACTGTGTTCCACTGGTGCTGATGGAAAGTTGTTGCAGGTTCTTCACTGTGTTCCACTGGTGTTAATGGAGAGTTGTTGCAGGTTCTTCACTGTGTTCCACTGGTGTTGATGGAGAGTTGTTGCAGGTTCTTCACTGTGTTCCACTGGTGTTGATGGAGAGTTGTTGCAGGTTCTTCACTGTGTTCCACTGGTGTTAATGGAGAGTTGTTGCAGGTTCTTCACTGTGTTCCACTGGTGTCGATGGAGAGTTGTTGCAGGTTCTTCACTGTGTTCCACTGGTGCTGATGGAAAGTTGTTGCAGGTTCTTCACTGTGTTCCACTGGTGTTAATGGAGAGTTGTTGCAGGTTCTTCACTGTGTTCCACTGGTGTTAATGGAGAGTTGTTGCAGGTTCTTCACTGTGTTCCACTGGTGTTAATGGAGAGTTGTTGCAGGTTCTTCACTGTGTTCCACTGGTGCTGATGGAAAGTTGTTGCAGGTTCTTCACTGTGTTCCACTGGTGTTAATGGAGAGTTGTTGCAGGTTCTTCACTGTGTTCCACTGGTGTTGATGGAGAGTTGTTGCAGGTTCTTCACTGTGTTCCACTGGTGTTGATGGAGAGTTGTTGCAGGTTCTTCACTGTGTTCCACTGGTGTTAATGGAGAGTTGTTGCAGGTTCTTCACTGTGTTCCACTGGTGTCGATGGAGAGTTGTTGCAGGTTCTTCACTGTGTTCCACTGGTGTTAATGGAGAGTTGTTGCAGGTTCTTCACTGTGTTCCACTGGTGTCGATGGAGAGTTGTTGCAGGTTCTTCACTGTGTTCCACTGGTGTCGATGGAGAGTTGTTGCAGGTTCTTCACTTTGTTCCACTGGTGTCGATGGAGAGTTGTTGCAGGTTCTTCACTGTGTTCCACTGGTGTCGATGGAGAGTTGTTGCAGGTTCTTCACTGTGTTCCACTGGTGTTAATGGAGAGTTGTTGCAGGTTCTTCACTGTGTTCCACTGGTGTCGATGGAGAGTTGTTGCAGGTTCTTCACTGTGTTCCACTGGTGTCGATGGAGAGTTGTTGCAGGTTCTTCACTTTGTTCCACTGGTGTCGATGGAGAGTTGTTGCAGGTTCTTCACTGTGTTCCACTGGTGTCGATGGAGAGTTGTTGCAGGTTCTTCACTGTGTTCCACTGGTGTTAATGGAGGGTTGGAGCAGATCCTGGAGCAGAGCCCTAGTGTTTCTCAATTGAGAAATGGAGTATATTCCTTCCTGTGCTCATCAGAGCCTGCGCTAAGCTTGGGCAAAGTGGGCAGCTGTCCAAAACCCCGTGGGCAGGTTTGAAACATGGGGCCCCACTTCTGTGTGAAATGCCACACTATCAGTAAGCCCACCTGTTCCTCCAGTGCCCTCTCCCAATCCAATCACATCAAAGCACTTCAATGCCTCATCAGGGGTAGTAAGTGCTATTCGAATTCAATTACAATTGCAAATGTAATTTTTAAGGGCGGTGTCTTGACCTCCCTGGTCCAAGGGCGTGGTGGCATTCCTGGGGGTGCAGGGGAGGGGAAGGAAAACAGTGGGTGATGAAGTGGGCAGCAGCAAAGCCAACAATTGTGTTGGCTCACAACGTCAGGGGTGGGGCAGCACTTCTTTTAAAAACCTGCCCTGAAGCCTTTCCTGCCCTTTATCTTTTGCGTTGCCATGCAAAAAAAGGGCCCCTTTGTTCTAAAGACCAGCCAGACATTATCAGGTGAGGAGAGGTGGGTTGGGTGAGGAGGGAGCAGCCACAAAAGACTGGCATGGCAGGGCAGTGTTTAGCAAAGCTCAGTTCCATGGGCCTTGAAGAGCTGCATTAGGATGCATGGTCCAAATATGGGGCCCCCTTCTCTGGGCCTTGCAGCCAGTATCCAGTGCTGCGAGGGCCAGGGGAGGGGGCCCCCCTCTCATTGGCCACAGTGCTACAAGTCCTGGCATCAGCTCTAAATTCTGTGATTCTGGGAAAATCATTAAATCTCTCCATGCCTAAAAACAAACCTGACCTTTTGTAATGGTATTGGTAGTCCTGTAAAGTACTCCAAGGACCTTGGGCAGAGTTTGTGCTTCATAAAAGTAAAAAAAAGGAACCACAATGCCATGTCAAAGTCACCACACATCCTGGCACTGTGTATTATGCATGACTCGTGAACCCCCTGCTGAATGGATGGGTGGAAGGGTGGATGACTAAGTGAAAGGATGGATGGCTGAGTGAATGAGTGGATGGGATGGATGGACAGATGGTTCAAAGGGAGTATGAATGGATGAGTGAAACAGTGGATGGAAGGATGGATGAGTGAGTGAGTGAAAGGTTGGATGAGTGAAAGGGTAAATGGATGGATGAGCAGAAAAGTGGATGGATTAGTGAAAAGATGGATGGCTAAGTGAAAGGGAGGATAGATGGAGTGAAAGGGTGGATGGATGGATGAAAGCGTGAATGGGCGGATGAGCGTAAGGATATATGCCTGAAAGGATGGATGGATGAGTGAAAGGATGAATGTAAGGGTGAATTAGTGAAAGAATGGATGGATAAGTTAAATGGAGGGTTAAGGGATGGAAGAAAGGATGGATGAGTGAAAGCGTGATTGACTGGTCGAATGAGTGAAAGAATGGATGGAAGAGTAAGTGAAAGGATGGGTGGATGGGTGAAAGGGGAAATGAATGGATGAGGAAAAGGATGGAGTGAAAGTGTGGATGGATGATGGATGAGCGATAGGATGGTTGGATGATTGAAAGGATGGATGAGCGAAAGGGTGGATGAAGGGATGGATGAGTGAAATGATGGATGGATGGATGGATAGATAGGTTTGGAGATGGATGGATAGGTTTGGATATGGTGGACGGACAGAATGAAGAAAGACTGAATGATGGATGGAAGAATGAATGGATGACAGAATGTAAAGGTGAAATGGTGGGTGGATATCAGTGGGTGAATAAAAGAATGAATGGATAGATGCTTGGATGTAAGAAACAAGAGAGCTCTTCTGAGGAGGGTTGCAATGACTTGTTTCACTTCCTTGGTGACATAAGAGCTTTTTGGTTCAAAGTGGGGGATATTTTAATTTTCTGGCTATTCCCTTCCCTATGTGTGACATTTCTGTATTTTCCGTGTGTTTACTTATGGCATACCTACATCATACGAATGACATTTTGAGTGACACCCAACTGCTACTTGAATGTTACACTAGTAATTGTAAATTGTAGCACATTTTGTTTTAAGTGTAAGGAGAGAACCTTATAGTGCCATGGGCTGTGCTTGATGTGTATATTGTGTTTGTAACAATAGGTAAGGTGCCCAAAATAAACTATGTAATAGTGTATTCTCACTCAGTGCCATCTTCAAGAGTGCTGCAGATAAAAGCACCTTTGTGACCCCTGTCGGCCAGTGCTAGCCTCTAGGTATGGCAAACTTATTGTAGCTCTCTGCTAAAGCCGCCATAAATAAAAACTGACCCCCTAATTTAAATCACACTTGCTGACACACCCATAATGTGCCCCCTACAGTGGGCCCACCACATCAATCCCTCCCTTAGTTCACCACCACCACCAGAGCTCTTTAGTAGGATCCCCGCAGCAATGCGATGCAAGAACTTCCTAATGACTACAAGAGTTTATAAGACCAATTGTCCGGGGATAAGTAAGGGGTCAGCTTCCAGTTTCTAGCTAAGAAACGGAGCTGTTCTGCAGTAGTCTTGAGGCAAAACCTAATTTCTGAAATTGTTTCTGTGTCCAGATTATACAAAGCCCTAAAGTCTCATTGCATCAACAGGAATAAACAGCAATGGTATACTGCTGCAACAAACACACACACACACACACACACACACACACACACACACACACACTTGCGTGAACACACTCACACCAAAGCTGTCCACTGCCTCATCCTCACAACTGGCTTCACTAGTGTTCAAATAGGTGCGTCATCAAACTTTGTTTTCTGTTCACAGTAAAGGGGATTTATATGAAAACTGTAACTCTCACTAGCACAGATTTCCACCAGAGGAGGTCTCTGGTTGGTTCTTTATACCAGATGTAAGTAGTGCATCCGGCTGTTATTTCCTTGCATTCTGGAACTTGCCTTTACATTTTTTCATCATAAATGCAGCAGCACAAGATCCAAATGAAAGGAATTCATTAAATCATGTATAAGTTTAGGAACTGTAAAAACTCACGTTTTAAACAGCTTTTTAGTACAGGGGTGATCTTAACCCTTCTTTGATAACCTGTGATTTATAAAAGCTTTCAAATAAAAATGAAAAGGTACATGTATTTGAACTCAACTTTATTTCGCTATACCTGGTTGCATAATTTTTAGCATAATGATGCCATTCAATTAATTTTCTGCAGTGCTCTGGAATTTTTATCATGCACTAATCTTGAAACAATCAGTTAACATTGAGTAAGGAAATCCATCTTTATGAAACCTGTGTCCGTTCATTGTAATCACTTAATACAGCTTTAAAATAGATAGACTTATTTTATTTGGGTATTTAGCTTTTTATCCATGTTCCTGATATCCACACTAGGTCACTTCAGCGATACCAAAGAAGATTTAAAAGCCCTGTGATGTCACTTCTTGTGACGTCACATACACATTAGAGGGGCCTCACATCTTCCCTTTCGCCCTGGGCCCCAAAAATCCTAGGGCCAACCCTGGTGCTCAAAACATGGTCTCGAGTAGCTGGAGCAGGCCTGCCAGTGTACTCGATATATGACAAGACGGTTGTTGCAATATTAGTGTCAGAGGGGAGCTGGGACCTCATTGGGCACCTGTCCATTCTATGGGGTGGAGGCTGCTGGACCCAGATGCCCCTCCATAGCACCAGCTGTATGAACGGACTAGACGGGCGCCTTCTCGCCTTTATCGGTCTGTGATATCGACACTCTTCAGCATTACCACTGCAGGTGGAGATTATGCTGCAGCAACTCTTATCACCCTCCCCCCCCACTAGTGATGCGTCTCGGGTGCAGCGTTTCCACAGGGATTAGTTCCTTGTCAGCAGAGCCTTTTGTTCCCAAGGCAGCAGTGCCCCAGCAGACAGCGATACAAGGTAAACTTGCTGCTATGATAAAGTTCCAGGAAGTGAACTCTGCGTGAGTTAAGCCACACAGGGCTGCCTATCTTAATGGTGGTAGAGGGAGAGTGGACTTTAGTCCTGCGCCTCCAGCGAGGTCACGGTGTCCCTCTGGAAGAAGAGGGCCCTGGCTTGAAAGAAAGGCCGTGAAGCGACAGGGTCTTCAATTCCCTGAAAAGTGTTGTTAGGGGCAGTGGTCGAAGTGGGCACAACGTGTCGATACTTTTCTTATTTTAGGAAAACAGTTCCCCTTTTTCTGTGAAAAGATAACTGTCCTGGGACGGTTAATTCTGAGAGCTGAAATGCTTCAGCTGCAGTGTGAGGCAGGGGGTTCTCCTGTGCTGTGAAACAGAGGGAGGGGCAGACAGCTAAACAAGCCTTCTTGCCAGGGTGCCTCCTGCTTGAAAGAAATGTAAATGTCCACAACTGGTTAATCTGCAGATGTAAAGGGTGCCTGGAAGCCAGCATTGGCTTTAATGAATGGAATCACTTGACACTTCCTGATGACAGATGCATTCTTTTGAGTGGTATTGGAAAGGAGTTACCAGCTGAGCTGTGAAGTGTGTGCTTTTTAAATGTGCAGAACCCAGGCCCCTGCGCCTCAGGGGCTGCAGTGGCCTTTGTTAGCCCCTAACTATACTCCACTACTCCAACCAGATTCCATTCCGTGGCTGTCTGGTTACACACACAGACCTCTACAGTGCTTTAACTCATAGAGGCTTTATTAAGTATGATAGTGCATTTCCCACTGATTAACATAACTTGCATTTATTTAACATTTAAGCCATGTGTTGTTTTATACGTACATACCTATAGATGAAAGACCGAAAAAAGTTACAGAATATTTTGTTTTTTTAGCCACACTTTTTGACCTCGCCCCCACACTTACTCGCCCCATCATTCTGCACAGCATCACAGTTGCCTTACTCTTTTTTAATGCACTTCGACCGCTGGTTAAGGGGCGTTAAATACTAGTGGAACAGAAATATTACAGCAAGACTCGAACTGCAGCGCCGCTTATAATGCATGATCTACCTTCCATATACACTTCAGAACGTTTTATTGACACTGAAAGGATGAAAGGCTGAGTCAGACCCTCCAGGATTCGAACATGGATGGGACCTGCTGCTGCACACAGCTCTGGCAGCTGAACCCATGGGTCCAAATTAGGGATGCAGGCGGAGAAATAAAGTTATCATTCCATGGTGGAAGGCGGCGGGGGCAGGCGCCACCACATGAAGTCTTGCCAGGGCAGGCTAAGTACTTACACCAGTAGGAAGCGTAATAGCTACTTATTGGCGAGCGAGTGAGCGAAGTTCTGGACACAGTGACACTGTAAGTACCAAGGTAGTCGGAATGTGCAGCCTAGCCTGTCTATGGTCAACTATGAGCAGCCGAAAATAAAGCCACAGTGACATCTTCTGGTTTAGAGGTGTATAGCACCTGCACTGGATATCAGCTTGTTTCAAGCACTGGCACTGATTTAGTGGACAGGTACTTTGTCGCAATTGTGATGAGTACCTTACACGCCACCCTGCCTTCTGTCCTGAAGTATTCCATCGACGAAGTCCCCTTTGGCTCCATCGATGGAATGCTTTATCTGACTGCCCAACGGACATGGGGCCGTCGCAGAAAGGACATTAGATTGTCTGCCCTATTCTTACTGTTCGTCACCAGTACTGCTACTCAGTTATTTTGTTAGGCTGCAGAAACAGCATGATGTGTCACTTGTATTTCAGAATGATTGTTCCTTGATATATTTACTTTACTGGAAACATGATATTTTATTGCTGGCTTTTAGCCTTTTTATTTAGGAAGCACACCATATTTGTCTTCTTAGCAGGCTAATGCTATGCTCTAATCAGTCTCGCAAGTTCATTTTTAGGTCGAGCCTCGAGTAGCGCGCAAGCGCTGTACTGCGAGACTTTAAGTTAGGGGCTTTTGAAAGCTGACCAGACGCTCGTGCGTCATGGTCTTTTCCCTGCGGTTACCCGCATGGCAGACATCTGTTTCCAATTATCGTGCCCAGACGCGGGCGCGATAATTGGAAACACATGCCGGCCGTGCGGGTAATCGCAGGGAAAAGGCCATGACGCACGAGCGTCTGGTCAGCTTTCAAAAGCCCAGGCTGCCGCGCTCGTTATGAGTACCTGGCAGCCCTGCCGATTTCAGGCCGTCCATCAAGCGAGGGAAGTGCCCGGATGCAGTGAGCTGGGGCCATTTATCAGGCCCGAATTTCACCTTCCTGCAGAATGCTTCCAAATGGAAGCTTTAATTACCTAAATGGCTAAGCTCCTCTGCAAACGCAGGAATACCACCGAAGGCGGATTGTCATTCCGCGGCCGTCCGCCCCGTCTGCGCGCTTGTCAGGCGACGTAATCGCTGTCCTACGTGCCTCAGTTAGAGGCCGACCTACCTGGCTGAAATCATTACGACACCGACGTCTCTCTGACAAAAGGTTAATTGGCTTCAAAATAAATGTATTGCCTAATGACTCCATTCGAATGCGGCGGCGTTTCCGTCCAAAAGGCCCGCTGATGTTATTTGTAAAAACCTGCAATTCCCCAGCAGACCAGAGCGAGTTTTAAAATTTAATTTGAAAAACCGAAGCTGATCTCTAGCTTCCTCCCGCAATTTAAATATTGCTGTTGTCCAAGGACAGTTTCCCTCCCCCGCCTGTGATTTGTCAGTCAGGGACTACATATTCTGGGAACATACAAATATTGTGACGAATGTAAATACAAATGGTGTGCAGTAATGAAAGCGACGGATTGAGACCCAGGCAGCAACTGGAATTGGTATCTCTGTGAATCTGTGTCGGTGGTGTGAATTCAGGGTGTGCTTCAAAGTTCATAGTTGCCCAGGGTATGCTATTTACCAGGGCCACTGGAATTATGCAGCATAATGCGGCACATATTGTAATGCTATTACTTCCTTATTTTGTAATTTTTACACTGGTAAACACTGACCGGGCAATGTTTTGACTCATCACTACCAGTTTAACACCCAAATTGGGCAATAAGGAACAAACAACAGAAGACCGGGCAACCTTTGCAAAGGGCCTTCCTCCACGTGGCAACACATTTCACCTTATTTTTAGTAACTTTTCATTCACTTGAACTAGAAACGTGTTTTTGTTTAAATCCGGAGATTATGTGGCATAGGATGGATTATGTGGCAGATGAAGCAAGTCCATAGTTATGAGGAAAATGGCCCGCCTGTAAAATTCAAGTGGCCCTGGTTATCATTGGATATATATGGGGAATAATTGTTAACTCGATGAAAAGGCACCCCTGTCAAATTTAGGAGTGCGATTTG
The DNA here is from genome assembly GCA_963921515.1 of Calotriton arnoldi. Lineage (NCBI taxonomy): Eukaryota > Metazoa > Chordata > Amphibia > Caudata > Salamandridae > Calotriton > Calotriton arnoldi. Next base: position 4,356,135 of record CAWUFW010000173.1, read on the forward strand.
TTATATTTTGCATGATTGTAAGTCGAATGTCTAATGTATTGATAAAAAAAGTATCACCCCTGCATATGTGATATCGCAAAATATGTTTTTAGTAATTTCCATAAAGCAGTGTGTTCTTGTATAGTCTTATTTACAGAAACTGAAATGTTGCACTGGTTTTATGTGACGTACTGTCATTTTAATAGAATATTCTGGTAATAATACAACTGACCCACTCAACTCACAAGTTCCTCTCCCATTTGGTAAGGGCACTGAGTCTAGGTTGCTGTGTACATTAACGTTACCAGATGTAGATAACTTCAAAACTTAATGACCAAGGCCAGTAAATGCGTGTCAAGGTGATGCACATATTGCCTGCTCATACTGAGCTAATAACAGTTAATTTTTGTTCAAATCGCTTATTTTGACAGTTTCTCCTAATCAACCAAAAATAAAAGGTTCTTTCTGAATGTCAAAGTGCAAAGAATCTAGTATTCATAACGTAGGGGGCATGTTTAACTTCAGATGTCTTCAGTTACTTAGAGATCACTTTTGTTTTACTGATTGGTCACATTTTACATACTTGTATCCCCAAAAATGTCTGAAACAAACCATTTTCCCTTATAAGTTTTTATTTCACTTCCAGAATTAAACTTCTACCAATACAGGTGTATTTCAGATTACAAGATTGTCAGTTAGGAAGAACATTGTTGGTAGCAGGGCTTTAAGTGGGCCGGGTCCTGCCGGTGCTCAGCACCAGCAGTTCTAAACAAGCATTGGCATAGCCAATAGGTCTCGCCTTTGGGACCGTATAAGTGTTTAGCCATGCAACAGTTGATGTTGTTGCAGTAAGGATATTGTGCTGCATAACTAAATACTTATAAGGTCCCAAAGGCGAGACCTATTGGCTATGCCAATGCTTGTTTAAATTTTGCTGTCTTGACAGCATGTTAATTACTTTACAATCTTTTTGTTCACAAAGTAAACGTGCACACATACGCTTTCTTACAGCTGCATTGAAAATACTGGCTCATTGTCAACTCAAAAGCATCTACTATGCCGCATTTAGCTTTTTATGTCTTTCCAATGAAAATGTCATCTTCTTGCTCCTTTTCATAACACTCTTCTTTGAGGGTACAGCCTAACTGTTCAATAAAGGGGCCTACTCACAGGTTCCATACACCTGTAGCCCAAGAGGTTGCGTCATTATGGATTTTCTTTTCAGGACAGTTGGGAACAACACGCAGAGTCACCCAACTATTACCAAACAGTTCCTCTAACAAAAAGCCAGACCTATTTTCTTTGCCACTGCATGTTTAAGGAAAAGTGAGATATATTAACTTTGCCAATGCTTGTCTATGCTGTTAAAGTTTGTGTTCATCCCTCATGTACACCAATGTGCCTTGACATAGCTGGAATGAGACATATTTGGAGCTGCGACAAACAAACAAATATAATACAGAACTGGTCCTACTTTAGGCAGATGACAGATTTGAGGCACGGGGGTTGAGTGATTTGCCCAGGATCACACAGTATAATCAAGTATGCACCCCATCCACCATCAACAATGAAACTGCAAGCACACCCACTGTACCAAATATTTAGGTCGCACGTCAACTCTTGCAGACGCTTTGCCTCTTAAACCGAGTGTCACTTTTCCATATGAAGAGAAATTATGTACAACTAATTCGAAAAACCTGCCCCATATAAACATGCTCCCAAAAAAGCTTTACCAACATGATAGAACTCTAAGAAATATTAGGCAGAAGAGATTCGGACTTTGCAACTTCAAAGTTCTCCATTGCAAGCTTTTGTGGTACCTTCTCGCCCCCAGTTTCCCCAGCTAAATGTGGAGTCTTTGGCTGCTGAAAGTTGAATGGAGAATTTGTTTCCCTCTTTCTCTCTCTCTCATGCTCTGCCTTCCTCTCTCAGTTATGAAATCTCATGACTGTATATGGCATGAATATGAAACATGGGGTTGAAAGTGTTAATGTAAAAAATTAAGCAGCGGTAATAAAAACTAGGATCTATGTGTATAAGCATAGAGGAACCGATCAACTCTTGACTTAGCCGATTGTACCACCTGACAATTCAAACATGTACATCTGTGCATCACATAGGACGAGGTCTATGGCCAGCGAGGGTTCCCTAGCCTCCCTGTTTCTCAGCTAGCGAAGCAGGGCTCAGTGGGAAGCCAGCATTCAGATAGAATTGCTGCATGTTTTCCTCTCAGCAGCTGTGCAGCAGACCTTTAGGCCCAATATCATGTCTCCCCTTGGTTGAGTTCTTGGTCTGGCTGGTCTCCAGCTTTTCCCTGAACGCTTTTCCTCGCAAGTAGGTCTTTGAAGTAATGACTAACCAAACTATATGCCTGATTTTCAGTTTGGCAGAAGTGTTACTCCATCACAAATATGACAGATATCCCGTCGGCCGTATTACATTTTGATGATACCCTATGGCACTTGGAATAAGGCAGCCGGGATATCCATCACATTGTGACTGAGTAACCTGACCGGCAAAGTCTAATTCAGGCCCTACGTCATTTATCTGTCCTCTCAGCCCAACCACTCTGGTTTTGACATGGTAGACTAGGCTTTTACCATCTCAGGTTTTACAAGCGCCATTTATTAACCACCACTCTGAGGTTCTAATTGGCCATCTCCTGCTGGGACATGATGTGCAAATGGATGCTTGTTCTTTCAGAACCAAAACCACAACCGTCATGAATGACCAAAATAGTAAAAAAACAAAATTCATTCTGTGTGGAACTGAAGATCCATTCTCATGCAGAGTTGCAGAAATGTACTTTCTTAACGCAGGAACAAATTCAAGTTGGATAAACACTGTTTGTATAAATTATGGCATGGACACACTTGCTATGCTTTGCTTTGTCAGAACGTGGACAAAATCTGCAACAGCCTGCAGTTACTCATCGAAAACGGGCTTCGACGCCTCGTCAGGGGTAGTAAGCACTATATAAATGCAATTACAATGCAATAGAATACAATACTAAATAGGCCATAGTGAGGGATCTTTCCGTGCTGCCTCAGGGACTTTTCCCTACAGAACATTGTTGTGAAGTGAAGTTATCCATGTTTATTTATGTTTATAACTACATTCAGTTGCTTGATTGCTCTACATTGTGGTGCATTTGTAATGTTCTGTTGTTATACAGAAGAAGGAGTTTGGAGTCCAGGTGGTGATTTGCTGTGAATCGTTTAAGAGTTGTGGGTTATGTTAATTAGCGAGAGAGAGTTTATGTTGTTTATGTTGGCACAATTGCTAACAGATAGCTTTACAGTTACATTGCTCACACTAGGTAACTTACTTGTAATAAACTGAACAGTTTACTACAAATCTTTGGATAGTCATATATTATTTATACACTTAATTTGCACCAAGCTCAGAAGGGTATCCAAGAGCCTGGGGTTGGAGTTCGCAAATCTTCTAGTTTCGTAATTGGATAGTCTTGGTTTGTTCAGAAAGCATCAGGTTTTGCTGCTATCGCTGCTTAACGTGAGCTCTTTCTACCTCTTGTTTCTCCCTTAGGTACCTTAAGGAGAGCCGGTCGGAAGCCCAGCCTGGGGCCCTGCACTGCCTGCCGGACCAGGGCCTGGCACTGCCCTCCGCACATGGCAGCCTGCTCTACCCGCTAAAGTCAGCCAAGCTGGCCACCTCCGGTTCTGCTGAGCACTCCGCAGTCAGGACCCCTCCCAAGTACCTGCTGAGCAAGGACCCCCCGCCAACCTCGACCACCAACACTCAGGAGCCTACTGAGCCAGGTACTGCTGCTGGGAGCCCCCTCGTGAGCGCACCTGCCAAGAAGAGCTGCGATGCCTCCACGATCACAGGTGGGTATATGGGCAGAGCCCTTCTGCAGCATACGTAGTATGCAGTGTGTGTCTTCTGTTCTAATAACTACAGACACCAAGGGTGCTGCAGGCCATCAGGTGGGCGGAGTGGTTTCACTTCTGCAAAAAGAACAATTGATGGACGGAATGTTGAACAATGTCAAACATTCACCCCAAGAGATCTGGTCCTAAATCCTTCGATTAATGCTCACCATGCCATTCCAGTTTGGACCCAGCCATACGCACATCAGTATTGACCCTGCTCCCCATGGAAACAGTCCAGCCTAAACTGCCAGGCCAGGTCCTTCCTGGACCATAACCAAGCATCCTAGAACCGGTTTCGGGGTATCACCCCTCATCAGCCAGGACAGCCTGACTCTCGTGGCACGGCGAGCACGGGACCCACTTAGGGCAACAAATGCAAAAAGAACAATTGATGGATGGAACTCTGATTCTGGCTTAACTTTGCTACTGGAACCAAGCTATACCTGGCTGAAGAGCCCTAACCAGGGTGACACCGGTCCTAGGTTCCTTGTGTTCCAGGTCAGGGTGGACCTGGCCTGGCAGTTACGGCTGGACTGTTCCCATGAGGAGCAGGGTCAAGACTGATTTGCATATGGCTGGGCCCAAACTGAGGAGGCATAGTAGGCAAAAAACGATGGATTGGGATGCGGCCCAAGCGATTGCCAGTGGCTGAGATTAATTCAAGCATTCCATCCATCACCTTTTTGTTTTTGGTTTCACTTCTGGTCATATGCTTATGACTTATTGCTTGTTAATTGGCACATAATTCAGTCTGACTACTGCCCTCGTACTCCTCAAAGGCTTTATGAACTTTATCAACTTTGAATTTCAGTTTTTTAAAAACATTCTGAGATGTGGTCAACAAGTTATTCCTCTAGTTCCGGTGCCTTAGATTCATCTGTTTCTACTGCTTCATCATCATTTTCTCCTTTCCTTCATTTATTTTATTATTCCATTATGCAGTGAGTTGTCACTTTGGTGGCATTTATTGCTTTACATATACTCTAAATAAATAAATAAATTCGAAAGGAGAGGCCCACTTTGTCATCTCATAATTTTGGACCACTCTTAGTCTGAGCAAATTCTTTACACTTTGTCCGAAAGGCAAATTATGCAAATCATGCACATTTTGTTCAAAGTCTATACCTGCCCACAACACATAGACAAGCTTAAACCTTTCTTGCATGTTTGTACACTCTTCCTATTGCAAATCTTTGTGTTCTCCAAATTCAGCAGAAGTCTACATCTCATATCACTTTAAAGTAGCTTAAAGGTAGCACATTGAAAGTAAACAAACCTTGGAAAACAATTAAATAAATACCTCTTTAGGTAGGTTACTCTTTACCAGCCCTCTCCAGGTTTTGTTTCAGTCATGCTCCTCCCCAGCTTACCCCCATCCTCAAGAGACACATTGCCAAAAAACAAAGACTGCCTGATACCAGAATTCTCTGCTAAAGAAAGTCAAACAGTTTTTTCCAGAAAGTGGCTTCAGAACTGCTGTTCAAACCTTCTTACTCCTGCATCTTGGTGGTGGTAATGCCTTACTCCATGGCACCTCTTAGGGACATTCCACAGCACATATCATCCAGGGCCTGAAGAAATATGATTGCATCACCCCCATGCTGATGGAACTCCATTGGCTCCCATTGCCGGCCCGCACCACCTTCTAAAACCAGCTGCATCATTTTCAAAGCCATCAGGACCCACACCCCCACTTATCTTGTAGAGGAGCTCGCCATATTTTGTGGTTCTTAGCACACCCACCACCAGGACATCATCAGACTGCAGTCTAAGAATTAAAAAAAAAAGACAAGTGGCCTTTTACATCTATTCACCCAGGATCTAGGACATCATCCCAGTATCCATCACAACCACCCAATACTGCTCCAATTTAGGAAAGAGTTGAAGACTCACCTCTTTAAAGAACACTACGTCACAATGTATTAACCATGCACAACCCAGCTTCCTCTACTGTTACTTGTTGACTTTTTGCTGATCTTTGGCCATGTTACAATGCTCCACTTCATTTTGGCTAGGTTAGTGCTATAGAAATACCATTTACATACATACATACATACATACATACATACATACATACATACATACATACAATGATGTGAGGTCACATAGGGAACCATTTTCTGATAATAGTCCCCCTCTCTAGAGATATTATGTTACAGAATATAATCATAGTGTAAAAAGAAGGCTTAAAGTACAAGGATGAATGACACCATTGGGTAAAGATAAGACCACACATACAATAAATGTAAAACATACAATAACACTGTACTTGGAACAAAACACAATTGCATCTTTTCCAACAGAGGCACAGGCAGAAGCTGTTGCCAAGCTCAATTTTATTTGTGATATTTGCATATTTTGCATTATTTTAAATTTTCAAAAATCACAAAATGTGACATTGGGTGACTTATTTATGAAAGATATAAACTCATGTAAAAATGTCATGCAGGATACCGGCAAACCACATTTAATTCCGTTGCCACAATTAATTTAATGTTATTTACACAATATGTCATGGAAGAAATTACTAAATTTAACACAGCCTAGTTTTCGCAAGTGAAAGCCCACTTAGTTGCCCACAAGAATGAAAGCTGAAACTGTCAGTCAGAGCATGTCAAATACATCAGTGAATGCTAAGTACCTGTGAGGTTTATAAACATCCTGTTTTTAGGTCTGCCATTAACCAAGATCTTTTGAGTTAACTAAGATTATATGTATAGCAAACTTACTTATAGGGTCTTTCAGCCAGCCCTGCACATTTATTGTTCTGTTGTTGTGTCATTCACATTTTTTTACAGCCTAACGTAGCATACAGCATGGGGTAGTGGGTCAACACACTTCAGCCGTTGGTGAATTTCCCTGTGAGTGTCAGCATTCTACCCTTTCACAAGGAGCTCTTCCACACACAAAGTAGTTCCCATACGTTCCAGGGACTACTATGGCAATGTGTGCTTTTTGAAACCCAAAAAAGTTTACTGACAGGCAATGATTTTTTAGATTCATGAGAGCTCAGCAGCTTCCCCAGCAATAACATTTTGCAAAAACCTTATCAAAACAAGTATTGACAAAGCCAAGTGGCTGACAGCCAACGCCAGACCTGCTTGGTTTTGCCAATGTTTGAGGGTGGTTTGCTAATAGTCTCCTGCTGTTAACTCTTTTTAGGCAATATCTACTCCTGCTGTTTGGTCTCTTTAAACAGTGTCTGCTCCCCATGTTGTTCAGTTCGCTTTTAGATTGCGAGATTTCTCCCATGGCTGTTTTTCTTCCTGTGTTGCTTCATCTGTGCAGCACTCATACTTGTTGCTAACTTTCCCTTCAAGCTGATTGGTTTAGGCCCTGTCTGCTATCTCTTCCAAGTGGACAGTAATCTTCCCTCTACAATGCTACTGCTTTCTGTAGTGTGTCAGGTCCTGTTGTAGGGTTGCTAGCTTCCTATTGAAGGTGCTAGCCTTCCATCAGTGCTGCTAGTGCTCCTACTCATCTGCTAGCTCCACCTTGAGGCTGCTAGCTTTTCCTCCAGGATTGACAGCTGTGCCTTGGGGTTGCCAGCAATCCTTTGAGGCTGCAGGCTGTAAGCTCATTCAGCAACTCTACTACAGAGTCGAACTGGCCTAAAGGCAGCCAGGCAGCGCTAGACGGGCTGGCCAGACACGCCAGTGTATGGGCTATTTTTTGGCTGTATGTGTGCCAGTTTTCTCTGTTGATTTCCTTGATATTAATACAAACTGCCTACAGCAAGCTTATATCCATACAGTTCCCCATACTTTGCAAAATACTTATACAGCATATTTTTATCAGTACAAAACTGCCCAGTTTGCCACCATGGGACACTTTTTAGCTTTCTAATTCACTAATGGGTGCCACTTTTATTTTGGTGCTCAGATCTATATTCTGTCCCAGTCCAACCCTACTCTACTAGCCAAATGAGACATCGTGATAACCCGTGGAGTTCACAGGGACAGAGGGCGCAGTGCAGATTAATCTGGCTGGTCCTCAGCAGTCCAAGCATGTAGTGATTGGCAGTGACAAACACGGCCCCTCTGCATGGTTTCCTAATCAGTACTGTTGATCTGGAGTAATAAGATACTTGTAAAACATGTTGCTTCCTCTAAAGGGCATGTTTAGACACCCAAAATCTACCCAGAGACCCATTGCATAGACCAGAGCTGCCCAGGTGCCACAGCTAGTGTCAGCAGGCAGATCGGTGGTGGATGAAGGAGGGTGAGGTTGAACGCAGGAAGGTGGTGTGGTGGCATAATGCAAAACCAGTCAAGGGAATGTGTGCTTTACACAATGGGCCAATGAGAAACTTCCAAGTCAGGTGTGCTTTCCACATAGGTTACTGCAATTGGTGATTTACATGGGAGTATCAAACTTCTTGGCATTCTTAGTCTCTGACCAGGTTTGGACTGGCACAGAAAATAGCTCAGGGCATCAAAATAAAAGTGGCTCCTATTTGTAAATTAGACAGCTAAAAAAAGTGGCCCATGTTTGCCAATTGAGGCAGGTTTGAACTTGTAAAGACACGCTCTATGAGTGTTTTGCAAGGTATGGAAGACTGCATAGATTTGAGCTTGCTGCAGACAATGTTGGTTTTAACATCGGGGAAATCAACAGAAAAAATCAGCCCAGGAGACCATAAAACAGTCCCGCAAACAACCAAAACACTGGCCCACACGCTGACCTGTCAGACCAGCCCTTCAGACACTGCCTGATTGCTCTATAGGCCAGTCCTGTGCAGACCTAGGCACTCTCATCATAGCTTGATGTTATTAGTAGGTGCTTCCCAGTCTTTTCATCACTCACAGACAGAGACTCGTGAGTTGGACAAACAAATAATAACAGAATGGGTCATGCGCCCCACCAGGCCAGCAAGTCACTTACATTGCAGTTGATGGCTTACATAGCTTTTACTTTGTTTCTAGTCTTGAATTGAACAGTGATTATAGAGATAATAGTATCAGCACACATATAACAAGAGGACCCTGAGGGATGAGAAACAGCACCCCTCCTCACTGCAGTGAATGTTCTTCTCAGTTCTTTCAGTTCCTCCAGTTCCTTCTGAGAGTTTACACTTGTCAAACCTTTGACAGATAACTGTGTGCTCTTAGCAGCCTCTTTCCCATTGTCTCCCAAGAGACGTCCCATCATACTTCAGCCGGCAAGCTCCTTTCGTTTGGGCCTTCAGTATCATCCGGATAATAAGACGGCAGAGCAGGGCTCACCACATACATTGATATTCCAGTCTTTCCCCTGTTCAGAATGGATAAACCTATATTTGTCACGATCCAAATCCAATAATAGCAGTCTACTATTCGATCCTTCTCCTGAGGTAGCTACTTATGAGTGACCAGATCTAGATAGCTTGCCTATCCCTCTATCAGGTCCAGTATTGCCATGTCCCTTAGTTGATCAAGGTGGTATCCAGCTTTGTCACTGGAGCACTCCCGGGAACAGTGAGCAGCATTGAGCAGAGCTAGTGTCCATAGTCTGTTTGAGCAGCATCACTGACATACTGAGCATGAACAAGAGTGTTTGAAAAGCATCACCGGCGTACAAGCGTGTCTGAAAAGAACCACCGGCGTACTGAGCATCAACAAGCCTGTTTGAAAAGCACCCCGGCGTACTGAGAATCAACAAGTGTGTTTGAAAAGCACCTCCGGCGTACTGAGCATCAACAAGCATGTTTGAAAAGCACCACCGGCGTACTGAGCATCAAAAAGTGTGTTTGAAAAGCACCACCTGCATACTGAGCATCAAAAAGGGTGTTTGAAAAGCACCACCGGCATACTGAGCATCAACAAGCGTACAGTGGCAGCCGCTACTTAAGGGGGGTGGTGGTGGTGGGGTAAATGAAATAAAAAAAAACAAAAAACATTTACCTGCAGGCTGACCACCACCTCTCGTTCCTTTTCGGCTCTTCGATCGACTCCAGGAGTAGGAAGCATATAGGTCCTAGACTCCCCTAGCCAATCACGACACTGCATTACAGCAGCGTTGTGATTGGTCTGAGCGCCGTGGTTGGAGGTTGTGCATGTTCTCCACCCAGGCTGGGCAATACAGCCGGTGGAGAACATGCAGAGTGTGCATGACTGTTTGGCCGGCGCAAGATGGCCGGCCAAACAGTTATGCGCACTTGAGAGTTTCCTGCACTCCTCCCCCTGTTCCTGTGACAACCCAGCCCGCCCCTAACCAGCTGAGCCACGATGGAAAAATAAAATGATAATAACGTTACGTTATTATCATTTTATTTTTCCTTTTTGAACTGCTTAGAGAGCAGTGGGGCGACGCTCCTCCGCCTTCGTGGAGGAGCCACTGCTGGAAGCATTTTTGAAAAGCACCACCAGCATACTGAGCATCAACAAGCGTGTTTGAAAAGCACCACAGATATACTGAGCAACAACAAGAGTGTTTGAAAAGCATCACCGGGGTACTGAGCATCAACAAGAGTGTTTGAAATGCACCACCGGCGTACTGAGCATCAACAAGCGTGTTTGATAAGCACCAAAGATATACTGAGCAACAACAAGAGTGTTTGAAAAGCACCACAGATATACTGAGCAACAACAAGAGTGTTTGAAAAGCATCACCGGGGTACTGAGCATCAACAAGAGTGTTTGAAATGCACCACCGGCGTACTGAGCATCAACAAGAGTGTTTGAAAAGCACCACCAGCGTACTGAGCTTCAACAAGCATGTTTGATAAGCACCACTGGCGTACTGAGCATCAACAAGCGTGTTTGATAAGCACCAAAGATATACTGAGCAACAACAAGAGTGTTTGAAAAGCACACAGATATACTGAGCAACAACAAGAGTGTTTGAAAAGCATCACCGGCGTACTGAGCATCAACAAGAGTGTTTGAAAAGCACCACCGGCGTACTGAGCATCAACAAGAGTGTTTGAAAAGCACCACGGCGTACTGAGCATCAACAAGAGTGTTTGAAAAGCACCACGGCGTACTGAGCATCAACAAGAGTGTTTGAAAAGCACCACCGGCGTATTGAGCATCAACAAGAGTGTTTGAAAAGCACCACTGGTGTACTGAGGATCAACAAGCATGTTTCAAAAGCACTACCGGCGTACTGAGCATCAACAAGCATGTTTCAAAAGCACCACCGGCGTACTGAGCATCAACAAGCATGTTTGAAAAGCACCACCGGCGTACTGAGCATCAACAAGAGTGTTTGAAAAGCACCACCAGCGTACTGAGCATCAACAAGCGAGTCTGAAAAGCACCACAGGCGTACTGAGCATCAACAAGCATGTTTGAAGAGCACCACCGGCGTACTGAGCATCAACAAGAGTGTTTGAAAAGCACCACCGGCGTACTGAGCATCAACAAGAGTGTTTGAAAAGCACCATCGGCGTACTTATGCAGAACTCTGAGCAGGCCAAGCCCATTTGAGCATCGCCCTATCGGGCTGGTGGTGTGTTGTGCATGTTGTGAGCATGTAAGCCACAACTTAGCATACTAACACCTTGAGCATCATAATGTAGCAGCACACTAGAAAATCTGAGCATTACTTTGATATCATTGACCGCACCGCAGAATAACTGACAAAACCTAGACCTGTATTGCAGTATCCGCATACAAATCATAACTTTAGATGGAATTTTATTTTAAGGCACAGAAGTTTTGATCAGTTGTTACCTGGCTTGGAAAAGGTGATTGCCTTTACACCTCTGGCATAGTATTCATAACTTATTCACTTGTCATAAGGCATACAGTGGATTTGTTTTCCATGCAGCGATGAATTTGATAAGCCCTGCTTCTCCGGGCCACAAATGTATCCTCTGTTCATCCATTGTTTCGATGGGGACATCATTTCCCTACGGCACATACATGATTTGCTGCCACACATAAATTATTGAAATATATTAATTCACAAGGACACCGTGCCAGACCCCGAAGTGTTGTGTTGTTTATGGGATCCTCCATAGAACTGCCTGTAAAACGTTTGGATTTTGGACGATGAAACATATTACACCAGTTGACTTTAAAAATGTATAGGTGGGAACACACGGCCAGAACTACATCCCTGTGCTCGCTCGTGCAGCGTTTGCTTTTGTCTACTGGATTTCGGTCCAACTCTCCGGTCCCATTGCTCCTTCTTACGTTGCTGACTCTCTGCCTGGGATTCTAGTTATCCCGCAAGGCTACTCCTCTTATCTATGTGCGCCAGGGCACGAGTCGGGGATACACGCAGGTACACGGCGTCCACCCACTATTTTCACAGGGTGGACGCCGTCCCCCCTGCCAAGAAGTTTTGGCCCCACAGAAATATGCTGAACTTGCCCCGGTGTACTTTTCAGACACCGGGACAGGTTCATCAGTGCCTGCACGTTGTCTGCTTTACATTCCTAGCAGCAACATGCAGGCGGTGAGGGAGCTTTTTTTCACCTCCAGCTGGGCTGAAGTTCAGGGGCCATCAGGCCTCCTTTTGTTTGAAACTCCTGACTGGAGGCGGCCTGGAATCTCACACTTAAATGTAAATGCCATGGAGGGGAAACAAAGGCACACAGCTTGTTATCTCTTCACATATACTTAAGAGAGGCAACTTTCGCCTTTGCTCAGTTTTTGTATATAAGAAATGCATGCACTGTAAGAATGTCAGATGTGTTGGTCTGTCCCAGTATTTACTTAATAGCACTATTTTATTTCTTTTATAGCGCTACTCAACCCAATGCAGGGTATCAGAGCTCTTTAAGTAACATACACATCATACATTGACAATAAAACATGTACATGTGTGAATCAATGTACAAGATGAGTTAAATGAGACAAGGTTATAAGGTGTAGGAGTCACATGTCCTTCAAAGCTCACTGTGCTATATTACAAGGATTACAATTTATGAACTGTAAGTAACAAAAGGATCTCTTGGTTAAAAGCAGTAGCCCACTTTACTATCTACATAAAATAAAAATCTGTCATCTGCTTGTTACGTGATGTGCTTTGCAGGAGACACATTAACCCGCTATGCTACTCTGATTCAAATCTGGGACTTCGCAAAACATAGATCTCTCAAACGCGTTCACCTCCAGAGTTATGTCACCATTATTACTATTTCCTGAGATTTACTGGGCACCTTAACAGCAGATGCTGTAACCCATAAAATATTTTAAAATGCAGAATTTGCAACCAATTAAGCAGAACCAATCTACTGCCATGCTTCACCTTGTTGCTAATTTCTTTGTGACAGGGTTTAAAAAAATAAATATATTAGTTGAGGCCCAGATTTTGTGTCAGGATTGCGCCACTTTTTTGGCACAACCCCGACGCCAAATCCAATTTGTTAAATCTCATAATGTGCTTAAATGTACTCATGATATACCTAATAAACATGTATGAGGTCTTAATATCTGATGTCACTTCTTGTGATGTCACATCCAGTGAGGGCACTTCCTGTTATGTCACGTGTCGTGACACCATGGGCTGTGATGGCACGCGTCATGATTTCACTTGCATACTGCCTAACCTGGTTAGTCCCCCCACTTCTTTTAGGACTTGTGCACTGATGTGCGCTAGCATGAGGTGAAGTAAAAAGAAAATCCTAAACTAAATCACCATACAGTCAATCCCTTCGCTCCTCCTGTGCAGAAGTGGAGCAACACTGCCACCCAATGGTTAAAGAAAAAGTTACAAGATACTTATGTTTTTCATTCTTTTTAGGGCTCTCCTGGGACAGCGCGTGTTTTTTCTAACAAGACTTTTGTTATTAGCTTAAAGGGGACTTGGACCCCGACCAATACTTATTATTCTCTGGCCTCATTGCCACTCTTATTTGCTGGTTCGTGATTGGTCAATGCGTACCGATTCCTTTGGTTTGATTAGTGTCCTACTGCTGCCTGCACTGGGATTGATGTACTTCTTTTCTTCCCCGTCATTGTTGCTTCCCTGTTGTTGTTGCTTGTTCCCCCTTCGTTGTAGCTTGCCCCCTCCTGCTTCTGTCATAGTTGTAGCTTCCCTCATTGTCATAGGTTGCCCTCCTTCTCCGGGCCCCGTCATTGCTTGCCTATCTGCTTACTCCATCGTTGTTGATTCCCCCTCAGAGCCCTGTGAGCATACAGAAAAAAACATAAAAAATGTCACTGGCAAACATGCCTTTCTTAGAAGTACATGTTTTTTAATGCATATCACCATATGAATGTCCCTTCAATAATCAAATGGTTGCTTTCTCACTACATAGGAGAAGCAACGGAGGAGTGATCCAAATTGGGTGGGGGGGTTCCTAAGTTGTAGTGGTGATCCTCTCCTGAACAAAGTTCACAAGAGAAAACAAAATTATGTCCAACCCGTTGCTACGGGTGGGAAGGGAAAGAGACCCTTTTCTTTAAATAGCCCTCACTCACTCTAATAGTGACATGCTTCATCATAGGGCTCACCCGACTGCTAAAAGTCGAGGTGGGCTCGACTGTATTTCAGGGAGCACTTAAAGATATTGTGTATGGGGCGTACTGTTCAAGATAAAATTCTCACCCACTCCTAAAGAATTCTTTAATAATGGAGTGGGGGGAAGGTTAAAATATATACAATAGGGTGTCTAAGGATGTGATGGTCCTATGACCCTTACTCTAGCACCAACATGTTTCAGCCCTTACTATCTGGCCTAAATAGGTCCTGGGCTTTCGTCAGGGTTGGATGTAAAGAGTTACTTCCCCAAAGACGTGCATGCGTGTCAACTATTCGTTTCAGGCACTCTTAAGTGATTAAAACTGGAACAAGCCTAATACTTGCCGCTGGTCTTGGTGAGGAATTACCTGTGCAAGGAAAAACACATAATATATGCATTTATTAACATACACATTGTGATTTTTGTTTGTTTGATCACCAGTTTCACACCGATCCCGCTAGATCCATTATTGTGGTGATGTGGGCGTTTCACCCTATAACCCCATTCTCTCAGCATCTTGCTGTAATGAGTGTATCCTATGTACTCGAGTATACAATAACACTTCCACTCATGTGACTTTCACATGTGGTATGCATAAATGCAAACATGCATTATTTCATTCACAATGTACTCTCAGACTGATCATCCACCCAATCTCTCATACTGTTTCTCTTTCATTGTCATATTTGTTATAGTAAGGAAATTCCGAGGGCACTCACCCCTCTAACTCAGGGCTACAGATTCCCGGAGGGAGCGCAGGAGGGAGGCCTTATTGTCACACTCTGTGGGTGACAAAGATATGTTTAGTTAGCATGTTATAAGATAGCGTCGTTATTGCTCAAGGTCTACATGGGGGGGAAAATGAAAGTAAACCTGTGGCAATGAATCACCACGATCCTCTCAAAAGCATGCTTATCTCTCCCTTCGTTTGTGACATTTCTATGGGAACAAAAGCAAAAGTGCCCGTATTCTATTCGTGTCGGTTACTAGAGTCGTGCCTGTTTTAAAATCATAATCACGGTATATGTGTAGGATAAGGTTGTAACAGCAATCGGCACTTTTAAATTACACATAGAGTGTGCGCCGGTTTTCCAACTTGTATAAAAGTTACAGCTGGAGGAGTAGGTCCCTGCAGGGAGTACTTTTGACGAAGTAAGTGGAGGGGGCAGGTCGGATGTGGGGCAGCTACCTTCATGGAGGATTCACCGGGCATACCAATTAGAATCTGCCTGAGTCCGGTCACAACTTTGAATTTTTAACATTGTAACGCTATCTCATGCACATTGTGAAAGGAGCGTAAGGGGTTAGAGCGGACCCCTCAGCTGTAACTTTTATACAAGTAGGAAAACTGGCGCCCACTCTATGTGTAATTTAAAAGTGCTGATTGCGGTTACAGCCTTATCCTACACATATACCGTGATTATGATTTTAAAACGGGCACCGCTCTAGTAACCGACACGAATAGAATACGGGCACTTTTGCTTTTGTTCCCATAGAAATGTCACAAACGAAGGGAGAGATAAGCATGCTTTTGAGAGGATCGTGGTGATTCATTGCCATAGGTTTACTTTCATTTTTCCCCACCGTGTAGACCTTGAGCAATAATGACGTTATCTTATAACATGCTAACTAAACATATCTTTGTCACCCACAGAGTGTGACAATAAGGCCTCCCTCCTGCGCTCCCTCCGGGAATCTGTAGCCCTGAGTTAGAGGGGTGAGTGCCCTCGGAATTTCCTTACCATAACAAATATGACAATGAAAGAGAAACAGTATGAGAGATTGGGTGGATGATCAGTCTGAGAGTACATTGTGAATGAAATAATGCATGTTTGCATTTATGCATACCACATGTGAAAGTCACATGAGTGGAAGTGTTATTGTATACTTGAAGTACATAGGATACACTCATTACAGCAAGATGCTGAGAGAATGGGGTTATAGGGTGAAAACGCCCACATCACCACAATAATGGATCTGGCGGGATCGGTGTGAAACTGGTGATCAAACAAACAAAAATCACAATGTGTATGTTAATAAATGCATATATTATGTGTTTTTTTCCTTGCACAGGTAATTCCTCACCAAGACCAGTGGCAAGTATTAGGCTTGTTCCAGTTTTTAATCACTTAAGAGTGCCTGAAACGAATAGTTGACACGCATGCACGTCTTTGGGGGAAGTAACTTCTTTACATCCAACCCTGACGAAAGCCCAGGACCTATTTAGGCCAGATAGTAAGGGCTGAAACATGTTGGTGCTAGAGTAAGGGTCATAGGACCATCACATCCTTAGACACCCTATTGTATATATTTTAACCTTCCCCCCCACTCCATTATTAAAGAATTCTTTAGGAGTGGGTGAGGAATTTTATCTTGAACAGTACGCCCCCATACACAATATCTTTAAGTGCTCCCTGAAATACAGTCGAGCCCACCTCGACTTTTAGCAGTCGGGGTGAGCCCTATGATGAATCATGTCACTATTAGAGTGAGTGAGGGCTATTTAAAGAAAAGGGTCTCTCTCCCTTCCCACCCGTAGCAACCGGTTGGACATAATTTTGTTTTCTCTTGTGAACTTTGTTCAGGAGAGGATCACCACTACAACTTAGGAACCCCCCACCCAATTTGGATCACTCCTCCGTTGCTTGTCCTATCTAGTGAGAAAGCAACCATTTGATTATAGAAGGGACATTCATATGGTGATAAGTATATGAAATAGGGAGGACGTGTCCTTTCTATCCTCTTGATTGAGGACCTCTCAGCCCGCCTGGGAACTGCGGATCCCAGGATTTGTGTACTGCATGTTTTTTAATGGCCTTAATGGCCTGGGACTGTGTTCCGTGCCTGCTTGCTGTTCAGAATATATAGATATGCATATATCTTGCTCAGGACCTGGCTACAATTGATGTGAATAAACAAAAATATTGTAATTGTAATTTGTATAAAGCGCTTACTACCCCTGACGAGGCATTGAAGCGATTTGCAACTAGTAGCACGCTACTCCAAAGGCCAGGATTAGAGGTTAATAGTAGGTTAGTAAATTTTCTTTTCATTCCTTTGTGCATTAGTTGTGTTAGGTTTGTGTTCTTGATTGCCTGTGTATTTAGAGTAGGATTAGAATGGTGGAAATGGATTTGAGGGAAGTAGTAAGTTGTTTTTGTAAGTAGTGGTCTTTGTTAGTTAGGTGTCATGGGGAAAAAAGTAGGAAAACTATGAGAAGGAAGTTTGGGGGTTCGTAGTGGTCAGTAAAGTTTGGGATAGGTCAGGGAGAGGAGGGATGGGACAAAGGTTGAAAGGAGGAATTGTATTTTTTTAATACTAAAAAGCTGAAATAAACATATACATTGACATGAAACTTGGTAAGGTTGTATTGGCTGGAGAGAGCCCTAGTATATAATACCCATATGTGCATAGAAGCAGTAATATTTGATATGGTCTGATGTGTACAGTTATCTTGTGGTGAAGACCTTTCTTAGAGTTTTAGTAATGGGCATAAACGTTGCTATATATGCACCTATACATACATAGAGTAGCAATTATGACATTGTCTGATATACACGTCTCTTGTGGTATAATATACATTTTTCTCTTTATATGAAGGTATGTGCTTGTAACAGGAAGCATAGTTCAATGTAAAATGACACATGTATAACAACAACTTCATGTCTACACCGTGAGAAGCATAGTTGGTCATGTCTAGGTATACTGTAGTGTTATGTTATTGATTTATAGAGCGCGCAGCTACCCAACAGAGTCTCCCAGCAGTGGTGCTCTGTTGTGTTGTGAGTATAGTTGTCATGTGGGGAAAAGACAGCTCTTGAGTAATCTTCTGAAACTGAGATGGTTGTCAGTTGATCTGATGTGTGTGGGTAGTGAATTCCACAGTTTGGCTGCTTGAACAGACAAAGATGTTCCATGTTTTTTTTAACGTCCAAATATTCCAGCATGTGAGCTTTCTGCTCAGAGCAGATGCTCCCTCCAGAATTCATAAATAAGTAAATATTGATTTGTTGTTTGTCTTGTTCTGCCTTTTCATCTTTTGAATACATTAGCAGTATTTCAACGACACAATGTTGTGGCGGCAGAATAGCAGACATTCTTGGGCCTGATTCACAGTGTAGCAATTGTAAATTCTTGCTTCACAGTATCTATTAGATGGTGCTGGCCACCAACCAGGCCTAGCCAATTTCTCCTGACTTTCAAAAAACAACTTTGTCTGTATCAACTTCCGTGAAGCACTGGTGGCATTCCATAAAAGATGTTCCCTGAATATGTCTCTGTGGTCTGTCCCCTTTTGCTTTCTCTGTCCCTGAATCAGTGGCTCATACCTCAGATATATCATAAGATCCAAAGTTTACATACCAATTTTTTGATATGGCACTTCTGCAGTTTCTGAGCGCTGTATCTGAGAGTGCCGAAATTTGAAGGTGATGACAGAAATATGGGAACCAAGATGGCTACCGAAAGCAGGGGATTAGGGAAAACTTTAAAATTACCTACGAGAAGTCTCTGCCTTGACGGGGGTGAACCCACCAGAATACTGTAGCGTCTTAACAGTGTTCCGCCCCCACTCTGCTGCGACCATGGTGAAGTCACACTAGTAGCCCTTTGGCTCACAAGAGGAGTGCACGCACTCTAGTTTGATCATTTCCTGGGACCATTCCATACACATTGGACACAGGAACTTTGGAATAATGGGTCTGTCCCTTAGTAGAGCACAGTGTTTAATTTGGAAAAGAATGAGTGCTGGTGCCCAAAGCTCTGCTCAGAAGCCCCAGGTCATGACATTATATGCCGGCGCACTGAATACCAAGACTTTGTGGTCTTGAATCCACCTCATGCCTCTTTAATCCACTACCAGACACTTCCTGCCTCTTTAATTCACTCTTGCAGGTTCTTACTTTCTTCCTTGTTGATGGTTTTTCTGTCTTTCTCTTCCTCAGTCTTTCTGCTTTGTTTGTTTTATGCCTCTCTTGCTCTTGGTAAATGTCTGCTGCATTTGGAGCACCTCATGTTTCTGCCTTGTACATCACAAACAGGACTCCATGCCATAGCTTTCTAAAATATGCCCTCTAACCTTTCACTCAGTGACTTGGCGTGTTCTACTGTATGTCCGGATACATTTTTAGCATATCGAGTCATTGGGAAGAACGGAAAATCGATTTGTGATGCTAAAGAGAGTCTTAAAAATCAACCCATTGAACACAGAATTCCTCCTTATCACTTCACTGTACTCTGAAACAATCTTCTCTACACCACTGCACTCTACACCATTCTACTCTATGCTGCGCCACTCTACTCTAAGCCACTGCGCTCTACGGCACTCTACTCTAAACCACTGCACTCTTCCCAATGTACTCTACACCACTTTACTCAAAAGCAATGCACTCTACACCAACTACTCTGCACCACTGCACTCTACGCCACTATACTCTACTCTGCAATACTCTACACCATTGCACTCTACGCCACTCTATTCTACTCTGCATCTCTGTACTGTATGCCACTGCTCTCTACAGCACTCTACTCTGCAACACTCTACTCTACGCCACTGCAGTCTACGCCAATGCACTTTATGCCTATATATGCTACACCACTGAACTCTAAGACACTCTGCCCTGCAAGGGTGCACTCTCTTCCTCTGAACTCTACGCCACTGCATACTAGCCACTCTACATCTTTACGCTCCACGTCACTGTAGTCTGCACTACTCTATTCTACTCTGCACCTTTGTGCTGTACACCACTGCACTCTACTCTGTAACACTATACTCTATGCCACTGCACTCTATGTCAATGCACCCTACACCAATCAATCAATCAGGGATTTGTAAAGCGCACTACTCACCCGTGAGGGTCTCAAGGCGCTACTGCACTCTAAGACACTCTACCCTACAAGACTGCACTCTCCACTACTCTGTGCCACTGCACTCTATGACACTGCACTCTACTCTGCACCACTCAACTCTACACCACTGCACTCCATGCCACTGCACTTTACGCCACTCTAATCTACTCTGTACCACTGCACTCCACGCAACTCTACACCACTGCACTCTATGCCACTGAAGTCTACACCTCTGCACTCTATTCTGCACCACTCCACTCTACAACACTCTATTTCACTTTATGCCACTCTCTGACACTACTTCATTCTACGATGCTCTACACAACTCCCTCTATGCCACGCCATGCCACTTTCCTCCACTCTATTCTACGACTCAGTACTCCACTCCAATATTCCATTCTATGCCATTCCAGTAGTCCACTCTAAGCCACTTCACTCTGAAACTCTGTGCCACTCCACTCTATGACACTCTACTCCACCCTACTCCACTCAATGCCAGTCCACTCTACGACAATCTACTCCACTCTACACCACTCTAGGCAATGCTCCCTACGCCACTTCAATCTGCTGTACATCTCTCCACAACACTCTATGCCACTCCACTATGTGACCCACTACTCTACTCCTACACTCTACTCCACTGTACACCACTCAACTCTATGACACTTTACTCCACTCTGTGCCCTTCCACTCTACAATGCTTTACACCCTCCTTTGACACTCCACAATACTATCCCACTCCACTCTATGCTACTTCATGACACTCCACTCCACTCTACACTAGGGGTGGGCGGAGCTCGCAGAATTTCCCTCCGCTGAATTCTGTGTAGTTACCAAAAAACTCCACCAAATTCCGCTGAGTTCCGCAAGTGGGCGGAGTTACCGGCTCCAGAATGAGAGTCGCCATGCGTTCGAAGTACATGACGGGAACAATGGCCACAGAAATAGAACAATTTTAGTGGGGAATGCCCGATTGAGCGCAGCCTAGCCCTAAGCTCCCGCTCCACAAAACTCAACCACCAAAGTGGTTGCATACATTTAGGAAATCTGTAAATGAAATGCAAGACGCTTGAAAAGCAACAATGTCAAATGAATGCATCCACATTCTCAAGCAAACCAGCAGTCCAGCACCAGGAGGAGTCTCGAGCTGAACTAGCATTAAACTAGCAAATACAATTGTCTCAGCAAACAAAAACATTGCTCAATAAAGACATATTAAGTCAATAAAGATATAACATGAGAGCAAAAATGAACAGCACTTATCTTGACTGCTGATGCAACCCCAAAAACATCCCCAAAAAGAGAACTCACACAGCTCCCCAAAAAGCAGAAGGCCTCCCCGGAGTAAAAGTTGTCCCTCAGTGGGTATTACTCGGATCTGCTGAGGATGCCCAGCGCCTTGCTGAACGAGAAGCCATTGAATGGCACCCGCACGCTCTTCCCCGGCTCATCGAAATTGGAGGTGCACAGCGTTGGCTGGCCACAGCAGAGGGATAAGCACCTATGCTCCGGCCCAGTGGTGGTCACCACAGAGGGCAGCAAGGGGGAAAGCACACGAGCCCTGAACCTGTGCTGGCGCCAACAAGAAGCAGCCACGCATGCGGCAAACACCCAACTGCCGGATACTTCACTGACGGTGGTGACCTGACCTTCGAATGGTTGAAGGAACTGTGTGATGTCATGGGATTGGCTGGGGAAGTGCCTCATAGCTGCTTAACACTAGACCGCCAGCCGCAGTGGCCATTTTGTGTGTACACAGCCTACGCAAACCTATGGATGCCAGATAGATGATGGGGAGCGCGCCGGTAAACTCTGCTCCACTGGCGGTAGGCAGAGCTTTTGCCAAACTCCGCCAGCAGAGCAGAGTTTGCCACCCACCCGTACTCTACACCACTCCACTCCATATCACCCCACTCTACTCCACGCCACTCTACTTTACGCCACTAACTTTTAGCCATTCTGAACAGCTGTCAAGCTGGTGTACAACTTGGCTAAAACATTTTGGCAAAGCCAATAGCTCTTGCATAGGGAAGAACCATTGGCTTTGCCAATGCTTGTTTTCTTTACTTTCAGCCATGCTGCATAGCAGCTGTGATGCTGTACAACATGGCTAAACAAAACATTGACAAATCCAATATCTCTTGCATAGCACTAACTAGACTTTAGGGTGGCAAGTGAGTTTTCACTGGTTAGGTCTGGTGTTAACCAAGACCTTTTGCTTTTACTAAAAGTATATGTATCTAATACACCTAAAGCAGCTTTCAACGAGCCCTCTTCTACCTTTGGTCTGTTATATTGTCATTCACACTTTTCTTCCACCCACTACATCATGGGACAGTTGGTCAGCCCATTTCAGCCAATGGCAAACTTCACTGCGAGTGATGGCATTCTGCTTTTTCACAAGAAACATCAGCACACAAAGTAGTTATCGTCATGCTAGAGGCTATTACAGAAATGTGTGTTATTAGAGACCAATACATATTTTTTGCTTTTCTGCATTTTTTTACATTGGTTAGGTCGCAGCACCTCCCCCAAAAGAGGAGTTTCGCAAAAGCAATGACAAGACAAAACTAGCATAGGCAAAGCCAAACTGCTGGCAGCGAATGCCAGGCACATAGGTTTTACCAGTGCTTGTTATATGTTGCATCTATAGCACTTAATAATATTATTTTACAGTTCATTCGGTAGACCAGGAATGATATTTTAAATGCTTCAGGGATTAGCATCACAGACTGGAGTCTGATTAGTTTTTGTAGATATGTTGTCAGTAGGGACGTTTTGTGCCTCAGTAAATGTTTCAGTGCCAATGGGTTGTGGGTTTGGAGGGTAGAGCGGGAGGACTGTACCAAGGTAGTTTTCATCTTCTTGTTCAATACACTAGCCTTTTGCTTGGCACATGTCTTTTCATTGTAGGTGGCTAGCTGATAATTCTGGTATTGGGTGCCCTAGAACCCGTTAGTTGCATTGTCCAGATATGTTTTCTGGAGGTTTACAGAACACGACCTGGAAATAGGCTTTCTGGACCCCCTGGCACGGAGGACTTTGCCAATGTGCCAACCGAAGACAGAAAGCCAGTTGAACTGCAACCACCCCGCAACCAACTGAGGACTCAGTGGGATGCGTTGTGTGTAACAAATCAATCGCATGAGATGTCACAAGCATAATTAGTGGAACTCAAGCCCTTTTTCGTCATGGAAAGGCACACTCAAGAACACAAGGAAAACAGGAATATATTTTAAATATTTATTTTAAAATCAAAATCCTATCTTAGTGCATACAATATGATTAGAAACTGTTACGAAAATGTACAAAATAGTGGCTGCGAGATTTACCAAGAGCATGAAAAACAGATAATACTGAAACCTATTATCAAATTACAAAGGACTCATATCTCAAACCCCAACTTCATCTATTGGATAACTGAACTATCCTTAGCACTAAAGAAAGGGCCTAAATTGAGTTTAAGAGATGGTACACATCTCCATACCTCGTCTGAACAATAGACCCATTTTCAGTAAAATAACAAACTCTGCTATTCTTGTCTGCATTGATAGGCAGGCTGATAAGCCCACGGAGGGAAAGGAAAACACGCCTTCTGTAGCCTTTAGCAAGGTAAGGTGGTTGGGTTCTGTATAGCCTTTGTCTCGAGCCTCTGCTGGGAAGTTCCCCTCTGTGTCTTCACACTCTGTCCTTAGTTTATATAACACATCTGATATCACTGTTGAAACTTTCAGAATAAACAAAGTAGGACAAAGGCATTAGCACCGTTTCACTTACTTACATTCTGTGGAACTATGCTTATTGATTTGAACACAGTAAATGAGCAGTGAAAATATTAGTCTCCCTGAAACTTTGTTCATTATTTAAAACACTCACAAGAACAGAGAATTTGATTCATATGAAATAACATGAATATATTCAAGTAGACTTGATTATAACGTTGCAATAAATAATGACATGAGTAAATGTGCATTTTCTATTTCAACATTTTTATCTAAATAACCAGCATATATAATCCAAGAAGGGGGAGCACCTGAAAGGAAAAAGTGTGATAATCATAACAGTCCCCACAGCAAAAAAAGATGCCAGTTCTTGGATTTGGTGAGTACCTACAGGATTTTACTACTGTCCAGTATTTCAGTGGAGTGATTTTTTCCAGAGCCAATGACTATTTTTTTAAATGCATGTAAGTCAGACGCGTTTCGGCATTCACTGCCTCTCACATGCCAGTGACGAAGCAGGGTTATTCACTCAGAGGTCTTTTAAATAGATCTTGCCTCCCTTTCATTATAGGATGCTTTGTAGCCAACGAGAAAAGACTGCAGTTCTTCAATCAAATGATGTTTTAAAGCCGCCACTTACACGAACTGTTCGGCCCAATATCTTTTGATCGTTTTTAAATCCCACAATAGAAACGGGCTGCAAAGTCTTACAATAGTTGGCGGCATGCTCGCTTTTCACCGCTGTGCACTTTAATTTTAAATGCGGGAGCAATTAAAGCAGTCTCTGCAAACCCTACATCCAACCGTATACTGCCCGCCACATGGTGAATACCTGTGTGGATATATATATATATGTATATATGTGTGTGTGTTCGATGAGGAGAAAGGATAGACATATAGAGCAAGAATTAAGGGCATATAGAGCAAGAATTAAGGGCATATAGAGCAAGAATTAAAGAGCATGAATATTTAAATGGCAATAAGGCAATATATGAACCTCAATGCAGTTGTCAAGGAAACAACTAAGAGGTAAAGTTGTGGCCTATTACTCGTTTTACTTATTCTTGGTGTGATGGAGTCAAGCTGAGTGTGTGAAGGAGGGAGATCAATGGCTATTGGGGGGATGGCATATTTTTGGGAGCAAAGATTTGGGTTTTTGAGTTCATCTCATAGACGTGGCACAATCCAGAGCTCCGTGGCTGTGATCCTAGTAGATCTGACTGTGGATTGACCTTCATGAGGTTGGATGCGATTAGTAATGGATCCCAATTCATTAGATGAGTCGATGACTTATGGTAGGGAGTCAGACATTCGTGCATTCTAGAATTGTTTCTCTAAATCCCATATGTTTATAGTGTGTTGCAGAGGATCTCACTGTATTACAGTAAGTATTGCAATATCTCTTTATGATACAGTATAGAATAATAATAATAATTATTATTATTGCATTCACTCTTACCCTTCCTCACTCACTCTCACTCTCTTGAACGCTCCGTCACCCAGACTCTTTCTCACCCACGTGCACGCCCATAACATATATTGAAAATAATTTTATTTTACTTACCCAAGATGTTGCTCCACAATTAATTGCATTAATAGTGAAAGATAGATTATTATTCACTATTAATGTAATAAAAAAAAGAGCAGAAAAGGTGAATGGAGCCTGGCGCTGGTAAAGCGAGTCACACCTGTGTTCTTGCCACTAAGATTACCACCTCTGAGGCCAAGGGTCTCAAAGGCAGTGCCAGGGGTTGCAAGGAGCAAGCCAAGGACCGCAGCTGCGACCCCTGGTGACCCCTAAATGATGTCCATGAAGATGTTGCAGATGATCTCAGTATGTGTAAAGTTGCTGCAGTGTATCTCATTGTGTTGTAAGGTGTTACAGAGAATCTCATTGGGTTAGAAGATGTTGCTCATGCTCACATTGTGTGACAAGGTGATGCACAGGATCTCGTTGTGAAAACGTGCTGCAGATGATCTTATTGTGTGTGTGTGTGTATGTGTGTGACAAGGTGTTGCAGAGGATATCATTGTGTGAAAAGGTACTACAGAGCATCTTACTATGTTACAATGGGTGGCAGACGATCTAATTGTGTGACAAGGTAGTTCAGAGACTCTCGTTGTGTTAGAATGGGTTGCGTATGCTCTCATTGTGTGACAAGGTGGGTCAGAGAATCTTGTTGTGTATGCTCTCATTGTGTGTCAAGGTACTGCACAGGATCACATTGTTTAAAAATGTGCTGCAGATTATCTCATTATGGGACAAGGTGCTGCAGACGATCCGATTGTGTTACACGGTGCTGCAGAGGATCTCATTGTGTTTCGAGATGTTCCACATGATCTTGTTGTGTTTGAAGTCACTGCAGAGGATATCATTGTGTTACAAGGTGTCACAGAGGATCTCGTTGTGTTTCGAGATGTTCCACATCATCTCATTGTGTTACACGGTGTTGCTGAGGATCCCGTTGTGTTTAGTGGTGTTCCAGATAAACTCTTTGTAGTAGATAGGGTTGTAGAGATATGAATTTGATATACTTCAGATTTCTAGGAGGACATCTGATTTTCACATAAAAGTGAACAACATGTGTAAAGAACGATAAGCGACAGCAGACATTGCTGTAGACCCTTTCCTATGGTATTCAAGGCAGGCCAGCAAAATGACACGCCTCCTGAAAGCACAATATACGTACTAAAATGCGGGTCTATGTAGATAGCTGTAGTTTTAGTGAGTCTGCACTTAGCAAATGACACAAACTTTATTGTATACGTAGCTCAGTGGTTCTTATTTAATACGCACAGAAAAGCAAAAGCTTGATTTGGCCCAGCTGATATTCAAACCTGTATCCATCTCTTTACAGCACGTACATATACCGAGGTATCAGAACTTCCTGGTTACACCAGATTATGTGCAATAAATACATGAGCCCACTCATGAATCTTCCGGGATCAGAACCAATATCTTACAGATTACATACAGTGCATTGCAGCAGACACATTACCCACTTGAACTAGTCATTAATGGAAGTAGTGACTTGTTGGATTCACAAAGATCCCTGCAGTAGGGGCCATAACCCACTGAATTATCTTACCAGCTGATGCCCGTGGGCTGCAGCCATTGCCATTTGGATTGCTGTTTGGGCTAAATGTTCTCTTTTCAGAAGATCTGGCAGGGTTTCAGGTTCAGCTCCTGTTCTGTCATCCTTCTGAAGATGATAAATGAATACCCCTGATATAGATGAAAATAGCGTCCATTCTGACAGTACTACTCAACTTGTAGTGGCAAGAGGGATGTAAAAGTAAAGAAGTTGAGATGTTGGCCAGGGCATCTTTGGAGGGGGTTTACCAGGATTTCTACTAATTTTTAAAGTGACCATCTTTGGAAGGGTCCAGTCATTTTAGTCCATCCTTTACCATTTACTATTTTTCTAGAGTTTTTCCTTTTTTATTTACTCTATCTTGGTTCCATCTTTATAAAAATCATTGGTTGACCTGGATTGATTTTAGATGGTCTGTGTCTGCATTGCACCCGTGCAAGAAGACCCGTAAAGATGTTTGGTGGCGGTTGGTTTTGTAAACGTGGAGGTTAGAGGTGCAACTGGGCAGTTCGCACTACAAACCGACCTTCATGCTCCATCTTGGAAAAGGCACTCACTTGTGCACCATTACTTTTGATCTAACAGATTCGTTTTTAAAAATGAGATTAGACTGACCAGATGTAATCCCCTACTTAGAAACTATCTCATTAGCATCCGTTAAGCACCTGCAGTACGCGTCTGGAGACTGCATTGTGCCAGCCAGGTTGTCTCCTTGACCAAGGCATAGCATGTCACTCTCCTGGTATAATCTGCCCCTTGCCTGAAAGAGGGGCAAGAGGCAGTGGTGGAGCAGTGGCAGAGGGCTGCATAGAGGTGGGCAAGCCAACAAATTAACGAGGAGAGCGGAGCCAAGGGTCTGGCTCGGATCTTAGGGCCCGTGCACAAGCCGAGCCCTGAAAATGTTTGCTGTAAATCATAGACTAAACATCATGTAAGATATGATAAAGTCTCTTAAAAATTCCTAAAAGTTTATTTCTTTAGCATGTGGAATCTTTGAGATTAATATTTCATATTATACCACTCAGAAGTATTTTATTAAATGTGATCATTTTTAAACATGAACCTTGAGTGAACTAAGAGGCAAGACAGTTGTCATGATAGTTTGTACTGGCCCAGATTATTGTAACATTCCTTTGTTTTTAACTCTTTGTGCACCTTTCGTCAGTTTAAGTTGCCGCAACTTTACATAAGCCCCCTTTACATTACACAAGGATACCGTTCGTCGTTTATAGGGACGGGGGAACAAAGTGATTTGCCCAGATCACAGGCTGTTGAGCCGGCAAACGGGGTTCCCCAGGTCCAAAGTCAGCAGCTCTGGTCCCAAGCCACATCCAGGGTACTGGAATGAGGCAGCAGACCTGCCAACTCACGATATCAGCTCCCATCACCCGATCACCCGGTGAGGAGCCGATATTACACTGTGGCAGGGAAAACGAGCTGGAAACCACTGTAAATTGTGGATTTCAGCTCATTTTCCGAGGCTTTAAACTGCCGACATCCATTGAGGGGTGTGAAAACAACCCAGGATATCGGCACCATCCTCATCAAGCTTTTTTGTTTGGGAGGAGTAGGGGGATTGTGGACGGGGTGGGGGCAAAAGTGCTTCTTAGGTACTTCTCGCATGAGGCCCCGTCCCCTCCTCACATGGTGAGATTTTTGTTCAAGTTGACAGGTATGAGGCAGGCTGAAGCCACATGAAAGCTCGGCTCGTTATGGGCTCGAGTTTCCAACAGGACCTTGAGCTGTGCCAGAGTCAGGCTTCAAGCACGAGCCTGGCTCGACCTCTCAGTGGCTCGCCCACCACTAGGGCTGCACTGCGGCCTGTAAAAGACAAGCATAGGTATGCAACCCTTAAGGGCCCGGCAACATCAAAATATCCTGATTTAATCCAATGGTTATCAGTTATTGTTGGTTATTGGGATTAGCCTCGTGCTCTCAAGGACACCATTCCATATGACTTCTCCATTGGTGCTCAAGTAATATGTGTCCATTGGTACCCACCACAGTCGTATTTCTTTTACTGGCCTTAAAAGGATGAAAAGCTAAGTTTGCTCCACAAGGATTCATACTGTCACCTTAAGGTTCAGCCACACGTCGGCAGGAGTCTTGTTAAATCACTGAGTTACTTTACTAGTTTAATAAAAGGCTGCCAGAGATCTGCATTAGAAAATCCAGTTTCTCTTGCAATATTATACCTGTTTTTTGGCCTGCAGCGCCCTTTATAGCGTTCAAACCAAATTGCGGATTCACTGGCAGGCAATGGTAGGTGTAATCCATTCGGGATCTAGTATACTCACTCCATATTGCTGCATTTGAAAAAGCAGAGGTTTTTCGGGTCCTTTTAAGGTACAGCTCCATACTGATCATTGCTGTAATCAGAACTCTTAGATGCTAACATTTTGCCCCACGTTGAATACCTTTTAACTTTTAATAGAAAAATGTATTTAAGTGATTCTATAGATATGTATTCAGATAAAAAAATTAAGTAAAATGTGTGTGTGTGCTTCCATAATTCAGACGTCGCGGGTCTTCCTGAACAGTCCCGGTTTTCACAGGGCTGTACCGGCGTCCCAACGCTTGTCTCCAAAGTCTGAAATACTTTTTCTGTGACTTTCAGGCAGCCCAGGAGGAAGTCGGCTTCATGCTCCCAGCAGACGGGAGACTGAGTGGGGAGGAGGGCAGGGGGGCTCAGGGTGGAGGTCTTGCCCCAGCTAATGTTATGTCAACTGTGCATTTCCAAGGCTACGCAGAAACCAAGACAGGACAGGCATAAGAGCAGGACTAAAGGCTTTGGTGCTAATTTTATGTCTGACCGGTCCGGGTTTTTGCTTCACAAAATCTGGTCACCTTACCAAAATGTGATGTTTGGATGGCATTCTGGGTAAGAAAAATACTAGGATCCATGAAAGACACACCCCTGTGGCATCCTTTCCGGCCCGAGTGCCGCCAACGACGTTATGCCTGCGCCTGGAGGCGCACAAAAGGGCTCAGCACCTCCCGCAGCGCGGGAGAGCGAAACTGGGTGACTGGGGGGACCGGGGGACTGCAAATCCTGGCATCCTTTGCGGCCCGAGTGCCGCCAACGACGTTCTGCCAGCGCCTGGAGGCGCACAAAAGGGCCCAGGGTCTCCTGCAGCACGGGAGAGCGAAACCGAGTGACTGGGGGGACTGCAAATTCCGGCATCCTTTGCGGTCTGCGTGCCGCCAACGATGTTCTGCCTGTGCCTGGAGGCGCACAAAAGGGCCCAGAGCCTTCCGCAGCGCGGGACATGTGTGGGTGTCTCCGGGCCGCACCCGGGTGAAGCCCGGGCCAAGGGCGGGCCCGACTGCACCCATCCGAGACCAGAGGAGGCCGGACTGGGCCAGGTCTCTTGGCCCTTCATTCTGGATACAAGCCAGTGGCGGCCGCCCCACTGCTTTCTCGCAGTGCGAGAAGCAGAAAATAAAATGGTATTTTAAATACCATTTTATTTTCTGCTTCTCGCGCTGCGAGAAAGCAGAAGGCAGGGGTATGCCTGGTTGGGGGCGGGCGGGAGGGTATGCCTGGTTGGGAGCGGGCAGGTCTGCGGGTCGGGGAGGAGTGGCTTGCA
Organism: Calotriton arnoldi; assembly: GCA_963921515.1. Lineage (NCBI taxonomy): Eukaryota > Metazoa > Chordata > Amphibia > Caudata > Salamandridae > Calotriton > Calotriton arnoldi. The sequence continues at coordinate 4,386,660 of CAWUFW010000173.1, forward strand.
CCACTCTGAGGGCCCTGACTGTTTAAGCAGTCATGCACACTCTACATTTTCTCTATGTAGGCTGCATGCAGCCTACATAGAGAAAATGGCCTCCCTACAGGTGCCCGGCTGGGCGCTGCCCGTCCTCCGCACCAATCACAACGCTGCCATTGCAGCGTTGTGATTGGCTTACAGGAGGGGAGGGAGCATGCCTTGGCTGTTCCTGTTCAGGAGCAGCAGAGGCGGCGCGGGACCCGGCCCAGGAGGCTACGATCAGCGAAAAGGCAGTTAAAGCAGAAAATGTGAATTTCGGCGGGGGAGTGCGTTTTTTAAACCTAAGAGAAGTACAAGTAGATTGGACAGTTTCACGGATTTCAAGGAAGTCTGGTGAGTCTACAGCACCGGTTGTGTGAAATGTAAGCAAGGAAGGGAGGAAAGACTATCCGCGAAATGCTATTAAAATGGTCAATGTGAATGAATTCTGGTGAAACAGTGCCTTCGCATATAGGAAAAAATGTCATTTTCGGAGGGCTCAAGAATGCAGGTGTGTAGCTATCGATAAACATTGCAGAAGGTGCATCACCAGGGCTCGAAGATGTGAGGGGCCCTCTACGCTTCAAAAACAGTTGCTCTTTTTTTTGTTACTACCTAACCAGGAGAAGGGGCATATTTTATTTGCTTGCTTTATGCCTTTTGCACCTTTGCTACGCCACTGATTCTACAGAAATTGCGTTTTTTTTATACAGTGCGAACTCGACCCGAAGGTATTGGAGCGCTTTAGATGAGCACCAGTAGTGTTACACAAGGACACATTCATTTTTGGTAGGCCCGGGGAGATTAAGTGATTTGCCCAGAATCACAGTGTGTTGAGCCGACGTCGAGGCTGGAACCTGGCTCCCCAGCTCCAAAGTCGGCAGCTCTGGCCGTAACGCCACATCCTCCAAGGCTTAAGTAAGCAAGTGTTTAAAATGGAAAACGTGAATTCTGGCGCGGAAGTGCCGGTGTGTGACTCTGATTGCACCCGAGTCGGAAAATGTGACCTTTCCCGAGGTTTCCAGACGAGCGGTAAACTGGTGAATGGTAAACTGCAGACCACGGAAAGAACGGCGGTCCTGACAGGATGAGGGAGAGAGGAGCGGGCGTCTACTGATGGCGGCCGCTATCTGAACCTATGGATGCCTCACAGGGTGTGGGGAAGTGGAGTGTATGCAGAAGCGAGACTATTATTTCCGTTTCTTGTACGAGTGGAATGTAAACCGCACTCCACAGTTACACAACCGTGCGCGCGAGGGCTTGTTCTAAGACACCAGAGAAAGAATTAACGTGGTATCGTCATACGGTTTGTTTTCCTTCAATGATTCTGGTTTATGCAGATTGTCATATTTTAAGGTGTGGGGTGTGCAGCCTTGGAGTGGGCCCGGCTGTGTGATGTCACTTGTATTGAAATGCTCCGAGAGAAGCTGGAATGGTATGACGTCTCACCCTTTAGCGTAAGAGGTGGACATGGAACATTGTAAGACTTCATCCTTTATCTTGTGAGAGATGGCATTGGAATATTGTGAGAGTTCACCATTTAGCCTGTGAAAGGTGGGGTTGGAACATTATGCGGGTTCACCGTTTAGCCTGTGAAAAGTGGGGTTGGAAAATTTGTGAGAGTTCACCTTTTAGCCTGTGAGAGGTGCAGTTTGAAAATTCTAAGGGTTCACCCTTACTGAGTAATCCCCTCGCACACTAAGAAACAACCTGGCACATCCAGTAGAACGCTGGTGTATCGAGCATGGCATGGGCACACAATAAAATTGAACAAAATTGATTACTATGGTGGATGAGTATTACTTTGGGATACCAATGCATACACGGCTGTGCAACCCGCGTGACCTGCTAAACCAGTGGGCCACTACTTTTGAATGAATTATGTTCAGGTGCGAAAGGAACGACGCACCAATTACGGGTGCTGCACGCCAAACTTGAAAAAAATAAGGTAAAATGAACTTAAACGAAGAAAAGTAATGGGTGTGCTTCAGGACACTTCTGTCTTGTCATGGGTACACTCTAGCCATATCTCATAGCCTCTGGATATTGTGCACAGGCAGCGCTCTAAAACACAGCAGCTTCCAGGCACACTGGACTCAGCCCTATCATGCGGATCATGTGCGGTCATGCGAGCAGCCTCCTGGCATAGCGAGCAACTTCTTTGCACATCGAGCAGCCATGCAATAAACCCAGAAATGCTCAATCACACTCAGCAGAATTCCACCATGTTGTGCAAGGTCTGAGCATACTGATCACTCTATTCCTATCTGAGAGGTTTGTTCCCCGGACCATCTCCCCATAAATGATAAATAATTAAATCGTATTGCTTTATTAACCTTCCTGCTTCCTCAAATTTGCTTAAAATGCACCATTTGTCCACTCTTTTTTCAAAATTTTCTCGGGGGGAGAACCCCCCCGAATCCCCCGTAGGTTGTTCAGGCTCGCTCGCTACGCTCATTCGCCGCAGTGCAGTACGGCAATAATTTTACGGCAATAATTTTACGCCTCACCACTTTCAAATGTCACCAGCCGCCACTGATACAAGCATTAAGGGACTGTTTCTTTTTATACCCTCTTCCCTTGCCAAGAACAGCCAATTCTTAAGTCATCAACCATGGTCTAAAGAAAAACGACAGCTGGAGGAGTGGGGGGCAACAACAGTGACCATTGACTCGTTTTTAACCAGGGCGGCCAGTGTCATCTCAAAAGAAATAGCCCTGACTGAAAGAAGGCTATCCCTGGAGATAGGTAAATCTACCTCCGCCCAATTATTAGTGAATAGCCTCGGAGCGGAAGGAGCTGACCCTGGACTGGTACTATCACCTGAGACCACCATAGTTACAGTAGATCCTACTGCTTAGACGGCAACGACATTGGTGGAGGATGACCTGCCTAGCCCCCCTACCAAGAGGAAGAAAACAGGCTGTAAAAGAGCCTCTCGTAATCCCCCACCTAAAAGGCCCCTAACATCAACCAATCCTGACTAAGAACACCTCATCGACTTACTTTTCCCTAGACTGGAGTCTTTATTTGACAATCTTTTAGCGCAGACATGGAAAAAATTGGAGGGGTTGGATGCAAGACTTAACGCTGTTCTCCCATTAATACCCTGTCAACCTGTTATAAGGGAGCTAGTGGGGGGAGGGTACATCGGCCGTGCGGGCCCTACTAAGTATCAAGTACCTGATAGAGGGATACATGATACAGACATTGGGAGCATGCCAGCAGTGCCGTGTTGCTCTATCCAGGTGCCTTCTGACCTACAGCATCCTCAAAACACACAAAACACTGGGCACCAGGAAGAAAGGGCAACTAAAAGGGCTAGGATTTTAAGCATGACCTGCAACCCTCCTTGTAATCCACCAAATGTGATGCAGATAGGGAAGACGACCCAAGTAGCTCCACCTCGAGGGGCATCATCATCAAGGGGGCGTGTACCCAATATGTCTGTCCCAAATAATTCTGTAGAATCTCTAGCTAACAGTATTGAGATCATAAATTTGCCCCGAGAAGCAGCACCTCTGGCCATAGATCTGGTGGGCGTCCCTTCGATCACACAGGGGAGTAAAGAATCTACATTGGGCTTGGTACATAAGGTTACACATTGGTGTAACACGAATATTGTGAATGGCCATCGGATATCCCCGGACATTATTATGGCTAGAAGAGTGGGTTGGGTGGGTCGCAGGGTGGGAAAAAACATTGAGGGGGATTGTGTGATAATCAATATGAGATATCCTACTCAAGTTAATGCATTAACAGATTGTGAGCTTAGGGGCAGCTCTAAAACATCGATTAGGATAGCCCCCCTCCAGTACTTTTATCCGCCTACTAATCCTTCTCCCTCAAAAAGCCCCTGCTTGCAGGTACCTACTATGCCCAACTCATACCAAACTAATAACTCTGGATTGGTCCTATCTTTATCAAATAGGTATGAACTCTTGCGAAGCTTACAGGGACTTGATGCTGTAGATTGACAATCATCATTTGAGGTTGAGCCACAGGGGTTTAGTTCACACAACTTGTTTGTCAACACGATTTCCCTATCTGGGAAATTAGAACCTGCTCCATCACCTAACCAAATTATCTGCCCAGAAATCATTAGTGCCCTACCTCTTAGGCCAGCCCTTACTGGAGCTGGCAACGCTCTCCCACCAGAGAAACCAGAACTTGCCCCCCCCTTTAGTATAACATCCTCTATGGTAGATTCTGCCCGTTTGAGGGTACTTTCATGGAATGTACAAGGTATTGGGACTAAGGGGGATGACGTTCACTAATGGAGGACATTCCTGGGTTGCCAATTGATTGCCCTACAAGAGACATGGGACACTGGTGAAGGTTTTTATTTGGATGGGTTTACCTCATTTGCTAAGCAGGCAATCCCCTCGACATCGGGACGCGCCAGGGGAGGTCTTCTTTTAGTGGTCTCTCTGGACCTAGGTTGCAAAATGAGCCGCCTAGAGTGCCATTCTCCCCATATTTTAGCAGTAGAGCTGTTTTTTAAGACTCATTGCCCGCTACTAGTAATACATTTCTATAATTCTTTCACCAGATCCTCTGTGACTGAACATTTAGCAGCCTTGGAGGGTTTCTTTGACACCTATAGAAAAAGTAAATGCACTTATTTTGAGATCTTAATTCTGGGTGATTTTAATATACATTTGTGCAATCTTAATTGCATTCCAATCAAGGCCTCTGGGGACTGTTTATTTTTAAATATCCACTTTGAACACACAGAGTCAGGCATACTCACAGAAGGGTTTCTTGCTGCCAATAATTTGTAATGCTTAGAACAAACGGGGGTGAACACTCCTATTCCCACCTTTACCGGTAGGGGATGCTCTAGTATTATCGAATTTATAATGATTTCTGCATCTCTAGCCCCTGCAGTCTGTAGTTGGAGTGCTTCCTGGAGCAACTATAGGGACCATAACCCCCTTATACTTGATTTATTATATTCATCTGCCTACTACAAAGTAGAGAGTAGGGCTATCTCCAATTCTGATATTAGCACCAAGGATCAATCACGTAGACTGATGTGGACGTAAGTGGTTCCGGAAAGGTTCCTAGACAACCTGTATGCGGAGTGTGCAGCTGAGGTTTCAGTATGTACAGATGTTAATGGGCAGGATAGAGCGGTACTAGACGTTTTTGGAATACTGACTAAGCAGAAAGCCACCAACCTAACTGTTCCGTGCAGGAGTGACGAATCTAAAGTGAAGAGGTGGTTCGATGGTACCTGTTCTACTGCCCATAGGAAGCTAATGCTGGCTCTTAAACAAAAACCAAGAAATGAGAGTGAGAGTAGGACATGCAGGGGGTTCTATAAGAACGCTATCCAGGAGAGGAAGAAATCTATCAGAGAAAAGGCCTGGGAGGATCTTGGCCATGCAAGTATACACTCAGATAGCAACAAGTTTTGGGCGGTGGTTAATAGCCCGTTCTTTGCGGAGACCGGAAACGCTAACACAGATTGCATCGTTGCCCCAGAACGGTGGGTTGAGTTTTTTGGGGGTATGTACAGTAATGGTGAGTTGGAGAGGATGGAGACACAGGGGGAGTCATGCCTACCGCTAGAACCACTTCACTTTAATGTTGCTGAGGTCCATGCAGCCATCCTTGCCACGGCTAGGTGTAAGGCTCCTGGTCCCGATGGGGTACCAGCTGACTTGTATAAGGCAGACCCCCAGGTCTGGGCTAAAATACTGGCGCGGGTCTTTAACGCGGCTAGCACATGTGGTTTTCCTCCATCCTGGGCGAAGGCTATTATTATTCCAATCTTTAAAAAGGGTGCAAGGGATGATCCTGCCTGTTACAGACCTATTTCGCTCTTGGACTCCTCTACCAGAATTATGGGAAAGGTGATTCTGAACCGGTTATCCCTGTGGCTAGAAAATTTTAATGTTATTAGTGATTTGCAGTACGGTTTTAGGCACGGGTGAGGGACACTGGACCAATGTATAAATCTGAGTTTGGTGATTGGGAAGTACTATAGCAAAGAGGGGTACCCTGCACTTGGGATTCATGGACTTAACGTCTGCCTTTGACAGAGTCAACCGCTCTAAACTGTGGCAGATTCTGGGGGACTTGGGCATGGAGCCGAGTTTGGTATCCTTTTTACACTATGCCCATAATAACACCACCGCGGCGGTAAGGTTTAAAGAAGAGGTTAGTCTAACGGAACCCTTGGGAGGTTAAGCAAGGGGTACGACAGGGGTGCATTTTGGCCCCTCTGCTGTTTACACTCTATATAAACAAACTTGGGGATCACCTCACAGGCAGTACTAAAGACATCCCAAGAGCAGGGGCCAAACTGGTTCCAGCACTACTGCATGCAGATGATGCAGTGCTGTTCGCAAGGACCGCTATAGGCCTCCAAAACCTTTTAAATGTTTTTATTGATTTTATGGAGTCTCTTGATTTAGCGACCAATTTCTCCAAATCACATACAATGACAATGGGTTGTAAAAAGGCTGCTAAGACCAAGTTTTTTTGTAGGGGGGTGGAATTGTCGCAAGTGTCCACTTTTCCTTATCTGGGGGTATTTATTTGATGACCACGGGACCTGGGCTGCACAAAGGCAACTAAAAAAGAACACATTAGCCAGAGCAGTCGGGCCGTATGGGACTTTGCTATAGGACTGGGGTCAAAACCAATACCAGCCCTACTCAAGGTCTATAAAAAAAAGTGTATCCCTATGGCGGCATATGGGTGTGATGTATGGGGTTACAAGGTTGTGAGGGATATTCAGAGGGTCGAGAACAAATTCATGCATTGCCTCCATGCTCTCCCCTCAAGTACCCCTGCCTTCATTTTACATGAAGAGCTTGGCCTGGGGTACATTTCGGATCTCATCGCTGTTGCACCACTGATACGTTGGTTGAGGATCTGGTCGAATACCTCTGCCACCTTGAATCCGAGGGTCATAGAGGATTGTGTCGCTCTTGATGGAGCCCTTCAAATCCCGTGGCTAAAATATATCAGAGAGCCATTGACGCTGGGTTGTCCGGACATGTACAGTAAACCAAGACCTCTAGGATCGGCAGCCATTAAGGAAGTTAAAATAAAGTATTTGGCCAGGATGCAGGCAAATAGGGAGGGCTTGGAATTAGCCAAGCCTTCGGTGAGAAGGTATGTTACCATAAGTTTGACCCCACAGTTACAGCCCTATTTGTCACTAGTACCCAACGTGCAACATCGTTTTGTTTTAACTAAATTCCGGCTAAATCAGATATCCTGGTTTTTAGCCTTCATCAAGGGGTATTCACTGCCAGGTACCCTAAAGCCATGCCCCAGCGATACTTTTTTGGAACAGGACACTTTGCACTTTATTTTCTTTTGTGAATTTTATGCCCCCTTCCGTAAGAAATTTATATGACCATTACTGAGAGAGGCTAACTTTGTTCAAGTAAGGCCTGCTCTAATATTTTTACAAATGCTATCCTCCCCTGTGGTGTGCTTTGGGGTTGCGAGCTTTCTGTTAGGGGCCATGAGATCTAGGAAAAAGATGTCCCTGCAGTAGCTATGTAACAACTTTTTTTAGCACCCTTTAAACGTCTAATTAAGGGGATTTTTATCAAGCATTTATTCTTATGGTATCTTACTTGCAGCATTTTTATATATGTACTGATATTTGTCTGACTTTATATAATGTGTTTTATTTTAATTTGATTAAATGAACAATTGTAGTACATGTAATAAGTGTATGATGGGGTCTTTTGTAATGGACATGTGCATTTCCTTCTTCCCAATGTATCGATTGTCTTTTTAAAACGTTTTTTATATGTTTTAACGGTGTGCTTTTATGGCTTTCAGTGGCCGAATAAAGTATTTTTGACTTGACTGTCATTGGGGAAGAAGGTATAGGGCTCGACTAGTTTTGTTGACAACATCTGGTTCATTAATTTACCTCTGGGACACAAGTTGCACCTCTGATTTAATTCATAGGTTGGTCCCACATATCAGAGATTCAATGCCCTTCTGCACACACATCCATGAACATTATGCTCTATATGACTCATTAACAGGATCTAGTCAGCCACTATCCAATGTAATCCATCACTTAACAATACACTAGTTTACCTCACTACATACTACTATATAAATCATTATTTAAGACAGTTGTATTATGTACACAGCAGAAGAGAGAATGGTGGCCTCTAGGGGGGCACCTTACTATATTATTACAGAAAAAAAAAAAAAAACCTCCAGTGTTCAAAATTAAACTTTTACAAAAAAGCAGTTGATTTGGAATATGTGTTGAAAATGCTAAACATTTTTACATTGTTTTTGAAAGTATATATTGCCTTACAATATATCTGTTATCATGAATATGTATGTATATATTTACAATAAATGTAATTTTTGTATTTTTTGGCATTGTTGGCAAGTTTTGCTTGTTTTCATTATAAACATCTAAATTGTAGGTGCATTTTAAAAGATAATCCTGTTCATTTTGTTCTTGAGTGCTTTTGTGAACTTGTAGTGTATTGTTCTGTGTTGCTATATATAACAGCTAAAGCAGCATGACAGCAGCCAATGGATGGGCAGTCAATGAAAATGTGTTGTGCACCATGCATGGGAGGCCTTTCCCCAGAAACGTCACCCCATAATTGAAGTAGCAACATAGTAAACCCTTTATTGGGTTCCAAAATGTCAAGTAAAGAAAGTGGAAGTGACTCTCTCTCTCTCTCTCTCTCTCTCTTACTCACTCTATACATATCCCTCACACTCTCTATATATCACTCTCACTCTTTATACTCTCACTATATATATATATATATATATATATATATATATATATATATATATATATATATATAAACGTTCCATTTGAAATGCATTTTTTGTTTTATTTAGAACTTTGTTTCCGTTCAACTAATCTGCATGAAACTTTCCAGATTAAAAAGCTCATTTAATTGGGGTTCAATATGCCGGACACCTATTGGACCCAATTTTCTCCTTAATCAGCAACAACAGTGATGACAAGCCAGTAACTGTGACCTGGACAGACCACGCCCTCATCAGTTTCAGCATAACCATCTTGCACAACCACAGACCTACCACCACCGGAACCACCCCTCGCAGCTGGAAAAGCATCACAGAAGGGGAGTGGGCTTCTGCCCTCTCCCACCACTGGTTTGAACACACTAGCAAGTTCCTGAAAGCCATAAAGAACCTCAACAGCTAGATCACCGCATGCACCAACACTCTGGCTCCCCTCAATTACAACCCAAACGCAAGGGCACCCGAACTTAGACCAGCTGGGACACAGAGGAACTCAGGCTGATGAAGCTGACATCACTGCAAGCAACTGGAGCACAAATGGAGAACCAGTCAGGTGAACAAAAATAAAGACATTTTCAAATCAGCCCTGAGACACTACAGCCAGCAGATACAGAACAACAAGAGCACAGCTCTTGCAAATTGCCTTGACGTCGGCACTAGCAGCAGCAAGGAAATCTTTGCCATCATCAAAGAGTTCACTGTGCCTCCTGCTGTCTCCAGCAACATTATCCCCTCACAAGACCTTTGCAACAAGCTCTCAGAATTCTTTTCTAACAAAATCAACTCCATATACAGCAACTTTGACCCTCAAACAGACCCCGTTGCTGTTGCAACTCAACTTCCCATTATAGCCAAAGACCAAAACCTGGCCTCCTGGTCGGCTGTCACCACCATTGAAATAGCTGCTATTATGAAGACCATCCACTTGCGGGGCCCCATCTGACCCTTTCCCCCACCACGTCTTCACCAAAGGACTCCTACCCATCAGCTAAGCACTAACACCCATCATCAACACCTCCATCGACTCAGCCACATTGCTGGACACCTAGAAACATGCCACTGTCGTTTTCCTGTTTAAAAAACCACCCTGCCACGCTTTCCTACTACAGACCCATCACCCGGCAAAGGTCTTAAAGAAACGTATCTAACGATGCCTCACCGATCACCTACGCAACCATCAGCTCCTCAATGCCACACAGTCTAGATTGAGGCCCAAACATGGTGCAGAAGCAGCACCTATCAGAACCACAGACAACAGTTGCAGGATCCTTGACAGAAGAGACTCGACAGCCCTAAGTTTCCTGGACCTCTCTGCAGCATTTGACTCGGTCTCACACCCCATTCTCATTAGGTGCCTGTATGACATTGGCATTCAATGACCCAGTCGCCGCTGGATCTGCTCCTTCTTAACAAATAGAACACAAGTTGTCTGCCTGGCACCTTACTCCTCGGACGCCTGCAAACTCATCTGTGGAGTGCCTCAAGGTTAATCGCTCACCCTATGCAACGCATACATGATCCCTCTGGCCAACGTCAACTACGCACATGACGCAACATCCTCTCCTACGCCGATGACCTGCAACTCATACTCTCCTTCTCGGACGAGAAACAGATTCACCACTTGAATGACCGAAGTCGCTAACTGGCTGAGAGCCAACTGTCTCAAGCTCAACACTGACAAGACAGAAGTTGTGGTGTTTGGCAATAGCACCTCAACATGGGACTCCAGCTGGTGGCTGGCCGAACTCAGACCCACACCTACATCCAGCACCACACCAGTAACCTCGGAATAATCCTCAAGAGCAAACTGGACATGAATGCACAAATCACCACTGTCACTGCATTCTACTTGCACACCCCGAAGATGCTAAGGAAGATCTTCAAATGACTCCCAAGCAACGCTAGAAAAACTATCACTCGTGCTCTAGTAACCAGCAAATTGGACTACAGTATTGGGATCACTTAGCAACTCAGTAGAAGACTAAAAACCATCCAGGACTCGGCAGCCATACGCATCCTCCACCTCCCACATAGAACTCACATCACACCACACTTCAAGGAGTTTCACTACCTCCCGATACACAAACACGCTCATTTCAAACTCCTCACATAAATTCAAGGCACTACACAACTTAGGCCCTTCCACCAACCACCCTGGCGCCTCCACTCTGCAGGACTCCTACTCACACACATCCCAAACATACACAGAACTAGATCAGGAGGACGGTGTTCTATTATATTGCTCCTAAAACGTGGAACGGCCTCCATCTCCACATCAGAGACACCTCTCTTCTTGAATTCCACAAGAAGCTGAAGACCTGGCTTTTCAATTAATCAACCTCCCATAGGCAAGGCTAGGCACACACACCTGCTAAGCAGATGGAAACCCTCGCAGGTAATAGTAAATTTTTTCAAATACACATAACAGAACAGCCATGCAAACCATACCTCATACACCGAATGCAATGCTTCTAACCATAACATATTTATAGACAAGAAAACAAAAGGCAAATAGTAATTAAATTGTGACACATACTCAAACCAACACATATTGTATTCATAGATGCCTCTTTCATATTGCTAAAAGTAACATGATATGTAATCTCATCTGTAAGATTAGTTATGACATTTGTACATGCATCTTCCACTTCAAGCATGAGGTCATGACCATTATTTTCTTTGTGCATGAACTTACCCAGTTATTTTATCTTCGAGATGACATATATTTCCTCATTGACTATTTATTAGCTGTTATAATAGTATTTTAAATGTATATATGATTGTATTTAAGGTCAGATAGATCAACAACTGGTTCTTTTACAAAAAAGGGCACTTGGTGGGCCTGACGTGTGACTGCCACCCCCCCAAGCATTACCTTATCAGCAGAGCTGATGATTTCTCTGCTTCGAATGGGTGGTTTCCAGCCTTTCTTTGGTTCAACAACAGAGGCAATGAAAGTGACTCCCACACTTCACTACCACAGCCACAAGTCAGTTAAGTTACATTTAGTTATCTTATGCAACTGGTATTTGTAGAGTGCACGGGCTGTCCGGGCGCCCTCTTTGCCACTGATTGTAACACTCATATTGCCTATGTGAGTGGTTGCGGAATTATTTACCAGATCATGTTTAACTATTATAAGCTAATGGTGATGCTGTATTGTGCTCTATAAAAGGATAAAGTACAATATAGTACAAGCTGTGTGTTTCACTAGTTGAGTTGAATAATTTAAATTCCCTCTCTTGGTTTGGGCATGCCTTGCAGGTGTGGTTAGTATTTCTCACGGGTTTGGGTGGTGGAGCATTGAAATGGTGTCCTGGACTGTGGCTTGAGCAAGGATTTTTACCACCTTCATCACAGTAACATTTTGGCATCAACCCGGCAAAGGTAAAGTCTTTGTTGCTTACAGATGCATCTGGCCAGTCCTGGCACTGTAAATGGCTACCTGATTGTGTCCTGCCCCCGAACAGGCCCTCTCACTGGCACTGGACTGATTCTCGTGGGTTAACAACTTTCTTTAAAAAAATCAGTTAGCAAAACTTTTCTGAATGCCACAACACTTAGTTGCGCAATTAGATTTTTGTTATTCTTTCTCACACACAAAATGCGATAGCCTCTAGAACAAGTTGTGGGATCATTTAGACTCAGGGCTTGCGTTAAAAATGATGTAAACAGTATTTGGGCCTGTTTCACATTACCACCAAATACCTGGTGGTAACTGCCTGTACAGAATGGTGCCCAGGGTGTATTAACACAACACCAAACCTGCTTATACACATTATTTCCCAGGACTTCTAATTTACAATACCATATGTAGGACCAAATAACTAGGATAGGAGCCTCCATTTTAAGGTCTCGCCTAGCGTTGCTGCGCACATGCGCAGCTTGCTCGGCGAGATTTATTGCTAATGAGGACTTTTAGAAAAGGGCTTGAAGCCCCGCCCCTCATTTCCATTGGCTGGCGTCACCGTTTATGCTAAACGGTGGCCTGCCATTGGAAATTAGCTTTCTGGGTTGCCTCCCTTTGGCTTTTTGGGCCGGCTCACCCGGACTGGCTCGCCTGCTTTCCTTCTGTCGTGAAGCAGTTTCTTATCGCAAGAGGCGTGTTATGTAAACAAGCCCTGCAATCCAGTCCGGATGGGCCGTCTCAAAAGGAGACAGGGCGCCGCGTGTTTATTTTGCATCGCGCTTTCACTTTAAAGTGAAAGCGCGATGCAAAAAATAAACAGCGGGAATGGCGAGCGCTTGCTTTTCTTGTTGTATTTAACTAGTAGGGTTTACATTTCACTTCCTCCTGAATACCTAAAGTCCTAGGGGTCCAAAACCTGAGCGCCGCAGCCTGATCTGACGTAAACCACCTGTGAGTGATCGCCTAGTATTCACCACACTATGACCACGTATGTGAGCTTGTCTCTAGATCTGATCTAGCAACAGACACTGGATGGGTAATCGTTGAGCAGTACCAGCGTCTCCCTAGCCACACGTGTGATCCCCGTCTTAAACGAGTAACCTGCACGCCTCTCTATTCTGCTTTAAAAATCTCAGTGGGTTCCGCGCTCCTTGTAGTCTAGGCCACCTACAAGATGCATAGTGGCACGTTGGGCCTCAGCCTTTCATTCGAGGTAGGTAAAAGGAGTACTGCGGATTTTGGCGCTAACACGGTCCGATGTAAGGTGGGGGGGGTGGCGTTCTAATAACGCCGTCCTCCTCTTGAGAACAGCTTGCAGGGGGTCCTCGAGTGCTCGGGATATGGGCTTGGCCCCAGTGATAGGGTCACAGCTCGGAGAATAATGGTGGTACAGTGTCCCGGAGTGACCCGCGCCTCACTGTAATCCATCGCCGGTATCATGGCGTCTGCGGATAAGCGCATCTCTCCAGACCCCGAGCGTCGTCCCCCCCCCCCCCTTCCGCGTCACCCCCGGTAAGGGAACGTTCCCATTATGTGGCAAAGGTCCAGTCTCCAGAGACTTCTTATGATGGAACATTCCACCTAAAAGACTCCTGATCCAAAGTCCAATGTGCCCCTTCTGTGATCTCTGTAAAATGAACGCCCCCATATTATAATACGGTCCTAAAGTCCCATTTCGAACACACCCTCCCAAATAGTTAAAATAGAATCCTCCACGCTATAGATCCCTGTTGTGAATGGCGGATGAAACTCAATCACTCCCTACGGAAAGAACATGACCCCACAGCCCCATGTGCCCCCTATATTGTGTTCTGGGTCCTTCCTCAGTCGGGTGCTGCCAGCCTTCAAGTTGGCACGGACGTGGGAGGGGGGCTCGTTTGCTCTGGCACATTTAGCCTACGACCCCACACGATCTCCTGAAGTTCACGGAGACACTGAAATATTTATATTTGGTTCTCTTTTATTTCAGCGCCAAGAGCCTCTACTGGCGAGTGATGCGCTATAAAGCACTTAACACAGCGCTCTGCAAATCTCTGTTAAATGGAATAACACTAAACAAAATAGCCTATTCGATCATTTCTACTAACAGGGCATTCCACTTACAGGACAAGGCCGAACAGCCCAGCGAGCCCCCATATCACTGCCAATAAACACCCCCGCTGTCTGATCCCCAGTACAGCGCCCACTAAAAGACTAGTGTGCCAAAACCATGCGTAATTTCCCACCCGGCCTCCCACTTGTCAAGTGCATTGTCCTAGATTTATAAAATCCTTCAGGCTGCGAGAAGAAACGGTCAAGTTTACTCCTTGGAGGCGAGGTGAGGCCCGCACTGTTGTACATCAGACACAGGTAACGGCCTGCAGAACTCACAGCGCTGCGGTCCTTAATACATGTTATTGGACCATCTGATATGATGTGTCGTCAGGGTACATACAGTGCGTTAGCTTCGGAATCATGCACTCTTAGGAACGGCTCTCCCTCCCGACCTGCCCCGCCTCCCAAGCACTGAACACGCCTCTGGGTAAGTAGCCCCGCCCCCTCAGCACTAACCACGCCCTTCCCCAGCCCCCGTCCTGCAGGTCTCAGATGTCGCGCACACCTCTGAAGTTTACTTCTGTGTTGCTGGTAAAGAGAAGAAAAAATGTGCCCTTTGGGTGAACATAAAACATAAAAGAAAGGAGAGACGCGTGTTGAAAGAGAAGAGAGTGCACACAAGCCGGTGGGCTGAGCCAGGCTCTAAGCGCCGAGAAACCGCCTCATCTATGCCACTCTGTCAGGGATTGCCAGAGACGTCTTGTAAAAACATTCCAGGAAGGTGCGGAGTGGTGTAGTTAGACAGGGACTCATACACTCGGGGCTCCTGCTGAAACACTGGTAGTAGAGACTAGCGAGAGAGTGCCTAGGTGAATATTTTACAGCCAGACTAGCTTTGGGAAATTCATGCCAGGGTCACTAAACGAGGCATTGGCTATCGTGAGATTAATTACCAGCTGCGAAGATTAGAAACCATTCTTTAAAATCCCAGCTCGCTCAACTGCCACACTGCCTGACCCTGGGGGTAAATACTTTATCTATAAACGCTCACTTGCACACTGTAAACTAGGAGATAACTTTGATCTCGGCTTCCGCTTTTGCCCATATTGGAGTCACCCGAGCACAGCGCCTGTGATTACTAAATAGGCGCTTGTAGTGGTTGAAGATCTCTTCTATAATCACGGCTTTGCCTCTTAACTGTGTTCTATGATCTTGGACAATTCTTGTCACCTCCCATGCGCTGGGATGTGTTCGCGCATGTATTAAACACCATTTGAAAGCGTGCACCTTTACAGAAGAGTCCACTTCGAAGAACGAACCCCTGAACCCCACCGAATGTTCACCATGTATTAGTAATTATTATATAGCGTAGGTAGGAGAAGACGAAGTACACGCTCGTGTACATCAAGTGAGGACTACACAAAAATGTTTCTCATTGTTAGGCACAAGGAGATTAAGTAATTTGCCCAGAATCACACCGTGTTAATCCAGGAGCGCAGCTAGGATTGGAGCCTAGGCCACGAGGTTTCAAGTTCTGCAGCTCTAGCCACTAAGCCAACCTACTCAGATTTGCAGCATTGGCAGTTACACTTTGGGGGTCAGTGTAATTATTCAAGGCACTTCCTTTATTCATGCATTCATCCATTAACTCAGTCGAGGAGCAGGGTGACTTGCAGACAGTCTGGAGACTCCTACAGGTCCAGAGAGACTTGTGCTGCTAGTGTGACTGGTTCCTTTGCAATGAGACATGGCTGCGGTCCGGGATGAGAGAGTTCCCTTCCAGAGAGACCTGTGCACCAGTGAAGCACGAGTGTACAAACTTCCTTGGAACAAGCCATAGTGTAACACTACCAGCACGAGACAACGCAGCATGGCACAGCATGGAGCCAGCCTGAATTACTTATATTCAGGGCCTATCAAATTATGCGGCAGGGGAGGACCACATTATAGGCAGAGTTGACTAAATTATACGCCAAGAAAAGACTAATTATGTGGTGTACTGCGGTACATACATTTTGAGGCAGTATGCTTCACTAATTTGTCATATGGGCTGGTTTCATTTATTAATATAAGTGTAACCCCTAAATGCAGGAATCAGTACCCTCTGAAGTAGCGCGTTATTAACTTTGATACGTCTTAACTATAAATATTTTTTTTGTTAAAGTCTGCAATTTAGTGGAAAATGCGGCAAATTCTCAATTATGTGGAAAACTCCACGGCGGCAGAATCGCACAATTCCAGCGGCACTGCTTTTATTTGCAGGATATAATGAGCGTGTGCAGCGCCCTCTTGAATTCTGTAGTCTACTCAGCAGAGAGCCCATATTATAACACAACACCCCATCGCCTTGTGTGCATCACACAGTGGCGCATAGTGTGGCATAAGAGGACAGAAAACAGTGTGACTTGGCGGGATTATACTGTTCAGTGTGACCCAAGATAGAAGACAGCCGACAACGGTAGCACTGGGTTTCCTACTCTCAGCCGGCAGTGGTAGCACTGGGTATACTACTCACAGCCGGCAGCGGTAGCACTGGGCAAACGACAAACAACAGGTAGCAGTAGCACTGGATATAATACTTACAGCCCCTAGTGGTAGCACTGGGCATACTACTCACAGCAGGCAGCAGTAGCACTGCGTATACTACTCAGAGCCGGCAGTGGTAGCACTGGGTATACTACTCAGAGCCGGCAGTGGTAGAACTGGGTATACTACTCACAGCCGGCAGCTGTAGCACTGGGCACACTACACACAGCCGGCAGCAGCAGCACTGGGTATACTACTCATAGCCCCTTGTAGTAGCATTGGGTATTTTACTCACACTTGGCAGAAGTACTAGTGTGACAATGTGGCAATTGTAATAATGATGTATGTGTTTATATTTGTTTTAATATAGTTTGTAATTTTTTTAATGAAATATATGTTTTAATTATTCATTTTTAGATTTAGTAGCTGGTTGGGTTTAGAAGGGATTAAGGTAGTAGGTTTAAAACAAGCATTGAAAATGCAATAGGTCTCGCCTTTCATTAAGTTAAAGCCATTTGCTTTGCTATACAATACCATTAGCAAAGCAAATGGCTTTAACTTAATCAAAGGCGAGACCTATTGCATTTTCAATGCTTGTTTGCTTTGTTAGCATGTGGAGTGAGGTGGCACAGAAGGAGGTTGCAGTACAGCCCTTGTCTTTTCGCACTCTCTGTCCTCATGGATTTAGTCATGTGCAGGCAGGGGCGTAGCTTCAGGGAGGTGTTTGGGGTGTGACATCAACCAAATAAATGCATTCTTAGCTTGGCAGGTGGGTCTGCTGGCCCTGAGTCGGGTCTGTTATCTATGTGCCGTTTTTTTTCTTCGTGAGCCAAGAATGAAAGAGAAAACAGTGACCTCTGATTGAAAAGGAGAAAGAGAGACATAGATACCCATGTAGTGGTTGAAATTCAAAATGTGAAACCAGATAACCTTGAAGCAATACCAGATTCCCTGCTTGCCCAAACTGCATGATCCACAAAGTGTCATTTTTCTTTATAATATACATATGAGCACACTTCTAAATACTTGAGTTCAGGATGTGCATTATACAAACACTTCTTATGTTTGATTTAATTGACTATAATGCTGCTTCATCTATAAAAAGAATCTAGGCCATGTTTAGGGTTTACTTGACTACTGACTTGCCTCTTAGTTTGCTACTGACATTTTCATTGGAGGGCGAACCATGATTATTTCTAAAAAAAAAAAAACTTTTAATACATTTCAGTCTATGCAGTGATATAATCTAATGTACCAAGGTGAAAAGCTTCCACTTATTAAAGAAATACACTTTTTTGGGACTTTCAAGAGATTGTATTGTATTTTTGCATTATGTTTGTTGCACCATATACATGCCAAACGTTTTCATGGCTCGGCTTGTGCTGCTTGGACTCTTAAAGCCAAGCGAGACCCATGGTTGGACTTTGGCTTGGCTCGCCCTATTAACTTCCCTGCGCGCCCTCTTCTATTTGCAACTCAGGCTTAGTACATGGGGCCATCAGTCACTTGATAAATTGATTAGTAAAAGGTTAAAACTAGAAACATTGAGCCCTGCATGCATACACCAATTTGACAACTCTGCCATCAAGGGTTCTTGTAGCAGAGACGAAGAAGAGTGCATGCAGTGAAAATACATTTAAAATAAGTGATCTCAGGGCAGGGGCTCCAGGCCATTACTTAGTACATGACCACAGTCATGAGTTCTCAGGGAGAACTACCAGGTCCACGTGGGACGGGCAGGGGTGTAACTTCAGTGGGGGTGTTTACGGGGGTGACACACCTCAAATTCATTCTAAGTTTGGTAGTTGGATCTGGAGGCCCTAAATTGGGTCTGCTACGTCTGTTCAGATTTTCTTCTCGTTCTCATTTCACTATAAGGTTTAAACTCGTTCATTCTTTGAATCAGGATCTTATATATATATATACTACTTTTTGGGAAAACCGACCGGTTTACCAAAAAAGTAGTAATTCTGCACTATATATATATATATATATATATTGCAGAATTACTACTTTTTTGATATATATATATATATAGTGCAGAATTACTACTTTTTTTGATATATATATATATATATATATATATATTGCAGAATTACTACTTTTTTGATATATATATATATATATATATATTGCAGAATTACTACTTTTTTTGATATATATATATATATAGTGCAGAATTACTACTTTTTTTGATATATATATATATATATATATATATATATATATATATATAGTGCAGAATTACTACTTATTTGATATATATATATATATATATATAGTGCAGAATTACTACTTATTTGATATATATATATATATATATATATAGTGCAGAATTACTACTTTTTTTATATATATATATATATATAGTGCAGAATTACTACTTATTTGATATATATATATATATATATATATAGTGCAGAATTACTACTTTTTTTGATATATATATATATATATAGTGCAGAATTACTACTTTTTTTGATATATATATATATATAGTGCAGAATTACTACTTTTTTTGATATATATATATATATAGTGCAGAATTACTACTTTTTTTATATATATATATATATATAGTGCAGAATTACTACTTATTTGATATATATATATATATATATATATAGTGCAGAATTACTACTTTTTTTGATATATATATATATATATAGTGCAGAATTACTACTTTTTTTGATATATATATATATATAGTGCAGAATTACTACTTTTTTTGATATATATATATATATAGTGCAGAATTACTACTTTTTTTGGTAAACTGGTCGGATTTCCAAAAAAGTAGTAAATCTGCAGCCATAGAAGCACTCTGTGGATGGGTGCAAATGTACTACTTTTTGGAATTCACAAACATTTACAGTAGTAGGTTTGGGAAGCAGCTCTAGTCTCATGTTTCTAGGCATACTCTCAGCAATCAAACACCCAAAAGGTGCTGAGATGGGATAAATGCTTGGAAATAGTCTAACCAGCGTCAATCGCTCAGGCAGCATCCAACCCGTCATTTTTCACCCCCTTTGCCACTCTTGATAGAGGCTCACCTAATGCAAATCGCATTGAGCCTGTTCCTCGGGGAAACAGTCCATCCCAAACCTTGGTCATCTCACCCCTCCATCCTGCAGCCCACTGCTTTTTTTTAGCTGGGAAATATGAGATTCACACCACCCAAATCTTACTGTCTAAGCTATGCCCATGTGTGTGGGGTGTCCCGGCTAGCGCAGTAGCATGTGTAGCACATTGCCATGCCTCGTATAATTCCATAACCTTTGCTGTTTTGTCTTTCAGATGTGTCCAATAATGGGAATGTCGCCGAGGTGGAGATCATCAGTCTGCTGGCCGAGCAGCTCCCTCGCTACACCCTGCGGGCGGACACCATGTATGGCTACGACCATGATGATTGGTTGCACACACCCTTGCTGCCTCCAGAGCTGCCTCTCAACCTGACACCTGAGCAGATTGAGGAGACCTTCAAATACTTCTGTGAGTAAAATCCTGCACGTCATACAATATCACTTCCCACCTGGGCCCACGACACCAAACCTGTGACCTGGATCCAGTGCATTAACAGATAACTCGGCCCAACCTGTTTACAGACTTCTGTAACTCACTGTTTCCTGTGCTGAAGTTCAATGGAATCATCTGGATCATCCCTTGAGTTTAGACCTAGTGCAGGGATAGGCTAGGTCAGCCTCTATTGGGGCTGCTCTACTATGAAACCTCATACATGAAGTCCTTCCTTCTGGCTTCTAGCATTGAGGATATCTCTGCCCACACCTTTTCAAAGAGCAAGTATCTAATTTTTGAAAACTAAATAAACCCACATGGTCCCCAGTAAACTGACAAAACAGTTGAACCAAGTCACAGTCATTAGATGCAAGTCTTGCACCTTGCAGCACAATCTCACTCTCCATACATCTTTTGGACTATGTTGACGCCAATGGATTCTAAAACCTGGGAACCTTATTTTTTTTAAAGCATTAATTTTAAGCCCAAAACTTCAAACCTTTCTCTTGATAGGTCTTGGAGATTGAGATCCCTGGGGCAGGGAGGGCAATGCTAGTCAAAAACAGCAAATCCGATTGTCATTCCCCTTCCATCAGAGATAAGATTTGTATGTAAAAAGATTGAAAAATGATCTCTGTTGTGATGTTGATTCACCAAAATGCCAAAACTAGCTGAGGTTGCAACGCTCATGTTTTACCCCACAGTCACATAACAGCCTTAGTCCTGCTACCCCCCTATGAATTGTTATTGTGTTGTTAGAGAAATGGCTAGACCTTAATGACCTTTGTGAACGGGAATAGTAAAGGTGGTACCAGGTGTACCAAAGGGCAAACCAGAGGTAGCACCTCCTTCCCCAAAACAGAAGTAACACCTGCTCCCCCTCGCTGCCCGAAAGTTCATGGTTTGTATGATATCTGTCCCGAATAGTGGCAACGCCCTGCTACATGGCCTCCCACACTCCACGCTGGTACCCCATAAGGGCATCCTACACGCCACAGCACATCTAATCCAGGGCCTGAGGAAATAAGAACACATCATCTGTAACTCCATTGGCTCTCCTTGTTTGCCTGCACCATCTTCAAAACCAGCTGGATCATTTACAAAGCCATCACAACCAACAACCTCCCCCCACTTATCTTGCAGACAAGCTCACCATCTCTGGTGATTCTCAGCAAACCCGCAGCCAGGACACCATCAGACTGCAGACTGAGAAGTGTAAAAAATAAGGCAGCAGGCCTTTCCATCTATGCACCTGGGATCTCGAACAACATTTCCATATCCATCAGGATCGCCCCAATGCTGCTCCAAATAAGGAAAGAGTTGAAGGCTCACCTCTTTAAAGAATTCTCCATTACAATGCATTGACCGCTCACAACCTAGCTACCTCTCCTGTCACTCATTGAGCTTATGCTCGTCTTTGACCCTGTATAGGGCTCTGCTATCTTTTGGCTAGATTCACTGTAGAAATTCCTTATACATATGTGCATACATACATACATACAAGAGACTATGAGCCGGATTTAGAGTTTGATGGACGGGTTACTCCGTCAAAAACGTGACGGATATCCCGCCCGCCGTATTACAAGTGCCATAGGATATAATGGACTTGTAGTACGGCGAATGGGATAACCGTCACGTTTGTGATCGAGTAACCTGGTCCGCCAAACTCCAAATCAGGCCCTATGTTAAATAAAGAGTTAGTCAACTAAAGGTTACAGATGTTGGAAGGTAGGTTGGTTCACTCTTGCCGACAGTGCAGAGAAGAAATATAAGTTCAATCAATCAATCACAGAATTTGTAGAGCGCACTACTTACCCGCGAGGGTCTCAAGGCGCTGGGGAGAAAAAAGGGGGGGGTGCTGCTACTGGTCGAACAACCAGGTCTTGAGTAGCCTCCTGAAGGTCAGCAGGTCTTGGGTCTGTCGTAGGCTTAGTGGAAGGGTGTTCCAGGTCTTGGCGGCGAGGTGGGAGAAGGATCTGCCGCCGGTGGTAGTTCTTCGAATGCGAGGGACGGTGGCGAGGGAGAGGTCGGCGGAGCGGAGCTGGCGGTTGGGGACGTAAAAGAGGAGTCGTCTGTTGAGGTAGGCTGGGCCAGTCTTGTGGAGTGCCTTGTGTGCGTGGATGAGGAGTTTGAAGGAGATTCTCCTGTCGACGGGGAGCCAGTGCAGGTTCCTCAGGTGGGGGTGATGTGGCTGTGGCGTGGTACATCGAGGATCAGGCGTGCGGAGGCGTTTTGTATGCGTTGCAGTCGCTTGATGAGCTTGGCCGGGGCTCCCGCGTAGAGGGCGTCCCCATAGTCAAGTCTGCTACTGACGAGGGCCTGGGTGACTGTTCTTCTTGTATCTGTCGGGATCCACCTGTAGATCTTGCGAAGCATGCGGAGGGTGTTGAAGCAGGAGGAGGAGACTGCGTTGACTTGCTTGGCCATGGAGAGCGTTGAGTCGAGGATGACTCCCAGGTTGCGTGCGTGGTCGGTGGGTGTCGGGGCTGCTCCCAGCGTCGTTGGCCACCAGGAGTCGTCCCAGGCTGAGGGGTTGGAGCCGAGGATGAGGACCTCTGTTTTGTCCGTGTTCAGTTTTAGTCGGCTGATCTTCATCCAATCGGCGACGGCCTTCATTCCTTCATGGAGGTTGGATTTGGCGGCGAGGGGGTCCTTGGTGAGGGAGAGGATCAGTTGAGTGTCGTCGGCGTAGGAGATTATGTTGAGGTCGTGCTGTCTGGCGATGCGTGCGAGCGGGCCATGTAGATGTTGAACAGTGTTGGGCTGAGGGATGATCCCTGGGGTACGCCGCAGATGATCTCCGAGGCTTCGGATCGGAATGGTGGGAGGCGGACTCTCTGGGTTCTGCCGGCGAGGAAGGAGGTGGCCCATTCCAGGGCCTTGTCTCGGATCCCTGCGTCGTGGAGGCGTGCGCGTAGAGTGCGGTGGCAGACAGTGTCGAAGGCGGCAGAGAGGTCCAGCAGGATGAGGGCTGCGGTCTCACCGTTGTCCAGCAGGATCCTGATGTCGTCGGTGGCGGCGATGAGGGCAGTCTCAGTGCTGTGGTTGCTGCGGAACCCCGATTGGGATGGGTCCAGGATGCTGTTTTCTTCGAGGTATCGGGTTAGCTGTTTGTTGACGATCTTCTCGATGACCTTGGCTGGGAACGGAAGCAGGGAGATGGGCCGGAAGTTCTTGAGGTCTCTCGGGTCCGCCTTGGGTTTTTGAGTAGGGCGTTGATCTCTGCGTGTTTCCAGCTCTCTGGGAAGGTCGCGGTCTCGAAGGAGAGATTGATGACGTTGCACAGGTGGGGTGCGATGGAGCTGCTGGCTTTGTTGAAGATGTGGTGCGGGAAAGGGTCTGACGGGGAGCCGGAGTGTATTGTGCTCATGGTCTTGATGGTGTCATCGATGTTCACGCTGGCCCAGGCTGGCAGGGGGTTGTGGTCGATGGTGTGCGGCGGGTCTGGTGCATCGATCTTAGTTGGGGCTGTCTGGGTGTTGAAGCTGTTGTGGATGTCGGCGATCTTGCGGTGGAAGAAGGTGGCGAGGGAATCGCACAGGGCTTGCGACTGCGGGATGTCGTTGGTGTTGGAGCTGGGGTTGGAGAGTTCCTTCACGATGTTGAAGAGCTCCTTGCTGTTGTGTGCGTTGTTGTCGAGGCGGTCTTTGAAGGAGATTCTCTTGGCGGACTTGATGAGGTGGTGGTGGTTACGGATGGCGTCTTTGTGGGCTGCGTGGCTGTCCGGTGTCTTATCACTGTGCCATTTCTTCTCTAGTTTCCGGCAGGTACGCTTGCAAGCTAGGAGTTCCGAGGTGAACCAGCTGGCTCTTTTGGTGGTGTCACTGTAGGTGAGTTTTTTCAGCGGGGCGAGGGTGTTGGCACAGTTGTCCATCCATCGTCTGAGGTTGCAGGCAGCGTCGTCGGTGTTGGATGGGTCGGAGGGAGGGCTGAGAGCGAGGTTTGCCCGTAGTTGGTCTTCGGTGACTTTGCTCCAGCAGCGGCGTGGGATCTGTTGGGTGCGGTGGTGTGTGGTGGGTTTCTGGAAGGTGAAATGGATGCAGCGGTGGTCGGTCCAGAGGAGTTCCGTGGTGTGGCTGAAGGAGACGTGGGAGCTTGAGGAGAAGATGGGGTCAAGCGTGTGGCCGGCGGAATGGGTCGGTGTTGTGACGAGCTGGCTCAGACCGAGGTTGGCGAGGTTGTTGATCAGGGTGGTGGAGTTGCTGTCGTTGTTGTTCTCCAGGTGAAAGTTCAGGTCTCCGAGGAGGATGTAGTCGGTAGAGGTCAGGGCGTGCGTGCTGATGAAGTCGGCGATGGAGTCGCTGAACTGGGGTCGGGGCCCAGGGGGTCTGTAGACAAGGGTGCCTCTAAGGGTGGTGTTGGGGTCCGTGTGGATCTGGAAGTGCATGTGTTCGGCGGTGCTGAGAGTGTCGTCGGTGCTGGTCGAGACCCTGATGGTGTTCTTGTGGACGATGGCGATTCCTCCTCCTACTGCGTTGATGCGGTCTCTACGGGTGATCTTATAGCCGTCTGGGATGGCTATGGCGATGTCGGGGGCGGAGGAGTCGTTCATCCAGGTCTCTGTCAGGAAGGCGACGTCTGGTGATGATGTGTCGAGCAGGTCCCAGAGCTCGACGGCGTGTTTGCGTGCGGAGCGGGTGTTCAGTAGGATGCATCGGAGGTGGTTGAGGTCCTTCTTGGCGGGCGCTTCGGTGGCTCTGAGGCTGGTGTAGCTGCAGTTCCGGCAGGTGATGGGACCATGGGTGCGTTTCGGGGCGGCCTTGAAGCAGTTGTGCGTCCGTCCGGGGTTGAGAGCGTGGAGTGTGGTGGCATCGTATCGGCGTCGGTCCTCGAGGCTGGTGCGGGGGGCGCACGGCCCAGGGGTTCTGGCGCTGGGCGCGGTCCAGGCGTGGATGGGCGCAGACGAACTTGCCTTGGGCGCGCCTTTGGCGCGCCAGCAGCGCGGCCGCGCAGCGGCTGCCATATATGGGGAGGTGGGAGGGAGGAGCAGCTGGGAGGCGGGAGGCAGGGGCAGCGAATGGGCAGTCAGGGGGGCGGGGCCGCAGGGGACGCAGCGGCGGGAGTGGAGAGAGGCAGCGAGGGGTACAGAAGGCAAAATGGGCACAGGGAAATGGGGGCAACGAGGGGAAACAGAAGAAAAAATGGACACAGTCAAATGGGGGCAGCGAGGGGAACAGAAGGAAAAATGGACACAGTCAAATGGGGGCAGCGAGGGGAACAGAAGGAAAAATGGACACAGTCAAATGGGGGCAGTGAGGGGAACAGAAGGAAAAATGGACACAGTCAAATGGGGGCAGCGAGGGGAACAGAAGGAAAAATGGACACAGTCAAATGGGGGCAGCGAGGGGAACAGAAGGAAAAACGGGCACCGAGGCCACAAGCAGAGGGGCGAGCTTACCAGCAGCAGCAGCGGGCAGGACACCACAGGCGGAGCTGTGTGGCGGGGGAGCGACCTACCTGGCAAGGTCAAGGGTCGCTCTCCTCACGCGCAGCGGCCGCCATATATGGGGAGGTGGGAGGGAGGAGCAGCTGGGAGGCGGGAGGCAGGGGCAGCGAATGGGCAGTCAGGGGGGCGGGGCCGCAGGGGACGCAGCGGCGGGAGTGGAGAGAGCCAGCGAGGGGTACAGAAGGCAAAATGGGCACAGGGAAATGGGGGCAACGAGGGGAAACAGAAGAAAAAATGGACACAGTCAAATGGGGGCAGCGAGGGGAACAGAAGGAAAAATGGACACAGTCAAATGGGGGCAGCGAGGGGAACAGAAGGAAAAATGGGCACAGTCAAATGGGGGCAGCGAGGGGAACAAAAGGAAAAATGGACACAGTCAAATGGGGGCAGCGAGGGGAACAGAAGGAAAACGGGCACCGAGGCCACAAGCAGAGGGGCGAGCTACCAGCAGCAGCAGCGGGCAGGACACCACAGGCGGAGCTGTGTGGCGGGGGAGCGACCTACCTGGCAAGGTCAAGGGTCGCTCTCCTCACCGCGCAGCGGCCGCCATATATGGGGAGGTGGGAGGGAGGAGCAGCTGGGAGGCGGGAGGCAGGGGCAGCGAATGGGCAGTCAGGGGGCGGGACGCAGCGGCGGGAGTGGAGAGAGGCAGCGAGGGGTACAGAAGGCAAAATGGGCACAGGTAAATGGGGGCAACGAGGGGAAACAGAAGAAAAAATGGACACAGTCAAATGGGGGCAGCGAGGGGAACAGAAGGAAAAATGGGCACAGTCAAATGGGGGCAGCGAGGGGAACAGAAGGAAAAATGGACACAGTCAAATGGGGGCAGCGAGGGGAACAGAAGGAAAAACGGGCACCGAGGCCACAAGCAGAGGGGCGAGCTTACCAGCAGCGGGCAGGACACCACAGGCGGAGCTGTGTGGCGGGGGAGCGACCTACCTGGCAAGGTCAAGGGTCGCTCTCCTCACCGCGCAGCGGCCGCCATATATGGGGAGGTGGGAGGGAGGAGCAGCTGGGAGGCGGGAGGCAGGGGCAGCGAATGGGCAGCCAGGGGGGCGGGGCCGCAGGGGACGCAGCGGCGGGAGTGGAGAGAGGCAGCGAGGGGTACAGAAGGCAAAATGGGCACAGGGAAATGGGGGCAACGAGGGGAAACAGAAGGCAAAATGGGCACAGTCAAATGGGGGCAGCGAGGGGAACAGAAGGAAAAATGGACACAGTCAAATGGGGGCAGCGAGGGGAACAGAAGGAAAAATGGACACAGTCAAATGGGGGCAGCGAGGGGAACAGAAGGAAAAATGGACACAGTCAAATGGGGGCAGCCAGGGGAACAGAAGGAAAAATGGACACAGTCAAATGGGGGCAGCGAGGGGAACAGAAGGAAAAATGGACACAGTCAAATGGGGGCAGCGAGGGGAACAGAAGGAAAAACGGGCACCGAGGCCACAAGCAGAGGGGCGAGCTTACCAGCAGCAGCAGCGGGCAGGACACCACAGGCGGAGCTGTGTGGCGGGGGAGCGACCTACCTGGCAAGGTCAAGGGTCGCTCTCCTCACCGCGCAGCGGCCGCCATATATGGGGAGGTGGGAGGGAGGAGCAGCTGGGAGGCGGGAAGCAGGGGCAGCGAATGGGCAGTCAGGGGGCGGGGCCGCAGGGACGCAGCGGCGGGAGTGGAGAGAGGCAGCGAGGGGTACAGAAGGCAAAATGGGCACAGGGAAATGGGGGCAACGAGGGGAAACAGAAGAAAAAATGGACACAGTCAAATGGGGGCAGCGAGGGGAACAGAAGGAAAAATGGACACAGTCAAATGGGGGCAGCGAGGGGAACAGAAGGAAAAATGGACACAGTCAAATGGGGGCAGCGAGGGGAACAGAAGGAAAAATGGACACAGTCAAATGGGGGCAGCGAGGGGAACAGAAGGAAAAATGGACACAGTCAAATGGGGGCAGCGAGGGGAACAGAAGGAAAAATTGACACAGTCAAATGGGGGCAGCGAGGGGAACAGAAGGAAAATGGACACAGTCAAATGGGGGCAGCGAGGAGAACAGAACGAAAAATGGACACAGTCAAATGGGGGCAGCGAGGGGAACAGAAGGATAAAATGGACACAGTCAAATGGGGGCAGCGAGGGGAACAGAAGGAAAACGGGCACCGAGGCCACAAGCAGAGGGGCGAGCTTACCAGCAGCGGGCAGGACACCACAGGCGGAGCTGTGTGGCGGGGGAGCGACCTACCTGGCAAGGTCAAGGGTCGCTCTCCTCACCGCGCAGCGGCCGCCATATATGGGGAGGTGGGAGGGAGGAGCAGCTGGGAGGCGGGAGGCAGGGGCAGCGAATGGGCAGCCAGGGGGGCGGGGACGCAGGGGACGCAGCGGCGGGAGTGGAGAGAGGCAGCGAGGGGTACAGAAGGCAAAATGGGCACAGGGAAATGGGGGCAACGAGGGGAAACAGAAGGCAAAATGGGCACAGTCAAATGGGGGCAGCGAGGGGAACAGAAGGAAAAATGGACACAGTCAAATGGGGGCAGCGAGGGGAACAGAAGGAAAAATGGACACAGTCAAATGGGGGCAGCGAGGGGAACAGAAGGAAAAATGGACACAGTCAAATGGGGGCAGCCAGGGGAACAGAAGGAAAAATGGACACAGTCAAATGGGGGCAGCGAGGGGAACAGAAGGAAAAATGGACACAGTCAAATGGGGGCAGCGAGGGGAACAGAAGGAAAAACGGGCACCGAGGCCACAAGCAGAGGGGCGAGCTTACCAGCAGCAGCAGCGGGCAGGACACCACAGGCGGAGCTGTGTGGCGGGGGAGCGACCTACCTGGCAAGGTCAAGGGTCGCTCTCCTCACCGCGCAGCGGCCGCCATATATGGGGAGGTGGGAGGGAGGAGCAGCTGGGAGGCGGGAAGCAGGGGCAGCGAATGGGCAGTCAGGGGGCGGGGCCGCAGGGACGCAGCGGCGGGAGTGGAGAGAGGCAGCGAGGGGTACAGAAGGCAAAATGGGCACAGGGAAATGGGGGCAACGAGGGGAAACAGAAGAAAAAATGGACACAGTCAAATGGGGGCAGCGAGGGGAACAGAAGGAAAAATGGACACAGTCAAATGGGGGCAGCGAGGGGAACAGAAGGAAAAATGGACACAGTCAAATGGGGGCAGCGAGGGGAACAGAAGGAAAAATGGACACAGTCAAATGGGGGCAGCGAGGGGAACAGAAGGAAAAATGGACACAGTCAAATGGGGGCAGCGAGGGGAACAGAAGGAAAAATTGACACAGTCAAATGGGGGCAGCGAGGGGAACAGAAGGAAAATGGACACAGTCAAATGGGGGCAGCGAGGAGAACAGAAGGAAAAATGGACACAGTCAAATGGGGGCAGCGAGGGGAACAGAAGGATAAAATGGACACAGTCAAATGGGGGCAGCGAGGGGAACAGAAGGAAAAACGGGCACCGAGGCCACAAGCAGAGGGGCGAGCTTACCAGCAGCGGGCAGGACACCACAGGCGGAGCTGTGTGGCGGGGGAGCGACCTACCTGGCAAGGTCAAGGGTTTACTCTCTTCCCCTTATGCAAAAATGTATGTTGTTGTTGTCCTCGTCTCTCCTCCCCTGCTCACATCCCGGCCTGGACTGGAAGCTAAAATCAGCCCCGAAAATGTCTCACACGGTGTCAAGCACCGTGAGCACAACCGACCATCTATAAGAATGTACTGGCTGGTCTCTCGCAACCCTAACATTTTTTTTTAAACGGAGTCAAATGATTCAGTGATAGTAGGGATTTTTAAAATAAACTGTAGGTTTTAAAGGCAGTTTGGGAGGTAACTCATGAAATATTCCAACATTTCAGGGTCTGTTTTTCTGAAAATAAAATTATGCATGCTTGCATTATGTATGTATGTATTAGAAAATCGTCTCCCACTTCCTCGTGGCTGATGTCCGGCTGAGTGATTTTTAGTCCATTTGACCTGAAACCCCACTCTGTCACCAAGGCCTCGGCGGGATTTCGTTTTCGCCATTTCTAATACCAATCTGTTAACCCCACCCCCACACACACAGAAACACTGGAGCAATGCACACGATGGCACACTAAAATGCTAACACCGCAGGTTTTGACAATTTTTATAAGGCCAAACAATTATTGCATGCTTAAATGGTTCAATTGTGTATACCATTTAGAAGATCCAAAGATTCGGAGCCTAGAAAACAGCTCAGTTCTTGTCCACTAGGCGGCGCTCTTCACAAACGTGAGACCCTAGAAGATGTAGGTAAACAACATATTTTCTGTGTGTTTTCTCTTTTCTGTTTACAGGAAATGTAATGCAGCAAAGCGTCTCATTTTCTTCTTCTTTACATTTTTCCCTGTGAAGAAAGCCCTTTCCCTATATCTCACCAAACCTGGGGGTGTTTCTTTCCCTTTCCTCATCCTGTCAGGGGAGTTCTACTCCTGTATTAAATCTCTGAATATTTTCAGGGTGCAAAGGGATCGGAGAGGAGTTTGGGAATGCCTACACGTTTGTGGGTGTTACCAAACGTCCTAGCAAACGCCCTCCCCTCGAGTAGGAGATTTACTACTACAGACTTCTCTGCACACGTGGTGGAGATATCCGTTCTTGTAACACCGTTAATAGTATATATGGGGTAGAGTGCTTGATGGTGGGGATATTTTATAGTCGCATTTTTTCAAGTAGATATTTTTCTATGCTCTTTTTTTGCAGTGTACATTTGGTAATATTTTTTATAGACTATATTTTCACACGCTACCACACATAGAAGAGTATGCTGTGTGTTGTCCGGTTGAGTCCTAATTACAGAATCCAGGACATTGTGGCAATCGTGCTTTTTCAGACTGTACATTGTACTTTTTTTTTTTTAAAGAATTTACACTGTACCTTTTTATAATTTGAAGATAGGGAAGTAACATAACTTCCCCACAATAAAACCAGTTTGTGGTCCAGCTCTTTTTATACTACCCCTCCTCCAGCTTCACAGAATCCAGGACATTGTGGCAATCGTGCTTTTTCAGACTGTACATTGTACTTTTTTTTTTTTAAAGAATTTACACTGTACCTTTTTATAATTTGAAGATAGGGAAGTAACATAACTTCCCCACAATAAAACCAGTTTGTGGTCCAGCTCTTTTTATACTACCCCTCCTCCAGCTTCAGGCGTGAGGGGGTGACCCGGTTCTGATGAGTTCAGCTGCAGTGCAGCCGGAGATTAGCAGAAAGCACTAATGCCTGCAAGATGGTCTCCTGCCGTCTGGGTCGCCAGATCTTGCTTGAGAGCGCCACAGCCTTTAAGCTGGTTGAGTGTGTTCAGTTACAGAATCTCAGCCAATGAGGACATGCCGGGGAGCTCAGAAATGCTGCCAAGGCGGGGGAGGGTATAGCCAGATTGCAGGTGGGGGGGTGCAGGGATTTAACAGCGGTGCATTATCCTCCACGCTCTTTTTGATGTGCAGACTGCTTTATTTTGGTTTTCTCTGTGTAATCCTCATCTGGCAGGATGGCTGAGGGATTTAGACATGCTGATAATATGTACTGACCTGCAAGTCATGAGTTCGAATTCAGACATGGCTGGCTCACCATTCACAATCCCTAAAAAATTGAGCCACATTAATGTATTCTACTTTAACACCTAGCAGTGCTTAGAAATGCAGTCTGAAGCAATATATATAATATATATATATATATATATATATATCTCAACGACTGATTCAAAATAACGCACACTCGGAGATCAGGTAACAATGATAGCTATTTAATGCTTGTTACGCGTTTCGACCGTGTGATCAAGACTACGGTCGAAACGCGTAACGAGGATTAAATAGCTATCATTGTTACCTGATCTCCGAGTGTGCGTTTATTTTGAATCGTCGTTGAGAATTAATTGCCGGTTTTGGGTTTACCGGCGGCACGCACCAACTGACAACAGGCTCGATCCTAAACTAACCCTGCTTGGAGGACTTGATATATATATATATATATATATATACACACACACACACCAAGTGTCAAATTGGCCGTGACGAAGACCTGTTTAGGTTGAAACGCGTTGCCGTAAATAAACATCTTGAAAGTGAAGCACTGAGTGCTGTTTCCTGAGCCCCTCTGACGTGCGTGGCACCTTCATTGAATATATATATATATATCCCCGTGAGCAAGGTCTCAGCTGAGACTGAAACGCGTAGGGGGGGTGTGCTGACTTGCTGTTAATAATAAAAACACCCTGGATTTGTACCACACTGGAGTACTGGCAAAATTATTTGGCAAAGAGGACGGAGCTGTGAGTGCGGAGAGGAATTCCCTTGGGAGAACTTTGTTGATATATATATAAATATATATATATATTTATATATTTATATATATATATTTTATCTACTGGCGGTCGCCAGTAGATAGTTATAGTTAGGACCTATTTTCCATAGGAAATCCGCAACATTCTATTTGAAATAACGTTGGCGCCGGTTGACGAATCTTCACGAAAGCTTCCAACTTGTTGGGGCGCTCCGGTCCGCTCCTATCCTGAAAGTCTCGGGGTGATACGTCAAGCGGGGGCCGAGAAAAAAGGGGGGTCCCAAAACGCGTTTTCCCCATAGGAACCGTTCATCGCGGCTACAGCCCGAACTGCTGAACGGAATTACACCAAATTTGGCAAAGAGGTAGCCCTTGGTTCAGTGTTGTGCCTTTTGCTTAAATGGTGTAAATCCGTTCAGTAGTTCCTGAGAAAATCAAAAGTAAAGTCACATATATATCTATGGCCGAGTAGGGTCCGCGTACCCTCCCGATCACGAGCTGCATGCTAACTGGCTGTCAACACTCCAAATCAGGAAGTGTTGGCAGCCATTTTGTCCTCGGTAGAACCGAGGGACAGAAACAAGAGCGCAAAGCGCAAAAGGGGCAGGGTAGAAACACCCTGACCCCTAGGTCTGCTCAGGGGGTCCCACAAGGACCCCCGGGCAGAAAAAGCATTTTTTTTTATTTTTTTAAATCAGCGGGATGCGCTTAGGGTGCGCGGATCCCGCCGAGAAAAAAAGAAACAAGTGCGCAAAACGCACAAAGGGGGCAGGGTAGAAACACCCTGACCCCTAGGTCTGCTCAGGGGTCCCACAAGAACCCCCTGGGCAGAAAAAGCATTTTTAAGAAAAAAATCGGCGGGTTGCGCTTAGGGTGCGCGAATCCCGCCGAAAAAACGAAGCACGGTCTCCCGTGCTTCGTAGCTACTTGGCCCCGGGTGGGCCAAGTCCCGGGGCATGCGGGGGGTTATTTATAATATGTGGGGGCCTCTAAGGCCCCCCAAGCCCCGGGGACCGCCACCCCCCGGGGCTTTAAAATAAATTGTGCGGGAGGGCTCTCGGCCCTCCCGCAGCCCCGGGGACCAGCACCCACGGGGACTTCTTTTTAAAAATTAATACTACCTGTGTGGGGGCTCAAGCCCCCACATGCCCCGGGGACCGCCACCTTCCCGGGCACTAACAAAATAAATGTGGGGTGCGTTTCGGACCTCCGAAGCCCCGGGGACCACCACCTCCCGGGCTTTAAAGACATGGGAGGGGGCCACGCGGCCCCCTCCTGGAGCCTGTGGTGGCCCTGGGGACCGCCACCCCCAGGGCCGGCTCCTGCAGTGTCCCGGGTGCCCACCCCTGGGACACTGCTGTTTGCAATGGCAGGACGGAGCCTCGCGGCACCCGTCCTGTCATTGCAAACTGCTTTGCTTCATTGAAGCAAGAGCAGGGAAACCTGCTCTCGCTTCAATGAAGCAAGCAGAATTGCTTTCCATAAGGGAGCTGCATGTCAGCAGCTCCCCTTATGGAAAGCAATGCCGGCTCCCGTAGGACGCGGGGAGCCGGCGGGACTGTGGGGGCATTGGGGACCCCCCCCACAGTCCCCAACCAGAGGCCAGGCCCTGGGGGATGGGGTCCCCGGGGCCATTAGTGGCCTGGGAGGGGGCCACGCAGCCCCCCTCCAAAAATATAAATTTAAAAAAAACAGTGGGCATGCCCCGGGGGATGGGGTCCCCGGGGCCAATAGAGGCCCAGGGAAGGGGGCCACGCGGCCCCCTTCCCGTTTTGTTTAAAAAAGAAAAAAAGAAAGAAAATCATCAGGCCCCGGGGATGGGCTCCCCGGGGCCAAAAGTGGCCAAGGGAAGGGGGCCACGCAGCCCCCTCCCATACAAAAAAAAAAAAAGAAAAAGACCGGCATCGTGCCGGAGGCCCCACCCCCTCTCTGCAGCAGTCTGCAAACGCGCCCCCTGGCGCGTTTGCAGATGGGGAACAAATTCCCCTTGAATACTGGGGGTCCCTGGGGGCCAACTAGCCCACCAGGAACCTCCAGTATCCCCCAACTTAAAACGCGCCACGTGGCGCGTTTGCACAGAGGTGAAGGGAGGGGGCGGGGCTTCAGGTGACATGTGTGCAAACAGGCCCCGTGGCGCGTTTTAAGATGGGGAATTAAATCCTCTTCAATCCGGAGGGTCCCTGTGGGCCAACTAGCCCACCAGGTACCTCCAGTAAGCGCCACGGAGCTGCGTTGCAGAGTGTTGTAAAAAGGGGCGTGGCCTCTGTACACCTCTCTGCAACGCAGCCCCCTGGCGCATACTGGAGGTTCCTGGTGGGCTAGTTGGCCCCTAGGGACCCTCGGGATTGAGGAGGATTTAATTCTCCAACTTAAAATGCGCCACAGGGCGTGTTTGCAGACATGTCACCTCAGGCCCCACCCCTTCCTTCACCATTGTGCAAATATTCCTCTAAAATCAGCCGAACTACAAATTCCGATTTACTCACCTGTTATCAGGAGAGACCTCAGTGCTGCATCTTTGAGCCCAGTACTGATCCTGAAAAGTAATTCTAACCGTACTTACCAGTAACTTGAATTTCCTTACATAGGCTAACATTGACTGGTTTCACTTGGAAATTCTTCTAAGTGTGGTGTTTTTGAACTTTATAAAATTCCTCTAAAATCAGCCGAACTACGAATTCCGATTTACTCACCTGTTATTAGGAGAGAACCCAGTGCTGCATCTTTTAGCCCAGCACTGACCCTGAAAAGTAATTTTATCCGTATTTACCAGTAACTTGTATTTCCTTCCATAGGAATCCATTGTCTGGTTTTCAGCAGAAAAGTTTCAAAGTGTCGATTTTCACAAACTATAAATATTCCTTAAAAATCGCCTGTATGACTTAAACGCATTCTTTCAACTGTTTACAGGAGATGCACCAGTGCTGGATCCAGGATCCACCATTGAGTAAGAAAAAGTAACGATAACACTACTTACCTGCTAAGTGAATTTCCTCCCATAGGATAACATTGGTGATTCTATGTGAAAAAGTTTCTGTCAACTTTTAAAATACAATAATATTCCTTAAAAATCACTACTGTAACCAAAACGCTTTTACTCAACTGTTTACAGGAGATGTCCCATGACTGAATCTAGGATCCAGTCCTGTGGTTAGAAAGTAATCCATAAAGTAACTAATTGCATTTAACTTGAAATTCACATTGAGCTCAATGTTGCATTGTGTTTGAAAATGTGTTGCCCATTGCAACAACTGTAACTACTGTACTTAAAAGTCTATTGCCTATTTGCAAAGTATTTAAACTAAGGTAATTCATTCTGAGAAAGTATATTTTGTAATGTAATGTATAATGTAATTACAATGTAATTTAAAAAAAATAAAATATCTAAAAATAAAGTTTTAAAAAATGTAGTAAATCAGTATCAAAAAAATAAATATAACAATTAATACATTTAAAAATTGTCATTTACAAAACCTTTGAAATTCACTGAAAAAAACCATAGGTTTCAGACATGTTATAGTTAGGAATTAGCATTTAAAAAACCTTTGAAATTCACTGAAAAAACCATAGGTTTCTGGCACGTTATAGTTAGAAATTAGCATTTAAAAAACCTTACAAATTCACTGAAAAAACCATAGGTTTTAGGGACAGTTATATAGTTAGTTGGACATTGCACTCGTACAAAACCCGTGAAATTCCCCTGTTATAGTTAGTTCAGGTAACTATAACTCGCGCCCCCGCAATGCACTGCTGATGACGTCACATATTACATCACTCATGACATGGTCAGTGACATCACTGATGACATCTCAAATGACATCACTGATGACATCATCCAGTGACTGTGTGTTTCTGTAAAGTTTAAATATGTTTAATATATATAGGGAAAGGCGTATTGAAGAATGAGTGGGTGTATAAGTGTCTGAATGGATGATTTAGTAGGTGCGTGACTGACTCTAAGTGAGTGATTAAACGTATCTTACTGAATGCATGGGTTAGTGACTAAACTGTGTGAATGTCTGTATCCGTCTGTCTGTTGGTGTGTAAGCGGCTGCATGGGTTTGTGAATAGCTACATGAGTGTCTACATGGGTTATTGATTGGTTGTCTGAGTATCTGTATGGGTGCCTGAGTGTTTGTGTGGGTGGGGTGTGTGTGACTCTGTGCATAGATGTGTGAGTGGGTGATTTACTGGGTGCATAGTTTCAAGTGTGCATCTGTGAAGGGCTGTATGGGTGGGTGAGTGTGAGTATAGGTTTGTTGGTGAGTGAATGTATATCTCAGTGGTACATGTGTGAGTAACTACATATGTGAAAGGCAGTAAATATGTGTGTTGGAGTATTTAAATGGCTATAAGTGAAAGTGTGTGACTGTGAGAGTGGCTGTATGGATGAGTGTGTGCTTGTATCAGTGATTGTATAAGAGCGTAAGAATGTGCTAGTATTTGTATGAGTAAGTGAGCTTGTGTGTGTATAACTGTATAGGTGAGTAAATGGGAGTGTGATTAATTATTTGCATGACTGACTAGGTATGTGAGTACCTCTATGGATGAGTGGCGGTGTGTGAGTATCTATATAGGTGTATGAGTGCATATGATAGTCCTGTACTGAGTGACCGTAAGTATGAGTGACTGTACGGGTGAGTGAGTGGATGTGTGTGTAGACCTAAGAATCAGTGAGTGGGTATGTAGTTATTGGTGTTGGAGTGTCTATGGTTTTGAGAATGGCAGTCTGTAATTTAGAGTGGGTGTATGAAAGGTTATATTAGGGTGTGTGAAAATGCATCAAATTATCACATGGATGATGTCATCAGTGATGTCATTTGAGATGTCATCAGTGATATCATCAGTGATGTCACTGGCCATGTCATGAGTGATGTAATATGTGACGTCATCAGCAGTGCATTGCGGGGGCGCGAGTTATAGTTACCTGAACTAACTATAACGGGGGAATTTCACGGGTTTTGTACGAGTGCAATGTCCAACTAACTATAACTGTCCCTAAAACCTATGGTTTTTTCAGTGAATATATATATATTTATAATTCTTATCTGGGCCAGTGTAATCACTAGATATAAACTGATTCTGGCCTGCTTGTCTTGGGTTTCCAATTGTCCTGTTTTTTATGTTCATTTATGTTTTTGTATCCTATCTCTTATAGTTCTGTAGCTTTATAGACTCATGCCAAAAAAAATCTATATTTAAATCTATATGTCCACCCCAAAATGTCCTTTGAGAATGAGTTTGAAAGAAGCCAGGCCTAGGTATGTAGACTCTGGCAAGAACAATAGCACCCAGTACCTAATTTGAGCCGGTGGTTGCCAGTGGACTTCTACACGGCGGGAGGAGGCGAGCACTGACGACAAGGAGGAGTACCACCCTTGAAGTAAGTGTGACAACCGGGGGTCTCTCCTGGCCCACCGCCATTTTTAGCTTGACCTAGGGGTAAACTCGTAAAACCCAAGGAATCTCTCGTGGGAAATTCCCCAGAGTAAGGACTAGGGTATGATACACCTACTGCAAAACACACAAGATGATGGACGGAATGCTGCACATTGGCAAACATTCACCCCCAGTCACAGATCTGGGTTTAATCCATCGTTATTTTGCTTCACCACGCCACCCCAGTTCAGACATAGCCATATGCAAATCAGTCTTGACCCTGTGCCTCATGGGAACAGTCCAGACCAAACTGCCAAGCCATGTCTTCCCTGGACCGGAATCAAGCATCCTAGGACCGGTTTCAGGCTATCAGCCTTCTTCAGCCAGGATAGCTTGACTCCAGTGGCGTAGTGAGCACGGGTCCCACGTCTGGGCATACCCTTCCCACTTAGGGCGAAATGCAAAACACACAAGATGATGGACGGAATGCTGCACATTGGCAAACATTCACCCCCAGTCACAGATCTGGATTTAATCCATCGTTATTTTGCTTCACCACGCCACCCCAGTTCAGACATAGCCACCTACTACCTCAAATGGAGGACTGAGTGTAAACATACGTACTGGGACCAGGAGAGTCCTGAAGAAGGCCGACGTGACCCTTATATTGGGCACATTGAAACGGCCGAAACATGTTGACCACCGGGCAGTAAGAAGGGGTGTAAAGGGCACATAATATCTCCCTAGCACCACCATCCTTCACGTTTTTAATCCTGGCCGGAGGATCCAGGAATAAAATAGATTTAGGGATACCTCCGAGTTAGTTTTAACACTCACCACACTGCACTTTCAACTCCATTGTTCCCAGTCACAATTTGGAAATATTTGTTTTCTTCTTTTTATGTTGTGTTTGTCTTCCCCGACCCTATTGCTCCACCTCAGGCGTTGGTTGTGCTGGGGTGTATTGTAAGCAGCCCTATGATGAAGCATGTCACACTTTGGTGTGAGTGAGGGCAGTATTAAAACACATAGTACGCTTCCACTATATGACAACACCACGTTTTCTCACTCCCTACTCCTCTTGGTGTGTATAAATGCCAGTGGGGCCCACTTGAACTAATTTTTGGGGACCAGCCCTTATTTTTCCTCATCAGACATAAAGCGCAAGAGAGCAAGAGAAAGAAAAACATAACCATGTGGCAAGGAGGAGGAAGAAAAATTCTGAAAAAATAGCCTCAAAGGGAGACAGCAGGAACCCACAGGATAGAGGAAAAGTGGCAGGGAGGGTCTAGTAGTGGATTAAAGAGGCATGAGGTGGATTCAGGACTATGCAGTCTTATGCATTCGGCATGCCAAGATTTAACAGCACAGGCCGCCAGCTTCTGGCTAGAGCTTTGGGCACCGGCACTATGGGCTCGATTTGGATCTTGGCACGCAGGTTACTCCATCACAGTGGTGACGGAAATCCCATCCTCCAAGATCTAAATCAGGTCCTCAGTCTTTTCAAAATGAAGCACTCCTAACCAGGGCACAAGTCCTAAAAAAAGAAGTGGGGGGACGCTCCAAGTTAGGTGGTGTCACCGGAAGTGACGTCACGACAGGAAGTGACGTCACGAAAGGTGATGGGGGCAGGCTGCCAGCAGCAAACCTCATGATAATAAACAATCTGCGAGGCTTTCAGCATCAAACTGTGGGTTTAATGAGACAATGAATCACGTGATATGAAGGGAACACTGGTTAGAAAGACCGCTGGGATTTTTTGATTTCCTCGTGAAGCCCTCAATGCGGCCAGCTTTTGGGCAGGGGGGATGGCGTCCACCCGGTAAAATAAGTGGGGGGACGCCGTCCACCCGCGTGGTACCCCGACTCGAGCCCTGCTCCTAACGCCAATCATACATTCTTTGCCATGGTATCTATGACTATCACAATTACTGGGCCAAGAACAGAACCATGACAATTTGTTAAACACAACACGCCATTCAGAATCCTCGTGCTATTGTTAAACTTATGCGACTTACGGGGTCCAGACAAAAGAGTGGTGGCCTCACTTGCTGGCAGTAGTGTAATGCTATGTACCATGTGTTCATGAATGATATGTGTTCTATATAAATTAGTATTTGGTAATGATTGGGTGTGTGGTGCCACCTTGGATTGTGGATAGCCATGGGTATTCTTGGTGGCATAGTGGGTTGTGATCTGTGATTGGATACTGAATGCACAATTATTTGTAGCTCTGCCCAATGTGATATTTGCATTTTTGAAACATCCGGTCTATTCATGGGACTCTTTTTTCATTCTATCCCGTCCACTCCTTTCCTCTCTCTTGACCACTGCATCACATATCTGTTGTGCCCTATCCTCCACTCCTCCCTTTGAGGCAACCGTAGGCTTGTGTAAAGGATTGTGCAAATAAGTAGCATTATACAGGAAATGACTGGGAGCACTGGTGACAGATTGAAGTCTGGGTTTGTTGTGACTTTAGAAGATTTAGTAAATTGGGGGTAGGATCTGTTGTTGGTGAAAACATGTTTAACTGATGATAGCCCTGAGGGGCTCAAGCACCTCGCAAGACCTCCCCCGGGCGCTACTTTATGGAATCCCACAACTGCAGACCACATGACCAACTGTGTATACACACACACACACACAAGTGCACACATTCAGGGGCTGATCCACCCAAAATTGTACAACTAGCAGACAACCCAAAGCTGATAGAGCTAGCCTTTAGCACCAAGAGGGTGTGTAAAGTGCAAGCTTTACACATTTTGAAGGTTGCATCACAGCACTTGTATTTCACAAGACACTGCCACAGTGACTGTTAACACCATTGGTGCATTAGTACTCATTGCAGCGTGTGTGGCCTGTTCTTGATGCCAACTCTCAAGACCCAGGAGCTGAGAGCCAGAATAACTGATTTATGCAGACCACGCAAACATGTATGCAAAAGTTTTCACTTTCTTAAGAAACAGAAACAATATTTTCATATTCAGAGTCAATTTATATATCCATCACCCAGTATTGTACCTGTCCACAGCAGTAAACCACCCGTCATCATTTGAACAAGAGATCTGCCACATACCGCTGGCCACCTGAGGATTCCAGTGTGGTCCACCACGGAATGTCCCATCTTGTACCACACGATGACCACTTCTTTACATCTCATAATGAGATTCAGATATGGACTGATAATAACACTGTCCATCCCACAAGCTTTTGCCACCATCTTTCCCTTCAATTTAAGCATTCTCAAGACCATAAACTTTAAACTGAAAGTCTCAGAATAGACAACCCTGTGTGGTGACCTGCTTAGTGGACAGCCATCATAAGAAATACCATAAGGGGGCCTGCAGAGCTGTTCAAAGCAGGCAGTTTACAGAAAACCATAAACAAGGCGCCTGTCTCTCACACTTCTTCAGCGATCAGACTGCTAAGCGATGCAGCCCTTAACACAATCACACCTCATGGGCAGCACATAGAACAAGGAAAAATTCCCACACTGGATCAAAACAAAGACAACACCCTTCCAACCACACACCCTCCTACATGGTGTAACATAAGCGCGTGTAGGCAATCACTCAGCACCCATACTGGGAGTTTAAGAGATATAAAAATGTGATAATCCAATCCTTGAACTGCTGTTAGTACAGATACTGGCACAGGTTGACACAGCTGCTCCCTGTGTGCTCAGCCCTGACCCTATGGCCGCCCCCACAGCCCTGTGGTAGCAGCACTCGAGGTTGTTGTGGTGGAAATATACTGCTTCTGGTGTCAGAGAGTCTACCCCGTCTGCAAATACCACCTGTGGGAAAGAATCATTTAAAGTCAACACAGTGAACAATGAGACACCCAGTTTTACAAGCGATAAGACTGCAGGCTCCTGCTCTGGGGCACGCGGAGAGAGAGGCGTTTATTTTAGGTGCACAGTAGCACTGGAAGACGTGCGAAGAGATTTATCTGGAATTACGAGTTTACCGTTTCTGATCTACCCTCTGACCTGCGCAGG
Source organism: Calotriton arnoldi (assembly GCA_963921515.1). Lineage (NCBI taxonomy): Eukaryota > Metazoa > Chordata > Amphibia > Caudata > Salamandridae > Calotriton > Calotriton arnoldi. Next base: position 4,428,055 of record CAWUFW010000173.1, read on the forward strand.
CAAACTGTCCTGGAGGGCTGTTCTGTGGTTCCTGAAACAAAGCTCTTTCCAATATGGCGCTCCCTTACACGTGTAGAAATGAAAGACGGCTGGGGTGCGGCGGTGCTGATTAGCGTCATAAAAGCGTCTTCCCACTCTTGAAGGCTGCAGTGACATAGTGCACAGACCAGTGCATAATCCGAGCCAAGGAGAGGCGTGAACACGAGCCTGCACTGTAATTTAAATAAATAATCTTTGCAACATGTGCCTTGATTTACTACTCTATGGAGGTGGGTGTGGAACGTTTAAGTTTGGAGTCGAAAGCCCCTGAGGTAGGTTTGTGGACAGCACCAGTCCCTCAAGGAAAGCGCTGCACCAGTGTTACCTTCATCCGAATAATAACACTAAACGACTAGAACAATCCTGAAAGTACGTTCACAAACAATACGAATGCCCTTTCGATGTGCAGAAATAACCCTCTAGGCCGGTGTCCAGCAAAGGCCCAGGGTGGCGGGGTCTTGGCCAGTTTTTTAGGGTTACCCCCATGTAAATGATTAGCATTGACATTCAAGGTATGCAGCCCTGCCAAGTATCACGCATCAGACGTGACACTAACGCATTTAAATGTGGTGATCCCCATCACCGCATTAAAATGCATTAGTCACGCATTTGCGCGCTGTAAGGGGTGAAGTAGGGTGGCAGCGACCGTCAGAGCTGCCTTTAATTTTAACAGGGAGGGATCAGAGGGCTGAACGAAGGACAGCTGTTTCAGGCGGGGCGGCCCAGCCAGCTGCTGCAGCAGGGCAGCTCTTAAGGGATTGTGAGTCCTGGAGTCGGTCCCCAGAGCCTACCTGCTCTGATTCACGCCCAAGCCGTCTCCGGGAGGGGCGCTTTCAGCTTTAACCCGGTGCCGCAATTATCGGGAAATTATAATTAAAATGAGTTGAGGGGGCCTGGTGATCTGCTCTCTCATGATCGCATGCACCCAACACCACAGCGGGTGTCCAAAGAAGTCACGCTTACAGCCTGCCACTCCGTCTCCTCTGCTGCTGTGTGTGTCGGTCTCACTGCAGATACGATGCTTCAAAGTAACTATTGGCCACGAGTGAGGTCTGTACTCACCTTTTTAAATAAATAAAATACATACAGAGGAGAGCTTACTGTGTGATATGAGCAGTAGCGTCTCTGTTGTTTTAGAGAGTGGTTCATTATCAGCGCTAGTTTAACACTTACGGCGCCGCTCAGACCGGGGCTCACTTCAATCAAGCTGAGCTGGCCTCTAAGTGTCTCAGCACTCGCAGCGCATTAGGGCAGCAAGTTTAGCTAAACTTGTGCAGGTGTTTCGTTATAGTTGTGCAGTACTTTAATGTGTGTATCTTGCTTGGCTGACTGGCGCGATGACTCATGCAAGGGCTGCCCGCCAAGTGAACTCCTCACCGTGGGACGGGCTCACGCTTCCGTGTCCGGGCACAGACTGCTATTTCAGGGGGCTGTGTTGTCTGTCATATTTAAGCACCGTTTTGTGCCCTGGCAGCACTTTTCACATTTAAAACACATAGTGGCTTATGTCCTGTTCCCCAGTGCAAGCCTGCTCAAAGGAGGGGGCCCCTAGTTAGTACGAGCTGAGCACAGCCCTAGATGATGACATTTCTCTTACAACATAATACATCAAACTTAGCTAATTGAGCTTATTTCTGGCCATACAAATAAACTAGGGACAAATTGGCACAGTTCCAAGTAATATTTAGGCGCCTAGAGGCAATTCAGTTTATGTTTTGTGCAAATGGTCAGTTTTGCAGCTCTTTTGGTGGAACATGCAAATACAGTCTGAATCTGTGCGGGGCTGACTCAGCATGTAATCTTTCAGAGGTCAATAAAGTAGATGTGATCGAGCTGGATACATAAAACTTAACATTTCTGTGCAACAAAGCAGCTGGAAATAGAGGGTTTTATATGGGTGATAGAAGAGTTCAACACACAGCAGGGTAGTTTGATTGGTTTATTGGGGGCCTCAAGCAGTCACAGAACCGCGGCGACAGCTTTGTTTATCTTTGCTATGCCCGCCACTGACAGAGCAGACAAGGGGCACCAACCTCGTCCATGCCAGACCCGTCAGTGCTGCTTGACCTGGTCTAACAGAGCCACGTGCCTGATGCGGGGTCCCACAGTCCTGTCCGACCGAGCACACCTTAGTACAATAAAGTTAATATGAGAGCGTGGGGGGTGGGGAGGGGGGGGGCAGGGTTGAGGAAAGACGTGTCTGAAAAAGTTGGACTTTTACATTTAGCTAACTGCATGTAAACTAACGCCGCTTGCATATTATAAAGAAAGATAAAGGCAAGTATAGTAATCAATGGGAAATGCGCTATAACATTATGAAGCCTCATAGGTTAATGCGATCACTGCAGATGTCCGAGTGTGTGTCACAAAGAGAAACAGGGTAATACTGACTTGTGTATTTGTATTGCCTTCAAAGACTTATTGTTTAATATCATGGGGCCCCAATTGTTTTACAGGTCTGTCAGTCTTGAAAGGGGCAGTACATTAGTGACTTTACATTTCGGGGTTTTTGCAGCAGTTTCAAAATGTTTTTAGAGCTTCTCATTGATCAAAGGGATATCATTTCTGTTATTTATCTATTTCCATGGAGTTCATTGCTTGGGTTTACATGAGAAAAAGTGCCACTCTAAGTGTCACTTCACATATTTGGTTGTTTAATGTCACTCATAAGTCCACTGAAACACATATGCAGTCTGAAAACTTGGCAGCTCTGTGAGTCGGCTATCGTGACTGAGTAACTATCAATTCATTAGCAGGCAGCTGAGATTATCCGCACTGGGGCTCTCACATCCTATTTGGTACAGTTGGGTCCTACAGCACCATTCCATTTCTGGCGCTCTGCAGCAGTTTTAAGATCTTCTTAGAGCTTCTCGTTGCTCAAATGGATGTAATTTTTGATATTTATATGTTTCCCTCGTCTTCATTGCTTGATTTTACTTGTGAAAAAGTGTCACTCATAGTCGTTGAAGGTCACTCATAATTACACTGAAATTATAATAATGTCAAACATAAGCAATCTGGAACCTTGGCAGCTATGGGTATGTAAATGCATCGTATATGGATGTACTGAACATAAGGCTCGTGGACCTTCGTTGGACACCCCTCTGCTGTGGGGTGACCTGGTTCTTGCGCTGCAGAAGAGATCGTTGTGGATTTTGTACCTTGTCACCGGAGCAGGGAGGTGCTTTATAATGCCACTGGTAAGGTCCCACAGCAGAGATGAGTGTGTACTGAGCGCCCTGCACGCACATCTGTGTGCACAGTGCCAGAACACATGTGCAGGCGGTGCGGGGCAGGGCAGGGGCTAGGGGTTCAAGCTGCGGGAGGTACAAAGTTCGGGCCTCGTTATGCCAAGTGCTTCGAACCCTGGTTCAGTCAGACCCAAAAACAATGGGTCTTTTTTACGTGCAAATGAAATATCCTACAAGTTGCAGTACTTGGGGGCAGGGCCGCCCTTGTGCCAACATTCCAAGGGGTGCAGCAGGGAATTGCCCGACTTGTTTAAAGTTATGCAAACAGCAGCTCATACATCCCACTTGGTCTCAAACTGGTCCGGTTAAAGACTTTGTAATCAGCCCTTAATGTAACTCAGCGAAATTGTTAACACCCCATCACCTCCCCCATCTTCCTCACACCTCAGGCCATCACCCCCCACCAAATTTTCTTTCCGCACAGGGCGCTGTACTGGTCAATCCGATTTATGGCCGGCCCTACTTGGGGGGGCTATTATACTGACCCCCCCCTCTACCCCACCTGGTACAGCCCCGTTTTTCCCCCCAATTCTTGGTTTAAGGAATACATCTTTTCCGATTCTCTAAACTTGTTCGAAACCCCTGCCCGTAATATCTGGCGTATGTTTCAATGTTACCAGAGTTTTATATTATACGACCGCACCAACCCTGCTATTCTTTGGCCTCTCCGCCGAGGTATAATCCAGTTATTTTGGAGTTGAAATATGTAGCAAATTGCACGAGGAGCGCGTGTTTACCAGAGAGAGGGAGGCTGGAGTTTCCTGCTAATGCTTGAATTGTCAGTTATCATCGCTTTCTACGTTGTTTTTTTTAAAAACGTCAATGCATTCTGGGAGTTGCAGTTTTTGTGTGCTTTAATGGTTATACATTAATTTTAGCACCTAATAAGCATAACTAGTTACCATATGGCTCCAAGCCTTCTGTAGACCTGTCTAGCCTTTTCAGTCAACAGCACTTTACATGCTTTCAAGGGTGAAAGTATAAATCCCACGGAACTCCCTTTACATTGTACCGGATTCGGTCCTCTGTAGCGGGGTGTGACGCAACGCAAGAGCCGTCATGTTCTCTTGAAATTAATGGATCGGCTAATGGTTACCCTATCTGCAGGAGTGGAAACCATGCCCCACATAGGGTGACCCCCCCACTCCAGGTCGTCAAAGACTCTTTCCAGTCCTAGTCATTGATTGCATTTGTGTGTTAGTATGTAGTTCAGTGAGCGCACAACAAGACTACAACTCCCAGAATGCATTATGCTATCGCACAGAAGTTTAAAACTGGTATTCGAGCTGGAGTGAGGTGGTCACCCTAACTCCACATGACAGTTTAAGGTTTAAGGTTAACTTCGGGCCTAAAACATGAGGATCGCGTTATTTTCCGTATTATTACACGAATCTCAGACCTAGTTTCCAGGAAGTTTAATTTCTATTTTCTTTTCATTAAAAAGAGGGGGCCCACTGTTGCACCCCTAAACCCACCCCTAAACGACTTCCAACGTAACCTTAAGCCTAAGACTCACCCCTCCCTAGCTGTCGCCTGTCCCCTATCCACGTCCTCACTCCTACTCTAAACCATAGTCAGACCCATACTAGGATTATACCAACCCCACCTTAACACTGAAAGTGGCCCTAACACCAGCACTCGCCCTGACACTTACCCCATACATAACCTTCTCCCTTCCCTTAACCATGTACTTTATCCTAACGCTAAATCTTGCACGAGCCCTTACACTGACATTTACTCTCCACGAGGTTTTTGGGCGAATTTTTTTGCATTCCAGATTTTTTTCCCTAAGGTTTTTCACACGAGAAAGTGACCTTTCACCTTAGTCAGCACTTCACCTTGCCCGATTAAGGGTTTCTCGTTCCTCTCCCCTCTTAGCCTAGTTGGCCAATGCACCTGCTGCGCATGTCTCTGCAGCCTGCTGCTTAGAGGGTCACACCCCCCCAGGATGCTCAGCATTAATGTATAGTAACGCCCGATGTTGCTGCCACCCAGAAACCGAAAAACATCGCCGACACGCACTATGTAAAGGAAAAATAATTATTCTAGGCGCTCGGAAGGTGCCAGCTGCGAGATATGTCTCTTCGAGCGTTGGGCTTCACGACCCTACACATTGGTAGGTATCACGTGACACAAAGGTGCTGGCCCTTTAAAGGGGCTGCCGAAAGCACTCGGGCTGTAGGCGCAGTTTGAACGGGAGTGCGGAGAGCTTATGCGGCAAGAACATTTTAATTAGGTGACAAAACGTAAGAGAATGAATCGCTAATGGCCATGAAGAGGCCAGTCAGACTGGAATGTGAAAGGGGGAGGTGGGGTGTCTGCAACAAAGGGCCTGTGACGCAAGAAGCACAAAATACTTCCACAGAGGCAAACTAACTGCGAAAATGTACCGGACTGGCAAGGCAAACTGAATGAATACGCCTGTCACACTCATTTCAGAATGGTGCCCTCACCTGCCATCACAGACACGAATAGCAATGCAAGCAATTCCAAAATTATTTTAAATTGGATCCAAAATATAACTTTTCTTCTTCCATATAAAGTGGCTTAAGGAAAGCAGTGGCTAATCTACCTAGAGATATATCCGAGCCTCCTGCTCTCACCAGAGTTATTTATGTAAACAGGGCCGGCTTTAGCGCTGGTGGCGCCCTGTGCGACAATGCTTGTTGGCGCCCCCCCAATGACCACCTCCACCACGGATTCTCTCACTACCACCCTTTAACAGTGACCAAGTCTCCATAACCACTCTCTCTCAGATGCATTGAATCAGTTATATAGCGTCACTCATCCAGTGTAGGATGTCAGAGCACTTCGCATCACACTCACATTACACAGAGATTAAAATCAGTCAGTCAATAAACTTTATTCGGTTTTTTACAACCATAAAAGTATACACTAGCAGCATAACATTCCATAAAATAAGCAAGTCAGAATCATACAATATACAATACATTTCTGTAACCTATAATTCACAACCATAAAAATACAAGATAAAAATCATTTTAAAATTAATAAAATCAACTATTCCATTATTGAGGCACACAGACCTTCTAGTAGGTCTCACACAATGCTTCTATCCATTAATAACCCATTCTCCCTGTAGCTTAAAGGATCTAAATTTCATCAGTGCTCTTTACATTTAAGAAACTCTTTCACTTTGATTATATATTTCCCAATAGCACAGGCTATATCTAGGTTCTTCATTTCCACTAAAAGGTTTACAGCTTGCAACCTATTTTTAATTTCATATTTTTTAAAATCGGGCCTAAAATCTCTCTTCGTATATCTAAAATCTTAAAACAGTCTAATAATATATGTAAAATATCGCAGGTAGTACCTAAAGTGCAGGTGCATTTTCCATTGCTATTTATCATTAAGATTTTTACCCCATTGTTCGCATAACAGGGATTTAGCCCAATTCTCAATCTTAACACTTCGCGCCTTAACAGGCAGCTAGGTAACCTGTCAATATAGGGGTAATGTAAATCATTTTTCCATGCTGAGGCCATAAAAGCAACTGAACTTTTCCGTAAGAGGTATTCTTGATCATGGGTTCGGGATGCTTCTATTCCCAATGACCTAAGTTCTTTCTTGTCTATCTTTAGGTCTAAGTACTGAGGGCACAACTTTAGCTTTAAAACACCATATGCTTGAATAATTGAGGCTCTGGTCTCTCTTGCCCAGGTCAACTCACTATTGGCAATTTCATTTTTACACCACTGTGAGATTTTTGGTCCTCACCTGATCCTAATCGCTGCCAGAAACGCAATAAAGCCATGCAAGCGGTTATACCCCATGAGGTGATTCCCAATTCTAATCTTACTGCTTGTACCATGGACGATCTAGGCAGCGAGAACAAACATTTAAGGATATTTCCCTCTTCTTTGTCCCATCCCTTTTTTCCACTTAAATAGAGTACCTCTGCACCATACAAAAATTGTGGGGGACCATTGCTAAATAGGCCTTTAATACCGGTCTATCAGACATTTCTCCAAAAACACTATTAAATCTTTTTAGCCCCTTTACAGAGGCCGATGCCTTTATTTTTAATGCATCAAGATGGGTATACCACTGCAGGCTATTCGTGAACCACATTCCCAAATATCTATATTCTGTTACTTTTTCCAGCATTTCCATGCCCAGATACCAGGAAAGCTTTGTTTTTCTTCTTCCAAAACAGAGGATTTTGGTCTTCTCCATGTTTACCACCAATTTTTAGTTTGGTAGTATTCTGTAAACACGTTTAATTTCCTTTGTAGCCCAATCTCCGTCTGGTCCATGATTACCAGATCATCTGCATATAATAAACAGGAGATATGGTTTCCTCCTAATTTCGGGCTAGCCCCTCTAACCTCTCTAAGTTTTCGGGGCAGATCAGCTATAAATAGGGAAAAAAGCAAGGGGGCAAGTACGCACCCCTGTCTCAACCCATTACCGATCTGGATCCTCCGGGACAATCCTCCGTTCTCTTTCAAGATTATCTGGGCCCAGTTTTCTGTATGCAGGGCTTGAATCAAGGCCAATAAGTCTCCTTGGATATTATACCCTAGCAAGGTTTCCCACAGCTGCTCCCTGTCCACCAGATCAAATGCTGCGCGGAAGTCCACAAAGCAGCAGAACAAATTGCCCCTCTGTTTTGCTCTCTGGTCCATCGACTTCCGCGCGATGGACCAGAGAGCAAAACAGTGATCAATCGTCGAATGTCCGTCTTTAAATCCACCCTGTTCTGGGGGCACGATCTGTTAAAATCAGTGTATAGTAGAAATGTTACATAAGCCAAAGGACTAAAAGTGTAGGAGTCACATGTCATCCATACTGGTAGGCAGTATAGTTTAAGAGTGCTTGTTGTGGAGAAGCACACACTCAGAGTCGAAAAAGAAACAGCATAGTTGGGAGTTTTCTTTAATAAGAATCGATTTCCAGCCACATTAACCCTTTTTGCAACATTAATCAATGTCCTAACGTATACTTTGCAGTGTGTATGCAGTTCTATGATGAAAGTTAATAGCTCACTGTTGTATATAAGGACTTTAAGTTATAAATTGCAAGTAACAAAAGGATGTCTCTTTTAAAAGCAGTAACCTGCTGATCTGTTTACATTATATGCACTCTGTAATCTACATGATACACGTTCTTTGCAGCAGGCATATTAACCCTCTGCACTAACTTCACACAAGTCAAAACCTCAACTATACAAAACTGCTGATCTCTCTCCAGGAAGATAATTAATCACAGGAGTTATCTTGACATTTTTGTGAGGCCTGGTAATTGCCGGAGGAAAGGAATGCTGCAGCAGGTGCTTTAAAAACATAATAAACTTGCAAACACGGCGCCCCCAGGAAGCCAGCACCCGGTGCGGTGGCACCGGTCGCACCGCCCTAGAGCCGGCCCTGTAAGTAAATAAACTTCGTAATTTATTATTCGTTGTTAAGCTCTTCCCTGCTGCAACAACGAATAATAAATTACAAAGTTTATTTACATAATCATTCATCCATCAGTGCCTGGATACCCTCACGGGTGACAAGCAACACTCTAGAAATCGACTGACTGATTGATTGATTGCGTTGCTAATTCTGTGAAAAACCATAGCCAAGCCCTGCACCAAAATAAATCTTCATTTGCCCCTTTTCTTTTATTAAATGATCTGCCAGCAGCTGGGTGTGGCCTATTTTAACATGCAACAGGCACGCTAGTGCACGGAGATTGTATCTCATTTAGGGTGACCAGATTTTGAGAAGCAAAAACCGGGACACGCCAGACATAAAAGTAGACTGAAGGCTTTAGTTCTACTTCTATATCTGGCCTGTTCCATTTTTGTGTAGCCTTGCTAAAAATATATATATATATTTCATAAGGCATGGGAGGATCTCCACTCTGCTCACCCCATATCTCCTCCCCAGTCGGTCTCTCCTCTGCTGGTAGTATCCAGAGGGCCTCCAGTGTGCTGCCTGACAGAAACAGATGCATTACTTTTATTATTTGAGACTGCAGAGGCCCCTGTGAAAGGAGAGCATACCTTTCTATTCTGCTTTGCAGAATGACCTGACCTTCGTCCCAAAATCAGGACATGTATTTAAAACTAAGAAAAGTGTTGGGACACCGGGACAGTCCTTGGGAAACCAGGACTGTCCAGGGAAATCTGGGACATCTGGTCCCCCTAAAATCATTGCACAGAGGCCGCCCTTTCTGCTTAGGTTTTACTATTAAGTGGTCACTGTGCATCTTTGCATGTAACATTAACATGCAGCAAGATGTTTCTCTTCAGTTTGGCCCTGAGCGTCTCACTTCCATTCTGTTGCACAGTTGCGGCGTAGCTGAGCTCTGGTACAAGCAAGGTAAATGCCCCCACGCGCCTGCCCACTTACGGGACAGTAAAGTACAGCCAGCCATCATTTGGGTGCATTGGGCCACTAACACCCCTGGCCCTGGTTCAACTGCACCCAGGGCTGGAATGGGAAGTCAAAGCAGCCCTGGCAAATTTTGGTCGACCAGCCCCCATACGGTGCATAGCGAGTGCAGCGAGCGAGCCTGACCACTATGGAAGAGGTATTAGGTGGGGGAAAGCGGGGGGGGCCTCCCCAAGAAAATTTGGGGGAAAATGGCAAAAAACATTTTTCATTATATATTTGATTGTATTAGTTTTTAAAGCATAGTAAATGATGTCCTTACAGTGCACCAGGATATGGCAATCTTTATTGGGGCTCTTCAATGAATCCCTCATTATCACTCTCCAACAGTGCCTCTCATCTCTGCATAGCCGCTCGCTCACATGTATTTCATTTGTTTTATAGCGCCCCTCATAAAAGTATCAGAGCATTTTAAATCACAAGCACATACATAGACAATGAATCATACATGTGTAAATCAGTGTATAGAAATTGTTACATAAGACAAAGGGCACTATAAGGTGTAAAATTCACATGTCATCCATAATGGTAGGCATTATTTTAAGAGTGCTTGGTCTGGGGGAGCACAAACTCAGGATTCAGAATGTAACACAGTGGTTAGGGTTGACTTTACTAATAAGAATTTAATTCTACCCAAACAAACCCTAAATTAGGAGTGGAACCTTTGAACTGCACAAAAACAAAAGGAACTCTGTGACAAAAGCAGTAACCCACTGAGCTATGCACATAATCTACTGTTCTGTGATCTGCATAGTTATTTTTATTTTTTTGTTATTTAGAGAGTTTTATATAGCGCTGGCAGGACCCGAGGGTATCAGAGCGCTTTACAACATGTACACAGGTAAATAAGAAAGAACAGACATACAGAACAAAATGGAGAGTCGTTTGGAAGGCACTACGGTGTATTGATCCGAAGGTTAAAGGTGCCGAGTGAGGAGGAGAACCTTTAGATTTTTTTCTGAAGGTCACGAAGAAGGGGTTAGTTCCGAGATCTGCTGGTAGGGAGTTCCAGATTTTGGGGGCATTTCCCGAAAAGGAGCAAGCCAGGGCTTTTTGTTTATGCCTCTTTGGGGGAATGAGAAGTAGGTTGTTGGTGCTCCTCAGGTTTCTTGCCTGGCCTACCTTGGTGAGCTTGGCTGCCAGGTAGACTGGTTTACCAGTGTGAAGGACTTTGTGGGTGAGACAAGCAGTTTTGAACTGGCAGCGAGCTTCAATAGGGAGCCATTTGAGGTCTTTCAAGGAGGGGGAGATATGATCGTGCCTTTTAGCTCCAGTGACCATCCTTGCTGCTGCGTTTAGAGTTGTTCTCATGTGGGCTAGGTGGGATTTTGTTGTGCCTGTGAGGGTAGCGTTGCCGTAGTCTAGTCTGGATAGAACCAGGGCTTGATTTGCAGTCTTGAGATCATTAGGCGGGAGGAAGGCCTTGATTTTGTTGAGTGGTTTTAATTTGTAGTGAGTACTCCTTGTGGTAGCCTTAATGTGTGAGCTCATGTTCAGGTTGGGGTCCAGTAAGATACCCAGCGACTTGGCGGAGCCGTTCATGGTACGGTCGAAGTTTAGGGAGTCCATAAGCTTAATCCATTCTTTGACCTGGTGGGTTTGTCCGTCGTTAGAGAGGAGAAGGGTTTCCGTCTTGTCTTGGTTAAGTTTTAGGTGGTTGTGTGATAGCCAGTTTTGGATTTTTTTTTAGAGTATCGTTAAGACGGCGTATGTCTTCTGGGGAGGAAACTTCCAGGTAGAGCTGGATGTCTTCTGCATATAGGTGGTAGGTGATGTTGGCTTGTTTGATTATGGTAGTGAGGGGCTCCATGTAGATATTGAAGAGAGTAGGTGAGAGGACTGAGCCCTGAGGGACACCTCTGGTTATAGTGGAGGTATCGGAAATTGCAGTATTTATTTTGACTTGTTGAGAACGGTTGTGAAAGAAAGATGTATAGTACACGCTCTTTGCAACAAGCATATTAACCCTCTGCGCTACCTTATATGAGTCAAAACTGCCAATAGACAAAACTACCATCTCTCTCCGGCAGGTACATTAATCACCAGGGTTATCTTGGCAATTATATTGTTATCTGAAAACTGTTGGATATACAATGAAAGCTGCAGTGCTTTTAAAACTACTGCACTGCTACAAAATTGCCCCCAGTAACAAAAGTGAGTCCCTCTTTCCAGGAGTAAACGCCTGATACCTGGTACAGCTAGTCCGACCTTGACTGCACCAGATGCACTACTGATATCTCTGCCGTTTCTGCCATAAAAGTGGTAACTGTAGAGTATTATAGATTAACCTGTGGCCACAGAGCGACTTGGTGAGCTGAGCCAAGCTTACACCCTTCATAGTTTATGCAAAGAGAAAATCGTCTGTTGCACAATACTGGTTGTGTTTTATACCATGCAAAGCGCACGGACTCTCTTGTAAGAGTATTGTGTGCTATACAAGTTCAACTAACGTTTAACCGCTTTCATAGTTCTGGGAGTTAAAAACTTGGGGGCTGATTCACAAAAGCATTTATCAGTACCGGAAGTAGTCATACAGGAGTACTCTTTCATGTATTCTTACATTCTTTTCTGAATTGTCCCAAAATGTCAAACTCCCTACTAGTATAAGTGCAAAGTCTTTTCTATTTTCACTAATTGTAGATGAATATGTTTTTTTGCCCATTTTAGTAGTCTTGGGACTAATTTACAAAGGCATGTCAGAGTGTGTAAAGTATACTACAGGAGTACTAATTTACATACTCCAAAATGCCTATGTAAATAGCCCCTTTGATGTTCAGCTTTTGGTTATCTGCAGTAGAGTCGACTTGACCTTTCATCCTTCTGAGGCCGATGAACAGTGTCAGTCCCGATATATAATAATGATAATAATAATATATAATTTCTAATGCACAGAACTTAGATTCTTCCCAACTTAGGCAAGGCCTGACTAATGTCGCCCGCTGGATGAACAGAAATGCCTTAAAGCTTAATGGCAATAAAACCGAAAACATGATTCTGGGCAACAATCCCGAACTCTGGGGAGTTAAACACTGGCCGACCTCCCTGGGACCCTTACCTTCGCCGGTTGATAAAGTCAAAAATCTTGGCTTTATTATTGATAAGAACCATTCACTTAAGCCGCAGGTCTCCAAACTCACAGCCTTTTGTTTTTCCACTATCACATGGCTCAAGAAAATTCTCTGGCTGATTTCTTTGAATACCCAAAGAACAGTTTTACAGACCTTGATAACGTCCAGATTGGACTATGGGAATGTTCGATACCTGGGCGCCGATAAATCAGTGATCCATTGTTTACAGATCATCCAGAAAGCGGCTGCCCGCCTTCTCTTTCGGCTGCCTAGACATACTTCTGTCTCTCCCTTGCTCCATAAACTTCACTGGCTCAAGGTCAATGAACCTATTAAATTTAAGGCCTTGTGCTATATGTTCCGAGCTAGGCATGGCCTCGCCCCTACATACACCCAAGGTCTGGTGTCACCTTATGTCCCCATCCGGCCGCTGAGATCAGCTAACCTTGCCCTATGCACCATGCCCAGGTGCCTCCTGGCCCGCATGAAGGGTCGTTCCTTTGCATATTTAGGCCCTAAACTCTGGAATTCCCTCCCTTTGGCTCTTAGGAACTGTCACTCTCTACTCTTGTTCCGTAAGAATTTGAAGACATTGCTCTTCAACTGCTCTTAATGGGCTCAATGGATTTTGCTTCGGGCTTACGCATCCTGTGGCTGTTTTGCTCTAGCGCCGGGAGACCCTTTTGGGTAGCTGCGCGCTCTATAAATCCTTTAAATAAATAAATAAATAATAAATAATACTAATTGTATATCAGAATTAGTCAGTTTATAGTGCTTTTAAGAAAAGAGTCATAAAAAATCATGATAAAAGATGTGATTATTATATTAGGAGAGACCTCCTTATCATGTCTTGCCTTCCTACCTCCAACACTTTCTCAACAAAGCGTAACAACACTTGGCACTATCATCAACTGTATTCAGCTTATATACATCCTTGTGCAGTATCAGGGCTCTGTATTAATGCATTTGCAGACCCCCTCCAACGGCGTCTCATATTAGGCACTGGGGTACGAGTCTTGCATGTTTATAAACATAGACAAACTCTCTAAATAGCCTTAAATGCCTTCTGACCTGTGGCACACCCCGTACACTGCAGCATTTTGAATCTGCGACGTGTTAAATCCCTTCTTACACGCTCTCGTCTCGCTGCGAACATTCCTAGACTGGATATTCTAAAATTATCCCGCTAAAGAGCCTTTGAGTAATCCTGGTTTCAGCACTGTCTGTGGAAGAGTAGACAAATTTTGCAGTTTCATACGAACTGTGGGCTAGATATACGAAGCCTTTTTGAGGTTTCAAATGGCCTGGTGGTCAGAATCCGTTCATTTCCAAACGCAAAAAGGCATTTCCAAATGCAGAAAGCCCAAATTGCGATTCAGTAACCTGTTACCGAATCACGATTTGGGTTTGCGTATAGCTATTTGGAAGGGGCGTGTTTAGGGCGTCCCTTCCAAATACTGGTTCGCATTGGTATTTACAAATGGTTGCAACACATTCACACTTTGCTGCCAACTCAAAGTTGGTGGTAACCCATTCGCAAATGGGAAGGGGTCCCCAAGGGACCCCGTCTCCTTTGAGAATGGTTGGAAAATATTTTTTAAGAGCAGGCTGTAGTCCAAGGGACCACTCCCCACTCTTAAAAAATGAAACTCAAACATTTCATTTTTTTTCATTTTAAACGCATCCAGAGCTACTTTAAGGAAAATAGGCTGCTTTAAAAAAATATATATATATTGCTTTATTTAAAAGCAGTCACAGATATGGTGGTCTGCTAACCCCAGCAGGCCACCATCCCTGTGATGGCAGCGAATCGTAGTGGGTCACAAATTGTGACCATGCTCATTAATATTCATGAGGTAGGTCTATTTGCGACCCACTACGAATCGCTATTTGAGGAATAGGGGTTAAATAACCCCTTTGTCGATTAGTAATAACGATTGCCAAATAGCGATTTGCAAAAAAATCGCTAATTGGTAATCAATATTAGTATTGTTCGTACATCTAGCCCTGTATGCTTAGTAAGATTGGCGCTAAGTTATACATTTCTGCCCGGGAAGATCTTTACGTGGCATTGTAAACATTGTTTTTCAGTAATCTATATATGAAGGCGTAAGCAAATTCTTCATAGATGCTAAGTCGAACACTATAGCAGGGAAACTGATGACAGCGAACATGTAGCAGGTATTCACGGCTTCTCCCGCCACCCACTAGGTAAGCACACCAGTAAAGTAGATCACGTTACTGGCAGTCCATGGCGAGGCACACAGGCTACAGGGATATCCAGGGGAGACGCGATATCCATGTGAACCAACGCGATCCAACATTTAAGGCGAAAAAACCTTCCCACCACTCCTGGCTCAGACCCTAAAGAGGATGGGCACACGTGGACCCTCACTGAGGGCTACTGTCTGTCCTCCCTTAAAACAAATGTATAAACTCGTACTATCACGAATAAAAGGCCTTTGACTGTACAGAGTTGTTTTTTCATGGTTGAACGCTTAAGTGTTTAAAGGGGTTTTGTATCAATGGCTGCATTGTTTGCCTCTGGGTCAAAAACAGGGTGCACTGCTTTAGGATGTAGTTATTGAAAGACAAAATTAAACATATATGAAAATAACATAATGGGCAGAGTGCAGAAGACAGCTGTGGGTGTTGGGCGAGTGGCAAGTTCAGCAAATGTCTAGCATGGTCTATTCATATATTTATATTTAGTTAGGCTAAGTCACAGCCCAGCTTGTATTTTTCTAAAACTGGAAATGCAAAATCTAGGCAAGAGAAAAACATATAGTTATGCAAATTTGCAACTCGAAATACCCAGTTTGTTTTGCTTCCAACTTTTCCAGTCAACAGCTTTTGAGGAACAATCAAAAGGCAGCATCTACTTAAAAGCCCAAAACAGAAATTTCTCAGATATGTTCTACAATCATAGACCTGTTTTATGGTTCGGCGATGTACATTTTTAAAATCCTGTCGTACAAGTTACTAAAGTCGAGTGGTGGCCAAGTGCGAACTACTTCAATAATATTGGCTCGATAGTTTAGAAAAGTTATAAAAATATAGGTAAAGTCTTACTAGAAAAATCACTTTGAAACATGCCGAATGCCATTAATTTGTTTCAGAGCGCCGAAAAAAAATATTTTATAATTTGAAAATAACAAAATTAGTCTCGACTGAAACCAATACAGATGGAAACCAGTGTGCAAGTTCTGGGCAAATAACAACAATTACTCTACCACGCGCACCAGTCTGCCCCAAACGGATAGATCTGTGAGCAGTCATTGCACAGCCCGTCCAGCCCCATGGAGAGAGGTGCATTTAGGCCACAACACAGACCTCATTTGAATATGAACATAAGATTAGCATTTTATGCTTCGATACAACACAGATCGGTAATTATGGTACAGAGCGCCTGTTGTTTCAGGGAGGTTCCCATCCTCTCTGTAGGGGGAGGGGGAGGGGCAGAGCTGCATCCTCAGCTCTGATCCTGGGCGCAGCTGCTCACTCGCCCACTCGGAGCTCTGCCCATCTGGTCTGGGTGGTCTGTGCACGGCCGCCCTGGCCCTGTGGATGTGTCCAGCGGCATTTCAGCAATGCAGGCCTAGCCCTACGTATACAGGCAGACACACACACGCAACACTGCCACGGAACCCACTTACATTCAACACAGCCGTCTACACATCAGACACACACACACACACACACCACAGACACACCAACTACAAGGAGTACAGATGGCCCCTGCAGCACGTTACACAGGGGCTCACACTGCAGACATTAACATGTATTATGTATAACATTCACACTACACACAAGGGCAGTACAATGTGAACACAAGATAGAGGTACACAGAGCAGAGACTTGGGAGCATACGAATACAGGCAGGCACTATATAAGGGCAGTCCTCGCCCTCTAAAAACTTGGTTTGAAAGAGGGCGGGCATACACCTGAAGACAGGGATGCACTTCTAAGACTAAGTGGGGGCCCTTAACAAAAAAGTGAAATTTAAAAAGCCATTACGAATGTCAAACCTCTTTTTAATGTGACTGACATCTGTATGGTATTAAAAGAAATGACCGGTGTATCGGGGATATTATAGTCCCCCCACCGTATCCCTACTGGTCAACATGTTTCTGCCTAATGGCCCAACCGGGTCCGCGGCATTCATCAGGACCTATCATACATCAACGGGCCACACCAATTAGTATAGCCACACCCTCGCGCCATTACTATATAAAGGGCTCGCTGTCTCTCCTCATTTACCAGCGAGGAGGTGAGGCGTGCAGTCATAGGTTCAGCAGCGGGAGACCCTTCGATTAGAGTAAGAGTATGCACGGCTTGTGTGGGTTTATGCATGTATGTTCGGTTGCTAGGCACATTGTGCGTTTTCTTCCATTTTTTGACAACTATGGATTACTGTGTCCGAGCTCGCTCTATAGCGGGGTTCCTTCCATTTTAATCAACCATGGATCACTGTGCCCGAGCTCGTTCTGAAGCGGGTCACTTATTCATCTATTCTGATCATTATGGATGTTCTTTTCTCTTCGTTTTCTCCTCATTTTTTAGGGCGCTCGACCTAATGGGTCTTCTTCACTCACTCTACCTATAGGGCAAGTAGGTCCCAGGGAATAGGGTAAGCGTTGGGGATTAAGTATCCCTCATTATTCGTTAGTGCACAGATGACTGACACAGTTTGTTGCACTTATAGCCACTCACTCATTTTGCATGTGTACGTGGCGTTTTTGAATGACCCTCACAAAAAATGTGTGATTATGTTGCTTTCCTTTGAATGTTTATTGTTTTCTTATTTTACATAGGCTGGAACATTTTAGCCGCGATACTGTGGTGCGTGATCTTGATCACCCCATTTAGTGGACACCTCACCAATATTGAATGGTAAGGTAGGAGCCCGTTGATGTATGATAGGTCCTGATGAATGCCGCGGACCCGGTTGGGCCATTAGGCAGAAACATGTTGACCAGTAGGGATACGGTGGGGGGACTATAATATCCCCGATACACCGGTCATTTCTTTTAATACCATACAGATGTCAGTCACATTAAAAAGAGGTTTGACATTCGTAATGGCTTTTTAAATTTCACTTTTTTGTTAAGGGCCCCCACTTAGTCTTAGAAGTGCATCCCTGTCTTCAGGTGTATGCCCGCCCTCTATCAAACCAAGTTTTTAGAGGGCGAGGACTGGCCAATGATGAAGCATGACACCAGGTGGTGTGTGAGACCAGTCTTTTACCTTTTGTGAGATGTCTACACTCATATAGAAGACATATTAGCAATTAGGTCAACAATTAGGAGAGGCTTTGTGTGTTAATCAGTTTGAGGTGGAGGCTGCCTACTCCTAATACCCCGTGCCTCTAGTTCCCTACCCTGGATCGCTTCCAGGTTGTTGTGGTTGAAGACGTTAGTACAGCAGATAGCTGTGGGAACAACTTAGGGGTTTTATATCGACCCAAGTGTGGGTTCACTATCAGGCTGTGATCTAGACTAAACTAGCTCAGCCTGAGTATAAACATGGATACAGATTTAGCGTTCAATGAGGAGAATTAAGCTGAAATCCTTAGAACACCATCTTTATTAGCTGAAACAGTGGTATCACAAGTTGTCCAGAACTCGGATGAGTGGGAAGCACTAACCACTAGGAAGAAAGAGCAGATCCGGACGACTCTGCATGGAGCATTCATGACAGAGTACTTGCGCAAGAACAGCGCCCCAAGGGGTTTGGTGGTCACCAACGAACCAAGACTTTTTCTCAACAATAAAGTATTCCGGATCAACTGGTCAAGAATCGCATGGAAATGCACTAAAGACTGGTTGGTCCTTATTATCAATACAGCCAGGGAACTGGCGAATGCACTCCTGGTTGAGATCCAACAAAGTGAGAGTAAACTCAAAACGATGGTACACATTACTGTATTTAAGAAAAAATTAGATGAAATAAATAAGGATTACACTGACTATAAGGAATACCTCACTCAGTCTAAACTTACGAAACTTAAAAAAGATGTCCAGAAGTTCAGTCAGGAGATTGTATATCCATATACGACTGACGAGTATTATGAGAAACCCCAGCAACAATACTCTGGCAAAAACCAACTCCGGTTTAGACCAACCCCACAGAACTGAACCTTCAGTTCAGGAGATGAGAGGAGTACAAGTGGAAGCAGTAGTGATGAGAGCACTGAGGGCTATCAAGGAAGACGACAGCAGACCTATCGTAATCCTATGATGCAACCACCCATGCCACCTTTTGGTTTTTGGCAGCAACCCTTTTACCCTACAGGTTTTGGTTTCCCTCAAGGTCAACAGCCTTTTTTATACAGAGGCCGAGGGAGGGGAAAAGGAAGAAAAAAACAGAATACCCGAGTACAATGGGAAGACCAACAAACAGTCGCAATGGGAACCAGGAGCAGAGGGAAAGGGAACGGTCCTTCGACGAGCCGAGATTGACAAGTGTTTTTAATTTAAGCACTTATACACTCTCTACAGATGAAGAAAAAGTCCTCTCAAAAGGCTTAGGTTTCGTACCCACACCGATGAATGATCCTTTTACATTAAACATAGAATTGGCTCAGTTCTTTAGAAAAATCAAACTCCGCAACCACTTCGGTGACATAAGGGAAGAACAACCTGAGATGATCAACACTGATTTGAAGAGAAAATCGACATTTGTTCCCCTCTCTCATACGATTCCTTGCCACATATTGGCATTTGAACAGAGAGTTCTAAAAGAAATAGAACAGATCAACTTCGGTAAAGAAAAGGGTTTTCAAAACCTTACGAAACTAGAGCGAAAGGCACTAGAAAAGTTGAAGAATAACAGTACACTTACCATCAAGCCGGCTGATAAAGGCGGCGCAATTGTACTAATGGATAAAACTATGTACAAGGATGAGTGTAACCGTTTACTTTCAGATGGCACCAGCTATGAGATCCATATAGAAGATCCCACGCCACGGTTGAGAAGGAAAATCCAGACTATGGTAGATGAGGCCTTGAGCCAGGATTGGATTACGAAACAGGAAGCTGATTTCCTTATCTGTGAGAATCCTAAAACACCAAGGTTCTACATCTTACCTAAAATCCACAAAGGAAGATTACCACCCCCAGGAAGGCCAATAGTCTCTGGTATTGGTTCCATTTTGGAGCCCCTTTCGCAATTTTGCGATTGGTTCTTGAAACCTCTAGTACAGAAATCACCATCTTATCTCAGAGACACAAAAGATGTACTATGTCTGTTGCGTGATCTACAAATTAATACAACAGAGGATATTCTTATCACCATGGACATAGAAGCTTTATACACAAGTATTCCTCAGAGGCGCACACTGGCAGTAGTGGAAGAAATCCTGTTGAATCATGAGTGGAATTTCCTTACTCCCCGCCATTTCGTTATGGAATGTGCTGAAATTGCTCTTACAGAGAACTATTTCGAATTTGAGGACACCATCTATCACCAAGTTACTGGAACATCAATGGGCAGTACATTTGCCCCCAGTTTAGCATGCCTTTACGTCCATCAGTTCGAAGAGAATTACATCTTTAATACAGATAACCCTTTCACTCAACAAATTAAGACGTGGAAACGCTACATTGACGACATTCTCGTCGTGTGGCAGGGTAACGAAGACACAGCCAACAGCTTTATAGACTGGGTGAACACGAAAGACCATCACCTTAGGTTTACTCATTCGATCAGCAGGACAAATGTTGTCTTTCTCGATCTAGACATCAGCTTAACAGAAGAAGGCATCAGTACAAAAGTGCATAAAAACCTACAGATAAGAACAGTCTTCTATTATATGAGAGTTACCATCCCAAAGCACTAAGGGATAATCTACCAGTGGGTCAATTCCTGCGAGTACGCAGGAACTGCTCAGAAACAGAAAATTTCATGACTCAGGCGGATGAACTTGAAAAGAAACTTCTTGAACGACACTATCCCAAGAAAATGATTAAAAAGGCCAGAAAAAGAGCTAGGAATCATAATCGGGAGGTCCTCCTGGAAGATACAAATAAAGAAAAAACAGATCGCCTTGTATGTGTTACCACTTATACACCTGTGTCTAACACAGTACAGAAGATTATTAAAAAAATTGGCATATCTTGAATAGTGCCAATTACCACTGGGAGTCTCCTCTGTTTGCCTTCAAAAGAAGTAAAAATCTCCGGGATACATTAGTACATGCCAAAGATCCCCCGAGAGCAGAAGAGAATCAGATCACCCTGTGGAACACCCAAAGACCAACAGGTCATTATGCATGTGGAGGCTGTGTTGCATGTCCCTTGACTATAACCACCAAAGAAGTCGATATAGGAACTGGGAATGCATGGAAACTGAACAGTTTTAGTAACTGTAATACAGAAACCATGGTCTATCTCCTTATATGCCCCTGCAATCTCATGTATGTGGGCATGACAACCAGAAAGATTAAAATCCGAATTAATGAACACCGTAGCACAATAAGGTGCAAGAAAAGCAACACCAAACTCACAAGGCATTTCCTAGAATTAAACCATAAGGAGAATGATCTCAAGTGGGTGGTTCTAGAAGTTATGAAAAAATATAGATTGGACCTTACTAGACCACTCCACATCAGAGAGCAACGATGGGTGTACAGATTAAAGTCTTGGGATAAGGGACTGAACGATGAAATTCCTTGGCTGCAAATGGTGCTATAAATCATTCTCATTATAATCCCTATGTTGCCAGCAGGTATCAAATAAGACACGCATATTTTGCACTCAAGCCGACCGTCTATACCATGTTGTAGTAATGCAAGGCGTGACTTAGATCCTAATTGTCATTTTGGCATATATATTATGGGCCATGTGACCTATACTGATAACAACTCTTATGTCTAGAATCACCATCTGCGTATGCACGCTCCGTGTACATTGCGCGATTTTAATCAGGCTGCTTAGACTCACATCGTCACCCCCCGCCTTTAAATTATAGACCCATGAGACCAGCATCAATAGAGTATTTGGACTCTGGATTTACCCAGAAGTACGCGCACTATGTAATGATCGACAGCCTTGATCTCTAGTAGATGTAGACTTTAATTACATGCACATACGTCATTTGGTCGCTATTGCGTGGGACGGCGCCACAAACATTAAGACAAAGTGGGGCGCTGCCTTCCTTGATTATTTGGGAATATAGTACCTTTATCAGCGCATGCGCACACTGAATACACTTCCACACGGGGTCGTACGGCGTCATCTAAACATTGACGAATACGGCTGCTCTCTTGTACATACTTTCCCCCGGTTGGCTACCAGGCAGGTCAGGCAGCTATCTCTATGGCAACTCGGAGACACCGGATATCAGCCAGTGGTCAGGCAGAACTAACTACTGTTTGGCCGAGACATGGTCAGTCGGTTCATTTAACCTTAATTATCTTACAATTAGTATAGCCACACCCTCGCGCCATTACTATATAAAGGGCTCGCTGTCTCTCCTCATTTACCAGCGAGGAGGTGAGGCGTGCAGTCATAGGTTCAGCAGCGGGAGACCCTTCGATTACAGTAAGAGTATGCACGGCTTGTGTGAGTTTATGCATGTATGTTCGGTTGCTAGGCACATTGTGCGTTTTCTTCCATTTTTTGACAACTATGGATTACTGTGTCCGAGCTCGCTCTATAGCGGGGTTCCTTCCATTTTAATCAACCATGGATCACTGTGCCCGAGCTCGTTCTGAAGCGGGTCACTTATTCATCTATTCTGATCATTATGGATGTTCTTTTCTCTTCGTTTTCTCCTCATTTTTAGGGCGCTCGACCTAATGGGTCTTCTTCACTCACTCTACCTATGGGGCAAGTAGGTCCCAGGGAATAGGGTAAGCGTTGGGGATTAAGTATCCCTCATTATTCGTTAGTGCACAGATGACTGACACAGTTTGTTGCACTTATAGCCACTCACTCATTTTGCATGTGTACGTGGCGTTTTTGAATGACCCTCACAAAAAATGTGTGATTATGTTGCTTTCCTTTGAATGTTTATTGTTTTCTTATTTTACATAGGCTGGAACATTTTAGCCGCGATACTGTGGTGCGTGATCTTGATCACCCCATTTAGTGGACACCTCACCAATATTGAATGGTAAGGTAGGAGCCCGTTGATGTATGATAGGTCCTGATGAATGCCGCGGACCCGGTTGGGCCATTAGGCAGAAACATGTTGACCAGTAGGGATACGGTGGGGGGACTATAATATCCCCGATACACCGATCATTTCTTTTAATACCATACAGATGTCAGTCACATTAAAAAGAGGTTTGACATTCGTAATGGCTTTTTAAATTTCACTTTTTTGTTAAGGGCCCCCACTTAGTCTTAGAAGTGCATCCCTGTCTTCAGGTGTATGCCCGCCCTCTATCAAACCAAGTTTTTAGAGGGCGAGGACTGGCCAATGATGAAGCATGACACCAGGTGGTGTGTGAGACCAGTCTTTTACCTTTTGTGAGATGTCTACACTCATATAGAAGACATATTAGCAATTAGGTCAACAATTAGGAGAGGCTTTGTGTGTTAATCAGTTTGAGGTGGAGGCTGCCTACTCCTAATACCCCGTGCCTCTAGTTCCCTACCCTGGATCGCATCCAGGTTGTTGTGGTTGAAGACTATATAAGGGCACACATAACAGAGGTGCAAACACACACTGCACACAAGACAAACACATAAGGTGGCCACAAAGAAAAGCCGTACACACAAAACAGAGGTACACAGTCTAGGCATGCATCAGCCTACACCACAGAGACGCGCACACGCACACATACATGCACTATCTAGATGCGTACATAACAAAAATGTGAGCACTACAAACTGAGCATTAGTGCACATACAAGGACACATAAACAATGTCCAACATTACACAACAGGTGGTCAGAGGCGTGCGCAAAACCAAACATGCAGGCGCCTGCATCAGTGGTGTAACGAAACCTGAGGGGGCCGCTGCAAAGTACACAGAGAGGGCCCCCCACGCTCCGGACCCAGTGACCAGCTCTCAGGCCAGGGCCCCACCGCTTCTTCACAGAGCTGGAGAGTAAGTAGTAAGTAGTACTACTACTACTACTTACTACTTGGAGAGCCCCCCCCCCCCATGCTCCGAACCCAGTCAGCAGCTCTCAGGCCAGGGCAACGCCGCCTCTTCACAGAGCCGCAGGGAGTCCCGAGAAGTCCCAAAGGTTATACTGCATGTCTTCATTGCTGATCAGGGTTGTACGTTCTAGGTCTGCAACAGTTATTCACAACTTTTTAGGGCACTAAACTCTAGTGTTAGTTGTGGTCACTGAAATGTGTGCATACAGTATTTAGCAATAGGGCGCTATGTAGGCTGGGCCTGACTTTTTATGTTTCGTTGCTCTACTTGTCTCCATCTCCTTCCTTAAGTGCAGCTTACCCATGCACCCAACTCCAAGCACACCCAACCCCAACTGCATCCATCCTCAAGCACACCCAGCCTCAAGTGTACCTGGCTGCAAGTGCATCCAAGCTCATCCCCCAGTGAGCCCATCTGCAAGGACATCCAGTCCAGAGTACCCTGAACACAAGTGCACCCTGCCCTGAATACATCCAGCTATAAGCGCCCCCAACCCCAAGCACACCCAACCCCAACTGCATCCATCCTCAAGCACACCCAGCCTCAAGTGTACCTGGCTGCAAGTGCATCCAAGCTCATCCCCCAGTGAGCCCATCTGCAAGGACATCCAGTCCAGAGTACCCTGAACACAAATGCACCCTACCCTGAACACATCCAGCTATGAGCGCACCCAACCCCAAGCACACCCAACCCCAACTGCATCCATCCTCAAGCACACCCAGCCTCAAGTGTACCTGGCTGCAAGTGCACCCAAGCTCAGCCCCCAGTGAGCCCATCTATAAGGACATCCAGTCCAGAGTACCCTGAACACAAGTGCACCCTGCCCTGAATACATCCAGCTATAAGCGCCCCCAACCCCAAGCGCATCCAACTCCAAGCACACCCAACCCCAAGTGCACCCAACCCCAGCTAGCACCATCCGCAAGAACACCCAGCCTCAAGTATACCTGACTGCAAGTGCACCCAAGCTCAGCCCCCAGTGAGCCCATCTCTAAGGACATCCAGTCCAGAGTACCCTGAATACAAGTGCACCCTACCCTGAATACATCCAGCTATGAGCACACCCAACCCCATGCACATCCAACTCCAAGCACACCCAACCCCAAGTGCACCCAACCCCAGCTGGCACCATCCGCAAGCACACCCAGCCTCAAGTATACCTGACTGCAAGTGCACCCAAGCTCAGCTCCAGTGAGCCTATCTCTAAGGGCATCCAGTCCAGAGTACAGTGAACACACACGCACCGAACCCTGTATATATCCAGCTATAAGCGCACCCAACCTGAAGCGCATCCAACTCCAATCAGACCCAATCCAAGTGTACACTGCTGAGGGTACTCCCAAGTGCATCCTCACAGTGAACCCATCCCAAAATGTATCTGGTCCAGAGTACCCAGAACCACATGCGCACCTGATCCCAGGTACAACCAGCTATATGAGCACCCAACCCCTAGTTCATTCATCTCCAAGCACATCCAACTCCAAGTGCCCCCAACGGCGAGTACTCCCAAGTGCATCCTCACAGTGAACTCATCCCCAAATACATCTAGTCCCGAGAACCCTGAACTCCAAGTGCACCTAACCCTAAGTGCATGCAGTCCAGAGTACCATGACCACAAGTGCACCCTACTCTGAATACATCCAGCTATAAGTGCACCCAACCCCAAGTGCATCCGAATCCAAGAACACCCACTCCAAGTGTACTCGAGTAGTCCCAAGTGCATCCTCACAGTGAACTCATCCCCAAATACAACTAGTCCCAAGAACTCTGAACTCCAAGTGCACCTAACCCTAAGTGCATCCATCCGCAAGCACAGAGAGCCTCAAGTGTACCTCACTGCAAGTGCAGCCAAACACATCCCCCCAGTGAACTCATCTCCAAGCGCATCCAATCCAAACTCCTAACCCCAAGCACACCCAACTCCCAAGTGTATCCAACCACGAGCACTCTCAACTGCATCCTCACTGTGAACCCAACACTAAAATCATCTAGTGCCGAGAATCCTGAACCACAAGTGCATTCAATCTCAAGTAGATCCAACTATTACAGACCCATGTGCATCCAACCAGAGTCAAACCCAAGAGCACCCAACCCGAGTTCCCCCAACCCAAAAGTGCATACAAACTCGAGTGCACCAAACCTCAAGTGCACCCAGCCACAAAAGCACCCGTCTCAGAGGGCACCCAGCCTCACGCGCATCTAGCCCCAAGCACGCCTGCCTCAGGGACACTCAGCTCCAAGGACTCCCACTCCAAGGTAACCCACTTCAGGTGAATCGCCACAGGGAGTGCCTTCAACCTGATATGCACCCCACCCCGTGCACACCCAACTACAAGTTCACTAAACCCCAAATGTACCCAAACCCAAGTGCACCCTAACTCAGGAGCACCCAAAACCTAGTACACCAAACCCTAAGTACATCCAATTGAAAGTATACTGTTCCACAAGCCCAAACCCATCCAAATTCAGGCCTAATCAACTCCAAGTGCACCAAACACAAAGAACAGCCAACTAAAAGTATACTTAAATCCACATGTACCCTGTTCCAGGCGCATGCAACTACGACGACATCCAGCCCCTAGTACATCCAACTACAAGTGCACTCACCCCAGTGAATCTATCCCCGAGCTCTCCCAATCATGAGGTCCCTCAAACCCTGGCTTAGCGAATCCCAGGTGCATCCAAACTTAGCTCAAAGTGTCTGTTGCAGACATTGACCAATGTCTGCCATTCACTGACCACCAGGTGCCGCTGTTGCAGCAGAGCCTATCTGATTCCCTCTCAGCTGGGCCAGATGCACTGCCTCTCCAGCAGAGGGCTGTGTTTTCTCTAATCTACAGCAGTATTTCAGGAGATGAACTCATGAATCCCAGTATGTAATGGTGGAGATGGTGTTACAGGCCAGTGTCAAACACTGTTTGGACAATTGTCAGTCGGAAGTCAATTGTTGGACCAAGCATTTGCTTTGTGTCGCACTCCACAAGCAGTCGTTAGGGGTGAATTTGTATATTTTGAGAAATGTAAATCACATTTACTATGAGTCAGACCTTGGTGCAAATCTCAATACTTAAATCAATGTCGATGCTGTAGGCAAAAAAACATTTTTAGTCATTAAAACGGATGGATGAAGTCAGTATTATGTAACACACACTTTTTGAATAAAAAATCTACTCCCTCATTCTTTCTCAGTACAGAGTCCTGCATGGAACAATAGTTTTGATATAGCACTTGGCGCCACAGTCTTGTAGGTGTATAAAAATAAATGTGTTTACTAAGCCAGTAGTATTAATGCCGTAGGCCTTGGAAGATTGAATTGCCGAGTCAGATACACATCTCTGCAGAAGATCCATTAACTCCCTGGACATTCTTTGTAATATGCATAATACCTTTGACCACACGCAGCTGTCCCACCAGCACCCCCACCTCCTGCGACAGGTATGCCCTGACGTGAGACTCGTGCTCACTGTGCCATAGGACTCAAGCTACACCCTAGTGATGAGCCCCAAATAGGGCGAAACCGGTCTGAGGCTTCTTGTGGTCTCTTCTGGAGGGGGTATCGCCTTGCATTTTGGGACGGACAGTCCCCATGAGGAGCAGGGTCGGTACTGATCTGCATAAGGTGGTCCTGTGCCTATGGTGGGCAAAAAAACTATGGGCTGGAATGCGGCCAGAGCGATTGTCAGTGGCTGAGATTAATTCAAGCATTCCATCCATCACCTTGTTGTTGTTGCAGTTAACTTACACAGCCTAGCCACAGATCTGGGATTCCCTTTCCTCACCGGTGATACCCACTCCCCCATCCTTGTAACCCCAGTGACCTCTAACCACAGTGCAGTGATACTCAAGTGATGTTGTGAGTGACACATAAGACCATAAAATAAACAGCGAAGCTCAACCTTTGTCGCCAGTGCCCGTCACCCAAGGCACACCCTCTGCTGCAGACAATTCCTCAAGCATTAGACCTGTTCCCTACCTGAGTCTGTTTCTAATGTAACTTTGCACTTGTCTTGACTCCCCAAAATGCATTGCCACAGGGTCCTCCGGCCCAGAGATGTAAGAACAAGTTAGATGTTTGTTGGTGTTTTTCTGTAACACAGACAACGTGGAGTTTCCCAGCAATAATTTGGTGCATTTTCTTAACCTCTTCAATGCTCGTGACGGCCGGGAGCCGCCACGCGTCACGGTGGGCGTGTGCGCAGGACGGCCCCCGGCCGTCCGAATCCCCGCCCACTAATGGAAACGCCCGCACAGCGTGGAAATTCCGCACGCACGGAAGGGGTTAAGATGTAATACTGAAGTTAAATCTAGTTTTGGCAAATGTACGAACTCAAGAAACAGAGACAGACAAACACATACAGATAGTGCCCAGTCCTGACTTGTACAGTGAACGGCAGGCTTGAAAATAACCACTTATGCAATTAGAACTTAACGTTTGCTGTTTGTAATCTGTACCACAATCACCCAATGTAATGGTACTTAATTTATCAACCTAGGTCACACCAGATGACAGCAGCAAGCGTTGAACTCATGAGCGTGTGAAGGCTAAAACATGATATATACGTCACAGAGCAATGACATCAGAAATGAAAATCATCACCTTGAAAGGTGCCTTGTTATGTTATGGAGAGAGGGACTCTACCATCAAATTTTGGAAACTCCAGAAAGATGTGGACTTGGCATCTACCCAGCAAACCCTGCTTGGTTAAGTGGGTTGACTTGTAATGCATGAGCAAACTCAACCGGTTCTGAGTGATATGAGGTATTTTTCGTTTTTTGCCCTGCGCTGCGCCCTCAAGGCAGCACTTTCTGCCATTCAAAATTCTTACTTTTCAACCATTCCTAAAAATACTTGGGGAATTTATAACTTTCCCCAACATATTACAGGACTGAAGTTGGAATACTAAATAAGCCTCCTAGGATATTTGGGGGAAAGTTGCTCTTTCTCCAAATATTCTAGGACTGGAGTTAGAAAAGTAATTTTGACCTTCCAGTGTTCGCCACGCCCACTGCTCCACTGTCTAATGACCCACGAGCTGCGCTGATGACTTCGTAATAAGTGCCGGTAGGTGTGTGATTGTTGAAGGCGAGATGGTATTTTTTCTATTTTTTTAAGTTGCCATTCTGGTAAGAGTTATGCAGCAACGCCCTCAAGTTATCCAGTCTCAATTTTTTAATAGAGCACTTCATACCTCACTTTCCCCATTTCTAAAACCTATAAATAATAGGTGATACTGTAACCCAATTTAAAGGCACCAGCTTATCAACCTCAGAAAGATGGAAAGCTGATTCTTCCTTGCCCGGATTCGAACTCACGACTGCAAATGCCAGCAGAGAACTTTAACTCACTGAGCCAGGATGCTGGAAATTGCAAAACAACACTTTGAATTGAGGGTTGGACAAGGTGAAGTTGGGAAATGGGAAAACTTTACTACAAGTATGGCAGTATATGCAACCAAGATCAAACCAAAAATTCAGCAGAGATTTAGCGGCGTGAAGCCCATATCACAAACCGCCAAGCAAGAAATAAAACTCACCAAAAATTCCATCTATCACTCACTGAGACAACTTTGTCGCAAGCCCAATGATAAAACACAATTACAATTACTACGAAAGCAAAAGGCACTATTGAAAAAACAAAAAAGGGACGCAAATAGAGATGTGGAGAACAACCTCTGAGCAAAATTACACGCCGACATTAAACAAAATAACAGCGCCAGCTTCTGGAGCACCATAAATCAATTCACTCGCCCTAACCATGATGGGATCTCTTCGAACATTTCAGAGGAAGTATGGGTAAATTACCTCAGGTCCCATTTCCACCAAGACACTGAGCTCAGGGCAAGGGGACAAGAATCTCAGAAGGCAACAGAAGGCCAAAAAACCATCATGGCCTGGGTTGAAAGTCATCATGCCGTACTTGGGAATTTAGAAGGAGATTTATTAACAGAGGACCTGCCAATGAGCCAAATTAGTACCCTCAAACGGCAAATAGGTAAGGGAAGGAGAGAAGGGGCACCCGGCCCAAATGGAATACCATTGGTACTTTATAAACGAGAGACAACTTTTTAGGCAGAAGCGCTGGAACCACTCTTTGGAGAAATAAGGATGACGAACATTCTGCCGGGCTCTTGGAGAGGATCAATTATTTCACCAATTTTAGTCAGGTGAAAAGTCAACACCACAAAACTATCGGCTAGTGGCTCTAATGGACAATGAGGCAAAATTATTTGCTGGAATGTTACTAGAGGAGCTTCAGGCATGGGCTAAAGAGAAATCCGCAATTCCACTAAACCAGACTGGATTTGCAAAATCGGTTGGGACAATCACAAATATACTAACTATGGCAATGCTTATGGACAAGGCTGAATCTGCAAGGATGCCCCTTTATCTATGTTTTATTGATTATAAGGCAGCCTTCGACCATGTCACTCGCAACATACTATGGTCTAAATTGCACAGCTGGGGGCTGCCTCAGTCCCTATTAGACTTGCTGATAAACCTGCACACTGATACATGGGTTCAGATAAAGCTGGGCGATGGGTCATTTCTGTCGAGACGCATACCAACAGACAAAGGGCTTAAACAAGGATGTTTTTTAGCACCTACACTTTTTAACTTGTTTATAGCTGACCTCGTCCCGCTACTAAATACTTGTGACTCACACACCCCAAAATTAGGAGACATTTTATTGCCATGTCTCCTATATGCGGATGACATAGTCCTGATCAGCCAAACAAAAGTAGGCTTTCAACACCTTTTAAATGCTACACAGGACTTTTCCAAACCAAACGGTTTAACGATAAATCTGGACAAAACAAGAACCATGGCGGTCAGCAAAAAAAGGAAAAAATCAGCAGCTTGGTTCCGGGGGGAGACCCGAATTGAGGACGCATCGGAATACATATATCTTGGCGTGAAGCTAGACAAAGGTGGCCGATTTCTGGCACAGAAAAACAGCATCAGGCACAAAGGCCTAGCCCTGGCAACTTCTCTAAAAACATTAAATTCCAAACTAAACGGGCCATCAATTCTGCCTCTGGTACAGGTGGTTCGTGCAAAGCTACTGCCCACATTTACCTATGGCAGTGAGGCGCAGAAAGGAAGAGATGCCAAAATACTTGACACTACAGTTACAACTACATACAGGGTCATATTCGGGCTGCCCAAATACACTTCGCCTGCGCAAATCAGACTCGAGTTTGGTATACAGAAACAATCTCTTGCAAGACAAGGGGCATACATCATCACCTGGGACAAAGTGCGGAAAGCCCCTCAGGGAACTTTAAATGAACAGCTATGGAAGGAGCTACAACAACATACCGCTTCTCCTGCAGCGAATTATCTCAAAAACAGCCTACACAACATGGGGCTGAATCAGCTTTAGGAAACACCTACAACCACCACCACGTTCAAAAAACTGGTTTGGAAGACAGTCAAACATCTCTCATGGTTGGAGGACAAGGCATCTCTTTCGGAAAGGGCTCACGGATGGATTACTTTGAATACCTACACGGAGCCAGCTGCTCAAAACTACTTTAACCTGGGCTATGCCAAAAATATAGAAACTAGTTTCTTGAAGTATAGACTTGGTCTGTTACCCTGCATACAGCATCTCCCACCCTGGCAAAAGGAGAAAGCGGGCTTTACATGCCGCTTATGTAGTTCAGCACCAGAAGATCTGCTGCGTTTACTATGTTCTTGCAAAGCACTTTCACAAGAACGGAAACAACTGTTAAAACATAAATTTAATCAGCGAGGGGTATGCACCAGGAGGCAAGCAGTCCTGGCATGTTTTGCATCCAACAACCCACAACTGAATTGCTCCCTAGTAAAGTTTTTGAGGTTATGTGAAAAGAAAATGCCAGCAACGTAGCTACTAAACAACCTAGTCGTATGGAATAAATGTAAGATCACGAGGAGGCTAGAAGAGGTCCTTTTCCATATACCTTTCTCTTCCTGGCACCAAAGCACTTTATCTGAAGTTTAAAGTACTTGTAACTGACCATGGGCATAACTAAGGAAAGGAATCAAGGACTGGAATTAAGTATTGCTTGCTCCTAATGGACTACAACCGAGCTGTTGGCCAGTATAATTGCTGCGGTTATGTCAAAAGGAACTGCCAGTACAACAGCCGATAATGATCACAGTTGGATATAAACAGTTGCAACCCTAAATATGAAGTCCTGAAGAAAACGCTCCCTGTCGGGCACTAATGTACTTTACTCAAATCGAAAGCACTTTATCTGCACGTACAGAACTCTGCTACAATCAATGAAGAAAAGCACGGACGCAAATTAAGTACTTTGACTTATAAATGATATGTGCAAAGTCGAAAACAATGTGGCTAAGAAATTTGTCCCCTTAACTGTCTAATTATAGCACAGTTTTTAGACAGAATTTTAAATACAAGAAATAGGAAGTACGGAGTTTTACATGTATATATTGATTTTAAATGAAGTATTTTTGTATTGCTGTGGCTTTAAAAAACTATGCAAATAAATAAACTTGAACATTGAGCCACTTGGTAAGCATCTTTTTTTTGCTGTCCAGTGGACAGCAAGAAGTGATATGAGGAAACAGTTCCATAATATGCGATGTGACCTGACTGTAGGGAGTGGACTGCCCTTTTTGAGGTAGGCACGGGACTAATTGAATATGGTTGTTCCCTCTTTGTGATGCTGGAAGGGGCTAAAAGTAATTAACAGTGATTGGAATTGATTTCATATTTTCCACTGAACTTTTCCTTTGGTAACTCAGTTTGTCCTCAATAGTTAGCTCACATCTCTTAGCATTTTCTAGTGCTTGAAATCGGTGCCCTTATAATCGGGAGTCATGCATGCAAAGGAAATAGCCGTTGGCTTTAATGTGCTAATGCATGACACACAGGCATGCACAAACACACACAGACTGTTTATGCCATGACATTTTGTAACTTGCTGCACAGCACCCGCTTGTGGAATAAAACAACAGAGAGCACAGACATAGGATGCACAGAACGAGGCAGGTTGCACAGATACCAGGTACACATAGCCTGTGAAAATGTGTGCATGGCAGTGTTTACATACATTAGCACATTAAAGTCTGACCTATTGGCTTTCCAATGTGATTCTCTCTCAACAAGACATCCTAAATCCAAATAATGATTTATTTAATTCACGAATATGAAAAAATCTAAATTTTAATAGGAAGGTTGGAACTTTTCTAAATTCATTTGAGGCCATTCATCGTCAGTTATTTCTTCTGTCTGATGCACTTGCACTGCTCCCACGCATCAATTTGAAGATATTATCTTCATTTTTAGCCTCCAGTTTCAGATTCCTTCACATTTACAGAACGTTTTAAAATATTCAACTGTACATTTTGCTTCCTTATTAATATGCACTTTATTAACCTGTTACTATTATTTAATTTTCTAAGCAGTCGCGGACCCACTATGCAGGCTTCGCAGATCCATAGGGAACCCCGGACCACAGGTTAAAAATCACTGCCCTACTACAGCTCTCTTATGCTCTGCCTTTTTCCACTTCTGTCTCCCACCTTCTCTCTGTTCTTCTTCAGTCTTTTCTGTTCTCTCTCTCTCTTCTCTTCTCTTCTCTCTCGACTCCGTGCTCCAAGTACTTTCTTTCTGCCTCCCTTTGTGCACCATATGGTGCACATCATTCTTTAAACCGTTCTGGGTGCAGGAGGCGAGGGGTTGGCCAGTGTCATGCCCTTTTTTGCATTTTTGCTGTGGAAATGCAAACAGCCAATGGGGCTCGCCAGTTGCCTCTCTGCTACACCTAGTGGGGCATAGAGCATTATACGATAGTGCGCAAGAGACGGGTGGCAGAAGCTACAGCTTCTCCACACAGCTCGCTTTTTGCTCGAGGCTCCCAGAGGACCTTGGGCCAAGCCACAGCCAAACACCTGCCTTGAGCCAAGCTTGAGCCTTCAGTGGTTCACCCACCTCTACTGTCTAGGGAGCCTCCTCCTCTTGCCACATCCAGCCTCACATTGGCTAGCTTAATGATTCTCTGGGTCGGACTAGGACAGATGATAGGCCCAGGCATCAAAATAAAAGTAGCCCCTATTAGCGAATCGGATATCGACAAAAAGTAGCCCACATTTGCAAATCTGGGCAGTTTTAAAGTTATGTAAAGGGATGCTGTATAGGTGCCTTGCAAGGTATGGGCGACTGCATGCATGTGTGTTTGCTGCACGCAATGTTTGTGGTAATATGTGGAAATCAACAGTAAAATCCGGCCCACCAGACCTTAAAACAGACCAAAAACTGGCCCACACATTGACCTATTAACACCTTCTGGCACAGCCGTATGAGCCAGTCCGACCCTGTGCATTTGGGTAGTTGGGAGTGTTTGCTTCCATTGAACCAATTCAACAGATACAGCTAATAATTCTGATTTGTAACAAAAAAACACGACTGGGAACACTTAGCTGCATCTAGCTGGAATCAGGTGGAGACACTCGTCTTGCATCCTTTCTGTATGTATTGTATGTATGTAATTGATGTCTCAGCCCCCCTCTTAGGTATTTCCACGTGGCTCTGTCTGACATGGCAGCGGTCCAGTCACGTACTCTTCTTCAGATGTATTAACGAATTGATTCATTTGAAGCAAGCCAAGACTACAACTCCCAGGATGCATTAATTTATCAAATAAAAATCCATTACTGTACAAGCGATGCTCTTTCGACATAGAATGCCCCGGACCTTGGGTTATGTGTGTTCCTATCAATGTACCGCCTAAACTTTTGACATAAATTAAAAACTCTGATGATGGCCGGCATGCCGTTTCCAACAGAAATCCCCTAATAAAATTAATGCAGAGAAGCCTACGTTCACATTTGCAATAAATTCTGCAGAAATACCTCGTCTGTAGAGCACATGCCGCTAAACTGAAAGGAACGTACCATTATTGGAGACGGGGGGCGAGGAAGGGGGGCCTAGAATATCACAGTTGCACGCGTCTCCCCTAGAAGCGCCCCTATTCTGTATAGCACGATTATGTGTCACATTTCGCCGTTCTCTGTTGCTCCTGGCCTCCCCAATCCTGTTTCTGTTTCCTCACCAGCCATGCACGTGCTGCTGTCTCCACCCTTTTGCTGGAGTTGGACCTGCCCTCCCAGGTGCAGATAAACAGAGCTGAGGCTGTAGCTGGGGCAGACAAGAGTCGGTCGCTTGGTGTCTGAGAGGCAGCGGTATTTAGTGGCCAGCAACGGAGTTAGGTGGGGGTGATCGAGGTACTGGCGGTGTCCTGCTAGTGTGGGAGGGGCAGCCGTGCTGCAAAGGTTAGAGTTCCTGGTGGTGGTCCGGTACGTGCAAAAGTAGTGTCAGTGGGTCGGTAGCGGTAACAGTGGTTGTATGGTGGTCGGAGGGTCTGTGCCTCTTGCTTTTCTTGCCTTATGCTACCGTGTGCCAGCCTGTGGGATATGTTGGTGCCCGCCAGTGCACCTGCCACTTGCCCCCGTGGCACCGCCTTTGCTGCCGTCCTGTTGGACGTGCACGTCCCCCATTGAGTCCGAGCTGGACAGGGGGTGGGCTGAAGTGTAAGGGGGTCATGGAGTGCTGGAGCACGCAAGGGGCGATGGACGAAGATTGCAACGGGAACCTACAGCTGGACAACGCTTTGGAAGAAGGTAAGGCGAGCACAGTACTGGGAACCTCCCGGGAGACCGGGCTTCGCGCAGAATGGCGCTTTATCACTTTAAATGATGAGATAACTCAGCGGGTTGAATGCTAGCTGCTGGTTTATTTCTGTAACGTGCCGGTTATTGGTTTCAGTCCTGATAGGGGCGTCACGGGCGTTCATCCTTCCAAGGGTGAAAAATAACCTCCATGGAATTTCAGGGAGAATGTTTCTATAGTTGCAGGATGCTCCTAGACTAAAACAGCGTTAGAGAACTGTTTGGAAGTGTAGGAATCTGCCCCTCCTTTTCAGTTTGTGTTATTTTCATGGTGTGCGTGTGTATATGTGTGTGTGTGTGTATGTATGTGTGTGTGTGTGTGTATATATATATAACTGTTTTTCATTCTTTAATTTTGGCTTGTGGGTGGGGTCACAGCTCTGTTCCCTGATTATGCTTTGTAATGCGAGGTTGTACTGCTGGTTACACCGGTGGAGGTGAGGGCTCTGTCGCGTGAACTTGCACTGTGTGAGATCAGATATTCAGGGCTCAGGTCCTCTCTGGCATCGTGTGAGGGTCTGTCCATCCGTACACTGAGACTTGAGGTACTATCCCTGCTTACACTCTGAAAAGTACGGCAGCGACCCACATTACACCATGGGGACGAGGGCCCTGCTCTGAGAACCGAGGGTCTGCCCATGTCATATTGTGGGAGGCCAGAGCTCGGCGCCTGATTACGCTGATGGTCAGATTACATCGTGGGAGGTGAGGCGATGGGCCAGAGTTTTTTTTTTTTTTTTTTTTTTATAATTAATTTATTTTACACTTTGGGAGATGATGGGTCTGCCCTTGTGAAACGGGGGCGCGATGGCTGTCCCTCATTCCACACGGAGGACAGGGACCCGACGCAACAACAAGACGTGTGTGTTTATATAGTTCTCCAAAGCTGCTGCTTTATGACACTTGAGACAGTGGTCTCGGCATTATCAACTTGTAGGGAAGTTATTTATAGCAAAAACAAAGCGTGGATTTTAGAGGAGCTTTGAGAAAAGGAAGAGTGAAAAGAATGCATATCATCCCTCCAAAAACTAAATTGAAAGTATACACCCTACCTTCAGGTGCCTTAGCACAATTTCCTCATTTCTGAAAGTGTATTGCGTTGACTTTTGTTTTGGAATATCGAGTGTGCACCTTTTTGTGGGTGGCCCCGCCCCCTTGTTTACATATTTCACTGTTGGGCCTCGCTGACGCTCTGCACGTATCCTTTGGCTCCGGGCACAGTTCTGTCATGCAGCCAGCGTTCCTCCTCGCGCCCTGGTCCAGGGAGGGGTCCTGTGGCCAGGGCCTCTCACACAGTCAAAGTATATGTTTATCTCACTCTGCTAACGACGGGATCAGGGAGATTAGCTGGTGTGAATGCTTTGTACGGGCACATTGTCCCAGAGTTTCACAAAATGTGCGCCGTGCATGTATTGTGTTTAAGCACGTGGCTAGTGCATTTATTTTTTTTAACTTGGGAAGGGCTCAAATGTGAGTAATGGGTGATCGTGGGCTGCGGGCATTTTGCCTCTACGCATGCCCAGAACGGGTTTAGATGGACATATAATGCATAGAATTCATTGTAGATTTTTCCAATGTAAATGAGAAGGAAGGGAGAAGCTCTCAGTAACCGGAGGGGGATGCTCATCCTGTACCCTCATTGTGGCAGCAGCAATGTAGGTGGCCCGAAGGTGTTTTGAATGAATCAATGATAACAAACCCTGTGTGGCCTTTCTGTCCTGTGGACTTGTGTGTACACAGATGGTGGCTCTAGATGCTAGCTGGCAGCCCCATCCGGTCGGTCCATGTCCCACCTCGCTGCAGCACCATTGTCAGACATCAATTGCCCATCTCTCTCTGCCATAACTGTTACTGCTTGTAAACTCCTTGCTACTTCTGGTAGCTCAATCTACATATTTAGCAGGCTGTGTCCAGATTTCCATATGCTAGCCACAATCATACATGTTGCCAGACACCCGCTTCATGCTTATTTGTTCTGCAGTTATATCTTCACCACTGGATTATGCTAATTTCTTCATCTGTGTTTATACCTTGTGGTGTGTAAGTATCTACCATCTCTTCACAGGTCTGCTTCATTCATCCAGAGTTTCACTTCTTGCAGCTGTTCATGGTAACGCTGCCCCGAGGATTCTATATATACATTTGCTACTTTACTGTTGTGACCCCTCATCCGCTTACCTGTTCATTTACTAATTATCAGTGCATCTAAGCACAGATTGCATTTACTAAGCCTTGCTCCTGTCTGGGTGACTATGGGCTTTCAGCTCCTAAGCGTTCATTGTAGCCTTGATTTGAGTGGTGTCTCATACACCAGTGTCGTCATTCACCCAATTGATGTCTCCTTTACGGATACGTTCAATCCTCCTTTTCATTTATACCCACATTGAGGAGCAATCCCTACAGGTCTCGAAGTAGGATCCTGGGGCGCCGGGGGTTCTAGCCTGGACTGGATAAATACATTTGGGCCCAGAAAAGAAATACAATTATATTATGTAGAACATGGTCTTTCTTTAGAACATACGTCTCCCTTCATCCAGTGTAAGAAATTGTAACCTGGTTGTAAGTGTTTTGTAGCAGAAGGGGTCCCAGGGTTGTACCTTTGATGTTCCAATCAAAAGCTACAATGAGTATATTGTTTTTCGGAAGCTAACACAATGGCGAATGCTCTACTGTTTGAAGATTGGGCAAATTGATGTCTAATTTGGGGTGGGGGTTAGTTATTTCTGTTGCTTTCATTGATATTTGTGTCCATTTAGGGTGACTGCAATCAAAACTCGGCTTAGGCTGCCTGATGACCAACCACTGTTCTTCCTGCCCCACGCCCTGTGATTTCTGCCCTCTACCAGGCGGTGCCTTCTAATAACAGGCCTCCCGCCACAAGGACCTCTCGCTGCTTCCACCCATGAGCCGCAGTGTTATGTTCACGTGCAGGCTGTTTGCGTGTCCCACCCCAGGCGGGGCTGCACTGTTCAGAGATCTGGTCTCCTGCCAGCCAGGGCGGTGTCACCCGCGGAAGATATGCCTGGTTTCGGTGGCACCTGCGAGTGAACTGATTTGTTTGTTTAAGTTGTTTTGCAGAATTCCCCGGAATCTCTTGCACAATGTGATCTTCGCCGCCGCCTGGACTGAGGCCAGGCATTGACTGAGGTCCTGTCCTTCACTTATCCCTCATTGTAGGCTTGTGAGCCACGTGACTGACTCTGCCCCGGCCATGTTGATATGGGAATGGCAAGCCTAGAACTACTAGACGTTAGAAGGCTATAGCGTGGCCTTTCTCGGCAACACAACCATACACGCCCTCTAGTGAGCTCGCAGTATGGACAGCAGAGACGTTTTGAGGCATGGGCAAAGTGGGCTATGTCCCGGGGCCCCCCTGATAGAGCCATCTCTGTTCTGCAGACAGTCTTGTCCTGATGACCTTGTAAAAAATGTCTTAAACAACTTGTTTTAAATACCGTTTTCCTTTATTTCTAATGTGAGTCTATTTCGGACATTTTGCAGAGAAATGTTCTTTCATGCAACATCGATAAAAGTTTATTGTAGATCAAAAAAGAACCTCGCATGAGAAGTGAGAGGGCGTCAGTTTATTTGCAGTAATATTAATGAGCTGCTACTGTGTTACAATATTGAAAACACAAGTCACAATCCCTGTACATTTAGAATTTCAACGAGTGCGCCTGTACACTCTCGTTGACCTGGCCAATGGAAAGAGCTGAAACTGGAGCATAAATTCATAGCTGCTCTGAACAGCCCCCCTCCCCCCCACACACACCTCGCAAGATGTCTTAGCCTGGGGTCAAAGAGGGGGTCGTGCGTGGGACCCAGGAGTGTACCATACCACGTTTCCGGATCTTTGAAACTGATTGTGCGTCCCATTACCTCCTCCCTTCTGTATTTAGACGTCTTGTGGCCTGGAGCCCCTCCCCCTGCACGCACCTGGTCATGTTCGGACAGGTAGGGCTTAAAAGAAGGTGCTCGGCCTCCACGGGGTCGGATCTGGAGTGAAAAGGCAGGTGCAGATCATAGCTGGCGGGGCAGGGGAGGGGCCATGCTGCTTCTATAGAGAAGTAATCCTCGCGACCTGGAGCACGTACGCACGCAGGTACGGCAGTGGGAAGGAAGCCATGGGCGTGCATCACAATGCAGTGGCATAACGAAAGTTGAGGGGGGCCCCCCTGCCATGTACACGGAGGGGCCCCCAATTCGGATTTAATCCGGAGTTCTTGGGTCTGAGTATTGTGCTGAGGGGCCCCCCTGCAGCTCGGCCCCCCCCCCGGGGGGGGGCTGCGGGGGCCTGTGTTACGCCCCTGTCACAATGGAGCCTCGATCTGGGTCCTCAATCTGGGTACGAGCTGAAAACCGGTTCCAGTGGTAAGATCTGTCATAAAGATACAATCGGGTGCCAGAGGTACCTTTTGGGAGCCAGTGAGATAGGTGCACGCATCTTTCTCTGACGTGCCACTATTGCTCCGGACTGCCCAGGCCAGACAGCACGGTGGTTATTATTGTGACGAAAGTTTGCAAAGTCCTACGGTGTCCCAAGAGGTCCAGCTTTCCTGCCCCTGCAGGGATCTCTGTTTGGGGGAACTTTCACTTTCGAATCCCGCACACCCAAACTGTCCTGAAGCAACCTGTCTCTTGAGCAAGGCCTTGTAAAAATGACTCGCTGTACTCCCCAATCCGAACACTAGAAGTGGGGGCCCTCCCCCGCCATGCCCCACTCAAATCTGTCTAATAAGTAATTCCATTGGCCTGGGGCTTGAAGTGTCCTGGGCTTGTGTTCGGCAGTAGTGGGTATCACAATAGAAGAGAGCCACTGAACGGGCCGTAGAGTCGGTCAGGTCTGGCATCGACCAATGGGGCAATCTCTGCATTTCATTCCATAGCACTGGTAGATTGACCAACCTCCAGCCATGGTTGAAACCTAGGGTAGATGTCAATGCTGGTGCAGCCATAAGCTGTGATGGAGGATCACATAGTGGCCTGAATTTACAGAGCAGGGCGTCAACTGGTCTCATTTCAGCAGAACGTACCAGACCTCTCGGCGCCCTTACTTGCCGACACCCCAGGAGGGCTCAGGGAGGTGCTTGAGAAGGCAATTTGTTAGTCGGTGGATGCTGCCTCTTAAGGAGGAGAAGCCTGCTTTACGATAAGGTGATGGCTGGGTGCTCCATCATGGTCCATGGCGTAGTAAGGGGTGAGCAGGAGTCACTGTGGCTGACCGACACAAAGTCTCTGGTGGGTGGTCCGGCAATCCAACAAGCCCATAAGGTGTGCAGACGGAGGGTGGCTTCCTAGGAAGGTGCCCTTATTGAGTACAAAGCCATCAGATCCACAGTTCTTCTCCAAGAGTCGCATTATATGAGGCCAAGCACCCGCCCTCCGCCCTTGATACACTGGCATCTGCTGTGCCCAGGACAGTCTCCGCGCGTGCAGCTCTGCACGTCCGCAGTGTTTACTGCATCAGGCTTAGCGCAGCATGCCCGCCTCCTTCCCAAGTGTCTGTCTGCTTCCTGAGCGTGGACCCAAGGCCCTGTCTTCTCATCAAGGGACGATGACCCTAATTGGATATAATTGGGGTACGGTCTCTGCTCGACCAGCCTTGACCCTGGCAGTCGAAGGGGGTCTTTGTGGTGCACATAGGCTGCTCGAGACTGATTTTCTGGAAGGAGAGTGCCGTTTAAAAAATATATATATTTATACACACCATTCCTTTAGGTATCCAGACATGGCGATGGGATGGGTGAGTTCATCATTGCTCGATTGCCCGTGCAAGGTTCGGCTGGACGAAGTCTCTGGGGATACTCAGGGGCTGTAATTGAGGTGGGGCTCATGGTGCTTCCCAACTTTGAAAATAGCCCAGCCTTCAATGTTTCCCTTATGGGAATGGTGACCAGTGGGCATCTAGTCCAGGTTGAAGACTCTGGTCATAAGTGGTTCACTGAATTCAAGGGCATGTCAAACTGTGTCATGTGCTAGGTACTGTGCAGTGAATTAATTAATCCTTCTTAGGTTTAGCTATGTATCTGGTAGGCCCTGCCTCATGCCCTGGGTAAGGTCGCGGGTTTGAGCCATGAACCTTGGGGGCCCACTCTCTTCAATCTGTTCATGGAGCCTCTAACAGAAATCCTGAAATGGTCCAACATCCATTAGCACATGTACGCCGATGACACTCGACTGTACCTGAAAGTCTCCTCCCCAGAGGACATCAGGTCCCTCAACTCAGTACTTCAGGAAACGCAAAGTTGGCTGACACTCGATCATCTGAAATCGAATGCTCTCAAAACAGAATTCCTCCTGATCGCCCCAGACAAACAACTCCCAGTCACTGCAAAATGGGTGCATCAAATTACAGCCCTCAACTGCACTCCAAATATCATTGATTCTACGAGCTCTCTCTGAATAATGCTGGATAAACATCTGAACAAGCAGAAACACATTAGTGCTACCACCAAAGGAGCGAACTTCCAGTGGACCATCCTAAGGAAAATGAAACCGTTCCTACCCCCATAACGACCTCCAGACCGTGGTGCAAGCATTAGTGATCTCTAAACTGGATTATGGTAGCGCAACCCTATGTGTACTCTTGAGATCGAAGATGGCGCCACTTAAGGCCTCTCTCAATTCAGCTGCAAGGCTCATTAGACTCCAAACATTATCATCACATCTCGTCTGAGTTAAAATCTCTAAATTGGCTCCCGTATAAGGCAAGGATACATCAAAAAATTGCATGCTTGACCCACAAAGCTCTACATTTCAAAAGGGAAGTTAAATATCTTCTGATGAAGAAATTTCTGAGCTAGTTTCCCAGCCCACCCTAGGACTCGCTATCTGACTCTTGTCTTTAGTGAACTGCTATGAGTGTTCATTTTTGTCCTTGTCCTGTTCAGTTGTGCTATTATCTTCAGCTTCCTTCATAAGCAAGTTAAAGAGGTTCTGATGAAGACATTTCTGGCTAGATCTCCAGTTTTACCCTAGGACTCGCTTTCTTACTCTTGTCTTTAGTGAAATGTTATGATCTGATAGATTTTTGGTCCGGTATATGCTACTGTCGTTATTTTGTGTACCTTCGTAACTACCAATGTGTAAAGCGCTCGGATACCCTCTGTGGTCTTGTTCGCGCTATATAAAACTCCTTTAAATACATTTGAAAAAATGATGATGAATGTCTCTTATCCTCAGAGACCCAACTCTTGGCAGCTGCTCACTCCAATTCAAGCTTTAGGTTTGTGTGTGTAGGTGAAGGTTAAAACTTCGAATTTGATACACTTGGTGATGTGTCCTGGTTACAGCTTTGGGTTTTAGGCAGTCTTGAAAAGGGCAGACTGTTCTGCTTATCACAACCTTCATTTTGAGGGTTTGGTAAAGGGTGATCTGGTGTCCTGGTTACAGGATTGGGTTTCAGTATACGAGGGTGAAGGTGGATTAGTTTCCTGGTTACAGTCTTGGTTTTAAGGGTGTCTGACAATGAGTGGCCTTTAATCCCGGTTAAAACTCTGGGTTTGACTTTGTGTAGCCCGTCACCACCACTGGTGGGGAGCAGGCCTTGTAAGGGGTCTAGGGAGGTGCTTTTGCCTGTGATGCTCGGACCCTGTAGTCCTTTTATTAACACTCATTGTGATGTGGGGACTCGGCCTTCTCCTTTGCAGTGGGGCTCTGTCTCCTGGGTAGGAGCTCCAGTAAGTCTCGGCTCCGAGTGGGCCTCGGTCTTCACCTAGGTAGGAATATTCTGAATCTCGACCTCCTTCGCATGAGATGTTTTCATCAGTTTGGCTCCAGTAGGGTAAGACCTCCGAGGGTGGCTCTGCTGCCTTCCATGTTGTTACTGCTGCAGCCGAGTAGAACCTCCAGTGTTGGGCTGTAACGAGGCTCGGGCCTCAGCTGGACCTCTGGTGGAGCTCAACCACCATCGTGCAGGCCTATGCCTCCTGCTGGGTGGGAACTCCAGTGCATCTCTGCCTTCCCTCTTGCAGATCTCTGCCTCCAGTGGGGCTTCAGCTGGGTGGGGCCTCCTTCCAGCCAGCCTTTGTTTCCACTGAGACTGTCTCCACGCAGTGCTGCTGTGTCGCACAGATGCCCTCAGAAGATGCACTCGCCCCCCCCTCCCCCCAGGGAGTATCACTGAAGTCCAAAGCACCAGTGCCAGTCGGTGCCAATGTGCCTCTCTCCATCACCCTCTCTGGGTCTTTCCAGGAGGCCTCAGTTCTACCCCTGGTTGTTGGACAGGCTTGTTGTCGTAGGGCACAGCTGGGGCTGGCATTGCTGCGAAGGAGAGCGCTCGAAGCCTGTGCCAGCACACTGGCAATAGAGGCCTGTGCATGCCACCATCTCTTCATGAGCGGGCAAAGGGCTACATTATGACACAATGAATTGCCAATTAAGTTTTGATAAAGAGGGTGAAGCAAATTCAACTCCACCCATGACCGGGTGCATGATGCTCAGCACGCAGAGCCCTCTGCAGTAGCGGCCCGTGGTGGGAGTGCTGCCGGGCGGTGATGCGGGGC
The DNA here is from genome assembly GCA_963921515.1 of Calotriton arnoldi. Taxonomy (NCBI): domain Eukaryota; kingdom Metazoa; phylum Chordata; class Amphibia; order Caudata; family Salamandridae; genus Calotriton; species Calotriton arnoldi. The sequence continues at coordinate 4,472,121 of CAWUFW010000173.1, forward strand.
GGGGGAGGAGCAGGGTCGGGGGTAGTAAACTACGGAATACGGCGCACAGAGGTAAGTAAATAAATAAATAAAAGTAGTTTGCGCGCGCAACGAAATTCGTTTTATTTGTTTGTTTACTTACCTCTGTGCGCCATATTCTGTAGTTTACTACCCGCCACCCTGCCACTCCCCTGCCCCGTGTCACCGCCCGGCAGCACTCCCACCACGGGCCGCTACTGGCCCTCTTTACTGGGATATCGCGGCAGGTCCGGACTGCCACCCAAGGCGGGCCAAGGCTGGTCTGTGCCCTCCCCGGTCTGTTTTGTCTCCAGCGCTAACACTCTTGGCTCACTTACCTGGCCTTAGTTCACCTGCTCCGCTGTATGTGTAAAAAATCGACACTTTATTTAGAGACTTAGTTTCCTGCTCTCCCTCCACTCACCCGGGAGTGGAGGTTAATAAGGCTTACTGCTCATAGCCATGTCACTGCCTTTGGAATTTCCAATGCCTCCCCCTAAGACCCTTGGCCTGTTTTGGATCGCATTTGGGCCTCTATGTAAAAACCCCAGGTTTCTAAATCCGTCTCAACCCCCAAGTTTTTTGCACTGTTAAAATGTGTACGGATATAATAATTTGCATGCTCAATCTCGGTCCCAATCTCTTTAGGCTGGCTTTATGGGCGGTGGGGTGTCCTGCTCAGCCTGAGGGGGTCAAGGGTCACTTTTGTCAGGGTGGAGAGCACGTGCGGACTTGCACCACGTCAGGTACGCCAGCCATTAGCCCCCACCCCGAGGCGCCCGGCATTAGCATGAGAAAGCAGCCGTTTTGGGTTTCTGGTGGCCGAGCATTGTCACTGCATCTGGAACTTCCAGTTCCTGGGGGGGCGGGCGGCAGGATGGGCAGTTGTGCAGTTCTTTCAGCTCTATTCAATGACGCATGCAAAAGCGCTCTGAATCTGCAACCAATCAGACCCCGGCACGGGAAGCAATGGACTTGAGGGTCAGGGTTAACTTTCACACTGAGCCCCTCCCATGGCAGACTGCTTTGTGGGGGGAGGGGGGGAGTTTCACTGACGAGGAGGGTCCCACGGGTCTAAAGGGCAATCCCAAATAGTTACGCTTGGGGTACAAACAAGAAAATGTTCCCTTTTTAAAAATGCATACAAAAAAGTCCTCCACCGAATGCGGCTTCCTCCCAGAGTAGGCTAACATGATGGGGATTTTTTTCTGTATGACAGCTTAGTCGGTTGAGCACCTGCTCCAGAGATCTATTGCAGACCTGATATGTACTAACCGAGAATTCCGTGTACAATTTATGCTGTGTATTGACTTTATTATCCGCCTCTTCTCCCGGGACATCTGTTAAAGGTTGATGATTGCTGCCGCAAACATGCTTTATTTCACGCTTCTCTTGTATTCATTGGTTCGCGGGCAGTGCGACCCATGCCTTCAACATGGCGCCCTGCTGCTGTCCCGGGCAGTGCCGCGCTGCCTTGTACTTCCTTTTTATTGGTTCCCTGGCGGTTGACCGCCTGCTTACAATGGCTCCTGCTTCTCTTCACGGGTAGGGTTGTTATGTGTTGCCCACCTTTCAACAATTTCCTCTGCCCTGCTTTTGTTCCTGGACAGTCTCCTCTTCCTACCAGACACAGACGAGGGTTTCTCTCCAGAGATCTTGTTGGTGGTCAGTCACTGGCGCAGTACAATTAAGGAACCCACACAAGTTTGTAATTTAGTGCAGAAACCACTAGTTATCTGCAGAATCACAGGATTTCGGCGGATAAATATTTCGTGTCATTTTTTTTTTTATAGCACTCCTCACAATCTGAATTGTCTCTTGGCGCTTTAACCATCGGTGTCATTAGTACCCAAATCAATGGTCCTCGGCCATGGGATTTGATCGTCGCAGAGTCCGCACGTACCACATCTGTACCGGAAACACTGGGCCTAGTGACTATCTGCTGTCGGTTGTGTGTTTTTTGGGGGTTTACCTATTTGGATGCACTAATAAGTCACAGTGATGGTTGTCAAGATGCTGCCCGAGTCCGTAGACTTCGCTAATGTTTTCCGAGCTGTAGTTGACAGTATTGCTCAATCCACGCGAAATTCCACATCGCGTTTTTGTAGATTTTCCTTTCTCCATTAGGAGAAAATCATGAGTCATTAGGGGCCTGTCATAAAAGACTGAGCCGCCGTGCGCATTTCATTCACAATCATGACCCCCAGTAGTGGACCACTCTGTTCATTAAGGTGTCGACTGGAGTCCAGTGTTATGAGTGCAGCACCTGCAAATAGAGGAAGTTGTCTCGCGCCAGATGTGTGCAGTAGTCCAGTCCTGTCCTCACTTTGTCCATCCGGGTTCTTGTAGTGCCCCCTGTATAAGCAGGAAAGTAGCGCTAGGAGCTACTCGCGAGCGGTGCGCTTTACAAACGCACATAACCTAGTAAACAAAGATTTGCAAAGCCAATAGGTCTGGCCTTAATGCAAGACCTGCGTATGCACATTGGAAGGACACATATAAAGGGAGCGAACAGAGACTGCAATAATTGTAAAGTAATCCCTCATGCAGTTAAATGAAGCACTCGATTGGAGGTGGAAGGTTACACCCAAACAATAGCCTTGCATGAGAGATGCATACCGATAGGCCTAGCTAAGGCATGATTGACAAAGGTTCAAGCCAATGGCTGAGAGAGGCTGGTTGAAGAGGGTCAATTGTTGGAAAGGGCTGATGCACAGCCCGCTCTGTGTAGTGTAACAGGTCTGTTTGACAGATGCACTGTCAAAACCTAGACCTAAAAGCAGAGTTTCACCATGAAGCAAGTTGCTTCTCTCTGGAAGAGTTGTGACCCTACTCCTAATGCCACACTGCAGTGAGATCTGAACAGTTCTATTGCACGCACCAGTGATGCTGTGTATGTTTTTCCTGCCACAAGACTCGTTTTTTTCCCTTTGCATGAGCATGGCCCAAGAAACAGAGTGCTTTTCAGGAAAAATGTGGGGTGAAAATTCAGTTTCAGCTAAGTGGTGTCCTCTTCACAGCCACCTGGGGCACTGGAGGACATTGGGCTAGTCTTCAGTGTGTAGGGTCTGTTATTTTGGTGGGCTTAGTTGCGCTTTGAGGAGGTACCAATAGCAAACGATGGATTTAGGCCCAGATCTCTGTACTGGGGTGAATGTATGACATTGTTCTGCATTCTGTCCATCAATTGTTGTTTTTGCAGGTACCAATAGCACTGCATGTAGTGTGCCCAGGTATGCCGTTTGATAGCGGGGAACACCAGCATTGTGGATGGGGGTGCGAGGGGCAGAGGGCATGGCCACTGAGGGGCCTATGGTGGCTTCCTGTTGTGTTCTGCCTGGTGTGCAGGCTATCTGAGATGCGCTGCTACTAGCAGAGGAAGCCATTTTGAATTTTATATTGCAGGAGGAACCAGTAAGCTGTAAAGTGTCTAGTGTGGGTGATACCAACTTGAAGACACAGCCAAGTCATGCCTGCGTATTGACTGGTGATTAATCCATGCCAATATAGCCACTTATGGCGAGTACGTGTTTAGAATTGATTGAGGGGAATAATTAACTCCTTTTGTGCCATGATAGCCTTTGCAAAAATGGTGGGTTTGGCTATTGCTGCTAGGACAAGTATTCACAATCTGTCAGAAGGTAGAACCATTGCAGACTCCCCCCCTCCCTCCCTCCCCCCACCCCAACTCTCTTCAGGTAGGCCATCGGAGTCTGCCTCAAGAGGAAACGGAACTCCTTAAAGATTTCTTGTAACTGTAAACAGACCAGTGTGGCTCCCAGACAGTGGCTTGTCAAAAGCCATGTAGTAAAAATGCGTTGCTGTGACTTTTGATGCCTATGTTGGCCTGCTGTGCTTGCCATATAATGACTATAGTGCCAGAGAATTCAGGCAGCAAGTTGGCACCTGGTCATCTGGACCAAACTTAGCGTTGAGCATGTCCTCTGCTTTCTAAAGTGAGTCTGCGCTGTCTAAGCGAGTGTTCTTCCCTCCGCAGTGCTGTGCTCCGAGAGGGTCGGCCTGGTGACCAGAACCTACCATGACATCGATGCCGTCACCAACTTGCTGGAAGAGGTTTGTGGGGTTTCTGTATACTCTTCTTATCGTGCTGCGTGTGACGCGTCTGTGCTGCCAGGACCCCTCTAAGCAGAGCTGACCCCCCAATCCCAGCTCGCTCCCATTCTACACCCTAGCTGTCTCCCTTGGTGATTGGTTTTGATATGCCAGAGACATCCTGAAATATGTGTACCAGCCCCCAAATATTCCTGGATGGGATAACCGTAGACTTCATATCTCCCTGTGATGTATACCATTGTCCACTAAGGTTTTGAAATATCCCCACATGGGACACAAATATTAAAAATAAGTTCGTTATTTTTTAAATTAAATTTGCCACCTGCACAAATGAATTATGGGAAAACAAATTTACGCAGCCATCTCCCATTAATACAATGTCTCGTCTAATGAAAAGATAGTGTATTAGAAGCAGAAACACTTCCTGCATTACTCTCTGGATTACATTGTGTGTTCCGGGACACGTCACATTACATCATGTGCCTCTGTTTCAAAATGGAAATGTTGGCACTGCCTAAGCTCCCGCAAGCCATATAACAGTGGTGTACGCTGCACTTAGGACATGATGGATAAATGTAAGATGTTGCAACACAGTTTGTGACCCTTGCGATTAATCTGTTTTATGCCCTAGACTTACAGTTCCCACTTCTATGAATAAATATTTTCACTCCTAGTGTTACCTCAGGCGTGCAATACTTTAGTATTGAACTGGTGATAAAGTGCTTGGTCGGCTATGGCCAGTTCCTTTGGAAGGAAGGGCCTATGGCTAGCACTGACATGCCAGTGGCTCTGCCCCAGCGGTGCCATCCTTCCAAGGCACTGGCCTGCGCCCTCTTCCTGAAAGTCCTGTCCGCCGATGCAGTGGGATGCCTCATGGCAAGACCCGGGGTTTGCCTTTGCCAGTATCACAGCTGACACTGTTTACATCTTGTGTTTGCAGAAGGAGCGAGATCTGGAGCTGGCGGCCCGGATCGGCCAGTCTCTCCTCAAACAGAACCGCAGCCTGACCCAGCGCAATGAGTTCCTGGAGGAGCAGGTCGAACTGGCCAAGGAGGAGGTGAGTCCTGCCCATGACAGTCCTCGAACAAGGCGCACCATATCTGCCTCCATAGGAGAACAGCATCACAACAGTGGCCGTTTAAGGAGCTCTTGTGAAGTTGAACTCACTGGCACATATATGATTGACGGTAGAAGGCCGAAGTGCAATTCAGCCTCTGTTGCAAACTAAATATAAAAAAAAAAATATATATATATATATATATATATATATATGTCTGCAAGTACATTGTGAATTCTCAGTAATGTTTGGCATAGAACTGTTGGCTTTTTGTTTCAATTGTATTGGTGTTTCGATTTGAAAGATTTTCTTTTGTTTCAGTGGCCATCGCCAACCTGGCAGTGGTCGAGGAAAAGGTTGAAAAGACCGGATTGGGGGTTATAAGGTGCTTTTGAATCGGTCATCGGTTGTCTTGCTCCTGGTGCTGTGGTGATACGTTATTTCAGCACCAGTTCCTGCCTTTGGTACTGTGTGGTACATTGGTTGAGCCCCGTGTAGATGGGGCTGATCTGTCTCCCTCTCCCCTCACCAAACAGCCTGCTGGGGTTTGATCTTCTCCCCCCTTAAATAAGTTAAACTATATATATATATATATATATATATATATATATATATATATATATATATATATATATATATATATATATATATATATATATATATATATATATATATATATATATATATATATATATACATATACATAGAATTGGTTCAGTAACATAAGAACACAGCATCATAAACGTTGCCCATCATATAGCAACACAGAATGTCCTCCATAAACAACCCCCTCTACTTTAGAAAAATGACACCGTGATGACTGTCCTCAGATGCACCAATCCACCAGAGCAGAACGCATACAAAAACTCGTCCGTGTCCCTGGTGCTCCATACCAGCAGCTGCACTTTAAAACCTCCCTCTCGTTCACGTCCATCACATGTTCTCCCACCCTCTCCCTATGGCAGAGGGCGAAGATGGTTCTGTAGTCCCAAGAAGCCTCCATTAATCTACTCTGGACAGCAGAAGAAAGGAAGATCCTGCTGAGTCTAATTGTAGAGTGATGCATACTTCCATCACACCTCTCTTAATTGTACTAGAATGATCTAAGTGCTAAAACAATCTACATAGAGGTTTGGGTATTTAGCAAGTACTACCTGGGCCCTTCCTGTAACCGATGCTGAGCAGAGAGGCTTCTTATCCAGGGAACGAGGCCTCTGAAAAGGAAATAACATGCATAAAATGGACTGTTTGCGTGTACTGTGATGCTGCCACTTCTAGACATCCTGTCCCAAAGGTGGACTTGTCTGCATAGACCCTCCGGCAGGCTGGGCACCCTCGGTTGGACCCTGGCACAGGTCAGGTGCACCACCTTCTCGCGTTCCATCAGGATGAGGGTCCATCTACCCCGTAGGCCTGTGGACGCCTCTTCACTTCTCCTGTAGCGATGAGCTCAGCGCTCTTCTTGCACCAACGCATGTTATACCTTCTCTATGCAGATCGCCCAGCTGCAGCATGAAGTGTCCCGCCGAGATCTGCTCCTGCACCTCTACACCAACACCACGGAGGAGAGTGAGACCAGCTCCACCACCCCGTGAGTACCCGCCGCGTCCTTCTGTGGCGTTTACTACAGCCAGTAGCATCTCAGTGGCCTCTTTGTGGCACTGGTCTCAGCATCTATCTGTCCCTGTTTCTGGCACTGATGAAAGAATCTTTCCCTGTGTCTGTGTCGTATTCAATGCTTTCCTCCTAGATTGCCCTGGCTTACTGTGGCACACTGTTTTATCGTTTCTATGACTTATTTTTTTCTGCAAACTCTTTAGGCCTTTCTTGCTTTTTGTTACCTCTCGACTGGATTATGGTGCACCTGCGCATTCTGATACCTCGCTATATATACCTGTACCACTTCTTTACTCTAATCTCTGCAGCTCTCTGTTGCTCTGCTACCCATTGAATCCACGTGGCACAGCTGTGTTCTGACCACTGCTTTCTTTCTGGTATTTTTTCTATTGTGCTGTAGTTTTCTAATGCCCCCCCATGCCTGTCTGTGTTCGTGCTGTTTTCTGGTGTTCTTTGGCATTGCTGTTTTCGGATGTTCTCCATGTTATGGCCCTGCTGCTGTCTACGCTGTAGATAGTATTGGCACTGCTTTGCCTGGCCTCTCACCCTGCCTCCTTGCTCTGTGCCACCAGGTTGAGGCGAAACGAGTCTTCCTTCTCACTGCAGAACTGTTTCCAGCTGGACACCCTGCAGCAGAAGCTGAAAGGCCTGGAGGAGGAAAACCTGAAGTTGAGATCGGAGGTGAGTGTTGGGATCTGGACCGGGTGAGTTGCAAACGCACTCTTCCTACATATTCGCTGGGCCTGTCGCATCTGAGCCCTGTCTGCTGTATCATTGTAGGGGAGTGACCAGGTACTAAGACCAGAGCTGTTAACGTGGAGGGAGGATGCTGGGACTTATGGGGCATGTGGCTCCCTGAATCCATCACTCCAGCCAATGGTGGACTTTAGCGGAGTCTGGAGATGTGGGCACATAGCAGTAGTCCGCTGGCAAAGAGTTGGCCTGTTAGATCCTATAATGGGGTCTTAATTGGAATTAGTAAAGTTTTTCTTGCCTTATCGAAAACAAAAAAAATTAACCATTGTCAAATATTTCGTCACCCTTTGCTCTTGAGGTCCATGCAGTACAGTCATCGTGGTATACTGAGGAACTGGGAATGTTCACAAACTTCTCAAAATTGTGAAATGAGGTCTAATGGGTGAGGGCTTAGTTAAGGATTTTATACCGCATGCATCTCGCAGGGAGATGGTTTATCCGGCATAACGTCCTAGAGGAGGAAGACAAACCCAGATGTCACACTATGTAGGCAGGAAGTTTGGATTGCACCCTTTAGACTGCTAGATCTGGGCAAAGGAAACCGAAGTTTAAATCCCAGATCTCACTCTTTGCCTTCTTTTGTAATCCTGGGCAAATACCATTGTTAGCAGTCTGTTAGAGGTGGGTACCAGTGGGTGGTCGAATCCCACTGTAATGAGGTGATGGACCGTACATGGTCACAGCTTGGTATCTTATGAGACAACCTAAAGCAGGACTTTCTCACCAAGAGCCATCTGCTGTGGCCAAGGCTAGGAAGAGGGGCCAACAACTATGGTATGTTCACTGGACCACTCTCTTTCTGTGTTCCAGGCCAACACCATCGTCACCGAAACCTGCCAGTTCGAGGACCAGGAGGAGCTGCTGATGATGGAGTGTGTGGAGCAGTTCTGTAAGGGTCCTGCTTTTGTCTGTTCACTCTCCTCCATGTTTTTGCTGTGACCTTTTGACTGCTTCAGCTGTTTGGAGCCTCATGTTCTCTAAATAAATCTTCATAAAATACATTAAGACCACCTGGTCAGCACTGTACATGTATTGCTGGGCCAAAGCAAAATGTGAAGTACACTTTAAGAGCAAAGACTTCAGTATGGGGCAACGGGTCAGTCCACTTCAGCCATTGGCTCAGTTCACTGTAAGTGGCAGCATTTCGATACTGAACATGTGCACATCCACTGAAAAAGTAGTCCACCTCAGTGCTGGGGCGGTAGGCCATTCTTTGCTTGCTTTTATTTTACACACTGGATCATTTTTGTGATGGTTTTTTGTAAACGCAAGACCACCACCTTTTAGATATTTCTACATTTTTATTTACTTTTATACTTTTAAATTCTATTGTATGAACAAAATAAATACATAAAAAAAAAAAAAAAAATCAGGTTTGCCAAGGCTTGTTTGCTGGGTGTAGCTCAGGCCAGGGCGAGCAAGAGCCATCTTTTGAAACCACTGCTGTTGGGTCCCATCCCCAGAACCTTCTATAGCACCTCTAAAGGGGAATGCTGAGAACAAGCGTAGGTTGCATCTGCCTTGGTTCCTTTGTTTGCAAGTGCTGCGCAGGATAGAGTGTATGTATGCCCAAGTGCGATCTCCGTGCAGTGCTGAGACTGTAAACCCCAATCCAAGGCAGCCTTAACTGCATTATAGGCTCCTTGGCACTGCCTACACAACCACTCTCAGGAATAAGCACATTAACAGAAAATTTGTGTTTAAATTCTGGTCTGCATGGGGCACCTAGGCTCGTGGGGCCCTCGGGCAACTGCCCAGGGTGCCCCCTGCGTTAAGACGGCGCAGCTCCAATCACTGGATTTTCTTGGGGCTCGCTTTGGAGCGGGTTGGTACTGGGGTCCATAGGGCCTTATAAGGCAAGTGTGAAAGTGCTGTCTTGGGGAGTGTTTTTAAAAAACCGCTCTGTGGCAGAAATTGTTTCACGTCGGTGAGGATGAGTGGACATCCTGGCATTTTAATATGTGACAGTTAATCCCACGCATCTTTGTAGTCGATACATAGCTCTAGTAAGTCCTCTTTCTAGTTTTACAGAATCTGTCCAATGAAAAGAGGACGGGAAGGGTCCAGGGCAATGATTCTACTGCATTAAAAAAAGGGCCGGGGGCGGGTCAGTTTCACATTATGTATATTAATGCATCATCAAGCAGTTTAGGTGACCTATTTCAATTGGATAAAAATGCGTTTTCCACGACCCCGCCCCCCCCCCATTTCTCTAGCACCGAGTTAGACTAGTGAGGGTGGCAGAGAAAATCTCTCTCAAATGGGTTAGGGTGGTGGTTTATGGTGAAATACCCCGTGCTCCCCCATTTTGGCACAATGTGCATAAATGCTGAGGCGGAAGTGTAATGCTCCTTACCTTTAAATATTCCTGTGGTACTTGCTAGGCCCCGCCCAGTTATTTTATGATGAGCTCAGAACAGGGCCTGCCTGGCGCTCTGCACGCCCACAATCTTTCAGCGACTTAAACACTACTTTAGTCTTAAAATGACTGTGCTGATGGCTTGTGTTACTAACCTAATTGTTAGTAGCATCCTGCCTGGCATGCGGAGTTTGACTCAGCCAATCGTAATGCTTAGACTCGAGGCATAAGCCCATGTTTATCTGCACCCTTAGTGAAGAGAGGACATGAAGCAAACCAGGGCCGTAGCAGTGTGTTTTTGCAATTGTACAGGGAGATTAGGGGGCACGTGTTTCTATCCTTACTACACACGTTGAAAGCTCCTTGTCCTTTTAGCTCGGCCCATATTCACAAGACCTACAATTACATGCAGTTCACACCTTCGCCTTTGAGCATTAACCACTCTTAATGCCCTGAGCAGTTAGCCCTTAAGGATCAATGTTAAGTATGTGTGGAGGGTTATGTTTAGGGAACGTGGAGGTGACTGTACAACGCTGGATACACCAATAACCGAGTCTCTCCGGTTTATTCCCATACTGTCCACATAAAAAACTTGGATTTTAAATCTGCTTCCGAATGCAGTTTTACTACTTTCTAGAATTCATAAATTCCGATTGCAATCCGCATAGAAAGCTGCTCCTGGCACAGGTTTCCATGTTCCATGGAAAACCACTTGATTTCCATTCAATTCCTGCAGTACAGTGTTCTGTGGCAGTGAACTCTACACAGGGGGAAAGGAATCCCCTGTTCAAATGCACACTTTAAATTTTTTGTTATAAAAAGCTCCATATTTTTCCCCATGGAAAACCCCTCTTTGCGTACACCTGCACCGAATTTGGGGTTGATCCGTAGCCCTTTCCACCCTGGAAAAGGATTTGCGACAATACTTAGTTGAAGTACATCGCTGACCCTTTCCAGGCTAGTAAGGGGAGTGCTAGGAGTTTGTGAATGCCCCCAAACATACTAGTTTGTGAGTGTATACAAAGTTTTAAGGGTAACCATGCCTTTGAACACCCTTAATCCCAACACTTTAGTAGGATTTACAGGTGTGGAGATCCCCTCATAAGTAAATGGGCTTGTAATGAAATAATAAATGAAATACCAGCATTTGTAAAACGCACAGCTACCTCCGGAGAGGTGTCCTGGCGCTAGGGGCCCTTGGGAAGATTAACCGAGCTATTGCCCAGAGTCACATGGTGCTGGGCTAACCTGCTGCCGCCACCCGGGATCGAACTGTGAACCCCGTGGTCCGGAGTCGGCCACCCTGGCCGCTGCGCCACACATCTTCCTTTGTGTCTGCCTCAAATCTATGTGCATCCCTGACCGGCATAAATGTGGATTTAAACTTACGTTTTTGGTTGACTATGATCATTACTATCTACTATGTTGACCACCTCTCTCTAGTTTTGCAGCGTGAATCTTTCTGGATTCACTATGCTGTGCTTTATTCCGCGGTCTAGTGTTTGGGTCCGGAATCGTACTCGCGTTTTTTTTTTTTCCGTGGCCCAGGTGGGCGTCTACGTCCCACCATTTGGTGTCCTCCCGTGACGTCGGCGCGCTTCCTCCGGAAGCTCCCACCTTTGGGCGCCATCTTCAGATTCTTTTTTCCGCTGTTGGGTATGGATCGTCACGAGGAGTTCCAGAGTTTTTGGGAAACAAGAAGAGAAAATAAAGCAGAAAACGCCGAGAAGTTGGAGTTTTCTTCACCGCACGACAAGGGGCACAGAACCGGGACGACTAAGAGGGTGAGAAGGAGGAAGAACTTCGACGTTCAACGGAGAATGCGCACACAGGGGGCCCCCTGAGCGCAGGAATGGACAAAACCCCATTCAAATTTTGCCGTAATTGCCACCACAAGTACGCGCAGAAGGACCAGCACCCAGTCTGCAACCTCTGCCTGCCAATCGACCACGAAAGCAAGGACTGCAACGCCTGCTCGGCCTTCACCCCCAAAACCCTCAGAGTGAGGGAGAGACAGAGGAGAGCGAACTACGCCATGCAGGGGCAAGGACAACCTCCGTCGCTTCGGGACTTGGGCCTCTCCAGCGGAGAAGAGGACAACATCGCCGAGGGACCAGAGGACTACACGGTCGCAGAGACCGATAAGAAGTCGACAAAAGAGGTAAGAGACGTCGACCCATAAAGCCAGACAGACTCCCGAAAAACAGAGCCAAAGTCCTCGAAAGGAGCACTGGCGTCGAAGCATTCGACGACCACAGCTGCGTCCACGGACAAACAGCCCAGCGGATCCTTGGAAAAGGACTCCCAGCCGGCGAAAGCTCTAGAAAAACCTAGGTCGTCGAAGCACGGTCCCGAAAAGCCGTGCTCGACGCCGAAGGAAAGAGCCGAAGGCGACTTCGACGTCAACATCGACGACCTCGAAGAGAACCGCCGAAACTCTCGACGCCGAACAAGCGGCCGAAATGGAGAGGAAGAAAAGAAGGCTCGAGGCCGAAATGGACAGTATCCTTCAGAGGAAGAAGGACTTCGACGAACGGATGAGCAGATGCACCATCCCTTCGAAGCCCTCGACAGTAGTCGAAGCAGAAGTCGAAGAGGAGTTCGCCGCCGCCAACCCGCCGAAAACTCCTGAACCAGCAGAGCAACAGGACGAAGAGGGCCTTTATTATTATTATTATTATTATTATTATTATTATTATTATTATTACGGAGGAGAAGGCGAGGACGATCAGCAAACAAACTTTGGCTCGACTCCCTCGGAGGCACAGGACCTTGAATGGCAGGACCTCGACGCCGAAAACCCGGAGGAGGGCGTAGTCATATCCGTCGAGGCCTTCACCGCCAGACGATATTGGCATCTACAACATGGTCATCAAGAACCCTGCAGCAACTTTTAGGGTCGATATGGAGGAAGAGAAACCAAAGGCTTGTTTCCTCTTGGAGACCCTGCTCCCGACTCAAACTAGGAGCCAATTCCTACCCATGCTTCCAAGTGTGCTGGACCAGGGCAGGCAAGCTTTCAAGGAGCCAGCAATCTGCAGATCTGTCACCCCTAGAACAGAGAAGAAATACAAGCATTCCTCAAAGGACCCAGCATATATCCAGGGGTCCGTACCAGCTGACTCTATTATAACCGCAACAGCCAGAAAGAGGGCCAACGTTCCCACGAACTCAGGCCCACCTCCAGACAAGGAGAGTAAGAGAATAGACCTCACAGGGAGGAAAATAGAGAGGAATGCGGCAATTCACTGGCGCATTGCGAACTCCAATGCCCTAATAAACAGACATGCATACCAACATTGGGAGGAGGTCGGGCAGCTGCTCAAACATCTCCCAGACCAATACCAGCAGAGGGCAACACACCTGGTGGAGGAAGGCAAGAACATGGCCAACACCTGCCTAAAGTCGGCCTTGGACGCAGCAGACACCTCAAGCAGACTTATGATGATTGGAGTGACGGAAAGAAGGCATGCCTGGCTGAGGATCTCAGGTTTCAAGCCGGAAGTCCAGAACAATATTCTGAACACACCCTTCAACGGGGAAAAACTGTTTGGTACACCAGTGGACGAGAAGCTGACACAGCTCAAAAAGGATAATGAAACTGCAAGGCCCATGGGAGCGCTGCAGTTCAGAGGGATGAGAAGGGGCAACCCCTCAAGGAGACCAAATGGCAGAGGAGGAAGCCAGCCGGGAACATCGCACCAGGCATTCCAGCAAACTTATCAGGGAAACAACCAGGCGCAGCAGGGTCAGCAACAGCAAAGCTGGCAGTACCAACAGAGGGGCCAGTCCTTTCGGGGGCGACCGGACGGGGGCAGACCAGAAGAGGGGGACAGCAACCCACCTCCAAGTGACTCCGCTGTACCAAGCGTGCCCACACAGACAACATCTCTAGTGGGGCGGCACAACAAAGGACTCGAGAGACAATTAAAAACGCACAAAGGAATAATAAACGAACATGTAACACCAGTAGGAGGCAGATTAAGACTTCTTCCAGGAGTGGAAGAAGATAACAATGGACAAGTGGATACTCAACATCATACGGTTCGGCTACTGTATAGAACTGGAAAAAAAGCCACCAAACAGGAGGCCAACCAGCAAAACACGCTCAACAAAGGAGCTCTCACTCCTCTGGCAGGAGGCACAAGAACTCCTCCACAAGGAGGCAATAGAAACCGTGCCGCACAAGGAAAGAAACAAGGGAGTGTACTCCAACTACTTCCTCGTACCAAAGGTGGACGAAACGTTAAGGCACATTCTGGACCTACGGTTCCTAAACAAATGCATAAAAACTCAAAAGTTCAAGATGACGTCCCTACAGGAGGTTATACCTCAGATAAGGGACGGGGACTTTATGTCCACTATAGACCTCAAGGACGCCTACCTACACATTCCCATGAACCGAAAACACAAACATCTACTGAGATTTGCCATCAACAAGGCGCACTACCAATTCACAGCCCTAGCCTTTGGGCTAAAATCCGCACCAAGGGTCTTCACAAAATGCCTAGCTGCGGTAGCCGCACACTTACGAAGGCAGGCAATACATGTATATCCCTACCTCGACGACTGGTTGGTAAAGGCCAACTCCTACAACCAATGCAAACTACATGCTCAGCAGGTCACGCACACGCTGGCAGAACTAGGGTTTTCGATACACTGGGGGAAGTCCTCGATAGAACCAGAACAGGTGAAGATCTTCCTGGGCGCACAGATCAACACCATTCGGGGCAGGGTGTTCCCCAGCGAGAAGAGAACCTTCGCCCTGATGGAGACACGCCAATACCAGAAGGGGCAACCTCGGACAGTGAGCAAGCTCATGGGGATGATGGCGTCCTGCATACACCTAGTCCCCAACATTCAACTCCACATGAGACCATTCCAGGAATGGCTCCAACAACAATGGTCACAGGCAACAGGAAGTTGGGAAGATCTAGTGGTTGTAACGCACACAGTGCAAGAAGAGATGGCGTGGTGGAACAAAGACAACATAGCGAGGGGGAAGCCATTTACACCACCAACTCCAACAGTGACCATCACAACAAACGCATCCCAAATGGGGTGGGGAGCGCACATGAACCTGCTCAAAGTAGGGGTTATGGACACAAACAGATGCCATCAAACACATCAACTACCTAGAACTAAAGACCGTGTTCCTTGCCCTAAAAGCCTTCCAGAAACAGCTGTACGGGCAAAGGGTGTTAGTACAAACAGACAACACCACAACGATGTTGTACATCAACAAGCAGGGAGGAACACAATCAGTGGCGCTGTCAAGGCTAGCGCAGGAGATATGGGGATGGGCAATCCCACTACGAATAGACCTCCTGGCGATACATCTACCAGGGAAGGACAATGTGGAAGCAGACACTCAGCAGACAGACATCAGCATCCCACGAGTGGGACCTCAACCCGCAGGAAACGCAAAGGCTATTCAAAAAGTGGGGGACCCCACAAATAGACCTGTTTGCAACACACCAGAATGCAAAATGCCAATACTTCGCATCCAGACAGCCAGGTCAGCAATCCCAAGGAAATGCCCTATGGATAAGCTGGTCGAAGACATTTGCCTACGCTTTTCCCCCCCGATACCGCTGATGCACAGGGTGCTCAGCAAATGCAGAACAAGCAACATGACGCTGATTCTAGTAGCACCACAGTGGGCCAGGCAGTCCTGGTTCTCACAAATAGTGGAAATGGCACAGGGGCCACCACACAAGTTCCCAAAAAGAAGAGACCTGCTCTCGATGCAAAACGGAAGGGTGCTCCACCCGGAACCAGAGAGGCTCAGCCTAACCACTTGGCTCCTGAAGACTTGGAGTTTGCGCACCTCAAGCTCCCAGAGAGCACGCTGGCGGTGCTGCGGGAGGCAAGGAGACCCACCACACGGAAGTGTTATGCGGCAAAATGGAAAAGATTCACCCAATGGTGCATCAGGGAAAGGCTCCAGAAGAGAATCACCTAGGGAATCAACAGTGCTAAAATACTTAAAACACTTGCTAAAAAGTAACCTAAGCTGCACCTCGCTAAGAGTACACCTAGCAGCAATAGTAGCCTACACAAGAGGAGAAACAGGGAAAAGTTTCTTTACATCTCAGGTGGTAAAGATTCCTGGAGGGGGCCAAACGAATTGCCCCCCCCCCAAAAGGATGTCACTGCCAGCATGGAACCTCAATGTAGTTCTAACGCAACTTATGAAGGCACCTTTCGAACCCATTCACAAGGCCTCCCTACATATGCTCACAATAAAGACAGCCTTTCTGGTGGCCATCACCTCGCTACGCAGGGTGAGCGAATTGCAAGCGCTAACACTACAAGAACCCTACATTCAAATTCACAATGACAGGGTGGTAATGAGAACAGACCCACATTTCATGCCAAAGGTGGTGTCAAAGTTCCACATAAGCCAGACAATATAGATACCAAGTTTCTTCCAAAAACCATCCACAAGCGCAGAGAGGGCACTGCACACTCTGGACGCTAGAAGAGCAGTGATGCATTACATCGAAAGAACTAAAGAGTGTAGGAAAACAAAGCAATTCTTTGTGTCTTTCGCAAGCAGTTTCTTGGGAAGACCGGTAACTAAAAACACCATCGCACGATGGATCACACAGACAATCCAATTCTGCCACAAACAGGCAGGCCAAGAACTACAAGGAGCAGCACAAGCTCACTACCAGTAAAAAGGGAGCAACAATAGCTTTCCTGGCAAACACACCCATCCAAGACATTTGCCTGGCGGCAACATGGGCTTCAGTGCACACATTCACTAAGCACTACTGCGTGGATATACAGATGAACAAAGAGGCACAAGTAGGTCAAAAAGTGCTTCAACATATATTTAACAACCAACGCTCATCTTCCACCCAGCCGCCACAAACATAGCAAACCGCTACAAAGTCTATGCACAGCATAGTGAATCCAGAAAGATTCACGCTGCAAAAACGAATAGTTTCTTACCTGTCGGTGTAGTTTTGCAGCTTGAAGACTTTCTGGATTCACTAGCGAACCCACCCACCTCCGCCAGAAAGATGAGACAGGAGGAAAGGGATTAAGAAAGGAAAAAGACCTTAAAAAAATAAGAGGATAAACAAAAATAGCACAAGACCAAAAAAAAAAAAAAAAAGAATCCGAAGATGGCGCCCAAAGGTGGGAGCTTCCGGAGGAAGCGCGCCGACGTCACGGGAGGACACCAAATGGTGGAAAGTCGACGCCCACCTGGGCCACGAAAAAAAAAAAAAAGACTACGATTCCGGACCCAACCACTAGACCGCGGAATAATGCACAGCATAGTGAATCCAGAAAGTCTTCAAGCTGCAAAACTACACCGACAGGTAAGAAACTATTCGTTCATTACCAACAGTAATGTTGGTGCATGCTGGGTGTTGTAGTTTTCCTCCCATTGAACTAATTAGACCACACCTAAAACCATTGGTTTGTGGGTGATAAGTTCAGGACTGGAGACAGTGTCTGTATTGACCTGGAGTGAGGGAGTCATCCTGCTATCCACAGATGTGCGAGCTTTGGGCAGTGTGTGGCCCCCGGGTTTGGGGAAGGCATTGTTCAATAGACATGGAGTAGGATTTATTTAATTGGTGCAACATAAATTGACCCTATTGGGCAAACAACCAGGCTAAGCACACACAGAGGTTTGTTTAAAGTCTGTACTCTGTGACGAGTGAGGCAGCCGTGTGTTATACTTGTTGTACAAACTGAAACCTGATGCTACATTAAACCTGTTTTGGGTGTATATTGGCAGCCGAAGCAAGCAGAGAAGTGGGTTTGCTCGCCGAGAAGTTGGCTCAGAAAGGCGAAGACAACAACCGACAGAAGGAAGAGATCAGCAAACTCCTGGCGCAGATTGTGGACCTCCAGCACAAGTGCCGCAGTGTGAGTACATCGCCCTCGAAGCACTACCTGGTATCATATCCTCTAAACATCTACAACTACTCCCAGCGCCCTCACTTGCTGTGAAGGTGCGCACGGCCCACACGCTTCACCTGCTTCATCTTCTGCAGTCACTCTGAACTCTTTCTACTCGCCACACACACCAATGCTGTCTCATAACTTACTCTAAATTTACCTGACTGCTGACGTTAGTGCCACTCAGTCACCAATGGTCTTTTCTCCACTTCTCCCAAAATGAACCCTCCAGATGGGAGTGTCGTTTCCTGTACCTCTGTCGTCAACTTTGTGTGGGCTGCCAGTACACTCCGCCACTTCACAGCGACAGTCTCCTGCCAAACACTCCTATAAGCGACTCCTCTCCGTTCATGCTCCACATCTCCTCTCCAAATCTGATCATCTCAATAGAGTTCCATAAATCAATGAAAATAATATTTGCCCCCCTTTCACTCCCTTCCCACCACCTCCCTACTGCAGTTTTTGGGCATCTCTTGTTCCGTTGCAAGTTTTTAACAGATCTCTTGATTATTTTATTTTTTTCTTTCCATTTATTTATTGGTCTTATATTTAAGACTATGTTGAGTGAGATCCTCAATAGAAAAGAAGTGAATTAGACCAGAGCACTCACTTCATTTGCACCCGTCAAGGTTTTATCTCTGCATTCTGGTACCTTTGATCCTGAATTAATAATGGGATAAGACTGGGCTAGCAGTACCAGAATTAAAACCTGGCTGGGTATGCTACTCTGGCATGGTAATGGGAAATTTGAGAACCTATAAAGAAATGGTCACTAAAGTTGGGTTCATTTTATTCTCACTGATGTGTACTTCTCCCATCCACAGCAGAAGCAGACACCTTTACTTGTAAATTTAAATATGGTTACTGTGCGCTATATACAAAAATCCAAGCATTCCGGTTTGTTTTTTAGTGCTCGTCTGATAATGAGGAGCTGCAGCAACACTTGGCAGAAGAGAAGGAAATCCAGCGGCGACTAAGAACCGAGGTGAGTGGGATCATAGCATGATCTTACACACACTTATGGAAATGTAATATTACACTGTAGTTTGGGTGTTACTGGGGGGAATAGGCAAGATGCTGACATGGAGTCCTATAGAAATATTTCATATGTACTGGCAAACACACAAAAGGTGATGGGGGAATGCTTGCACTTAGTCTAACCACTGGCAATCTCCCGGGTAGAATTCCAACCCATCGTTCTTTTGCCCACCTTGCCACCTCAGATTAGACCCAGCCATATGCAAATCAGTCATGGTCCTGCTACAATAGGTACAGTCCAGCCTGAAATGCCGGGCCAGTTCCTCACTGTACTGAAACACAAGCTACCCAAGACCGTGTTCTTCCTGATTGGGGCTCGTCAGTTGGGTGCATCTTGGGTATCGTGGCCCAGTGAGCACAAGACTCTCGTCTGGGCCCCGTCGGGTGTTGCATCAAATTCACGTCACATAAGGTATGGGAGGAATGCTTGCAATAAATCTAACCACTGGCGTTTGATGTAGTGCCCTATGTGGCCATGGGTATGCCCAGACAGGAGTCCTGTCCCCACTGTGCCTGTGGAGCCAAGCTACAGGTAGATATTCATACTTGCAGGATTCCA
Source organism: Calotriton arnoldi (assembly GCA_963921515.1). NCBI lineage: Eukaryota > Metazoa > Chordata > Amphibia > Caudata > Salamandridae > Calotriton > Calotriton arnoldi. The sequence goes on from CAWUFW010000173.1 coordinate 4,491,501, forward strand.
TATCGTGGTCCCTCGGGGAAGCTGGGAGGGAAGTTCTGGTCCTCTGATTCCACTAACATATTTACTAGACCATGCCAGCCTCCCTCTGTCACTCAAAATTAAGCACATCCCTTTTGTGTGTGGAGGCAATGATGTGCTTAGTTGAACAACCTTTGTGCTGTATGTGACCTGCCTACTTTTGTTCCTGCCCCATTTCCAGTTAAAAGACCTCCAGGATAAGTACATAGAGTGCAACTACATGTTACACGAAGCAATCGAAGAAATGAAGAACCTCCGCAACCGGGAGTTGCCCAACACCACCATCAACCGCTTCGGCCCCCTGAACATCGTTCCACTGGTAAGGAGCTACAATAGTGCCCGAAGGAGTGGGACGGAAGTACATTTATTTTATGACGACCTAAAGTTGGAAACTTACCCTGCTTCTTCCTTACACCGATGTACTGTGCACTGCAAGTTCTCACTGCTGTGGGGCTTGCAAATTTGTGAAAGATCACCATGCCTAGAACCAATGTGAAACCTACATTTTGTCTTATTTTACAATAGTTTCACCCCAGAGATGAGACCTAATGGGATTAAATAAAACATTCTAATCTAATTGGGAAAAAAAATATTTAAATATGGCGCGCTTACCCATGGAGTGGCTTTTAAAAAACATTTTTGTGTTGTGCATGTTTCGAAGCAAACTTTTTTTTTTTTTTTAGTTCATACATACTGAATCCAGAAATGTAATTTTATTGTAAATATCTACCACGTGTAAAAACTTAAATTGTCTAAAAGTACCTGGCTTTTATTTAATATAAGCAGTGCATTTAAATTCCTTTTTAACCAATTGACAAGTTACGGACCAAACTCTGATCCTTGAAAGATACTGCTTCGTTTTGCAAGATCAGTTCCAATAGTATCGGGGTAATTTTCCACAAGGAACACCTTTTGAACCTCTCACAAAGAGCCTAGTCTGGAAACCAAGGCCAGCTTCGAGACGCTAGCCCCATTGTCAGCACCAGTTAATTCGGATAAATGACTTTCTAACACTTAGTCCTCTCAATGCCTAACTGAGAAGACCTTATGCTAGTGACCACGAGCCTCCAAACTTAGTTTTGCCAATTTGCTAGACGGAATATTTTAAAATATCTGCTGTAAAGTATTACTGTAATTTTAGTCTGTAGAGGGCTCCAAAAACTGATTCGCAATTGACTAAAGATTACAAAATCGGGAACCAGCCTATGCCTCAACGTTCTGAAACACAACCACCTGAAAGCAACCTCGAAAACTGCTGAGTCACGGTCTAAGCCTGGGATAAATCCAAGGCAAAACCTGGTAATCCAGTTACCCCTTATTCTGCCCTATCAGAAGTTTACCACACCCATAATGACATTTAACTGGTGCAGTAATTAGCGCCCTCTTCCTCAAAACTTCAGTACGAATGACCATAGATTGTTACTGGCTCTAGAACTGTAGGGCCTTATTACTGTTTACGCAATAAATACAGTACCATACCTCCAAGGATTTGCTCGGCCGCCATATTCCAACTGGAGTGTTACAATACAAAGTAAGGAAAACTAAAAGCTGTGAATATTTTTGCAGATTTAAAGAAATGAGCAAGGCAAAGTTAAACTGGCAACCTCAAAATAAGGACTAACTGGATGCATTATTATAGCCGGGGGCTATACCGGCTATTAAAGGCCCGCTCCCGTGTTAAAGGCCCGAGCCGAAGGCGAGGGACTTTAACAAGGGTGAGGGACTTTAATAGCCGGTATAGCCCTGCTGCGAAGGGCTATAAGGCTATTAGAACATTCTGCCACTAGAGGGCAGAATGTTCTAACAAATAAAACAAAGGCTTCTCGAAGCTCGAGGGGATTTAAATCCCCTGGAGCTCTGAGGCCTTTGTAAAACATTGTGATGTTGCTCTGCGGGCCTTTAACGGCCCGTAGAAGCAGGGAGCACTCCATTGTCTTCAATGGAGCTCCCAACATTCCAATGTTCTAATCTATTTTAATGCACTGCACCTATTGTTTTTAATCTAGTATGATTAAAATGTTCTACTGCCTCGCATAGTTCTGTAATGGTAATTCCATTGCTTGTCGATAGAAATACTTACATCTTTTTTTGTCTCTGTGTATTCGTTTCCTGCCACGTAGGATTCTATAGCTGCTGAGATTGAGGGGACAATGAGGAAAGGCTTTGATCCGTCCAAGCACTCAGAATGCAAGTGAGTAACTAAAACTCTGCACTGTCGTCTGACCTCATTTCGCTGCCTCCAAAAATACGTCTAGTCTACTGCCACAACGTCTGTTGCCATACTTCCGACTTGTACCTTCCACTCACACTCCTTCACCCACTTGCCACCGCACTCCCGGCATCCTTTGCCACCGCACTCCTACTATCCTTTTCCACCACACTCCCAGCATCCTTTGCCACCAGACTCCAAGCATCCTCTGCCACCAGACTCCAAGCATCCTCTGCCACCCACCTGTCCCTTCCTCTTTGATGCGTGTCCGCATTTATGCCACCAGGCTGTCCGCATTATGTGGCAGCATCCTCTGCCACTATCCTGTTGGCATATACACTGACCAGTTATTTCAATATTACATGCTTTTAGCAGCCTCCTAAGTCAACCAAGTAACACTCGAAAAGCGCTTAACAAAATAACCTGGTAGCATGAAAACAATGTTTAGTGCTACGTGCAAAATATTTTAAAAAGATAAAGGAGGGGGGAAGTCGTACTGTGTTGAATGTTGATAAACTCATGTGAATCCCATTTTGTTTTTTAGGTGTTGTATTAATTCATTTTCTTATTTTATTCCTTCAACTTTTAATAATAAATTTCAAGGTTTGATCAGTAGACTGATTAGTCTATTTTGAAAACCGCAGGGATTTTTTTCATTTCAACATGTGGTTATTCAACATTCACTCAAGCTGTTCCTACTACAGTGTAGCTCCTAAAATTCTGAAATCTATTCTGTCAACTATCACAAATTTCCCAAGTTGTCATTGGCATAAACAAACAATGCTCTTTGCCCTCTGTGGCACGTACCCCCCACACCCCCATGACATGCCAGCATCCCACAGATACACAGGCTGAGGGTGGGTGGTACCCTGATTCGTTTTGGCATTTCCATGAATACTGAATGTTTGTTATATTTTACATTTTTGATCTCTCATACTGTTTTATGGTGTAAATTGTTTCACCCTTTGATTGGGGCAATATTTGTTATCCATTGATAAGATAGTTGTGTCAACCATGCATCTGAATTGATTCTGTTCCAGAAACTTCTTGAGAGCCTTTGAAACGGTGAAGGTGATAAACCAGGCCAGCAAGTCTCGCTCCCAATCTCGCGCCCAGTCTCGCTCCCAGTCCCGCGCTCATTCGCCGCAGAACCTGTCCATGGAGATATACCCAGCTATGCCGAGCTTCTCCAGCACACCCCGCAGCAGCTATTACGGGTCCGATATCACCAGTACCACGGTGCCAGAGGAGAGGGTCCAAGCCCTGGAACCAGAACCCTTAAAGTAAGTACTTCCTGCTGTACTTTAATGTTGGATGCACCATCCTGTGTGGGGAGGGTGCCGAGTGCACATGTGGCCATCCTTCGCAATTAACCCGTGTATCAAAAGTGTAGCTTCTCTATATATTGCCACTGGAGTTCTTTCTCAATTGCCCAAGAACTGCAATCACTGCCACTGACTTTAACTCTGTGGACCAGCCACAAGTAGTACGTACCAGTACTTCATTTGTAAGATAAATAAGTACCAGGGTCCTCGTCAGGAGGCCACTGCATTTGCACTAGGCGTTGCTCCTGCCAGCACTGCCAATGATATGACCTACACAACTACCAGTTATCATACTCCTACAAGTGTGACAATTCAGACTATTCCAGGGAACCCAAAGCTATGAGTGGCTTGGATGACGGGTATTACTAATTTTTAATGTATATTCAACAACTGTTCATTTCGAAATTAGTCCAGCAGCGCCACCATCTGGTGCACTGCAACAAGTTCCAGTGTTGTCAATTAAGTGTCAGTGCCAAGCACCGGACACCACTGGCACTGGTACGTACCCTATTTGCCCTCTTCCTTCTTGCTGCTCCCTTTTTCGAGCAGAGCAGGGCACAAGTCCTAAAAAAAGAAGTGGGGGGACTAACCTAGTTAATAAGTAAGCAAGCAGCATCACGCCGCGTGACATCGCGGCACGTGACATCGCGGCGCGTGACAGGAAGTGGCATCACAAGAAGTGACATCAGATCTTAAGCCCTCACATACATGTTTAGCAGGTGTATCATGAGTACATTTGAGCACATTTCGCATATACTTGCAAACTCTCCTGATTTAGGCAGAAGATTCACACTTTTGTACGCTACACATAAAACAATGTTGCCTTTTGTCAGCGTAAAGCTTCCTCTAGCCATAGTGCTTTAAAAGAGAAAATAGTGATATTTAAATTTTTACAACGCCTCCTCCGGGGTAGTAAGCGCTATATAAATGCTATTTATTTTGTGCAAATACTGGCAAAGATCAACCCATCTGACGTTCTTACAGTGCATGCATATCTCCTAAACAGAGCCTGAACAAAGTGAAAAGCTGCCTCTCTTGTATGTGTGAAGTGCTAACAAGGTGTGAGCCTTTGTTTCCCTTCTGCTGCATTTGCTTCTAGGTGTGAGGCTCCTGACTGCTGCCAGCCAGGAGACTGGAACAAAAGGAGGCCTGATGACCCTTCAGACTCTGCCTTTCTTAAGGGTCAGCATGAGTCAGAAATAAGAGAGCCCCATCCCGTCCCCCGCCTGCACGTTGTTCCCGATCGAAAGCAGACAACAACGTGCAGGCGCTGCTGAAAGTGTCCCGGTGTTTGGAAATTACACCGGGACGAATTCAGCATCTTTATCAGTGGGGCCCAACTATTTGGCAGGGTGGACGGCGTCCACCCTGTGAAAAAAGTGGGTGGACGCCGTCCACCCGCGTGTACCCCCGACTCGTGCCCTGACCACTACCATATCGGCTGAGGAGCTGAAAGCGAGCCCCTTCAGAACAACACGTGAGCAGGCTGTTCGATATTAGTAGCTTCTCCTCCGATAGTCTGAGACTGGCATGGCCGTGAGATATGTGCACTCCTGTTGGGCAGATACAAACCTGTGACACTCCCCTTTCTTCACCATATGACTGGCTTCAGATCGCAGTGCTGCACTAGCGAGTTAGTTCTTCACCCACAGACCTTGCAATTACTGCGCACTCCTGCATTTTAGTGCTTTTTTGTGTTTGTAGGTTTGATGACCCATAGAGCCAATATATAAGTGCAAACCAATTGCATTATTTGAAATGTATAAAGTAAAACTATAATTTTAAAAGAACCATTTGCAATAAATAATTTTACAACACCCTTACCGGAATCTCGTGTTTTCTAAAGCCTACATCATGTTAATGCCAAACAAGAAAATACTTATTTCAAACCTTTCCCTTATGATCAAATACAGACACATTTAAATTTTAGAGAAAATTGTTTCTGGAATCAACATCTAAATTGTCATCCTTGCCCCACCCCCCTCCATTGTCACTGTTGGCAGTTTTTAATCTAGCAATCTAAATATACTTGGTCACAAATTTCCGTAATTGAAAGAAGTGCCTAGTACCATTGCTCTGAAACATAGCAGCTTGTCCCAGTCTCAAAAGAAAGCGATAGAAAGAAAGGTTCAGCGATATATATCCAAATGCAAGAACCCAAGAAGTGAGGCGCCACACATGGTCGTGAAGTGTCCTTTTTATTTGGCAGGTTGCAGGGAAAAACCACATCACCTCTGCAGCAAATACGGCCAAACATGTTTCGGGCTTCCTAGCCCTTGCTCACTGGCACAGAGGCACAGCTGCCAAGTCTTCCGCCGCACTTGCAGCGTTGATTTATAGTCACGCCCCTAGGCGTGTACTGACACAGCATTGTGGTTAATGTAGTTTATACAAAGCAGAGCCCCTCCACTGGTTTCAAAATCCTCTAGTGGGTTGCTGACCGAAGTAACGCTGGGTCCCTGCCAGTAAACTCAGCCAAAATCTGTCACGCCGTTCCTTGCACGCTGTAGTTATTTCAAACATGCAGGAGCCGCTCGTCCGCGGCGGGGCACCTCGCGACCCTGGGCGGGGCCGCTATACATCCAAATGCAAGAACCCAAGAAGTGAGGCGCCACACACGGTCGTGAAGTGTCCTTTATATATATATAATCTACTGGCGGTTGCCAGTAGATAGTTATAGTTAGGACCTACTAGCCCACCAGGTACGTCCAGAAAGCGCCACAGAGCTGCGTTGCAGAGAGGTGCAAAAAGGGGCGTGGCCTCTGAACACCTCTCTGCAACGCAGCTCTCTGGCGCATACTGGAGGTATCTGGTGGGCTACTTGGCCCCTAGGGACCCTCGGGATTGAGGAGGATTTAATCCCCATCTTAAAACGTGCCACGGGGCCTGTTTGCAGACATGTCACCTGAAGCCCCGCCCCCTCCCTTCACCACTGTGCAAATATTCCTCTAAAATCAGCCGAACTACGAATTCCGATTTACTCACCTGTTATCAGGAGAGAACCCAGTGCTGCATCTTTTAGCCCAGCACTAACACTGGAAAGTAATTCTAACCGTATTTACCAGTAACTTGTATTTCCTTCCATAGGAATCCATTGCCTGGTTTTCAGCTGAAAAGTTTCAAAGTGTCGATTTTCACAAACTACAAATATTCCTTAAAAATCGCCTGTATGACTTAAACGCATTATTTCAACTGTTTACAGGAGATACACCAGTGCTGGATCCAGGATCCACCACTGAGTAAGAAAAAGTAACGATAACACTACTTACCTGCTAAGTGAATTCCCTCCCATAGGATAACATTGGTGATTCTATGTGAAAAAGTTTCTAAGTGTCAACTTTTAAAATACAATAATATTCCTTAAAAATCACTACTGTAACAAACGCTTTTACTCAACTATTTACAGGAGATGTCCCAGGACTGAATCTAGGATCCAGTCCTGTGGTTAGAAAAAGTAATCCATAAAGTAACTAATTGCATTTAACTAGAAATTCACATTGAGCTCAATGTTGCATTGTGTTTGAAATTGTGTTGCCCATTGCAACAACTGTAACTATTGTACTTAAGTCTATTTGCAAAGTATTTAAACTAAAGTAATTCATTCTGAGAAAGTATATTTTGTAATGTAATGTATAATGTAATTTAAAAAATAAAATATCTAAAAATAAATAGTTTAAAAAAATGTGGTGTATCAAAAAGATAAATATAACAATTAATACATTTAAAAATTGTCATTGACAAAACCTTTGAAATTCACTGAAAAAACCATAGGTTTCAGGCACGTTATAGTTAGGAATTAGCATTTAAAAAAACCTTACAAATTCACTGAAAAAACCATAGGTTTTAGGGACAGTTATAGTTAGTTGGACATTGCACTCGTATAAAACCCGTGAAATTCCCCCGTTATAGTTAGTTCAGGTAACTATAACTCGCGCCCCCGCAATGCACTGCTGATGACGTCACATATTACATCACTCATGACATGGTCAGTGACATCACTGATGACATCTCAAATGACATCACTGATGACATTATCCATGTGATAATTTGATGCATCTTCTCACACCCTAATATAACTTTTGATACACCCACTGTAAATTATAGACTGCCATTGTCAAAACCATAGACACTCCAACACCAATTACTATATACACACACTCACTGATTCTTAGGTCTACACACACACATCTACTCACTCACCCGTACAGTCACTCATACTTATAGTCACTCAGTACAGGACTATTATATGCACTCATACACCTATATAAACACTCACACACCGCCACTCATCCATAGAGGTACTCGCACACCTAGTCAGTCATGCAAAAAATTAAGCACACACCCATTTACTCACCTATACAGTTATACACACACCAGCTCACTTACTCATACAAATACTAGCACATTCTTACGCTCTTATACAATCTCTGATACAAGCACACACTCATCCATACAGTCACTCTCACAATCACACACTCTCGCTTATAGCTATTTATATACTCCAACACACATATATACTGCCTTTCACATATGTAGTTGCTCACACATGTACCACTGGGACATACATTCACTCACTAACACACTCTTACACACACTTACCCACCCATACAGTCTGTCACAGATACACTCTTGAAACCATCCACCCAGTGAATCACCCACTCACACATCTATGCACAGTCGCACACACCCCACCCACACAAACACTCAGGCACCCATACAGATACTCAGACAACCAATCAATAACTCATATAGACACTCATGTAGCTATTCACAAACCCATGCAGCCACTTACACAGCAACAGACAGACGGATACAGACATTCACCCAGTTTAGTCACTAACCCATGCATTCAGTAAGATACGTTTAATCACTCACTTATAGAGTTAGTCACGCACCTACTAAATCATCCTTTCAGACACTTATACACCCACTCATTCTTCAATACGCCTTTCCCTATATATATTAAACATATTTAAACTTTACAGAAACAGTCACTGGATGATGTCATCCGTGATGTCATTTGAGATGTCATCAGTGATGTCGCTGACCATGTCATGAGTGATGTAATATGTGACGTCATCAGCAGTGCATTGCGGGGCGCGAGTTATAGTTACCTGAACTAACTATAACGGGGAATTTCACGGGTTTTATACAAGTGCAATGTCCAACTAACTATAACTGTCCCTAAAACCTATGGTTTTTTCAGTGAATTTGTAAGGTTTTTTAAATGCTAATTTCGAACTATAACGTGCCTGAAACCTATGGTTTTTTCAGTGAATATATATATTATATATATATATATATATATATATATATATATATATATATATATATATATATATATATATATATATATATATATATATATATATATATATATATATCTTTGCAAAGCCTCTTGAGATTTGAATTTGCTCTAGACATTCATGTCTAGGTTAGATCTGTGGACTTTCATTAAATATAATTTTGTGCTTTTGGAAAGACTAGTCCTAAGAACTAATTTCCAATTTTTGGAAAGGAGGGTGAACTTTTCTAGCTTGCTCAGCTTAATAGCTTACTCTACACACGGACCGTTCGATGAGGAAGCACGGCGTGAGGCAGCTACAGAAATTTTCAAGAAAAAAGATTCACAGGGAAACGGAGGACATAGCGGGAACAGCCGCGCACCAGTTACCGGCAGCAATCTACTGAAAGACCAATTCTCTCGACTAGAGAAATTTTACGAACGAGAGATCCGTAAGTGGTGGGAGGCAACCTCCCTCCAGAATTATATTGAGGTCGAGAGGGTACCGCGGGGACTAAGAATATATACGGTCCCCGCGTATGAAAACCCGAATCCGTTACTACTCGAGGAATGGGCGGAGCATACGGCGGCCTCGTCGAAGGGAATGTTAGTCATTCTCATTAAATTTGCATGGTGCGATAGGGAGCAAGCACTACATGATATCGAGGAATTGGAGAAGCAGATTGCTATAGACAACGATAAGAACAAGCAAGATGAATTACGTGAGGCTATGAAAAAACGCCTTAAAGTGTACGAACAAAAAATAAAACAGCGAAAACAGGACAAGTTTGAAAGGGACGAGAGGGATTACTCACAGGGTCGGATTTTAACATTTGCAAAGAGAGATGATCAATCAAGGAAGCAGCTTCTAAGTAACAAAAGTAAGACTGTGGTGGAACATAGAGAAACCTCTGAGTCTGAGGTCACAGATATTGAACGGAGCGAAGACGAAAGAGAAGGCGGAGCTTCCGGATCTGCGCAAACGATAGCCCCTGTATTGGCCCCTTTTTTGGAGGAGTTTCAAGTCATCAGAGAGACATGGGGCAAAGGGGGGAGAGGGAAGCCACCGGAGAAATCACAACAAAGAAAAAAAGAAAGCAAACGTCGGACGAGGAGAGGCGGGTGGCGGAAGCACCAGCAACGCCTCCCCAAGAATGACTCGGAGCAGGAAACAGTGGAACAAAAGAGGAATGTAGAAATGCTCACGGTTGTAAACCTAACACCTAAGAAACTGAAGAAGGTAGAAGAAGAGGTACTGCAACTAGGTTTGAGCTTCTGCCCAACGAAAGCATCTGAATATACACAGACCAAAATCGATCTATTTAAGTTCTGTAGGAAAATGAAATTGCTGAAACACTTTAAAGGCAAGGAACGTCTTGCTCCAACTAGAATCACCAATGACGCAAACAGCAGTAATAATCTCACAGCTGGCGATGTTGAGATTTTAGCAGTATTGGAGGATCTGGCAGAAGAAGGGAATCCTACATTACTGATTCCATCATCGGTGCTCAATGTGAATTGGACAGAGGCCATACAGATTAATCCTGGTAGCCCATTTAAACCCAAGTCAAGGTTTTGTCCTCTGATGCCAGCAGACTCCATAGATGTCTTCACTGACATGGTGACCAAGGACCTTCTAAAACTTCGCAATGTAAATAATAAAAAGAAAGGCGGAGGGAACATCACGGAACTGCAGAGAAAGGCAATTGCAGACTTGAAAGAAGATAAGACCATTGTGTGCAAGCCGTCCGATATAGGCGGGAATGTAGTCTTGATGACCAATGACTACTATATAAAGGAGGCCCTGATGCAGCTGAATGATGTGACAAGCTACACTAGAGTCACAAGGAAAGTATTTGAAGAAAGTATCAGTGCTTATCGGGCACTCCTGAACAAGTGGTATCACAGAGGGATGTTAAGTAAGGAAGAGTTTGCCTTTTTGGAATGCAAGTATCCCCGTATACCGACCTTTTACCATCTTCCGAAATTGCACAAGCATGCGACCTGTCCACCAGGCCGCCCAATCGTGTCGTCCCTAGGGAGCCTGACGGAGCATATGTCAAGGTTCGTGGACCACTTCCTTTTTGTTTTTGTTAAAGAACTGGTTTCATACACAAAAGACACTAAGGACTTTTTGAATAAAATTGAGAATTTGGTTTGGGATGAGGACTTGGTTATGATAACACTTGATATTTCAAGCCTATATACGAGTATTGGTCATCTTCAAGGAACAGAGGCTGTGAGATGGTTTTTGGAAACTAGATCAATGAATTTGGCTGAACACAACAAAATGATATTGGAGTTTGTGGAATTTTGCCTAGAGAACAATATTTTTATTTTCCAGGATCAATTATTCAAGCAGATACGCGGCACTGCGATGGGCACCTGCTTCGCCCCCAGCTACGCGAATCTCTTCGTGGGTTGGTGGGAGAAGCGGGTAGCCTGGGCAGAGGGGAACGCACATTGGACCGGTAAGGTTCTAAGCTGGAATAGGTATATAGACGATTTATTTATCGTCTATAGAGGCACAGAGCAATCAGCCAAAGAATACATTGAGGTTCTCAATATGAATAACCTCAACCTTAAGTTCACAGGTGAAGTTAGCACGGAAACGGTTAGCTTTTTGGACCTGAAGGTTTTTCCTGCGGACGGAAGACTGTGCACTGCATTGCACAGGAAACCGACCGCAGGGAACTCCGTGCTGCATGCAAGCAGTTGCCATTCTGGGAAAACAATAACTAGTATCCCATATGGCAAATTATTGAGAATAAAAAGGAACTGCACGCGTCCCTGCGATTTTCAGGCAGCAGCTAAGGACAGCATGAACAGGTTCGAGGCCCGAGGTTACCATAAAGAGACTCTAGAGGAGGCCAAGTCCAAAGTTGAAAGGAAACCCAGAAATGACTTGATAGCTAACTGCGCGCCTAGTGTACAGGAAGTCAAAGGAAAAGACACTAAAGCTAAGAGTCTGAGGATGATCACAGACTATTCTGAGGATGCCTCGGACATTAGAAGAATTTTTGTCAAGAATTGGCATGTCCTGAGATCAGACCCAGTTATAGGGAAGGATTTACCAAAAGCACCCCTATTGACTTTTAGGAGAGCAAGATCCTTACGTAGTAGCCTAGTCCAGAGTCACTGTGGAAATGAGAGTAGAGCACCGCCATTTGGGAAATTGGCGGGGTTTTACCCATGTCTCAAGTGTAGAGCATGCAAAAATAGCAGAAAAGTGCTGGAGTATGCAGTGCCGGGATTGAGGGAACCTAGGAAAATTAAAAGTCTGATGAATTGTAACACCAGCCACACGGTGTACTGTTTGGTATGTCCGTGTGGCTTACGTTACATTGGAAGTACGATCCATCCAACTAAGATAAGGATTTTGGAACATCTTGGGGCCATACAGAATAGGGATCCCACCTACCCAGTGGCGAGGCATTTTGAGATATGTCACCAGAGCAATAGAGACCTTTTAAGCTTTTTTTGTATGGACCAAGTGCCCATGAATGTGAGAGGGGGCAATAGACCACTGCAATTACGTAGATTAGAATCAAGGTACATTATTGATAACCAAACAAAGAAACCGGGAGGTCTCAATAGTGGTGAAGAAATGGCTGTGCATCTGTAATGTTTTCTGGAAAACTGTGAATCGGGGAGAATAAAGTGTACCGTTATGATGAAACAAGTGGGATTTTAACAGGAAACTTAGATACGGTGATCTGACAGACATCTTCCATATTAGGTGAAACGAACACAGAAGGGTCTAAAAAAAAGAATAAGCTCATCCAGGGCAAGATTGTAGATTGTTGAGTATTTATTATGACCAGTATGTGTAAAGTGGGAGAAGAAAATGTCTTTTATTATTTAAGTCCATTTGAGGAATTATGTTATTATGTTATAAGCATTTTCTTAGTTTGATGGATCACACAAATGTTATATGTTGCCAAGTAACCTGTTTAGTAATGGCTGACACCTTTGACTGTAGTAAGTCAGGGTGTCCTTTGTTTGTGTTCATCAGTACTGGTGTTTTTATACTTGTCTCAAGCCGGCGCCGGCCACTATTGATAAAGGCGGCAGCCGAAACGCGTCTGGTCGTGTAAAAGAACCTAATAAAATTGGGTTATATCGTTCCTGTGAGTGCTGGTACATCTATGGTTGTGCCGTGAGCTGGGGATTGTGTGGATCCGCGCGGTGTCCGTCACCGCGCAACAAAGCACCCGATCGTGAGTGGAAGGGGAGAAAGACTGAGAGTGAGCGTGATATATATATATATATATAATCTTTGCAAAGCCTCTTGAGATTTGAATTTGCTCTAGACATTCATGTCTAGGTTAGATCTAACGGACCCTGTTAAATACAGAAATTCACCTTAACTAGTCTAGCTTTAGATGGTTCTGCTTTGGCTGTTTCAAATTTTGAGCCAGTTAAGTGTTGAGCATTTTGAGAAGTCAACAGGAACCATCTCTAGCTACGAGAAAGACTTCAACTTGTAAAATCTCCCCACTGTCATTACTGCATACTTTTGTCCCCCCTCCCCCTCGTTGTAAAGCAGCTAGACGCCAAAGGGTGATGGCTCTACTCTACTGGTTCTCACTTGTGCATCAGTGACCCTTTTTTGCACCCCTAAAGAACACTCCTGGGTGATCTTGTGAAACACTGCTTTGAATTGAATTTGGGGTTAGAGCTATGTTTATGGAATTGTTTTACCCAATTGTTCATGTCCTGTTTTGCACTGGTTTGTGAATCTCTATTGAATAGTCGCTAATTAGTAATATCTAGCTCGAGACTTAAGTCGGTGGGATTAGTTGTACTCAACAAACGGGTTGGTGCGCAAATAACACAGACCTTTGACAATTCTTTTCTACTCCAAGAAGGAGCCTTGACATGTATCATAAGTATTCTTGGGCAAGGGGAGGCCCCTACCCCCTCCTTTTATGAACTTATGAGTATCCTCATTGTTCGTATCACTTTCTAGGGTAGTACAATAATCTTATGATGTTTCCTAAGTTTGTAATTGTTCCGCAGTTATAGAAGTGAATGCCAAGAAAAGAAGTTGGGGAAACCAGGCACACCAGGAAGCCATGACTTGGTGGCAGCCCTTCAACGTCTCAGCATGGGTCAGGGGCGGCGCTCGCCAGAGGACCCCCTCTTTGAAGCCAAAACAACTTTTACAGAAAACTCCAGCGGGTTCCTGACCCCCAACGAGAGCGTGCTGTCCACTGGAACCAACTATTCTGGCTGCTCGGACCACACTGGTGGATCCAGTCTTTCCTTTAGCTCCCGGTCTTATCTCCCCGAGAAACTGCAGATCGTCAAACCGATAGAAGGTAAAGGTCGGAGAGCTTTTAGGACACTGGCTGGATGGTTGGAAGATGTGGATGTAAGCTTTGTGCATTCAACCCAAGTCCCTCTGGTTGGCTGATTCTTGACTCTGTAGTGATCTGTGTAATGGATTCAAATACTACTTTAAATTCCCTTGAATCATTTTGCCCTGAATATAGATATTTATAGTTTGACGTGCATTATGGGATGACTATATTCATACCCAAGTTGGGGACTGGCATGCATTCTTGATCTCACAGATCTGTACCCGACATTTCACCTGTCTGAGAGTTGGTGAGCACTGCAAAGGTGTGACTTGTGACAACATGAGTTTTTTTAGTGTGAGTTGTGTTGTGACTTGGTTGAGTAGAACTACGTCCAATGTAGGTTGTGGTCACTGGTAGAGCAATAAAGATCTGGATTGACAACTCCGCTCCCTGGATAACTGTTCATTGTTCAAGACTAGGATGCAGCGATGTCGTTGGCACACGTTCTCTTTTTGATTGTTAGTAGAACAAAGGCATTTGGACGGAACCAAGGAAATTGTGTTTCACAGATCTGTTTGAAGTTGAGGAGGAAGTCCCTCGGTGAATTCAGCTGAGGTGTCGCGCTCAGTTCTAGTTCTCTTTAGAGATTTCATTAGATTAAGGAATCGCCGCTAGTGCTCAAGGTAACCAGAAGTGTTTGACTATACGCACCTTGATGTCACAAGTTACAGTGCCAATTCTCCATCCCTTTCTGAAGACTTGTATCTCCACCCACTTTCTTCCCCCCAGGCTCAGTAACTCTTCACCACTGGCAGCAGCTGGCGAAGCCCAATCTGGGTGGAATCCTGGACCCCCGTCCCGGAGTACTCACCAAAGACTTCCGGCAGCTGGATGTGGATCTGGAGGAGGTCTACAACCTGAACGACTTTGAGGAAGATGAAGTGGACCTCGCCTCCTTCCAGGCACTGGCTACCTCAACCCCTTCCAAGGCGAACATTAGCAGTGAGTATCTCTGGTGGCAGGAAGCGTTTGACGCGGTTTTATGAAATGTATGTAAATAGATGGTGATGGTTGTATACGAGACATTTCCCTCTGCTAAGGTGGTCTGGTGACTGTGTAGCTCTTATGCAGTATTACGCTCAATGAGGAAAAAGCAGGTCTAGTGACAAACACTATGCTAAACTACCTCCCACTGTATATGTAAACCATGCTTTATTTAGCTAGAGATTCCTTACTTTAATTTTTTTCCATATTTCTGCATCCCCAGACTTCCAGAACTCCTAGCAACATCTCTCTCCCAACCCTCTTTACTTTATAGACCTTTCTCGCTGTAGCGCTTGAGCTTTCTTAAATTCCTATATTTAATATGAATATTTCCTGCTGTCGGAATACCTGGAGCAGGCTAGGGGTGGGGTTGGTGGGGGGGTAAACCTAAGAAGGCACCTCCTTCTAAAGAAGCTTGGTTACAGGTGAGTAATCTTCCCTTCTCCAGCAGTGGGTCCTTTCCAAAGTTATAGCATTGTCTCGCTGTGTACCTTGGAAGAGATGCTCCATCAGTGGTAGCGAATTTCAAATCTTGTGAATAAGCTAAAGATGCTTGAAGAACCGTAGTTTCCGGAATGTTGCCTTCCATTTCACAGCATTGGCTTATCCTTCTAATCCGAATGTGTGAGTATTCACTGCTGGTAGGAAAAATTAAATCCGTAGTTGAGGGAGACTGTAGGGTACCCACACTTGAATTAGGTGAGTTCCTTTCCTATCCTGCGCCAATTGTTAGCTCAACTCTTTGCTGGCCTTGTTGTCCCCACCAAGTTCCTCTGCATTCCTGTTGTATGCACTTTTCATCTCATTTCTCGTTCCTTCTCCCCACTCGTGCCTCTCCTCCATCTGTGAACCTTCTGTGTGTCTTTTTATGTTCTTGCAGTGTTTTGAGGTTGTCTGCCTGTCAGTCATGTCAGCAATCTAGCATCAGTTAAAAAAGGTTGCTTTGTGCTACTACCAGTCAGATCCTCTGCTCTTGGCCTTCTTAGTGTACATCTGTTGAGGAATGAAAGCGTGCATGCTCTCCGGCACGCGATCCCTTGTGCAGTGCTGGCCGACTAGAAAGGTTAATCGTGGAGATTTGCCTTGTTGAGAACTGCAGTGTATTGCCTTTTCTTTTTTTCCACCTGAAATGGTACATTCTATTCTGTTTTTCAAGGGTGTAGTTGATAATGTTATTCTTTAGGAACTGGCAGGTACAACTTAAACTAGGCCCGCTGTATCACTTTGACTATACATTTTAATACATTAGTGGTTAAAAAACCTCTTAGAACCTCAGTAAGTTTTCTCACACGTTAAGATCTTGAGGTTACCATGATTCGCTCAGTAAGTCATTTTCAAATTCTCTTTTGTAGGTCATCACAACATCTGTTTTCGGTGTTTTCTATTAAAAAAAAAAAAAAATGGGTACAATTAAGACATGTTGACTCTGAAGGCAGCTTTACGTTTGCACAGGTTTTTGTTTTGGAGTTTCAGATGATCCCAGAATAGTTAAAACGGGTTTAAATGAATGCCCCAGCCAAGAACCGATGTCCGCTTGATTGACAAAGGCCAAATCTTGTCACCTAATAAGTTCATTAGATTAAGGGTTAGTGCCCCGCAGTGTCCCTCTGTTTGCTGTCGTCTCGCTGCATCCGTGTACATGGGTGCTAATTCTGTTGGGAGGCTTGAAGCTAAAGCTTAGATTGGATCACAGTTGCTGCCATGGTTTACGCTCTTTCCAGTTTAAGAGGTGTTTTCTCTTGTGCAGTGGAGACCTTCGTGTTCTGGTATATCCTTCAGCTTAGTCGCAATCTGGTTTTGTGATCTATCCATGTAGCCACTCATCTGCCTATCAGACTCTCTGTCCATCCACTGATCTACGTATTGCCCCTCTCACCACATTATCTCCATTCTCAATCTACCATTTCTGTGTACCCCCCCCCCCCCGTTTGTGCCCATGTGTTGTGCTTCATGCCCCCTTGCGTGTTAACCCTTGGTTTCATGTGCATTTTCAGTGTTGCACTCCGTCAATAACCTCCCCCAGACCCCGTCTACGTACACAGTTACTACCTGCCGCATCCTGCACCAGGTCAAAGAGAACACCACCGTCACTCCCAGGTAAGTGAGCCCTACCTCTTTTTCACCGCTCCAGCAGGGAGTGACTTACGGTGACCTTGCGCCTACATTGCTGATGGCACAGGCTTTGCACCCCTGCCAACCTTTATAAAATGCCCTCCTTTTGCTTGCACCATTATTTCTAACTTTTTAAATTTGCATTTTGATTGCAGACCACACAAGTCCTGGCTTAAGCGCTTGCTGCAGCTCTTGAAACTATGAAAGATGGGCGTGATGCCAATGTAAGAGTGTGAACCTCCCAAGTCCCTGGCAATACTGCAGTAACTTCATGTACATGGTACATCGGCTGAGCGTACGATTGGGAGGTGAAAATTCAAAGACCACACATTAGCCAAGAATGGTAGATGGCAACAGTCCAGACGAAGGGCAGTGCGGCAGCCACACGGGCATGTTACTATCCGAACCCAGTTCTGATTCATTCATAGGCATGTCCGAAACCAATAGGACATGCATTTAGGGTGGTGATTATAGACTAAAGTGACAAGAAGTTAGTACTGAGCCTATAGAATGTACAAGCCATCACAACACAGCGGCTGATCTGTGGAATCTTTTACTGCTTTTTTTGTGTGCTGACAGCATACGTAACTCATTTATTGTTTGATTGGCTGAGATATCCAGGTCCCTAGGAATAAGCGTTGTGTTTTTTAGGTTAAATGGCTTTTAACAGCGGTGGTGATACCCAGGTGTGACATTCGCACCTAGGTATGGGTGATTTAGATCTTTGCAGATGGGTTACTCCATCACAACGGTGACTGTTATCCCGTCCGCCGAAATATAAACCCATTATATCCTATCGGATTTATATATTGGCAGACCAGATATCTGTCACCGTTGTGACGGCGTAGCCCGTCCGCCAAGATGTTAATCAGGCCCTTAGGCATCCCATAAAATAAGTGACCACATTTCTTCACAATCTTTTATTAGGGGTTCTATTGAGTGTTTTATGAACTCTCATGTACCCATGGTACAAGGTGTGCATCCTTCTAAATGTAATCCCACCTGGTGACCTTTGCCGCCATCGCCATCTGACACTCGAGGAAGACTTTCTATACTTCTCTTCATGCTACCCCTAGTCTGTGAGACACCCCAGCAGTCTGGCAAAGGCAGTAAGGGATCTAGAGAGCTGTGTGGTCACCATAGAGGCCTCCCGTTTTATTTCTTCTGCTGTAGTGTAAGGGCATTGTATCCTGGGAAGAAAATGGATGTTTGGAAGCCATTGATTTACAGAAAAGATATTTGTTGTAGCACACTACATGTACCTGACATTACTGCAGAACTGCCAGGCAAAGAGCGGGTCTGGCTGCTACTGAGTGAAATGTGACATGCTAGGGGTGGAGGATGCAGTGTACATCACTTCCTACAGCCTTAAAAGCTGCAAGTTGCTGTGTGTCCTCACCTCACAAGAGCGGACCACTCGGTGTAGCAGTGTGGACACCAGGAACGGCAGCTTGGCATCAACCTGGTTACCTTTTCAGTGTGCAATTCATTGATGCCCAGATATTCACATGGGCATCAGTCTTGAATACTGAAAGGCATCCAGATTGAGTTGTTGTAAGGATGGGCGTGTGCCATCCTCCTCCTGACCTGTTGCCATTCAAGCAGTGGGCATGATGCCTTCACAGAACACCGGACCCTTCTTTTTTTTTTTTTTTTTTTTTATTATACTTATATTAACAACTAATCACTAATCTGACATCTTTGCCTGCTTTAACAGAGTGGATTTCGTCACTAACGAAACAATTTTTGCCATCAGATCCTAACCGCATGGAGAGGAGCCAGCAGCCTCCTTTTATTGTAATTTATCAAAGTTCTCTTTTTAAAAACAGTAATCGAAAATGTTTGTGCTTCTCAGCAAATCTTTTATTCTTGCTTTCTTTCCTAAAAATTCTCTCCCAATTTGGCAGCAGCTCGAAGGGGATTAGGATGTCCCCCACCGGGCAGGTACTAGCATTTGGATGGCTATCCTGAGCCTAGTTGGCTTTCACATATAAGAAAAAGCAAAAAAGATGTGGGGGGGATGGACGTTTTTGTCATAATGTAGTCCTCTTACAGTGCCTGGTTTCTCTCTCTCATATTGTAAGATTCAAAAAATGAATTTCCTTCCAAAAGGCTTTAGGGTGTAGTTCTAATTGAGCATTGAATTCAGATTCCTGCTCAAATCAGTTTCTCTCCTCATGCCGCCATTTCCTGATCTGCCAAACTTCGGTGCACTTTCCAACATGCTTACCTCTCAGTATTTACAGCTAAATAAAAACAGTCACATTGCAAAGAAAATGTACGCCTTCCCAGCATCATGCAGACACTTACTATAGCGAGGAGAAGATCCTAAACCCTGCATCGGGACCATTCTGAGGAGTTGGACGGGTATTGCTTTTTGGAGCTTGGTGTATCGATGATAACACTTTTTTAATTCGTCGTCTTCCCAGACAATGACGTATCCAAAAAATGAGTTATGCACTGTTGGTTGCCTTTTTTTTTTTTTTGCACCATTATTTTCAAAGTCTTAAATCTGGAATTAGATGAAGGTTATTCCTGACAGTAATGGTGAAAGAGTTTCTATTTCCTACATAGTGGATTTTTTTTTTTTTTTTTCTCCATGGCTTAATGATGCTTTGATGGTCAACCTGGATTTTCTTTCTGTGAGACTGATCATTCTCCCAAACCCTTTTATGAACTGTGGGCCTGATTCACAAAGGCAAGTTTAGACCTGAAGTCTAACTTAGTCCAAAAGTCTAACTTTACTACTTTTTGGTATTCACAAAGGTAAGTTAATAGTAGTTAAATTACTAGTCATAAAGTTCCTAGCAGTAACTTACCTCTGTGAATACCGAAAAGCAGCAAAGTGAGACTTTTGGACTAAATGAGACTTTTGGCTACACGTTACCATTGTGAATCGGGCCCTATGTCTTTTAAATTGTTGTATAGAATACAATCTGCTGCTTGGTCTTAAGATGTTTTGTTATGGTCAGTTGCAATCACATGGAACATACAGCAACTGTTGAGGTGAAGAAAAAAAATACATCATTTTAATATTTATGGATTACATTTTTTTTAGTTTTAACTCCACATAGTTTTCTAGAAACTCTGGTAAAAAGTGCAGCATGTATTTTGCTTGCACAGAAGATTTAGTTCCCAAAACCTAGTTCCTACTAGGTCATTTTTAACCAGCAGGTTATGCATTCTGGAGATTCATAATTTGCTTACCTTAAAGTGAATTAAAGTAGAACAGTGTTCTTGTTGGTCCCTAATGCACTGGACTGCACAGCCATGCAGCCCTCGTCTCATCCCAATACCTGCATTATTAAGTGCTACTTTAAACCTGAAGCCGATCCTATGTAAAGAATTTTTATGAGTGTTTACTTCTCCAACACATACTCAAGAGGCCCACAACCCATTTTCCTGTTTCTTCTTTAAGAGGATATGGACTTGCAGCGCAGAGGGGTGACTAATAGTTGGTGATATACTAGTACTACACAAACCCACAGTGCAACCTAAGATGAAGCTATCCATTTTCCCTTTCAAGCCATACAAAATTAGTGAATCCTTAATTGAAAAATCAAAGATACTTAAATGTGTAGTTTGTATTTGTTCTGTGCTTACTGTGATGACTAAACCACCTCAGGAACCTGTGTTTAACGCAAGTTCAAATTCTAGTCCGGTCTGCCTTTCGTCCTTTGTGAGGTTGTTGAAATGGACACCGTTGATTTGGGTAACAATAAACCTCCGTATCAGCACCTTGAAATGACTTCCGCAGTAAAAATGTTCTTCACAAATGGACTGTTATATCCCTGTGATCTTCGGAGTTTGCCTAGTCCAGGCATTTTCTTCCTAATGTGATTTGTGATATGCATTTGTCTTTCAGAGTGTATTTGAGAGAGATACTGGTTAAGATCCTGTGTGACTAAAGCTCAAATTTCTCCCTTCTCTTTTTCAGTCTTTATAATTCCCTTCTTCCCTCTTGTGGGATCTTTGAGAGCCTGAGATCTGCCGCGAGGGATTCCCAGCAGCTCTTGCCTGAATGTTTGACTGGTGTGGGGAGAGCAGGCATCGGTCAAGGCGCGCCCTTTGGACTGGTGACCCTCGTCAAGGAACATGGGATTTCTGCTGCCGTCTGTCCAACTCTCGGCGTTGGCCTTATGTCGGGGGCCACTCAGCCTGGTGGTCCTTCTTTAGAGCCCCCAACATCCTATCCCACCTTTTACCTAGGGGGCGAGTGGAAGCCCCTTCCCGTCCAGACTCTTGGAGGCTTCCACTTTACAAAATCCTTGCTGGGAAAGATGAGGCAAGATGACCGGACTTCAAGCCCACGTGTGGGGGGCCTGAGCCAAAACAGCATTTTCAGTATCAACCTGGTGGATAAGCTGAAACGGCTGCGGTTGAACAGTGTGGTGGAGAGGGGAGAGGCCTCCTTCCAGAAAGTGGTAGAATCGAAGATACCTTGGGACACTGACTAGACAGCTGCTTCCATTCTTGCTTAAACCAGATGCCTGCACTGTGGAGGTACCAGCAGGAAGGGGAACTCTTTAAAGAACATCAACAAAATGACTTGGGGATTTGGTAACACCTAAGGACCTTTGACCAAGCAAAGTCAGAGTGAACCCTGAGGCTGTGAAGGAAAGGAGCCTTTAACCTTTGTCAGTTGCCTGCTTGGTACTGTTTCTCTGCCCCTGCATCTCCAAGTGAAGCAGGTGAGCCATCCGAGCATAATGATGCTGTGGTGCTGTCTGTCTCGGACTCCAAGGACAAAGAGTCCACATTGCAGAAGGACTACCGATCCACGTCTGTCTCGCTGTGGAGTATGCACCAGGGTTGGTCACCGGAGATGCGTATGTGGCAGTCATCAATTGGCAGCTGCAGGTGTCTTCAGAGGCGAGGACCACAGGACATGGACCATTGCAGATTTCCCAACAGGCCACAGCTCCTGAAAGACTATTCGTGCAGTCGCATGTTGGATATACTGGACACTAAACCATCTTCCTTAAGCAAGGATAGCCTTTAAGGCTCTTGGAAAAATCTTCCTACTTTCCTACAGAGCCCCACTCTTTGCCACTCTGGGTTATTTTCCTCAGTTTCTGAAACTGAGTGATGGTAAAACCTTGTGTGCTCATGGCCATGTCCAGCTCCTGCTAATTTGTATACACCAAGGGGAGTGTAAACTGCTCAGGACAAAGTGGAATGAATAGGCTAATTAACACACTAGCTGTATGTCTCGTTGACAGTAGTAAAGGTGGGACACGCACCTTGTATTGTGTCAGCACTGACCTTTAACCTTTTTGTTTTTCCGTTAGACCTAGACAGTCCCACTGATGTGTTTGGCAGTCAGTAGCCAATCACATAAGCGGAGCCAACATGCTTTGCAATCGCTGAGTATATCGGCAGCTTGGAGACCGGGGAATCCTCCATTGACTACAGTACGTAACCTATTTATTGGGGTTTAGAAGAAGTTAATGTAGCCTCTTCCACTCTGCCCACAAGCAGACCTTTCGATAACTGTAAAATTACACTTTCCTCCAGCCAACACATGGTAATTTTGACACAAGGTAACTTTTGGGTTCCCTCAGGGTCCTACATTGATATTCAGCTCTGACCACTATCTTAATTCTTACTTTATTTGTTTTTTGCTTCTAAAGCAACTTTTTTTGGGTGTAATGATCACTTGCTGGACTGCTCCAGCAGAGAAGTGCAATAACATCTATGGACATTTTAATGCCTTTTAAATTAGTAGAAAGGAAGGTTTTCATCGTTTGGAATATTTCCTTCTACTTGCGCCTGCCCTGCCCAGCCTTTCCTTCATGGCAGCTACCGCACTGTGGGTTTGTGCACACGTGGTTGTGGCAGCGTAACCCTTCAACGCGACTCTGCTTCATGTGCTGACCATGTGCCATCTCGTCTTCCTTTTGCCTGGACCACTTTTAAGACCTTAGATTTTGGATTTTTAAAGTTCTGATTGACCTCTTTAACACTACTACTCGAGTCACGAGAGGGGATGTGGAGGGGCTGAAATGTCCCGCTCTTTTTAGACAACTAGGAGATGCTGTCTCTGACTGACGGAATAGAGCTGATGGAGTGCTGGAGTTGTTTATGTATGTTAATATTTTGGTAAAGACCGACAACATGATGGTAAGAAAGGGGTGGCCTTTGAAACAGATACATTGATTGTGGCATCAGAAAGTTAAGGATCTTTGTTAAAGTTTGGGATTTGTTTCGTATGGACAATGGGGGCCACTTTTTTCATTTTTTAAATAGTGGTGTTTGATATGAAACCAAGAAACTCGACTGGTTCCGGATAAAGATTTTTAAAGCCTCCCTCTTGTGAATCCCCTCCACTTCCTAGAACATTTACCTTAGCGTGCACAAGTAGTCCGTAGTATGAAATGTTACTTTCTTCAATTCATTGTTAAGTAACTGGAAACCTGATTATTTGTCTGGTTCTGTAGTACTGTAAGTAACGTATTACTGTGGCAAGCCAATGCTGGTAACCATATCGACCGATGTCACTCAATTCAGAAATTATTTTAGACATAAATTTAACTTGCCATCTTGAATTTTATGGAATCTTCATATTTTATTTCCGTTCTGGGAGAGAAGATGGTTTGGTATGGTGGCTGAGGAAGAAGCCTTAAATATTGCACTAACAGCCAACTCATACAATAGCAAATGCATACAAGGTGGTCCTCATGTTATCTTTTTGAAAGGTACATTTATTGGCCATATATTGACATGTTACGAACGAAATGTGTTTTGACACCAACACCTCGCACCGTCAACCCCAGGGCTGACGATCCCTCTGGATAAATGGTCATAGGACGTCTGTGTGTATATTGTAGGAGAAGTGTCTGTTTTTTTTTTTACTGTATCACAAAATACACTGGATGTAATAAATTTGTTTGAAAAATTTTTAATTACTGTGCCTAATTTGTTTCCTTTTCATATCTATTTTAAAGCTTCTATAAGACACTGTAAACAGCTGCGACTTCAAATGCACTGTATATGGTCGCCTTGGCCCAGAAGAAAATGTGTTAAAGATGTTTCATTGGACCAACACAAGTAATATCTTGGGCCCTTATTTACTAAAGTTTAACCCCTTTGCTGCTCTCTTGCGAGACACTGTTGTTAACAAAAAGGGCTTGGAACCCGCCCATTGCTTACCATTTGCTAGCTTCCGTGGCACTCTTCTTTACAGCTTCGTAATTCGTCAAGGCAGACCTAACATTTCCGTTCCTCTCTGTGGAGCGGGGACCAAGCACTGATCCTGAGTGACCAAGGTAATATTTTGTTCTGTTTAACTTTTAGTGCTCTGTTAACAGAAGGCGTGTGACTGGCAACAAACGTGCCCAGCAGGACAACCAAAATTGCAAAGATGTATTTTCTATAGTTAACTTTTTCTTTTATTTTGTCAAGTCTTCTTTTCTCACTTTGCACTCATGTTTTCTTTTGTTTTTGCTTGCTTTGCATCTGTAAAGATGAGGATTATTTTATTGCAAAGCAACAGTGTTTCTTTCTTATGTGTAACTTATGAAATGATGATTTAACACATAATCGTGTAGTTCACCCCACTCCAATCCAGGCCACATCAATCCACCTCACTCAATCCAATCCACCCCACTCCAGTCCAAACTACTCACCCCAATCCAATCCACCTCAATCCATGCCACCTTACCCCAGGCCAATCCACCCAACTCAATCCATGCCACCCCACTCAATCCAATCCACCCCACTCCCGTCCAAACCACTCACTCCAATCCAAACCACTCGCCCAATCTTCCCCACTTCAATCTTCCGCACTCCAGTCTGACCTGCTCAATTCAACAGTCTGCCCAACTCGAATCCAAAACAGTCTGCCCTGCTCCAATGTGCCCCTCTCCTAATCCAAAACAATCTGCCCACTCCAATCCAAAACAATCTGCCTGCCCCATTCCAGTCTGCCTGCCCCATTCCAGTCTGCCTGCCCCACTCCAATCTACCCTTATCCAATCCACCCAAAGTGTGATCAATCCAATCCACCTCACTCCAATCCACAACAATCTCCCCCAATCCACAACAATCTCCCCCAATCCAAAACAATCTGCTCCAATCCAAAACAATCTGCCCCACTTCAATCCACCCCACTTCATCCCAGTTTCCCCAATCCAATCTACCCCACTCCTTTCCATTAGAAATCTTCCCCATTCCAATCTGCTGCAATCCACCCACTCCATCCCAATCCAGCCCAATCCGATCCACCCCTCTCCAATCCAGTCTGCTCCAATCCAAAACAATCTGCTCCACTCCAATCTGCCTGCCAGACTTCAATCGGCCTGCCCCACTTCAATCCACCTCACCCCATTCCAATACACCCCCACCCCATAAAATACAATCTACCCCTATCCAATCCACAACAATCAGCCCCACTCGGATCCACCCCACTGCATCCAGATTCCCGCAATCCAATCCACCCAATTTACCAATCTAAAACAATCTGCCTCATTCCAATCTGCTGCAATCTACCCAATCCACCCCACACTCAATCTGCCCTACTCCCTCCCAAATTGCCCAACACTCCCTCCTAATCCACCCGCCCCCTCCCAATCCACCCCGCCCGCCCTTCTCCCTCCCAATCCACCCCGCTCCAGTCCTAAGCGGTCTGCCCCGATCCAGTCCTAAGCGGTCTGCCCCGATCCAGTCCAAAGCAGTCTGCCCCGCTCCAGTGTGCCCTAATCCAAAATAATCTGCCCCACCCCAATCCAGTCCACCCTACTCCATTCCACCACAGTCCAGTCCACCCCACTCAATCCAATCCATCCAGTCCACCACACTCAATCTACCCTACTCTAATCCACACCACTCTACCCCAATCCACCCCACTCTACCCCAGTCCAATCCACCCCACTCTACCCCAGTCCAATCCACCCCACTCTACCCCAGTCCACTAGACTCCAGTTCAGTTCACCCCACTAATTCAACCTATCCATCCCACCCCAGTTCAGTCCACCTCACTAATACAATCCATCCAGGCCACCATACTCCAGTCCAATCCTATCCACCCCTTTCGACTCCAGTCCACCTCACTTCACTCCATTCCACTACCCTCCGGTCCAGTCCAATTTCCTCACCCTCCTCTCCAATCTAATCCACCTCACCCCATTTTAATCCACCCCATCCAGTCCACCCACTCCAATCCACCCAATCCAACCTACTCTACCCCACTGCCCTCTACGGGACTCTCTGCCACTGAACTCTTCTCCACTCTACGGCATTTTACTCCAACAAATCCAGCCTGACACTCTACTTCCCCCCCAGGACACTCCACGCTACTAACTTTTAGCATGCTGAACAGCAGCCACACTGGCGTACAACATGGCAAAAACACATTGCTAAAGCCAATAGCTCTTGTGTAGGTGAGAAATATTGGCTTTGCCAATGCTTATTTACGTTTGAGGCTCTTCACACTTAAGCCCTCAGAGCTTTTGTTCCAGAAAAGATATCCAGGACAAATGTGCAGGCTTTTTTGTGGGGTGGGGGGGGTGGGGGGGTGGCTATGGACGGCTTTAGTTGTCTTTCTCTGAAACAAAAGGAGCAACCCAGGGACCCGGGCTGGATAATTTTGCAACAAAAAGGTGGTCCCTACGGGGAAGTGTAGACCTTGACTTCCACGGCAAGGTATCAAAATGGGGGTACAAACATCTCTAACACAAATAACTCCGTTATATATTTATTACATTTGTTACTTCTTTGGTTTAAGGAACTTTTATTTCAATTCATTACAATGTGGAGTAAGACTTATATTTGCTCTAAAAAAACAAGAGGTGCTCCAAAAAAAAGGGGGTCACGACACAGTGAAAGTGACTATAGGTGCAGAGAGTTCATACATGCTATGTACAGAAATATATAAATGTGACTGATGGGGATTGTAGAATTTTAGAGATCAACACCCACAGTGTGAGTGTCGATATCCACCATCAGTTTCTTAATAAAACACTGTCCACATGTTGTTTTTGTCAACGTTTCAACCCCTGGGAATAAAATATTTAGAACCTGATCATCAGGACACAAAGGTTGATGGGAGACACCAACTGATTGGGGCAATTAGTCTGCCAGTCGAATGTCTAAACATCAGTCTTCGAATTGTTCTCAAAATACGTATTCATGTATGTACAGAAGTGCAAGACTAAAGCGCACTTGACAAACCGATATCATTTTGTGGATTTAAGCTTCCTCTCAAAGTTTCAGCTCCCTCAATCACATTTAAAACATTAGTGCACTTTCCTGCAAGGAATCCGCTTGATTTGATCATCCTCCATGAGGTCCGGTTCCCACTGACCCACATATATGAATACATATTTTGATAACCATTTGAAGACTGCTTTTTAGTTGTCTTTCAGCAGACCTATTCTTTCCAATGCATAAAAGTGGGCTTCGAGCCAGCCCCTTGCTCATGATTGGGTGGCTTACTTGTCTATTTCAGCTCCCCGTTTGTATTTTGCTGGCTTTCATCCCTATTCTTTTTTTGGTAATATTTCTATATTATTTTTATTTCATCAACAGTCTCCAAAATAAAGTATCTCACAGCATGACATCTTTTTTGATAATCAAATTTATTGAGTTTATATGAACATAAAATAAACAAACAGTACAGCATGAGTCTCGATTCCGTACATATGGCCACATAGCAGCATAAACCTTGACACCACAGGTAAATAGTTAATGTTGCACCAATACAGTTTCGGGAGTATCCTACGTGCGGGAGACAGTAGCCATCACTCCAGCAAACCCAGCCATTTACCCCATAACCGCCGGTGCTTAGCCGGACAGCCTCGGGCTTCATATAAGGGAAGTTCCACCCACCCCCCTGCGCCATGTAGCAATTTTGGGTGGAGCAGGATTTTTCCAATCCATCGCTATATCACGCTTGGCTACTACTAGGGCAGTACCCAAGAATTTCTTATCCGCCCTCGATCCTTCTAGATCATTCGTGACACCCAGAAGTATATGTAATGGGCTGTGTGGAACCACCCATCCCAGCACCTCCGTGAGCTCCGCCTCCAATGCCTTCCAGTAAGGGGTTATATGTGGACAGGACCATACCATGTGAAAGAAATCTGCGCTGTTGTGCCCGCATCGCGCACAGGAGGGAGTCTCTGTAAGGTCTGCTCTGTAGAGACGGACGGGAGTAATGTAGGAAGCGTGGAGATAGTATAGTTGAATCAGGCGAAGCCTGGCTGAGGTCGTAATGCTTCTGGGAGCCATTAGGGCGTCTCGCCAGTCCTCGTCGTCTAGAGGGCCCAACCACGCCACCCATCTGGCCCTCAGGGAGTCAAGGGATGCTGGACCATTATTCATTGGTGAACGGTAAATCCTTGATATTTCTCCCCCCCCCCCCTCCCTTCCCCAGGTTCCCCATGGTGATTTGGGCTTTGAGGGGGCTGTGTTCTGGCAGGGATGTACCCGAAGATAGGTGTGAGTCTAGGGCATGACGGAGTTGCAAATACCTATAAAATTGGGATGGGTGGAGTGAGTGTCGTTGTTGCAGATCCGCAAAAGAGCAGATGTGATCACTGACCCAGACGTCTCCCAGCAGGGTGATACCTATGCGGTCCCAATTGTGAAAACCTGTTAGGCTACCCACCTCCCGTAACCACGTGCCGTGCCATAGGGGCGTTTGTTGCGTCAGTTTGCCCTTCCATTGGGTGTGTTCCGTAGTGCGGCGTGCCATGCCAGGAGGACTGTGCGGGTGACTGTGGGGAGGCCCTGGGGGACGGGTGAACCGTACATCATGGATTGAATTTGTGGGAAATCCAATGTGTGGAGTTCGGTCCTATAGGCAGGATCAGACCACCCCGTTAAACCGGTCATGCAAAACCAGCAGGCGGGTAGCAAGATGGTATAGGTGCAAGTTGGTGAGCCCCATACCGCCATCATAGGGCGGGATCTGACGGCGTGAGAATGCCATACGTGGTCGACAACCATTCCAAAGGAAGCGTGTAATAAGGCTATCTATGCCTCGAAACCAAGTGCACGGGAACTGAAGTGGGGTGTTCTGGATAACGTATAGGAACCGGGGGAGGATCATCATTTTAAAAAGTGCTATCCTCCCTAATGGATTCAGAGGCAGCTTCTGCCATTTCTGCAAGTCACTTCTGGTTCTGTTGGTTAGGGGAGTCACATTAAGTGCCCAGGCCAATTCTGGTAGGAGAGCTATCCATATTCCTAAGTATTTAAACAATTGCCGTCTAAGAGGGATGGTGGACTGCCAGTCGAAACACTCCTGCGAAAGATGTAAGGGGATTAGGGTCGATTTGGCTGGGTTAAGATGCAGCCCTGAAGCCTGTTCAAAGGACTGTAGGATCCGCAGGCATCGATGACCGGATCGCGCGGGGTCTGCAAGATATAGCAGTACATCATCTGCATAAAGTGCGATTTTTGTCTTCATGTGATCCCGCCCCGTTCCAGCCCAAGACCTGCGGATCCGTGCGGATGAGATGCGCCAGGGGCTCCATCGCCAACGTGAAAAGGAGGGGGGAGAGTGGGCAGCCCTGACGCGTCCCCCGTCCGATTGGAAAGGAGTGTGAGAGGGTTCCATTGACTAGCACTCGCGCCCTTGGCCTGGAGTAGAGAATACGAATCATGTGGTGAAATTTAGGGCCCATGGCCAATAAAACGTCCTCCAGGTAGCCCCAGTCCACAGAATCGAAGGCTTTTTCAAAATCCACCAGGAGGAGCGCTAGGTATGGGGTGAGCCGTTGGCTGTTGGCTAGGGCCAAGTGCAGACGTCTCGGGCAGTGTCTGGTGCCATGCGTCGGCATAAAACCGCACTGGTCGGGGTAGACCTGCTTTTCGAGGTGTGGTTTCAGACGCTGTGCTAGGAGCGTGGCGTATATTTTGACCTCTGTATTAATGAGGGAGATGGGTCGGTAGTCCGTGCACTCCGAAGAGGGTGGTTGTGTTTTGGGGATTAGAACAATCGTGGCCATATCGGTTTCCGGGGGGGAAGGAGCCCGTCTCCAGAGCTTCGTCGCAGAAGGCAGCGAGATGAGGGACAAGCGTGTCACGGTAGGCTGAGTAATATTCTTGAGGAAAACCGTCAGACCCGGGAGTTTTCCCGGCAGCCACCAGTGACCGCGCGCTGTGCACCTCCTCGTGCATGATCGGAGTCTCCAGACCGTCAGGCAGTCTTGTTGAGACGAGGCAGTTGGAGGTGTCCCAGGGCGGTCAGCTCCTTCAGTGAGGAGACTGGTTTCTGGGTGGCATATAGCGTGGAATAGTATTCTGCAAACGTTAGAGCCAGTGCTTGGGGAGAGCGATGGGTGGTGCCACTAGGGTCACGAATCTCCGGGATGATGCGGTGTGCTAGAGAGTATGACACCAGGCGGTGTAACATTTTCCCATTTTTGTCTCCCCAACCGTACAACCGGGCAACGGAAGAGCGCCACAGTAGTTTCGCTGAATCTAGGGACCGCTGTTTCAGCTCGTCCCGTATCAAGGACAGCTGACACTGTTGAGCGGCATCTGTTGATTCTGCCGTGGCTCTTTCAAGTTGGCAGGCTTGTGCTTCAAGGAGAGTGATGATATTTTCCCGCGCCTTTCTTTGATTTTTGAGACGGCTCTTAGCGAGACCTCGAATCGTGGCCTTACCAGCTTCCCATAGGGTGCCGGGGGAGGAGACGGAGCCGTGGTTTGTGAGGAAGTATTGCTTAACATCTTCATGGAGTGCTTCACGGACGTCTTTGTCTTGAAGGAACCAGGCATTCATCCTCCACATTGGGCGCAGGGCCGCGGCAGGTCACCCAGGGTTAGGAAGACTGGTGAGTGATCCGAGATACCTCGGAGGAGGATTTGTATGTCTTTAACTCTACGGCAGTCTGGCGCAGGCATAAAAATCATATTGATACGAGAGTGAGTACCGTGCGCAGCTGAGGTGTGTGAGTATTGGGATGCCCGTGGATTCCAAACGCTCCACACGTCACAGACCCCCATGGTTTCAGACCAAGTCGTCAGTCGTTTGGCGTGCGCATTGCCGACGGGGCCCCTGAAGCGTCACTTTCGACGTGCAGGACGGCGTTGAAGTCGCCGCCCACCACCGTCATGCCATGGGGCAGGGAGGAGAGCGTCACAGCATGACCGCTTTACACTCCATTAGACATATTTAGTCAACCGTTTGCATTTATATTCTGGGCAAGACACAAAACCATATTCATATAAAATGTGTATCCCCACCATTACCCTTCCATCCTTTCTCTCAAACCCTGTCTTTTGTCACGTTCAATCTATCTTCCCATGTAACAAACCAGCCCATTAGCCTGAATTTCACAAAGGCCACCTACTACTACACCACAGCAGTGGGTAGTGAGGGCCTGACGTACGGGTTCCCACATTTGTTCAAAGTGAATCACCTTATCATTTATTAGATATACAACACTTTCACGTGCAGCTCCTCTAGACACCTTAATTAACCTATATTCTTTGCCATACATGTTTTTAGGGGGACAGTGCATAATGTATGTATTAAGTCAGTCAGTCAAAATCTTTATTCAGTCAGTCTGACCATAAAAGCACAAAATAGTGTGACGGATATCCCGTCTGCTGAAATATAAATCCCATAGGATATTATGAGATTTATATTTCAGCAGATGTATATTTCAGGGGACGGGATCCCGTCACCGTTGTGACGGAGTATCCCGTCCGCTGGAATCTAAATCCGGCCCATTGTCACAAGTTCATAAAATTAATCTATCATAACACATAATATGTATTGAGTCAAAATGCTGTGCCCTGCACCTCCAAAATTCTGAATGAGCCAAAAGGCTACATTAATGTAAGTGTTGTGACAGCCAATGGCTGTTACGCAATACTTTGAAGTACAAAAATTTAAGTCTGGCCTTTCTCAGTAGTCTGTCATGCAAGGTGAACAAATTTGACCGGTCTTCTGATGTATATTTTTGTTGGAAAGCCATTTACCAATAACGCCTAACAGTGTCTTGTGTGAGAATGGAGTATGTGTGGTTGATAAGAGTCCTCTACAATCCCCCCGACTCCACTCCTCTTAATTTCCCTAATTTCTTATGGGTGAAATCCGAAAAGGGAGTGAATCTTAGTGTTGCTGACCACTTATTGAGTTGTATGTGTTGCAATTGTGTCGGTAGCGATGTCTTAATCCTCAATTACCTAGTTATACCTTGGTGCCGCTACGATCTTGACTGATTGCCTTCTACCCGAAAGAACAACTACGTTTGGGACCATTTCTCGAAGTCCGAGGACATCTTAGCCATAAACGGTCCAATATTGTTCTGCCATCCTCTCCAGTCCCCTGCCTTGGTAAAATACCTAATTATCCCAGGCTCTGTCAAGCCAAGTTAATGGACAAACCCGCTACACCTGTGAGCGGGAATGTCAGTTGTCATTAAGATGTTATCTGCGTATAAAAAGGTTTTCATGGGACCGACAATAGTTGTAATGCCTTCAATTGATGATGATCGCATTGCCACTGCAAGGGGTTTCAATGCCAAAAAAATGAAAATGGCAAATTACACAAACAGAGGGCTTGTTTTATAGCCATTTGTCCCTTCAAATTGCTTTATTGCCCCAACCAAACCGTTCCAGTGTTCTGAAGAGGTATCCATTCTGCACCGTCAAATGCTTTCTCCGCATCCAATGAAATGGCGAGTGCCTCCTCCTCTTTGGAATCTCTTCGCTCAAGGGAAAGGGTTTCAGGAGGTCCGCCCAGGCACAGAACCAACTTGGGAGTGATGTATCGGGGAGGGTATGACCTTTCGTAACCTGATCCCTAAGATTTTAGACCATATTTTTATAACCTGAGAAAATAGAGATGGTTCTGTAACTTCCACACTCCAGTGGATCATTTCATTCTTTTGGAAGAAGTGCTGTAATGGCTTTGTTAGATATAGGGCCAACCTTCTGCCTGTTTAAATCCCTCTATTAGACGGGCTCACTGTCCCTTGCCTCTTTTATAGAATTCCCCAGGGGTCAGTCCTCACCGGGGGAAGTGGGAAGGCCCGATATAACTTCATTGATCTCCTGAAGGATATTACTGACACTAACTAGGTCCTTTCCCTCCACTCTTACTCTGGGTAGCCATAGGGCTTGCATAATTTCCGTGCAAATGTTCATAAATCTGTGCAGAGGCTTTGACAGTGACCTGCAGGTGACAAGATCACCCCTCGCGCTCTTTATCACAGGTATGGCTGGCTGGCCTACCATCTTTGGCAGTAGTACATCTCTATTCTTGTATTTGTCTCGCGCAGACCAGGACAAGGCCGTTTCAGCCTTAAATAGCAGCAGGCGTGTTCTAGTAAACCAATATTTGTGAATGCTTTTGTCCGAAATACAAGCATTCACGATTAAAGATCCTTTCATTAGATGCACCGATTTGTTTTGCAAACCTACCCAACATTTATACTGGGGTACCCATTGAAACAAGGAGCATTCTCAAAGTGCATCATGGGAAGAAACCGATCTACCCCAGCTAGAAATTGTGGCTCCCTGGAGGACAGTGTCGCTTGAGTATGGATGCTCCTTCTTGAAGCCCCCACTTTGAAAAAAGTGAGAACACTGAAGCAATCCTCCGGATGCGCCCCCCAGATTCTAGAACTCCCCTCAAAGCGCTCAAAAAGCGAACTGAAAACGTACCTTACCAGCACCACTTCCGTAAAACACAATTGGGACTGTGGCATTTCACCATCTCCCCTTTATGAACAGACTTCTGCCTCTTGGTAAAATCATTTAGGTAAATAACCTAGATCTTGCTCTGACTGTAATTTGTGGCCATATAGTCTGGTACCTTTTTATGCATTCGAATGTATATGATGCTGATTGCAGTCTTCTTAATTAGCCCATCACCATACCTCATTCCCTACTGATGTATACCTCCCTTTTTAAATTTTTTTTTTTTTTTTTTTTAAAACAAATCTATTTATTTAGTCTGTGATTTCTCAAACTTTGACTACCTGATGTAGAAATTACTAATTTGTATAACACTCAGATTCCCTGCGTATTATTCGCACTCTACAAAATTGTTAGTAAATAAAATAAATAGTTTTGTTCTTTCATGTTCATGAACCAGTAGAACTAATCCCTAGTTATGAGCTGAAGGGGTATTCTTATACACCAGGGCCCGTATTACAGAAGTGCCCCGGGCGCACAACCGGCGTTTGTGCACCCCCAGGGCACTTTGGTATTACAGAAGGGGCTGCAGACGCTTGTGCGGGCACTTCTGTAATACAGATAGCGCTGATGCAACATGTGCAACAGCGCTATCTCAAGAGGGTGTTCCCTTGTTTGCATGGGGGTGTGGCCCCATGCAAATGAGAGAATCTCTTTTCCTCTTTGCCTGCGCTATGTTATGGATACTGGCGCAGAGGTAAAGAAGCTGTCGGGAGGTGCATTGTCAGTGCGCCCCCCTAATGGCAGCCCCCTGAAGGGGGCCAAGGGGGTCCTATGGACTCCCCAGCCATCCCCTTGCAGGTGGGTGCAGTCACTCGCTGAACCCACCTGCAAGGGGATCGCTCTACCACTTAAACAGTGAAACACAGAACGGCTTTGAAGCATTGGCTTCGTATTTAACTTGAATGGCAGCACCCATTTGAGACTGCCCTGAGGGCAGCGCATTCAACCTAATAGGGTGCACTTTCCTTGTTTGCACATGGCGCACCAGTTTGAAGGTGCGCCTTGGCGTAAACAGGGAAAGTGCACCCTAAAAGTAATAGGGCTGCTGTTTAACAAGATTTAATATATTGTGCTTACAGGATAAGAAAATTTAGGAACAATGATCAACTCTATGTAGCCTTTGCATTACAGCATAAGGGTAGCCCTTAGCTGGTATACCACTGGAGATTGTCGTCTGAATGAAAATGTGGTGGTATTTTTTGGCTCAAAAGACCATCTAGGGCAGATTAAAACACACTCTACACAAAAAGCAGGGTTGGCTGGTAATGCTAATATCTCTTTCCCAGATGTACGTAACCTTACTGCTCCCAGTGAATATTATTGCTTAGATATTCAAGACAAGGGTCAGTGGTAGGGTAGATAATGTTTGACACCCCCAACCCTTGTGCACAAGATGCAACATGTGAAGCTAAAATAGACTCATGCTACAAAGCAAGTTACGTACTTGCAACAGTGGTTTTCAACTTAAAAAAAGTTTCATTTGAGAAGGAGCTAGAACAAACTAATGCAGCATAAAACTATAATTTCTATACAATGCTACTTCACAATACATCATGGCAGTGAAAATACAGATCTGAAGATGGGATTTAAGGCGGTTTTCAAGTCAACATCACAGAGTCATTTAAAACACATATTGCTGACATCCAAATGTTCCACTTTGACAAAACAAATAAGATACTATCCAACCCAGCAGCAGGTGTCCGAAAGATGCACAACATGTGAACCTTTAGTAGAGATAACCTGCCTAGCCGTTGTTAAATGTAAATGAATTCTTCTTTACATATCACTTTACAAGCCTGGGCGTACGTGAAGTACATTTTGAACTACACGTAGCTATGCAAATTGCGTAGTGCGTAGCTGTGTGCTTGACTGCACTGTACAATAATTGCCAAAGGCATCTTGCACAGTGCAAGTTAAGATAAAATAAATATCTCTGTCTTTATATGCTAAAAATGCATATAGTCATTTCACAAAAGTGAAAACGATAAATTAACAAGCAGTGAGAGACGTGATGATTTTGGGATCCTCCCTAACCTAGGGAGAGAACCAAGCAGATGCCTTGAAAACAAAAAGCACATCTTTTGAACGATTCAGTGGTGGTCCCATCCTCTTAGGACCACCCCAAGCACAGTTATTGGCAAAAATACAATCCCAAC
This sequence comes from Calotriton arnoldi, assembly GCA_963921515.1. Lineage (NCBI taxonomy): Eukaryota > Metazoa > Chordata > Amphibia > Caudata > Salamandridae > Calotriton > Calotriton arnoldi. The sequence goes on from CAWUFW010000173.1 coordinate 4,527,617, forward strand.
CAAAGGCCCTGCAAAGCATTATGGGACGAGATTAGCAGTGGGCAGTGAATATTATAGTATCCAATATCAAAATAATTCTACAAAGAGCTGCAGTTCCACTAGTCGTTACTAGATGTCCCTCACGAGTCAAATGCAAAAGCTTCATGAAAGGGTTTCAATGCTTTTGCATTTGACTCGTGAGGACATCTAGTAACGACTAGTTGAACTGCAGCTCTTTGTAGAATTATTTTGATATTGGACACTATAATATTCACTGCCCACTGCTAATCTCGTCCCATAATGCTTTGCAGGGCCTTTGGTTGGGATTGTATTTTTGCCCATAACATGTGCTTGGGGTGGTCCTAGGAGGAAGGGACCACCACTGAATCGTTCACATGATATGCTTTTTGTGTTCAAGGCATCTGCTTGGTCCTCCCCCTAGGTTAGGGGGACCCCAAAATCCTCACCTCTCTCATTGCTTGATATTTTATTGTCAAAGTTCACTTTTGTGAATTGGTTATATGCATTTTAGCATAGAAAATTGCTTTATCAAAGCATTTGTTGGTGTTTATTATACTGCTGCTACGCTATGTCAATTATAGTAGCACAAACTTTGCATGCTCCATGAGCGTAGCGAAGTATTATGCCCAGGGTTTCTTTACATGAGTTTTGAGCAGCATATTCTGTACTTGTTAAATTGGTTAAACAACATTCTGGATTTGACATATGCTTGGTTATGTGAAGTTTGTGAACGCTGGTCAAGGATTTCAAATCTTAAAACTTCCTTTTTAGGTTGTCGAAAGATAACTTGGGCTGGTCTACAGACATCAAACTTTCCCCAAATTGGAGATAGCCATTTACCTCGCTGTGGTCATACATGGTTTAAAATTGGTAAAGGATTCCACTATGTAAACAAGGATTGTATTTGTAATAATGGCATTGACACAACATCTGTGAACACTTGGGAGCCAATACCCCACCTATTTGTGGGCAGGACACAAGACTGTTGTGGATTCGCACCAGTAAATCAAACCTTTGACTCCATGAATTTGGGAAAGTTCGCCCGCCTTCACAAAGGGAGAAGCGTCTGACTTTTCGAGAGACACTTAAACTTTGCATATCCCTGGTTTTAGCCAACAACATTTTGAAATCTAGTACTTATAGTTTTGCTTTCCCTATTTCAAGTTTTAACATAGCTAAAAGTAAAGATGGGTGAAAATGACCCTCATGATATAGTCCGGGGCCGCTGCCATGTGCCCTGTCTTAGCCATACACGCTAATCTTGGTTTAACTCTTAATGACGCAGTAGATGAGAACTCACCGAGGTGTTGTCTGATTTCACCGTTAGGCTAGTACAATTCTCCCCTAAACCTTTAAGGATTTCTGAATTTTGTATGAGGTTTTCTTTGAGCGACTGCATTGTTTTTGCAAATGTGCCTTATAGAGAATATGTTGCTGTTTAAAGCTGAATCCACAGTCCAGATGCCCTCCTCCCTCGAATCCTTCTTTATATTCCCAGACTCACTGCTCTGAATTGCACCATCTCAGTATTGAACCCCTAAACTGCTCTGCTAATGCACGTCAACCTTGATCTTCTGGCAGCATTTCAGCTATTTCAGTCCTGGGCCCTCTACAAAAATGTCAGTTTTACCTCAATGCTATTCGGCAGCATTTCTTGCTTTGCCTCTATTAGGATCGACACACGGCTCTGGGGGTCAGTGCTGACATATGACCCATGCTTTTCAAGAAACCCACCCATTCACAATTCTGCCAATACACCTAACTTGCAAAGAACCCTGTTATATTATTAGGATCACACAGTTCTACCACTGTATCTAGAAGTTCATTCAAAGCCGGTAGCAGTGGAGGCTGCCCATAGGAGGCGCCGGGGCACCGACCCACTGCCTCGCTCTGCCGCTATTGCTCGGCATGTTACAGCTTTTACATGAAAACAAACCATCTCACTGATTGTTTGCTTGTAAAAGCTGAAATATTACGTTGCCAGCAGAAGAGAGCTCCACTAGCTGTATTGCACGTCAGGCGGGGGCTGTTTCAATACATATCTGACATGCTGAACTAGCATCCAGCAATGTAGGATGTCAGATTATGGAGATTCAACGCTTGTAAATCACACTCACTCTTGCCCTGTCATGCGTTGAAATCGAGAAAAAAGTTCTACATAGCTACCTTGAAACCTATTCTGGCTTCTGACTGGGTGGAAGCTCGAGGACCTGCCTCTGGTATGCTGCAGATGGAAGCGGGAGTTGGAAATCGAGGGCCTGCCTTGCAGACAAAGAGCATGTACGCTCATGCCAAAAACTGCCCCAGGTAAGTTTTTGTGTTTAGCACCCCGAGTGTGAGTTTGTCTGTGTGCTAGGGAGTGCATGTGTATGTCTATGTAATTGTCTCCTCCTGTCTTTGTGTGTGTTCCTGCGACTGTGTGTATGTATTTTTGCTTGTTTGCCTGAGTGTGTTTTAGTCAGGGCCAATAGAATTATGCGGCAGGGGAGGGCCACATTATGCAACAGGGTTGAGTAAATTATTCAGCAAGAAAAGTCAAATTATGTGGCACATTTTGGGATAGTATTACTTCATTATTTTCTCTTTTTTTTTTACTTAGCACTGTCTGCATTAGTTGCAACTCATTAGTACCAGTTTAACACCCAAACAAAGCAAATTGCTACAGAAAGGTGACCAGTCAACCTCTGCGTTTTGTGATAGCATTTCTTCATTATTTTGACATTTTTACCCTTTGTTACACACTGTCTGGGCATTGGTTGCACCTCATTTTAACACCCACATATAGCAATAAACCATCGTTGAATCTTTTCAAACGGCCTTCCCCTGCGTGGCAACATGTGTTGCTGCATTTTTATTAACTTTTGAGCTATGAACAATTTTTTTTTTGTTAAAATCTGCAGAATATGCAGCAGATGATGGATTATGTGGCAAATGTGGCTAATCAATAATTATGCTAAATTAGCCATGGGCGCACAATCGCATATTTCCTGTGGCCCTAGTTTTAGTGTATGTGCGTGCATGTGATTTGAAAGCCCGTATAGGGATTCGGCCCGGGGGTTGTCGAGGCTGGGGGGTGGAGAGTGCTTTTGGGTTGTGAGGCAAACCAGCCCAGCCTCACCACTTCCAAAATCCATCAGCCGCCACTGGCCGGTAGTACCCCATATTAATCCAGTGCTATAGCTGCACACAGTTGTTCATGAGCATTTTTATGTTGGATTGGAGTATCCGCCACTAATCAGACACTTCTCTACCAATGCAGATTTAAAGCTGATATGTGGCACCTGCTACTCTTCCTGTAGTGGGAATGACTCGCATCTCTACCAGGACCATTGTAGTTCCAACAATGTACCTCAATATCAGCAGCCTGCAGCATTACGGTCCTCCACATACACCTTTCAAAGCACCTCAGTCCCAACCTGCAGCAGTCTTTGCCATTCTAGCCTGGTCGGTACAACTCCATCATGTCCCACAGCTCCCCTTGCTATTGCAATATTTGGATCTAGATTATTTTGTTCATGCACTGAAGCATCCCCTGTTTTCCTTTAATGGAGCCCACAAAGAACCCTGGCAATGCAGATCTTCCCTTACAGTGGAGGATCTCTCATTCCCCAGCACTGGGAACAATGCACAGATCATTCGAATCACCTCTGTCCTAATCAGCAGCCGCTCTCCCCAGTCCACATTTTTAACCCAGACACAGCTGCTATGTCCCTGTCTCTCAGTCCCACCCTGTGAGACACCCTGGTTTACCAATTACTGGAGCCACGTAAAGCCTTTCCAATGCAAAACAATACTGACCTGCTGCATCCATGCCTATCCCAGTTATGGTTCAGGAACACAGCTCAACTAATAGCTGCATACCTGACCAGCAGCACTGCCTACCATATCCCATTACTGTGCCATAAATATAGCTCCTCCAAAGGACCTCACTCATAACCATACTCTGCAGCATCCTACCTAGTGCAGTGCTGCCAGTGCACCCCAATCCTGCAGTACCCCTGCTGTTTGAATACTTGGATCCACTGTACACTGGTGTACCTGGGTTCAGCAGCTTGGAATCTGCTCCCGTTGGAACTATGGACTACGAGGGATGCGCGGTTGTTTAAGAAGAAACTGAAAACGAGGCTCTTTGTATAAGTCTGAACCTCTTCTCATATTCTGAAACAGCGGCTTTCACGCCGGGACACTCCTTGGAGTAGCTGTGCACGTTATAAAATGCGATCATCATCCATCTACAGCTCCTTAGAAAACCTGATCTAGCCACCTTTGAGCATCCCTCCTATTCCAGATTAGGAATCGCAGCATTTGTCGAGTGACGGTATCTCACGCACAAGTCGATGTTGATGAAACTCCATCCTGCCCTCCAGCCCCCACGCGTTTCGAATACTGGATCCCACACACAGCATTGACGATTCAGCTCTGACCTACAGCAACCCCTTATACTTCAGTGCTTGGCCAGATCCAGCCGGAGCAGAAATCAATTGTGGAGGTTTTATCGATGGATATCAGGGGACCGGACAATGGCACTTTCAATTTTTTTTTAAAATGATATTCTTTATCATAAATCCTGCTTTTGGATCCTGGTAAAGTCATGCAGTTCATCTGTACCTACAGTTGTCATCTATATGGATTTACACTCCATGCTTCTCTCGTAGGATTGTGAAATGTCAATTTAATTAGCTGCTCGATTTACCCATTCAGAAGCCATCCCGTTTATGACTGCTTTAGCAGTCTCGCCATAAAAGCCATTTGGACCTATGACATTAAATTAGGTTATTACAACTATTGTCCTCATCGTGCAGTTGTCCGCTACGAGGATAAGTGAGCTTCTACCGCTCTCACCCAACAAGGCATTCAGTGAAGCATAACAAAATGGTGGTTTTCATAGATAATTCTTCAGGTTTAGCAAAGGCTGCAGTGAAATTTCACACGCAACACACAATCTGTCTCCCTATATTCTTTCCGTATTCAAATCTAGAGGTTGGATATATCCTCAACAATCCAGATTTGGGAGGGAGGGTCTTCAGGATCTGAAAAAAACCTTCAGATCCTTCGGGAGTCAATTTGTCACATCTTGAAGGTCTAATCCAGGCATAGCAGCCTCTCCTTTATCTCATTGTTGTATTATTGTTTTGTTGTTTTGTGCATGAAGTCTGATTCCCACATGTAGCTGCAAACTGCTGAAGTTAGATTTGTCAGTTGCTGAAGATGTCCTGTGCCTGTTAGGCCGGTGCACGGGCGATTGTTTAGACCTTAGAAGGATTGTCTTTTGCAAAAGGTAACTAGCACTTGTCTGAAAGGGAAGTGACCCTCTGAGTCCTGCCATCCAAAGAATATACTGTTCAGCCTGCATCCAGTGCAGCAGGGTCGTTGGTTTAAGAACTCAGGGCCTCATTTTTGAGGCCCCTTGCAGCATTTTTGAGCCGCCAGAGCATTACTTTTTTGACATTCCAGTGGCGCAATGTGCCACAGCATATTTACAAGGTCACAAGAAGCCACTTTACGTGGCTTTTCATGGCCTTGTAAATATGTGTCCCTTTCACGCAGAACACTGCGTGAAAGGGGCGTTCCATGGGTGTTGCTGTGGGTGTTTCCACGCTACACCCATGGAATCTGAAGCATTCCCAGATTTACGAGGAATTGTAAACCTGGGAATGTGTCTGATTCTAACGCCACCCCAGGGGTGGCGTTGGGGAGGTGCAATGAGGAGAAAAATCCTCATTTCTCCTCGTTTTTCCTCTTTCTAGGAGTGCTGCATTCTCCCCCACATTGATTGATTTTGTGCAGAAAGGTGTCCCTTCTTACACAAAATCAATCATCCCCGCAACGCAGGTACCCTTGCACCATGGTACAAGGGTGCCTGTGTTGGCGCTAGGCTGCTTTATTAGCGCCGGCGCTAGGCTGCTTTATTAGCGCCGGCGCAGGGGTCAGTACAGGAATGCACCGTATTCTTGTAAATATGGCGTATTCCTGCACTTTTAGAATGACACAGCGCAGAGCTGCAAAATTGCTTGCGGCACCGTGCTGCGCCATTCTATTGTAAATGAGGCCCCAATGCTTACGATTGCAACTATTGTTCTTGCAGTTTAAAGTCCCCTACATCTACATGATCTGTCTGGCTATTTAAAAACCTACAGTCTGACATAGATGCTATAAAAATGTACCTAATGGGACCGGAGTAAAGTATTTTTTATGAGCATGGGTAAAGCTTCACATGCACCACTTCTGTGCAATAGGGCTATAGTGCACTATTCTGGGAAGATGGCCCATAATTCGGGGGCTAGTAGATTACAGGACTAGGGGGCTTATTTACAAGCCCCCTGCGCTACCGGTGCGTCACTTTTAAAATGCTAAAAAGTGATGTATGGGTGGTGCAAGGGGCTTGTAAATAAGCTGCTAAGATTACAAGAGTGAATATGGCGAGGAACCAGGGTTGGACTGGGATGTAAAGTAGGCCCTGGCACCAAAATAAAAGTGGCCCCCATTAATGAATCCGATCGCTAAACAAGAGGTCCAGATTTCCAAATTAGGGCAGTTTTGCACTTAAAGATAGGCTGTATAGGTCTTTTGCAAGGTATGGGAGACCACATGCATGTGTGCTTGCTGCAGGCTATGTTTGTGGTAATAGCCGAAGCATAAAAATACAAACTTTAAAAAAAATCGGCCCACCAGACCATAAAACAGGCCCACATACTGACCTGTCGGACCACTCCGACCCTGTGCTTGTGTGATCTACTATTGCACACAATGAGGGGCAATTCCATTAAAATAGCTATTGGGTTAATACCCATATGGGGTATGGAGCTTTTTAAAAATAGCGTTTATATTTTCCTCAGTCTCACATTTCAAAGGAAACAACAGTCTGGTTAGCAAGAGTGCCCTGGCTGTCCTGTGAAAAATGAAACTAATTACCTATTGACAAGTTATCGACTGCTGAGCTGTCAAGTTGAAGCAGTAATGGGTTTAGTATCGGAGTTGGAGCTAATCCATAGCATGTTTAACAAATTAATGAGCTCAATAATAAAAATAACAGTGGAATTAAAATTGTAATCCATGGATATCAATAATTTTGGACCAAGGTACATGCAATGGTGCAGCTGCCAATAGGTTAGCAACATTATTGAACATTCGACTCGGTGTGTGAATGATAAGCGGTGCATACGCAGTATTAGATCTAATGTATTGCTTTGTAATTGCATTTATATAACGCTTACTAACCCTGACGAGGTGTAGAAGCACTTTTTCGGCAAGTAGCACGCTACTCCGGAACCCATAAAGGATTAGTGGTAAATTAGTATAGTGAAATATGAAAGTAATTTGAGTGGTGGATATGTTAGTCAGTTATTTGGACTGAGAAGGATCGTATGTGCTGCAGTTTACCCAAAATAGCAAGAGGGTCAGCGGCGGCTCCTCCGCTGTGGCGGAGGAGCATCGTCCCCACTTCCAGGAGCCCAAAGAAAATAAAAATAAAACGATAATAAACCGTGGTTTATTATCACTTTATTTTGTGTCCGGGAGTCTTGGGGGCAGGGCCAGGGGGATGACAGGCACCCACGGGAGTGGTATGCACTGTTATCAGTGCACATGACAGTTTGGCCCTCCGTCTCAGGCCGGCCAAACCGGCATGCGCACTTTGCATGTTCTCCACGCAGGCTGCATAACAGCCTGGGTAGAGAACATGCCCAGGCTTCCAGTCCCTGGCTGAGAGCTAACCCATGGCTCTCAGACCAATCACAACGCTGCACTACAGCGTTGTGATTGGCTCGGGGGAGCCTGGGTGCTTTCTGCTTCCGGCTGGAGCAGAGTGAGGATAGGAGGGATGACTAGAAGAGACGCAGATTTTTTTTTTTTTTTTTTTACTACCTCCCTGCCCCCCTTCTTTCGCCCCTCCCCACCCTCGATCGGTGCCAGCCGCCACTTAAGACGACTAACTGGTTGTGGTTAGTAGCAATTGGAGCTGCTTCAGCAATAATGTTTGTGCTAATCCAATGCAATGAAAATCATGATAAGTGCAATATAACCAAATGTATCGAATTGTAAATTCTGTCCAGATTTGCAATATTCAAGTTAATCTTCTGACGCTGAATAAAATATAAAATGTGGTAAATATCAATAATGAATGTAATATATTGGTGTTGCATTAATGGAACTGTCCATTATGAACACTGCTCTAAAATGCTACAATTGGAATAAACTAGGAATCTGGTTAGTTTCCGAACTCAGGACAACGCATTCCATCTTAATTAAAGTAGTGATTGTGCTAATGACAATATCTGGAGGTAATCCATAAAATTGCCTTAAAATAACCGGTCTTTATAGAAATGAACTAGGAGCAGATCTGCTACAAATCGGTGTGATCTAAAATATTTAATCTACGTTAATCAGACCTAGGCCAAGTCTGATGATGGACATTTCTAACCGAAGTATTAAAATTCTGGGAAGATTTTCTACTGTTTGAGTTAATAGCTACAGACCATAAATTAAGTAAATAAGTGTATTTTAACCAAAAAAAAAAAAAATGAGTAAGATTCCATAGTGCTGCCGACTAGATGGAGTAATTAATATTTTTATCAAAGTTAATCTGTTGCACCTGAAGAAATCTCAGTTGAGCTTGTCAATATTAGCGCTTGTGTGGTATCGATGCCCCCTTTATTGTTTAACCTCTAAATGGGTGAATGGGATCCCTACCAGCTGCACCCGGGGTCTGACTCTATACCAGTATGTCCCATTGGTTGATGCCCACTGAAGAAACGTCCGTAGCTGGGGGGGAAAAAAACCTCAAGACCCTCCTATGCCAGCCCTTTCAAAGACCATAGGCATTATTAAACCCAAGACTGGCATAATAAATTCACCGCCACCTATGAGCACTCTAAATTTACCCGCTATAAGCTACGTTGACTATAACCATCATTACTCTGGTGCACATCAGGTCCATGCATAATCCTACTCCTTGGATATCTCTTGTCCTTGCCCTTCCACTTTCTCCATTCTATTCTCTAAGGGGCAGACTCACTCCCACTCTTACAGTAACGCCATGCAGAACAATTACATGAAAATAATTTATTACAATAATTGATTCCAAATCAACAAAAAAGTATTGTGAATTTTGATTTTTTTTTTCTCCATCTTTTCATTCGGTTGGATTTGTAAAACACTGAGGACAATTTGGGTTTGACAGTTCAACCAGATACTAAAGCCATGACTCTTGGCTCTTCTGAAATGGCAACAAGACACAACTGTACACATTCTGGCAGAAGAGCTGCCTCTTTCAGGAGCTTTGCAGCAGGTCGTCCACGCTCCTGCGGCCGAAGTCCATCCATCCTTCGTAGTCCCTGTCGTGCATGGGGTGCCAGGGGCCCATCTCATGGTCCTTGTTAGAGAGGTCTGTGAACAGAGAGATAACACTGAGTGTCCTACATACAAATCTGATATTAATAGTCAAATATTTCAAAGATGGCTGTGGATGAAGATTTGAATAAAAAGTGGTCATCATGTGTTAATGTTGTGATATTGGGTGGCGCGACAGTTGTAACTCCATCTAAATCCTATCAAGCATGCTCAATTTCTGTCCACTATTACTGGTGAACTGCAGTCTTGTGTGTGTATGTTGTGGACGGGACTCTCGTACCTCAGCGGTACTTATGTATGTGTTACAGGGCAGCATGAAACTCCTAGCACATATCTGGAACAAGCTGGGTGAGTACATCCACCAGGCTGATCGCCAACCCTCCTAGATCACTGGCACGAGTACCACATATAGATCTTCTAGGGCCATCTTTTCTCATCGTTCCATTCTGGGATGCACCAAGTGAGAACACCCACCAAATTTATGTCCCCTCTCACCAAGGACATAATTTTAGTTGGCTCTGTGACTCTCTCTTTCATCTTTACGTTGGCTCCTTATCTTCTCGTCAGACTGGACCTCATTGTTGATCCATATTTCTTAGTCGAACAATCAACTGCAAGACCTCTACCCACCTGTCTATGACTTCAAATCAAGATAATGAAGTAGGTCTTGGCTTGTACATAGAAAAAAACCAGTTATGACTGCTGTGCCACCCAACGTCCTTATGTTAATATGTGATGACTGTGTGTTAACAGGTCACGCACCATGATGATACTCTTGTTCATATTTGAAATGCACAGTTATAATATATTTCTTGTCTAAATACTTTTAGCAGTTTTGTTTTTATACCTGAAGCCACAGTACGCTCTACATTATGCATCCAACCACGTTACTGAAAGAAGATTTTTGTTGTTGTTTTTGTTCTTCTTATAAACTCAATAAAATCACATTTAACAAAAGTGCATAAAGCGCTCCATGCTCACCTACAAATCATCCAGGTACTCATATTACCAATCATAGTCCGACCAGAAACGGAGCAACAACAAAACAGGAATGACAGGAAATGCTTAATGCCACAATTGCTAACCACTGGGAATTCGCAAAATTCCATTATTCTGTAGCTCATTTGTGCCCTAACTATGCAAATTAGTTATGACCTTCCCCTAAAGGAGCAGTGCAGCCTCAATGGTCAGGCCATAGCCCCTTTGCATGAGAACAGAGGCAATCCACAAGAGGTTTTGGATTCTTAAGGCCTCCTTCTTCTCATTGTTGTCTGTCCAACTGAGTTGCCCTAAGTGGCGCATGTGCCTAGGTATGGATCCCAAGTTGCCACACTTTGCTTGCGCACTTAAGCTCACTCTCACTGATGCTTATGCAGCAAGCAAGTCAAGAATTACAGGCTTTAAATCTATGAACTTTTACAGAGAGAATACGAGCTCCGACCCACTTCGAGATATAAATACATACAACTCCACCATGCAGGTAGAGCAGAAGGAGTAAACCGGATGAGGTCCCAGATAGCAGCCCTTTAGAAGGTTAGCCACTTCAAGAAGAAATCAACAGGCAGGCAGTCAGTCTCACAAATTTACCTCGCCATAAATAACAATAAATCAGGTACACTGCTTTAATGGAAGACCTAGCCTGGGAGGGCGCTCTGATGCACCTTAGACAGGTAGTGATTTAAGTCCAGCCTAATATTAATCCAACTAAAAGTCTTTATAGAACTTACTATGGCCTCATAGATATGAATTTGTAATTTGCACCGCTGGAGCGTCACAAAAAGTGATGCTCCGGTGGCGTAAAGAGCTCGTAATTAAGCCCCGTTATTTGCACCTCCGGGAAACAGCAGAAGTAAGGTCTGAAACGCTACATCAAACAAGCGGTGTATTATGCGCAAAACCAACTAAAGTAAAGATACCTAGGGGCCAATTTACTAAAATCTCATGCGACGCATTGCAGCAGGCAAAAAAGTTGCGATATGTTGCGCGAGAAGAAGAGAGCAGGAGAGCGCCATATTTACAGAAATATGGCACTCTCCTCCCCTCTCCCTAGTATCGGCGCTGAAATTAGTTGCTGTGTGCCACGCACACACCTTTACACCACAGTGTAAGGGTGTCTGCGTGAGTCTAGCATAGGTTTTATACTGGAAGGATAGCCTTCCAGTACAAAGTTCTATGCACAGACGAACTTTAAACTGTTTCCCAGTTTGTATGTGTGCCGTACAGTGCAGCACACAAGTCAGAATAGAAAGGAGAAATGAAAGCATTTCTCCTTCATAGCTCCTACTTGAAATGGGCGCTATTTTCTGACGCTAAACCCTGTCTATTCTTTTAAGTAAGTAAGACTTACTGTCAGAAACCTTGGGTGGTTCCATGGGAATGCCCATCCACCATACACGGTACGCCCTCTTGGTGCTAAGTAATGCAAAGCAGCGCAATGTGCTGTTTTGCTTTACTTTCAAGTGATTTTCCAGCGCTAAACAAGTTTAGTGCTGGAAAGTAAGGGCCTCAATTACAGAAAAATAATGCAGCACAGCACCACAAGCTATTTTGCTGTGCCGAGCTGCGTCGTTTTAAAAGCACAGGGATGCGTCGTATTAACAGACGCATCCATGTAACTTTCCCCAGCACTGGCGCACCATTGGCTGCCATGCGCCAGTGCAGGCACCCTTGTGCAATGTTGCAAGAGTGCCTGCGTTTGCGGGGGTGATTGTTTTTGTGCAGGAAGGGACACCTTCCTGCACAAAAACAATAATTGATGGCATTTTCCTCTTTCTATGCATGCTGCAGAATGCAGCACACATAGAAAGAGGAAAAAACAATGAGGTATAAAAGTATTTCTCCTCGTTGCACCACTCCTATGCTGCCCCTGGGGAGGCATAGGATTCCGACGCATTCCCAGCTTTACAAAACGTTGTAAATCTGGGTATGTCTCTGGGTCTATGGATGTTGTGTGGGAACACCCACAGCAACACCCATGGAATGTCCCTTTCACTCAGAGTAAGGCCTGAAAGGAAGCCATATTTACAAGGCCATGAAAAGTCAAGCAAGGTGACTTTACGTGGCCTTGTAAATATGGGCAGGCACACTGCGCCGCCGGTGCGTCACAAAAAGTGGCGCACCGGTGGCGCAATGGCCTTGTAATGAGGCCCTAAAAAGGTAAAAAAAGAATTTGAGTTGATTTGCATCACTGTTGTGACTCCAGCACTGCGTAAAATCTTAGTAAATCGACCCCTTAGTCGGGCCGGACTGGCCGTAGCAGGCACCGGGCATTTCCCCGGTGAGCCGGAAGGGTGGGGTGCGGTTTTCTACCAATGGGGGCCATTTTTAGGTCTCGCGCCTAGTGTTGCACTGTGCAGCGCGAGACATTTAGTAGGTGAAAAACGGGGATTCAGCACTGACCTAGGAATCGCACACGCTCGTGCGTGTGCGATTCCTTTTGTGCTACCCCATTGGCCTTTTCGTGCGTCTTTTTATAAAAGACTGCACGCAATTGGCTAAAGGCGGGCGCATTGCACCGGCCATGGCCTATTGGTGTCTATTACACGCTTGGTGCGCGTAATAGACACCAATAGGCCATGGGAGGAGCAATGCTCCTCCCATTGCCTTTTGGTGTCTATTACGCGCTTGGTGCGCGTAATAGACACCAATAGGCCATGTGGTTTCAATTATCGTGCCCAGACACGGGCGTGATAATTGAAATCACATGCTTAGCTGTGGCGCGCGTGCGCGCACCACTTGCAGGCTTCTTTGTTTTCCCTATCGCGATCGCGTTCATTTTCTACGATTGGCTGCGCATGCTGAAGGTCGTAGCCTCCTTCCATAATGCCAGCATGCTGTCAGAGGTATTGGACTGCTGTGAGTTTGCTCGGATTCACGGGATGTGTAGACCTCGCTGGGACTCAAATCTGCATTTCTGCAGCAGTGCTTTCTGTTCTCTCCCCCTCCCCTGAGTTACGCTGTCCCTGTACTTTTAAATTTCGTTTCCAGGGGGGCATGAGACATTGTAGTCCTTCCACTTTCCCTTTTTAAGCATGTTGGGGCTTCAGGGCCTGGGGGCGGCTATGTGCCTTTCTTATTTTCTACATGAGCCCAATTTTATCATGCTCCCCCATCGCTGCCATGTGTCATCACTGCTTGTAAAACTGTTAACAAGCCATAACACGCACATTCCAGAGCCCCGCGCTACTGTGGTGGTCCGCAAAAGCCTCTACACATTACATTTCCCTACCATCGCTGCGCTCTCCAGCCTCTTTCCATTTTTCAGCAGCAGGCAGAGAAAATGTCAAAACGATGCAGTCTGTGGGCTGCTACTGGTCATTTAATCATGCAGATGCCGTTTGGAAGGTTGTATGATCAAGTGCAGGAGCCCTACGAGAGAAAATAGAACAAGCATTTGCAATGCAATAGGTCTCGCATTTACTAGAGTTTGAGCTATTGGCATTATAGATTATTTACAATGCCTTTAATTAATGTGTTGGTTTTTGAAACAAATAAATAAAAGGCATTGTCATTTACAATGCCAATGGCATAAACTCTCGCAAATGCAAGACCTATTGCATTGTAAAAGCTTGTATTAATGTGTTTTGAAAACCTGCAAGCGGTGCGTAAACACGCACTTTGTACTTCTAGTCGTTGTTTACGAGAAGCAAGGCTGCCAGTAACCGCGCCTCGTTTACTGCCAGCCTTGCTTCTCGTAAGCAACGACTAGAAGTACAAAGTGCGTGTTTACGCACCGCTTGCAGGTTTTCAAAACATAAATAAAAGGCATTGTCATTTACAATGACAATAGCTCAAACTCTTGTAAATGCGAGACCTATTGCATTGCCAATGCTTGTTGTTACTGGGAGCCAGTTTTGCAGCAGTGCTGCAAAAAATTGGACCTTTGTCACAAAAGCGCAGCAGCAGTGGTCCTGCCAGAAACCCATCCCACCCACGGCAGTCGGACGTAATTGCCAATGCTGGTTTGCTATCCCAGTCCGGCCCTGCTCCTTAGTATGTCCCTCCAGATTCTTCCCACTCACTACACCCTCCTACAGCTAAGTTGTGAAATCCTGCGACTGCTCGAAACGCCAGGCAAAAGTCCGTATTCGCCTTTCAAGACTAGTTCTATTTTTATTACATTTTATTAAATTGCCTTTGGTTAGAACTGCTGGTTTGCATAGATGATGCCACCCTGCTCTCTAGTGGTTTGCAATGTGTACTGCAGCTTAAAAAAGTGCATTTATATCGACAATTTGTAAGTGAGGCCTGCCAATTTTTGTAGCTGCCCCAAGAGCTTAAATTACATTTTTGGCGTAGGAAATTGTAGTGTTGAGCTCTAGTGGTCGCGCGCAGGCGCGATGACGTCAGCGCGGCCGCCATCTTGGCGGCGGGATTAGCGCCAGACATCGGAGCGGCACGGACGTGTTCCCGGCGCTCTCCTCTAGATTACATCTTTGCCAATAAAGAGAGTTACACCAACGCTGTGTAGCACGTGATTTGTGGGGCAGTAATACCAACATTACAGTGGCGACGAGATCAAGAAAAAAAAAAAAAAAAAAAAAAATTTCGGAAAAAAAAAACGAACCACATCTAGCACAGTCGGAGGACACGAGGACTCACAGGAGACGTGGCAAAGCGGGAGAGCGTGGCAGAGGACGGTCCCACTGCGAACCAGAACCACCGGTACAGGTAGTGGTGATCAGGGACAGCGCACAGCCCCAATACATAGAAGGGTGGAGAATAGGGGGACAGGAGGCGACACCCCACACCCCACAGGACATCCAAGGCCCTGGCGGAGGTGGAGCAGCGCAGCGACGGGGGAGCCCAGGGGCCCCACCACGACCACACACCTCCCAGAAGCACAGGCACACCAGGCAGTCCAAGAGGTAACGCAGAGGCACAGGAAGGTAACGCGACAAGGTGCGCGCAGGCGTCTACACTCACGACGCCCATACCCTTTCTACCGAAACCAGGCGAACCCCTGATGAAATGGGAAGACTGGTGGGAGTACTTCACGAACTACCTAGAGGCCCTAGAAGACGAAAACGGAGAGGCCTTCCCCAGCAAAAGGAAGAAAAGGATATTACTCCACAACCTAGGCCCGGAAGGACTCAGAGTTTTCCAGAACCTAGTCCCCATGCAACGGCTGGCCGCAGACGATGATGTGTTCCAGCATGCGATCGATGACCTGAACAACCATTACAGACCTGCAGTGTGCACGTCCATAGACAGATACACCTTCCAACAAAGGAAACAAGCGGGAGAAGAGTCCATAGATGACTACGTGGCAGCGTTGAGGAAATTGGCGATCACATGCAAATTCGGCGCCTTGCACGACGAATTTATCAAAGACCAGATAGTCATGCACACGAAGAACACAGCAATCCAAGACAAGTTGTGGGTCAACGGGGACGCCACACTGAAGGATGTCATTGCCATGGTAAAAAAGGCGGAGCTATCAAAGAGATGTGCCGAGGCAGCGAAAAAAGACAATACAGAGCGGACTATGGTCAATAGAGTTACGGTATTAGAACCTCCGGGCAGAGGAAAAAGAAGGAGACTGAAGGGAGAGCCCAAAGTAATTGGACTCCACAATCCACACAGGCACAGAAATCAAACAGGGAGAGTAACACCACGTGCTACAGGTGCGGCAGTTCATTCCACGCGGCAAATGACAAGCGATGTCCAGCCTTCCGAGCCAAGTGTATGTACTGCGGACTTGTCGGACACTATGAAAAGTGTGTCGCCGCAAGGTGAAGCGGTCAACAGTCAAGTACGTCACACAAGACAAGGGAGGTGTAGAGGAAGAAGAAGAGGAAGACGACGTGTTGTGCATCGACGATCAAGTTCTAGGCATAGAAGGAAGGCGCTCCAAGAAACCGCAGTGTGATATGGTCGTGGGAGGTGTCCAAATCAAGATGGTGGCGGATTCCGGCTCTCCATTTACCATCATTCAAAGTCAGTATGGGACGAGAACTTCAAACCCAGCCTGGGATCACACCTCGAGCCCCCAGACATACGTCCAGTCACGTTCACAGGAGAACCCATCCCGATGGAGGGATATCGAGTCCTGAAATTTGAGTTCAAGAACCGCTGTGCAGAGTGCAAATTGTACGTAGCAGAAAAAGGTCCTTCTGTCCTGGGATGGATGGACCAGGGCGAACTGGGCATACAATTGAACCCAGGAGGGGACACGCAAGTCCTGATGACCGGCACAGATAACCAACCAGACTTCGTTAAGATGAAAAGAGAATTCCCCACGGTATTCGGAGGCAAAGTGGGAAAACTGGCGAAATTCACACATAGAATCGAACTCAGGGACAACGCCAAACCGGTATCCCACAAGGTGAGGAACATACCGCTAGCAGTCAGGGAAGCAGTGCAAAAGAGTTGCAACGATTAGAAGAAGAAGGGATCATCGAACCTATCAACAGCTCGGAGTGGTTGGCCCCGTTGGTAGTAGCGAGAAACCCAATGGCAAAGTTCGTTTGTGTGTGGACCTGCGCGAATTAAACAAGTGCATAGTCGTAGAAAAATTCCCATTGCCTAGAATAGACGAAATGCTGGCGAAGACGGAAGGTATAAAATGGTTTTCCACAGTAGATCTTGCCTCTGCCTATCATCAGATAGCACTGCACAGCACGAGTAGGAAACTAACGTCCTTCATTACACCATTTGGATGTTACCAGTTCCGCAGGATGCCGTTTGGCCTGGCATCAGCAGCTGCGGTATTCCAAAAGCTGATGCACAAACTATTCAAGGACATTGAGGGAGTACAATACTTCCAAGACGACATCTTGGTGATGGGCAAAGACCGAGCCGACCATAACACAAAACTAGCAATGGTGTTACAAGTTTTGGAAAGGAATGGCCTGACAGCCGAATGGGAGAAATGCAGACTAGGGATGGCGTCTGTCACATACTTGGGTCATGAGATTAGTGACCAAGGCATCACACCCAAACACGCAAATGTCAGAGCAATATGTGAAGCTCCGGCGCCGACAAGCAAGGAAGAAGTGAGATCGTTCTTAGGGATGGCCGAATATTACAGCAAGTTCGTGCAACACTTCGCCACCAAGACACATCACCTGCGACTACTGGTACGAGACAAGACAGCCTTCCAGTGGACAGAGGAAGCGCAAGGGGAGTTTCAGAAAATCAAGGAGGATGTCAGCAGAGCGGTCCCCTGCAAGGTTATGATCCGCACGGAGAATCCATATTAACCACAGATGCGAGTGATAAAGGCCTAGGGGCAGTCCTCATGCAGAGAAAGAAAGAATGGAGAGCAAGCGACCATCAGCTTTGCGTCAAGGACATTGTCACCCACAGAACAGAAGTTCAGCGTGATAGAAAAAGAGATGCTGGCGGTGGTGTGGGCCATGTCAAAGTTCCGCCAATTTCTATGGGGCACAAGATTCCAACTCAGGACGGACCACAAACCCCTTGTCAAGGTACTAACGTCCTGCGGGCACGCAAGCGCCACACCCCGCATCGCAAAAATGACCCTGAAATTGTTAGACTACAGGTATGACGTAGAATACATCCCTGGAGCCAAGAACAAAGTGGCGGACTACCTCAGTCGAGCTTCAGCCATGGAAGACGCACCCGCATGTACAGACGAGGACGAAGTCAGAGTGGCATTCACGGGAGATCAGGAGCAGGCGATAAGCGGGCAGGAGTGGAAGCAAGCCTACGAAAGGGACACGGACCTGGAAGACATCAAGGCATTCACCATACAAGGGTGGCCAGAGAAAAGGCACCTGAAAGCGGAACAAAGGAAATTCTTCGAAGTAAGGGAAGAGCTATCAGTAGGAGACCAAGGAACCTTCCTGTTTAGAGGGGAGAGAGTAATCCCTCCAGGATCGTTGATACCACACCTGCTGGCGTTGTTGCACGAAGGGCACTTGGGCATCGTAAAGACGAAGACAAGGACCAAACAAATGTACTGGTGGCCCGCAATGGATAGTCAAATCGAGAGACATGTAAGAGAATGTGATCAGTGCCAAAGAGCGGACAAGTCACAAACGTTACTACGTCCGGCACTAGGGAAGTTTGACAATCCAGCTAACCCGTGGGAGGAATTGTCTATAGACATTCTTGGTCCGGTGTTGGATGCGGAAGGGAACCCAAAATACGTAGTAGTTCTCATAGATCGATATTCTAAGTGGCCAGAACTGGACATACAGGAGGTGATGGACACAGAGACAGTGCTGAAGTTTCTTACAGCTACCTTCCTCAGAGAGGGTATTCCTCGTTCCATCTTGAGCGACAATGGACCTCAATTCACATCAGAGAAGTGGAACCGGTACATGGAACGAAACGGCATCCAAATCAAGCACACAGCGGTCTACCATCCGGCAGGGAATGGTCTTGCTGAAAGGTTCAATCGAGTAATAATGGGGTCCATCCAATCAGCCATAGGAATGGGAAAGGACTGGGAGAAAGAAGTGAGAAGTATGCTGTGGGCCTACCGAATCACACCAACCGGCACAGGATACAGCCCGTTCCAAATCCTAAGAGGACGTGAGCCGTTCACGAGGGACAATCTAGCGTGGAAAGAAAAGACGGTCACGAGTAAATGGTCCAAGGCAGTCGTGCACCACAATTTAGAGAGAGCCCAGAGAACGTACACAGAACAGTACAATAAGAGACGCAATGTGAAAGGAACGTCCTTGGAAACAGGGGAATGGGTTAGAGTCAAACTTGCCCAGTTGAGGAGGAAAGGAGACAGCAAGTACAGCCTGCCCCTGAAAGTCGAACAAGTGTACAACAGAGCTGCTTTACTCAGTGATGGGAAAGTCTGGTCGCAAGATCGCATGTCCAAATGCAACAAGATACTACAGTGGGACAAAGAAGAAAGATCAATGACACATGAGAAACAAAGGTTGCCAGCAAGAGAGACAACCCCAGGAGAAGATGAGATGGACCAAGAAATAAAAGGAAATAGGGAAGAGCAGGACGAGAATGATAATCTAATAACCGAGGAATGGCCGGAGGACAATAGTAGGACTCTGGAGAGAGAGAGCCCTAAAGGACAAGGAGAAACGCCAGCCAGCCGAGCAGATGGAAGGGGAGAAGTATCCACCTCCACTCCGGTAAGACGTACAAGGGCAGGGAGACTTGTAGTAAGACCTGCCAGATACAGAGACTATGATTTGGGAGAAATGAAGTAACTCCCAGCCGAGAGACTCTGGGACAACCTTCCTATTGTTATAAGTTTTGTGTGTTTGATAAAGAAGGGAGATATGTAGTGTTGCGCTCTAGTGGTCGCGCGCAGGCGCGATGACGTCAGCGCGGCCGCCATCTTGGCGGCGGGATTAGCGCCAGACATCGGAGCGGCACGGACGTGTTCCCGGCGCTCTCCTCTAGATTACATCTTTGCCAATAAAGAGAGTTACACCAACGCTGTGTAGCACGTGATTTGTGGGGCAGTAATACCAACATTACAGAAATGGTAAAAATCCATGCCCAGAATTTAAGTTTTCTGTGAAGTCTATAAACATTTCATACAAAAAAAAGTTTGTTCACCTCTACAAGTGAGGTGCCAATCAGAAGCCTCCTGATTTTTGATTTTGAGTGAAATAGAAGGAAGAGCAGTTGACGGAACTTGTCAGAAGCCCAAACTAAGTAGAGGGAATGGAGAGAGGGACTTAGGAATAAGTCAAAGGCAGTAAAACGGAACATCAATTAGCTATGAATAATTTTCGTTACCCAAAGCAGGACATCACAAACTCATACATGCCAACCCTCCCGATTCAGGCAGGGGACTACTGATTTCAAGGCTACTCTCCTGCCTCCCGATTTCTGCATGCAAAAACCCGACTCCTCAGCGGGCTTCAGCCGTTAGAGACTGGTTCTTGTGTGACTCGGAGTATGTACTGTCAGTAACCTGCTCCTGCAGGCCAGTGCACCACATTTTTGTCACGCTCTCTCGGTCTGCCATAGCGCTTTCTCCGTGGTCCTGACAGGTAAGGAAAAACATATATTTGCATCTCATATCCGATCCTGCAGCAGCACACTTGCAAGTCCCATGCATGCCAATCGACCCTATGCAGGCCGCGATATAAGTCAATGGGAGAAATGCATTCTCCTGATTATTTTTTTTTTAGAAAATCTCCCACTTTCCTCTTCCAAAATGTATGTTACTCTACCTGGTCCATAATGCAGATGTAAGACTAGTGCAGAACTGAAAATGTTCTCTCTTTCCCCTTCCCACTGTGTCTCGCTTTTTAGCTATCAGGCTTTTCATACATTTTAAAATGGTTACAGGGCTTCATGCATTAGTCGTATTTATGCAATATTGTGTACTTTTTGATGCTGCAGATTTGGCACTGCTAGAAGATGTGCCCTATTGCCTTCTTTTCCTTTGGTGGCTTATTTAAACATTTCCTTTAAATATATATATTTTTTTAAAGTGAGGATACACTTAAAGGCAGAATGGACCTAGTCTGGCTGCAAATGGTAGCCAGAGTTCAATTTAAGGCTGCCTGCTTGTTCTCAGGCCCTTCATGGAAAATGCCATGAGTTAATCAAATCCAACATTTTTCGCTACACGCTTTCAGAACCCTTTTGTTACTCAGTTAAAGGTGCATTCACCACCCACAAACACAGATCTGGCTCGGCACAGAATACACTTGCAATATTTGCATTTCCAGCCACTTTGGTACTTTGTTTTTACAGCTCACTGATCACTTTGAAAGCACCCTTTTCATGGTCTTGGTCTAAGTTCTGAGACCCGGCGATGCATGTACAGGCCTATTTAAGCATACCTGTGGTTGCACATTCTGTGTGCCAAATTCAAGCCCATCTGTGCTGCCCATGTAGCCTACTAGGGACTCTGCTTGTTCAGTGCCATAACAAAAAATTATGGGGGCCCCTACAAAATGTATAAAGAGGCCTTTAGTCTCCCATATCTCATAGATATTCATTGGCCTTGGGCTAATTGGGAGCCCTCCGAAGGGTTGAGAGGGTCCCCGGTGGGTAGGGGCACCCCTGCACCTTAGGGGCCGCAGGGGCCTGCATTATGCCCCGTGCCCATTTGCTAGTGGATACCACTAGGCTCCAACAAATTCAGGAGCAGATTTATCAATCTTTCACGAAGTGCAACGCAGCAAATCAGCTTGCTACACTGCGTGAAAGGGAAAGGGCAGGAATGCCCCGTATTTAATATTATATTATACAGCACATTCCTTTCCCTTACTAGCGCTGGCGTACTTTTGGCTACCTATTGCCAATGCAGGCACCCTTGCATCATGATTCAAGTGTGCCTGCATTGTAGGCAGGATTGTTTTTGTACAGGAAGGGACACCTTCCCACACAAAAACAATCCTGAGAGACATTTTCCTCTTTTTATGTGTGCTGCAGAATACAGTACTTATAGATAGAGGAAAAAACGAGGAGAAATACAGACATCTCTGCTTGTTACCCCTCACCTGGTGAGACATAACATTTTGATGCATTCCCAGGCCTACCACTAATGGTAAATCTGGGAATGCGCCAAAATCCATGGGTGGATGCATGGGAACAGCCATGCCCCACCCATGGAACTCCTCTCTGGGGCAGAGTAACGCTAGGCTGCCTTGCGCGCCTCTAGATCCATCAAGCCATGCAGGGCACACGAGGTGGCCTTGTGTGGCTTGATAAATCTCGCTAAGATTTTTTGTCGCCCCCTTGCACTGCGCAATTGCAATGCAAAACCTTGATAAATCTGGGCTTCAATGCTCTAGCTAGCAGCTTCATGGTTTCATGCCTTTCTTCTACTTCCTTTAAATTCTACCTCCACAGCTAAGAATAACACTGCTATTAAATAGTTGGGGACTCACTACTTGCAAACAATCCTTGCTGTTGTCCTATATGCTTCCTCAATTTCAACTGAGCAACTGGATGGTGCCTCAGTGGACATATAATCTGGTTCTCTCTTGTACATGAAGTGACTGCCAGAGCATCAATAGGAGACCTTCCGCCTCATTCTCCCTCAGAAGTGGGATCCTGCACTTCTAAATAAAACATGACTGCAGGATTCCTCATAACCTGATTTAGCTAGTGCCGCACCGGAAGCCTTTAAAGATAATTTTCCAGACCAGAGCATTGTCACAAGAAGTGTGGCTGTTATTTTTAAAGACCATATGTCTGACTGATGAACCCTGTTCTGATAGTGGGATACCAAATAGTATGGCTTAAATATTATTTGACAGAAATATTGAGTAAGAACTATTGTTTACAAAATATCGCCCCATTGGAGTTAATAAAATAAAATAATTGTGTAAATGATATTTAGGACACAAAATGTAGGGCAGATATTTTTGTAATCAATTTTCAGTCATACAACCATTCTAGTCTATCCATGCCAACGCTAACTTTCAGCCGACACATACATTTACTATAGGGCATCGTTCACCGGATGCTAGCTTTGGGACCAGAAACTCATTCCTGAATGTATGTGGCTAGGTGCTGTCAGGCTTCAGCAGAGTTCTAATGCTGGGAGATTTCAACATACATGTGTTTCTGGGGTCAGGTAATTGATCTCAAGTACCCCTAAAAGCTCTGGAAGCTGCGGGCTTCAACAGGGGGACGTAGGTGGCGCTAAGAGCCCAATCCATATAAGTGCCTCCACATCAGATCTGATTTTTGAGGTTTTAGTATATAATGTTATTCCTCTGGGCTGGACAAATCACCATTGTGAGCTCCTAAATGTAAACATAAAAGCATGAGCCCTCACCTATGACTGCCATCTTTGTGATAATAGGAATCTGCATGAGATGAGGCAGTTACTGTTGGAGAGATCAAGCTGATAGCTCAGTCCTTCTGATCCTAAGAACATGCTGAATACGCTTCCTTCTGCGATGGATGAAGCTTTTAGGAAATGGTACCCAGAACAAAATATTGTTATAATTGGGGCTCCCGGTTTTATGGTATTTTTTTATTTTATTATTTCGGTCTGTATTTATCCATATTTCTTTTTTAGCCATCTTATTGGTACTTATCCATATTTATTTTGCGTTTTGAGAACAGAAGAGGTGATATCTCGTATATTTCCACATTTATTTAACGGATAAATGTGCAATCAAACTTTGATGCTCGTCTGGTTTTAGCACATTACAGAGCCAAAATATAATAAAATAATAAACTCACATGAAAAACAATTAGCATAATAGCACACATACCTGTTAAGATATGTAGGAAATTAAGCAAATCTCATTCCGCTTTCTCACTCCTCATGCTGCCAATATGTACAGCTATTGGCCTGAAATTCATTAATCTTGGCATGGAGAGTCATGCAAAAGAAGCCAAATTATCTGTATTTTTCCACTTTTAAAAATAAATACAGGCAGGAAACACAATGTTTTTTGTATGTATTTATCTGTAAATATCAGTAAAAACGGAAAACAGGGAGCCCTAGTTATAATGTGGCCAGAGCAAATGATGTTTGGTTCTCAGATATACTCAGAGCCGTTAAATCAACAATAATCCAATTGGAGCAGGCCTACTGAAAGGATTACCAGGAAGGTGACAGGTTGGCCTACAAAGACCAACTGGAAACCTGCTAGAAAGAAATTGTGCAGGCCAAGGGTTATTACCTGTGAAGCAAAATCCTTAAAGTTGAACCTTTTCCTCCTCAGCTGCTTTCCGTTGTGAAAGCTTTCTTAAACTCCCACTGCCTCTCGAGTATGCTCCCTTTTTTCAAATGTTTTGGACTTGATTGGTTAATTTCTTCATATTCAAAGCTACTGGATTCTACGAGAGCATTAAAAATAGCCA
The DNA here is from genome assembly GCA_963921515.1 of Calotriton arnoldi. Classification (NCBI taxonomy): domain Eukaryota; kingdom Metazoa; phylum Chordata; class Amphibia; order Caudata; family Salamandridae; genus Calotriton; species Calotriton arnoldi. The sequence goes on from CAWUFW010000173.1 coordinate 4,551,704, forward strand.
CTCTCCTGAATATGCCCCCCTTTACTGCACCCCTAAGGGCTGGTCCGAAATGCCATTCTTCTCACCATGGTGAATGAGGTCATCAACTCCAGAATTTAGGCTTGTGAACATCTTTGTCAGCCTCACTCCTGAGATAGTTCCAGGTGCCTGGGAACCATGGGTAGGATCCCCCTTCTAAAAAAGCCTAGGCTCAGATTTACGAAACAGTCACCCAATACAACGCAGCAAACGCACTGCACTGTGTGACAAGGAGATGTCTACTAAGATATGATGCATTCCTGCTCTCTCCCTGCGCTGGTGCACTGAGTGCTGCCTAGCACCAATGCAGGCACCTTTGCACTATAGTGCAAGGGTGCCTGCGTTACAGGCAGGATTGTTTATGTGCAGAAGGGAACACCTTCCTGCACAAAAACAATCCTCAGAGACATTGCTCTCTTTCTATCTAGAAAGAGGAAATAACAAGGAAAAATAAATGTATTTCTCCTCGTTACACCTCTGTTGGGAAGGCGTACCATTTTGACGCATTCCCTGGTTTACTATTCTTAGTAAATTTGGAAATGTGGCAAAATCCTTGGTTGATGTGTGGGAATGCCCACAATGCACCCAGGGAACGACTTCCCAATGCAGAGTCATGCCGTCACTCATAGCCATGCACGGTGGCTTCGAGTGGCTTAGTAAATCTGACTTAGGGCTTGTGTTGCCTTGCGTCACCTTGCGTGACACAAGGGCAACCCAAGCCCTTAGCAAATCTGAGCCCTAGTTCCTACCCCACTACAAGCCAAACACCTTCCTTCCTGCACTTGGAAAGTTGTTGGAGAAGTTAGAAGGCAAACAATTCTGCAGCTTTCTTGAAGATGCCCGTATTTTAGAGACTTGGCAGACAGGCATCCACCCTAGGCGTCAAACTGAATTCACAATAGTAACGATGACGGATGGCGGTGTGGCCATTCCGGATGTGAGCAATGAGGGTGGAGAAAACGTGTTAGATCTCTCCACCACTTTTGTCAAGGGAGACTATGGGTTGTTGGGGAAGAGGCTGCAGTAAGTATGAATTAGAGATGTGGTGGTGTATTGGTTCACCTGCTTTCTACTGTTCGATTTCAGCCTGTAGCCCTCCCCACTTTTAAATCCCTGATATTGTGTAACATCTGTATTCACACTCTGCCTTCCCTGACTAATTCTTTTGGATATCCAGCTCCATCCTATGCAGACAACACTCCGTTAATTGTCAGGATATGGCCCCTACATCGAGTTCGAAAGTTAGACATGCTCAGATATTATTTACCAGTGGACGGGGTACAATTATCTGACACTCAGCATAGGTAAAATGTAGGTTTTCCTCATACATGATTATCCTGCATGCTGGGACAGCAGTTTGTTTCCCACCTGTATGGGAGTTCTTCCATCTGCCAGCCCTAAGACATACTATTGAGTTACTGATTTTAGACCATGAAATGTTTAGGATATTGCAGATTAAATAGGTAGCAAGCTGTTTGTTCTGGTCCTTGACCTACTGATACAAATTCTCCCTTTTCTTCTAAAGAACATGCATGCCTTTATAATCACAGATATGTGCTGCCTAAAATCAACTATCACCACAGCCAGTATTTTGGCCTGCCTGTCTAGCTCCTGTCAGTTCTTCGACAGGTCCAGTATTTTGCTGCTTAGAGTGGTCGACCACCTCCACATGTTGGATCATGTGTTGGAGGCTGGGAGATATTGGCAGTGATTGGCAGTGAATAGAGGATGCTTTTTAAGTGCCTCTGCATGGCTCATAAAGACTTCGATTACATGGAAAAATCAGAGCAGGACAATGTACTGCAACTATCCCTTTCGGCTCATTCCCTACGCTCAGCAAATCTTCAGTTTTTGGACACATCTCATGTTAGGAATTCCTGTACAGGAGGTTGCCCATTCTGCTATTGGTGTCCCAAACTCTGGAACATTTTGTGACAAATGTAGAATTTTACAAACCAGCCTATGTTTCATTTGGGTGAGGGTTCCCAAACTTTCCAATTTTCCAATCAAAGTGTTTTGCAGTTTGACCTAGCTCATTAATATTCATGTGGTAGGTCCCAAATTGCTGCACACTCCGATTGGTGGCTATCACAGGGATGTTGGCCTGCAAAGGTCAACAGACAACTATGTCTATGATTGCCTTTAAATAAATACATTATTTTTTGGGAAAGTAGGCCCTTTTCCTTAAAGAAAAGGGGGATGCCTTAAAAGAATTTTGGGAAAAGTTTCTTTGAAAACTGTAGCTGCTTACCCTCCCTAAAATTTTGTGTTTTTAGTCCCAAACCATTGATACATATGGACAGGAATCATTATTTGGAAAGAGTGTCTAGCATATAGTTTCAAATAACGATTCATTTCTAAAATCATTTTAGGAGCCTGTAAAATGTTAGAGACTCCTAAAATTGGCTCATTGTATTTGGGAAAACATTTTTACGGCCCCAAACTCTGATTCAGAGTGTTTTTGACCGTAAAAACGTTTAGCACATCTGACACTAAAAGCTGACTAAACTTCTTATCCGCTAGTTATATGGAGTGTCTTCTTTCACTAGTTTGACACAATAAATATTTTTTAGCACTAAGAAGCGTTTTAGGTACCAATGCGCTTCAAGGAAGGAAATTAAAATAAAAAAGTAAATGAGAGCACCATTTCCAGCAGTTTGTGCTGCACCAATTCTAGCAATTTGTGCTGCACCACTACCAGCAGTTTGTGCTGTGTTGTTATTCTTATTCCGCCACAAAGGGTTCATCACAGCACTTAAGAGACGGTAGGACAGTGATTCATGTACCATATAAAAGTTATATCCCCTTTTTAGGTCGAGCATTCAAGATCTTTTGTATATACATTAGTATATACTTGTCTTGTGGGGTTAAAGACATCCCACTACTTTTTATTTGTTTGTTTGTGTCCTTTAAAAATTCTTGCTTGCTAGTGGTTAGTCCTGCCTCTTTGTCCCTCCATTTTCTCTTTCGTTCCTCTCACGGAGCAGGGACCAAGTACAGTATGTTTATGCTTTGGTTGTTTATCTGTTCTTTGGGGGACTGTTTTTTTTTTTATTTCTTCCCTGCTAGTTTTACTGTTTGCCTGTGTTCAGCTCCAGCGCCCATAGCTGTTTGCATCTTAATGGAGCATTGGTCCCTCCCACCTCCTCTCAGGTCGATGCATGCCCGCCTCACCTACCCCTGCGTTGCTTCAACGCAGCGTTTCCCTTAATCAGGCTGCGCCCGCTTCATGTTTAAGCATGGCGGCCGCGTGCCTTTCTTTTATCAGCACGGCACCTGCTTCACGGCCGGCACGCTTCATGACTGCGCTTCATGTTTCATGAAGTGCAGCGCCCGTGAAGTGGGTGCTGTGTTGATAAAAGAAAGGCGCACGGCCACTTCCTCCGACTTCAAAACAGGGCTGTTCAGCTTCGGTGCCCATATGTGCCCTCCTCGCCCAGCTTCATGATGCAACTCAAAAAGGGAGTTCTAGCTGGGGCGGGGCGCGGTGAGGTTACTGTAGTGCGACGCACAAAAACAAGCAGCGGCCATCTCCGTTGGAAACGTTTCATTTCTGTGGTACAAACATGGAGTTAGTTTATATCCATTCCTAGAAGAGGTTTTTTATGGGATTTACTGTGTGCTTGCACCGGATTGATCTTGTCTTTTCGTGTTTTTTAATGACCCCACTCCCCCACTCACTTTTAATTTGTTTTGCATTTTCATTGCATTGTCTCACTGGCATTTTGATTGAACTCTGGGGCATTATCGCTCCTCAAGCCTTTAGTGAGGGCAGCAAGGAAGGAAAAAAATAGCCCGCTCCGAGCTCGGGAGGTCTCTTTGGCTTGTTGGCATAGGGTTTTGTTGAGGGAATGTGCTGCAGACAGGCTGAGGGATGACATATGTTGGCTGGGACAGCTGCCGTGAGATGGGACAGAGGAGGTTAACACATTTTTCAAGGTTTGCTGGGTGGACGTCATTAATGACTGCGGCATTCAGGCTAGGGTCGCCCGTTCACGCACTTTGAAAAGTATGCGCCATGCCATGGTGGACTGTGCGTTTGGTAATGGGTGGGGCAGTGGTTCACACCCCCTCTCCAAAAGGAAAAACCCTGCGGGCAGCATAACGCTGGAGAGGGGTGGACATGTGCGAGATGACAGAGGTAGCACACTTCAAATTATCATAGCTTTATGAGAACAGCAGTAGGCACTTTGGGACTTTAGCAGTCATCAGGGGTGGTAAGCGCTATATAAATACAATTACATTTTTAATAGTCGCCATCTTTTATCCTCCTTCCCACAAAAATTATTTGTGCCTGGAACGCCATGCTTGGGTCTTAAAAGTGGAGTTTTTTTTTTAGCAGGTACTGCTGAGTGGTTAATGCATCTATACCTCCGCATTTTGTCCCAAATGTTACTTCTGTTCCAGTATTTTAGTAAAGCACTACACCGAAGGCTGGGCAACCATCCCTTTCGACATAAGTATGTTGTGTGAAACATGCATGATGTATAAGTTAGCGTTAAGGGGTCAGCCGTGTTGGTAATATGGGTGGAGATCCAGTTGGGGAGGTACAGGAGCTGCTGAGAGGGTGTTGCGTAGGATGGATAGTGGAAATGTACAACACCAGCAGGCACTTGCCGCACGCTTCGATGGAGACTGTAGAGGGAGTGGCTGTTTACCTTCTCAAAACTCTCACGGCTTCCCTTGAGTACTCCTCTAGGGCCGTCTCACTAGTTCTGCATCACTTCTTGTCTTTTCTCGCCCTCTCTCCCGTTCTGTGGCACGACAGGCATTCTCCTCACATGGAATGGAAACAGCACGCTCTCTGTGTTTCTTAGCTCCTCACCCAACACACCCCTCTCCTCGCCGCACACATCGACAAACCACCCCTCCTCTAACCACAGCGCTTCATAGGTTGCTGACACTTACCCAAAGCCACAGCATAGCCCGCCTCTAACTATTACACCCACACTGCATGCTCCACCCTCCGCACATGCATTAACAGCCACTGCCCACCCACCTCCCTGAACATAACTGGCACTGGCAGTCCTTGTCTCACACACATTATGCCGGCCTTCTTCTGCACACTGCTCATACTTCAACAACGCATCTCCATCAAGCCACAACCTCTGTTGTCTCCCCTGCAGTTTGCTTGTACAGAAATAACACTTTAAATAAGTACTTCTCAATGCAGTTCTATAATATGCCTATTAGTGCCAAAGCTTCCACATTAAAAAACAGTAGATGTTGTAGCACCCAGGATAATGTGTCGCATGGCTAAAAACGTATAAGGTCCCAAAGGGAGACCTATTGGCTATGCCAATGCTTGTGACTTACCTGCTAATGCATTGGGGAAGGCTTGGAGCAGGAAATGCCTCTCCTCGGGAGAAAGGGAGTTCAGCAGGTCTCTCCGGCTCAGCTCGGAACTGGCCGCGCTCCTCCTGGAGTCTCTCTGGGACGAGGCCATGTCCAGCATTTGGGAGTCTGGCATCATGGGCATGGCGAGGCAGCCGGCTGCTAGGACAGTGAGCAGGACAGTGAAGGACAGCTGGCTGGCCATTTCTGCAAAGAGGTAAAAGGCAAAGCTTAATTTGTGTGGGAAAAAAAAAGATTTTTGCACCTGATTCAGATTATGAGTTGCGCAGTTATTTTGCGTCGTCAAATATGCGTTGACAAATATGCTGCTCGGGATAAGGAAAAACTTCTGGCTTTACCTTGTATTAAAAGAAAGGGCCTGATTTAGAGTTTGGCAGACAGGTTGCTCCACCCTTTTTATTCATCCATTCTTCTGTGTCTCCATTCTGTTTTCCTTCATTCTCCTCAGTCGTCCATCCATGCATCCATCCATCCGTCCATCCATCCATCCATCCATCCACCCCACCATCCCAACCTACCTCCTCCCCTCTCTCCCTTTTTATCCCATTTTCTTGCCCACCCCCAGCTGCATGAACTATTGTCTTTCAAAAGTATTCACGAGCTTCTGTTTGGGGCCAATAGCAGAGCAGGCCATCATTAAATCCCCCGCCATACCCCTTGCCGTCCAGTCCTCTCCGACCCAAAGTCAATGGTATGTTTTCTCGCTATGGCGCAAGTCAATTTCTGAAATTTGAGTAATAACTGTACATTATTATGCATACAAATCTTAGGCTGAAGTGCTTCGTGGTCTGGGTTTGTTTTCGACCTCAGCTCTAATGCGGATTGTAATATTAGAAAACAATAAAATCACATTAAAAACGAGACATACTTTTGCCATGAAATCTTATTCAGTGACTTGAAATATCCTTTGAAAGGTCAAGCTCGGTCAGGACTGGTGTCAAACTCAGATTTGGAGATTTCCAAAGAGATCGAGCAAGGGGACAGTTTTATATTTACAACAATTTTCTTCCTGAATTCTTTATATGGAAAGATAAGGACCAATGCTAGGGAAGAGCTCCTCTGCCATCTGGTCTGTCTGTTTCTGAATGTATGGATGTTGTTGTATATATCTATGTGGATTTATATAGGACAAACCTAGCTACAAAGCTACAGAGCACATCCTCTGTAACCTTGCAGTTACTTTCGCCATCCTTACACACTCCTGTGTATTTCTGTACATCAGTTTCTACAGCGCAGGCTGTCCGGGGTATGGTTCTTGCTTTCAGCTTTGTATGATGTCTGAAGCCTCCATGACTCTATGATTTCAGACACGGCCTTTAATTAACTAAACTGGTGCATTGTGGACGTTGTAGTCTTAGTTCAATTCCATTGTTTATTGCGGTCTAAGGCACAATGGTTTGTAAACTTCACCACCATGTTTAGTCCCATCGCATTTTTTTTGGGGGGGGGGGGGGGTAGGAGTGGTGTTACAGTGCTGTCATCACACATGCAGTGTACTGTGCTGCAACTTGTTGGAGTTTGAGGAAGTGGCGAAGTAAGTCGGGGAGAAATGAAGGAACTGATTGAGAGAGAGGGGGATGGAGTCTAAGAGGGGGCCCTGAGTGAGGTGATGCATTTAGATGGTGGATGATTGAGAGAGAGGGAGATGGAGTCTAAGAGGGGGCCCTGAGTGAGGTGATGCATTTAGATGGTGGATGATTGAGAGAGAGGGGGATGGAGTCTAAGAGGGGGCCCTGAGTGAGGTGATGCATTGAGATGGTGGATGATTGAGAGAGAGGGGGATGGAGTCTAAGAGGGGGCCCTGAGTGAGGTGATGCATTGAGATGGTGGATGATTGAGAGAGAGGGGGATGGAGTCTAAGAGGGGCCCTGAGTGAGGTGATGCATTGAGATGGTGGATGATTGAGAGAGAGGGGGATGGAGTCTAAGAGGGGGCCCTGAGTGAGGTGATGCATTGAGATGGTGGATGATTGAGAGAGAGGGGATGGAGTCTAAGAGGGGGCCCTGAGTGAGGTGATGCATTGAGATGGTGGATGATTGAGAGAGAGGGGATGGAGTCTAAGAGGGGGCCCTGAGTGAGGTGATGCATTGAGATGGTGGATGATTGAGAGAGAGGGGATGGAGTCTAAGAGGGGGCCCTGAGTGAGGTGATGCATTTAGATGGTGGATGATTGAGAGAGAGGGGGATGGAGTCTAAGAGGGGGCCCTGAGTGAGGTGATGCATTGAGATGGTGGATGATTGAGAGAGAGGGGGATGGAGTCTAAGAGGGGCCCTGAGTGAGGTGATGCATTGAGATGGTGGATGATTGAGAGAGAGGGGGATGGAGTCTAAGAGGGGGCCCTGAGTGAGGTGATGCATTGAGATGGTGGATGATTGAGAGAGAGGGGGATGGAGTCTAAGAGGGAGCCCTGAGTGAGGTGATGCATTGAGATGGTGGATGATTGAGAGAGATGGGGATGGAGTCTAAGAGGGGGCCCTGAGTGAGGTGATGCATTTAGATGGTGGATGATTGAGAGAGAGGGGGATGGAGTCTAAGAGGGGGCCCTGAGTGAGGTGATGCATTGAGATGGTGGATGATTGAGAGAGAGGGGGATGGAGTCTAAGAGGGGGCCCTGAGTGAGGTGATGCATTGAGATGGTGGATGATTGAGAGAGAGGGGGATGGAGTCTAAGAGGGGGCCCTGAGTGAGGTGATGCATTGAGATGGTGGATGATTGAGAGAGAGGGGATGGAGTCTAAGAGGGGGCCCTGAGTGAGGTGATGCATTGAGATGGTGGATGATTGAGAGAGATGGGGGTGGAGTCTAAGAGGGGGCCCTGAGTGAGGTGATGCATTGAGATGGTGGATGATTGAGAGAGAGGGGGATGGAGTCTAAGAGGGGGCCCTGAGTGAGGTGATGCATTGAGATGGTGGATGATTGAGAGAGAGGGGGATGGAGTCTAAGAGGGGGCCCTGAGTGAGGTGATGCATTGAGATGGTGGATGATTGAGAGAGAGGGGGATGGAGTCTAAGAGGGGGCCCTGAGTGAGGTGATGCATTGAGATGGTGGATGATTGAGAGAGAGGGGGATGGAGTCTAAGAGGGGGCCCTGAGTGAGGTGATGCATTGAGATGGTGGATGATTGAGAGAGAGGGGGATGGAGTCTAAGAGGGGGCCCTGAGTGAGGTGATGCATTTAGATGGTGGATGATTGAGAGAGAGGGGATGGAGTCTAAGAGGGGGCCCTGAGTGAGGTGATGCATTGAGATGGTGGATGATTGAGAGAGAGGGGGATGGAGTCTAAGAGGGGGCCCTGAGTGAGGTGATGCATTGAGATGGTGGATGATTGAGAGAGAGGGGATGGAGTCTAAGAGGGGGCCCTGAGTGAGGTGATGCATTGAGATGGTGGATGATTGAGAGAGAGGGGGATGGAGTCTAAGAGGGGGCCCTGAGTGAGGTGATGCATTGAGATGGTGGATGATTGAGAGAGAGGGGATGGAGTCTAAGAGGGGGCCCTGAGTGAGGTGATGCATTGAGATGGTGGATGATTGAGAGAGAGGGGGATGGAGTCTAAGAGGGGGCCCTGAGTGAGGTGATGCATTGAGATGGTGGATGATTGAGAGAGAGGGGGATGGAGTCTAAGAGGGGGCCCTGAGTGAGGTGATGCATTTAGATGGTGGATATGTTTTAAAGTGTGGCCGATGGTGAAAGAAATAATGAATGAAGATGGGAAGTGAGAGCTGGAAGAAGGAAACCTAGAAGAAAGGGACAGAGTGGTAGGGGAAGAAGGTACTGACGGAGGGAGGAAGAATAGAGAGTAAAAGAAGGGCGAAGGTAACAGAGGGTCGATAGTGGGGGAGGGGTGGAAGAAAACTGGACAGTACAGCACAGCTTGAAGTAAGAGCAGGTGCGGGAAGTTGAAGTTCTGATGGGTACCAGCAGCTATGCTCTCTCAATAACTTATTCTGACACTTGCTGCTTTATGCCCCTTCGTGATTTACAGCACCAACAGGCAATATTAAAACAATTACCTAATTAATGCTCTTTAGAACAAGTTTGAAAAAAACCTGCGACAAAGGTCGAACAGCTAAAACTGTAGAGAGTGAAAAGAGATGAAAATAAAAATCAAATCACAACGAGAAAAGAATGAAAAGACAACATAGGACAGCACAGAAAAGATGGCACAACAGAACCAAACAGAAAATTGATGTAAAGGTTTCCATTCCGTTACCATACACAAAAGTGAGAATTAGCTACACAGAAATGACCTTTTTGTTTTGTCAAAGGAAGCTGTGAATATTCATTTTGATCACTGAGTCAATTTAAAGCTGTTTCAGAAGTGATACAAACAGCAGTGAACGGGCTTAAGTATTGCGTTGTGTTATTTGGTATTTGTTATACTGGATTTGTAAAAGAGCTAAATAAAAAGCAATGTTCTGATTAACATTTGTTAGTGGCTAAATTACTGACTGAGGAATCTGGAGGCTTCAATTCTAATCCCAGCTCTCCCACTAGACTAAAATGTGTTATCCTGGGCAAATCACGAATTCTCCCTGTGCCTCAGTTCCCCTTGAGAGTTAATTCCTGGGGCACCAGTAAATGGTCTGAACTCAGTATTAAGAGCTATAATAAAAAAGCTGTTGCTGGACCTTGTTGCCACCTCTATGAATCTGCCTGAGAGCTCTTCAGGGGAAAGGGGGTGGAAGCTTCTTACCTGCTAGTTTCTGGTCTTTGGTGCTGCTAGCGGTGAGCGGTGAGTAGCCCCTTTCGTCTGCCGCCCTGTGGTGCCAGCCTCAGAACATCTTTTATAAGGCATCAGTGGCAGGTCAGCCTCCTCCTCTGCCTGGAGAAGCTCCACCCCTTCGCTCCCTTCCGCCCCCTCTCTACCGCCCCCCTCCTCTCTAAGAGCATCATATTGGAAAGGTTTTCCCAGTTCAACCTCGTGTTCTACCCGTTAGGTGTTAATAATGGAAAAGTTGCAGAAACTCTCTTAAAATGTCGGAAATACTGTCCATGCTGTATGGAAATAAAAATAAAACAGAAGCGAGGAAATGTGAGATATTTACCGGCTGGTGGCGCTAGCTGCGTGTTTAGCCAGCTCAGCGGGTTTAGTGGTTGCCTTAGAGATCTGTGTGCAATCGGAGATTTGAGTTCTAGGCAGGCCAACTCGGCTCTTTATCTTAAAATGGCTGATAACATGAAGATCGTTGAGCTGGAAAATGCTGTCAACTGTTACTTCTGGGCAGATTAATCAAGATTTCAGGTAACACAATGCGCCAAGACAACCTGCTGTGCTGCGTGAAAGGGAGAGCTCTCTTCATCCGCTGGTGCACAATCTGCTGCCTAGCACCAACGCAGGCACGCTTGCGCCATGGTGCAAGGGGGCCTGCGTTACCGGCAGGATAGTTTTTGTGCTGGAAGGAATATGTTCCTTCACAAAAACAATCCTCTGAGGCTTTTATTTATCTTTCTAGGGGAAATAATGAGGAGAAATAAATAATAAATAAAGATATTTCTCCTCCTCCTCGTTGCGTCTCCTCTGGGAAGGCGTAGCATTTTGACGCATTCCCATGTTTACCAGTCTTGGTAAATATTTAATGCACCAAAATCCATTGGTGGATGACTGGGAACATCCACACTCCACCCATGGAACGCCTTCCCAGGGGAGAGTAACGCGACGCAGCGGCTTGCGCTGCCTCGCATTACGCCAGAGTTACCAAGGAATGCAGGGCCACGCAAGGTGGCCTAGCGTTGCTTCGCAAATCTGACTTAAGTATTGCATTGCCCTTGTGACACCCTGCGTGACGCAAGGGCAACGCAAAACAATGATCAATCTGGACCTAAGTGTTTAGAAGGTTTATGCGTCAGGAATGAAGCACTATATAAAAAAAGATAGATTGTTGCTGCATCCCTAGATGCTGTTAAAGGATGTCACGGTTTCACCCGAGACCCAGCACAAGAGTTATACCAGCTCATCTTAGGTAGTAGTAGCAGGAGATGTGGCCTAACAGCCAGAGCTGCCGACCATGGAACTGGGGAACCAGGTCTGTGCCCGGAGTCGGTTCATCATCCTGTGATTCTGGGTAAACCACTTAATCTCCCTGTGCCAAAAACAATCTAACTTGATATAAAGTAATCTGGTGAGCATGTAAATTCCCCTAATGCCTTTGGGCCAAGTTCGCGCTATATAAAACTGCAAAAATAAATAAAATATTTTAAGTGTCTGCCCTAGCTTCACCTGGGCTGCTCCACTAACCTGTTCAGATCGGTGACATCAGCACCTCGATGCTACAGGGAGGCGCTCTACTCTTGTTGGGGCAGTCCTGCAGACGGATTGGATTAACTCAGCATATTTTCATTTAAGGGAATTAGTTACTATCATGAAAGTAAGAATTGTGCCACAAAAACCAATTTCTTCTTGGTGCTAAAACGAATGTGAATGAGTGTTAACTCCCAAAAATGGTTACAAAATAAAGGATTACTACCAGCATAAAATCGAATTTGGAGTCCTTGTTTCCTGATTCACTCCTTGCTAGCGGAAAATTGACTGTGATCAGAAAGGGTGCAATTTGCATATGGGTATATGCCTCATATCGTTCTCTGACTCTAAAAACACAGGGCACTGCTGGTTCTGCTGAGCAAGTAAGATCACGTTAAGAGAGATATAATTTCAAATTTTGGTTGTGAGGATACTGTGATGGGCAGAAGTTGAAGCTCATGTAAGAGGCAATAAAAATAAAAAAACTCTAAGTCCGCCTCATTACTCTATGCCACTCCACCTTACATGACTCTATTCTTCGCCACTCTATTCCACTCTAGTTTACACCACTTTATGCCACTCACTCTACTCCACTGCACAGAATTTTATGCCACTCTACCCAATGGCACTCCACTCTATGCCACTCTGCTCCACTCCACCCCACTCTTGGCCACCCCACTCTAATCTATTCTACTCTATGCAACTCTAGTCTACACCACTCTACTCTACGCCACTCCACTCTACGCCACTCCACTCTATCCACTTTACTCTATGCAACCCTAGTCTAATCTGTGACACTCTACACCACTCTACCCTAATCCAATCTAACCTACGTCACTCTACTCTATGCTGCTCAACGCTATGCCCCTTCATTCCACAGAATCCCAGTCTACGCCACTCTACTTTACGCTACTCTATGCCACTCTACTCTACGCCCCTCAAGTTTATTCTACACCACTCTACACCACTCTAGTCTACACGCCACTCTGTTCCCCCTTCACCCCGCTCTATGCTGCTCTACTCTACGTGACTCTATACCAATTTACTCTTTCGCCACTCTACACCACTCTATGCCACTGCTCTCCACTCCAGTCTAAGCCACTCCACTTTACACTACTCCACTGTACGCCACGCCACTCCACACAATGCCACTCTACAATACTCCACTCCTTGCCACTCCACTCTACTTTACGCCACTCTACCCTACGCCACTCCACTTTACGCCACTCCACTTTACGCCACTCCACGCTACTCTACTCTACGCCACTTCATTCCCATCTACGTCTCTCTACATCACTCTTCTCTGTCACTCTACCCTATGCCACTCCACTCTATACCACTTTACTCTAGGCCACTCTACGCCAATCCACTCTATGCCACTCTACTCTATGCCACTCTATTCTACTCCACTCTATGCCACTCTACTCTGTGCCACTCCACTCTACCCTACACCACTATACTCTACATCACTCCACTCTACGCCACTGTGAGCTACTCTACAGCACTCCACGCCACTCCTCTCCATGCTACTCTACTCTCCTCTATGACACTCTATTCTACTCTACTCTACTCTGCCCCACTCTACTCTGTGCCACTCCACTCTACTCCACTCTATCCTACATCACTCTACTCTACGCCACTCCATGCCACTCGACTCTGAGCTACTCTACAGCACTCCACGACACTCTACGCCTCTCCACTCTACTCCTTTCTTCACCATGACACTCTTCTCTACGCCACTCTCCTCTAAGCCAAGCCAGCAATGTTTAGCCATGTTGAACATCAGCCATGCTGAAAGGCATTGGCAATGTCAATAGCTCTCACATAGGTGAGACCAGTTGGCTTAACCAATGCTTGCTATTTTCTACCCTTGCATTGCTGATGCCAGGGAGCACTGCCAGCTGGGAAATAAAAAAAACAGGGTGCAAAATTGGAGGTTCGGAAAGTACAGGTTTCACAGATACACAGCACAAACAGTCTGTGTTTGCCTGCATAAGCACATTTAAAACTAGATATATTAGCTTTGCCAATGCTTGTTTATGTAATGGTCCACCAACCTATCTATGTGATATTTCCCGATTTCCATTCTTCAAATGGGCTTTTGATTTTTTTAGATCTTCTTTCTATATATTTTGTTTACTAATTGTCATATTTGTTATGTTCTTTGTCTCACTTACCACTCTCATTGCACAATACCTCGCAGTTGACGTAACCTAACCATACATCTTCATCTCACCTTATGTACCGTTGTTTGATCTAAGTGCAACACTTCTGGTATAAGAGCTAAACTATGTAAATAAATACAAAAAATCCATCTATGGAAGTTTAAAATAAATTAACAGACAAATGATTCTGACTTATTATGTTGCCTGAACAGTGTAGACCCTGGCTTGTACATTGGTATGTATGTTATTAGCCAGCGTCAGGACTAGTTTCACTAGTTCAGTTAGACCTTACTAGCTATCGGTTTGAGCTGGCTATACGCATGATGATAGGCAACACTTCGATGAGGTTTGGTACCCATTTATTTCGGATAAAGGTAGCTAAATCCACTGAGTAGCCACTTGAGAAGGTGTATACTATGGTTATTCGGCATGTATCAACAAACGTTATAAGGTTTACTTGCTTCATAATTATTTTGTATTTGGGCCTTATGGGAAATCAGTTTTGCGTTTCTACCGTTGACCACAGTAGGATAATCCCATTCTGTCCGATGTTTGCCAGAGCAATCTATTGTAGGTGACAAACGCACAAGAATACATTGATGGTCACAACAATGTAAGTAGACGTGACAAGAGCTCATGAAGACCTACATAAGCTAGTAGCATATGCATATCATATACAGTGCAGGTGGCTTTACTCCAAATGCCCCGAGATTGCAGTGGACTACAGCACTGAGCCTACCTTAGCATGGGAAACTTGTCATAGATGTTAGTGACTTGCCAAAAAATCTTTTACAAAAAATATCATTGATGTAGATAATTTATTATTAACTCCAATGGGGCGAATTATTTTTAAACAATATTTAAGACACAATGGGGCATATGTACAAGGAGTTAACGCCGCCTTAGCGGCACTTTTCCGACAGTTCGGCGGTGATATTTTTATCGCCATATGTACAAGCTGTCGCTAACCTCTGTTAGCGGCAGTTTTCCAGCGAAAACATCCATACAAAAGATCGCCACTTCTGTTAGCGATAATGACATGCAAGGGAGGCGTTCCCGTGCAAAAACGCTGCTAACCCCACTTCACGATATTTACAAGGGAATTCTTGACGGTAGGAGGACCAAAAAAACTGCCTCTAACTGCAGTTAGAGGCAGTTTTTTAAGACCCGAAAATAGCTGGTCTAAAAAATGGAGATAACACTTAGGGCCTCATTTCAGCAGGTTTTGGTGCTGGACAGCGCTGCAAGCAATGTTGCTGCGCTGCCCTGCGACAAAACTACAGGGCAGGAATGCGCACCATCAATAAGATATTGCGCATTCCTGGGCCTCAGTCATGAAAAGTGTTGCAGCACTGCGACAAGACAGCGTTGCAACACTTTTCACTACGCCCTTCTTGCGACACCATGGATGCGCTGTATTCACTGGACAGCGCTCCATGACGCAAGTAATGACAGATACGTCTGGAATCCTGAAGTATCTGTCTTGCGCTAAAGTCATGCATTGATGCAGTTGTGTCATAAGCATGACGCAACTCCAGCAATGCATGGGGCAAGCCTATCCATGTGGCACTGCGTCACCCTTACGCCTGCCATCAGGCAGGCGTCCGGTACTGACGCAGTGCCGCCCTACAATTGTTGCAGTGAAATCTGATGGATTTTCACTGTGCCACTCCTATGAGGCCTTGTCGCGCGGGAACGTACACCCTGCATACATCATACCTGATGCAGGTATGATGTGGCACAGGGCTTCACAAGGTCACGCATATGCCTACATGCATCACTTTGCAAATACGGCGCAACGTGGTGCTAGATTTTGCCTGGTCTTTTCTTGAGGGGTGCCAGGGTGTCGGCGCAGTTGGAGATCCATCGGTGGTGGTTGCGCGCTGCGGTGTTATCGCCTGTAAGCGTTGGCATAGTGGTGGAGCTGAGGGAGTTGACGAGAAGTTCTTCAGTGGCCTTGATCCAGCTGCGAGGGGAGGCGATGATGATGGTGCTGTACGGTGGGCATGGTGAAGAAGTGATGCATACAATGATGGTCGGTCCAGGAGAGTCCGGTGGTGTGGCTGTAGTTGAAGTTCCCGCTGGCGGAGGAGACGTGCTCGACCCTGTGTCCTACTATGTGGCTTGCTGCGGTGACTAGCTGCTTGAGTCTGATGTTGGCGAGCGTCCCCAGGAGGGGCTGGTGTTCTGGTCACTGGGGTTGTCCAGGTGGAAGTAGAGTTCACCGAGTAGGATGTCGTCGGTGGATGGGAGAGCCTGGGGTGCAATGAGGTCTACAATGGTATCGGAGAATGGGGGTCCATGGCCTGGGGGGGCCTGCAGATGAGGGTGCCGTAAAGGATGGGGTTGGTCCGGATCTGGAAGTTGAGGTGTTCCATGGTCACCGTTGGGTCATTAGAGTGCATGGTCAGTCAGTGGGCTTCTGTAGGTGATGGCAATGCCTCCTTCTGGACGGTCGGGGTGGTCTTTGCGGGTGATTTAGTAGCCGTCATTGATGGCAATGGCGATGTCCGGTCTGGGACAGAGGTTGGTGCTGGCAGGCGATGTGGCGTCCAGGGTTGATGGCGAGGAGGGTGCTGGCGTCGTAGCGGTGGAGTGTCTGAGAGGAAGGGGCCTTGGTGCTGAGTGCGGTCCAGGGGCAGACGGACGCAGACGGGCTTGCCTATGGCTTGCCTTTGGCATGGGAGACGTCCATTACAACGCAGGCATTATATCGTAATGCTTTTTCAACGCACCTACAACAACGCAGGTGCCGTTACATCGCATTCCATTCCAACGCATTGTGAGGTTAGTAATGGTGTTTTTTAAGTTTTAGGGTGGGTATGGGTTTCGGGGGTCAGATGAAATTTGGGGTGTATTATGGGGTGAAATATGAGCTTTGGGGAGTGTTTTGGGGGCGCCAAAGATACATTTTAGGGTCCAGGGAGTGTTTTGAGGGGTCAAATAAGAATTTTAGGGTTCAGGGTGTGTTTTGGGGTGCAAGGGTTAGTTTTAGGGTTGCACTCAGTGAAGTGGGAATAGTAATTTTTTCATCTCCGCTATCCAACACTTTCCCTACTGTTACAATATGCTTAGTATTATAATGCATACTAATGGAATGCGAAGTAATGGCATGCGTTGTAACGTCATATATACCTTTGGCACACCAGTGGTATGCCCGCTGCGCATGGGCGCACAGCGCCCGCCATACAGAAGTGCTGCGGGGGGGACTGGACAGCTTGTAGGTGGGAAACGCTGGAAAGGACACTGGATGGGGCGGGGGCGAGGGTGTGTATGTGTGAGCGGGTGTTGTAAATATTTAAATGAAAGAAATCTTACTTTGAGGCCGGGTCCTGTGTCTTCGTTGCTCCTGCTCTCCTGAGTCTGCTTGAAAGCAGTGGGGTGATGCTCTTCTGTCACTGCGGATGAGCCGCCACTGGGGGTGCGTCACACCAGGTGCTAGGCCTGGGCGACTCGACCCCCGGTCCTCCGCTGCCACGGGTCCCACCTTCTCCTTACCTGGATATTGACACCATGGCGCAATCAGCTGCACTCTCTCCAAATCTGTAACTCAGCCAGCAGGAGCCTCAGCCAGGTGGGATTTCACAAGCCTGGGTACAGCAGTCGCCTCCAAGCCCGCTGGGGAACCTCAGGATGCAGGTGATGCAGCAGGGCCCCCTGAGGCGTGAAGTTGCAGCGCTCCTGCCACACAAGTTCAGCGCAGCTCAGGGGCCTCACCTTTCACAGCGTCCGGCCAGTGCAAATTCATCCGGCCTGTGATGCAGAGAGACGCCCACCACTGTTGGTAATCCCCTCCGTGCACCCCGGTGTAGTGGTGGATCGTAGTATGCAATGCAGACCTCCCTACGTTGGTGCGCAAGAGCTCCTCTACCCTTCACAGCTCCAAGGGGCTCAAGGCGGTCTTCTCAAACAGGTCAGCAACGATCTCCGTGCGCCGCTCCAGACTTCACCACCAGGTAAGGGCGATCGCCGCACCTCTATGTCTACCGCCACGGCTCATCGCCTCCACAGGACCTCAGCATCCCACTCCAGGCTCCAGACGCAGGACCAGCGAGGCATCCAGGCTCCAGACGCAGGACCAGCGAGGCATCCGGGCCCCAGGGACTGTCCGCGCTTTCAAGGTTTTGGATGCCATGGTGTTGCGAAGAGTGCGCAATGAGAAGTGATGCATTACTGGTGTTGCACCGCGATGTGCCTCTTTTCATGGATGTAGCCTTGCATTTCCTCTTCCCCTGGGACTCTGGCTGGTCATCCTGGATGTTGGGGGGCTTGAGGGGGTTGTTGATCTGTGCTGCACTTGGCCCTGGCTGCTCACTTCTGCATTCCATTGTTTTTTGCCTATTTTTCATTGGAGGTCGACTGATAGGCTATTTTTGGCTATAGAGGCAAAAAAAACTCACGTTGGGCTGACTAACGTGCGTTTTTTTTGCCACTAATGGGCCTTTCGTTAGTTTTTGCCCACTAACGCTGGAATTCCTATCACCATCACGCTAATGTTACCGGCAGTTTTCACAGCTGATCCCTGAAGCTATCACCATGTAGTGACGTCTTGTCATGTAAAAACGTTGCTAACAAGGCGATAGTTTTCAGCGGTACATTGCGGTAAGAAAACTGCCGATAACTAGCGTTAGCGGTAGTTATCACCAGTCCTTGTACATATGCCCCAATATTTTTGTCAGACAAAATTTAGCCCAAAATATTCTTGTACCATACCATTGCAAAAGGAGTGGCCATTTTGAAGGGGAGTCCATTAAACAAGTTTTTCTCTCATAGACCAGAGATGATTTTATTGCTTCTCAACCCATCAACATCCAGGAGTGGAGAAGTTCAGCGTTAGGAAATAAACCATGATTGGCTCAGATGCCGCTACCAGGCTGTAGGTGAAGAAGGCTCAGCGGCATCTCCAGTTCTCATAACCACTCTCAAGCCCAGCCCTGTCACTCTCAGCACAGAAGTCGGGTGGCCATGAAAGGTGGTAGCAGAAGCAGGGGGTGCATCTTTGTGCACACAGAATGGGCCACGAGTTTCTGTGCTGCTGAAATGTGACATTTAGAGCAACAGGTTTCCTTATTTCCAAGACACCATATTGTGTTTGGCAACAAACACCGCAGTATATAGCATCTTTCCAACCACATAAACGCGACCAGCCCGACTATTTTCCGTGCTTTAGTGCCTGCACAATTTTTTTAGAATCTTCTTGCTGCTGTCATAGCCCTGCCACATAAAGCTAACAAATTGACTCAGCAGCTGAATGTAACATTTTTGTGCTGCACTCGTGGGTCCAGATTTTCTATACAGTCATGCAACGTAATGCAGCAAGAGAGCAGGAATGCGTCCTATGTACTAAGATATGACACATTCCTGTTCTCTCCCTCCACTGCCCACTGAGTGCTGCCTAGTGCCAATGCAGGTACCCTTGAGCCATGGTGCAAAGGTGCCTGCATTACAGGCTGGGTTGTTTTTGTGCAGGTAAGAACACCTTCCTGCACAAAAACAAACCTCAATTGTGCATCACACGTAGAAAGAAGAAATAACGGGGAGAAATAAACTTATTTACCCTTGTTACGCCTCTGTTAGGTGGCGCAGCATTTTGTCCTATTCTCAGGTATATTATTCTTAGTACATCTGGGAACGTGCCAAAATCGATGGGTGGATGTATGGGTATGTCCACATTCCACCCATGGAACGCCTTCCCAACGCAGAGTAATGCAAGGCAGAAACTTGCACCACCTTGCTTTACTCTAGATTCACTAAACCACGCAGAGCCATGCAAGGTGGCTTTACGCAGCTTAGAAAAACGGTCTCAAGCGCTTGCATTGCTTTGCATCACCTTGCGTGACGCAAGGGCAATGCAAGTCCTTAGGAAATCTGGGCTGTGGTCCTTTTTAATGGTAAATAAATCAAGATAATGTTTTCTGTTGCTTTGTGTCACATGAGTGCCCGCTCAAAACATTAAATAATGAGGTGAGATATTCTTATTCTGCCATGTAATCTGGTCTAATTTATAATTTTGCATTTCACAAAGTTGCAAAATCATTACCTTTTTTGATACAGTGATATTTCAGGCTAAATCTTCCATTGTAACCGTTATATGTTGAAACGTCCCCCGTAAAAATACAATTTGCTGAGTTTTTTTCACAAAATATATGAAAAAACTCCTTCTGAATGTTTTATTTACAGTGTTTCTCCAGTAAAAACTATGGCCCATATTTATCATTTTTTCACACAGCGCAACACAGCAAGCCACCTTGCGCGAAAGGGCAGGAGTGCACAGTATTTAACATTACACAGCAATTTCCTGTACTTTCTTAGCGCTGGTGCACTTTTGGCTGCCTAAGACCCAATGCAGGCACCCTTGCGTCATGGCAGAATGCAGCACACGTAGACAGAGGAAAAAACGAGGAGAAATAAAGATATTCCTCCTTGTTACACCTCACCTAGGGAGGTGTAGCATTTTGACATATTCCCAGGTCTACCATTAATGGTAAATCTGGGATCGCGGACAAATCTATGAGTGGATGTGTGGAAACACCCACGCCCCACCGATGGAACGCCTCCCTGAGGAACAGTAACACAAGGAAGCAATTTGCCCTGCCTTGTGTTACTCCAGATTCATCAAGGCACGCAGGGCTATGCAAGGTGGCCTTGCGTGGCCTGATAAACCTCACTTAGGTTTTGCATCACACTTGCGTGGCGCAGGGGCAACACAAAACCTTGATACATCTGGCCCTATGTTTGCTGGCTTTTGTTCTGCTGCACTTGTTTGAAAGAAATACTGTGTGAATTTTATGAAACAAGCACTGTTTTTTCACATCATGAATACCCATAAAATGATTCTACAAACCAGTGTGATTGGTTCCTTAAACATGCTAATACTGTTTTACTGGAAGCTACACCTCGACCAATCACACCACTGACACTTATAAACACCAGCAGCAGTGCCTGCAAGTGCCATTCAAAGTTAATGGTCTGTGAATTACTTTGTAATGTCCTTATGGTGCTAAATAGGGTGAAGACCAGTGACACCCGACAGGTGATAAAAAGAATAGGCAGAAGGATAAATGTACCTTTATTGTGACTCTGCTACTCCTAGTCGAGGGTTCTCTCTTATTCCCAGTGTGTATGATGCATAAGTACACACGCGGTAAGCATTTATGCTCCCACCACACATAGACGTGCACCCTGTTCAGTTTCCTCACTAATGAGAAGCCTTGCGGTGTGCCAGTACTGAAACGTGGAAGATGGGTTACCGAGAGGGTGCAGTGGTAATAATCAGAGAGGTAACTGGTCTATACCTATCAGATCCACCATAAAGGTAACATTATCATACTCTTACATCCTGGCTCTATTGTGCTTCAAAGCGCTCACTATATTACCAGAAAATGGAGACCGGCAGGAGATGCAGCCAATGTCCATGCAAACTGTTTGTACATGGCAAGGAAAGCTTAGGAGCCACCATGCACATATCTCTGATTGACAAACTCCTGGACAATGCAACAGAAGAGGATGAGTCCTGTAAAGGGCGCATGGACCTTGGTGGGACAGGTCCAATGCAGAGAGTTACAATGCTGGATGTAGGAGGACATGAATCAGGCAACGGCTGCCTGGAGACTCCAGTGCCTGCAATGTCATGACCATGAGTGATGAAGAGCTGGTCAGAGGAACAGGGGGGCATATTTACAAGGAAATGGGGGAGCTGTGGCAAAGTTTTCAGTGCCGAGCTCTGCCATTTCCAAAACGTAGGGATGCGCTGTATTTACAAAAACATGGAGCACCCCTGTGTTTTCCCTAGCGCTGGCGCTAAAATTGCTGCACCTTCCTGCACATAAACAATCATTAATGATGTTTTGCTCTTTCCATGTGTGCAGCAAAATACAGCACACATAGAAAAAGCAAAAACGAGGAGAAATAAAAGTATTTCTCCTTGTTGCACCATTCTAACGCCTGCTATTGCATGGCGTTCGTTTTTGGCGCTGCCTCAGATTTACACATCCTTGTAAATCTGGGGCAGTGTCAAAAAGGAATGGGTGTTGCGGTGGAATGCCCACAGCAACACCCATTGCACGCCCCTTTTACGCAGAAAACTGTGTGAAAGGGTAACATATTTGCAAAGCGGCGTTAAGCCACAAAAAGTAGCTTAACGCCGCTTTGTGAATATTGAGCAGGGCATTGCGCCACAGGAACATCGGTAAAAGTTACATTCCTGTGGCTCAATCCTCTTGTAAATATGCACCAGAGTTCCTCGGTCCAGTTAAGCTAAAACCAAAAAAATGTGGCCAACGTTATTGTGATGCAACACATCCCTGATTAACATTTAGCATCAGGAAGGGATGGACCGCAAGAACCAACTTCCCTGATCGATGACGGTGTATGCTTCTGCAGGCCATGGAGCTTGTAGACTGTAGAAGTAATGCAACTCGGAATCCTGAGTTCCAGAAAAACAATTTCCAAATGACTTTGGAACGAGGTTGGAGAGTGTTAGACTTTGTTTTTTTCAGCGAGTTCACCCCCAGACTTTTTGCCCTCCTATTTTTGACCTTGTTTTTGTTGGTTTTAGGACTCTGGCCACTTTACCACTGCTATTCAGCACTAAAGTGCATATGCTCTCCATGTAAATTGTGTTTATGGATTGGGGTTTCCATGATTGGCTTATTTGATTTACTACTAAGTCCCTAGTACCGTGCACTGTGTGTGCCCAGGGCCTGTGAATCAAATGCTGCTAGTGGGCCTTCAGCACTGATTGGGCCACCCACACAAGTAGCCTTTCGAAGGGTTCTCAGACCTGCCACTGCAGTGTCTGCGCACAGTTTTTACTGCCATGTCAACCTGGCAAGTGCACCCACTTGCCAGTCCCTAACCTTTCCTTTTCTTACATGTAAGACACACCTCAGGTAGGCCCAAGATACCCCCATGGGCAGGGTGCAGTGTATGTGAAAGGATGGACATGTACTGGCGTGTGTTCCATGTCCTGATAGTGAAATACTGAGCAATTTGTTTTTCACTATTGCAAGGCTACCTGTCTCATAGGTTAACATGGGAGTTGCTTTGTAACATCTTCCAAGCATAACCTTCCATTCGGACAAGACAGAGAAATGGAGTATAGGCTTCCTAACTCAGAATTTAAAGATACGTCCTTTAGTAAAGATGAGTTTTATATTATGTGTTTGTAAATGCTACATTTGGAAAGTGGGCATTCTCTTGCTTAACCATTCTGTGTGCCTCTGCCTATTGTGTATTCCCTGTCTGGGTTTCGAGTGACAGGAGCAGGGGGTGTGCATTCACACAAGACAGACACAAGGGGGGGGTGGGGTGAGGTGTGCCCTGCCTTTCCTAGGTGACTCATAGCAAGGCTGAATAGACCAGGCTGCATTTAGAGTAGTGGGAGGAGTTGTCACTTGCACCTGAATGTACTGTGGCTGCCTTCCACAAAGCTGTCTTCCCCTCCTGGAGTGAACCAGGCCTGAGCCAGGCAGACTGGCTTATGTCTGCCAGTGGAGCTTTGTTTGTGCCCATTTCAAAGGAAAATGTGGTATAAATATTGGGGACCTGACCCCAGAACTTTAAAACTCTTTTGGGATCAAGGAACTTGCCAAGAAGAAGAGCTGGGGAAGCTGTGAGGAGAGACTATCACTTTGCTGGGTGCTTTACTGTGGTGGCCTACATTGGCTGCTTCTGTTTTGTGCAGTGAAAGGACTGGACTGAACTTTCTGCACCTTATTCTGCCGAGTATCTCCAAGTGCTTGAAGTAGACCTTGCCCCCTGCTCAAGAACTCTCAGGAACAGCAAAGACTTCACCGGCCTCTGGGTACCACCCTTGGGACAATGTGTTCCAGTTGCCACAGAGGGAAACAACAATCCAACGCCATCACCAAGATCGCCGGTGGTTCCGTGACCTGAAGGCACTACAGAGGGCACCACCGCATCTCGCACTGCAACCCTGGACTCACCGACGAAGACGTCCGCTGCCGCCACCGAGCCGCTGCTTGCACCGCGACCTGTTGGCACCGCACTCTGCACCACCTTACTTCACTCCACCGCCCTGGTCTCCCTGACGATGCCGCTGCCAGCAGACATCGCCGCCGCTGTCTGCACCATGGTTTGGGGCCACCACTCGTAAGTTACACGAAGCACCGCCCTATCCCACATCGCAGTCTCAGCCCACTGACGCCAGCCCCAGTGACCGCTGATTCTCGACGGATGCCTTTGCTTGCACCGGGACCATCTGCACTGTGACAAGCACTGCCCCACTTAGCACCACAGCCCTGGTCTCACCGATGCCGCTGGACGACTGCCACCGAGCCGCTGCCTGCACCGCGACTTGAGGGCACGGCATTCCACACCACTCCACTTCACACCACAGCCTCGATGCCCGCCAAAGCCGGCCCGCACCGCCCTGGTTGGCCGGAACAAAAGATACTGTTTAAGGGTCTTCCGATACTGCAGCCGGGCCACACCGCCGCGGTTAGCCGGAACAGTGGGATTTGTTGGTCCACATCGCCATGGGAGCCCCGGATGGAGCTATCCACTTTAAGGAACTATTTCTGAAGTCTATTTTTGCATTATTGATATTTTGAAGAACTGTGTGGTGGATTTTTATTGTTTTGGTCTTGTTTTTCACAGATAAATATTGGCTATTTTTCTAAAACTGGTGTGGTGTCTTTTTGTAGTGTTTTCACTGTATTGCTGTATGTGATGTGCAAATGCTTTACACACTGCCTCTGAGATAAGCCTGACTGCTCGTGCCAAGCTATCAAGGGGGTGAGCAGGGGTTATTTTAGAAGTGTAACTCCCTTATCCTGACTAGAAGGAAGGGTCCCTACTTGGACAGGGTAACAACCTGCCAACTAGAGAGCCCCATTTCTAACAGAGAGCATAAGGACCACACCCCATCTAGCCACAGGGCTCCTGACCATGAGCAAAAAAAGTAAAGGGCTCAACAAATGATGTATGATGGCTTTGTGGGAGATGGAAATGGGCTCTCCTGGCCTGTTCAAGTTGGATGTCAATGGCTGCCAAATATGTATACAGATGTCAAGTCAACTTGTATGCTTGATTTCCTGAAATTTGTTTTACACAGACATCAAGTTGTCAAACAGGGACATGTGAGAGGGTTTACTTCGGTTAATCACTGGTAGTTCGTGGTCTATGATCTAGTGTGGTGTTTTCGGCAGCCGCCAAATATTTCCATTGTTCCCCAGTTATCAGGCACTCAAGCAGCAGGACTGAAGAAAAATAATTGTCGTCACAGGCATTGTCAATAACCTAACCTTGAAGGGCCAGTATGTCAATTTTGAGAATAAAATAAGTTAGGTAAATGTAGTCTGAGAAGCCCAGGCTGCGAATTTTTAACCTGTCAAAATAGCAAGTGGGAAAATACAGTTTTACTGAAATTCTGAAGATTTCTGTTAAAAAAAAAAAGAAGTACATCAGGGCCTAGTTTTGAATCATTAAAACTCAGAAAAGAATTTAACTTAAAAATAGGGGAAAGCAAAGAAAGATATCTGGAAAGGGAGGAAGTCAAAAGTGCAGAGGAGACAATGGGCTCTTAGGACGCACAGGAGTCACAAGAAGGGCAGGGAGTTGTAAACAGATGAGTAAATAAAGAAGGAATAGAGAGAAAGAGAGGAGGGTTGGGAAAAAAGACCACTGGTGACGGTGAGGCGTGTCTCAGTAACATCTTAAAAAAAGAAATATCTACATTGCATTTTGTGCTAGAAAGTGTATTTGTAAAGAAGGGTACAATAAATGTAACCTAAAAATTAGAGCCAAAGTTTCATCGGTCCAACTGATGCAAGAGTTTCAAGAGACCAGATCTTCCCAGGCCAGGCCACAGCTATCAGGATAATTGAATACACCGGGCAATCCTCAACTTTTTGCAAGACCCTGAAGATAAGGCGAGGGGGACCATAAAATAATCCAGAGTTAATCATGGGATGGATGCCACATAGTGAGGTGCAGTGTGTTGTAAATGTGTCCAAGCCTCGAGTTGGAGTAGGGTTATGTCAGATTGCCTTTCCTGATATTGAGCATCCTAGTAATGTAGAAAACAAGGGGCAATCAACAAGGTTCTCTCAACTGGGGAGAACTGTCCACTATGGTGGGGGCGACGGGGAACAGGTAGCGGTGGTTACGCGACCCCAGACCGGGGGGTGCGAGACTGCTTCTGTGTCACCCCAGAAGGGCATAGTCCTTCTGGTGTAAAAGGGAGTTTCCAGCTGGCCCATGGCACAAACGGCCCCACCTTTAAAAGGGGCAGTGCACCGGGAAGCAGGCCTCTTTGTGCTTGCTCAGCTGCAGCTGCTGCCGGCCTCTCCATAACAGGCCTCCGGGAGCCGCACGGACAGGGTGCTTGTTTCTCGCAAGACCCAGGAGCTTTTTAGGTCAAGCCTGGGCAGCGCATGCGCTGCTCTGCGAGGCATGCTGTTTTCGAGTATAAACTTGAAGCCCTACCCACTCTCCGCCCATATTTGTCATTGGCTTGTGTCAATGTCCTTCATAAATGCGGGCTTCTGTTTCGTTAAAAGGGATGTTAGTCCCTCCTTAGTACCGTCTTGTCTTCATTTGTAACCTCCCGTGAGGACTGGCCTTTTTACTACTTATGTCTTAAGTAGTATGTCTGTAAGCACTATTTTTTTTAATGAGTTTCTCCTACTGCAGGTGCGACATGCTTTCCTGCAACATTCAGTGCGCCATGCGTGCTTTCACTTTCTAAGTAGCCCGAGACAATGGCGGCCGCCTATTTGAAATGCAAGGGGTCTTGCATTTACAAGAGTTTGAGCTATTGGCGGAGCTGGTGGTGGGTTTCCAGTAGTTACTCAGGTAGCACAGATGCCAACAGTTACCGGTACCCAGAACACAGGCGGTGAGGCTCAGGTCGCGCAAGTGGTGGTTGGGGCCCCAACCCCTACCAAGGATTCTATGGCAGCAGGTACAGTTGCGCCACTACCGAGCATTGGTTTGGGGTATGTGTATTCTGAGCATGACCAGTTGGCAAGGCATATTTTGGTTGAAGCGAAGGAAAAGATTTGGAAAGATAGCAATGTTGAAATATGTGAGCTAATTTGCGATATGCCCGAAAGGGAGAAGAGTACACAGTGAAAAGAATGCTCTCATTTTAGGGACTGTGCGGAATGGCCGTACAAAAAAAAAGTGGAGTAAACATTGATGAATTGGGTCATAGGATTTACAATTTCCCTACAATGGGAACTCAACTAGCATGCTGCCAGAATAGAATAGTGTGCACACATGGCGAATTTGGGGAGGCGGCAAGGAGGGATTATTATAAGATTTTAAAAGAATAAAGGCTACCAGACCCAATTGGGGGTGGGATCAGAGGGAGGTGAATAGGTGGTTGCATTTCATTGGGGTGCAGAAGGCTGAGGCTGTGCTAGAGCAGCCCTTTCATGCAGTCTCAGGGGCAGCCACCCACACGGAGGAGGAGCAAGGAAGGGGTCATGTTGGGACTTTAACAAAAAATGTATTTTCGAGCCCTAGGGACGTGCAAGTTTAAGCACTGCTGCTCCTTCTGCGGCCTCCAATCTCACCCAGAGTCTTGGGGGCATATGTATGAAGCCCATTTCCCGTTCGCAAACGGGCCGATTCTCAGAATCGGCCCGTTTGCGATCGGGAAAAAGCATTTTGGGATGTATCAACCCAAAAGGCCCTCGCAAAATAGGGAATCGCAAAATTTGCGATTCCCTATTTTGCGAATGCATTTAAGGAATCGCAAATTGCGATTCCTTAAATGCGATGTAGCAAGCACCCAAGTTGTGCGATTTCTCCTAAGAAATCAGCAAATGACCACCAACTTCAAGTTGGTGGTAATTTGCATTTCTTTGAAAAATTCACTTTTTGGCATTTTTCAAAGTGCCATGTGGCGCGGATACATGCCCTTAGTGCATGTATGTGCGCCACATGTGCACACATGCTCATTTCAGGGGTGCAACAGGGTGTCCTTATGACACCCTTGCACCCTTGAAATTGCATTCGCAATTTGCGAGTACCTAATGGGTACTCGCAAATTGCGAATGTCTTCCCATTCATTTCTATGGGCCTCTAGGCCCATAGGAATGAATGGGAAGGTATTCCTTAATTGCGATTCGCAATTTGCGAGTCGCAATTAAGGAATGCCAAGGAATCGCAAAATATTTGCGAATTGTTTATTACATCCCGTTTTGCGATTCTCAGATAGCGATTCTCTAAAAATCGCTATTTGAGAATCGCAATAACGGTATTTGATACATATGCCCCCAAGTGTTTTAAAAAGTCAAAAAGACAGGAGCCCTTAGAAGCACGAATGAGCAGCCCCTGTTGGTCAAGGACTCCTCCCCAGTTAATTCGCAGGCAATAGTGTCATGGTTGATGCATACAGCAACACAGTGGCGGCACAATCACTTTATGAAGGTTGTAAGAACGGTTTCAGAAGGGCTATGTGGGGGGGTTCCATTTTTCAAAAATCAGCAGTCATTGTGGGCTAACTGAAATGTTGCCAGAAGGAAGATTCAGAAGGAAAGGAACCTGGGGAGGGTGGCAGGCCAATTTGACTCCATGCCGCTGGAGAATTTTGGATGTTTCTCATTGGGGGTGGTTCCGAAAAAAGATCCAGGGGAGTATCACTTGATCCATAATCTGTTAGCACCTAGGGGTCAGTCGGTCAATGAGGTCATTGATGTGCCAATGTGCTCTGTCAAGTAGGCCTTGCTAGATCAGGCCAGTAGGATGCTCCAGGAGCTGAGGCCTGGGGCACTGCTGACAAAAGGCAGATATAGAATCGGCATTCAGGCTGCTTCCAGTTCATCCCGACGACTTCTATTTGTTAGGTTGTCAATTTGAGGGCGCCTTTTACTTTGACAAATGCATGCCCATGGGCTATTTGGTCTCTTGCACTTACTTCCAAAGGTTTAGCACCTTCTTGGAGTGGGGCGTCCAGTGGTTATTGCATTATCTTGATGATTTCCTTTTTCTAGGTTCTCCAGACACCACAGGCTGTGGTAAGACCTTTGAAGCATTTCAGGCTCTAATGGAGGTATTTGGGGTGCCTTTAGCACAGGCAAAAACATGTGGCCTGGTAACAACAATTTCTCAGGATAGAGCTGGATTCCAAGGCAGGTGTGTCCAGGCTTCCTCATGAGAAGGTGATAGCATTTATGAGGGCCTTAAAGGAGAAGTCAAGAAAGTGATGTTGCATCAACTGCAGGTTGTAGTGGGGCAGCTGAATTTCGAATTGTGTATCATGTCTATGGGCTGCCCGTTTTTCAGGTCTATTGAGTAGGCTTTGTCTGGTTTGAAACAGAAACACCATCACACCAGGTTGTCAAGCAAGGTATAACAGGACACAAGAATTCTGGAGCCATTTTTGAAAGACTTCAATGGTTCTGTCATGTGGCCAAGCCCCGCTGAGACCAATGAGGAGTTAGGTTTGTTTACGGACTCTGCAGGCAGCATAGGTTTTGGCACCATCTCGGGCGCTTCTTGGTGCACCCAACGTTGGCCAGCAGACTGGGTGATATCAGGACTGGTGGCAAACATAGGTTTCTTGGAGCTTTTTCCCATTCTTGTGGCCCTCACAATCTGGCTAGACCAGTTTGCCAATCAGTCCGTGATATTCTGGTTGGACAACATGACTTTAGTAGAATGCATTAACCAGCAAGCAGGAAAGTGTAAGATGACCTTGAGATTTTTTAAAGAAATCATACTGCTATGTTTAAGGCTCAATGTCAATTTTAAGTCCAAACATGTACCTGGTGTGTTGAACAATGCAGCAGATGCTCTGTCTCGTTTTAAGATGCAGTCTTTCAGGTACCACCAAACAGAAGCAGCGGAGTTCCGCTTACTGTTCTCGGACCAACTCTGGCGGCTTGGTGCCCCAGCCTACCAGAGCTCATGGCTGCCAGTTTAGCCCCCAAGACAAGGCGTGTCTCTGAGGGGGCATTTTGCACATACCGCAGGTTAAATGGAAAAGGTGGGGAAATTGTTTTCATCTGAGTTTATAATTGCATTTCTGGGGTCTTTTAGGGAGGAGGGGAGGTCAGTGTAGGACACTAGGTGGCACAACGCAGTTATTTCCTTCTTCACAAAAATGCAGGGACACCCCGATGGGACCAAGGCTTTCACTGTTCATAGGGAAGAAAACCATGGCTTCTATGACAGTTAGTGATCAGCCCCTGAGCTTTGTATATATTTGTTGCTATCTGGGTGTCACCTTTAATTCGGAAGGGTCGTGGCAGCCCCAAATTAACATCTTTCCAATGAAACTCAGCAGGGCAGTAGGGGCCATGCTGAACCTTTTACCGCCTGGTTTCAGGGGTTCGGTACCCCTTTTATAAAAATGTATAATTAGCAGTGTGCCCCAGCAGCCCTGCATGGAGAAGGGATTTGGGGGTACCGTAAATCTCCTGCTCTGCAGACCGAGGAAAATCGAATCAGCAGACGACTATTCAATCTCCCTTCTACAAGCGCTCATTAAATTCTCCATTCGGAGCGGAACTTACCCTATCTCACAGACAGTATTAAGTTAGCCACTGTCCTGTGGCTCATGGCCTCCTGGCAGGTCTGGCTACGTTACCACGCCTGGCTGCCATGATGACTCTTGCGCACGTTACTATTGGATGTTGTTCTGTCGCCCTCTGTTATTGCCAAGTTGTTCTACAATAGTCTGCATTTTCTGTTTCTCACCTTTTCTCCTATTCCCTTTGTGGGCTCAATCTGAACAACAGTTACAAGGTCGAATAACAAATCCCTGGCTTCTACTGATTTGGCCCGTCCCTCGCACCTAGACATA
The DNA here is from genome assembly GCA_963921515.1 of Calotriton arnoldi. Lineage (NCBI taxonomy): Eukaryota > Metazoa > Chordata > Amphibia > Caudata > Salamandridae > Calotriton > Calotriton arnoldi. Next base: position 4,582,258 of record CAWUFW010000173.1, read on the forward strand.
ACACTTGTACAGCTGCCATTGAGAAATTAGTGTGCTTTTAATAATGCGCTCGCTTGCTCTAAGATAGCACTTGGAGACGACCTTTCCAGAGAGAAGAGCTGTGATTGTTTGCTGATGTAGTTTTGCATCAAGAGACTGAGGTATGGGGGTTCGCTAGTCAAAGCCCAAAGGTCTTCTATTATTATAATAAACTGGCTTCCAGCACGGGGAGGGTGGTAATGTTAGTTAGACATATATCCACTGCTTTATGAGATGCTTTCCCCGTTCGTATTCTATGGAGTAGTAACTATGTTGATTATATTATTCTTATGTATTATGCTATTAGTACTGACACGTGTACTGTATCTAAGGGCACGTAAGTTGCAATAAATATTTTGAACTATAAAGTGTCTCTTCTTACGCATGTTGTGGACAGGTACGAGAGTAACGAAAGAGTGTTCTTGCCTCTGCGAGTCCTGAGAGAGAGATACCGTGTTCTGGGTTGTCTAATCATTGGTACATTAGTGCTAATGGGACGCTAAGGCTAGTTGGGTTGGGGTTTTGGGTGCTAAGGTTTATGGTTGGCTCACCGCTATATTCCAAGGTCCTATTATCCTGTGCATAGCTCTGTATGTGCAGAAACCCTATAACATGGCGCGACCAACGAGTGGGGCAGCTTACTTGCGAGACGCTTGAGTAGTACTTGTGCTTGTCCACACAACTCTCACGTACGCTTCCGGAAGCGTGTGTGACGGCGATACCTCCTATATTGCAGATTTTGTAGGTTCTTTCAAGCTTGATGTTATTAAAAAAGGTTTCTTAAATATAACCCTTTTGTGCTGCCTCGTGTAAGATTGTTGTCTCGACCCGTTAGTAATGGCGGGTATAGACATAGCGGCGCATAGCCGCACAGCACTCCGGGATCACTTACGGGTGTATGGAGTGCCAGACGCGGGAGTTGACCTAGTCTTTGTGGTTCAGGCCGACTCGGCTTTCCACTTTGAAGTGTTCTACTCTTGGATCACTTTTCCAGCGGTGGATGCGAACGATGATCTGTTCCATACATATGAACCCACCGTTGTTCCTGCTGTCTATAGACCTTATACTAATCTTGAAGTACCGCTCACGGCTTGGCAACACTGTGTTTGGTTTAATGGCGCCCTCCCACAACCGAATACCACGGTTCGTTTAGGCCCCTTATCAATTGAGGGGGCCACTTGGCCTGTTTTGGCCGGGTACACACCACATCCGCGTTATATGACAATACCAGTCGCGGAACTACGCACTATGTATGCGGCCTTGGTGCAGGTGCATCGAGCTTTAGTGCGATATGTTACAGGCAGCATCCATGGAGCCGCTCCTGGAGTGCCTGGCCAACCAGCTGCTGCAGGCGGAGTGACCATAAGTCCCGTCATGGTGAATTCTGTGATGGGCAAACGGCCACAAAATAAGGATGATTTTCCTTATTGGCTTGCAGAAAAGTTTGATCAGTTGGAGGCAGTTTTTCCACATACAACTCCTGTGGATAAACATCGTATTTTGACGATTAGTTTGCCAAAAGACTTGATTCCCGAGTTGACAGCATGTGACAACTGGGGTAGGGTATTCGCAGGAGTATATTCTAAATGTTTTGGTACTCCTTCCATGACAGTTCTCCCTCTGTAATTAAAAAAGTACAGGATGAACACGGCCCTGAAGCGGCTGTGGAATTAGGGATGAGACTAGTGGGAGTGTTTGAAGTAGTAGCTGAACTGATCCTTGCGAATGTCAAGGGCGATGCAGTGAACTTTCAAGTAGCTAACGCTTTGGCTTTGGTCCCAGAATTGGACAAGCCTCGAGAATTACCGAAAATTATTACCCAGGCTTACAAAACTATTGGTAGAAATAGCCTGGGTAACAAGACTTTTGCAAAACTGCAAACACAATCGCAACCACAACAGCAACAAACCAAATCTCAATCTGAGAAGGATGAGAAACCAGTCTTCACTAAAAAGAGCTGGAGGCTGAAAAAACAGGGTAAGCAACAGACAAAGCCGGGATCGCGAGGCGCATCCCCGGTTTCAATTTCTTCTGAACGTACTTATGATTTACGCGATAGAGCGAGAATTAAGTCACCGGATAGGTTTCAGATCCCTGATACGCGTTCTCCTCGTTCTTCACAGGCACAGACGTCGTCACAGGCCGGTGGAGGAGACCGCCAGGATAGAGGAAGGGCCCGTGAGGCCCCACAGGGACGTGACCAGCCTCGACAACAAGTCAGAGGAAAAGAAGAAGACGCTCAACGTTTTCGACCACAATTTCAGAAGAAGAAAGTTGCCGCTGTAACAGCGAAATATGCCACAGACGGTGAGAACGAGACTCCTGAATTGGACGTGGGCAGTAACCCTCCTAGACAGCGCCGCGGAAGTAACCATAGTGCGGGAGGCGCTACGTCCTCATATGGAGGCGACAGCAACTGAAACATTCATTACTGTTGAAACAGCAGACACCCGAGTGGCACCCCCTGACAGACTATTTAATATCGTCCTCCAAATTGAAGGTGATATACAGCGAGTAATTAAAGGTATTTTTTGGGAAAATCTGACCTCTTCATATGATATTTTATTGGCAGAGGCGGATTGGCCACCCCCATTCGTAATTACTGCGCGTAAAGGGGAGGAGGTAATCCTTCCGAGCTTTTCTCGACATGTCCCAAAGGACAAAGCAGAGGCTCTTGCAGCAGAGTGGGCTGTGTCCCTGGCTCCAGCGTTATTCCGCAATCACGTGGGTTGGGATGAAGAATCTCCCCCATGAAATACCTTTGCGATCGTTGCCGCAGCCACAACCACAATATCCCATAAAACGTGAAGCCAAAGGCCCCGTTTCCGAAATTCTGACACAGTTGGAATATCAGGGAGTAATTGAACCCTGTGTATCACCTATGAACAATCCCCTTTTCGCGGTTTCTAAACCCGATGGATCGTACCGTTTAGTATTGGATTACCGGCATTTGAACTCTCATTGTCGGACCTTTGGGGTGCAAAATACCCATAGTTCTGCGCTTATAGACAGTCTTGTTCGTAAAAATACAAAACGACCCTTGACCTTTCAAATGGATTCTACACGCACAACTTAGCCCCGGAGAGTGGCCAATGGTGTGCCTTTACTTCCGGTGGTAAAATGTTCAAATTCAGGCGTCTTCCTATGGGCTACAAGAATAGTCCAGGCGTATTCGCCGCTCGTGTTGTCTCTTTGTTAGACGGCATCGATCCAGACGCCTGTTCGTATGTGGATGACATTTATCTGACAGACGATGAATTGTTTCCGCATCTGACCCGGGTGGACCGCATTATTCTTGAATTTGCGGTTCAGGGATACAAAATTAACTTTGCCAAATCCCATATTGCTGAATTTACCGTTTTGTTCTTGGGCTATGAGCTCAACAGTGAAGGTAAGGGTTTAGCCCCCATTTTCTGGAGAAATGTGCACTTCTGTGCCCTCCTACTAATCTGAAGAAGCTTCAGTCTTTACTGGGTTTTCTGAACTTCGGACGTACATATATTCCCAAATACGCCCAGCGTATCAAGCCATTGTATGCTTTGATACAACCTACTTTTTCGAAGTCTTGCTGGCTTCCGGAGCATACCTCCATTCTGCAGTCTTTGCAGACAGACCTTCTTGAGTCTAAATACCTTTTGACGCGTGATAACCACACAAACTTGGTAATAAGAATCATTCCAGGGGCAGTGGGTTTCACGTACTTAACCTTTAATGAAGGTGATACAGTACCCATCGCATACAAGTCACATATATACACCTCTGCAGAAATGCGGTTCTCATCTGTGGAGAAAGTGCTAACAGCAGTGCAAATGGCAATCCTGAAGGAGCGCGCACTGGCACAGGGAAAACGCATTCTGGTGGTAACACCCTATCCTGCCCTAGAAGCAGTGACGAAAGCAAGTGTTCCGAACTCTAAAGCTTTGCACCCCCGTTGGATTCAATGGGCAACATCTTTGACGTCTCCGGATGTCACTTTCATTTTCGACTCTTCTCTCCAGACTCAGGAGTTTTTACAGTATGAATTCATTCATCCTCCTCCTTTGTCCTTATTGCCGCTTGAGGATTACGACTGTGTGATCTACACCGATGGTTCGGCACAACCGGCCACGGGTTCCAAGCATGCTTATTCAGCCGCATGTGCTATTGTTGCAGGTACGTTTGTGAACGGAAAGTTCAAATCCACTGTGGTGCATACACAGGCACTCGGGGACAGTACCGCACAATTGGCCGAGTTGCGTGCCTTGGTGCTTGCGCTTGAGTTCAGTAAATCCTGATGTGACCACTTTAATCGTGTGCGATTCTTACTACTGTGTTCAATCATACAATGACAATCTGTTCTTTTGGTCGCAAAATGACTATAGAGACGCTAAAGGCAACACAATCAAGCATAAAATGCTTTGGGTTAGGGTGGCAGAATTACAAAGACGTCTGCCACTCACACAGGTGGTTCACACCCTAGGCCATCAGCGAGTGGGCGCACACGCTGTTGGTAACAGTCTGGCAGATGAAGCTGCCAGATCAGCAGTACTCACGTGTTCAGTAGCAGCAGTTACTAGATCCATGTCTAAAATAGACACTGATATCTTGGCAGCTATTGCTGCAACAAAAGAAGGAATTAATTACCCTAGAGGTTTCCCTTCTAAATATTCTTACCAGATAGGTCCCGATCAGGCTCCTTATGTAACAATACCTAACGTTGGGGTTCGGCTGATCCCCAACGCGGACCGCAGACTTTCCTTGATGGCAGCGGCACACGAAGGCATGGCTTCGGCGCATGCTGGTGTGTCTGCGACAATTTCCATTTTGCAGCAGCGTTACTGGTGGCGTGGTTTATACAAAGATACACGTACTTATGTGCTTTCCTGTGACGTTTGTCAACAGATCAAGCCTTCAACAGTCACAAGACCACCGCAGACCTCGCTTGCAATTTCGAACAGACCCTTTGGGTGTGTTTACTTGGATCACTGCGGTCCATTTTCTTCAGACACTGCCTATAAATATATCTTAGTGGCAGTGGACTCGTGCACACGGTTCATCTGGGTCTGGCCACAACGGAGTGCTGACGCACGAAATGTCATTAGGGATTTGCGTGTCTTTGTGGGAATTTTTGCATGCGGCACCTTCCATTCTGACCAAGGTCCGGCGTTTGCCTCTAAGGCTTACAAGGACGCAATGGGCTCCTTAGGGGTGCGGGTGAAATTTTCGTCTCCGTATAGGCCTGAGGGCAACTCTATCGTTGAACGAATGAACCGTGACTTAAAGCAATCCTTGACAGCTAGAGTTATAGGTACTGGCAGGAACTGGCTGGCCCACTTGTATACAGTTCAGCGTGCACTTAATAATCTCCCTAGAAGGCCTCTGGGTGGGCGGACCCCTTACGAAATGCTCTTTGGCATACGAATGTTTGTGCCTGACCTTGATGGTCTAGACATGGCGGCGCAATCCGCCAAGTTCGATGTAGATAATCATTCTACTATGTTACAGGACTTACAAGAAGCCCGAGACAAACTAGCGATTGCACATTTACCTTCAGCCACAGACCCTGCTGTGCAGATTCCGGTTGCCGGCTGGCTTCCGAAGATTGGCGACCTGGTACGAGAGAAGGTGGAGAACAAAAAAGAATTCGGCCCCTCTTTTCGTGCACCGGTTCCAGTACTGGGCTTGAAGGGAACACGTACAGTCATCCTACCACCGCTTCCCGGTCGCAAGGAAAACAGATACATCTCAGTGGAAAATGTCAAGCTACAACATCTGGCCGATCCTAAATAGTGTCACACCAGCGGTTTCTTGTCCTGCCATTTATCGGACAAATGTTCGAGGCACGCCTGCAAGAACAATCACTGATGTTACCATGGAGATGGTTGATTTGCCTGAAAATATATTTGAACCCCTGCATCACCCTGCATAGCCGAGGACGAATATACTTATCCCGCCACAGAGTCAGTGGCACACCAGCCAACAACACCACTGAGCCCGACACGTTATTCTTTTGATTCAGATTCCAACTCATCACAAGTCCCGTCCCAGTTTAGTCTTTTTGTATCCTGGTTTAGAGACAATTTTTTGATTCCACCTTGGACATACATTTGGATGGTACTTTTCTTGGTTTTTTTGTTCAAGTCCATTGGCTTTGTCACAGTGTTTTTTCTACTCATCAATGGTCACTATTTACCTGAACGCTCTGCTGTGAACAGTGTTGCTGGAACTTTGGCTCCACATTCCTCTTCACACATCATGAAGCGTGACCACACATTTGTGAACATTTCAGCGTTTCCAGTTGCTGATGGCATCGTATGGGATGCGGTAAACTTTCAAATACATGGCCCGACAGAAATTATTAATGTACCAAATGTCCTTCGTGTCTCGATGGGTGATGTAGTAAAAAGTAATATTCATTCTGATGATTGGGATGTGCATGCAGTTGAAGCATTGTTTGCTGATTTAAAATATTATGCCTCTTTTAATGCTGAAGACTTGTATATGAATTCTGCGAATTATGCCGATTTGTATTGCTACCAGCATTGGGGAAATCATTTTCTCCACAAACCAAGTGCACTACGCAGCCCTGTTACTTACACCCAATGGGAACACTGCCCAAACCCCATACCAGGTAGTTCCCAGACTCTTCGAAATAAATTCAACTATTTTACTGATTTTAATCGATCGAACCCTGGGTCCTATTATTTTAAATTAAAATCTCCATCGACTCAAAAATAATGTTGACCCACACTAAATTACTATATTCTGGTTCCTTTTGAGCGCCTTGGCGGTGGGTGGTTATGAGTATTGGAAAGACACAGTGGATTTAAAATCAATCTGGGGTTCGAAGCTATGGCAGGTGCAGGGCACTGAGGCCCTGCACCGTGCTTGCCTTATCCCAGCCCAAATTCTATTTCTAAATGCTTCCATTTATCAGACCACGTGTTGGGGGTTGGCTACCGTTAAACAACTAAATGCGCCAACCATTCCATCCTTGTCGAGTCTTCCAAATGATAGTTTGCATTTTAATATATCCCTTATGGCGTTACAGGCTCAGTTTCAGAACAATTCCTTTAACGTTTCTGCACTAATACAGTCACCCTGGTTGGCATGGCCCATATCATCTAATGCATGCCAACTTCATTTTCATGGCACAGTTCCTGGTTACATACAGGACAAGCCTGATCCAAGATTTACTGAAACTCGTACTGTGACCACGTATTCGGTTGGTAAATTATGTAAACAATGGTTACAACATTCGTCCTTAGACTCTGTTAAGAACCATTTATCCCTCCTATCAGGCACTATTGACTTATCTGACTTTATCTTGGGACCTCGTGGTCCCCGACCGAAGAGATTCATTTATGAAGCATATAATGAGCTCTGGAAGCTGTCACAAATGGAAGCTGCTTCCCGTCTTAGGGAAATAGACCAAGCAAATTTGGAAAAGGTGCTTGCTGTTGTTGACAATAGTATAAATACCCTGTCTTTCCGCATTTACACATTGAACAATATTGTATCCTCTGTTGTTGATATTGTACAAGATGATGTCTCTATGTTGTATCATGGTCAGAATCAGTTGCGTTCAGTGATGCAGTTTGCATGGACTTTGCAAACCCTTAAGTTGGGTAAAGTTCCTTGGAATTTGTTAAACACCACTGCCCTCTTTCTGCCTTTTAATTTGACTGACAAACAGCAGTTCATGTCCATGAAAGATGCATCTTACACTTTGTTACATATTGAAAAAGTGGATCCTTTACCATTCTCTGTAGCGGAACTAGATTCTGCGGTGTGGCTAGTTCATGGGGTTATAGCTTTACCTTTTTCCCTATTTGAATTCGGTTCGTGCATGAAACATTATCCTGTAGGCCGTTTCCAGCCTTTGGGTAGTGCTTTCCTGCATGAACTTTGGTCCTTGCCTTTCATGTATAAATGCCTTAGAGATGGCAAGGAGGTATTTCTCACGGGGAGTCTTGTGATTCAACTGTGGGTCATTCGCTTATTTGTAAACATATTAAATTGCACGGGGCTTGTAGCGTTTCAGTTCCAAATCTTGCATGTGTGCTAAAGGGTATTCCTGCTCCTGCTATTTCTCCTACTTTTACTTTGCTTACCAACGGTAGCTATTTGCTTTTGAATAACGAAGACTGTTGTGGCCTACAGGCTGGCATTCCGTATATTGTTACAGTCTCACACAGAGTTGTCTGCTGCAAGAATGTGCTTTTTCCTCCCCCTCACGACATCGTTGATAGCTCTATTTGGCCTTCCATTCCTACCATGGAGGCAGATTTCAATAAGTTGAGCAGAATAAAGGCCCTATTATTGAATGAGGAGGTTATGCTCACATCCGCCCGGGAGACATTCATTCTCCAGGTGGCGAGCACCCACAGTGAAATACAGGCCCTTTTGAACACTGACCTCCCCCAACATTTTGGGGAGTTAATTCATCGTATTTTTAACGCATCAAACACTGAGGGTCTGGTGCACTTTTTAAGGTTGTGGGGTCTGGCCTCGTGTCCACCTTTCAAACTATTTTCGGTGTGATACCGGCATTCATACATTCTATTTTTTCTAGCGTCTTTGGTGGTTTCCCATTAATCCTCGCTTTGGCGGCTGGTGTCTTGCTGTTGGTCTGTTTTCTGCGCAATGGCTGCACACCACTGGGCCCTTCTCGATCCCGAACGCCTCCAGCTGCTCCGTGAGCGACTTCTGGTTGGTTTCGATGTTCTGCCCTTGGCAACTATCAGTGTGTCCTACACCCTTTCCTTTCGCTTTGCGTATTTCACTTGCGTGCAACCTGTGATGTCTTGCATCCGCTGTCCGTTTACATGGACCATGGATTATTGCCTCTCCAATTCGTCATTGTCGGTCCCGGATTTTGTTCGGTTGGTGGGTCCCTTAGAGGCCCATGAACGGGACTGTTCCGCTGCTGGCTTTATGATGCGTGCGGCTGCACTGGGGATTTTGGCACAATGGGATATCTGGGCGGCTGCTCAGAATCTCCTACAGCAAAGTTATATTGAATATCACGCAAGCTGTCCCGCATTGCTTTTGGATGCTCCATACTCTGAAGAACATTCCTGCAGCTTTGACCTATTGGACTGGATGGCGTCTACGTTTTTGACGATTCCAATGATGTCCTTCTGGACGGTATAGCGTTTTTCTGCTCTTTCACATTTTTGGATTGATTGACTTGCCGTTAGTTGTTAGTAGACCGCCTCTATTCTGCTCAGGTATTTGGAACTCTGTCTTCATTTTCGTCGTGGCCGCTGGACTGACCAGGGGAGGGTGTCTTGTGGCTCATGGCCTCCTGGCAGGTCTGGCTACGTTACCACGCCTGGCTGCCATGATGACTCTTGCGCACGTTACTATTGGATGTTGTTCTGTCGCCCTCTGTTATTGCCAAGTTGTTCTACAATAGTCTGCATTTTCTGTTTCTCACCTTTTCTCCTATTCCCTTTGTGGGCTCAGTCTGAACAACAGTTACAAGGTCGAATAACAAATCCCTGGTTTCTACTGATTTGGCCCGTCCCTCGCACCTAGACATAACACTTGTACAGCTGCCATTGAGAAATTAGTGTGCTTTTAATAATGCGCTCGCTTGCTCTAAGATAGCACTTGGAGACGACCTTTCCAGAGAGAAGAGCTGTGATTGTTTGCTGATGTAGTTTTGCATCAAGAGACTGAGGTATGGGGGTTCGCTAGTCAAAGCCCAAAGGTCTTCTATTATTATAATAAACTGGCTTCCAGCACGGGGAGGGTGGTAATGTTAGTTAGACATATATCCACTGCTTTATGAGATGCTTTCCCCGTTCGTATTCTATGGAGTAGTAACTATGCTGATTATATTATTCTTATGTATTATGCTATTAGTACTGACACGTGTACTGTATCTAAGGGCACGTAAGTTGCAATAAATATTTTGAACTATAAAGTGTCTCTTCTTACGCATGTTGTGGACAGGTACGAGAGTAACGAAAGAGTGTTCTTGCCTCTGCGAGTCCTGAGAGAGAGATACCGTGTTCTGGGTTGTCTAATCATTGGTACATTAGTGCTAATGGGACGCTAAGGCTAGTTGGGTTGGGGTTTTGGGTGCTAAGGTTTATGGTTGGCTCACCGCTATATTCCAAGGTCCTATTATCCTGTGCATAGCTCTGTATGTGCAGAAACCCTATGACACCACTTTACTTCTTTGGGTTAGTCTTTGGGCCAATACTGAGGCCGGCTTTAGTAGGGAGGTACTCTTAGACTGCCTTAAGCTCGATAGAAGTCTTTCAATTCCTTGACTGCACTATGTCTGCAGGACTCTCCACGATTTAGGCTTGCGTGATCTATTCATCGCACCCTATGCCATGGTTGGTTTCGATAAAGTGCTGATTATGTAGAAGTTCAAGGTCTTTTGCCTGAGGCAACATTTGGATCAGGAACGTAATAAATGTTCAGTGAAGACTTACATAGCAAGTCTGGCAATGCCAGAACTAGCGTTTTACCTTGTTCTGGAACTAAACAGGTGGCAAACATCCCTTTTGTTTTGATTCAGGGCAAGCACTGTGAGGAGTTTGCTGTCCTTCCACAGGGATATGTATCATTGGGGATCCTGTATTTCTGCTTGCCCCTGTGATGGGATCTCTACACAGTCATTGATGCATTTTTTCTTTTGTAAATTTTATAGGTATTACTTTATATTGTTCTTTAAACCGATTTTAAAAGGTTTATGTTTTATGAGGTGTGCCGCAGCCTTATTGTACCTGCAGCAACTTGGAAGGCCTGATGTTTGTTTCATCGTTTGCTCCTTTCTCAAATCAGCGGTAAGATGTAGGAAAGCCATAGAGGGACTGTAAACTATTGTCTTGATGAAGGGCATTATTTTATGAAAACTATAAGATTTTTAACCGTTTATTGTCTTAATACTATATGAATTTTAACTTTTGTTTTTATCTGTTTTGATAAATAAAGAAAGATTGATTGATTGACTAAATGTTTTTGTTTGTGCCATAAAAATATGGCCTGAGATCTTTTGATCTCAACTCCAAAGGTGGTCTCAGGCTAAGTCATTGGCGAGTGCTGGGCGGGTTTGGGGAAGGGCAAGGCAGTGGGTCACCTTAATCTCAGGGACCAAGGAGCCTCCCTTACTATATATATCCTGGGATATCCAGTTCTCCGTCATCAAAAGCAGAGTGAAGAGTGGTTATCACATTGGGCCAAACTTCTCGAAGAAAATCCTTTAAGGCCAAAAAAAGTGATTATTGAAAGATCCCTACAGTGAAGAACATGCTATTTTCTGTATCTGCAATACTGTATGGCCTAAGTTTAGAAGCATGCACTCACATCGCAGTGATGGAAGGAGAGATACATGGATCGAGACAGGCTGGGCTGGGCTGGGCTGACATTCTAGCAGTTTACTGCAGTGCTACACCAGGTGAAGCTATAGGGGACACATCGTCAGCGTGCTCTGAAGGAACCAGCAACTCGGTAACATACAGCCATGCTTTGAGGAGACGCCTATATTTTGTAATATTTGCTATTGATGAGGGATGGCTCTAGAAACTTTGATGTCTAGAATTGCCCCAATGAAGTATATCCTCTGAGGCTGTACAGATAGGTTTTGGACATTTCACAGCAAATCCATGATCAGGGCCGGACTAGCAGTAGCGGGTATCAGGCGTTTCCCCGGGAGGCTGGAAGGGTAGGGGCCGGGTCTGCAGCTGTGGGGGGCGGTTTTGTTACTAGGGGCCGTTTTGCAGCAGTGCTGCAATATTGACCCCCAGTAACAAAAGCAGCAACAAGTGTTTCCAGCCTCCCGGGGCCTGGCAGTGCTCCACTAGGGGCCAGTCTGAGAAAATTGCCAGGGCTGGTTTGGGTTCCCAGTCCGGCCCTGTCCATGATTGTGGACAGGAGACTACTGTCCTTGTCCTCTGAGTAGCACATAAAGTGGTGGTTTCGGCATACAGTGTTTTGTGATTTATAGCTTGACTCAACCTTGTTTTTATCTGTGTCAGTGAGAGTGTGCCCTACTGACCCACCTTGTGTAAAGTTCTACTGTTATGTCTCACCCAGCATTTTGTGTTAACATCACTTCTGTGTATATAAAGAGTGTGACTGTATAATGAGTCTGTGATACATGCATGGTAGTAGCAGTAGTAGTAATAGTAGTAGTCGTCCTAGTAGTGGTAGTAGTAGTAGCAGTAGTGTGTGTGTGTGTGTGTGTGTCTGTGTCTAAGCTAGTAGAATGCATGCCATGAGAACCAAAACTTTACACAAAGGTTGAATCTGGGTTTGAGACACTGGATCCACATCCCATGTCTGGATAATGTGTATAAAAGTGGGATCCAAACCACCCAGCTTTATTCCATTTCCAAATTCCTCATGACTAGGGAAGGGAGTGGTCCAGAGTTTGTGAAGAGCTGCTAAGCAACCATTGCTGGTGTCTGCCTGACTGACGGTCTCCGAGAGGTGAGGGAACATCATCTGAAGTGTGCATTTTCAGCTGGAGGAGCTGAATTTCTGCCTGGTGCCTAGAAGCCTGCCTGCCAGCTGAGAAAGGGAAGGAGTATGTGTTATCCTGCAGGAGAAGGATGAAAGCCAAACATGTTCTTGCTGTGTGGAGCAACAAAAAGCAGACACTATCTGTGAGTGAAGCCGGGAGATACCCATATCGTGATGACTCCCCATAGGTCTGTGTGTGCAGTTCTTGACCAAGTATTGACCTGTACCGTGGCCATGAACCATGAGGCACAGCTGCACCTTGCCAATGACTCTTGTTCCGGCCTGGGAGGCCACAACTACATTTTGCCATTGAATGCCTGATCGAACTGGGAGATATAATAGTACACTTTAGGTCTGGTCAGAGAGACCACCTTCATGCAGTAGCAGCCGGCATTGATCATGGGTAGGGGGGCGGGCGTGAGGGGTCATGGGGAGGGGATTCGCGGGGATGACGGGGGCGGGGAGTTCGCGGGGAAATTTAAAAAAAAGAGTAATAAAATTAAACTCACCTTTCCGCCGGGTCCCTCGTCTTCTCGGCTCCTGCTCTCCTGCCTCCGACAGGAACAGGAAGCAGGCTCCCTCCCCTAAGCCAATCACAACGCTGCAGGCAGCGTTGTGATTGGTCGGGACAACACCCAGCCAGGGGCTAATGGAGTGGCCATGTTCTCCATACAGGCTGCAATGCAGCCTGCACGAAGAAGGGCAGAGTGCGCATGCCTGGTTTGGGCGGCCCGAGAGGGCCGACCAGTCTTTGCGCACTCAGGAGCACTCAAAGAGCAGAGCAGCCCCGGCCACCCGCCCGCCCGCAATGCGCAAAGCAAACACAAAATGGTAATAACTTTTAGTTATTACCATTTTATGTTTCGGCTTTCTCGCACTACGAGAAAGCAGTGGGGCAACGCTCCTCCGCCCTAGTGGAGGAGCCGCCCCTGCCTTCATGGGTAAGGGAGTACTGTGAATTCAGAACCGTGCTGCCTTCTGTCAGTGCCGTCAGCTGCCTACTCCGAGGGTGGCCCCGGCAAGCTCAGACTGAGCTCAGCCTGCTGCTTGACATTCGGGAGCTGGCACACAAGTATTGCAAGGCTCTCTGCAACTGAAGCTGCTGAACAGGGGCATGCATGAAGATGACATGTGTCCTGGACTTGAGACTTGATACCTGAAGGAGTCCATGGGTAAGATCAACTGACTGTGATATGCTGTCAACAACCAACAAGGTGTTGATTGTAATAATCTGCATCTTTGCCTAATTTGTGCCTCTCCTACCAGTAGTGGTGATTATATCAACTAAAAGTTACCTGGGTGAGGAGAGAACATTAGAGCAGGAGGGAATATAATTCTCTGGAGAATATAATCAGGGATTCAACCCTATATTCATCATTGAATTGTGTAGTATTTAGTTTTGTTGAGTAGGTAAAGTACTTGTTTTTTTTACCAAAGGACAGAGATTGGGCTGGACATTCAAGCTATTGTGTCTGTTGGTTGATTATTGCGTTCTGAGCTCTTGACCCCCACACCACCTCCCTGAGAAGCTTTGGACTGCTTCCACTCGCTACCCTGAGAATCAAGTGCAGACAGGGTTGTACTTGGGCCAGTTTTCAGAGCTCTAGTAGGATGGACCCGAGAACACCAGTGGAAAATAAGTAGGCCTGGGCGTGAAACTCCGCTCCTCTCGCGGAGTTTGCAGAGTTTTTCCCATTCCACGCAGTGCACAGAGTTCCGAAAAAGGGTAAGTTGGCGAGCAAGGAAAATCTTACTCCAGACCACCTTCTGGTGAGATTTCTCAACACAGGCGGTTGCAGATGGTTGCAAGCGCTCGCGTTGAGAAACCTCCCGTTCGCGTTGAGGAAGCTGCCACTCGAGTAGAACATCTACTTGAGCAACAGAAAGAAACAGGGCCCTGCTACACTGCGCGTGGTGCAGTTTGCGCTGATTTTACAGCACGGGACAAACATCCGGCGCTAAAAATGAGCATGAATGGCATGACGTAATGCACTTCGCCGCTTGCGGAACTCTGCATAGCGAAGCAGAGTTTTTTTGTCACTTCGTGGAGTTCCACGTTCCACGAGCTCCGCCCAGGCCTACAAATAACATCGGCCACCTGAGCTGAGGCCCAGTAAACTCGGCCTGCCCTGTGGACCCCGGACAGCGTCTTACATGAAGTATGGGAGCAGAGTGTTCACCCCGCTTTACCCATTTTCCAGAAGACATATTACAAAAATCAGGACTGGTAATGAATGGAGTGCCCTTTATGCCAACCCTCCCCTCTGCAGGATCCAAAAGGGCAAGGGGTGCATGTGTGGGAGGTGGACACGAGGACTGGGATAATGCAGGGGATTAGAAGGCAGTGCTTGTTAAACTTCTCTAAGCATCTTTAACCTTTCACTCTAAAACCCTTCCTCGTAGGCCAGGCCCCAGTGCTGTCCAATGACAAGCCTATGTTCCACCCGCCACACACACACACAGATACATCCGGTATTGAGCGGAAGTACGCAATTTCTTTTTAATTTCTTTCTAACCTTTTCAAATGTCCATCTTTACACCGAGAGAGACAATCACTTTTGTTTCGCTTCCTGAAGGCAAGATACCAGTGGCAACAATCAATACCAGTCCATCCCAGTTGGCGCAAGCGTATACATTCTGCGCGCGGAGACTGTCGGGTAATCAATAAGTCCCTCGGTCAGGTGATCGAACAGTTGTTTAATTGCATGGTTTCGCACTTTAATGTACCATTGCTTTCCAAACAGTTGAGCAGATTCACAACACTTTTACAGCCCTTTCCAACGCACACGGGCAATTGGGCAAAGTGACATCTGTAGGCCCCAAAAGGTCTCGGGATCAAAGGATTTAGCTCAGTCTACACCACTCACCCGTTTACTTTTAAAGTATAAAATGCCAAAGTGTCTCTCACTTTTTTATATTCTTCTAAACGTTATCGTTTATGTTTAGCTGTCGCAGTCAGGGATGCGGGTGGACCATTACAATTAACGTTATTTCTCCTCCCCACATTTACCATTACAGTGCCCACCACATGTAATCAGGGTGTTAGTGGTTGTTATGAAAGTGTGTATGCTCCTAGCTATTGCTGCTTTAGTATTTGGTTTTCGCGCCTGTTATCACTCACTCTCTCTCGAATTAACATTGCAAAATTGTACATTTACTCAATATGGGGGCGAAAAATGTTATGTGAAATCAGTTCCTTAAAACCAATGAGTGCCAAAGGGCGTCACTGACACTTTCGATCTCAAAAGTCTGGAGCTAGAATTTGTTTTTGTTTTTCGCCGCGTAAGAGGCCTCTTTGCGCAAGTTAGCAATAGCTTAGACTTACTTGTTTCTATTAAAATAACAATCTTCACCCACACATACTAATATTCACCGTTTAGATGCAAGACTGTCTATTTTTAAGCTGTAAAAATGATTTTACTTTTCCTTTATCCCTCCGAAAACGTCCTTCACATGGTCAGATTGGCATATAGGTAGGGCCACTGGAATTATGCGGCAGGGTAGGGCCAAATTATGCGCAGGGTTGAGTAAATTATGCGACAAGAAAAGGCAAATCATGAGGCATAATGCAGGACATTTTGTGATAGTATTACTTCATTATTTTGTCATGTTTACACTTAACACTGTCTGGGCATTGGTTGCACCACATTTTAACACCCACATTTAGCAATAAACAATCAGTGAATCTTTTCAAACGACCTTCCCCTGCGTGGCAACATGTGGCACTGCGTTTTTAGAAACTTTTCAACTGCTTAAGCTAGAAGCAACATTTTTTTTGTTAAAACCTGCAGATTATGCAACAGATGATGGATTATGCGGCAAATCTATAATTATTCGGATATCCCAGCGGCCTCACAATCGCATAATTCCAGTGGCCCTGGATATAGGTCAACCATGTAGTAGTAGATGGGCCTGTCTCACAAGCCAGTGTGTGGGTAGGGTTTGTGGTTGTGTGTGGGTCTGTTTTGTGGTGTGCTGGGCTGGTTTTGTGGCTGCGTGCTTAAGTGGGTGTTGTGAACATCTTTTTAGAATGACAAGGATGCAGCAGCAGGAAGCAATTCGCAGGTGCTGGGAGGTCGCACTGCAGCACAGACTAACCTGATCTGGGCATCTCAAATGGCATAGAGGGAGATGCATCCAGCCACACTGGGGGGGTTTGAAGTAGGCCGGACTGGGAACCAAAACCAGCCCTGGCAATGTTCACAGACCAGCCCCTGGGGAAGCACCGCCTGGCCCCGTGAGGCTGGAAACACTTGCTTGCTGCTTTTGTTATTGGCGGCTGATATTGCAGCACCGCTGCAAAACCGGCCCCAGTAACAACATTGGCCCCCACCAATATAACACTGGTCCCAACCCAGCCTCCCGGGGAAATGCACGGTACGGCCAGTCCGGCCCTGGGGGGGAGGGTTCCTCATTGCTGTTGTAATTTAAGTGCCACCCTCCCAACATGGCTGCTGCACACGCCCCTTCCTCAAGTTCCTCACTCTCCAACTCTATGACTGCGCCAATGAATGCCCATTGTCCAGTCTCACCTGAAGAGCCATCAGCAGCTAATTCGCTGGATGTGGGAAGGGGGCAGTGGGCAAATGGGCTTCGGTCACTTGCCTATGCGGTGTGAACTCTACAGAGATATAAGGCGAGAGCTGTTGACTGCCTGGCAGGTTCTGTAATGCAGTGCTGTTTGGGGACACTGACACAGTGGAGGAGGAGTGGCACAAAGTAGGTCGACAAGATTTTCTTGTTATGCATTTTGTTCCTTTCAAAGGGTTTATATGAGTAATAAAAATACTCTGTAGTTTTATTTGGAGAGAAACATTTCACAGCCATTTTCTAACCTTGACTGCTGCAATTGCCTCCGTGATGAGCTTTAATAAATCAATATCCAAACTCCAAAGAGTCCAGAGCCTTCTTGCTCATCTACTGTTCGCCCTGCAACATCATGGCCACATCACACCTGCAGAGGCATTGCACGATTTCCAAGGACCTAGTGAATGTAAGGAGTTCAAACCCACAAGCAAACAAGCGAACACCACGTTAGACAATCTCTAACACATTGCCTGATCCCTCGTCTTTGCCTCCCCCATTTTAGATGTTTCCTTTTTCAGCCTGTGCCATGTTCTCTGCCCATCTTTCTATTTCTTCCTCTGCCTCCCCTTCCCCTCGTCTCCTGTCTCCTCAGTCATACGTGTGCTTTGTCTACAGACATGTGAGGGATAATTATGAAGAGAATAGGTAAAATGGGAAGGATAGAACAGGTAAAGTGCTCCACTACCCACTGCATTTCGGGTATCCTGCATAGGGTGTTCATTCCTTTGGTGCAGGAGTTGCACATGCTTAGGAGGCAGATTTGGGAAGCCACAATGAGGGCTCTCCCAAGTGTCCCTAATAACTAGCCACAGGCAGAGAGGGGGACATATAACAAGCATATTATTGAGCTGCACGCACACACGCACACTCACACGCACACACACACAGACACACGCACACACGCCCACGCGCACACACACACACACACACACACACACACACGCACACGCACACACACACACGCCTTAATATGAGGACTGGCCATTGACCGTAATTAAGTGTGTATTTACTATTCTAACTCCACACGTTCTTTGATAGTAGGGTAGGTTATAAAGCGGACCGAGGCAAATATAACTGCACTTTTCGTTTTTTGATACACTCATTCGAAAGTACATAAAAACACTAACGGGACCAGTACTCGCAAAGATAGTGAATGTCTACTTCTGTCAGGATTTACCCATGCTATGGGGACCGATACGGTCCTCACAGCATGGGTCATACATGCTCACATACACACACACACACACACTCACACTCACACGCACACACACACACACACAGACACACACACGCACACTCACACGCACACACACACAGACACACGCACACACGCACACGCACACGCGCACACACACACACACACACACACGCACGCACACGCACACACACATGCCTTAATATGAGGACTGGCCATTGACCGTAATTAAGTGTGTATTTACTATTCTAACTCCACACGTTCTTTGATAGTAGGGTAGGTTATAAAGCGGACCGAGGCAAATATAACTGCACTTTTCGTTTTTTGATACACTCATTCGAAAGTACATAAAAACACTACCGGGACCAGTACTCGCAAAGATAGTGAATGTCTACTTCTGTCAGGATTTACCCATGCTATGGGGACCGATACGGTCCTCACAGCATGGGTCATACATGCTCACATACACACACACACGCACACTCACACTCACACGCACACACACACACACACAGACACACACACGCACACACGCACACGCACACACACACACGCACGCACGCACAAGCACTCACACACACACACACACAGACACACACACGCACACACACACACGCACACACATACACACACACACATGCACACGCACACACGCACACTTGCTTAACTTTACTTGTGTTTCTACTTACAACTTGTTACTTCAGTGACACAGATTAGTAGCAATGTTAATAGAAGTTACTATTACCAAAACCAAGCGGTGATTATTTTATTCACCCTAGAAGAATAAAAGTCTAAGATTGCAGCAACTTGTCACCTCTTCGTTGTCCTCAGTTAACCACAAAAAGAACACTGACCACTAACATATCTTACTAATTATATCTGCTTGGTAAGTCTATTGGTAAACTGTCTTGGGGGGCTACAGCAACGGCTGCAGGAACGGCATGTGTGCAGCCAGCACTTCTTGGTATAATGCTTCCAATATATTGCTCAGGCTGTTCATTCAATAGTTAGAGACCTGTGTGTGAACTGCTGCTTTCAAGTTTGAATAATCATAAAAGATCTTGGAGGGTTAATGTAACTGGTGCAAAGCACTGTGTGTAAGCTCTTCCTCACATTTGGGAATCCAGAATATGAGGGCGCGGTCACCCAAACTCTGAGGCGGACACTCAGGGGCATATTTACAAGCCCCTATCACCACTGGAACGTCACTTTTTGTAACGTTCTTGTGGCGATAGGGGTTTCGCCTTGTTTACATGGCGGCGCCGCCTCGTAAATAAGGCCCCCTTTCATGCTAGACTTAGCGTGAAAGGGGTGGGCAATGGATGTTGGGGTGGGTGTTCCGCCGCAACACCCATAGATTTTGACGCTGCCCCCTATTTACAAGGGTATCGTAAATAGGAGCCAGCGCCAAAAATAAGAACAGGGAAAACCTGGTCTTAACAAGGCGAAACGAGGAGAAATGGTTAATTTCTCCTTGTTTTTGCTGTTTCTATGTGTGCTACATGGAAGGGACACCTTCCTGCACATAAAGAATAATGATTGTTTATGCGCAGGAAGGGACACCTTCCTGCACATAAACAATAATTTCCTCAATGCAGGCATCCTTCCACTATGGTGCAAGGGTGCCCGCATTGGCACTAGGCAGCTGAATTTTGCGCCAGCGCAGGGGGAAACCAGGGAAGTGCCGTATTATTGTAAATACGGCACATCCTTGTGTTTCTAGCATTTTTGGAGCTAACCCGCACTCTGCCACTTACTTGTAAATATGCCCCTCAAGATGGCAAGGTGGGACTAGGAGAGATAAATGGAGATGGACAGGGTTGAGGGAATGAAGAATGAGTAACATAGATGCTATTAGCTGACAGAAGCACATTTGAGTGACCAATAGCGCTTTATGGATAGAAAGGCATTGATGTGTCAATGTTTTTAGCTTTTTGATGGGGAAGAAACACACCGAATTTCACTGATATGTTTCCTGATGTTACAAGAAACACCGCCTCTATCAAACACTGTGCCTGCACACCCCCACCTAATAGTTCACCCAAACATCTGTGAAAATGTTCAAAGTAGTTGAATTAATAAATGTGGCCTTTTTTACTATCCAATCCACAGCTAGGGGCCACTTTTAATTTGGTGTTCAGGCCTATTTTCTGTCCTAGTCCTTCACTCCAATGAAAATAAAGGGGGAGGGAATTCAATTCTCTGTATTTTTCCCTCCAAACCTGCAGGTTCCCACTCGGTTTTAGGGCCAAAATTCTTCTGAAGTACAATGTTTAAGAAGTGCAAAGTTTGTAATCTCTTTAAAACTTCCCAATTGAAACTTTGCTCATGCTTAAATCTGACCCAGCCAGAGTGAGGTAAAAGAAGGTTCAGGGGAGCCCCGGGTACTAGGACAGGCTGGCTGGGAAGAAGAGTTCACACTCCTGATGTTCCCATAACAAGATTTGCCTACTGACCTTTCCTGTTTACATTATCTCTTCGTCTTCTGAAACGGGATCCTTCACTTCATCCACTTGGGACATGTATAGCTCACATAGGTTTACTCATGTATGTGTAATATGAATGAGCATGGAGTGTGTGTTTTGTGCTCAGACCAGGAATCCATTTTTGATCTTCTGTGCATGAGTGGTGCTTTAGATGGATGTCACTGGAAGGCTACATGACAACAATGCAAATTGCAGGGCTTTCTCCAAAGCATTCCTGTGGTCATTTGTGGTGGATCAGACTTTAGGGTGTGGAGGGTAGGAAACAGAGGGTTCCTTTAAAGTGTAGGGACAGACCTTGCCCTCATCCTGGTCCATTCTTCCCCAGAAGTGTTATCCCCAACAGGTGGAGACACAGCTAAGTGGGAAGGTCTTCCTCTCGCCTCTTCCTTTTATTTTGAGTTCCCTTGACAAGGAGCTCCTAGGCCCACCTTTCATTAATGCTGTCTCTAGAGGACATAGACCAGTCAGGCAGGAACATGTAAAAGCCAGGAACTGCCTGAAACCGTTCCCTGGGCTGAACCTGTGGAATAAACAAACTCAGGGGCCTAGTTATGAGGCTGTTTGCATCGCTCTTGCAACACGAGACGTGGTGCAAGAGTGGCGCAAACCTTATATGTGATTTATGAAGCCATGCAGGGATACTTTGTGTGGCCCTGAGTGTCTCCATAAATCTGGAGTGAGGCAACGCAGCGCAAATCACTGCGCTGCCTTACTCTGCACTGGGAAGGCATATCATGGGCGTTGCGTGGGTGTTCCCATGCAACTCCCATGGTTTTTGACGCACTCCCAGATTTACCAGAACTGGTAGACCTGGGAATGCGCCAAAAAGATATGTCTTCTCAGGAGAGGCATAATGAGGAGAAATATCTTTATTTCTCCTCGTTACTTCTTCTTTCTATGAGTGCTGCATTCTTCAGCACACATAGAAAGAGGAATATGCGTCTCGGATTGTTTTTGTGCAGGAAGGTGACCCTTCCTGCACAAAAACAATCTTGCAGGCAATGCAGGCACCCTTGCACCATGGTGCAAGGGTGCTTGCTTTGGCGCTAGGCTGCCAAAATGGTGCCACCACAGGGGAAAAGGCAGGAATGCGATGTATTGCCTTAAATACGGAGCATTCCTGTCCTTTCACTGTCACACAGTGCAGCCCAGCAAGGTGACTTGCTGTGCTGCACTGCGTGACATTCTCATAAATAGGCTCCTCTGTCAGCAAAAGAGGTATAAGTATGGGGCAGAAACCACCAGTCCTTATGCCAGGATTTGTCATCATACAGGGTCAGGGGGCCAACACCAGTGGAGACTGAGAGAGACATTTGGGCTCCAAGACTGGAAATCACAGACTGCCAACTCCCCTTGCCAGACTTGGCCACAGGAATATGGAAGCTTTACAACCTACAGGAAACCTGCCAAAACAAACCTTGATGGAAGGAACCCACTGCCTGCTGTAGCAGTGTGCAGGATGCATATCTGCATTAAAGGAGACTATCTGGAAGAGGAGGGCCTTAAAGAGCTTTGCAGAAAGAACTGGAGCACTAGAGCACTGCAGCCCTAGGAAGGATGTGCATCGCCAGACCCTGCAGTGAAACCTTGTGACCCAGGATTACCCTGCGGTATATTTTGAAGAAAGACCACTAGCTCCCTCAAACTGCACTATCAAGAGTTTACTTCATTTCTGATGATTGGTCTGCGAAGAGTGCCAAAAAAGCCTCTGGAGTTGAGGGGAGTGATTCTGAAGATCAGACTCCAAGAAGATGCACCATTGATGACTTCTTGCTAGAAAAATTTGCAACCCCAGCCAGTGATTTAATCACTGAAAGCCAACACCTCTGTGAAGCCTCAGGTCCTGATTTATATTTCGGTGGACAGTATATCCGTCCCCGTTGTGACAAAGTAACCCGTTTGCGGAAATCTAAATCAGGCCTCAGTACTTGAGAAATTTGTAACCATGACCAGTGGTTTTTCATCACCAGGACAAAAAGGCTCCTTTGAAGGCTTGGTGCTGATGAAGAATCATGACCACGCTTCACTGTCCCAACCTCAACAGGATCATCACTGCAACCTGGGGTGGTCTGTTCATTTGTTTGGGTGGAAGGTTTGAGTCTTATACCAGAGGAAGACCCAGAAAGGGAGATCTCCGTTTCCGCGACCGGTAAGGGTGTTGCGTCTGTCCTCTGGTGCCTATGCAGCCCCTCCTGGATTGTAGGAACATCACAAGAACTGCAGTGCCTGGGCAGAACCAGGCGCTGCAAAGCACACACACTGGTATGCAGTGTCCCAGCCCACTTGACAGCACAAGGCGTGATATCCCTGAGCACCAGAATTTTGAAGGCATCTAAGCATTGTGGGTACTACAAATAACTTTTATTGATACCGGATCAGCTATAACAATAAGTGATAGATAAGCCTGACTTTTAGCCTGATTATCACGTAATTACTTTTCAGGGTGGGAGAAAGGATAGGAGGAAGTATCTAACCAACCATTGGGGTATGCTAGTACCGTGATAGCACCTGAAAGAACCTGGGGGTAATACTGACTCCTTGAAGGTACACTTGTTTATATATTGTTACCTTGAGCATTATTGATATGTGCTGTCTAAAAGGAACTTTTCCTTTACGTAAAAGCACTGGCTGGACAATAGATTATTGATTACTACTACACATATAACTGAGTTCTGAGTCTCTAGCCCACACCACCTCCCTAAGTAAGTCTTAGAATTCTCTGCTTCACTAATTTTAGGGCCCAGTGATAACGGGGTATACTCAGTGATCGGTTGTGTCCAATAGGCAGAGCCCAGGACACCAGAGTTAAAAAGCTCAGATTTTTACAGTCTGAGCCTAGCAAGTGTTGATTGCCCTGAGACTCAGGAAGATCTTCCCACACGATTGTTACATCCCATCAAGGCCCACTGGTAGATAGAGGAGGCAGGACTTCAGCTGCTAAAAAGGGGTGCCACTTTACTCACACTTTGTGGTGCATAAAAGATGTAAGACTAGCTGAGATGATTTAGAGGAGGGGGCGGCAAAATAAATGATGCCAAAAAAAACAGGTGTTACACTGCTGATGTCCTGTTTATAGGGTGGGGAATGAACTCCACCGGCCAGGGGCGCGGCTGCCATTGATGCAGCAGGTGCAGTGGCACTGGGCCAGAGCCCTGAGGGGGCCCATTGAACCCTGAAAATTGCTGTATTTCCTTTCTTGGACCAGAGTCCATGGCATCCTTGCTACGCTACAGCCACCGGCAGCACCATAACATAGCATGTGTATTTGTAAAGCGCACATTCAACCAAGGGTATCTTGGTGCTGAACAACAGATGTTTATTGTTCCCAAACTCAACGGTACTCATTTTATCAACAACAGCAGGATGAAAGGCTGAGTGGACCCGCTGGGATTTGAACCTGTGACCATGAGATTGAACACAAGCATCTGCAGTGGATGCATTAGTCCACTGAGCCACCAGACCCAGCATATTGCAAAGAATGTCCAGTGAGTTAATGGGTCTTCTGCAGAGATGGGTGTCTGACTCAGCAATTCATTCTTTCAAGGCCTACAGCGTTAATACCACTGACTTAGTAAACTAATGTATTTTTATATGCCTACAAGACACGACTGTGCCGCCAAGCGCTATATCAAAAGTATTGTTGTCCCATGCAAGACTTTGTACTGAGAAAGAATGAGGGAGTAGCTTTTTTATTCAAAAAGTGCGTGTTACTTAATACTGACTTCATTAAACATATTTCATCCATCCTTTTACATGTCTAAAAGTTTTTATTTTTCTTGATGAGTGCCTGGTTGGTGTAAATGTCAGTTGGTGAGAGTGGGCTGAGTAGCAAGGATGCTTCTCCTGGTGGGGTGTTACCATAAACCTGTAACTAAGCAACTTCTATTTCAATAAAACTATGTCCTACAATCTAAGAGACTTAGCTACCTGCTTACAAGAATGTATCTTTATCTCTGTTTTCAAGAATCCTTTCCTCCTCACATTTATTTCCGACTTTACTGTGCTCAGTTGTTCTTAAAGTTATGTCCAGTGCTGATGGAAACTGTACAGTAAGCTTTTCAGTATGCGTATAAACAATGCACCACACCACAAAGTACTTGTGAAATGAGAAGCTTGCAGCAGTACCGGGGTGAAAGCATGCGTGTTTTAGGTGCAGGAAGTAAATATTAAGGGCCTCATTTATGAGAAGTGGCGCATCGCTGCGTGAAAGCAGCGATGCGACACTTCTCAGTGCTCCCTCATTGTGACACCAATGATGCGTCATATTTACAGTATGACGCATCATGTCGCAAGGAATGACAGATTCATCAGTTTTACTGACGTATCTGTCGGCGCAAAAGTGGCGCATTGCTGGAGTTGTGTCGGAAGCGTGACGCAACTCCAGCAATGCAGAGGGGAGGGCTATGATTATAGCGCAGCGTCAATCTTACGCCTGCTGTGAGGCAGGTGTAAGACATTGATGCAATGGCGTCCTAGAAGTGGCACACAGAAATCTCATAGATTTCAATGCACCACTTCTATGAGGCTTTTTGCGGGGGAACACCCACTCTGCATACATTATACCTGGCGCAGGTATAATGTGGAGCAGGGGTTTACAAAGTGACGCATCTGCCTAGATGCGTCACTTTGTAAATTGGGCACAATATGGCACATTTTTAACGCCGTGGTGCGTCACAAATAGTGACGCACCGATGGCACAAAAGTGTCGCAAGGCCTTATAAATAAGGCCCTTTGATTGGAAAGTTGGAAAGTTTGGGAACCCTCCCCCAAATGAGACAGGTTGGTTTGTAGAATTCTACATTGGTCACAAAACATTGTGTCAGAAGCATGATGAAACTCCAGCAATGTTCCTTCCACATGGGGCAAGCCCCATGTGAAAGGGCCTATGTCACCCTTACGCTTGCCATGAGGCAGGCGTAAGGTTTTGACGCATTGGCGTCCTAGAAGTGGCTTAGCGAAATCTCATAGATTTCACTGCGCCACTCCTCCGACCCTTTCTTCCTGCAACATTATACCTGACGCAGGTATAATGTAGCTCAGGGGTTTACGAAGTGATGCATCTGCCTAGATGCGTCACTTCACAAATATGGCACAACATGGTGCATTATTTACGCCGCCGCTGCGTCACTAAAAGTGACGCAACGGCGGCGCAAAAGTGATGCAGGCCTTCATAAATAAGGCCCTAAATTAAAAGCGAATAAGAGGGATGCGGAACACAGAGGCACCGGAGTCTAGGGCAGGTAGCAAGACACACAGAGGTGATGCTGGAAAAGAGAGCTGGGTTGGGAGACAGTGATAATCAGGCAAATGTAAGCAGGAGGGGAAGAATGGGAGAAGCAAAGTGGGGGTCCAGCAGGGGAATACGAAACCAGGGAGAGTGAAGTGAGCAGAGGACAGGTGGGGAGGGGGGAATGGACACAGCTGGAAGGACTTACATGCATCTGTGCTCCAGGGACAAACACAAGAAGAGGACGGAATATTACGCATCTGACCAATGAGAAGCGAGCAAATCAGAGTGAAAATCGAGTCAACTGTATTGTAAGTTAACAATATGTCTCAAAGAGAAAGTGCATGCGATGTCTAGGCGAGACGTAAAAACGACACCCAACATGTTAGACTTAAATTCCATGAGACTGGTAGCAATGCAGCTGCAGTCTAGGTGTACATTCCTAGTGCCCATGCTTGGTGGCAGAAAATCCACCACATGACACTCACATAGAGTTTTTGCCATTGCCTTCTGCCCCGAAGTGCCTCTTCCCATTGGTGCAGACATCAACTCCGAGCCAACCTCTCTGTCAAGATTGCAGTAACAATTTCAGATAATAGTTTCCCCTCAGCCAATGAGGTAAAGATGGCACCTTTGCCAAACAAGCATATGATGAAATCAAACCATGATCATGGAGCTGATACTGGTGAAGGTATGGAAAGATGTGAGGACATAAGATTAATTAGAAGGACCGGTAGAACATGGGATGGGGGCAGAATGATTGAGGACTGGTTGGACTGGATGGGAGGTGGTAGGCGCAAGTGGATGGTATCTTGGGGACTTGGGAAGTAAAATAAATGCATTAGATATCTTTCAAGCTAGACTGTACGGCACAATGGGCAGGTCTGCAATACTATAAGCCCAAATACATCACGTTAAGGCAATCTTTTCACACTCAGAGCCTGATTACAAGTCAAGTTAAATCTGTCCTGTGAGTAAACCTCTGTTTATGCATGAGACAGAATTACGAGTTTGGCTTTATTTACAGCATCTGATAATTATCGAATGCATTAAACAACCCAACATTGAGTACATTCGGCAGGTCATACATACTTAAACTTAACAGAGGAATACATACAGTACTTACCATACAGATTTTGGTGAGTTAAACATCAAAATCCCCATGTTATTCCCCAAAAACTCATAACAGGTGTTATTCATCGCAATGGATAAATAACGTACCCCGTGGTATCGTTATTTATTGGGGTGATAAAAAACGCTTTAACTTGCAATCAGGCCCTTAGAGTGTGTCACATAGGCACCATCTTTCTCAAAGTAGCAGCGAAACCTTTTTGATTTTGTAATAACTGGGAGAGTGGGGGATTAAATTGCAAAGAGCATCCAGTGAAGCCTTTAATTTATAGCAACACATTTGGCAGTACCAGCCATTGTCCCCTAAAAAACATCCGTCACAGTTTTCAGGCCCTAGCATGCTTGGCTGCATGAAAACTACCAGTCCACCAGTTATTGTCATAGGCTAGGCTGGAATGCTTCTCTGGTTGTACCCTCAATTAAAGGAAGCTGGTTTGTGGAACTCTGGTGACATCATTACCTTGAAGCGGATGCAAGCATCTTTAGTGGGACAATTTAAGAGCAAGGCCGAAGCTCAGTAAGGATTTATCTAGACTTCTCTTTGTGGCCAGGCATACCAAGCTTAATGAGAAAACGATCTAAGTAGTCGATGGACGTCAGCAAAAGTCTCTTCAGCGATACATATTATGAACCGCCTGCTGGAGCCAGCTGTGCTTAGGAGATGGATGAGATGGAACAGGATGGAAACAGATACTTTCTCAATAACAAAAAAGACTAAAGCGCAATTACGCGATGTTGGCAAAGGCATATAGTCTCAGAGGGGTCACTTGTATTCTTCAAAATTTAGCACAATGTTTTTACTGCTGCAATGGGTGTACATCATAATATCGTCATCGACCTACAAAAGTCCAACTATACCTACGTTGTCAATGTAAGTGGGTTATGGAGTAAGAATAGTAAATATATACTTACCTTGACATTTTAGTGGTAGTCAATATAGTGGATGCAATATTTTGTGGATCAATATGTCACCGCATGTGAGATGTGAATTGCCTCTAATAGTTTGACTGGATTTAGTGCTGTTGACTCTACAAGATTGAGGGCACTGTAGTCTGAGGTCTTCTCTATAACTGCAAGTGTTTTTACACTACCTGTTAGTGTCTGACGTCTGCTCGGGTAAATGAAAGGTTCAGATTGCTGCTCTTAGTATTCTAGGCATTACCATATTTGCCAAGATGTTTAGAATGTGCAGTTTTTAATCAATTGTCACATTTTGGCAAATCACAAAATATGCTCCATCCACTGCAAGACGGTTTTCGAGCAGGCTGCAATGTTGAGAGCAGCTTTGGATGATCTCTGAAATTATGCCTTTTAAATATCGAAGCAAAAGACACACAAATAATGAATGGTATGCGGAACAAATCAAACATTCACCCCCAGTCAGGGGACCTGGGTTAAATCCACTGTTCTTCTGCTCACCATGCAACCCCAGTTTAGACCCAGCCATATGCAAATCAGTCTTGAGCCTGCTCCTCATGGGAACAGTCCAGCCCGAACTGCCAATCCTAGTCCTTCCTGGACCAGAAACAAGCATTCTGGAACCAGTTTTGGGGCATCACTGCTCATCAGCCAGGCAAGCTTGAATCGAGTGGCACAGTGAGCCCAGGAGCCACGTCTGGGCATACCCGTCGCACTTAGGGCAAGAAAGCAAAAGACACACAAATGATGGAGAGAATGCGGAAAAAATCAAACATTCACCCCTAGTCAAGAGATCTGGGTTAAATCCATCATTCTTTTGCTCACTATGCCTCCCCAGTTTAGGCCCAGCCATATGCAAATCAGTCTTGACCCTGCTCCTTATGGGAACAGTACAGCCCAAACTGTCAAGCCAGGTCCTCCCTGGACCAGAAACAAGCACCCTGGGACCGGTTTCGGGGTATCAGGCTTGAATCGAGTGGCACAGAGAGCCCGGTAGCAATGTCTGGGCATACCCGACGCACTTAGGGCGAGAAAGTAAAAGACACACAAATGATGGACAGAATGCAGAACAAATCAAACATTCACCCACAGTCAAGAGATCTGGCTCAAATCCATTGTTCTTTTGCTCACCATGCAACCCCAGTTTAGACCCAGCCAGATGCAAATCAGTCTTGACCCTGCACCTCATTGGAACAGTCCAGCCCAAACTGCCAAGCCAGGTCCTCCCTAGACCAGAAACCAGCATTCTGGGACCTGTTTCGGGGTATCACACCTCATCAGCCAGGCAAGCTTGAATCGAGTGGCACAGTGAGCCCGGGACCCACGTCTCGGCATACCCGGCGCACTTAGGGCAAGAAAGCAAAAGACACACAAATGATGGACAAAATGCGGAACAAATCAAACATTCACCCCTAGTCAAGAGATCTGGGTTAAATCCATCATTCTTTTGCTCACTATGCCTACCCAGTTTAGACCCAGCCATATGCAAATCAGTCTTGACCCTGCTCCTCATGGGAACAGTCCAGTACAAACTGTCAAGCCAGGTCCTCCCTGGACCAGAAACAAGCATCCTGGGACCGGTTTCTGGGTATCACCCCTCATCAGCCAGGCTAGCTTGAATCGAGTGGCACAGAGAGCCCGGTACCTACGTCTGGGCATACCCGACGCACTTAGGACCAGAAAGCAAAAGACACACAAATGATAGACGGAATGCAGAACACATCAAACCTTCACCCACAGTCAAGAGATCTGGGTCAAATCCATTGTTCTTTTACTCACCATGCCACCCCAGGTTTAGACCCAGCCATATGCAAATCCGTCTTGACCCTGCACCTCATTGGAACAGTCCAGCCTGAACTGCCAAGCCAGGTCCTCCCTGGACCAGAAACAAGCATACTGGGACCAGTTTTGGGGTATCACCCCTCATCAGCCAGGCTAGCTTGAATCGAGTGGCACAGTGAGCCCGGGACCCACGTCTGGGCATACCGGCGCACTTAGGGCGAGAAAGCAAAAGACATACAAATGATGGACGGAATGCGGAACAAATCAAACATTCACCCCCAGTCAAGAGATCTGGGTTAAATCCATCATTCTTTTGCTCACCATGCCACCCCAGTTTAGACCCAGCCATATGCAAATCAATCAGTTTGGCCACAATATACCCAGACTACTTTGATAGTACTCATTCCTTTCTGTATCAGACCCAGGGGTTTCTTTGTGTGTCATTGTTTACTGAATAGGGAAAAGAACTCCTGTGGGTCTTTAAAAACTTTCTCTTGCCCTTATAGTGTTATGACAATATACCCGTAGCAATTGATTCTGTGAGAAACCTGTGTTAAATTTGATAAGGGCTTTACAATGAGATTAAATTCAATCAGTGGTAAAGGTTTGCTTTTTTCCAATTGAGGATTCTGCAACAGTTTATAAATCTAAATTTCACTGCATTTCGATTTGGTGAAGAGCTTTTTCAGTAGCTGCAGCTAAATTGTGTAAACTGTATGGCAAATGATTAATGCGCCGAAGCAGGCCTGCTGAACTTTAGAAAGTGCGTAAAAGAATGGATCTTTCCAAATTATAAAATGACAAGATAATATGTGGTAAGTCCTGACTTTTCGCAAAAATATGATAAGTGGTAGTGGATTAAGGAGGCATGAGATGTATTTAAGACTGTGCAGCCTTGGTATTCAGTGCTTGATATTTAAGTGCACCATCCGCAGGCTTCTGAGCAAAGCTTCGACACCAGCAGTCATTCTTTTACAAATTAAGCACTGCACGGAGCTATTTCCTGGTGGATAAATAACAAACCAGCTCGGGCCTCAAAAAGAAGAGCTATTCCTCAGGTGTCAAAGAACTTACATGTGCAGACCGCACACATTAGAACTATAGCATGTTACAAAGAACTCACAAGCTCTGGCCTCACAAAGCAGAGCTTTTCCAAAGGTGATAAAGAACATACATGTTCAGGCCTCACACAGCAGGGCTATCCCTCAAGTAACATGAACGGTGCATGCATGGATGTCGATTCATCAAAATGCTTGGGGTAGCAGAAGTGACATCACATGCCATGTGACCCCTCGCCTGATGTCACAGGAAGTGACATCACATAAACTTTGACCTGACATCACAGGAAGTGACATCACCTGCCCTTTGACCCACTACGATGATGTCACAGGAAGTGACATCACACAAACTTTGACCTGGTGACATCACAGGAAGTGACATCACCTGCTCTTTGGACCCCAATGAAATCAAAGGAAGCGACATTGCATGACCTTTGACTTGGTGCTATCACAGGGAGTGCTGCATCTAACCTTTGGTTACTTACATCACACACAGAGGCTAGAAAATCTCTACAGATGCAAAAGAAGAACCCTATAAACAGACATACTTCAAATCCTATTGAAAATGCAACTACATACATTGTTTCAGTTAGTATCTTCAGATATACAATTCAGATAATGTAGCATTGATTAAGAATCTATTAAATAGTGTATAACAATGGAGAATACACTAGTAAAGTTATAATCAGCCATTATCAATATCAAATAACTTATACAATGGGAAGGTTGATAGGCCTATAATGTTCAAAATAAGTTCACTTTATTATTTGTTTTAGAAACTAAGGGGCTCATTTACAAGCCCCTTGCACCTCAGGTGCATCAATTTTAAAATGGGATAAAGTGACATACCGTCAGCGCAAGGGGCTTGTAAATAAGCCCCTAAGAGTACTGTGTAATTACATCTAAGTCTTGGAAAGTAGATAACAGTGCTATTTAATGCAGGTCAAATTCTCCCAGCAACCGTCCTTTCCATGACATGGTATTCATACTTCTAAACCTGTGGAGCCATTGAACCTTTCCCGGTTTACTATCATTAATTTCTTCTACAGAAAACATGCCCACCACTGGTACAATACTTGTGTTGATCAATGTCTGCATTAGCAAATTAAAAAGTGTTAAGAAAATCTGGGCAGATTTTACTCACATGGACGAAGATACTGGGTGTCATGGTAATACTGCATTACTGACAAGAAGAGATGCTGCTGCTCAGCTTCCTTGAAAAGAAGAAGGCGCTGACTGGGCAGAGAGAAAGAGGCCAACAGTTCACATGTCCCCATCTAGAATTCTATCAGCTGGTATGAGCAGGAGCTGGCTCTAGTGATGATTGGGGCATCTTCCTATGTAGAGACTGACTTGAGGGTAAGTTGATGCTCAGCTAATATGAAGTCAAGAATAGGCTGACAGTGCCACAGATTCGGTCTTCAGATCTCTGAATAGGATACTGGCTGGTACAAAGAATAGTTGCTGTAATGATAATTGGCAGTCTTGATGAGAGAACAAATAGGTGGACAGCAAGTGCTTGGCTACAGGAAATTGAGGTGGCTAACAGTGCTTTGTAAACTGTTTCCATATTTCTACACATGACAAGCTGATGTGATGAGACTGCATATCCACTGTGGCAGGAAGAAACAAAATGGACAGCAAGTTGATGCTTTGCCAATAGTGCTTAGAAGCGTGGTGGCTGCTCTCTTCTTGCCCCTGCATAGGTTACTGACTTCTGCGATCACTGGCAGATCTCTTCAGGTGGCATAGGCCTCAAGGGGAATAGAGCCTGATTGAGGAGTAACTGTTGTTTGCCTGGCCATCAGGAGAAGGCTGATACTGCATGGCAGTGTAGTAGATGCTGTCTTCTTGCCCCAGAAAAGATTTTGTTCCAGGACTATCATTGACAGCCCTTTGATCAATCTGAGTACACTGCTGCCATACGGGGAGCTCAGACATACATATACACATGTTTCAGGACACAGCCTTGTCCAAATTATTTTACCCTTTTTCACAACTCATGCGATAAACTTGCATAACTTTTTAAAACCAAAATGCACCATAGGCAATAACACATTTCTAACAACTTCTCTTTTTTCACACACAGAGATTTGTCTAAACCAATATGTTTCCATAGCTGAACACCATATACAGGGAGCATTGTTTAGGATAAAACAGTATGGCAGAATCCCCTTGTATGCAAAACCTTCAAACGTTTCCCGGGCCTCTCAGCCCCATGCTAGTCTGCTCTTCTGCACGTGAGACTCTAGACCACATTGGTACCCCAAAAAGTCAAAACAGTGCTTGTTAAATCTCTTCTCCAGCACACTGTGCTATCACAGCTAAGAAACCTCTACACTGGAATATAAATGAATACTTGCTGAACACTAAACTCCCTAGAACTTACAAAATATGCATGAGGTATCAAGCCTCAGCTTGCGGAAATTTAGAAAGTGGTACATCTAAAAACAGCTATTGACTAGGCACCCCAATAAACATGCGTGGCTGGCTGAGTGTTATATCTGATCCAACGTAGGAACCATTGCACGAGTGACCCGAAGGGGTAGCAGTAGGCTGGAAGAGATATGAGAGTTATCCGGCAATAAGCTGTCGGCTATGATTTACTCTGCCTGTCACATATTACTGTCATGGCTGCAAACAAACTGCTTGTATTAGATTTAACAAGGATACGAGACCTACTGCCTCTATTCTAAAGTGCCTTCCACCTGCATGGGCATTCAAGTGATGTTTGGTCCCTACTGTAAACCACCAATACATCTGATGGGTTAACGTGAGCTAAAACACCCCCGGGACATCTGAGATGATGAAATAAGTAAAACACAGATTCCCATGGTTTGCCTTGCTCCACCACACCTGGCCCATAGGTGGTCCGACTTTAACATGCCTCTAGCCTCTATTGAGTAATTATTTTATTTTACATTTTTACACTATTGCAAAGATTCAACACTTCCTCTTCTTTTTTCTTATTACCTTTTGGCAGAAATGCATCCACATTCACTGGAAATACATATTGATGTACAACTTCTTTTGAAGATTTGGAATTGAGTGGTGGGTAAAGCGCTCTACTTGAATAAACATAGCACTCTGACTAAACATATCAGATTAAACTTAGAACCTCACCTATTCTCTGGCTGGGCTTCTAAGGGGGGTCAAATGTCCGAGCCCAGGGCCTATGCGATGCAGTGGTCCATGAATAATTACATTCAGATCAAACACACGTCGGTGCAGGATCGCTCATCTTATACCCTTCTCTACCGCAGGTATTTGACCCCAGCTGGGCCCGTACCACCAGGCTGGCCTGACTTGATTTACGGCCCCTCTTCATCTCCCAGACAGATGCAGACACTAGGTCTCGTCCTTCTGAGAGCTCCGGTGGCACATTCCTGTCACAGGCTACTGCTCCATCGACAAACTGAATGCACTCTCTGGCTAGGCTCCAGATAAAATTATCCTTTTCCAGGCACAGCTGAGCACAGTATCCAAGCAGTTTTGAGGCCTGCCGGGGAGGTGGGTCGATGGGTTTAGGTCCCTGGTGGGGACGATGCAGGAGATTACTTGGTTGATGGTGCGGCCTTGCATACACCTTTGGGCACCTACCCTGTGATTTTGTGTGAATCGCAGCAGACAGCGAGAAGCACTCTGGCTCCACGAGCTTTGTGCAGAATGCAGATCCCAATGAAGCATGGCGCAGCTCCTGAACTGCGGTATTTTGCAAGGTATAGAAGACTGCATGAATTGGAGTTTGCTGCAGCAATATTTGTGGTAATATCAGGGAAATAAACAGTAAAAACCAGCCCAGTAGCCCATGAAACAGGCCCACAGGTAGCCAAACAGACGGCCCACTTACTGACCTGAAGACCAGTCCTTCGGGCATTGCCTGCTTGCCCTACAGGCCAGCCTGACCCTGAATAACAAGCATTGGCATAGCCAATAGGTCTCGCCTTTGGGACCTTATAAGTGTTTAGCCATGCAACACTTGATGTTGTTGCACCAAGGATATTGTGCTGGATAACTAAACACTTATAAGGTCCCAAAGGAGAGACC
This sequence comes from Calotriton arnoldi, assembly GCA_963921515.1. Classification (NCBI taxonomy): domain Eukaryota; kingdom Metazoa; phylum Chordata; class Amphibia; order Caudata; family Salamandridae; genus Calotriton; species Calotriton arnoldi. Next base: position 4,617,172 of record CAWUFW010000173.1, read on the forward strand.
TATTGGCTATGCCAATGCTTGTTTTGTAAAGGAGGGGGTGTAATGTGGAGGGAGCCATCCTCGAGAACAGATGGACTTTGCTGTTTAAGACAATGTACGCACTGAACTCTGATAATCTTCTGGACACTTTGGCTCTCACTCCCAAGGTTTGGGATAACTTGTGGGACTGTCCGTAGCTGCCATGTTTCCAAGACCAATGCGTGATGGGCTACTCCAGTCAGGGTTTTTTTATACATCACGCATGGACCTCAGAAACTCGGCCGGGCTGATATCCTCAAATGTTTAAAAGTTTAATAAAAAAAGATGATATAAAAGGGTATGTGTCCGAGGTCGGCAAAAGAAACAGGCAAACTGTGGAAAGTGGGGCCAAGGAAATGACGTAAGGGGCAGAGTACGCATAGCAGGGCTAGATTCGTAAAGGCTGGTGTAGGTTTTGCAGGGCCTGGGCTAGATTCACATTGTGGAAGGGCAGGTGTTTTTGGAGGGTTCTGAAATGGGTACAAGTCATATTGTGCAGAGCGCGGGGTGGGCAGACTGTGGTATTTGGGTCTGGACCTTTGTAGGCTGGGCAGGCAGAATAGAGCATGGACTAAGTACATGGTGGGGAGGGCTGTGCTGAATTGAGATCAGGGTGGAAAGGTGGTGTTGGGCAATTTTCATGTGTCAGTTTAACTATGGGTGGATAAAGAGCTTGGCATAAAGGAGGATTTATTTTGAATCTGAGTGGAGCCGGTTGAGGGCTGCACTGGGAGAAGGGGTTGGGGCAGGATCTGGGTCAGACTGTTTGCAAAGAAATACGCAGAAATTTTACATTTGGATCAGAGTGAGGCAATCTATGTTATAGTGTGTAAAAAGTTACGCTATACAGAGATGTGCATTAGGAGTTTGGTGGGTTAAATGGTGCAAGGAGTGTCGATTGGGATATGTGTGGAGCAGGTTGGGTTGAGTTAGGATTTGGCCGTGGGTTAATCTGAGACCTGAGCGGGGCAGTGGTGCAGGCCAGAACTGGATTAGGAACTGGGAGGTAAATGTCGAGTGCTGGATTAGGAGTTGGGTAGAGCAGGGAGGGGTCTGTTAGGGGCCTGGATTTGGACCAGAGCAGAGAAGGGCAGGTTGATAAATGTTACAATCTGGGTGGACAGACGAAGAGCTGGGCGGTGCATGACAGGGGCAGAATTCGGGACCTTGTGCTGGTTTAGTAATGGATATGGTTGAGGGCTGGATTAGGAACGTGGGCAGGGCAGGGTTGGATTAGAATTCTGGTGGGGCAGATGGTGCAGGACATTAATGTGGCCGAGGGCTGGATTGGGAATGACTAATTAAAGTTCAGATCAGGGTACCGAATTGGGATCTGGGTGGCAAAAATCTGCTTTACCGACTCTTCGTGGGCTGGGCGGAGGCAGTTCCGGATTACCAAATAGGCAAAGCATGCACCGTCCTATTGGCCCCACTGCTTTTAAGGGGCCTGCGACAACGGATCAAAATAATATTGGTTTGATGTTGAAAGAAAATTACAATCAAGCTTTCTTAAATTTTGTTTCCAAACGATAGAAAAAAATGAATCAACTCAATGAAATGAAAACTTTACAATAAAGACTCTATAGAGAAAACACTGTATTAATGTAATGTACCCATTAACAATTTAAAGTACATAAACCAGAGACATCAGATTCACATAACCGTTTGTCTCTTAAAAGCTCATCTTCCGGCATCTGTCATTTTTGGGGGAGGGGGAATGGGTGCATTGGGTGATTAGGAGATAATTTGCGAGGCTGGGCGAAATTTCGACTGCCTAGGGAGCCTCCGTAGGGTTTAATCCGGCACGGGGCGGAGGCTGGGACCCAGTGTGTGTGTTCGACTGGGCTGGATGTTTATGCTGGGTTGGGATCTAGGCGGGACTCAGAGGGCTGGGCTGTCACGGCCCCTCACTGTGCACGTGCACAGAGAGCCGGAGTAGAGGCAGGTAACGCTCGCAGTGGTAGTCCCGGAGGTGAAAGTGTGGAAGAGGAGGGGGTCGGGCAGCATTGCTACGAGTTTTCTACAGAGGTGAGGTCCCGAGCTATGGAGTCACTTCTCTAACCCTGTCGAGTGAGGGACTATGGGTCCCATCTCCACTTTGAGTGACAGTTGGTCACGCACTATGAGCTCCGTCATTCTGCTGCTCCCACCCACCTTCCCCTCCCTCCGGTTTCGATTCTCAGCGCGCGCCTCGCTCTGTGACGCAGCTGTTTGATACCTCCTGGGGCGCGAAAGCCCCGTGACTCGTCCCGCTGGCTCGCGACGGATGCTGTCTGTGTTCGAAGTGAAAGCAGCGCGCTGAAGCGTGGGGGCGCGAGACCCGGGTTCAAGGGGCGGGGCAGCGCGCGGCCACCTCCGTGTCTCGAGAGCCGCGCTGCCTGCAAATAGAGGCTGGAGCGTCCGTCCGCAAGAGTGAGTGCCCTGGTAAGAACGCGCGTAATGGGCTACTGTGAAGAGTGAGTGTCCACAGCCCAGGTGCGAGTGCACTGGAATCGGCAGCGTGTCCACTAGCAGGATTGTGTCAAGTGTCAGGTGGGTGCGTACTAGCATTGGTGACCAGGCGTCCCGAAACTTTTTGTTCACAAAAATACAGCCATGTCACGATTTTTGGAAGAGGGTCGGGTGAGCAAGCGCATTATTCCATGTTGTGCAGTCCCACGTTTACATCTGCCTTTTTACCATGCCAGGGCTAGGAAGTTAACTTGTTTTGAGTCGCCTACTTGTGCTGCTTCGCCTCTTCACCAGAAAAGCAGGATGTAACGAGGAATGAATTGCATCTTAGGGGCCCATTACCCAAGGCCTGGACCACCAGCAGCCTGCACATGGAACCCATCACTACAGGGTCGGACTGGAATAAAAATATGCCCGGGCACCAAATTAAAAGTGGCCCAGGTTAGCGGAGCATATAGTTAAACGAGAGGAGCGGGGACGAGAGGAGCAGGGGCGAGGGCGAGCGAGCGCGGCAGCCTGCTCAGCTGACCAGACGCTCGTGCGTCATGGCCTTTTGCCGGCATGTGTTTACAATTATCGCGCCCGCGTCTGGGCACGATAATTGGAAACACATGTTTGCCGCGCGTACCCATCCCAAAAAGGCCAGCCACGACGCACGAGCGTTTGGACTGCTTTTGAAACTCACTTACTAAAAGTCTTCGCCTCTAGCAGCGCTTGCGCGCTACTCGAGGCTCGACCTAAAAACGGTGAACCAAGAAGCGCAGTAAAGTGCCATAGGAGATAATTGACAGTTGTGGACATTAACACGAGTAGAGTATGTTTCTATGGTTAACGGAAAGTACAAGACTAATAAACAGGACATATTTGCAAACCCACACCGGTCTCGGGCAATAATTCCAGCCCTTTACTGCGTCCCAAGCAGAAATGAGAATCATCATGTGGTATTCTGCAGAGCTGTATGGTGTCGCTCCACGCACCCGAGAGTTTGCCCGGGCTCTTATTGCCGCATGGTGCCCAGTGCCACCAGAAGCAGGCCAAGTTCTTAATGGCACGGGATGTTTTCCCATTACCAGCAGCCGCGGTCCATGCAGGTAACATCGGTGGGGCAGTGGAACCGTGTAAGGGGGGATTTCGAGGTCCGATGCAGAGGGAAAATTAAATAAATAATTGATTTTCCCTCAGCATCCTCCCTCGAAATCCCCCCTTACACGGCCCCACCGCCCCACCGCTGTTACCTGCACGGACCGCAGCTGATTACCAGTATTTATTTTTTGCAATTTTATGTAGGGCGAACTTGACCGGAAGGTATTGGAGCGCTTTACGTGAGCATCAGTTACATTACACTAAGACGCATTCATTTTTGGTAGGCACGGGGAGATTATATCATTTGCCCAGAATCACAGGATGTTGAGCCGATGAGGAGACTCGCACCTGGTTCTTCAGCTCCAAGGTCAGCAGATCTGGCAGTTATGCCATACCCTCTTCAAACCTCACTTACTTTAAAAAAAAACAGTAAGACAACCAGTACATATTGAGGTACTGCAACCCATGCACGGACTGCACATTTTCCATAGGGCGGTGTGTGTGTGTCAGTGAGCGACTAAAACAACTGAAAAGCTTGAAAAAATAAATGCAAACAACACTGCACGAGCTTCTCAACAGGAACCATGTAGAAATCTATCAGGCATGGCATGGATCTCCATGAATAACATATGATCCATGGTAAAAATCTACAATAGAAATCGCTCTATCTTTCTGCAGGGTGTGTTAGGTGCCTGTCAAACCTCGATACAGCTCAGTAGGGAGGGCAGCGGGCACCGCTCATTATGCTTCCAAGGCCGTCAATGGAAGTGCTTCGCACCACTGCAGATTGACGGCCCTGTGACCAATCAAAATACATTGATGCCGCACCGGGAGATTAGAAATACATGTTGGGTGACAAAATACATAGTACTCGTGCGTAGAATGGTATGCTTGCGCACACGAGAAAATAGGGCTCAAACTTACAGACGGGGAGCTCTGACCCACGGAACACCGGCCTTGATGATGCTGACACTGCTAAGGCGCGGCGCCGCCGCCCCAGGGGTCGCAAACAAGGTGGCAGGGGTCACAACAGGTGGCTTAGGGGTTGTGATGTGGGCCCGGGTCCCACATGCCAGGGAAATAATCACATAGACACGATGTGTAGGCTACTGGAACTGGCCTCGAGCACGTGCACTCGGGCCCTTTTATTGGCAGGGTCACCTGACCGGTGCGCCTGTGTTGGATGGGTGTGGGGTGGGTGTATGGGCCAGCCCTCGAGGGAGTGGCTGGCAAAACACTCGACTGTGTCCAGCAGGACACCACAGGGGTCACAGTTGCGACCCCTGGCGACCTCTAATTAACGGCCATGAGTGCATGCTTTGCTTTTTGACAGTAGAGCTATCGTCTCGGTCAGATGGTACCAGTTTTCACCTTACACAGCAGAGCTGTTTCTCAGGCAACTTTATTTGCAAAACACGACTGATTAAACATACCATATATCAACAAGTGAGTTGCTTAGGGTCAAGTCAAATGTTAGCAAAGAGCTGGGACCTCGTCAACTGAAGGGTATCTCCGGTGCTGCTTCAAAGGCCCTCAATACGAGTATCGCGGTTAAAGAGGGTATTAAATTTGGGTCTGGTGAATCTGATATTGACTGGTAAATCCATGTGTATTTCGCTGAATTGTGATTTATTTCCGTGTGAAATGATATCGGATTTACCACACCAAAAAAAAGGTCCCTGAAAAAACCAGTAGTAATTCCATGTGCATAAAAATTGCACTCGAAGATAACGCAAAAGTATATTTGCGCATGTGCTGTAAGTGTTTTTTTTTTTTTACCAGAACACCAAAAAAGTGTTAAAGAAGCAGAAATTACCATGCATGTGCAAAACGTGTACAGGAACAGGAAAAACATCATTTTCCTAAGCAACAATACATCAGTTCTGTATACACATTGTCAGCCCTCTTCGCACATGTGCAGAAAGCCTTTAGAAGGGATCTTTCCTGAACACTATCACTATATTGTATGCAACCTTATTTCATTGATTGCAACCCATCTCCTTCCAGCTAAAGTATTAGCCATCCTCCTAAATTCAGGTGATTATTCTCCTCCTCTAGCAGATAGATGAGCTAAAAGATTCAGGAAGGAAGCTGCAGAGGTGGTCAGAGAGAAGCAGAGCCTCCTCATGCCAAGACTAATGGGAAGGTGATGGTCCAATTATGGCAGAATATGAGGGGTTGAGGTGATGCCAGAGCACAAGCCAGGGATAAACGCGAGTAGAAGGCATCCCCCCACCATTTTCAAAGGGTGGACGCTGTCCACCCTTCCAAGAAGTTGGGTCCCACTGAATCATGCTGAATTCATAGACCCGGTGTAATTTTCTGACACCGGGACACATTCAGCAGTGCCTGCACGTTGTCTGCTTTCCTTTTCGAGCAGCAACTTCTAGGCGGAGAGCAGGCTTTGTTATTTTAAATTCCAGCTGGCCCAAAACAAAGGCCGAACTTAAGGGGCCATCAGGCCTCCTTTTGGAGTATCCTGGATGTGAGCTATCTAGAGCCTCCAAGTAAAAGCAAATCCAATGGAGGGGGAACAAAAGCACACAGCTTGTTATCACTTCACAAGTACTTAAGAGAAGGGTGGTTTTGACTTTGTTCAGTCCCTGTATTTAACAGATGTGCATTCACTGTAAGAACCTCAGATGTGTTGGACTGTCTCAGTATTTACACAAGTAAACAACTTAAATATCACTATTTTGTTTTATTTCTTTTATAGTGCTATTCATCCCAATGCAGGGTGTCAGAGCGCTTCACATCACACGTACATTGACAATAAATCATGTAAATGTGTAAATCAATGTACAGAATGTGTTACATAAGACAATGAGGGTTACAAGGTGGAGGAGTCACTTGTCCTTCATAGCTCTCTGTGCTATATTGGAAGGAATACCATTTATGAACAGCAAAAAACAAAAGGATCTCTGTGTTAAAAGCAGTAACCCACTTACCTAGTTACATAAAATAAAAATCTGTCATCTGCATGCTAGATTATGTGCTTTGCAGGAGATGCATTAAGCCTCTCTGCTACTTTGAATAAAAACGGGGACTAGACAAAACACAGATGTCTTCAGCAAATGCATTAACCTCCAGAGTTATCCTGCCATTACTGTGGTTCCCTTAGCTTTCCTGGGCACACAAAAATCTCTGCAGCAGGTGCCTCAAGTTATTTTAAAGTGTAGACTTGCAACCAATTAAGCAGAACAGATTTCCTGCCAAGCTTCTCCTTGTTTCTAATTTCTTTGTGGCAGTGTTTGAAAAAATAATAATAATAAGTTTAGGGCCCACATTTTGCAACAGGGTTGTGTCACTTTTTGGCACAACCCTAACACAAAATCTAATTTGTTAAATCTCGTAATGCACTCAAATGTACTCATGATAGACAGCATATGGGTCAGGTGTTAAGATCTGGTGTCACTTCTTGTGATGTCAATTCCGGTGAGGTCATGTGTTGTGATACCACTTCCTGTGATGCCGCACCGTGATGTCACATGCTGTGATATCACGCGCCATGATGTCACTTGCATACTGTCTAACTTACTTAGTCCACCCACTTCTTTTCTTAGGACTTGTGCCCTGGGTGATGCAGTCTTTACTATCCCATGTACAGTAGAAGACTGCATCGGAGAGACACCTTGGCTACTGGTGGAGGTCCTGCACCCAAATGAAATCTGGAGCCCTGGGAAGCAATGGTCGGACAATCATAAATTCTGCAAGCCTGGAAGGAATTGCTGATGGTCGAAGGGGAGGTTGAACCTGGTAAGTTTACTTTTATTCCTTACAGGAAATCTTAAGTCATTCAATTAATGGGCACAAAAGCTAAAATATGATACCTCTTCCTAACAATCATATTTTAGTAATACCTGATATCATGTTTATGAATGTTTCATAAGTCATGAAAAGACATAACATTCCCATGTCTACGCCTTGCATTGTTAAGGTATATTAAAAGATAAGGTGAAACATAAAAGCAGTGAGTGCCACCATTATACATTTTCACTTGTCACCTAGGTGTCATAAGTTGCTGTATGCACTCAATTCTAAGGGCATCCTTAAGCTGATGATTTTTGAAGTGTAATACATTTATGCACCGACCCATTATTATGAGGTCATGTATACTTTATTTTAGGAGGCAACGCATAATGTTCGAAATATACAAACCACTTCCCTACATTGCTTGAAAAATGTTTTAAAACATATTGGATATTTATTTGTAGGTGATACTGGCCAGGAGGGAGTTGAGGAGGACCAGCCATGCCCGGTCACCAAAAAAACTCAGCTACTGCACCTACAGCAACAATTACTATCACCGCATCATCTAAAGAGTCCACTGAAGCAACCTCTGTTATAGTAACTGTCACCACCTCTGCAGCCACTGTCGCAACCCCAGCTGCAACCAGCATTGAAGCAGTGACCGAGGGGGAGGTGATGGAAGAACTTCCTGAGCATAGTTCTCCACAACATGAGCCATGGGATACAGAATATGAGGCTGTTTGTGACCTTTGTCATGAAAAACATCTTGAGTCCCTGCACTCAGTTAGTAGCTTCACCAGGGGGTTAGAGGGCGTAGCGCAGCGGCGGTGCCTCCATTAGGGCGAAGGAACATTGCCCACCCTGCTGCCAGTGCAGCAAACCTGAAAAATGTAATGGTAATAAAATTATTTTATTACCAATTTATTTTTTGTGCATCGGCCAGCCCGAGCTAAGTGTTGAGGTGGGGACAATACGGCTGACTGGCAGCAGGTGAGGAGGAGTGGTGCACACTTAAAGTTTGAAGTGTTCATGTCACTTTGGCCGGATGTCTTGAAACTGCCAGTCTGCCATGCGCATTTTAAACCTCTCCAACCCGACTTAGACAGCTGGATGGAGAGCAGGCACAGGCCTTCAGTGCCTGTAGGAGCACTGACCAGCCCGCTCCAACCATTCCTGGTGCTTCTCTCATGCTGATTAACAGCATGAGAGCAGCGTCTCGATTGGTTAGGGAAGTTGGCTCAGATACCCCTTGCTACCTTTTTGCGATGGACTGCGGGACCGGAGAGGAATAGGTAAGTACTTTAAAACTAAATTTAATATACTGTTTATTTAGCTTTACACTCTGCCAGGCAGTGTGAGAAACCCGCACTGCCTTCAGCCTCAACTTCAGAGCTCTTAATCGTGGCCCGTTATAAACACTATTTATAACGGATCACAATTGAGAGCTTTGGGGTTGCGCCTAAGGGAATTTGTGGAGTGCCCGCCTGATCGCCCACCACATTCAAAAGCAATCAGCCGCCACTGGCGTAGTGGATAGGCTTGTGGCTCTGTGGAGTGGACATAGAAGCCTAATAGCAAACTCATAAGCCTCTGCCACTGCTTTGAGTGTGGTAGCCAATGTAAAGGAGCCATTGCAGGATCTGGTGGCTTTGTAACGGCAAGAGGCAACACAGAATACAAATGCAGCATGACATAAGGGCAAGACAACATTAACGTAATTTGCAAATGCAGGCTAACAGGGCAATAAAGCAGGGCCTCAATTGTGTGGCTGCAGATGTAAGAATGTCCAAGACAAATGAGTAAGGGACAAGTAGCATTTTGGGGCATGTTACACCAGTTAGTGGAGAATTAGCTGCACCATACAACGTCCATCCAGTCGCACAGCCTTGCGATAGGAAGAATTACTTATGTAATTGATTAAAATATATATAGCCTATATATAGCCTACTTTTTTAACAAATATTTTCTAACTATGGTAACAACATATTTTCAATTTTCGATTTTTAAGAGATTAAGTTTTGTTTAGTGTATTTAAATGTGGTAAAAATAAATATTTTAAACAATGATGATATTTCCCACCTGCTCTGAGCAGGTATTACTTTTCAGTGGTAATTCCGTCTGATTGTTGACTGGTTCCGGGTGCACTATTTCAACACAGGAAACATCGGATATTTATGAACTCAAAATTAACACTCCCAGTTTATTCGTTGTGGTAAATCCAGATGCAATGTCTAAGCTCAATTTTCTGGGTGTGAAATTAAACCCCCTGTTGTAGTTGTAATCGGCCGGAGTGGCATTACTGATGAAATCATGAAATAAAAACACTCCAGCCAACTCAGAATGAGGGGCAAGTCTATACCCTGCCATGTCCATTTTTCGATGGATACCGCATCAAGGAACAGCAGAGTTCACATTTATTGTATTGGTTTCAGGTATTGAGCATATCTGACACTTATGTAGAGCCATGCCCTTATACACAACCTCTAATTCACCCAGTCTCTCTTTTTCATATTTCATGCTTCTGTTCTTTTTTCTTTCTTCTCTGGGGCAGATCTACAAGAAAGTGCCGCAGCGTGACGCTGCAAGCCCTTTGGCTGCGCCACGCTGCGGCACTTTCAGAGCACAGGAATGCGACATATTTACAAGAATATGTCGCATTCCTGTGCTCTCCCCTGCGCTGGCGCACAAACAGCTGCCAAGCGCCGGCGCAGGCACCCTTGCACCATGGTGCAAGGATGCCTGCGCCATGGAGAGATTGTGTTTGTGCAGGAAGGGGCACCTTTCTGCACAAAAACAATCAGTACAGGCTTTTCCTCTTTCAATGCATGCTGTAGAATGCAGCACGCATTGAAAGAGGAAAACGAGGACGGTGCGCCTCGCTACGCCACCTCTAGGGTGGCGTAGCTTTCAGACGCATCTCCAGATTTACGATTTCTCGTAAATCTGGAGATGTGTCTTGTTCCATGGGTGTTGCGTGGGAACACCCACAGCAACACTCCATGGAACGCCCCTTCAACGCAAAGTGCTGCGTGTGAAGGGACGGTATTTACAAGGAGAGGAAAAGTCACGCATGGTGGCTTTTCCTCTCCTTGTAAATATCGAGGAGCTCCTGCGCCACCAGTACGTCACGAAAAGTGACGTACTGGTGGCGCAGGGGGCTTGTAAATCTGCCCCTCTGTCTTTAATTCTAACTCTAATACCTTGTCCTCCAGACACTGCAAACTAAATACATTTGTTATAAAAGAGAAGGTTATTTGCACCTGAAAGCCAACACACCTTCTCCACCATCCCAAGTGGTATGTAAAAAAGAAGCATTCTCCAAGACTGCTAAAGAGAACCTAGTGGTGGATCGGTTGAACGGGAGTGGAAGGCTCACGCGGTGATCAGAAAGAATGATCAATCTTCCGATACCTCTCCCTACATTGTGGTTTTCATTTTGTAGACCTCACCTTTCCTTATGTGTGGCATAGGGCCCCATTTTAGATGCTGATGAGGTGCTTGGTTACCAGCCTTCCGGGATCTCCACATGGAGGCACATGGCCCCCTCCAGTCTAGATGCTGATCCGACGGGGTGCTTTCTTGCTGCCGTAGCCTATCCATATGTAGCGGGTATTTCTACCCATTCTTTGGGTGACATGTGCTGCTTTCTTTATTCTTGGCTGTGCTGGTAGACTCCCTGCTGTTTGTCTCCTGCCTTGAGCCTGGACTGACTACTGTGCTCTACACCGAGCTAGACCATCCCTGTTCCCTTTGACATAGCCAAGGGTTCTTGTAGTAGGTAGTAAATGGTATGTTTTGTTTTAAGTGATTATGCTTATTCCACGATCTTGAACGGATTGGAAGCCTCAGGAGTCTTCCCAGCAATGTTATGTCAGTTGCTGTTCTTTCCTGAGCACTGCCAGACCCTCTCCAGTTGTGCGTGTATTCCTAGTGTGTAAATAAACCTTTAAACCCGCCATAAGCATGGACGATCTCATGAATCTGCTATCAAAAGTTAAGTCGGGATCCCCAAACGATTCTTGCCCTCTGAGAGTCTTAAAAACAATCTTCTCACATTTCCCCGACTTAGCCATTTCCCTCCTCAACCATTCCCTCAGCTAGGGCATTGTACCCAACACCTGCAAGGAAGCTATAGTGGTCCTGCTCCAAAAGAAAATTGGTGAGGACCCACTTACCTGGAAAGACTACTGGCCAATCTCATCTTTCCTAGCAAAAGTGCCAGAGGCACACATTGGCAGGCACCTCTGTTTCTTCTTAGAGGAATCTAATTTCCTTGACCCCCATCAGGCAGGGGTCATCCTTTTAGTTACAGATGACATGCAGGAAGAAGCAGACTTAGGCACCACCCAGGCGCTGGTTCTTCTTGACCTGTCTGCAGCCTTCAACACGGTCGGCCATGAATTCTGATCGACGGTGTCGGGCCGCAGGCCTACAGGACTCAGCCCTGGCCTGGGTTATATCCTTTTTAAAGGACCACTTGCAATCAGTCCGGCTAACTCCCTTCAACTCTTCCATGGTCTGGTTAACCTGTGGAGTACCTTAGGTATCTTCCCTTCTCCCCATCTTTTTAATCTGTACATTCGTCCAATAGTGCATTCCTTAAAGGAAATGCATGTCAGAATCTATAACTATGCGGACGATCTGAAGCTGCTACTTACCATCGATAACTCCCTCGAATCAAAAGAAACCTTTCAAAACACTATGGGGTATATTCACAAGAACGTGTGCTAAACATCTGCAAAAAATGTTAACGCAACTTTACACATCGCAGTCCATCGGGGGAAAATAACCCTGTGTTAACGTGGAATTCACAACACGGCGGTACCATGCGATAGTCTCCTGAAACCGCGGACAATGTCCGCGATACAACCACCGCGACGGCGATAAAAACACAAACCTCAACGCGAAAAAACATGCGATGGGCCAAAGCGCGATGAGGAAATCACCGAATAGCAGCGAGAGGCCAGCAAAACCCACGCGTAATGCGGGAAAAAGCACAAGAACAGCATACGGAAAATGCCACCACAAACTAAATCAACTGCGGAGTACCACGGACGCACCCTGACCGACTGCAGAGGACAACATGAACCCCACAATCCCCACGGATGAACACCCAGGAATACAGGGCACGTGGAAGGGCAATGAGAAGAGGAAGAGAAAGACGGGGTACAGTCTACAGGAAAACCACATGATCACCACGGATGAGACAGAACACCACCACCAACTGTATGTCACCTCCAACGTGTCATTGGCAACAAAGAGGCAAAGATGGCACACCACCTCGGACCATGTGAATGCCGCCGCATGGCAGAGGAGGACAATGGAAGAGCACAAGAGGCGCTGGACTGATGTGAATGGCAAAACCAAGCAGAAACTCGCTACCAACACGAAAGCAGCAACGCACCCCGGAGGAGGGGGGCCAGCAGGACACCAGGAGCCGAATGACATGGAGAAGATGGTGGCCACATTCACTAGTCAGGAGACGGTGACATGAGTTGGTGATCTGGACGCTGTCCAACATGACCCAACATCACATCAACATGGTGCATAGCGACCTGGGAGTGGGGGGACGGGTGGAGATGGGCACAATGGCACACATGCACAATCCAGCAGGGCACACTGCACACCCACAATGACTCTGGTACATGTCCCTGATCCCACGGGAACATTCCAGCACACACACAAACACCAAGTAGTCCCATGAACAGCCTGTGCCCAAAGGGGCACCCACCTAACACATCAACAGTCACACAACCAACACATGCCCACGTGCGAACATGCGAACATGCACATACATCAGCCACACTGACAATGAAAGAGACACCACATGCCCAGTAGCTTGGCTGCAGTCCTATCATCATGGCAATGTACACGGCACGACACTGAGGAGGCTGAGTGCGGACAACACACGAAAAGGAGCAGGTCACACTCGGACACAACCACCTGCACAAACAACCCCTGACGTCAACGACACATCTGTGGACAAACCATGCCCAAGAGTCACAACTCGACAAAGAGCACAAGTTACCCAAGTCTGCAACATCTCAGCACCCTGGAAGCACAGAACTGACAGGCACACCGCCTGAAAGGGATCAGTGGCAGACAAATCAGAGCCGCAGGAGCGAATCACCCACCGTGCAGCATACGCACATAAGTATAAGTGCACCTCCACATTGACAACATCCCGGGACAAACAGCAACACCTCCACAACAGAACACAGGACACAACTGGTGCCGCAATTGTGCACAACATGGCAAATCACATCTGGCACAGCAGGAAACTGTGACATGACAATGTACAAGTACAACCTGTAACCTGCAAATATGTTTTATTCACACATGTTGTGCTTGTGGTCAGTTTGTACTGTCCCATGATTGCCAGGGACGGCCACAATGTGACGTACTCATGAGAAGAAATTGTTAATGATGGTGTTCCTATGGGCCATTCCTGCCGCAGCTGCAGTGGGATGTGGGCCACCTGCCCCATCGTCCCCATCATCGCACGGTACTTCTGGAACTGGGATCCATGGGGCATTGATGCGTACACAGATGTTGTGCAACACACAACATGCAACGATCATCTTGCACACGATGTCTGGGCTGTACAGGAGCCTTCCACCTCTGACGTCCAGGCACCTGAAACGTGACTTCAACACGCCAAATGTGCGTTCAACGATGCCCCTGGTGCGTATGTGGGCCGCATTGTACTGCCTCTGGGCGGGTGTGTTCGGGTCTCAGAGGGGTGTCATCATCCAAGGGCAGAGTGCATATCCTTGATCACCTGGGACATTGCAGAAAGAAAAGAGTCAATACTTGGTTCGGCATGATGTGATGGCAGGCCCACTGATCCAGTGACGCCTGTGCTGGCTGTGTATGGGGTGAGTGTAAGCCAGCCCTCAGGGAGTAGCTGGTGCTGGCAACAACTCCAACAGTCATCAGGCACTCAGAAATGCAATGTCAGAACAACAAGGGAGCATGACTTGAGTCGCACAGGGTTAGTGGCCCCGGATGCACAGAGGCCGACACAGGCCCACCGCCACGGGACGCTGACCTGCGGGAGACTGGGGTAGGGTCATGAGGGCAGAGCAGGGTCTCGTATGTCTCAGAGGTGCCTTCCGCTGAGTGTCTCGGGGGAGATTGGAGGTGTACCCCCAGGGCATGATGCAGAGGGCACATGCCAGCTGTGTCCGGCAACATGGCGGATATGAATGCCACAGACTCATGCCAGATACCAAGTCCGTACCTGCCCGTTGCTGATGACAACCCCCAGGCCACAGGCTCAGACACCAACGATGTCCCGCCGGAGGCTGACGGTCACTCACGGCGCACAGGGTTAGGGGCACCAGGTCAGTCCTTGCTACTGGTTGACCTCCTCCGTAACCGTGATCCGTGTTACCACCGGACTGTGACGCATCTCCCTCTCAGTCCTCCCCCTTCATACACTGGCATGGACCCTGCCATTGATTAATGATGATTCAGTTCAAGATGTGGGACATGCTGAACTGCAGTGTAGCCGGGCTGCAGCGGTGGGGTATGTCAACGAATGGGGACCCCTGGGGGTCTGTGTCACGGAGGACAGCGATGGCCTGAGGAGGCCGCCAAAGTCGCGGGCATGGGTCTTGGAGCTAGCACCGGCACGTGGTGGGCCCTCTTTGACACACGAAGGTGTCGGCAGGTGAGCAGTGCGGCCTTGGAGCGCTGGTGCGGGCAGGCCTGGTCTGGGTATCAGCGTCCTGGGGTGCAGCAGGCGCACAGGCTCGCAGGCCCCGCTGCTCACGGCGTCGGCCTCGTGGCAGACTGCGAGGCGCCGCCCTGGCAGTGACGTTGGCCTTTCCGGGAGTGAACCACACTCTGCACCACGGGGTTTTTGTCCACACCCCTGCGCAGGCCTGGCGTACTCCGGGCCAACCCACTACGCTCACGCACACAGGGGGGGACGCAGCGAGCGACATTTCTGCGATCTGACCCACGGCCTGGGGTGACATGGTTGCGTCCAATGTTCACTACTCTCCAGTCACCAGCAGTTGATGTCTGCATGGACATATCTGTGGTTTGCATAGCCATGTCTGTCCAGCACATCCACGCCTCACTTGTCGTTGTGTACATTCCCATTCACGGGTCACTTGCATCCTTCGCACATGGCTGCATTCCGCATCTCCACACGTTCAGCTGTTGTGTGGCTGTGGTGCCATGATATAGCTGTATTGTGTGCAGGGGAAGCCCAGGATCCCCATGGAGTTGTGTTGTCGTGTCTGGTAGGTGGACATGTTGATTGACATGTTGTATGTGCTTTGGTCACATTTGCATTCCCACAGTTGTGCGTTGTGTGATGGTGGCTTTGAGGTGTGTGGCGTGTTGATTTGGCACTTACCAACGAGCAGTCCAGTTCCATAGATGCCATCCTGGAAGCGCTGGTTGATGATGGACTGTCGAAAGATGTAGGAATCGTGCACACTGCCTGGGTAGTTTGCGACGACATTGGTGAACATTCCCCGGTGGTCGACTATTGCCTGCACATTGATGGAATGCGTGTGCTTTCTGTTGCGGTAGTGGTGTGCAGTATCCGCAGGGGGCACAAGTGGGACATGTGTGCAGTCAATGGCCCCCAACACGTGTGGGAAGCTAGCAAAGGCGTAGAAGCCTTGCTTTGTCTCTAGCTGTTCCTGCGCAGTGTGGGGGAAGTGAAGGTACTGGGGTATGAAGCTGATGATGGCATCCAGGACAGGTGTGATGAACTTTGATAGGGCTGGCTGTGAGACTCCTCTGACTCTGGCAGTTGTTGGTTGGAAGGTACCAGAGGCCAACAGGTGCAGCACAGCCAGCAGCTTTGTCGGCGGAGGGATGTTGGTTCTCCGCTGGGTTGGGACCGTCAACCTGTGGGCGATGTGGGTCATGATGCGGATGATGGTTCTCCTTTTGAGCCTGTAGTGGGTGATGACTTCCTCGGCCCTATTGGGGCTCCGAGCTGCATGATGAGTAGCTCCATGGTGTCGTTTGTTCTTCGGGTTTGGCTGTGTGCGGGGCTCCGTTGCCTTCTGCAGGTAGTCGTCCGGCTTTACACCAGCAGAAGGCAGGTGTTAAATACCTGCTGCTAACGCGGCTTATCGCGTGGTTTTGACTCGCATCGCAGATCTGGCAGTTGGTTGTGAAAGTGGTGTTGTGGTTTTTTCGTGTGTTTTTGCACGGGAACGCCTACTCTGCATCTCATTAGGGTTAGTTGGTGGTGTCCACCGTTGTGTTAAATTTTGGGATTATGCATAGGGATGCCCAGGACGGGGTGTGGGACCGGTTGAGGTGCCAGTAGATCAAATGGGTCCCTATGTTGACGCAAATGTCTTGGGATCTACTGATCGATTTCTGGTTGATACAGGGGCTACCCGTAGTGCCCTGTCTAAAAGACTGGTTCCTTGGGCTCCCCTGTCTGGCACATTGATAACATCAATAGGGTTCGACGGAACACCTACACCTAGCCCACTATCACAGCCACTTGAATTCGGACTAGATAGATTCACTGCCACATGTCCATTCTTGCTCTCCCCTAACACTCCAGATAACATTATAGGTATCGATATGCTAAAATATTTTCGTGCTACAATTCGCTGTTCCCCGGAAGGTGTACATGTTATCCTTAATGACAGTTATCCAACAGTTGATAGATCTTGCCTTATCAATGAGGACATCGCTCTGGCGTCCCTACCTTGCACCCTGTGGGCTAGATCAGATACTGATGTGGGTCAAATGGTTATTCCACCCGTACAAATTCAAGTGAGAGAAGGTGCCTCATTGCCTCGTTTTCCCCAATACAAGATATCTCGAGAGGGCGAGGAGGCACTAGCAAGCATTGTCCAGGATTTGATTGAAGTAGGTGTAGTGGAAGAGGTTCCCTATAATACTTGCAATAGCCCTATCCTACCTATTCTTAAAAAGGACACTGATACTAAGATTTACAGATTCATTATTGATTTGCGTGAGGTTAACAAAATTGTGGTGCCCCAATATCCGATAGTTTCTGACATAACAACCCTTCTCACTATGGTCCCTCCCACTGCCACCACATTCTCTGTGATTGATTTGAAAGATGCGTTCTTCTCAATACCTATCCACCCGGACAGCCGTTATCTATTTGGATTCACACTGAAAAACAGATCATTCAGGTTCTGTAGAGCTCCACAGGGCTATACAGAAAGTCCCAGTATTTACAGTCAAGCATTAAAGAGACAACTTGATTCCTTTCCTGTACCAAAAGGGGTGGTTCTAATTCAGTATGTGGATGACATTTTGCTTGCTGCAGACACTCCTGAGCAATGTGAAGAAGGTACATTGTTACTATTATCATTTCTTGCATCACATAATCACAAAGTCTCTAGAAAGAAATTGCAATACTGTAGACAGCAGGTTACCTATTTAGGTCACCTCCTGTCTAAGGAGGGACGTGCGCTCACACCAGATCGCATTCGGACCATTCTAGACACTCCTGTACCCCGTACTCAAAAAGATGTCCGTGCATTGATAGGCCTTACTTCCTTTTGTAGGCAGTGGATCCCCTGTTTTTCGCAAATTATCAAACCTCTGTTAGCCCTTTTGACCAAAGACACCCTGATGCCCCTCCCATGGACTGCTGAATGCCAGAGCGCCTTCCAACAGTTACGTCAAGCCCTTTGCTCTGCACCAGTATTAGGTACCCCAGATTACACTAAATCTTTCACACTCTATGTACATGAAAGGGAAGGTTGTGCCCTCTCGGTCTTAGCACAGATGCACGGTGATAAACAACGCCCGTGTGCATATTTTTCAGCTGTCCTCGACCCAGTCGCTCGCGCGCTGCCTGGATGTTTCCGAGCAGTGGCAGCAACGGCTGTATCCATACGCCAGAGTGAAGGAATAGTTCTATCACACAAATTGCTTGTGTTAGTGCCCCATTCAGTTGATGCGTTGCTAAACCAAACAAAGACGCAGCATTTGACTAGTGCTCGTCTGACAGGATATGAATTGACACTTTTGGCCCCCCATATTACGCTAAAAAGATGTTTGACATTAAATGCTGCCACATTACTGCCATTTCCATCCACTCAGCCTCAGTCACAAGAGTCACATGATTGCATATTTCTCACTGAAGAACAAACAAATGGTCGAGTTGACCTGCAAGACACTTCCTTCTCCATTACAGATGGGGAGTTATGGGTTGATGGGTCATGTTTGAAATTGCCCGATGGCACTACATCTACTGCCTATGCTATTACGACACTCCAGACAATAGTTGAGACAGCTCGTATCCCACAGAAATCAGCTCAAGCAGCTGAACTGATCGCTCTAACCAGAGCATGTGAGCTTAGTGCAGACCTGATTGTCAATGTCTACACTGATAGTCAGTATGCGTTCGGGGTAGCGCATAATTTTGGCCGCCTGTGGAAAGAACGCGGTTTTCTCACTTCACATGGAACACAGATAGTGCATGGAGAACTAGTGCACAATCTCCCTACTGCCTTAACCTATCCTAAGAAAAATAGCTATTGTCAAGTGTAGCGCACACAAGAAGGTGACAGACAAAATAGGAGCAGGTAATGCCTATGCAGCCCGTGAGACTGCAACACAGCGAAGCACCACGTCTATGTATGTGGTTAAGTCGCAAGCTGAACGTTGGCATGATGCTAGACAGGAAGTGTTGGATATGCAACAATCTGCCTCCTTCGATGAATTAGACCAATGGTCTAAAGAGGGAGCATTGGACGATAAGGGCTGTTGGAGGAGCAAAGATATGACTAAATGGAAGTTGCCCACTGCATACCTATACCCTCTGATTGATATGGTACATGGTCCAGCCCATGTTGGTGCATCTTCAGTAGCGAAACAGCTTATGCAAGTCTGAGACCATCCTGATATTGCTGCTACCGCTAAAAAGATAGTCCAGTCTTGCCTGGTTTGCCTCCTGTACAATCCTGGGAAGGGAACGCAAACTCCAGCAGGGGGTTTGCGACACCATCTGCACCCTTTGAGGTCCTTCAGATGGACTACATCCAGTTTGAGCGCTGCAATAATCTTAAATATGTCTTAGTAATAGTTTGCGCCTTCAGCAAATGGGTGGAGGCATATGCTACGAAAGACAATACAGCCCTCACGACTGCGAAAATACTCCTGAAGGAATTCTTCCCTCGATTCGGTGCTTGTCGAGTTTTATGGAGTGATAATGGGCCTCATTTCATTGGACAGGTTATAGAGTATGTTATGGAAAGGCTAGGGGTCAAGCAGAAGTTCCATGCTGCTTTTCACCCACAATCAGCAGGCCTGGTGGAACGTTAACTCTACATTGAAACTGAAATTGGCAAAAATACAGGCTTCCACCTCCTTGAAGTGGCCTGATGCATTGCCCTTAGCACTGCTTTCCATCAGATCAATACCTCATACCCGCTCTGGGCTTACCCCATATGAGGTCGTGTTTGGCAGGCCCATGAATATTTGGAGGGTTCCTAAGCCTCGCCCTATACACGATGTGCCTCACACATTAATGAGTGATTATCTGTCTCAGTTGACTGACAGTTGGCTTTCCACCATCAGCAGGTACGAGAAGCTCTCCCGGATAAGTCGCAAGGTGATGGACATGACTTGCGCCCGGGGGATTTCGTGATGTTCAAGATATTCCAGCAAACGAACTGTTTGGAACCTCGCTGGAGGGGCCCCGAGCAGGTCCTCCTCGCCACCCGAACTGCAGTCCGAGTGACCAACAGGAAAAACTGGACCCATGCGAGCCACTGCAAGAAGGTGCCAAACACCTTAGTGGACTCTGCTGCATTGGAGGATCATCGTGATATTTTGGTCACAGAGACAGGAAGAGCTGCATCACCTGAAAGAACTGAGGACGTTTTTCCGGATCACACGATCCCCGGTACATCCAGGTACCTACTCCGACCCAGGAAGAAAGGTGCTCCAGTGCAAAGCAAGACGAGTTGAGCCATTGTCCTGAGTTAAGTCTGATTACAAAGGGGGGTCTTCCTATTAGTGGTCGACTCGTCTCAAACTCAGTGAAGAAACCTACGCTCACTCAGGACTCTTAGGGCGCTACCTTTCTTGTTGTTTGCTGAAAAAATGAACATGCCTAAGGAGAAGAAGGAGATTGCTACAACAATGTGTAATGGCTGTACACTTTGTATCCTTGGTTTGACTTTGATTGCTGCTCTTATTGCTACTGTAATGTGGGTAGTGGAGGAAGTAATGCCTGGGGCTTCCTTGCTCAACATAACTGCTACATCGCCTACTACAAAGGAACACCATAATTTCGATTTGCCGCAACATGAACAGGGGTATCGGCAAAATCTGAGAAACAATTCATTTCTTCAAATGTTGCATCAGACACACCAGCTAAGCAATGCTACTAACTGTTGGGTTTGTGGCAAGATTCCTCCTCATCAGAACATAAGAGGAATCCTGTTGCCACCACTGCCATTTTCTCACAATGGCTCATGCCAAGCTTGGTTTGAGCTACTATATGCTTCCTACAAATTTAACCTCTCAGAAACATGGGATGTGGGCGACCTCAATGCCAAACTGAATAAAGTATGCTATCCCAAAGAAGATGGGGACCCACAAGCAAAGGGGACCATCTTAGAGATGGAAGAATATAGTAGAGGAAATACAGCAACAAAATATGTGTATCCAAACTCTAGATCGGCTAAAGGCAATGGGCCACCTGTTATCTCTGTTGTTCTGACTACTGGCCCTCTCTGTGTACAGAGTACAGGCAATGTGCTAATGGGTCACAGTAACTGTACTACATTGTTGCAAATGTCCACGAGGGGCCGAAGCAGCTTCCTCGCATCACGTCATACTTATTTTGTTTGTGGAGCCAAGGCATACTACTTCCTACCTTCAGGTTGGTCCGGTACCTGTTATATTGCCTTTCTTCTACCACCTGTGTTTCTAGTTCCCCCAACATACCACCAAGATTTGCAATTGTTCAATCACCACGTTGGTAGTAGGGGAAAACGTGCCATCGATGTTTCTGTAGTCGATCAGACAGAGACCACATGGGAGCAATATACAGACTTTAATAAAGGATTTTTCTTCTTCGTTGGCCAAGTACAAAACAGCAAGCTGGTCCGTCGCCTCACCCGTACAATGGAGGCAGTGATTAATCAGACAACTGCGGCCTTAGGAAACTTGATGGAAGAACAAGCATCAATCCGCATGGTCGCTTTACAGAATAGACTTGTTTTAGATGTTGTTCTAGCTGACCAAGGTGGAGCATGCCATGTCATCGGATCCAGCTGCTGTGTTTTCATACCGGACAATTCACCATCTGTCTATGCGGCCATCTCCAAACTACACAAGATAGCCACCGAAATACATCAAGACCCAGGAACATGGACTTGGACTGGGTGGTTTTGGGACTTACTTTCAGTTTGGGGTTTGAAAGTATTATCAGTCCTGTTCATATTAATAGCTAATATCTTCTCTTGTTGTTTGTGAGTTCATTGTGGACCAATGCTCTGTTCTCTCTGTACTTCTGCCAGTACTGCCTGCATCTCATCTAAAGAGAATGTCAAGAACGTAAATGCCCGTTTAGCAGTGGAACGTGAAATATATGGACTAATGACAATAGATGTTGAGGATATATGCTATACCCCTTGGAAGGGACAAAAACTGTCTTAGCTTATGCAAAAAGGGTCGTCTGTGGAAAAGTGTAAATTCTATGTTAGCATAAGCGGCAGCCATTTTTACTGTCGCGTCCATTTAGTTTCCGTCGTATTCATTTTATTCTCTGATGCTCGCCTTTTCACCCAGCCTGTGTCCCCAATTTTAGCTGACCTCTCTGACATGGTCAATCTGGTGTACGTTCTGGGGGGCTGCAGCTGCCGGTGCACCTGGTCTCAGATGTTATCAAATGATTGCTTATTGCCGCCATAAACATTCTTACTCCTCCTCATCTCCTGACCACCTGGTCACCCTCTGCTCTTGTTTGCCTATAGCTATTTCCGTGCTTAAACTTGTTTCTTCCAGTTTTCCTTCCCATGCGATTACACTGCAACAAACAGTATATAAGGGTGATGGTTTTTGCATTCAATGTACTTCCTCCCACAACACTTTAGGGTGTTGTTCGGACACGGTCCCGCTCATGAGTGTTTAATAAACTTGGTTTGTTTTACTTCACTCCAGTGCCGATCTCTCTTTTGTTAGTCTTCGGACCCGTGGACGAGAGGGTGACCCTCCACCAGTGTGCCCTCACGGGGGTACATTTCCACAGGAGGAGAAGCTTGAAAGGATACACCCACCGACTACTGCATCCTGCTGTTTCCATCTCTGCAGACTGTGGGAGCGATTGAAGTAACACGGTAACCATCTATGGCGGAAACTCTTCGGCTAGGAAGGCTCTTGGTGGCCACGACCATTCAGCGAGACCCAGCAAAACCATCCGTGACTGCGTTCAGGGAGCAACACTGGAGGGGCATCTTGCAGGTACTGTTGTGCGTGCGAAGGCGCAAGAGTCTCGTGAGTATTGGAGTCACGCTTGAGCAACCTCAGCATGGAGGCGCACAATGACTTCATGCGCCTAGAACGCCACATGCTCCTTTCAACACGTGCAGTGTGTACTGAACATAAACCAGCTTGCACCTCATCACGTGACACAGATTATGTTACCTTAACAATGCATGTCAGTAGTTATGTTGTTCCTCAGAAAGCAAGCGTACTTGCCAGGAAGTTATTTTCTGGAGCGGCTGAGCTCGTTTTGTCCCCTTTGGTGCTAGTTACTGTTGCTGCAGCACACGTTTTAAAGGTACCATTTCTGTATTTTGTGAAGCAAGTGGCTGGGGCAGAGCTCATTCTGAGTGTTTAATGACTATTGCGGCAATCATTTGGAAGGTACCATATTTGTAATTTGTGAACCTAGTAACATACTCTTACATCTACATAAAGCACGTTTTCAAAATCTGCTTATTCTACAGCATATAGTCCAACCAACCCCGTTTTTGCAACAACCCAGCAAATCAGTAATCAAATGGCATCCTTGGTTGAGAATCTTTGAAAATTACCTGGTTGCCATGGACGCAGTGAAATTTAATACTGAACGTAAAGTAGCAATTCCATTTAGTTGTATTGGATTTGCCACTCAACAGCTTTATGACAACCAATCTGTTGTTGTTTCACCACACAGGGACTCAGGTGATGGCGGTAGGTGGGATCAATACAAGGAGGCTGTGGCACGCTTTGGCAAGCAGTACTCTGAAGAACCGAGTATACGCTTGAGAGGCAAAAAAATTTCAAAAGGAAACAAAATGTGAAAAAAGGTGTGGAGGAATATGTATCAGCGTTGAGGATTTAGGCCACAAGTTGCGAGTTTGGAGCCAATAGTGACACTTACATAAGAGACCAGTTTGTATTTAGTTGTCACTGAAAGGAAATACAAGAAAAACTACATAGCTGTAGAAATCCTACATTAATTGAAACTATTGATTTGGGAAAATGAATTGAACATTGCATGATTTCCTTAAAAGCAATTCCCAATGAGCATTCAGTGAATTCCTTGTCTGTGAATGTTGTAAATACTAGTAGTAAGAAATGGAGACAACCCACCAAAAGATTAAATAGTTTTTGTTTCAGATGTGGGTCAAAAACCCACATTGGGAACAGTACCAATTGCCCAGTGATAGGAAAGTGCTGTATGCTGTGTAAAAAATTGGGTAATTTCCAAGCGGTATGCAAAAGTAGTGGCAAGAAGTCTTTATGGGTTAATAATATAGAGATTCTAAAAGATGTAGACATGTGTGCAGAGAGATTGGTTAATGTCATTTTGACGGTCAAATGTAATGCTATAGTCAGTTCTAATGGAGTAAAAGACCTGTTGTGTGATGCTATGATTGGAGACGTGAATCTGCGAGTTATGGCTGATTCTGGTTCGCCAATTACAATCTTATCAGATGTAGCATTCGCAGTGGGGTGATAATTTGCACTTACACAAATGGATGTTAATCCCAAGGCACTTGGGGAAAAGGATATAGATATGCTTCAGTACTTTATATCAAAATTGGAATGCTGGGCATAAACATCATAACCAAGGTGTATGTGGCCATCAAGAGAAGAAATATAATTGGGTGGCAAGACCTAGCTAGAATGGGGTTGTACCGCATACCTGGCACTGAGAATCCAGTAGTCCTAGGTTAAATGCCAACAGTCTTGTAGAAGAAGACTTGCACTTTAAAGAAATTGAGAGGATTCTTGATCATCACAAGGAGGTGCTTAGCAATCGCGTGGGGACAGTTAAAGGGTTTCAGCATCACATCCATCTCAAACCAGATACCCAACCATTAATTCACAAGGTTCACTCTATACCACTGAGCGTGAGGGATGAACTCAAATTGGTGTTGAAAAACTTATGTTCTGAATGGGTTATCACACTGTCTGTTTAATCCCAATTGTGTGTCACCAATTATGATAGCTAGAAAAAAATCTGGAGAAGTCAGACTTGGTGCTGATTTGCGCTGATTATATAAAAACATTCTAGTAGACATCCATTCTCTCCCAAAGATTCATGAGTTGTTAGCCAATTTAGGGCGGCAAGTCTTTTTTTATCATAAACCTACAGCTAGCCTATCATCAGATACCACTCACGATTGAGTCGCAAGAACTGACCACATTTGTCACTTTCTTTGGAGCTTTTTAATACTTCAAACTGCCCTTTGGACTGGCTTCTGCAGCAAGTGTCTTCCAGAAACTCATGGATAATCTTTTTGGGGTGAGGAAAGGAGTTCAGAAGTATCAGGATGATATATTGATCTTTGCTGATAAATGGGAAGCACATAATGAGATCCTCAGTAATGTGTTATCTACACTCTTTGATGCTGGGTTGACAGCAAGACGTGACAAATGCAAATTTGGTACCCAGGAGCTTGATTACTTGGGGTACATGACCTCTTCGGATGGTATCTGGCCAAAATGTTCTTTAATTAAAGCCACTCATGATGCTGTTCCCCACAGAGACAGGGATGCACTCTGCTCCTTCTTAGGGTAGGCGGAGTGCTGTGCTCTTTTTGTGCATGGTTATGCTGAGACTGTAGAACCTTCAAGGGCCCTGTTAGGGAAAGGTGTGAAATTTATATGGACAGATGACCTGAGTAACACTTTGAAAGTGTCGAAAATTGATTGTAGAAGCTCCGGCGTTAAGTCCATTTCAGGATGATTGTATACATGTGATCACTGTTGACGCCAGTTTGTCTGGTCTAGGGGACATTCTTGGTCAGTGGGTCTCAGGAACAGAACAGACAGTTGCTTTTACTACCAGGATGTTAAGACAAGCAGAAAGGCACTACAGTACAATAAAGCGTGAAGCGCTTACGTGTGTATGGGCTGTACAAAAATTCAAAAGCTATAAATGGGGGCATCAATCAATCAATCAATCACGGCATTTATAGAGCGCGCTACTCACCCGGGAGGGTCTCAAGGCGCTGGGGGAGGGGGTAAGTTACTGCTCGAACAGCCAGGTCTTGAGCTGCTTCCTGAAGGAGAGATGGTCCTGGGTTCGCCGAAGGTGAGTGGGGAGGGAGTTCCAGGTCTTGGCTGCCAGGTAGGAGAAGGATCTTCCTCCGGCGGTGGCTCTGCGGATGTGTGGTACGGTGGCGAGGGCGTGGCTGGTTGATCGTAGCTGGCGGGTGGGCGTGTAGAAGGTCATGCGGTCGTTGAGGTACTTGGGGCCCAGGTCGTGGAGGGCCTTGTGTGCGTGGGTGAGGAGTCTGAACGTGATTCTCTTGCTGACGGGGAGTCAGTGCAGGTCTTTCAGGTGTCCGGTGATGTGGCTGTGTCGGGGGATGTCCAGGATGAGTCGTGCGGAGGCGTTCTGGATGCGCTGGAGTCTTTTTTGAAGTTTGGCTGTGGTTCCGGCGTAGAGGGTGTTCCCATAGTCCAGTCGGCTGGTGACGAGTGCCTGGGTGACGGTCTTCCTGGTTTCAGTGGGGATCCATCTGAAGATCTTGCGGAGCATGCGCAGGGTGTTGAAGCACGAAGATGAGGCGGCGTTGACTTGTCTGGTCATCGACAGGGAGGAGTCCAGGATGAAGCCCAGGTTGCGTGCGTGGTCCGTTGGTTTGGGCGCGGTGCCCAGGGCAGGGGCCACCAAGAGTCGTCCCAGGCGGAGGGTGATGAGCCCAGGATGAGGACTTCCGTCTTGTCTGAGTTCAGTTTAAGGTGGCTGTTCCTCATCCAGTCGGCGACGTCTCTCATCCCGTCGTGTAGGTTGGCTCTGGCGGTGGTGGGGTCGTTGGTGAGGAGAGGATCAGCTGGGTGTCGTCGGCGTAGGAGATGATGTTGAGGTTGTGTTGGCGTGCGATGGCTGCGAGGGGCTCATGTAGACGTTGAAGAGGGTTGGACTGAGTGAAGATCCTTGTGGAACGCCGCAGATGACTTCGGTGGCCTCGGATCTGAACGGGGGAGGCGGACTCTCTGGGTTCTTCCGGCGAGAACGAGATGATCCATTCCAGTGCTTTCTCTCGGATTCCGATGTTGCTGAGGCGCTTCACTAGGGTGCGGTGGCAGACGGTGTCGAACGCCGCGGAGAGGTCCAAGAGGATGAGGGCTGCTGTTTCCCCGTTGTCGGTTAGGGTTCTGATGTCGTCGGTGGCTGCGATAAGGGCGGTCTCGGTGCTGTGGTTGGCCCGAAACCCGGACTGCGAGGGGTCGAGGATCCATTCGTCTCGAGGAAGGCGGCAAGCTGTCTGTTGACGGTCTTCTCGATGACTTTGGCCGGAAACGGAAGGAGCGAGATGGGACGGTAGTTCTTGAGGTCGGTGGGGTCCGCCGTTGGTTTCTTCAGGAGGGCGGTAAGCTCGGCGTGCTTCCAGCTCTCCGGGAAGGTGGCGGTGTGGAAGGAGGAGTTGATGATGTCCCGGAGATGGGGTGCGATGGTGGCGTCGGCTTTGTTGAAGACGTGGTGTGGGCAGGGGTCGGTTGGTGATCCGGAGTGGATGGAGTTCATCGTGCGGGTGGTGTCTTCGGTGCTGATCGGGGTCCAGTTGCAGAGGGTGGTGGTGGCGGGCGTTGGTTCGGCGGTAGGGTGCGTGGTCTGTGCGTCGAAGCTGTTATGTATGTCGGTGATCTTGCAGTGGAAGAACGCGGCGAGTGAGTTGCAGAGGTCTTGCGAGGGGGTGATGTCGTTGTTTCCGGCGCTGGGGTTGGAGAACTCTTTGACGATGCTGAAAAGTTCCTTGCTGTCGTGGGCGTTGTTGTCCAGTCGTTCTTTGAGTGCCGACTTCTTGGTGGCACGGATCAGCTGGTGGTGTTTGCGGGTGGCGTGCTTGAGGGCGGTCCTGTTGTCTGTGGTCTGGTCGAGTCGCCAGGCTTTCTCGAGAGTGCGGCAGTTCTTCTTGGATTCCTTGAGTTCGTTGGTGAACCAAGGGGTTTTCTTGCTTCCGGGTCTGCTGGGAGGGTTTTTAGTGGTGCGAGGTCGTCGGCGCAGGCGGTCAGCCACTTGGCGAGGTTGCTGGCTGCTTCGTTTGGGTCCGTTGTGTTGGTGGGTGTGTTCTGGCTGAGGGAGGCGGTGAGCTGCTCGGCGGTGATCTTGCTCCAGCTCCGGCGGGGAGCCTGTTGCGGGTGGTGGTGGGTCGCAGTCTTTCTGAAGCTGAAGTGGACGCAGCTGTGGTCGGTCCAGTGGAGTCCGGTGGCGTGGCTGAAGGAGATGTGCTTGCTGGAAGAGAAGACGGGGTCAAGCGTGTGGCCGGCGTAGTGGGTGGGCGTGTTCACCAGTTGCTTGAGTCCGAGGTTGGCGAGGTTGTCCAGCAGGGCGGTGGTGTTTCTGTCGTTGTTGTTCTCCAGGTGGAAGTGGAAGGTGGCATAAATCTGATATCTATACAGAGCATAAACCTTTGGTGCATATTCCTAATGGTGGTGGATCCCAGAAAGCATCTGCTAGACTGGTACTCTTACTTTCCAAGATGCTGGAGCATCACTCTGTAGGTAGACATTTGACTGGGGGGAAGAACTTTAGGGTTGATTGTCTATCACAAAAGGCAATGGTGGATGAAAAACTTGACAGTGAACTGGAAGATACTGAATGTGTGGCAGCTGTAGTGCAAGCTACTGAGAAATGTGCTTCTAAAATAATGGAACATACTTGGCAAAATGGTTATTCTGTTGATGAAAAACTCAGATTAAGCATTCGATAATTAATGGATGGCCGGAGAGTAGGAATATGTCAGGGGAACTAAAAGATTTGCTCATGTGGCTATCAAGTTGTCTGGCCTTAATGAAATGGTCATGCCCCAGGATATGTTTGTTCCCCATGAAAGTCTAAGAAAAGACATTATTCTTGCAGCTAATCAGGGACACCTAGGCATTACTATAACTTGTAAACATTTAAAGCAATATTACTGGTGGCCTTCCATGGATGCTCAGGTAAAATTTATTATTGATGGTTGTACTGAATATCTCCTTTCAGGCAAGCATTGGAGAGCCACTGAAACACCACTTCATCCGGTTTCCAGATAATAATTGGGCAAAAGTTGAATTGTATTTTTCAGGACCAAATGTGGTGTTATCTGGTGACAACAGGTATTTAATTTTGCAAGTTGATTACCACTTGGATTGGATTTACTATGTTTTTTGTGATGCTCCCAGCACAGAGAATGCTGTAAAAATTTTGGAACGTATATTTGGGTTAGAGGGTTCTACGAAGGTATTAGTCACAGACAATGGCACACAATTTGCATCACAACGTATGCACATGTTTTTAAAATTTCATGATGTTCAACACTTCAAAGTGGCTCTCTATTCTCCATCCTCTCATCGGTTAGTAGAGGGGGCCAACAGATTAGTGAAAGAAGGCATCCGAAAAGCCTTGTCTTCAGGGCAGAATGTCCAGGATTTTGTGAAATCAAAAGTGTGGAGTTATAACACAACACCTCATACCACTACCGGAGGAGCTCCTTTTACATTAATCAGGGGGAGAAAAGTATACACAAACTTATTTCCAGATTGGTTGAGGTGTAAGGAAATTGAGGCAGACAGCGAAATAAAGTCTTATGTGCTACAGAAGCAAAATCTAATGAGGCAATATGTTGATGCAGGGAAGAATTTTGAGAATACAGACTTACACGTTGGTGCTTGGGTTTTGATAAAGAATCCAAAGAGAATGCAAAAAGGCATGTCAACATTTTCTACACCAATTCAAGTAACAAAGGTAAGGAAGGATTCAGTTCTTCTTGATGGTAAAGATTGGTGGAACAAGAAGAACCTTGTTCGCATTTCGAAACAGCAAGCAGAGTCAACAAAAGGTCATAGTAATGATAATATAGAAGGTTGTGACTAGACTAATTGGTTGCAGCTGCAGCCAGTGGAGGCGACATTGAATTCCGTGGCATTGCAAACAGGTACCCAATCTTCTCAAGGCTTGAGGTTCTTTCAGGATATTACCAATGGTATCTCTTGAAAAGAACTTCCACATTTTCAACCTTCTCAAGATGTGGAAACCAATGTGATGGGTGAACCAGAGAAGAGAAAGTTTGAAGTTTGTCAAAGAAAGGCACCAAGCAAACTGATTATGTATTGTTTTAAGTTTTATTAGCTTTGATTCAGGTTTACCCTAGACATGCATTACATGTTTCCAAGGAAAAGAAAGTTTGAACTTTGTCAAAGAAAGGCGCTGAGTATACTTAGTGATAGTGTATTATTTTATGCTTATTAACACTTGTTCAAGTTTACCTTATACATCTATCATACATTTTTTGATGTTTTTGGAAACGGGAAGACCTTGTAGCATGTAGCAAATGGTAAGTTTTGTTTTAGGTGAATATGCTCATTCCATGTTCTGGAATGGAATGGGAGCCCCAGGAGTCTTCCCAGCAACGTTATGTCAGTTGTTATTTGTTCCTGAGCGCTGCCAGACCCTCTTCAGTCGTGGGTGCATTCCTAGCATGTAAATAAAACTTTAAGCCCACTCTCTGGCTCTGCTATTACATCCAACAGTTCTCCAGAATTCACCTCCACATCTTCAGATGGCATTGGGATATGTTTGCAGGAGGTAGGCCCCAGTTTCTGTGCTCCCTCACTCTCCTGCACCAGTCTAGGTCTGAAGGCAGCAGATGCATCTGGATGTGGAATTCAGTGACAGCTATTAGCTTGGATCAGTAGAGTTGACCATGGATCCTGTCAGGTGAGGAGAGGAAGTTGGGATTGGGTGGTGATGGAATCTAACACCTTGAAATCGTGTAGTTCAGGGAGACATAATAGGGGTTTGGACTATGAGGATGCTGCTGGGGAAATCTCAATGCTGTAGCGTGACAAGGATTTTGGTGAACTAGAGAGATATGGCTTTCTCTCCTCTTCAGATATGCACCAATACTGCTTATCTTTGCATAGCTGCTGCCCCTTTCCTACCCATGCCCACCCAGTTCACCCTAACTGTGTGGGATGATAAATGGAATATGAAAGCCTGATTTTGGTGGCTACTTTCTGGAATCAGGATGGCTATCAGGGGACGGAGGGAAGACTAGTGTTAGGGCTACTGGAGGTTTTATATGACTGGGGTTTCTGGGCGCACACTTATCTTTACCCATTCCTGGTTAAGTTTATTACTGATGGTCCCTCAGGGGCAGAGATTTTAGGTGGGAGCAAGGTGGTCATGTTCACAACAAAGGGTGGGAGAGAGGCATGGACAGCTTTGTCATTCACCAGTCATCTGGAAAGGAGAAGGCTGGGGGCTAATGTATGGGGGGGCAAAGCTTTTGGATCGTGGTACCTCTTTTGTGATGCAGGATGGGGGGTGGATGGTGGAACCTCTTTTGTGATGCAGGAGGGGTGGATGGTGGAACTTCTTTTGTGATGCAGAAGGGGTAGATGGTTCTGTGCAGGAGGGGGGTGATGGTGGAACCTCTTTTGTGATGTTGGAGGGAAGCTGAACAAAGTAATCTCTTTTGTGGTCTGGATTGTCCCATACACTAACGCTTGCCTTGGCCATTGTCTATTTGCCGATAGTACATGCCAGTTACTAGCGGATCTGGGTACATAAAGATCTCCCACTTCTTCCCAAGGTAATGTAAGGCCATCTCTAAATCTTCGACACAGGTGTTGACGATTCTAAAAATGCTCCATTGTACTCTGTTTCATGGTCTTGCTTATTTGCTTCTTCATCACAAGACGACCTACTCAGCATTCAGATGCTCGAGCCTGGCATGGAGTCTAACATCGCTCTGGTACAGAGACTAGCTAATTTTTAAATGCTTGACTCACCACACATGTAGGAAAGTGCCCTTTTTGACATTGGTCACCCCCACTTTTTGCCCTAGTACTGATGCTTTTTGACTGAAAATGCCCTGGGTCTCTGCTAACCAGGCCCCCAGTGCCAGTGCTCTTTCCCTTAAAACAAGGCAAAGGTCTAATTGTAATCCAATTGGCAAGGACTTTAGCACCCCTGTAAGTCTCTAGTAAATGGTACCACTGGTACCCAGGGCATGGGTACCAAAGAGGGTCCCTAAGGGCTGCAGCATTTATTATGCCACCCAAAGGGACCCACACAAAAACTGCATGCAGACTGCCACTGTAGGATGCGTGAAATGATGCAAACCATTTTGAAAACATGACATGGCACACTCCCTGTGTGCCATGACAAGTTACACTGCATATACTATATGTAAGTCGTCCCAACAGCAGGCCTTGAAGCCATAAGGTAGGGTGCATTATATTATATGTGAGGACACATCTGCATGAGCAGATAGGCCCCTGTGATGTCTAGTTCCATTACTAGATAGTGCAAGTGATCAGACAGCCATCTTAAGGATATGTACTGAGCACTGGTCATTACAAGTTACCCAGCTACATGATGGCTGCACTGAAACAAATGGTAATTGATATCAAACACCTTGTCTTAATAAATCTGTACTGATGCCAGTACTAGATTTATTATGAAATGCACCCAGAGGGCACCTTAGAGATGCCCCCTGAAAACCTATTAGTCCTCTAGTGTGCTGGCTGACTGGTATCTCCCAGCCTGTCACCACAGATGAGTTTCTGACCTCCTGTAGGTGACAGCCCGCGCTCTCAGAGGTTAGAAACAATGCCTGCTCTAGGGAAAGATGCTCACACCTCCTCCATCAGGATGGCTAGTGAATTAGCATGTCAAGGTAGAGGCTTCAAAGCCACTGCCGCCCTTGATATAAATGTAAATCCAGTAAATCCAGTATTTGTAAAGTGCAAACAACTACCCGAAGGTGTCAAGGCGCTGGGGGCGGTCGGGAAGATTAAGCGAGCTATTGCCCACAGTCACATGGTGCTGGGCTGACCTGCCGCCGGCGATCGAAGCGTGAGCCCCCGTGTTCCGGCGTCAGTTGCCCTGGCCGCTGCACCACACCCCTTCCCAGTGGTATGTGATATGTGACAATGGCTCCCCCCCAGACCTGGGGAATACCACCCTCTGCCCTGGGGCCCATTTGGCATCAGAGTCCCCTGGAAGTGATCACATGGGAGGGTAGTCACCCCGGGGTAAGTATCCACTGGCTACTACTCTACTCTACCCTAAACAACCTTAAATTCAGTATTTAGGGGTCCTCCTGACACCAGGAACTCAGATTTATCTACTAGGAACTGAAGAAAGGACAAAGAAGAGCTGAAGTTGTGAGAACAGAGATCCTGCACCAAGACTGGCACCAAACCCTGCCTAGCGGTTTGCACCACTACAATCACAAAGACAGACTCGGCAGAAGCTGAACAGCCTCACCAAACCCTTGAAGGACTGTTCTAACTTTCAACAACCAAGCAGCATCTCCCTTGGGGTAGAGGAACCCTTCCCCTGCAGATGCAGGCACCAACTGCATCGACCCGGTACTTCGTCTTGCTGCCCTTTGTGCCCACCGAGGGAGCAACTCGCCAGGAAGAGGTAGTTGTGAGTCCAGGAGGTCAGCACCGCTGCCTTCCCCAAGTCTTGAGATGCTGACCCCTCCCAGAGTCTCTCAGCATTAATACACTTGGTACCGGAGCCCTAGCAACTACCAAGGCTTGTTGCGTGTCCAGTCCGGACACCACCGACGCAGACACCATACCTGCCATCAAGGGACTTCAGGATCCACAAGGCCATTGTCGAGAGTGGCCCTGCTGTCCTGTTTTCTCTCCCTCTCCAGGTCACCAAAGCCAAGTGAGAGCCTCTAACTACAGCGACCCGCCGGACAAAACACTTCTGAACCCGAGCACCCCAGCCCGGGTTCATGTAAACTGACCAATCAGTCTGACTTGCCCGTTTTCCTCAGAGGTCAAGGCAGTCAACCAAGGGGTCCCGCAGGATTTTCGCTTAGCTCTACCCTCTTTAATGCTTTCATGCCCCCTTTGGATTCTGTAATCAAGCCGTTTGGATGTGAAACCATTTCATATGCAGATGACACTCAGCTGCTCTTTGCCTTCGATGCCTCTATTGCAGCGTCTTTCACAGGCTGCATGTGTGCTGTCTTTGACTGGATGCAGAGTAGTCAACTCAAATACAACGCAGAGAAGACGGAAATTATTCCATTTTTCACATGAGTTTAACTGGTGGGAAGATCTATGGCCCTCTGCTTTGCCAGACCAGCCCCTGCCATCTCTGGTGGTGAAAAACTTAGGGGTGAAGTTAGATAGCACACTTTCCATGAGGCCGCAGATCTCTGAGGTGGTAGGCCAATGCTTTGCGATGCTCCACATTCTCAAGAGATTCCTCCCACTCCTGCCTATGGAGGCAAGAAGAGTGGTGATTCATGCTTTGATCACCTTGCACTTGGATTACGTGAACACCCTTTATCTAGGAGCAGCGGAAATGCTGGTGAATCTCCTGTAGGCGGGGCAAAATGCGGCCGCTAGGCTTTTTCTGTGTCTGTCTAGGCGTTCTTTGACCTTGTCGGCACTGAAAGCACTGTACTGATTGCCAGTCAAGAAACAGATCTTGTTCAAAGCCTTAGCTTTGGTCCACAGGGCAGTGTACCTCTCTAGCTCTGGATATCTGGCGAAAAGATTCGGCCAGCATCTATCCTCCAGAGCGCTGCACTTCAGCTTCACTTCTGTCAATCCAGTGCTTTAAGCATGTCCAAAGGGGAGACAAAGCTTTTTCCTTTTGTTGCTGCTAAGGCATGGATTGAGCTCCCTCAAGACCTGCGCCTGATCTCTTCTGAGAACACATTCTGAAAAAAACATAAAACCTGGCTCTTTTCTGTGGCGTAGTAAGATCTCTGTTGGTAGGCACGTACCTGAGCACTGCCCGTTAGTGCTGGGACACTCTTCGGAGTAGCCACGCACTCTACAAATCACTCATTTATTCATTCATAGCCACCACCACTAGCCTAACCAGCCTACCAACCCCACCATACTACCACCTTACCCCTACCACCAACACACTACAATCACCCTACCAATCACCCTAATCATTACCACAACCCTAACCACCACCACCCTACCCTAACCACCATCCTAATCTAACCACCACCCCTAAACACCAGCATCCTACCCTAAACACCAACACCAGCACCATAACCACCAGCACCAATCTCACTACCACCACCACAACCCTACCGCCACCACCACCCTAACCACCACCCTCAACACCACCACCCTCATCACCACCATCCTCATTACCACCACCCTCACATCACCATTCTTGCTACTGCCACTCTCACCACCCTCACCACCACCACCCTCACCACCACTCTCACCACCCCCACTCTTATCACCCTCAAAGCACCATTCTCACCACCGCCACTCTCACCACCCTCACCACCACCACCCTCACCACGGCCACCCTCACCACCGCCGTTCTCAGTACCACCCTAAACGCCGGCACCACAATCAACACCCTTTCACTCAATATGGCTCTGTTGTTTTTGTCCCTCCACTGGAGCATGGCCCCATTAATTGTGTTCTTTCAATGTTTACTTTTCAGGGACTTCTTTTTTGTTTTTCGTTATGCACTCCATGAGAGCCCATGTGTTTTCCTGCTGTCTCCTTCATGTACTTCTTTTAGCCCTGTTGCAGTGCTCCAAGTTGCTCATGGCCATGTGGTTCTCCCTCACCTTTCTCTGTGTTTGGCTTTCCCTTGTGTGCTTCTCTACCCACATTGCTTTCTCACACATGTGCTTCTCCCCATTCCACATTCCACTCTCTCTTGCTATTATACTTCTGTTTCTCCATGCTCCACGTTGCTCTCTATCTCCGGTGTTATGTATATCTCCCGCTGCACTCCGTGCTGCTTCTGACTCCACTCTCCTTGATGGTTCTTCCTCCCAGTATAAAAAAAATGTTTTTAATGCTTTTGCACTAGCTTTCTTTTATTGACCAATCCAACATAGATTAGTATATAAAATGAAGAAAAAAAAGCAACTGTGCATTTTCTAGGCGTATGCAGGTATGGTGCACACATGTGCAAAACTACACTCCCGCAATGGCAACGTCATAGCACCTTTTTTGGAGGGGGTTCCTCTTTAGCCATGTTGCACAATATTGCTAAAAACCGTTGACAAATCCATTAGGTCCTAAAGATGAGGCCTATTGGCTTTGTCAATGCTTGTTCACATTACAGTTTAACTTCCGTCGGGTTATAAACTGGAGCTACAAGGAAGAGCAAACCGACCAGAAGTAACAATGCAAAAAAGTTTTGATCCCGTGAGTCTTTGAAAAATAAAGCGGACGGTAAGGTCCAGCGCAATCTGAAATCTAGCTTACATGGTTTTCTCCATCTGACTGGGTAAGAAATGCTGAATGATGGATGACTAAGGATTCAGTGTCAGTTTCGACTTATAAAAATATGGTAACCCAAATAAAACACCACAAAGATATTCTTAGGTCGGGCGCTGTATACTTCAACACTTACATAAACCATTACAAAACTAAAAACTGAACTCTTTGCTTAGCCATCCAGAGCCAAACATCAACATGTACTGTTAGCTCTGGATGAGCGAGCGCATAGAGGAGGAAAGCGCTACAGTGTCACGCATCAGGTGTTAGACTAACGCATTTCAGTGTGGTGCTCCGTATCACCTCACTGAAATGCAATGTCACGCATATCTGCATATGTCAGCTGTCACTGCGAAGCACTGTAGGAGGAACTGAGTGTGTGGCAGGTGGCAAGCCACGGCGCGGCGTGTAGCTGTGGCATGTGCACGCTGCTCTCGCAGGCTTGGGGCACTCACAGCTGAGCAAAGGCACCGCTGGCAGGCTCACAGGGCTACAATATATCTTTATGTGATGACTGCACAGCTCTGAG
The DNA here is from genome assembly GCA_963921515.1 of Calotriton arnoldi. Taxonomy (NCBI): domain Eukaryota; kingdom Metazoa; phylum Chordata; class Amphibia; order Caudata; family Salamandridae; genus Calotriton; species Calotriton arnoldi. Next base: position 4,653,656 of record CAWUFW010000173.1, read on the forward strand.
TCAGACAGCCTGACTTCAGGGCCAGTCCCAGTCAGGTTGTTTGATACAATTGGCCGGTGGCGCCGCAGGGGGACGTCACATCCTGCTGCCAGAGTGCCGCGGGGAGTCTGTGAGGAAGGCTGGCATATGGGCTTACTGCTTTGCGGGTGGCACTTGGCTCTCAGCACTGCTCTCTTCTGCTGAGTGCTCGCAGTGGTCCTGCTGCTCGCACTGTGGGGCTTATGATGGACGCTGCCCATGGCAAATTAAATATTGCCAAGCATGGCTGAGGGAGAGTGCAGTGGACGCCGTCTGAGTCATCTGTCACACTCACTGACCGGTAAGGCTCATGCAGCGGCCACCAGGACAGATAGGACTCACAGCAGGGACAGTCAGCCTGGACTTAGGCGGGAGCCATTGCAAACCGAAATGATTTGCCACAGGAGGGGAGGGTCACGTTCTGAGTCTGGCACCTGCTGCAGAGTCACTGGCGCTGAGTCACGCTGCCTTTCTGCCCTTACATATCTCTGTCTCTCACGTATTCACCGCTTGTCCCTCCTACATCTTGTGCCTTGAGCAGACACTGGTCCTCAGGGTCCCGAGGACTCACTAATCTCCGTCCACGCCCTGTGTGCGGGCAGCCATGGTTCACTGTGAGCACAGAATGTGCCGCTATCCTCAGGCGACAGGGTAAGGCCCCCACTCGGGCTCTTCTCCTGCCATGCCCTGGGATCTTCGGCAGTGGTGTGTTTAAGAAGCAGAGCGCCTCGCAAATTCACACATGTAGCATGACCGTACATGGGCTCTATAAGAGTGTCTTCAGCCTGGGTGTCCCCTCAGAAGTGTGAGAGGCATGGTAGGGCAGAGGGAGTGCCTCAGAACTCAGGGAGGTCTGGAGGTGCCGGGGACAGTGGTCTTAGGTGCTTAGAAGCAGAGTGCCTCGCACATTTACACCTGTAGCATGAGGATGCACCTGCTCTCTGTGCCTGCAGCCTGGTGTCCCCTTAGGAGTATGAGGGGCATGGTAGAGCGGACAGAGCGCCCCAGAACTCATGGAGGGCTGGAGGTCCTGGCGGTCAGTGGCGCGAGGTGCTTAGAAGCAGAGTGCCTCGCACATTCACACCTAATTGCCCTTCCATTTCTGCTGCTTAGCAGCAGTTTTAAGATATTCTTAGAGTTTCGTGTTGCTCAAATGTCACTCATAATTGCACTGAAATTGTGAAAATGGCACACATAGCATTCTGAAACCTTGGCAGCTATGGCCAAAACTATAGTTGATCGCGCAATGCAGGTGCCAATAACATAACATACTGTCTGTCACTTGTACTACTGATGCTGTTTTGGAGAATCAATTTCATATCGGCTTTTGTGGATTACACAGGGGTTTGTGCCTCCTCAAACCAGCAGACGTCCTGGGCAGCAAGGGCACTGGAGTCCATTAACACATCATGTTTGGAAGTCCAGGCTTTCAATCCCTCCATGGGCTATAAATATAGATCCGGCCATGTAAACAGGAAGTGTGCTTTCTTTAATCCTTTGATAAAGAAAAATTAGATGCCAATGATGTAGAGAGCCATCCGGGCTCTCCACTACAATGTATCACACACACGCACTGCATACACCCCTCGGGGCGGGCTCGACCCGAGGGGATAAATAAACGGCAGGGACCGCTCGGGGTCTTCCGGCCATATTATAAGTAATTGGTGTGGCGTACCTTTATTCACAGCGCTGCTGCGGCCTTTAGTCCCGAGGCCCCGCCGCGCTACATTGGCGACGAGGCCGGTCGCGACCAACGCGTGCACCGCCTCCAAGACTTCACCCAGCAGGGAGCACGCAGAGCCCACCCGCGATGCTCCGTCATCGTCACAGCGAAGATCCTGCCTGCGAAGATCGAGCCCAGGCCTGCCTCCTACGCGCTGCAGTGCTGCCGCTGCGAGGCCCACACGTTGCTCGGCACCGTGACTCCGGCAGGCGCGTCCTGCCCCCGCCCGCACGCCTCCCCAGAGCAGCGTGAGCGTGCTCAAGCCGGCGGTACGCATGGCCAAAGAAGATGTCACCAGTGAGTGATAGGCCCCTTAACGTACCCCCGCTGTGGCGCGTAGCGGTACTGCAGGCCTCCTGCACTGGGAAGAGTGAGGGGATCTCCACGTGGCCGGTGCATTCCCCATCTGCCCCCATCTGCCAGCTCCTAAGCAGTACTGTAGCCCAATGACACTGGAGAGGCCCAGGACCACTGTCAAGCCAGCAGACCCCAGGCAGCCATAACAGCCCTGCAAGTCTGTCTACACGCTTGGGAGGGAGACCAGCTGGGCCCAACACCAGCCAAAGAGACCGAGCCATACCTGTGAGCTCCCCACGCAGGCAAGCAGAGTACCATCCGCCACAGAGCACGTTGGGGGACAGAGCACTCGCCCCAGGAGAACTGGCCCAGAAGACCAGTCATTCCCACGTGGCCACGCGCCGGCGCTCAGGTTTGCTCACATGACCCTAGCGCCAGGACCGCGCCACCGCCACCGCACCCGTGCACGAACGCACCGGCGCCATGAGCAACCAGGCCCCAGCAGGCACTGCCGGTCAGGAGGCCGAAGTGGACAATCCAAACAGGGGTGCCAAGGCACCACCTCCAGGACACAGCCACACGGTTGTCTCCCCGCTGCCGCCCTTCAGTGAAACAGCAGATCCCGCCACGGCGGCCCCACGGTGGAAGGCGAGGATCGGACAGCTGAACCACTATTTCAAGGGCACTAGAGAGGCTGATGGTACCGTGAAAAGGTCGCTGCTCATCTATTACGGAGGTGCAGAGATCTACGATCTTTTTGAAACTCTACCCAACACAGGCAACGACGACGACTATGAGGCGGCAGTCGCCGCGCTCAACAGGCACTTTGACCCTCAACTTAACCCCGACTTCGAGCGGTTCAAGTTTAGACAGGCGTCGCAGTCGGACACAGAGTCCGTGGACATGTTCTACGCGCGGCTGCGCCGACTGACCAGCACGTGCGGCTTCCTGGACCAAAGGGAAGAGATACGCGCCCAAGTCATCCAGGGGTGCCGCTCGACACTGTTGCGGAAGTTAATCCTTCGACAACCAGGGATCTCGCTGGACGAGATCCTCATCCTGGCCAGGTCTCATGAACTGTCGGACGTCCGAGCTGGCGAAATGGAGGCTGCGCTACACAAGACCGTCGTGGCGCCACACGCACCAAGATATGGGCCCATCAAAGAAGAAAGGGTTGAGGTGATCCAACGGCGCCCCACTATGGCTCGCCAGGCACCGAGGACGACGACTGGAGGGCCATGCGGCAACTGCGGAGAGGAGCATCCGGCAACGGCGGTGTGTGGAGCGAAGGGGAAGATGTGCTCCCGCTGCGGGAAGGTGAACCACTACGCCAGGGTGTGTCAAAACAGCCGGTCCCGACAGGCCCCTCCAAGGCCACGGGGCATGTCGCAACGCCTGCGCCAAGTTTCACTCGAAAACCCGCAGTCACAAAAAGACGACCCGCCACGGGAGCGCTGCCTCGCCCTCGAAGATGATGACGACGAAGTGTTTGTCGTGTCCTTTGTCAGCAGGTCTGACAACCATCGGAGGCCGCCACCGATGTGTTCCGTCCTGGTTGAAGGAACCACTGTCCAGGCGCTCATCGACACGGGCGCATCGGTCAACGTTATGGACTCGGAGCAGTATGACCGTCTGTCGCCACGGCCCCCGCTTGCACCCACCAAGGCCCGAATCTACACATACGGAGGGACAGACCCACTCCCCCTCCGAGGAGTTATCAAGGCCAAAATCGCCAGCGGAAAGCATGTCACAGTGGCTCGGTTCCACGTCACGGAAGGGAGTAAAGGCACGCTACTCAGCTGCCACACGGCAGAAGACCTAGGCCTGGTCTTCTTTGTGAACCAGGTCCACAACTCCCATGCCGAAGACATCCTAAAGGAGTTCCCAGCACTGTTCACTGGACTTGGCAAGCTAAAGGGGAAACTGTTCAAGCTCCACATCGACACCACAGTGAGGCCTACCGCCCTGAGGCAACGGAGAGTGCCGTTCAATCTCCGCCCGCAAGTGGAAGAAGAGTTGAAGAAGCTGGAAGACCTCGATGTCATCGAGAAGGTGTCCGGCCCAACCCCGTGGGTGTCCCCGTTGGTCGTGGCTCCCAAGCCAAAGCAGCCCGGAGCCATCCGGCTCTGCGTGGACATGAGGCTCCCAAACCTGGCGGTCAATAGGGAACGCCACCTCACGCCCACCATGGACGACATCGTGGCAGATTTGAACGGAGCCAAATGGTTTTCTAAACTGGACCTAAACGCGGGATACCACCAGTTGGAGTTAGAACCCGAGAGCAGGTACATCACCACATTCTCAACTCACGTTGGCCTCAGGAGGTACAAGAGACTGAGTTTAGGGGTGTCGTCGGCAGCTGAAGTCTTCCAGAATGCCATCAGGGAAGCACTGTCGGGTCTGCAGGGTGTCATCAACCTGAGTGACGACATCCTGGTGTTCTCGAACACCTTGGAATACCATCACACTCACCTCCGGGCCACCCTCCGGCGACTCGAAGACTGCGGGCTGACCCTTCACAATGCAAAATGTTCATTCTACCAGGAGTCGGTTGACTTCTTTGGGTTCGTCTTCAACAGGGAAGGTCTACAGGTGGACCCCAAGAAGGCCGTGACCATACAAGCAGCCAGCACTCCAAAGACCCCCACGGAGGTCCGCAGTTTTCTTGGCATGGCTACATACTGTGGCAGATTCATTCCGAATCTGGCCTCCTTGTCAGAACCACTCCGCACCCTCACCCGCAGTGACCACAAGTGGGAATGGACCACGGCCGCCAACACTGCATTCAACAACATCAAGGCCGCGCTAATGGATAAGACGGTGATGGCCTATTTTCACCCGGGGCGCCGCACCGAGCTGGTCGTCGATGCTAGCCCAGTAGGCCTTGGAGCGGTCCTCCTTCAGGAACATGCTCAAGACACCTGGAAGCCAGAGGCGTACGCCAGCAGGGTATTATCGGACACTGAGACAAGGTACGCCCAAATCAAAAGGGAGGCACTGGCAATAAAATGGGCGTGCCAGCATTTTCACCTGTACTTGTACGGACAAGAATTTCAAGTGGTAACTGATCACAAGCCACTGCTCCCGCTCTTTGCAGGGTCATCAAGACTGGCACCTCCGAGAATAGAGAGATGGGCCGTACAGCTACAGGCGTACAATTTCAAAGTTGTTTTCCGTCCCGGAGCACACAACCCAGCGGACTACCTCTCTAGACACCCTGAGTCCCTGGTCCCTCGAAGTCCACCGACGGATGTAGCGTACTCCGAAGCATTTGTGAAAATGATCTCGCAGGAGGCATGCCCCACTGCCATGACGCTAGAGGAGATCGGCCAAGTGACGGACGAAGACGAGACGCTGACCAGAGTGAAATCCACCCTGCTGGGCAATGGATGGGCCCACTTCCTGGATGGGGCTCAGGCACTCCGGACCGAAGACAGCCACGCTCGGCAACAGATCTGGCAGGTACGCCACAAACTGAGTGTGGGAGAACAAGGAGTTGTTCTGAGGGGACATGTCATTATAATCCCAAAGAGACTGCAACGCCGGATCCTCCAGCTGGCACACGTCGGACACCAAGGGATGGCAAAGACAAAGGCCAGACTATGGAACAAGGTATGGTTCCCAGCTATGGACTCCATGGTGGAAGACATGGTGAGACAATGTCACGCTTGCACCATCACTGGAGGAGACCCGGCGCCGGTGATCACTGAAGAGCCCAGTGAAACCCCATGGGCCAAAATCAGCCTCGACTTCGGAAGCTTTCCGGATGGGCGCACCATGTTGGTGATGGTCGACTCCTTCTCAAAGTTTCCAATTGTGGAGGTAGTGGCGTCAACGGCATTCATGCATGTCAGGAGAGTCATTGACAAGACATTTGCACTCATGGGTTTGCCGGATGAAATTCGTTCAGATAACGGACCCCCGTTCCAAGGCCGGGAATTCCAAGAGTACTTGGAGAGAAAAGCGATCCACCACAGGAAAATCACCCCTCTGTGGCCCCAAGCCAATGGGGAGGTGGAGCGTCTCATGCGAACACTCAACCGGGCCCTGCGCATTGCCGTGGATCAAGGGGAAGATGCGGAGTCTGCACTCGACCAATTCCTTGATGCCTACAGGCAGACGCCACACAGCACGACCAAGTGTGCCCGCTCACACTTACTCTTCAAAAGGCCCCCGCGGGATAGCATCCCGACGGATCCAACGTGGAAGCCCCCAGATCGGGACAACACGGCTGTCCAAGCGAGAAGGACTACGACTAATCAGAAAGCGAGTGAAGCCCGCAGGGCGAGAGAGCCACAGCTGAAGGTGGGTGACAGCGTTGTGGTCAAGGACAGACATCCTGGCTGGAAGTTTAGGACACCCTATAAGCCAGAAGGGTGGACGTTGTGAAGATACAAGGAACCATGGTCACCGCCCAGCGAGGGTCGCAGGTTGTCACAAGGAATGTGTCCAGCTTCAAGAGAATTTATGATCAGAACTCTGGCCAAGAAGAGTCAGAGAGTCCGGACGATAACCCAAGTCTCACTCCAACCGGCTCGCCAGACCCAATGCTGCCAGGCTCAGTCAGGATGTGGTGACTGGGCTACCCCCGAGCAAGCAATCGGATGCCGTGGTCAGTTCCAGCTCCCGGAGCCAGAAGTATGGTCTCCGGCCGAACCCTGCACCCAGCCAAAGACTGAAAGACTTTGGGGCATATTCATAAGGAGCCATCGCCGAATTAACGGCACTTTATCGCAGCCAAAGTTGTGATAAATTTACCTCCCCATTCACAAGCCGTGTTAACAGCCCACAGCACCAGTTTACCCGCGATAGCAGCCGCAAAAAACATTGCCACAGAGGACCCTCGCAAATACCGCTAATGAGATGCAGAGTAGGCGTTCCCGTGACAAAAGTCGAGACAACAGCACACCTCAACATTCACAACAACCAGCCATATCGGCGATAAAAACACAAAACAGGCGATAAGGTGCGTTAGCACCAGGAAATCTACACCTCCTCTGACCTGGTGTAAAGTCGGACGGCAGCCAGCACAACAAAAGGGAGCACAGCCCAGGGCCAGATCCTAAGGGCAACAGATGCCATGGAGCCACTCATCATGGGGCCCGGACACCCAAGAGGGCCACAACACCCACCGCCACCACCCCAGGACCCCAACCCACACCCGGAACACCCCCCCCACCCGGGACCACCCCCAACCCCGGACAAAGAAATTGCACACCAACACCACGAATCCCAAAACAAACATTTTGCCTGATGTCGCACAAGCCGGAAAATAAACATACATGCGTGGCCAGATAAATGGAGAATCAGTCATTCAGCAATGCAATCACCAACACAAAACACCATACAAACAAAAGCAGAAACAACCCTCAGGATGAGTCCTAGCAGCTCCCCACTGGACAATCCGTAGCACACAGCCTGGAAGACCAAATCCAAGAGAAGAAGGTGTGCCATGCGCCCAACAAAGGAAAGAGAGGGAGAGAGCGAGGGAGAGAGACGGAGTGAGATAGCACAAACAGCGCAAGGCCGCTCGGGCACCTAGCTCCACATGCCAACATGTGTGTGTGCATCGCCATCCGTACACCATGAGCCCAAGGCCGTGTCCCAATCTCAGCGCCAAAGCCACATCACATTCCTAAAACGCAAGTAGTAGTCAGACAAACATCAGGGATGAAAGCACCATTGTCCCAATGCAGAAGGCGGGAGGACACCTGCACCTCTGACCTTGGTCCAAAACGCGCCTGGAACACCCTGATAGAGATGCAATGGCAGATGGGGACGACTCCCACACCACGCATTCCACAAATGAACCATCCGACTCATCCACAGCCCACACACAGAAGCCCTTGCCTGTGGTACCCCCGCATGGGATGCCCTTGACACTCACGGAAACAGCAACCCATTACCCACAACGTTGCACACACATTCGAATCATTGCTCAGAGCTGTGGCATATCCTCCACACAACTGCCGCAGTCCAGAAGAGTGCCTGTTCACGAGACGCACCAACGCAATGGCAGGCCATACCGGGCACATGCACAACCGCCGTCACGTGCACGTATGCTGCATTTACTGGGCGCACTGCCACTGGCAGTGCTGCGGATCAGTTACAGGCTCAGCTTCCGCATTGCCCACGTCACCTGCGTCCAGCCCTGGTTCCACTGCCGAACATGCACATTCGAGTGTTCTATGGATGTCTGCCTATCCAACACAACTGTTGATGAACTGGACTATGATTTGTGTCTGCGCCCCCTGTTGGATCACGAACAGGAGTGTAACCGAGACAGCCGTGCATGGGATGCCTTGACATACTGTGTATGTATTGGTAGTTGTGCATGGGAAATTGCACAATTTCTCGTGTGCAGTGACCACATCGAGGCACTCCCCTATTGGGCTGTGTTACGGATCGGTGAGACGGCATGGGCTGAGCACACCTGCCCAGACCACCTAATGGATTGGCTCACCCTGGTGTTCCTTGAACACGACAACGACGTACTATTGGAACACATTGCACATGAAGCTGCACGGGCATTCATGGACGAGTAACTACGTTCCTGCAGCCACATCCGATTGCCAGCCACAGCACATGGCCCAACAACTTGTTGCATCGTGGGGATTGCTCACATATCCCACCACAACAGAGGATACATCTGCCTTCGGTCGGGCTCTGGATGCATATGCGTGGAATAACGCGTGTGTACACACACCTGTGCAAGGTGACGCAGGTCCATGGTCGGAACACCACAGCGTCGTCTGGCAATGTTGCCAATTTGGACACACTGCTGGGTGAGAGCACACACATGGCAATGTAGCACGACATGTGGACCTGTCGGACCCTCACACCTGATCACTGTCGGCAGAGCAGACAATCGGCGCACCCCAGACCCCACGTGCAGACCCCACGTGCAGTGAGTCGTGCCCCCTCACACGGGGCAATGGGCAGACGCCAAACAACACATGACTCATCAAGCAAGGCAAGGTGGGCTGTGAGCGTTGCCATCCGTAATGGTTGTTGTCCATTTCAGCCCCAACATTATCTGTATCTAGACATGTACCCATGCTGCGTGTAAGTGTCTTAAGCATGTCCCTGCCTGTTGTGGCCGTTGCCTCGTCCGTACTGACACGCACATGCCAATAAAGCCTATGCCACTCCACTGGTGTCTAACTGTGAGGTGTGTTGTTTAGATTGTCCACTCGTGTGCCACAATGAGCATCGTCCCAAGAGAGGGAGGAACTGACTGACGCATGTGCAATGGGGGTGTGTCCCTTTGGCAAGCTCCACCTCTGTGAGCCAGACATTGTTTTTGGATAGGTGCTGGACGACATGTGCACTTACATGACTCCAGCTATGTGTGTATGGTGTCCAACCTCTGACCATGTGGAGCAATGTCATACATCACAACAGAATGTGTCCACACAGATGTGTGTAAGTGGGTATGCGACGTGAAGTTCTGCTGTCACACGTGGTGTGGGATACCACTCCTGGCCTGCCACCGTTCTGGTCACTTCTACACACAGCCCTATTCAATACATGGATTTGTGCCTACGTTGGGGTGTTGTGAGATTGCTGTTGATGTGCAATGGGGACACAGCTAGTACTCACCTTCACAGTCATCTAATTGGCCATGTGTCTCAGGGATACACATGCGCATAGATGTCAGTTACCAGGGTGTACCTTCATGTGCAATCATCGTCCCCACATCCAGCCATACTTCCATACGTGAGTGAACATAGTGATGACACATCTGTGTGATTTAGAATGTTTTATTCACATTCAGGTGATTGACGGAGCTGGAGCTGTACGTGGCCATCCAAGCCCACATCACATGGAGGCCCAGTGGTGGGCCAACCAGAGTCCTTTGGGGAGTGCACAGTGATTGGGAAGAGGGAGAGTGCAGTCCGCAGCAGGATTGCTGTGTGATTGGCCAGCGGTGAAGAAATGGCAGTCCGTGCCGGGGTCCGGGTGAATGTCGCAGGGTGTTCCGGAGGTCAGTAGGAGGTATTTCCCAGGGCATGATGCATAGGTCATGACCAGGCAGGGACAGGCCATATGGCGGTGATGGATGCTACTGCCTCCTTCCTCACACAGTAGTTCCCATCCCCTTCTCACTCCCCTGATACGGGTTCTGTGTCCGGTGTGTCCGGTGTGTGTGGCGGGGTGATGGCTGCATCGCTGTGTGCCCCTGACACATCAGACTGCGTAGGTGATGGGGCAGCATCACAGTGTGCCACGGACACATCAGGGGTCGGAGCTGTGTGTGTCGATGTTCCCGCAGCAGTCATCTGGGAACGGCTCAGTGGCAGCAATGGCAAGTTGGAGTACTGCAGGGCGATGCTGTTCACAACCACTACTCGCTGGTGTCCAGCCGTGGCAGACATACTTCCAGCCTGCATCTGCTCCATGGTCCCCATTGCCCTCCGCATCTGTGCCAACTCTGTGCTGTCATGGCTGGTGCCTGTCTGACCAGACAGTTCTTGTATTAGACTCATGGCACCAGCGAGGTTAGCCAAGGTCTGTGGCGGAGCATGGTGCGTACAGGGGGTGTCCGATAGGGACTTTACGTGGTCCCTGATGGGACTCAGACACCCACGTATGGCATCGAGTTTGGCTGCCACGAGCTCGAAACCCACACGCAGCTGATGAGCCAACTCCACCTGGCAACCCAACACACGCCGTTGGAATTCCATGTATTGGTCGGGGGGTCCTGGGAGACAGCCGTGGTGGTGTGTGTTTCCTGCTGTGTGGTCTGTGCAGGCTGTGGGGTCACCTCGAGGCAGCTGGCCTGGCCTGCTCCTGGGGGTGGGGGGCAGAGGCTGGCCAGCATCCGTTGGAGGGTGTCTTGACATATGTGCAGGTTGTCCTCTTCATCATCAATGGTGGGATGTGTGGTGTGCTCTGCAGGGGGTGTTTGTCCCTCTGCAATGTAAAGGGGCGATGCAGGTTAACAGAGTTTCACATGTATGGTGATGATTTGCGGATGTTTACATTCAGACTGCATGCCAATGTACATTGTGACTGTTTTGGGGGAGCTGGCTATTTGATGGCAGTCAGTGTGTTTTTCGACTACATGACGGATGTGTGATAGTACCCGTACATTATCATCACACAGTGTCAGGCAATGCCAGATGTGAGTGGACAGTTACTACGCACGAGCGGAACCTGTAGTGAGCTCTGTCCTGTGGTGTTGCACTTTGTACCACATTGCCTTCATTGCTGATGTTCTGTGATTGCTGTGTGTGTGTGCTGCATTGTGGGGGAGTTGCCCCTGCAGCTCTGATTTGGTGTAGCCTTCTCCCTTTGAGGCGGGGTGCCTTTAAATTGTGTGCTTTTCTGGGCCTGATTTGCTTTTGACTTGGGTCATGTGTGCTCGCGGACTGTTTTTGTGGCCTGGTGCATTGTTCGTCTGCTGCGCGTATTGTAAGGCATGGGTTGTGGGTGCACGTGGACACGTCGGAGTGTGACCTGCTCCTTTACGGATGTGATCCGCACTTGGCTACCTCCATGTCGCTTTGTGGGCCATGTCTTTTTTTTGAGGCAGCTGCCATGCTATCGGACATGCAGTGTTACTTCCATAGTCAGTGTGGGTCACGGACCCGCTGCTTTGCTGGATTCAGCACATATGCACGGGTCGGTTGTGATATTGGTGATAGGGGGGGGCCCCTCTGTGCACATTGTGGATGGGGGCCTACTTGGCGTTTCTATGTGTGCTGCAGTGTGCCAAGGCAATCAGGGACATGTTCCACGGTCATTGTGGGTGTGCTGTGTGCTGCGCGTAATTGTGCATGTGTGCCATTGTGCCCATCTCCCCCGGTCCCCCCGTCCCTAGTGGTTACTCACCCTGTTGCTGTTGGGTCAGGTCGTATTGTGCTGTGTCCAGGCCACCCAATCCTGCCACTGTCTCCTCACTGCTGGCTGTGGCCACCATTTGCTCCAGCTCATCCAGCTCCTCCTGTGTCGCAGGACTCCCACCTTCAGTCGCCGTTGCTGCCTCCCTGTTGGCGGCGAGCTTATGTTTGGTCTGACTTTTCAGATCATGCCAGCGCCTCTTGACCTCCTCCAGTGACCTCCTGGACACTCCGACTGAATTGACGTTGGTGACGATGGTCTGCCATATTTCGGTTTGGGTTGCCAGTGCCGCAGTGGAGGTGCCGAACAGTTGTTGATGGTGTTCGGTCACCCCCGTTAAGATGATCTGGTCTTCCTGCGGACTGTACCGGGTCTTCCTCTTCCTCTTGTCCTTGCCCTTCCCCGAAAGCGGGGTTCCTGGATGGGCCTCCTTAGGGCTTGTGGTGTTCGGCTTGTCCTCTGCACTCGGTCCGGGTGCATCCATGTTGCTATGCAGTTTGGATTGTTTTTGGGCTTTTTTTTTCTTTCTTTTATGGTGATTTTTCCCGCCGGACGCGTGGGATTTACAGGCCTGTGGCTGGTGTTCGCTGATTTCTGTACCGCGATTGTCCTCATCGCATGATTTCTCGCGTTTCGCATTTTTTTGGCGTGGCGCTGATTTTCACGCTGTCATTTGACGCGTTATCTGGTGACTATCGCATGGTACCGCCTTGTTGTGAATTCCACGTTGACACGGGGTTATTTTCCCGTGCTAGGCTGCGATGTTGAAAGTTGCGTTACGCTACTCTTGCGGTAGTTATCACACGTTCTTGTGAATATACCCCTTTGTGTGCATGTCCCCGTGAACCTGAGGAACCTGATGGTCGGTCACTAAAAGAAAGGAGGGATGTAGAGAGCCATCCGGGCTCTCCACTACAATGTATCACACACACGCACTGCATACACCCCTCGGGGTGGCCTCGACCCGAGGGGATAAATAAACAGCAGGAGACCGCTCGGGGTCTTCCGGCCATAGTATAAGTAATTGGTGTGGCGTACCTTTATTCACAGCGCTGCTGCGGCCTTTAGTCCCGAGGCCCCGCCGCGCTACAAATACTTCGACCCCATTTAACCGACACAACATTGTACTTCCGCTGTACAGTGGGGCAGGAATTTCAACCCATTAGCGAGAGGACTGGTCCCGTTTAGTAATACTAAAAGAACCTACCAGGCAGGGACTTCTTGTGTTCTTCCGCCAAGATGAAAAGAAGAAGGAAAAGGTCTGAAGAACCTGGAGAGCTCTCGAACACCGAGAGGAGGGCCGAGTAAAGCATGAGGTATTGTTTCTTTCAAGGCAAGGGGTTTCGTTTCTGCTCCCACCTGCTATTGAGGACTCGGTGGTGACGGGCGGAGGAACGCCTACGTCATCTCTATTATAATTCCAGTAGCAATGGAGCGGAATAAACAGGGCCTGATCATTCACATCTAAGCCCCCCTTCATTGGAAGCTGGTGAATTCAACTTTAGACACGAGGGGACGCTAGGTGGGGTGCACGGACATCTTTCAAGTTCAGCCCCTGGTTGCAGCTTCTGTGCATGGTTGGCCTGTGGTTCCCCGCACAAGCCTTAGCTGCCCCTATCGTCAGGGGTCACGAAGGGCTGTGACAGCAACAGAAAGTTAACAAAACTATTTACTTTCCGTAGTTTTCACTCCTTGCCCTTCAGCAGCAAATAGAAAGCTGTTGAGAAGCTAAGCTTGGAGCAAGGTATCAACTATTTTATTTCATCAAAGGCTGAGGGGAAGCAAGAGCGTATAAATGTTTGTGTGGTGGTGTTTTCTCTGCCTGTTGCATTTTTCAGTGCGTGCATCAATGTCCTTAAGTGTGGAGAATTTTACAGATTTTCACAATTGTTTACGGGGCAATATTTTATTAATATATTTTGGGGGAAATCGAGAGAGAATTGTTTGCTTCAGCCAGGGAAACATTATTCAGCAACCCGTGCACTTCATGGATGTAAATTTACCAACATATCAGGGGTAGCAAGACTGACATCACACACCTTAATTACTTCTCAGGAAGTGACATCATTTGACCTTCCCCTGAAGTGATGTCACATGATCTAAACCCTGATGGCATCACAATAATTGACTGCTGAAGTTCCATAATAGCTGCATAATAATTATAAAACATTACAGTTAAATATCTATTTTAGATACCACCTGTTGTTTAATTAGGGTGCTCACATGTTATGCCACAGGAACATTACTCATTTCTCTGTATTTTATGAAAAATTATATGTTCGCCTGAAGAGGAGGAAATAGTGGCACAATACACAGAAAAATACAGGGAACCATAAATTATCTATGCTACAAACTGCCATGATTTAACAGCTCTCTTAGTGTATAAATCAAAAGAAATGGGAGAGTCAAAAATAGTAAGAAAAAAAGAATGTTATGTACACCTGTATTTATTGATACGAACCATATTTTGAATACGTACTATGTTACTGGCTTAAATTATTCATAAATCATAATTCGTTTGTAAGGAACTATCACCCGTGGAAAGCAAAGAGGTGAAGATTTTGCTCAAATGCATCATTTTTCATATATTCACAATAATGAAACATGGCAAGAACTTGTTTAAAAATTTATATGTTTTTTATTTATTTTTCTTCTCAAAAGAGTGCACATGGCACTGTTTAATTTATTTTACAGAAACTAAGGGTAATTTCCTGGTCGCCAAGACAGTGTGAACCTTCTCACTTGACACTGATTTTACCACCTATGAAGTTAGGGGATGCAAAGGCAGTGTTAGGGGTTTCAGCCCGTGATGACCCCTGTGGCATCCTTGCTGCACCTCCACAGTACACATTTCACTGCCGTGGGAAGCGGTATCCGTCCTCCATCTTGTGCCATGCTAAATCAGGGGTCATCCAAAATGGATGGTCCGAGCAAACATACTCAGATTGCCCAGTCACAGAGTCTCACAGAGTCCCACTGTCATGTATGTGCCACACATACAGAACATGCACATGCACTGAAAACACACACAAAGGATGTCAGCACAAAGGTCTGGACGTCATATTGAAGTGGAACCTTTACCCGAATGTGGCCTGTAAGCTGCACTCCTCTTTGACACAGAAAAGCAGGTGTTCAGGACTACCACACCAAAAGAATTGGTAGGCTAGCAGAAATGCTGTATGTGACCATACCCTGGACATGAACAGTAATCAGTTCCATGTCGGTAAAAGAAGGCATAGTTGGTGCACCTCTTCAGATTACAGTACCAGTTTTGGACCTTGGCATTACCTTGGACATGCCCTTTATGGAGCCATCTTGAGTAGTATACCCCCAGTTCTGTGGCTGACAGGCTCTCCATCTCCGATAGTTCCCACAGCCAGGACATCTTTAGACTAGGAAATGTGAGAAAGAAGAAACATGGAACTGGCCTTCTCCATGCAGAACGACATCCCCACAACCATTCAGGCAACCACTACACTCCTTGATTTCAGGAAATGACTGAAGAGAATCACCTCTACACTGCACCCTGACACCACAGCATGTTCCCTTACAAACCCTGCAGCCCCCAATAATTCACCCTCTCTTGGCCTTGTTCAGCCCTCTGCAGCCTTCTGACTAGGTTTGTTATACATGCATTACCATATTCATATATACACCTTTTCAAAGGCAGGCGGAGTGCAACAGAGGTTACACAGTAAGGACCAGATTTGCCAGAGTATCTCTCATCGCAGCACAGCAGCCAAAAATGCTGCACTGCGTTGTGTGACAGGGAGAGAGCAGGAGAGCGCCATATCCACAGAGATGGCGCTCCCCCCTCTGCCTAGCGCCGGGGCAGAATTTTGCTGCTAAGCGGCAGGCACACATCTTTGCACCATAGTGCAAGGATGTGTGTGTGTGAGTCTAGCATAGGTTTTGTACTGGAAGGGTTTCCTCCCAGTACAAAATACTATGCCTAGGCAACTTTTCAAACGTTTCCTACTTTGTATGTGTGCAGCATCAAAAACCATGGCTGTTTGCATGGGAACGCCCATGTACCACCTATGGAACGTTTCCTTGACGCTAAGTAACACAAAGCAGTGCTTTGCGCTGGTTTGCATTACTTTTGAACTATTTTCCAGTGCAAAGCAAATTTTGCACTGGAAAGGAAATTACAAAAAACATTTTGTGCTGATTTGCATCACTTTTGTGTTGCAAACCCAGTGCAAAATGTTAGTAAAACTGGCCCAAAGTGTGTGTACACCCCAAGCCTGCATCTTGCCCATAAGGGGACTATGATGGACTCACATAGGTGGATAAAGTCACACATGCGTTTACCCACCCATACATGTCTATCTGTACCACCTTTACCTTTTCAGGTAACCTATTAAGTCCATTGCCAACAGACCAATGCTGATCTAGTATGTTACAGTGAGCGCATGATGTATGACATAATCCTTACATACATGTTCCATTAATTCGCTTGTAGAGGTGTTTACAGTGTCTGTGCATGTCTACACAATGGAATATGTATATAGTGGTAATGGAGAGCATGGCTTGGTGTGCTTGTAGCGCACCCATGGTTGGTGTTCACATGCTCACACAGCTTGTATGTCAATAGAGAAGTGGTGTTTGCAAGGCAGTTCAAAAAGGAGGTATTGTCGTAAAATATTCTGGTTAGCCCATTGTAATACCTTAAAACAAATTCCAAACCGTGCAAGAAAATCAAATGGTCAACATTGTCGTACTTGATAGATAATTCTCCTTCAATAAGTAATAGACCTAAAACATTCTTGTTTGACCAACATCCCTCCTAAGGAATGCGGTAGGCCTAGTTTAATCAACTTCTCTAGCCAATCGGCAATCCTAATCATTTCCACGAATAACTAGGCCAGGAGGCTTTGCAAAATCACTTGACCACCTGTTGGAAATCCCCATGAGGACTGGGGCTGGCTCGCTTCAACCCTGGCCAGTTTAAAACCAAATTGACACATCTTAACGAATTACAATAAGCCTATCTGAAGAAACGAGAACAAGCCCTCAACAATCTCTCTAGTATCTTGTAATGTGGCAGGATTGGAAAATCTCACAGACTCAGAAGCAATGTCCTTCCTAACCTCGCATGACATCATTTGCATTCAAGAGTCCTGGCGTGAGACAGATACACCAATGGTAGGCTACAGTGAGTTTTCTTACCCTGCCACAAGAACACACACAATGGGCCACACAATGGGAGGTCTTTCAAGTTTTCTATCAGCTCGATGGGACATTTCAGTCACAGAGCACCACCGGACACAAAAATTGATGGAAAAATCAAAAAAAGTGCAATCTCTTCCTGTTGAACATATATCTACATCCAACATTATCTGGGAAGCTTCAGAGGGTAAAAAAACTAGAGCAGCTAATCACTGATATCAACCTCAACCACGATAAAGCACATCTTCTCTTGACCGGGGACTTCAATCTAAATATGATACAGAACCCTCTATGCAGCTTAGCAGAAAAAACTGGTGACTCCTAGTGGATGATCCCATCACAGACTTTCAGGTCACAAAGAACAGACTCAATTTGACACACTCTTTCAGCAACTCTAGAGGCACTGTCCCTACGAGCTCTGAGCGGGCCCTAACCCAGAATATCAGTCCCCTCACGCTACCCATTACTGCTCAAAAAGCTC
Organism: Calotriton arnoldi; assembly: GCA_963921515.1. Classification (NCBI taxonomy): domain Eukaryota; kingdom Metazoa; phylum Chordata; class Amphibia; order Caudata; family Salamandridae; genus Calotriton; species Calotriton arnoldi. The sequence continues at coordinate 4,671,193 of CAWUFW010000173.1, forward strand.
AGCAGTCCTAGATTATGCATTCTGCTCAGTCTCTCTATCCAATATAATCTTGTCATATTCCATCCACCTGCGCTGTGAAAGTGACCACATGCCCCAGGTCCTGCTGATCAGAAATACCATCAACATTGATGCCACCATAAGCCTTATTTAATGGGCTACAATGGTGGCCCATGAAATACGTACCCAGGTTCTGAGGGACACAGGGTCGCTCCATTGTTGCCATATAATATACCATATGCCTTATTGGCACAGAACAGTCATCTCACAATTGGAGACGGGTTAAATGTAGCTCAAGCCGCTACAAAATACAACAATTGGAAAGCATCGCTATCTAATCCATGTTCTGCCCTCATCCATACAACCAATGACTGGGAAATCTTGGCACACAAGCTGGTTTCTGCTCTTGTTAGCAGCCGACATGCAATTTCATCGATAAAGTTTTCGGCCACAAAACCATGGTACACAAAAGATCTAAGAATGCAGAAAAGAACATTATGCAAAAAGCTGCGGACACTCAAAGCATGCCCAAATCCCCCTTTGCTTGCTGAAGTCGACACCCTCCGTAGCTAATACAAAAAACAAATCAGGCAAGCCAACCTAAAATATGAGGAAGCATCGCAGACAGTACACTTCCGGACATGTCGAAATAAAAACTCAAGATATTTCTGGACAGTAATAAACAGATTAAACAGGGGGCTCCGAACTGCCCCCTACAAATGGGAGCAATGTCAGCCAAGATATTTGGATAAAACACGTCACTATGCTCTACAAAGTTACAATTGTAATGCCCAATCAGCAATCATCTTCAGGGCAAGCAAATTACTGAGTAGCAGAATCCAGCTCAACAGAAGCACGACTTTCCCAGTACTCACCACCTTTAATGCAAGAAAAATAGAAAATCTGACTCGGAAAAGCAGAGCTTACAGTGCCCCCGGCCTCAATGGTGTTCCAGCACCTGTTTACAAACAAGATATGGAGTACTGGTATGGCGCGCTGTATAATCTGTTTAAGCATTGCAGTACCATCGAAACCACACCATCGTCTTGGCAAGGCTCGAACTTACACCCCATTTATAACAAGCATTGGCATAGCCAATAGGTCTCGCCTTTGGGACCTTATAAGTATTTAGTTATGCAGCACAATATCCTTGGTGCAACAACATCAACTGTTGCATGGCTAAACACTTATAAGGTCCCAAAGGCGAGACCTATTGGCTATGCCAATGCTTGTTCATGCTTGCTTTGGAACCCATAGCACCATTGCTACGTCGCTGCAATGACAGCATTCAGGGCCCTCCCTGGCTGCACGACTGTCGTATGTACTGTAAGAGAAGCTCATCATGAAGTGTTTGATGTTACATGTGAACGGGTCTGCTTTGTCATCTGTGTTTGCTGGGTTCCGTTAAGCTTCTGTGGAACTATAACATCGAGGGAGTTTCTACATCTGGTTTTGAGAAGGCGCTACGCACAGGCACAGGCACTCCTGTGAATAATCCGCAGCCATTTAAAAGTACCGCCTGACTTATTCTACCAATTTAAGGAGGGGGGAATGCATTGATACAATGTATTTGTCAAAAGACCAGCTGTGGGGCAGTCCTTGCTACGTTTGTCATCTATGATTGTCTAATTATTTGTTGTGTTTAATACAGGGTAAACACAGAGCCTGCAGCCAATCATTAATATGTTTTTTAGCCTGTGATTGATGCTGTCTACCTGTATTTTGTGGGTTCACTGTGCAGCTCCCACATGAGAGGGATATTTCGGAAACAAACTGGGCCTAAGGATTTCCTCTTCCACATAGGAAGTCAAAGCAAAAATAGGTATAGAGTGGCTACGTGTTGCCTCGGCGCGTGGCAAACACCGGAGCCAGGCTGTTCGATTGTGTACATTGAGGTGAGTGGAGCTACTGCTAAAGGTCCTAGAATAATCTGGGCAAAAGAACAACTAATCGCAGTACAATCTGTAGAAGCAATACGGCTAAGTTAAGAGTACAATGGTTGTTGGGCCTGACCAATATTTAGTCGACATTTGTTCACCTATAATGTTCGCGCGCGTGCCCGTGTGTTTTCTCTAGGAAAAGTTCACTCTTTTTATTCCTTACACACAGATACGCATACATAAAAGCGTCCCTCAAAGCCGCACACTCTGTGTGTACCATTCTGGTGCAACGTGCAACGGCAGCTTGGCTGTGGCACAAAGACTGTTTGAAAAACGCAAAAAGGGGGGACTAAAGCAGCTTCTGGGTGCGTTACTACATTAGTCAGAACTGGAAAAACGTTTCGAAAACGCATCATAAGTATTTCTTCTCTGTAACATAAGTCACTTGCGGGACGTAACTTAGCGAAGAAACAATTACTTGCACAAGGGCATTTGTCAGCTGCAACCTAAAGTTTTTTTTCTTGCACTTTTATATAGCACGAACTCGACCGAATGTATTGCAGCGTTTTACATGAGCACCAGTTAAATTGCACAAAAAACACATTCACTTTTTTGGAAGACGGGGAGATTAGTGGTTTACCACAAGAATCACAGGATGTTGAACCAACGCCGAGACTCGAACCCCTTCTCCAGGTCCAAAGTCGGCAGCTCTGGTTGTTACGCCACATCCGCTGGGGTTTGTGTACATAATTGAGCATTAGGCATCGACTTGCATGTAGAGAAAGAGTGATCCATGCTCTCCGCAGGGCGTGTGGGGATTCGGAGGGATTAAGATTGAGGGTGGCGGTGGGGAGACGGGGTGCACTCTGCTACCTGTGGGGTGTGTGGGGATGAGAGAGGGGCAGTGGGGGATCTGGCTCACTGTCGGGTGTAGGGAGAGACATGGCGATGGGAGATTCATTCAGACCGAGGAGTGTGGTGGGGGATAAGGGTGCCCCTGACCCCAGAGTGGCGTGTAGGGATGGGGAAGGGGAATCCTGCTCGGTGTGGAGGTGACATGGCGGATGGGAGAACCCTTTTAGTAGGAAAATGGATTGGGGAGACAGAGTGATGGTGGTAGCTTTGGGATGTTTGAGGATACTATGGTAAAGCGGGTCCACCCGTGCTCTCGGGGTGAGTGCGCCCTTTCTCAGGCTGGGAGCTTGGCCCAGGCGGAGGGTCGGGCAGGGCGTTATCCAGCTGGCCTGCTCCTTTTGCTATGCATTCTTCGATTGGCATGGCAGTCTCGGCCCCAAATCCCTGTCAATATTAGCTGCGTCCAAAGAAAACAGAAATCATGGGGGAAGCAGTGGCCGGGGGAGTAACGGGGATGGGGGTGCGGGGGGAGGAGGTCAAGCATCAATGAAAAACAAGAAGGAGGGGCGGGTGGCGGTGGGCGACACCGAGGGTGGGTGGCGGTAGGGGTGATGACGGTGGGGGCACGACAGACGTGCATCGACTATTTCCCTCCCAGATGCTCTCTGCCATGTTATCACTCGCTGTATGTGTGTGTGTGTGTGGGGGGGAGAGATAGCAGAAGCAGCGGCGGGCGCACCCTTTGTTTAAAGGAAACGCTGCATTTGACAGGACAGAAGCAAAGTCGGGACCAAAGCCATTAAAAAAAAAAATCAGCACACTGAGCTCCGTAGTACAGCCACCAACCTTAAAGCCCCCGCTGCTCGCTCAAGTTTCGGCGGAGCCTGAATTTGTGTTGGAGGATGGTGGGAGGGCGGAGGCAACGACCGGAGCAAAGCAACCATTTAAACGAGCAGTAATTGAAATAAAAATGAAACTGAAAGCGCGCATGACGCGCTGAAAATTAAAGTGACACAAACAATGGTCAAGGCAGGAAGCATCAATTAAAAAGTGGCGCCGTAACCAAACAAGCGCAGCCAAAGCGGACGGCGCGGAAAGCGGCGCGGCCAAAGCGGACGGCGCCGACAATGAAAAGAAAAGAGTGCTCGCTGTCTTTTAAAGGAGAGCGTGTAAAGCCGCCAGTAAAAGATCCAGTCCGGGTGGGCAGGGCTAAAAGAGGACAGGGTGGCAACCAGGAGGGACTAAAAAGCCTCCGGTGCAATCATCACACTACGTTCAGCATAATCCATGACGTCAAATGACGCGCACCAATGAAAATTGCAGGCGGAGCAGAGACACGACTTCTGAAACCGTATTGATTCCAATAAGCCCTCGCAGAGCGAGCAGCGCATGCGCGCTGCAACGCCAGGCGAGACCTAAAAAGGACTCGGTGTCGCTCCCCGATAGCTACCGATATATCGCACTGCTTGACATTACGGCCAAATACTTTGTGTTACTTTTACTGGAGGATCTGGAAGCACGGGCAGTTACAAATAACATGTTGCCATTTAATCAACCTGGCTTTAGACCACTCTCTGGCACCACTGACAACCTCATAGCTCTAAAGATGCTTGCAGTAAAACATATAATGGACAAGGAACAGCTTTATTGCTGTTTAATCGATTACAGCAAGGCATTCAACCATGTCAATCGCCAACTTTTATGGTCAAAGCTAAAAGCCTGGAGAATTCTGGACCCTCTTCTTCGAGGCATATTGCTGCTATACTCTGAAACTTGAGCCAGTGTTAAACTGGGCTATACACCACAGTCGTCAAGCAGGGGGTGCATATTAGCCCCAAATGTATTCAATCTATTTATGTGCGACCTAGTAGCAGCCCTAAACTCAGTAATTAACCACGCACCAAAATTGGCGAACCACCATATCACCTTGCTCCTTTATGCGGACGATGCTGTCCTTATGAGCTTAACCCTGATTGGGCTCCAAAGATTGTTAAATGCTCTAAATAATCACTGCAGCTCAAATGGTTTGACAATTAATTATGAAAAAAAAAACCATTGTGATCTTTGGCAGGAAAAGGATAAAACAGGGCTACTAGCATCTTAATAACCATCGTCTGATCATGTTGAACAAATACAAATATCTGGGGTGGTGGCCAGACGACAAGGGCGGACACTTACTACATCGAAATTCCTTAAAACCGAAATTGGCTTCATTTCAATCTGCCTTCCAAACGATCTTCAAAAGCACAAAACATTAAACATTTGAGCCACTGCTGAAAATAGTCACTGCTAAACTCATGCCTAGCTTGGCATATGGGACAGTAGCCTTCCCAGGGAAACTGGGCGCTTTCTTGAACATAGCACTGGGTACAGTATTTAGATCATTGTTCAAACTCCCACATAACACCTCCCCAGCTCAAATCAGGATGGAATTCTCATTAAGTGACCAACTTCTTACACAAAGAGCCGACCTCTTAAGTTATATGCATTCAGCACTAGCAGCAAAACAAGGATCTTTAAAAAACCTCATTTGGCTTGAATCCACAAACACAAATTCTTCGCGCCCAGCAAACCCCTGGTCCAGTGCCCTTTCGGACGCGCTCGGACTGAGGGGTGCCACAGACCTGTGGACTCTAGGTCTGCTGCACCCTCAGTTCAAAGCAGCTTTGAACAAAAACGTTAAAATTGAGGGGCATATTTACGTTCCCTGGCGCATCCCTGCATATCAGCAGGGATGCACCAGGGAAAATGCGTCACGCAAGTTTACCCTTGCGCCACATCCGATGACGCGCATTTACAATGCGGCGCATCGTGGCGCAAGGATAAGCAGATGCGTGACGCATCTGCCGGCGGAAGGTTGGCGCAGTGCTGAAGTTGTGTCGCAAGCGCGACGCAACTCCAGCACTGTTCCAACCTTCCCTATCCCTAACATGGTGCGTCAATCCTTACGCCTGCTTGAAGCAGGCGTAAGGATTTGACGCACCAGCGTCGGAAAAGTGACTGCGTGAAATCTTGTAGATTTCACTACGTCACTTTTCCGAGGCGTTCCTGCACCGGAACGCCCCCCCCTGCGCCGGTACGCCCACATGAAACCTGACGCAGGTTTCATGTGGCGCAGGGGTTTACTACGTGACGCATCTCCCTAGATGTGTCACGTTGTAAATATAGCGCAACGCGGCGCATGGTTTGCGTCACCGCTGCGTCACATGCGTGACGCAACAGCGGCGCAAAAGTGGCGCAAGGGGCTTGTAAATATGCCCCTGAGTCTTTTGCAACAGACATCCGGGGCTTAAGAAAAAGGGAAAATGCTCCTTTATTTTTCAGTAGTTATGGCCAGAGAGGCCTCCAAGAATACATTATGGATCCATTCTCATCTCAGCTTAAAACCAAATTCTGTCAACTTTGGAAGGGCTGCTTTATACCTCTAGATCAACTACCCCCATGGGTATGTCAGCCACCCAGTAATCTGTGCCATCTATGTGGCCTGCTCCAGGAATCGTTAGCCCATCTGCTCTGCCTTTGCCCTGCTCTCCTTGAGGAATGCAGACGATTCCTAAGGACTCTGCTGATTAAAGAAGGGATACGAACTAATCCAGAAGCTGTCAAGTACTTCTTGAACAATGATCAGCCTCAAGCAATCTTGTAAAATTATACATTTAAAAAAAATTATGGATATACTAGGCAAACAATTGAGGAACAAAATCATGGGTCTAAAGTCTACCGCCCAGCAGGGCTAGCTTCAATGATGAAGTTGAGAATCACGCAACTATGAGTTGAGCCACTGTCCGTTAGCTTCACATAGCGGCAAAAGACACAAGAAAAACTTGGAGTTGACAGAGCTAATGGCCCATAGTAAAGGCTCCACCGTTAAAATCTTTCAGTGTCAGCTAATGAACGAAATGTTCAAAATGTATACTGCTTCAGGCCGTATTTGTATTGACCATTATGACACGCTATTAATATTCTCACTCCCAAGGTGCTGATGACTTATTTCTAAAGTGTAAATTCTTCAAAGATACATTTTTGATATTATACGTTTCTATTTTCTTTTATTAACATGGTTACATTTGTGCATTATGCTGCTGATCTTTTTTAATGTACTTTTAACCTGCCCCGGGCACTTAATTTGTGCATTATGCGGTTGATCTTCTCCCAGTGTACGTTTAACCCGCACCTTGCACTTTAATGGACTTGATTGTCTAAATAAAGTATTTCTTAATCTTAATCATTCTTGTTATTGGAAATGTAGCCCACATGTTCTAATACAAATGTACCAAACATGGCAACTTCATGGAATTCATTATCTTGTCTAAACCTTTCAGGTGAAACTACAATTTTGCTTGTCCATATATGTACCATCCAATCGACTGCATATTGCCTTTGGAATGCCAGTTTAATTGGCAATAAGACAGCTTGTATTATTCATTTCGATTCAATGTATCTTTTTGAACTTCCTGGTATTGGTGAGGCATGGATAGAATTAAAGAGCTCAGCAACACTACCTGCCATGCACACCAACCAAACAACTTCTTTTTCAGAAAAGGGGACAGAGTTGAGACTCTTCCGGCGGTGCCTTCATCTTTTCTGAAATATCAGAGCACACATAGTAGTCATCTACCCCCCTTACATACCACAGCAGAGGCTGATGACTTACTCTTCTAAAACCTTGATGCCAATTTCAACCAACTGAGTCACATTTGCCAGCTCATGACCCTCTGTGATATGGAACTAATCTTTATTGGCTGTCATAACGGTGCATAATTGTACACGTCAGCAGAAAATATTCTCACAGAACTTTTAGTATTAGACATGTGTGGATAGAACAGAACACACATTTCTATAATTGTAAAACATGATTGCATTTTATAAAGATGGAAGGAATGCAAAATAAAATCTATCAACAAACCAGTGATTATTTGCTACTTAATACCTCATCTCCATCAACTGACAATGTTATAGAGCTGCAATAGGACAACACACTCCCATCCATTTGTCAAAAATCCATACCGTCTCACAACACAATCACATAATTTCTCTACACATTCTAAAAGGTTGTTATTACCAATGAAATGTCAAAGCGGTGGCCCCAGTATAGTCTCCATCCTCTGGCTGTACAATATCTCCTAGTAATTCCTCATAGTATACTATGAGTGTTGTGCCTCACAGTGGGTCTTCTGTGAATCCCACCATAGTCACAAAAAAATCCTATGCATTATGTGTCATACTTATCCCTATGTGTTGCCATATCTTGACCCTTGTCGCAGTTTCAGCATTGGTCCACTTATGTACATCTTTCAAGTACATTTTCATATTAGGTGCCCTGGAGGCTTTCCAAGAAAGGGCTATGTGACTCTTTGCCAACACTAAGGTCAAGTTCTAAAATGTAGAGGTGTCCTTATCATCTTTATTACATGTGAATTTCCCCAACGGGTACGAGAGCAGTGTAGGTCTCCATTGTATCCCATTAATATCTTAAAGTACTTTGGCCATATCGCCACGAAACGTCTGAATTATAGAGCATTACCAAACTATATACTAAAGGTTTGCTGCTGGTGTTCCACACCTAGGGCAGCCAGCATTGGCTCCCCTATACATTTTCCATATGTGCGCAGGGGAGAAGTGTGTGCGGGGAAGGTAATTAATTTGGGTATACTTAAAATGTGGGTTTCTGGATACTGTAGTCGTGTCTTCTAGACATCGTTGGCAGGATGGGCCACCCTGACTTGATGAGAGGGGCGAGCTGTCACATGGTCACACTTGCTCTTCAAAAGACACTGCTTAGCTCATGAACAAAAGACTTCACACTAGCTTATTGTGCCCCCAGATAGACTGGGACCAGGGCAGGGAAGCAGGAAATTCCAGACACTTCTGTGAGGGGAAAAGTCCGGAAGCTTCTCCCACTTCAACGGAGACACCAGGTATAAAAATGGGACCATCAGACCCACTCTTCAATACATTGCTGGACATGTGGATACTACAAAAGAAGGACTGCCTTGCTGCTCGAGTCCTGCTTTGTTGTCTAACAAGGAAGACTGGACCTGCAGTCTTCATCCTAGGCTGAAGTGACTCCAAGGGTCAGCTGACTTGCCTCCAGTTCTGAGCTACAGGGACACAACAAGTCTAGAGGTCTCTCTGCAACTGCCCAGTTGACCAGCTGCAAATGGACCTGCCTGAGCCCTGACGGCCTCAGTTGGAGTGAGTTTCTGATCTCCAAGTGATGCCTCCAAGGTCTTGGAACCTTGGTGTGGCATCAGGTGTGCTCTTCCTTAAATAAAACCTGAGGTTTTGGGTTCTTTACTACCACAAACTGGCTTGTTCACGCCAAGATCTTGCCACCTGCATCGAGTGCCAACTGGAAGCTCTGGTGAACCCGACTCAGGTGAAACTACAATGTTGAATGTCCATATAAGTACCATCCAATCGACTTCCTATTGCCTTATGGAATGCCAGTTCGATTTTCATTAAGACAGGTTTTATTATCCATTTCGATTAGTCATACCTTTTTGTACTTACTGGTCTTAGTAAGACATGGATAGAACTCAAGAGCTCAGCAACACTAGTTGGCATCAACACCAACCAAACAACTTCTTTTTTAGGAAAATTTGTTTGAGGACAGCACCCACTTTATAATCTTACTTCAATGTAATGCATTTTGTATTTCATCCCTGTTGGTATTGTCATTGGTGTCCAACCACTTTAACTGACCTGCTACGCAATAGGCTTCATACTATGGAGTTCCCTGTACCCCTTCATTCATGGGCCTTTAGGTTATATGAAAAGCAACTCTTCATGTCCTGGCGCCCCAAACTAAAGCATTTTTTAAAAACTTTATTTTTATTTTGAACAACCATACAGAAGCCAATGGGATATAAATAACTGGCAAGGCGCGTACTGAAAAAGTACAGATAGCCCAGGTGGCCTAAATACAGAGTGTACATTCAGGATGGCAGGTGTACATATGTGGAGAAAATCACAGCAAGGGCAGAAACACTCCCCAAGCATCGCCCATACAGCCTCTTACACCCAGCCAAGGGAAAAGCCTATTCTTTTCTTCCATGGTCTCAGCAGGACTAAGGGCCAAACGACAGCATTCACCAATCCCCTACACGCACTTTGTTTTGGACAGTACACACATCAAGCGGCTCTGGGGGTCTACACCGCTTGCTGCGAGCCCGGTCCCCCCATTGCTACTTCACCGTCCACTACGCTGCCAACCTCAGCATTCCCTGACCAGGCAAGGAAATCCTGATAGGGTCCCCAAATATCCTTCGGGTGGTTACTGACCAGCATCAGGTCGTGGTATGCGTCAGACTGAGTATTGCAATATGCCATGCCCACATGCCATTCCTTTATGTCAGGAACGGTCCTTTTACCCAACGCATCGCTATTCTACACCTAGCGAGTAATAGTCTCAGGGTTACCATACGTCTGATGGACTTCGGGAAGTCCCTGTCGTAACCCAGCAGCGCCAACTGGTGGGATGACTCAATTTGCTCCCCCGTTATCTCCCACAACACCCCCAGTACTGCATCCCAAGAGCACTGCATCCCTGGACAAAATCATGCTGTGTGGGCGAAACCCGCCCCCTCTTCTCCACATCGAAAGCAGCAAGAACTATCTCCCAAGCCATAATGGAACAGGTGAGCCGGTGTGCAATACACCCTACTGAAGTATTTAAAATGTGAAAGCTGGCAACTCTGGAGGTTCCAACAAGCCCTCCCCCAGCAGCTCGTGCATTGTGTGCCCTGTAGTAATAAAACTGAGCCATGACAGTGTGCTTGTCACCCTGCGTGCTCACCTGCTCCCATCTACGGATAACCCGGTCCTGGAAGAAGTCACCCATGTGTCACAGTCCCAGCCTGTGTAATGCACCTGCCGCCCTTCTCTCCTGTCCAGGGGAAACCACACGCACCACTCCTGCGGCACCTGTAGTGAGTAAACTAGTGTCCCAGTTCGCAGCTCAGCAAGTCTCTTCCAGGAGTATGCCGTCATATTTAACAAATTGAAGGTATTGTAGTGTTGCGTCAGCTTGTCGAACAACGTCTTGGGCAATGAAAGGGGAGAGGCGGCGTCTCGCTCAAGCCACAAGTGTAATTGGTTACTCGGGCCATGCGACCAGTAATGGGCAAACATACACTGCACAGCTCTTTTGGGGCATGCAACCCATCCCTAGCATAGGGGAGTGTTGACGTGTCCCAGCTCACTTGAGGCTGCTTACTAGCCAAGCCTAAGTGCACCAACGAAGTCCACAAGTTTCAGAATACGGCACAGGGCAGAAGAATCGGGATGTTCACAAATAGGAACAAGAAGCAGGCAACACTACGATCTTCATTTCGACGATACGTCTGCTAAGCAACAGAGGTAACCTGATCCAGCGACAACCACCTCCATGAGCGGCTGCACAGCCTTGCCATAATTTTCCAGCAACACCACTGGTGGGTCTGTGTGGACCTGTATACCCAAGTATTGCACCAAATCTGTCGTCTACTGCAGTGGGTATTCCAGCTGCAACGGCATTGTGGCTGAGGTGAGCAGGAATATTAGGGACTTATCCCAACTAATAAGCAAGCTGGAATGCTCACCAAACTGCACAACCTCTCGGAAGACAGGAGATAAGTCATGTTCTGTATTTTGCACATACAGGAGTGTATTGTCTGCAAAAGCAGAGATGATCAGGTTGTAGTGCGGGAAGCGAATACCCCAGTGCGCATGATACTCGTGAAGTGTGCAAGCCAGCGGCTCAGTCACCAGGGCATACAGCAGGTGTGATTGGTGACAACCCTGCTTGGTGCCCCTCGTAGTATCTATGGCTTCAGAAACTACATCGTTGACCCGGATACGAGGAGTCGGCCACGTATAAAGCACCTTGATAAGTGCAGAAAAACATCTCCCACTCCTACATGCTGCAACACCTCTAACATGAACTTCCACTCGACCAAATAAAACTCTTTTTCAGCGTCCAGAAACTCAATGGTAGCATACACATCCTGGTCGATCCGGGAGATCACGCCAAAGAGGGTTCTAAGATTGTATATTAATGACCGAAACCAGTATAGACCCGGCCTGTTCAGGTCCAACAATGCCAAGGAGCAGAGGCACCAATTGATTGGCCAAAATTTTCTCTAAAATTTCCGTGTTGGTGTTTAACTGCAAAAGAGGTCTACTGGATGAACAACAGTCAGCCAACTTGCCCGGCTTTAGGAGAGTGAGCAGAAGAGCCTCACTCATTTTAGGCGGCATGCAGCCCTCCTTCACCATTTCTTTGTAAAGGGTGACGAGGTGTGGAACAAGTTTGGACTGGTAGGCCTTATAAAAGACCACTGTCAGCTCATCTGCGCCTGGTGCTTTCCCGCTCGGCATGTTCTTCAGGATGCCACAATCTCTGCGGGGTGAGGTGGGGTCATAAGGTGCTCCCTTTGCGCCACCGTCAGCCACTTCATCGTGATATGGACAAGGTAGTCCGCAGTGGCCTGTTCATCATGGAAGAGGCGTGACATATATAGCTCTGCATAATAACAGCGGAAACAATCTGACACCTGCTCCGTCATACAAAGGGGCACCCCCTGCTCAACATTGATCACTAATATCATGTCATCCTCACGCAGAGGCCTCAGGAGCGTCTCCAATGTTGCGCTAGGATGTTCGCCCTCGCCGTAAACCCTCACAGTCGCATATTACCCTAGATGAGTGATTTCGCTTTGCGCTACCTCGTGGTACCTTAACCTTAATGTCGCCTAGCACACTCTGCTCAGCCGTCTCTCTGTGCGCCCGCTCTAAGCCTGCTATTTCGGTCTCCTACCAAGACAATCGGCCCTGCAGTGACATAAGTACGCTGGCGTGCTTTGAAATAGTGACCCCCAGATATAAAGTTTAAAGGCCTCCCAGACAGTTGCGAATTTCTCCACAGAACCTATGTAGTTATTAAAATATTCATCTATTGCCTGGGCAAGCTCCTAATGAAATGCTGCATCCAGAAGAGAGTAAGGCGGGAACCGCCATGCAAATGCGGGGGACCATGGGCTGTGTATATCCAGCTCCATTAATCAGGCAAGTGATCCGAATACATGCGCAGTAAGTGTTCACACCTCCGGGCCTGCGGCACCAGACTCTGAGACATTAGCCAGTAATCTATGCGCGTGTGGATATTATGCACCGTGGAGTAATGGGTATAGCCTGCCCCTGTGGGAGACTTATGGTGCCAAACATCGAGCATGCTGCACTGCTCTGTGATCTCATTATGGGCACGAGCTGCAGCCAAGGGCCGTCTACATGGACCGGTGAAGCAAATCCGGTCCGGGCATCAAACACAATGGAAATCTCCACCCCATATCTGAGGCAAGTCCCCACACTGATCGAGCTGAGCACGCAAATTGTGATAAAACTGCAGGTCATCATAATTAGGGCCATACACCCCATCAGCAGAGCAACCAGATCATCCCTGTAACAGCTTGCCACCACATACATGCCACACTGGTCCACACACACCTCCTGTATTTTAATTCCAGAGCCCTTCCAAACCTAAATCAACACACCCCAAGCTTGTGTAGTTAAGCCCGCCGCATAGCAGCCACTCCGCATGCGGAGCTGCGTGAGCAATCGGCTCCCAGGGTAAAGGTGTGTTTCCTGTAGTATAGCAATGTGCTAACTGGTCCATAAGGCTCAGGGAGTGCTAATCCTGCTCTTCCAAGTCCTGTGATGTCGCAGGTTCTCCCTCCTCCAACCGCGGCGAACGCTGCAGTTGCTTAGGGTCGCCAAAGGTTTGTGCTTTCCCATCCACCATCACCCGCAAGGGAGCGGGGTAGAGCATGCTGTATTCTAGGTGCAGATCCTGCAGCTTGCGCCTGGCAGGGATAAACTGCCTCCATGCCACCTGTACCTGCTGTGTGAAGTCTCGGAAAAGCGGCAACTCCGCACCCTCATGTCGGATCACCTTTAGTTCCTGTGCCTTGCGGAGAGCCACATCCCGGTCTCTATAAATCAGTAGCCTCACTATGATCTGGCGAGGTCTCGCCTCCAGCACAAGACGTGGCACAAGGAAGTGGTGGGTATGCTCTACCACAAAGATGTCTGAAAAAGCCTCATGCCCAAGTAGATCTATAAGGAGTTGTTCCACATATTTCCCCATGTTGCCAATGTTAGCGGATTCGGCCAAGCCTACTATCCTGAGGTTGTTGCGGCATGATCTAACCTCAAGATCCTCTGTTTTAGCCTGCAAGGTGGTGTAGAGAACTGGGCTTTTGTTGCAGTTACCCCCACCCATTCCTTTTGCCCCCTTTTGAGCTGCTAGATGCTGATTTTCGACTCTGACAGTGCACTGAGGCCTGCTAAACAGACCTCTGTGCCAGTGCTCCTTCCCTAAAACAAGGTGTTGTCTAATTGTGCTACAACTGACAAAGGACCTTAGCACCCCTGTAAGTCCCTAGTAAATGGTACCCCAGGTACCTTGGGCATGAGTGCTAAAGAGTGTCCCTAAGGACTGCAGCATATCTTATGCCTCCCTAAGGGACACACATACAAATTCCACACAGGCTGCCATTGCAGGCTGCGTGACATGGTGCAAACCATGATTGAAAACATGACATGATACACTCCTGTGTATCATGCCAAAGTCAGTGCACCCCTACAGCAGGCCTTTGAGCCCTAAGCCAGGATGCATTATATTATATGTGAGGAAATAGCCGAATGAGCAGATATGCCCCTCTAATGTCTAGTTCTATTACTAGATATTGCAAGTGAGCAGGAAAGCCATCTTAAGGTATGTATTGGACACTGGTCAAAACAAGTTCCCCAGATACATAATGGCTTTACTGAAACATATGGTGTTTGGTATCGAACACCTCATATTAAAACCCACACTGATTCCACTGAGGGATTTATTAATACATGCGCCCAGAGGGCACCTTAGAGGTGCCCCTTGAAAACCTACCATCTACTAGTGTGCTGACGGACTGGTCTTAGCCAGCCTGCCACCAGAGATGAGTTTCTGAACCCCAGGAGTGAGGGCCTTTCCTCTCAGGAGGTCAGAAACAAAAGCCTACTCGGGCAGAGGGTGTTTACACCCCCTCCCACAGGATGACCTGTGAATATGTAGTCCAAGGCAGGGGGCTTCAAAGCGCCCACTGCCTTTGATATGCAAATCTGGCTTCCCTCACAGAAGAGGATGCCGACCCCCCTTGACCAGGCCCATTTGGCACCTCAACAAGGTGGGAAAATTAACTATACAGGAGGTGTGTTGCACTACCAGGCTAGACACACCTCTAGGGTGACCAGCTGGAAGTGAATACGACTTTAGAGATACCTCCATCTTGTGTGTGATGGAGTTAGGAATTCTGGGACAGGGTGATTCCCACTCCCCAAAGGAAGTGGTCATCTAGGTGGTGTAGTGACCCCAGGGGTAAGTTGCCCATTGGCTACTACCCCACACTCCCCATAATGCCCCATAATTGAGTATTTATGGAACCACCTGATACCAGGATTTCAGATTTCAACAAACCAAAAGAAAAAGTGGACAAAGAAGAAGACTGCTGACCGAGAGCCGAGGAGCATGACTGACTTGGTGCAAACCCTGCCGGCCTGCCAGCTGCACCCGACCCTCGTGGAGCAACTGATTCATCCTGCCACTGTACAGACCTGAAGAAACAAAGAGGGATGCCAGTGCTTCGCAAATTATCAAAGGAACTCCCTTGGAGTAGAGGAGCTATTCCCCTGCAGCTGCAGGCACTAAAGAAGCAAGAGCAGGTACACCGACCAGTTGCCTACGGGGACTACTGATGCAGCAGCCACCCAGGAAGAGGTAGCAGTGCTCCTACAGGTCAGAACCATCCTCCCTCCAAGTGTGAGGATGCCAGGGCCGACTGGAGCCACACAGTACCAATCCCTAAGGTACTGGACCCCTTGCAGCAGCTAAGGCTTCTTGTGCCCAGACTGGACACTAGCACCAAGGAAGACCGACCTGCACGTCAAGGGACTTCAGAGATAGTGTGACCCACATTGAGAGTGGCCCAGCTGTCCTGTTTGCCCCTCTGCATCAGAAACGAGGACCAAAAGAGAGTCTGTGACCGCCAGCCCTCAACGCCTCAAAGCACCTATGCACCCTCACTCCAAAGCCTGTTGATGGTGCCAACGGTGTCCCCAGACCCAAAAGAGCTAAGCCCATCTTTGGGTTTGCCCAGACTGGACGTCCAGTTGCCGCCTGCAGTCTCTTGCTGCAGACCCCCTTCAACCGCGTGAGACTCGAGCACCGGAGCTGATGCCAAAAGACACAACTGCCCCTGAGCCCCACAGCCCGAGGAGAAGTGGACCAAGGGTGTCCCTGCATGCCCGAGGATCTCAAGGGTCGGGCCCCCCCTGTATTCCTCCAGGACTGGTGCCCTAGTCCCTGCTTGTAGCCTCATTGTAACTGGACTGTTCTCCCATTGAAGTGAATGGGACACCCGATGCTATAACACACCTCTGCACCCAGACTCCCCAAAGCCTCCTGAGATGACCTGTTGGTGTGGCCTTGGACCTTGCCCCATATTCACCTTAAGTTCAGAAGAACAGTCCCATAAGGCGCTGACAAGTGTCCGAATGCCGTACATATCACGAAAAGTACTTACCCGATTCCGATGATCTAGGTATCTAAATTTATATAAAAGTATGTGTTATTTTTATAAATTGGTGTTGGATCTCTTTATTAAGTGTGGTCTCACTTACTGCCTTTGTATGTGTAATAAATGCTCAGCACTACCCGCTGATATGCCTAACTGCTTGCCCACACTGCCACAAAAGAGAGCATTTGGAGTGTCATTTGTGCCTCTGTAATTCCTTTGGGGTTTGTTTGGACTCTCCACACAGTGTACCTCATTTTGGTGCACTATATAGAGAGCCAGCTTCGTACAGGTGGTGAGCGTCTTGTCCATCGTGTTCTAGTACGCTGAGGCAGTGACCTTTTCTTCCTCAACCTCTGACACGTGCCTCTCCACCATGTCAAACCATTTGGTGTGCCTGTCCATGCGCTCTGACATCTGATCTGTCTGGAAGGTCTGCGCGTCAATCTTGCCATCTATTTTGGTGAGGCTGTGTTGCATAGCGGACAGTATTTGCTGCAATTCACTGCCCATCTCCGGCCTAATGGTGTCCTCTCCGACATAGCTGCACCATCGTCACAGGTTTTGGGGATTTCCGCAGTTCAAACTACAACTTGGCCTGCGTATCTGTTTTGCCCATTATGAAGTGCCGCCCTGCCGGGCCATGACAAAGGGTACCCGAGTCTCTCAGGCTCCGCAGGGAGCAGACCAGCAGGTGGGCCCCGTATCCCAGCAGCAGCACTCCGGTCAGGGCCAATGAGACCTCCTGCCACCTATGTCCCTTCAGCCCCCAGGAGCAGGTAACAAAGCAAATCTGGTGCAGATCAGAGCATCTCACGTGCAATTGTACCCCCTCACTGCGGAAGACAGGCCTCCCACCCACTGGGGGCCCTGACGCAGCGTTCAAGGACAAAATATGCCCAATGTGAGTGACTTATGAGTGACAGCGCCTTTTGTTTTTCTGCTTGTGCCCACTGAGGATTATTGCTGAATAAACTGAGGCACATGGCAACACCCACTTGGGATGCATTTGGGTGTGGAGACTGCAAATACCAGAATGCTGAGAGGCACACGCCCACAGAGCGGGAGACACACCCATTGGGGCTGAACTGATTAATAAAAGTGCAGGTGATCCACACTCGAGTTGCTGTGTGTTTTTCAGGTGATGGCTCGTGAGCAAGGATTGGTTTCCGAAACGCGTAGAGCCAATAAGTTTTTAAAGCGGAACTATTAGCGGCTGCAGTCTTCAGTTAAGAGGCGAGTTTTGTGTGGACATCCTCATTTGGGGCAACTTGTGTTTTGATATGAGCGGTGAAGCCTAAGCCACGAGGATGACCCGCCGCTTATCAGCGGACCTGCTGCGTCAGGAGGCCCTGACGCAGCGTTCAAGGACAAAATATGCCCAATGTGAGTGACTTACGAGTGGCAGCACCTTTTTTTTTCTGCTTGTGCCCACTGAGGATTATTGCTGAATAAACTGAGGCACATGGCAACACCCACTTGGGATGGATTTGGGTGTGGAGACTGCAAATACCAGAATGCTGAGAGGCACACGCCCACAGAGCGGGAGACACGGCCATTGGGGCTGGACTGATTAATAAAAGTGCAGGTGATCCACACTCGATTTGCTGTGTGTTTTTCAGGCGATGGCTCGTGAACAAGGATTGGTTTCCAAAACGCGTAGAGCCAATAAGTTTTTAAAGCGGAACTATTAGCGGCTGCAGTCTTCACTTAAGAGGCGAGTTTTGTGTGTACATCCTCATTTGGGGCAACTTGTGTTTGGATATATATATATATATATATATATATATATCCTCCAAGTTTGGCTCAAAAGTCGCCGGATTCCTGGGGCATCTCTAGCGGTGCAACTTCCACGGCGGAGCCAAGCCGTTACATATATTTCCAACCCTCTTTCCAGAAGAAATGGAGCGCACTCAAGAGTGACGTTCACAATGTCTTTTTAATGCACAATCCAATATTAACGGGCAAATCCTCGCTTCCAACCAACGCGTTTCGGTCTCTCCTCGACCTTGATCACGGTTGATCGTTTGTGTTTTACTACCATACTAATACTTTCAAAATCAACATCATGTGACTTCCTGTTTCCTCACAGGGAATTCTGGGACATGTAGTTTTCACCCCAACCAATTCATTTTAGTACATTATATTCTATACACAAGAGTAATTACATGTTTTTAACCATTTCAACATATATCCTGTTGTAATTCTAAACAGTCAAAGGTCTTTTCCTTATTATTTTTAAAGTTTTAGCAGTTTGTCACTTTTTCATGTACTATTTTGCCCTCCGGTGGGCATGTTAATTATCATGCATTTTTTCATTTTTCCACTAAAAACACTTTAAGAACTTTATTTTGGAAATTCCTAATCCTTTCCATTGTATTTTATCTCTATTGTCTAATCCATATCTATTTACTTTACTAGACCTTATTTCTCATTGTGATATCATTATCTAAAATCATTTTAAAACTCCACCTTGAAACCTCAAGTTTCTCAACAAAAACAACCCAAAACGGGGAGAGGGGGTGAGGGAAAAATTATAACAACCATATAGTTCACCCCATCACTTGACAATTTTTTGTGTGTCACTGCATTTCAGTTTTCCCATGTCAATAATAATGGGGAGATCACATTTAAATGAATTGTCCAAACTGACATCATAAGGGAGGCTTATAGTTCAAGCTTGATTTATTCCAAATGTATATACATCTCTTCGTCCTGGTTCAGCCCATACGGGGTGTATGTTCTTAATGACAATATCCAACGTGATTCACATTGCCGCAATTTTTTCTCACGATTTCCACCGCGTGCATGCTTTTCTACAGTCTCTACACCATAAAACTTCAAAGATTTCCAATTGCTATCATGTTTTTGCTCCATGTGTTTTGCAATCGCATTACTTCTGTCCTTATTAATGGTAGATCTAACATGTTCAAGAATCCTCTTCTTCAGTTCACAGATCGTGCTCCCTATGTACTTTAAGGAGCACGAACATTCAACAATATACACAACATACTGGGTTTTACAAGTGATCAACTGCCGTATGTGCCATATTTTTTTGTTTATTCCCGTTACTTTCTTCATGTTTTTTGCAATTTGACAAGCTTTGCAATTTAGACATTTGATGAAGCCAGTAGTTCGTAACCATTGTTTACTTTTGTTTTGGTCTTTCCAGAGATGACTCTGCACCAATTTATCCTTTAAATTTTTTGCTCTCTTGTATGTAATGTTAGGGTGTTTTCCCACAATTTCTCCCACTACTGGATCAAGTTTTAATATTTTCCAATTTTTTTAGAATATTTGTCAGTTGTTTTGCTTCTTTTGAAAAAGTTGTTATGAATCTGATTTTTGGCACTTCAATGATAGGAGATTTTGCCTTAATTATTTCATCTCTCTTTTTTTCTTCTGATTTTTTTAGACCTTTCTCAATTATTTTTGGGTAATATCCTCTCCGCTTGAAATTCTGAGCTGTTCTTTTGCTATGTTTGTTCCACTCCGTGTCTTCCAAGCATATTCTGCGAATCCTCAAGAATTCCCGTGAGGGATGCTCTGAATTAGTGAGTTCTGATGGAAGCTGTTTGCATGCAATATAGCATTAGTTGAAGTTTTTTTCCTGTGCAGTGTCGTTTGAATTTTACCATGATTTATGTAAATTTCTGTATCTAGGAAGGTTACACGTTCTTTGCTCATTGTATATGTAAACCTGAAGTTTGCTTCTGTGGTGTTTAGAATTGTGAAGTAATTTTTGAAGTCTTGTTCATTGCCATCCCAAATTATTAGCAAATCATCAATAAATCGCAACCATGCTATTGTTTTTCTGTATACATCTCATTGTCCGGATGCCAGGCAAAGTGCTGCTCCCACCAACCCATTGCCAGGCAAGCGTAACTTGGACTGAACGAAAATCCCATTGCTGTTCCGTTTGATTGTGTGTAAATCTCATCCCCAAACAGGAATACATTGCGTGTCAAACAAAGATTGATCATCTCCATGATCATTTCATTGTGTTTTTTGTACTGGATATTCCGTTTTCTTAAAAAGTACTCACAAGCTGTCATGCCAATGTTGTTCTTGATATTCGTGTATAATCCGATTACATCCATCGTAATCAACCTGAAGGACTCTTGCCACGGTATGTCTTGCAGATATCTCAGCATGTCGCTTGTGTCCTTTATGTATGAAGTTAAATTCAGGACAAATGGCATTAAAAAGTGGTCCACATAATTCGCTATTGGTTCATACAAAGATATATATATAAATAAATTGGTTATAATTCTTTTACAAGAAGTATATAAATATAATGAAGACTAACTCAGAAAGCACAATGAAGTTTGTGATGCTTCACATATGAATTGTAAATACTTCTTTTTTTATATATCCGTTATGGTAATTCTATGACGATTTCTGTGAAATGCCATTCATATATTTAAAACAAATTTTGTATCAGATTTTACAGGTATAAAGGTTGGGTATTACAAATTGCAATGATGCCACTGAGAACATTAAGATGGCCGACACAGAATCAGAGCATTATGCATGAATTTAGCCGTCTTTTATGTTTACTATTTTCTATTGCACTTTTCACTTTAAAATGGTGGTGTTTTGAAGTACATACTGACATAGACAAAGCCGGAGTGGTGAAACGCGTCTGTCAGAGATGAGGGGGGTTCTACACGAATAAAGCAAGATTTACTCACGAACTCCTGTGCGTGCTCCTGTTTGTGTCGGCTGACACAATTTTGGTCTTCGACTGTGCATACACGGAAACGCGGCTCACCACCGCGAGAGGAGGCACCCAGGGCAAGAGGTTGCGACGGTGGTGGACTTTTGTGCTGTATATATATATCTATTATCTACTGGCGGTCGCCAGTAGATAGTTATAGTTAGGACCTATTATCCATAGGAAATTCGTAACATTCTTTTCTCAATAACTTTGGTGCCGGTTGACGAATCTTCACGACATTTTCAAAACTTATGGCCCGCTCTGGTCCGCTCCTATCTTGAGAGTTTCGGGGTGATTCATCAAGCGGGGGCCGAGAAAAAAGGGGGGTCCCAAAACGTGTTTTCTCCATGTTAATTCCCATAGGAAACTTTAGACACGGCTACAGCCCGAACTGCTGAACGGAATTACACCAAATTTGGCAAAAAGGTAGTGCTTGGTTCAGAAAGCGCCCTTTTTTTTAAATGGTGTAAATCCGTTCAGTAGTTTCTGAGAAATTCAAAAAGTAAAAGTTTCGATATCTATGGCCGCGGTGGATCCGCGCACCCTCCCGATCACGAGCTTCATGCTAATTGGCTGTCAACACTCCAAACCAGGAAGTGTTGGCAGCCATCTTGGAAAACAGAAAAACAATCGCGAAAAACAAGAAAAGGGGGCAGGGTAGAAACACCCTGACCCCGTAGGCCTGCTCAGGGGGTCCCACAAGGACCCCCAGGCCCAAAAAAGCATTTATTTTTTTATTTATTTTTAAACGGCGAGATTCGCGCACCCAGCTATCTGTAGGTACTTGGTGGGCTAGTTGGGCCCCAGGGACTCTCAGGATTCAAGGGGACTTAATCCCCCAACTTAAAACGCGCCACGGGGCGCGTTTGCACACATGTCACCTCAGGCCCCCCCCTTCACCACTGTGCAAACGCGCCCCATAGCGCGTTTTAAGAGGTAGTTTTAATCCCCTGCCCTATTATGTACTAGGGCCTTACAGAGGAGGTCATGCTAATCACAGGGGTTCCCCAACGCATAGTGTTCCCTAGTGTATGTAGGTGTTTTCACTGTATTCTAAGTGTCTTTTAGCATAGCACTGGCTCTAGGCCTGGTTAGTCAGAGTCAGTTATCACCAGTACCCGTCTGAAAAAGTTGTGGGCACAGGATGATTTTGCAACATGGCCTCTTTCTGCTCCTCTGTTGGTTCTTTCTGCACATGTCTTGCTTCTTCCTGCACTTTTCTTCGTCTTTGTGGACTTCTGTTGCTTCTTTCTGCATTTCTTTTGCTTCTTTCTGTGCGTTTTTTCTTCTTTCTTCACATGTCCTACCTCTGTAGGCATAGTTAGAGACTAGCATTTAAAAACCTTTGAAATTCACTGAAAAAACCATAGGTTTCAAGCACGTTATAGTTAGAAATTAGCATTTAAAAAACCTTAGAAATTCACTGAAAAAACCGTAGGTTTCAGGGGCGTTATAGTTGTTTGGACATTTCACTCGTACAAAACCCGTGAAATTCCCCGTTATAGTTAGTTCAGCTAACTATAACTCGCGCCCCGCAATGCACTGCTGATGACGTCACATATTACATCACTCATGACATGGTCAGTGACATCACTGATGACATCTCAAATGACATCACTGATGACATCACTGATTACATCATCCATGTGAAAATTTCATGCATCTTCTCAGACCCTAATATAACTTTTGATACACCCACTCTAAATTACAGACTACCATTCTCAAAACCATAGACACTCCAACACCAATAACTACATACCCACTCACTGATTCTTTGGTCTACACACACATCCACTCACTCACCCGTACAGTCACTCATACTTACGGTCACTCAGTACAGGACTATCATATGCACTCATACACCTATATAGACACTCGCACACCGCCACTCATCCATAGAGGTACTCACACACCTAGTCAGTCATGGAAATAATTAATCACACTGCCATTTACTCAGATATACAGTTATACACACACCAGCTCAATTACTCATACAAATACTAGCACATTCTTACGCTCTTATACAATCAATGATACAAGCACACACTCATCCATACAGCCACTCTCACAATAACACACTCATTTGTAGCCAATTATGTACTCCAACACACATATATACTACTTTTCACATATGTAGTTACTCACACATGTACCACTAAGATATACATTCACTCACTAACACACCCATACCCACACTCACCCACCCATACAGTCCATCACAGATGCACTCTTGAAACCATGCACCCAGTGAATCACCCACTCACACATCTATGCTCAGAGTCACACACACCCCACCCACACAAACACTCAGGCACCCATACAGATACTCAGACAACAAATCAATAACCCATATAGACACTCATGTAGCTATTTGCAAACCCATGCAGTAGCTTACACACCAACAGACACACGGATACAGACATTCACACAGTTTACTCACTAACCCATGCATTCAGAAAGATATGTTTAATCACTCACTTATAGAGTCAGTCACGCACCTACTAAATCAACCATTCAGACACTTATACACCCACTCATTCTTCAATACGCCTTTCACTATATATATTAAACATATTTAAACTTTACAGAAACACACAGTCACTGGATGATGTCATCAGTGATGTCATCAGTGATGTCATTTGAGATGTCATCAGTGATGTCACTGACCATTCATGAGTGATGTAATATGTGACGTTATCAGCAGTGCATTGCAGGGGCGCGAGTTATAGTTAGCTGAACTAACTATAACGGGGGAATTTCACGGGTTTTGTACGAGTGAAATGTCCAAACAACTATAACGCCCCTGAAACCTATGGTTTTTTCAGTGAATTTCTAAGGTTTTTTAAATGCTAATTTCTAACTATAACGTGCCTGAAACCTATGGTTTTTTCAGTGAATATATATATATATATGCTCCATTCTGATTCACTTTCAAGCAACAGGCAGGCAAGTGGCTCAGAAAACAACAGTGGTGACGAGGGCATCCCTGTCTAGTGCTCATTAGCTATTGATGACGAATATGATAACATCACCCACTTCAAATAAGACTTTCCTATTCCTAGTTTCCAAAGTACTTCTCATAAATATAACCAGTTCAGAGAATGTAATGCTTTTAGAAATCTAACAAAGCTACCCACAGGACTGGACCGTCCCGAGAAATACAATCCATGATGTGAAACAGGCTTCAGAGATTACGGAAAGTGGTTCGCTGTTTTATGAAGCCCATCTAGGGGCTAAAACTAGGAAATGTAAATCTATGACAAGACTTCCTTTCAATGATCACTACTATCTCTAAGGCCTCATTTGGGGTATGGATTGGCTGGTTAGGCTGCATGTTTTTTTCTCTCTTCCTGATAGATAATTCGTGCATGTTTTGTCAGTAATCATCTCCCTATTCCGTTATTCTCCATGGCAGTTTCTCATTCAATGCTGTCTCTCACTTCCTTCTATTACTTCTGTACTTTATCACTTTTTATACTGTAACTCACTGCAACTTCAGCATTTGAAGGTCTGGCATATACTTTGGGAAAAACTAAAAAGGGTGGATTTAAAATTATTTTACATAATGGACAAAGTTATTATTCAGAAGCAGTACTGAACCAGAATGTCCAGCAATCTTCAATCTGCAACAGATAAACATTTTGCTGACTGGTTGTTATGCAAAAAATAATTTTATATAGAATAAACCCCAATCCCACCTATCCTCCCGTACATTTCCCATTACACCCTACTAGTAACACTTATTGTCCCTCATCTATAACCCATCGCGTCCTTTGTTGTGGGGCCCATGATATGCTTGGAGGATATCAGCTGAAACCCAGGAGGAGAAGATAAAGCTGAGAGACTACAGATTGCCTGAAACTGCTGGGGGAAAAAATGCATTAAAATTGGTAATAGGATCTTTCTAGCACAGCTACGGTCACTTTAAGGTTCAATATGCCGCTTCACTTTTCACACTGCCATAAAAAGCCTAGGAAGTCACATTAAGAAATAAATTGAACTAAGAAATAAATTCAGTTCAATTTAAACATGTTTGTATAGCGCATGGCAACCCTCAGGGGCCTCCCAGCTCTGGAAATTGAACGGTTGAACTTTGTGCACCGGCTCTTCTGGGTGAGTGATAGTTCTCCTGGTAATTTTCATCTGCATACTCTTTCTTTAAATTACTACTTCAAACAAAATTCAGAGCAAAGTGTTTAATATTACAAAAATGCAGAAATTTAAAAGAAACGTAAAAGGGTTAGGCGTGGGAGTAAAAGCCATAATAAAACAATATGAGGCAAGGTGGATGCTGGAGGGCCACGGTGACCTCAGACACATCCATCCTGCAGGACATGGTGTCTGTTCTGGTGGAGCCTGGTGCTCTTCAGGTGGGTGAAGAGGACAGCACCTTCCGAACAAGGTATTGAATGGTTCACAAACAGGCGCTGAATTTGCTAATGATGATTGCTGCAGCGTGTTTATCAGCTGCTTGTTATATTTTAAGTAGGTGAGTGTTCACATAACATTTATTATATGTGTAGTTTATGTATGGTGTAAAATGATTTGCATAAATACTTTATGGTTTTGAATATCTTGCTATAATAGGAAAACATAGGGGGTATTTCTGGGTTTGACATTACTGCTTGCATTATATACAGTGGCACAATGGTGGTGTTGTAAAACTGTACATCTGATAGAGACTTCTAGCTGAAGATTCCTTACCTTAGAATTTCCCAGGTGTCAGGCTGGATCCGGAATTTTTTTTGCATGAGCAATACCCCTTGCGTGGGCCATCGGTTGGCTGCATTCCGCTCTGCGTGACGTCGTCTGCGTTGGTTATGGCGCCGCAGTCACCTATATAGGTGCCACCCAGGCGCGCGTATGTCAGTTCTTTTCTTTCTTCACCAGTTAAGCGCTGATCTGGAAAGAGCTACCCCTTCTGTTGCTTTTTGACAGGCCTTTTTCGATTTTTTTGTCGACTTCGAAAAAAAATGTCGTGTGTTGAGGGATGTCTTCAAGGAAGACAGGGTTTAAACCGTGCGGCGCTTGTCACTGCGCCATGTCGGTAACCGACTCCCACCTCGTCTGCCTTTGGTGTCTCGAGCGCGGCCACGATTCGAAGTCGCGCTCGGACTTTCGGGCCATGGCTTTAAAGGCCTTGTGGGAGCGGGCCTTGAAGCTCCTTGCAACCCGGCAGTCGAAAACGGCCAGCAAGACTCCGCGAAGATCCCGGTCCCAATCGAAGAAGAGGAGGTCGCGGGACCACTCCCAGAGCCCCAAGTCTTCTTCCTCCCACTCGAGGTCCTCGGGACACTCAGGGAAGAGGCACAAGAAGGAGAAGAAGTCCAAGCGAACTTCGTCTTCACCTCGACTGTCGGCCATTGACGAATGAGGGAAGGAGAACCGATGCTCTAGGCACGGTTCTACGGAGCTGGAGCCAGGGTCGACTTTGCACCTCTCTCCCTTACCAGGAGCCAGAGCTACACCCGCTCAAATTAAAGAGTTCTACGAGGCTATGCGCCATGTATTTGAGTGGGCTGACCCCTCTGGTGGGACTTTGGGCGTGCAGGGTCGGAAGGGGACCCATAGGATTTTATGTCGTCGGCTCCAGCCATGGCACCGGTGGGGCCTCTGGGATCTGATTCCGGATCCAGGACGGTGCTGGTCGTGCCTACGTGACCTTCCCCTGCATCTGGCCCAAAGTCGGTACCTATGGAGCTGTCGGCGCCCACCGGCAGCTCCAGCCCCATCCCCGATGACACGGAGTCGGATAGGTGTCGCTCGATGGCAATACCGGCGCCGGTAGAACCCAGGGGTTCTATGTGGTTGCCTGTGCTTTTTCATAACATTTAAGGCATGGGAGAGGACTGGGAGGGGTCTATGGACTCTTTAGAACACCAAGATGTGTCTACAGAGCAGATGGACTAGTATGAGGAACTTGGGGAAGTCAGTGGACTGGACACATCCCCAGATACTGGCATGCTCTCTCCAACAACTGTGGCTACGGAGGAGGGGGCATCTTATGCCATGGTGGTAAGGAGGGCAGCTGAGGTTCTTGGACTGGAGTTGCCCTCTGTGCAGGTCAGGACTAATCTCCTGACCGAAGTGCTTCAGTTAGGGGCTTCCACTTCTGAACCCTTTCTGTCATTTAATGAGGCACTGATGGATGTCCTACTAGGCACGTGGTTCAAGCCTAGCACAGGGGCTCCTGCGAATAGGGCAGTGGCTCGCCGCCATCACCCGGGTCCGGGCGGCCCAAGTTCCTCAGCCAACACCCCACCTCTGAAAGCATGGTGGTGCAGGCTTCAACTTCCCAGGGCATGTTCCCATCCTCCCCCCCGACAGGGAATCCAAGAGGTTGGAATCACTTGGGAAGAAGATGTTTGCTTTGCGGTTGGTGAATACCGCCTGCTTATTGGGGCGTTTCTCCCATTCCCTCTGGGAGATGGTTGCGCAAGTGCTGCTACAAGTCCCGGAGAAGGCCCAAGCTGTGCTCTCCCAAGCAGTTAAGGATGGGAGAGATGAAGCAAAATTCCCCATCAGGTGTGGACTTGACACGACTGATTCGCTGGGCAGGGCGATTTCTTCGACGGTATACTTACGGCGCCACACCTGGCTTAGAACGTTCAGCTTTTCGGGCGATGTGCAGGCTAATTTGATGGACATGTCCTTTGATGGATCCCATCTGTTTGGAGAGAAGGCAGATTCGGCCCTAGAGCGGTTCAAGAACTCTCGTGCTACGGCCAGATCCTTGGACCTCTCTACTACACCTTGTGGCAAGTCTACCTTTTGCCTCTCTCGTGGCAACTGGAGGGGGTTTCAGTGGCGCCAGCCCTATCCCAGCCACCGTCCTGCACAGACTTCCCAAGTTGTGCGTGGACATTGGCGCGGCTCATTCTGTCCTAGGAATGGTAGCCAGAAGTCATCAGCCACCCTGCCCTCGGCAGCCGCCGCCTCCAAGCACTCCTAGTCTGACTCTGCAAGACCACGCCATTCCAGTGGGAGGGAGAATCCATCATCATCTCCCCCACTGGAGGTCCATTACATATGACAAGAGACTCTTGCAGATCATTCAGGATGGCTATAGAGAGGTTCCCGGTTTCAGAAGTAGGAAATGGCTGTTATTCCAGCTACTTTCTGATTCCGAAGAAGAACAAAGGGTTACGGCCCATTTTAGATCTTTGGACCGTCAACCTCTTCCTCAAGAAGGAGAATTTCAAGATGCTTAATTTAGCTCAGGTCTTGTCTGCCCTAGAACAAGAAGACTGGATGGTAGCATTGGACCTGCAGGATGCGTATTTTAACATCCCCATCCTGCCGGGCCATAAACGTTACCTGTGGTTCAAGGTAAGCCATGAGCACTTTCAGTTTAAAGTGCTCCCCTTCAGCCTTACCAGTGCCCCTCGGGTGTTCACTAAGGTGATGGTGGTGGTTGCAGCTCAAATGCGCAGGTTGGGGGGTTTCAGTCTTCCCCTACCTCGACGACTGGCTGTTGGAGGCGTCCTTGCCCCAAACTGTCGTCTCCCACCTTCAGACTACAGCGAACCTCCTGCATTCGTTGGAGTTCTCTATAAACGTGCGGAAGTCACACCTAACTCCTTCTCAGACGCTCTCTTTCATCAGAGCTGTTCTGAACACAGTGCAGTTTTTGGCTTATCCTCTCGAGCAGTGAGTCAAGGATATTCAGATTATGATAACGATGTTTCCACCTCTATCCTGGGTTTCGTTGAGACTGACTCTGAGGCTGCTGGGCCTCATGACCTCCTGCATCCTGTTAGTAAAGCATGCCAGGTGACATTTGTGGACTCTGCAGTGGGATCTGAAGTTCCAGTGGGTGCAGCAATGGGGAAATCTCACTGATATGGTCCAGATCTCGGAAGGAATTGCGAGAGATCTGCAGTGGTGGTTGACAAACCGTGATTGGGTCGAGGGCAGACCCCTCTCCCTTCCCCAACCAGATCACACAGTGGTGACAGAAGCATCAATCCTGGGATGGGGCGGCCATCTGGAAGAGGTGGAGATCAGGGTACAATGGTCTCCGACGTAGTCGGGCTCCATATCAATTTGTTGGAGCTTGGAGAGATCCGATTGGCATTGAAAGCATTTCTTCCCTCTGTCAAGA
Source organism: Calotriton arnoldi (assembly GCA_963921515.1). NCBI lineage: Eukaryota > Metazoa > Chordata > Amphibia > Caudata > Salamandridae > Calotriton > Calotriton arnoldi. Next base: position 4,700,338 of record CAWUFW010000173.1, read on the forward strand.
AGAAGTTAGTGCAGGTGTTCACGGACAACACCACCGCCATGTGGTACTGCAACAAGCAGGGCGGCGTGGGGTCATGGAGCCTTTGTCAAGAGGCCCTGCGCATCTGGACATGGCTGGAACAGCAGGGCATAACCCTGGTGATTCAACACCTGGCAGGGTCTCTGAGCGCCAGGTGGACAAACTCAGCCATCGATGCCTAGAGGATCACAAATGGTATCTCCAGTCAGAGGTGGCGCAAGGTCTCTTTCGCAGTGGGGAGAACCTTGGTTAGATCTGTTCGCCTCTGAAGAGAACGCGCAATGTCAGCAGTTTTGCGCGCTGGTGTTTCCAAGGCGGCTATCGCTCGGCGACACTTTTTGTCATGAGTGGAGCTCAGGCCTGTTGTGTGCCTTTCCGCCCATACCACTTCTGCCCAGAGTTCTGAAGAAGATCAAGAGCGACCAGGCCCAAGTCATTCTTGTGGCTCTGGACTGCGCACACAGAGCCTGTTTTCCAGAGCTTCTGAAGATGTTCATCCATTCTCCAATCAGGCTGCCTCTTCAGGAGGATCTTCAGTCACAGCAACAAGGGAAGGTCCTTCACCCAAACCTGTCAACTCTTCGCTTCCATGTGTGGAGATTGAGCGGCGGCAGTTGATGGCTTTTGATCTTCCTCCCAAGTATGCAACGTTATTTTGGCGGCCTGGCGGCCCTCCACTATGACGGTATACGCCTGCCATTGGCAAAAGTTTGTATCATATTGTACAGAAAGGGTCTATTGACTCTCTGTCTACTTCTCTTTCCACTGTTCTTTTTATTCGTACCCTTGCCCAGCAGGGCTCTGCTGTGGGTACTCTTAAGGGTTATCTTTCTGCTCTATCTGCTTTTTTGTGGCTGCCAAACCAACCTTCACTGTTTAAATCTCCAGTTGTAAATAGGTTCTTGAAAGTACTGGGTCACTGATTTCCACCCACTCCCTTTGTCATGCCACAGTGGGACCTTAATTTGGTCCTCTCTTTCTTATGTGTGCTCCTTTCGAGCCTTTGCACAACTGTCCCCTCCGGCTACTTACCATCAAGACAGCCTGTCTTGTGGCAATAACTTCTGCCCGAAGGGTGATTGAGTTGCAGGCGTTATCATGTAAGCCCCCCTACATGATGACATTTGTAGATAAAGTGGTGCTTCGCACCCGTGCTTCATTTCTTCCAAAGGTGGTGACTCCATTCCATCTGGGTCAATCTATCACCCTGCCCATCTTTTTTGTTCCCCGCATCCTTCTAAGGAAGAGGAGCGCCTCCACCTCCTGGACCCAAAAAGTGCATTTTCATTCTACCATGACCTCACAAAAGAGCTTCAGATGGATGACCAACTGTTTGTGGGGTACATGGGAGCTAAGAAAGGTCGGACAGTGTAGAAAAGGACCATTTCACGCTGGGTTGTTCTCTGCATAAAGATCTGCTACGCTTTGGCTAAGAAGCAGCCCCCTGAGGGATTAAGTGACCATTCCACCAGGGGAAAGGCTGCCACCACAGCGTTGGCTCGGGGTGTCCCAGTCCTGGACATTTGCCAGGCAGCAACGTGGGCTTCTCTGCACACATTTACCAAACACTACTGCCTGGACAGTCCTGTTTGCAGGGACAGGCATTTTGCCCGTTCGGTCCTGCGAACTTTCTAGTATGAGGAATTTGTCTGCAGCCCACCACCAGGAGGGATGGTTTGGGTATCTATTCTAAGGTAAGGAATCTGCAGCTAGAAGTCTCTAACAGGTGAACAAGTTATTTACCTTTGGTAACATATTATCTGGTAGAGACGATATCTAGCTGCAGATTCCTTACAGAGCCACCCATGCCTCCCCGCTCTGCGGACTAATTGGTTAGGGATAGGGTTACTCCCTTTTTCAGGGCCCTAGTTTTGACACACACTTACGTCAGTCACTTTATGGCTCTGCGCTTCTGGCGTGGAAAAGTGAAAAGTACTGATGTCCACACGCTTGGGTGGCGCCTATATAGGTGAGCGCTACGTCATAACCGACACTAATAATGCTGATGACGTCAGGCGGAGCCGAATGGAGCCACCCCACGGCACGCGCAATGGGTACTGATCACGCAAAACGTTTCCGGATCCAGCCTGACGCATGGGAAATTCTAAGGTAAGGAATCTGCAACCAGATATTGTCTCTACCAGATATTGCGTTAACGAAGGTAAGTAACTTGTTCATATGGGTACTGGGAGGTGCTTAAATGTCGCAGTGCTTCACAGTCTCTAGTAAGGGGTCAGAGCAAGCATTGGGCTTGCTTTTTGCATTGAGGCAAGTATCTGCCAGGTCTTTAGAAAGCCACTTTCCTATGGAGCAGAATTTAAAACTGTTTCTTTCCCCAGGTTTGCATCCACAGATTGCATGCTGTCACTGATCCAGCACTTACAATAAAAATAATTTCTCCTATTATGCTTTTGGTCATCCAGGTGCAATTATTTCTCTAAAACACACACACTATATCCATATGACGGTGGGGCCCATAACACCGCATATACATTCACCTACTCATTTATTTTCCATGGATTTCCTCCGTCATGAAACCTAGGAGAAAAACGATTCGCTGGAAGGAGACGGGATACCTCTTTTATAATAACACAATAATTCTCATTTGCTTCTAAGGTATTCCACTCATTGGTCGATGGACCAACTAGTAGGAATCAGTTGATGGTGATTAAGACCAGCTCAGTCACAATAAACTCTTAACCATTTTATTATCAGTCATTATACTGAAGAAAATCACTGAAGAAAATCACTGAGTCATTTGTTTAAAGAATAATAAAGTTTATATAAAGTTTAGAATGCAGGAAATTTGAGATTAATTTATTATTCAGATCATTGCGTTTATCATCAATATAAGAATAGTTGTAATTGCATGACACTTTTATTAGTCGGAAAATGAGGTTATCATACTAAGAACTCTATAGATCAACCTATCTATCTCTCGGGTAAATCCTAAAAATTCTAATATAAATCTTATCAAATGCTAGTTCTCCTAAAGCAGCATCTTATACTCAACTGGAAAAGGAAAATAACAGCAGCAGCATCAGCTCGTCAGCATCAGCAACCGCAAACTCTCCCATCTACAGCATCTAACTTCTTCAGCATCTCCCGCAGCATCCCGCAGCATCTACTCCAGCATTTTAACCCCTCCCACCAAGAGTAGGTCTTCTTATACCCTAATTCTAGCTTACAGCATAAAATGTTTCTTCTTACATGGCGCGATTCATTCTCATTGGTCAAAAACTCAGGTCCCTATACATTTTAATCAAACTTCCTGGTCTTAACCAGTTCCGTGTGGAATGTCCATGCAAGCATCGTTTCCCACAGTTCATGCACTTGCTCATCCGTTTCGATCAGTCCAAATTGTTTCTTTTTCTGCAACAATTTGTTTAATACAGTTCCTTCTATTGATTCAACCAGGCTTCTCACGCTTCTTGCTGATCATCTTGGCACACATCTGCTCAGAAGGGTCACAGCAGCCTTGACCATACTTTCATCTTAGCCTCTCGGCATCAGCACGTGATCATCCCTTTTCCACAGCCTCTCTCCTCTATCACATGGTCGCATCCGCTCATGCGCACTCTAGTAACTCGCGGCCATTTTATATTGCTGCTCGGCAGGCCTACGCGCACTATTTTTAAAGAAAACAAAATGTTATTAAAACAAAGAAATATAAACCCTTTCGTTTCCCTCCCGTCTTTCTACGTACCCCAATTAGGTATTACCTAGCAGAAGCAACATATAAAGCTGTCCCTTACTTACCATCGCTTTATTTTGCAACCACACGTTTTATTCAAAGCACAAATCATGCATTTTATTATTATTTTAGTACGCAAAATATTATGTTATGTTAGAAACGTAAAGAATTATTAGTTTATTACTTTGCACACTAAATTGCGTGTTATCCTTTACCCTTTACATACATTGTTGGTTATTTACTTGACCGAACATGTTTATTAATATTGTACGAAAATATTAGGAGGTTAAAATTTTTATATTTACCCTGCTCCATCATCTCCCCCTTTGGTGATTTTTAATATCACCACAAAAACCCAAGTTATACAATTTTCTCAGACAGCATATATCTTTTATCCATTTGCTTTTGTTAGTTTATACTTCTGTATCTCTTTCAATTTGTTTCTTCGTTTTCTTGTACATGTTCTCTTTTATTTCTTCTAACTCTATTTCACCTATTTCTCTCTCTCTTTCCTTGTTTATCATGTTTTCTTTTTCTATCTTATTCTGCTTTCTTCTTCTCTTTATACATGTTACTGCAAGCTTCAGTACTAATATTATTATTATTACCATGGTTGCTATTATTATAACTTTCCCTATTGTTAATCCACTCATTCTTGTTAACCAATTTGTTACAGAAGAAAACCCTTTACCAAGTTTTCCCCAAACACTTTCAACCTCCAGTGGAACTAGTTCTTTGTGCAAATTTGTAATATTTGTTATATACTTCTGTATATTTTCGCTTTTATCTGGAATGTAAGTGCAACAATGTTGGACTTTCAACATTCCACAGACTCCGCCCTCTTTTGCCAAAAGAATGTCAAGGGCAAGACGATTTTGCATCACCATAGCTCTCATGGCAACCATCTCTGTATTTACCATTAAGAACCCTCCAGCAGTATCTGTAGATAAACGATCTACTACTGTGGATAATTTCCGAATTCTAAATGCATTCAAAGATATTCCCACTGCTGGTATCAATGCACCAAAAATATCACCTACTATTTCTGAAAAACTTTCCCTTTTTCTACGTGTAAAGGTATTTATCATTTTGTGTGTTCCTTTTTCTTTTCTATCCACATGAAAAATCTTTGGAAAGACCACGCCTAAATAACATGATCCATACCAATGGTCCGGCAACCTATAATAAGCCCTATTCCCACAAACGTAATAAATCCCTGGAAATATTGGATCTTTTCCTCCTTTGAATCCCCATCCACCTAAAATTTTGTAATTGTCATAGCAATTGCTGGAACCCACAAAATAATTGTCATATCTTGTCTTATTTCTTCTAATGCACAACCTTCCCTGTTGGGGCCAATCCAGAGTCATAGCTGCATTTGTCTTTTTCTTATCATGATGGTCTTCCTCAAACGCCCAAAGAGGTGTTTTTGTCTCTTCTATCACTTTTCTTTCAAATTTCACTCTTCTCTCCTCAACCATTTCTAGAAATACCTTTTCTTCCTTCTTTAACTCACAGGTAAGGTTGTATCTAAATATATTATCTGATGTTAAAATCTTGGGGCATATTAGCAAGACCCACGTTAAAATTATCGCCGTTTTAGCGGCAGGAAACTGCCGCTAAAACGGCGATAATGGGCTTGCTAATATGCGTTATAGAATTCCAATAGAAGCCCAGGTTAGATGTGCAGGACATCTAACCTAGGCTTCTATTGGAATTCCATAACGCATATTAGCAAGCCCATTATCGCCGTTTTAGCGGCAGTTTCCTGCCGCTAAAACGGCGATAATTTTAACGTGGGTCTTGCTAATATGCCCCTCATCTTCTAAGAAATATTCACCAAACGTCTTTCCCTGTTTTATTTTGTTAAGCTCGGGAACTACAGAAACCTTTGCAAAAATCTTATCTACATCAGTGTAATAATATTCTAATCTACCTGTTTTATAAAATAAACTTGCTAATACACTACATGTTATTCCATATGTCAAAGGGAGGTGATGATAAGTCACACCCTCTGCTACAGAGGCAGGCAACTGCATACAAACATAGCAATCTCTTACATCCATTGTTTCTACGTACTCATACAATAATTTAGTAAAAACATTCTTTGAAAAATCTGTTATTGATTTGTCCTTATGTAATTCTGCACTACTCCTTAAAATAACTGGCTCTTGAGTGTTAGCTCCTTTTTCTTTCTCAGTGTTATTAGACTTTTCCACTACCGCTAAACTAATTGGAATAGTTATTGCTAAAACCACCCATACTGTTATTAATAAACCTGTACAAAAACAGCACATCTTGCACCATCTACTTAAAAACTCACATCTACACTTTCTATCTCTAATATTCTCCATTGTCTCTTTTATCCTTATTTACTTGTTTTCTAGAAAATTGTGTCACTACACCTCAGAAATGACTTGCTTGCCACTCTGTACTTCCAATATTTTGTCTTTGCTTGGTACTTTCTTTTAATTCTTTCTCAGAATTCTTTCTTGGTCACATTTGGTAAATTCGTCAATTCAGTGTTTTGTCAAATCCGGTAAACTATCTAAACTCTTTCAGGTTTGTTGCTTCAGGTTTGTTGCACTTCACTTTCTCCCATCAAGTTTCTTTGTTCTGGGTTTTCGTGAGTGTTCAACTCTTCTTTGTGACTAGTCAAAGCACGATACAACCATTCAGGCGATCTGTACTTTTGATTCACTTTCTTTATTCTTTTTGTTTTCTGCAAGTGTTTACCACCTTGTTTTCCTTGCTCTTTTTGACTTGTTATTTCATTCACTTGTTCAGCACTTTTCCCATCCAATTTTATGATTCTGTATCTTAATTTTCTTACTTCGTTGGGCCAATTGTCTCCTTTTCTTGGCCTTTTTGCTTCACTTCCTTTTTCCTCTCTTTCTGTTTTCCAATTTCTTTTTCTTGTCTCTAGTTTTTCATTTCTTTCTTCTCCACTTTCTTCTGATTCTGTTTCAATCTTTTCGTTATTTCCTCTTATTTTGAAGCTTATGATTTCGCTTTCAGCTACTTGTGGTTCTTTTCTTATCTTCCTTCGTTCACCTATTTCTGTCCCTCCTCGAGGTTCTTCCGATTTTGTGTCAGTTTCTCTATCTGCTTCTAAATTTCCCTGTTCTTGTGTTTGACTATCTGTCCCTACTGCTCCTCGGGGTTTTTCCGATTTTTCTAACTTTTGGTTTGAAACTCTCCCTTCTTCATCTATTAATATTATCTTCGAAGGAATTTTACCACAACTTGTACTTGGTTGTTCACTGTCACTATCTTCTGGCTCAGTTTCTTCTCTTATGCTTTCAAAATTCCACTTTCTTTTTGTAATTTCTTCTCCTTCTGAATGTTCCGTATCAGATTCTGAACTGGTATCAGATATTTCCAGATGTCGACTTACAGGTCGATCTTCAAATTCTGGAACTTCAGCTATTTCTTCTATTTCTTCTTCTTCTTCTATCGTTTCACTTGTAGTTGGGTCTTCCAGATGTCGACTTACAGGTCGATCTTCAGGTTCTGGCACCCTGTTTGTCTCCTCTTCTCTTTCTGATGCTGAACTGTTATCTGATATTTCCAGATGCCGACTCACATGTCGATCTTTAGGTTCTGGAACTCTGATGGTGTGGCTGGCATGTACCCAGTGTTTCACTCCTGCACACTTGACTGCGGTGGTCGTCACTAGGATCACTTGTCGTGGTTCGTCCCAGCGAGGAACCAAACAGTTTCTTCTCCGGTGGACTTTTATTCGAACCCAATCTCCTGGATTCAAGTCGTGAGCTGGTTTTCTTTCAAGAGTGGTCGCATCCGGTCCAACCTGATGAAACACAGAACGCACCACATCAGCCAATCCTTTGCAATAATCCAGTACTAGATCATCAGTTATAGTCAGTAGCTTGTTGACAGGTACTTGTGCTTGTCTCATTGCTCGTCCCATGATTATCTCATGTGGACTGAGTCCAGTCTTCCTTTCCGGAATACTTCTGATTGTCATCAGAACCAATGGCAAAGCATCTGGCCATTTCAGTCCTGTAGCTTGACACATTTTTCCTAACCTGTTTTTGATTGTTCCATTCACTTGCTCTACTATTCCAGAAGCCTCTGGTCTGTATGCACAATGCAGTTTCTGTTTAATACTAAGGGCTTCACAAATCAGTTTAACTAATTCGTTTTGGAAATGTGTTCCTCTATCTGTTTCAATCGTGACTGGAAAACCATACCTCGGAATGAATTCTCGCAGCAAAAGTTTTGCTACTGTGATACTGTCATTCCTTCTGGTTGGATATGCCTCCACCCAACGGGAAAACAAACAGACGACCACTAGAACATACCTCAATCTGCTGCAAGGTGGCATTTCTATGAAATCCATCTGCATTCTGGTGAAAGGACCCCCTTCTCGTCCTATTCTTCCTAGACTCACTACTGTCTTCCTTCCTGGATTTAACTGTTGACAAATAAGACATCTCTGACAAAGACTCTCAGCTATGGCTCTGAATTTTGGATTGTACCATGTTTGTCTAAAAAGTCTGATCATTGAATCTCTCCCAATATGGGCTTGCCCATGGTACATCCGTGCCATGTCAGAAATCATGCTATCAGGCATAACTGGTCTCTCATCCCTGTAAACCCATACATCAGTTTCTTCATGTTTTCTACATCCTGCTTTTAGCCAAGTATCTTTTTCTTCATCTTCTGCAGCTTCTTGTAACTGTCTCACCTCATCCCATGTTTCAATTGAGTTAGTAAAAAGCAAAGGACAAGAAATATGCTCTCTTTCGCGACATTTATTCAAAGAAACCACATTCTTTGCACAGTACTGTGCCATTTCGTCAGCATATTTGTTGCCAACAGTAATGTAGTCTTCCCCATTTTTATGTGCATTGCACTTCACTACAGCGATCTGTTTAGGCAGCTGTATCGCCTCAAGCAACTTTTTCACAAAATCTCCATTTCTGATGGGTGTCCCTGCAGACGTCAAGAAACCCCTTTGTGACCAAATCTGACCAAAATCATGCACGACCCCAAAGCCGTACTGGCTGTCAGTCATAATCGTAACCCGTACATTTCTTCCCAACTTACATGCTTGAATCAGAGCTACTAATTCTGCAACTTGGGCAGACCGTACACCTTTCAGACAAGATGCTTCCAATACAGTTGCTACTGTGCAAACTGCATATGCTGCACTTAGAACTCCATCACTCGTTCTTAAACATGAGCCATCCACAAACAGAATATAATCTGATTCTTTCAAAGGCTCATCTCGTATATCAGCTCTTGGTTTAGTACAGTATTCGAGCACATTCAGACAATCGTGATCTACTTCATCCATTTCAATCACATTCTCTTCATCTGGCAATGATGTTGAAGGATTCACATTCATACATCTGTCAATGGTCACATTATCTGCACTCAAAATTACCTTTTCATACCTAGTCAGCCGACTATGTGTCATGTATTGGGTTTTCGTTCTTGTCAAAAGAATTTCCACAGAATGGGGAACATACACTCTCAATGGATACCCCATCACTATGCCTTCACTCTGTTCCAGACTCACACAAGTAGCAGCAACTGCTTTCAAACATCCAGGCAACGCTTTTGCTACGGGGTCTAAAACAGCTGAAAAATATGCAATTGGTCTTTTCATAGTTCCATGTCTCTGCACCAAAACTGAAAATGCACATCCATCTCTTTCACTGCAGTACAGCTCAAAATCTTTCTCATAGTCAGGCATTCCCAATGCTGGAGCCTCACACAATTTCTTTTTCAGCTCTCTGAATGCTTTCATTTCTTCATCATTCATTTCAAAAGGATCTTTAACATCCTTCTTTGTCAGTTTCTGCAATGGTTTAGCAATTAGTGAAAAACCGCTTATCCATTGTCGACAATATCCAACCATTCCCAAAAACATTCTTACTTCTCTTTGTGTCATTGGAGCTCTCATTCCTTGAATCATTTTTATTCTCTCTGTTGTTACCTTTCGTACTCCTTTCTCAATTTTATGCCCTAAATACTGGACTTCTTGTTGACAAAACTGCAATTTTGAAGGGGACACTTTATGTCCTCTTTTTGCTAAATGATTCAGCAAAGCAATCGTGTCATTGACACATGCTTCCTTCGTTTTTGATGCCACCAGTAGGTCATCAATATACTGAACCATTACTGACTTTTCTGGCATTCTTAAGTCTTCCAATGATTTCTTTAGGATCTGATTAAAGATTGAGGGACTTTCTGTGTACCCTTGAGGAATTCGGCACCATGCCAAAATACGCTCTCCAAACCTAAACGCAAATATTGGCTGGCTATCTGGATGCAATGGAATAGAGAAAAATGCATGACATAAATCAATTACAGTGTACCACTCTGCTTCGCGTGGAATCTGGTATAGAATCACGGCAGGGTTCGGTACTATTGGGCAACAAGGCACAACAATTTTGTTTACCTTTCTTAAATCCTGTACGATTCTATATGTTCCATTTGGCTTTTTCAGTCCCATTATTGGCGAATTACATGGACTGCTCATGATTTCTTTTAGAATCCCTTGTTCAATCATTTTATTTATTACTGGCGTTATTCCTTCAATTATTTCTGGAGTCAATTTATACTGGGGCGTATTTGGGTAACTCGTTCCTTCTTTTACTGTAATTTTTACGGGATCTACTCCTTTCATTAATCCTACATCTTCTCCTGTCAAGTCCCACACTTCTTCTTTCACTGTCCCTTTCAACTCATTTGGGATTTTCTCTGCATCAAATACAGGAAACAAACCATTTACTTCTGGTTCTAAATTTACCATTGTCATTTTGTACAGCACATCCTCATCTGGAGTCTGAAATGCAATTCCGTCCGGAGTACAATAAATTGTGCAATTCATTTTACACAACAAATCGCGTCCTAAAAGGTTAACGGGACTACAATCACACACCACAAATCGGTGCATTTCACTAAATGGACCAATTCTTACCTTTACTAATCTAGTAAGAGGCGTTTCAATTTGCTGATTGGAAACTCCAACCACTTGTATATGTTCACCTGAGAGAGGAAGATTTGGAATTTCTACTGACCTAACAGTAGAACGGGTAGCTCCAGTGTCAACAAGGAATGTTACATTTGCACCATTCACTTCTCCATCCACAAATGGACCTGACTGATCTACCTCTAGAGTTGCGCCAAGCACGCACTCTTCCCTCTCTTTTAGACACCGTCATGAACTTTCATACGACTCATCTTCATTCTGTCGTAACCAATATTGTGAAATTTCAGCTGCACGTGACAACTGTTTTACCTGTTCTCCTCCGTAGAATCCTGTTTCTGCACTGTATTTCTGTTGATTAGCACTCTTGGGAAGTGGTGGTTGTGGCACCTGACCTTGTTGAGTAACTACCTCACTCTGCACCTGTGGATTTAATGATTGATTTTCTACATTAGGTTTAGGAGGAAATTTACACTCGTTTCTCCAATGCCCTAGCTTTCCGCAGTTGTGGCATGGCCACTTTTTCTTCGCCTCGTCTATGCTCATTTGTCCTTTTCCTTTACCTATATTAGGTCGGGATTTAAACTGTCCTATTTCACTGCTAGTATTATTCAATTGAGCTTCTTGCTTCTCTGCAACTTTCACCTGTGCCCACATGGCTTTCTCTTTCAATTTACGCTGTTTACTCTCAATTTCATCACTGCAATACTTAGCATATCTCAAAACCTCATCCACTGTGCTATTCTGCCATCCTATCAAATGCTGCTTAATCCTTTCGCTTATCTCTGGTGTTAATCCATACACAAACCTATATACAAAGTGACTCATGTCCTTCTCACTTAGCGTCTCATAACCACTATACTGTTTGAAAACCAACAACAATCTCTCATAGTACGCATGCACTGATTCTTTGCTTTCCTGTGTTGTTCTGTCTATTTTCACCCAATCTGTTTCTTTTGGTGGAATTTTATTCTTCAAAAAGGTAACTACCTGATCATACTTCCTCATCACTTCTGGACCTGGCGCTCCTGTTTTGGCATCCCTTGGATATTCTACAGTTGGCCAATCAATTGTAATCTTACATTCTGTCCATAAATCAGCAGGCACTACTATGTCAAACAATCCATCTAGATCTATCCACAGCACTTTTGACACCTTAACAAATCTCTCCACTTGCCTGTACCATTCTACTGGTTTCTCTCTCAATTTTGGGAAGTCATTTGTAAATGACAGTATATCCTGTCTGGTCCACGGAACATGCACATAACTACCACCTGGTGTTTCTCTCATTGGGTACTCCCTAGTAACTGGTTCCTTATCTGTCACTGCAAAAGCCAAAGATGCTTTATCTGTTGTTTTCTCATTCCTCTTTGTCCATCTATTTCTCCATCTATCCACATCACCCCACTTTCTCAATAAAACAATCAGCTCTTTTATCTGGGTCAGTCTTCCTGATGTGTTCAAATTTTCTATGTCTTTTTCACAAAAATCTACTCTGTACGGTTTCTGCAACGTCCTCACTTTCACAAATTCCACTCCTAGTTCACCTGCAATCTCTTCCAATTTGTCATGTAAATTTCTAGCTCTCCAAGTAAGACTCTTGCACAAAAACATAATCTCGTCATCCTGATAATTTTTTAGTTTTTCCGTTCCAATTGTTCCCAAAATCAACTCTTCCATGTCTATTTTTAACCTAATTACATCTAATGGTTTTTCTTCTGGTTCTTTTGCTTTTAGTGCTTTCATCCATTCATTTAACTCTTCTGGAGTCGGACCTACAGGCGTACTATTTAATTCTATCCAATCACTGCTTCTTTCTGGTGTTCCAGATGCGGACTCTGTCACCATAGGCATTCTCCTAATCTCACTCTCATTTATCGTCAAATTTGTAGGTGGACTTGGTCTACACGTACTAGCCGAATTGTGTGCACCTTCATTATTCAGTTCCATCCCTTCTCTTTTTCTTTGCAAATGTGAATTCATGGGAATCACCAAAGAATGTTCATTTATTTTCTGATTCTCAAAAATTGGCATTACCGGACCTATCGTTACTGGTACAGTTACAGCTTCCATATTCTTTGTCAATTCTCTTATTTTCTCAGTCAATTCTTTTGTCGTTTTTGCTAGTTCAGTTGCATTGTCACTTTCTGTCTCTTCATTTTGTGAAAATTTAAATGTTTCTTGTGACCTATTTATTTCATTTCTTCGTTCGGGTTTTTTATTCCTCCCAGTTTCCATTTGCGGTGCATTTGGTGTCACCACTACAGAAGTCTGTTGGTATGGAGGTGGGTTTCTGTTTAAAATATCTTCCAGCAATTCGTCATCTGTTTCACTGCCACCATACACATACTTTTCTACCACTACATGTTTCTTTTTCTCGGTACACTTCCTCTTTGCTTCTTCCTCAACCGCAAAAGCTGGAAACAAACCTCCTGCCATGTTAGCGTATCTCCAACGCTTTACTCTGTCCTCATGATTTATTCCCCACAATCTTCCAGGTATAAACTCATGATTCTTCAATCCTCTGGATCTCTCTCGCTCATACATCTCATCTTCCCATTCCGCTAAAGCTTCAAACTGTGTCGGTCTAGGTCTAGGTTCTAACATTACCATCTTTTCTCGCAAGTTCCGTAATACAGCTACATTAAATGAACCATTCTCAGGGAAAGCCAATGCTCCATCGTTCTTGGTGTATTTTGTCCAATTTTCTAACCATATACATGTATGATATCCATATTTCAGCATCATATGTGAAGCTGGTGATTTCGGCGGAGGAATTATTTGTCCCTCTCTAGTCACTACCTTTTTGTCCTTCTTAAAGAAGTTCTTAACTTTCGACATCCAAGACGTCTTTCTCTTTTCCATACTCATAGTACGACATGATTCACAACCTTTTTCTCCTTAAACAATCCGCAATTCAATACTGTTCCCTATGCGTTATTTCAACCAATGCTAGCGCGACTCACACCAACACTCCAATCACAACAATTTCTGTCTACTAGGCGCACTGTCCAATCCCAGCGCGGCTTTTGTCTACGCTCACTTCGCTCCTGTTCTCATGTGACTAGCGCACTGTCCAATCCCAGCGCGGCTTTTGTCTACGTCACTTCTGCTCTTGACCCCTCCTTTACAAAATTTATCGGCAATTTCTTTTTCAACAATTCTTGTTAGTTACAACATTTTATCCACATTTCCATTGTCTGATTCGCTAAACCGAAAAGATAGCTTTGACCATTCACACAAGAATTCTGTATTTTCCAGTAGGCAGCGCTTACCTCTACCCTACCACAGAACTTTCAGTTTCGTCGATAAAGTAGCACTTCCCTCTACCTTACCCTTCTTTCAAGCAAACGGTAAACCCGTTTCTCTGGGGATAAAACACATGTGGAGACTATACTGCTCCTGAGAATTAAGGCCAGAGTTTCACAAGAAAACCGATCACTATTTCACTTACACACCTTTTATACGCAAAATGTCCCTAAATAACACAACCTGTGTTATTACCAAAATGAACTCAGACAGTGTAAAAATTCCATGCGACTTCTCTTGCCACACGTGTTCCACTTCCTACTTCCCGGAAGCGTGAAAACTTACATATAACATAACGCAACTCAACAAAAAGTGTTAGACATAAACTTATCAATAATCTATAATCAAAAATCAATAATCACCAAACTAATCTATAGTAACCATAACTCTGCTACCAAGAAATCTGATCCAGCGCTTACAATAAAAATAATTTCTCCTATTATGCTTTTGGTCATCCAGGTGCAATTATTTCTCTAACACACACACACACTATATCCATATGACGGTGGGGCCCATAACACCGCATATACATTCACTTACTCATTTATTTTCCCTGGATTTCCTCCGTCATGAAACCTAGGAGAAAAACGATTCGCTGGAAGGAGACGGGATACCTCTTTTATAATAACACAATAATTCTCATTTGCTTCTAAGGTATTCCGCTCATTGGTCGATGGACCAACTAGTAGGAATCAGTTGATGGTGATTAAGACCAGCTCAATCACAATAAACTCTTAACCATTTTATTATCAGTCATTATACTGAAGAAAATCACTGAGTCATTTGTTTAAAGAATAATAAAGTTTATATAAAGTTTAGAATGCAGGAAATTTGAGATTAATTTATTATTCAGATCATTGCGTTTATCATCAATATAAGAATAGTTGTAATTGCATGACACTTTTATTAGACGGAAAATGAGGTTATCATACTAAGAACTCTATAGATCAACCTATCTATCTCTCGGGAAAATCCTAAAAATTCTAATATAAATCTTATCAAATGCTAGTTCTCCTAAAGCAGCATCTTATACTCAACTGGAAAAGGAAAATAACAGCAGCAGCATCAGCTCGTCAGCATCAGCAACCGCAAACTCTCCCATCTACAGCATCTAACTTCTTCAGCATCTCCCGCAGCATCCCGCAGCATCTACTCCAGCATTCTAACCCCTCCCACCAAGAGTAGGTCTTCTTATACCCTAATTCTAGCTTACAGCATAAAATGTTTCTTCTTACATGGCGCGATTCATTCTCATTGGTCAAAAACTCAGGTCCCTATACATTTTAATCAAACTTCCTGGTCTTAACCAGTTCCGTGTGGAATGTCCATGCAAGCATCGTTTCCCACAGTTCATGCACTTGCTCATCCGTTTCGATCAGTCCAAATTGTTTCTTTTTCTGCAACAATTTGTATAATACAGTTCCTTCTATTGATTCAACCAGGCTTCTCACGCTTCTTGCTGATCATCTTGGCACACATCTGCTCAGAAGGGTCACAGCAGCCTTGACCATACTTTCATCTTAGCCTCTCGGCATCAGCACGTGATCATCCCTTTTCCACAGCCTCTCTCCTCTATCACATGGTCGCATCCGCTCATGCGCACTCTAGTAACTCGCGGCCATTTTATATTGCTGCTCGGCAGGCCTAAGCGCACTATTTTTAAAGAAAACAAAATGTTATTAAAACAAAGAAATATAAACCCTTTCGTTTCCCTCCCGTCTTTCTACGTACCCCAATTAGGTATTACCTAGCAGAAGCAACATATAAAGCTGTCCCTTACTTACCATCGCTTTATTTTGCAACCACACGTTTTATTCAAAGCACAAATCATGCATTTTATTATTATTTTAGTACGCAAAATATTATGTTATGTTAGAAACGTAAACAATTATTAGTTCATTACTTTGCACACTAAATTGCGTGTTATCCTTAACCCTTTACATACATTGTTGGTTATTTACTTGAACGAACATGTTTATTAATATTGTACGAAAATATTAGGAGGTTAAATAAAAATTTTATATTTACCCTGCTCCATCAACTCAAAAGAGCTCCACCTGCTGTACTCCTTAAAGTCACACATGAAAAATGACCATGAATTACTATTTCCATCCTTGATTTACTTTGAATGCACCTCTGCTTCCCTTCAATATGCTTCTTCTGTATATTATCTACTCTAACGCTTATGCCTGTCTGTCTTAAAGCTTTTAAAAATCATTTGCTTCTCATATAGCCCCCTCTGATTGATCACACCTCTGTCACAAATTTACTGCAAAGAAACTGTAATGCATGAAATAGTTTCATTTAGCATGCAAAACTAACCCAGTAATCAATGGACAGATCACTAATTTTAAACTCCCGGGTAGCATGCTACTCGTCGTAAAGCGCTTCAATGCTTTGTCATAGGTAGTAAGCGCTACATAAATGCAATGTCAATTCAATTACAATGCAATATATGTTCTGTAGGAGGATATTAATAATTTCATTATTCTTTTGTCAACAGATTCTTAACAAAAAAAAGCTGGCACTCCAAGAGTTACTTCCACCAATTTTTGTTCCATTTCACGCACCATTAATTGTTAGAGTAGGGCACGTTTCGGTTGAATTTTTATCCTTTTTCATGGTGAAAAAATTGATTTCAAATTAGTGGAAGCAACTCCCAGAGTGCCTGCTTTTTTTTTTTTTTGCAAAGGATCTATCGGCAGAAATAATTGCGCATTCATGTGCGCGCGAATTGATACACCCGGGTTCAGAGCACCTACTGTGAATAGTTGCATCTCAGAAAGTGGCCCCTGTATTTGGACAATAAATAACTTCACATAGATGAAGAAATTACTGATAAATTGAACAATAAAAAGGTAGAGTATAGAACTCAGGGGCATATTATCAAGGGCTTTATCGCCGCTTTAACAGCACTTTTGCCGCTAAAGCGGCGATAATTTTATCGCCCTATTAGCAAGCTGTCGCTAACAGGCGTTAGCGACAGCTTTCAGGCGTTAGAGGCCGCGTATTCCATCGCTTCTTGCATGTCAGCGATAATTATCGCTAATGACATGCAAGGAAGGCGTTCCCTACTAAAAGCGACTGAAAACAGTCGCTAATCCCACTACCCCCTATTAGCAAGGCAGGCGAAGCGATAAAATAATTCGCGCTAAGCCCGTTTATCGCTAGATTTTATCACCTGCTAGTGAGGATGACTTACCTGTTTAAAGTATAGGAGGTGGATTCTAATGCTGAATCCACCTTAGCGATAATGCGAGAATATCGCTGCTTTTCCAGCGATATTCTCACATTTTGCCGCTATCGCTGGAAATTTTATCGCAATGGAGATAAACCTTGTTAATAGGGTGTTATCTCAGCGATATTTTCCAGCGATAGGTGGCGTTAACCAAAGTCGCGCTAAGCGCGGTTAGCGATAAATATCGCTATTCCTTGATAATATGCCCCACAGTACTTGCTTGCTCTGCTGATCAGCGATGAGATAAACTGGATTCAAACACTGCAGCACTGTAAAAAGCACAATATGCTTGATAAAATACAGTGCCTGCAGTGGGCTTCACAAAGGTGCCACTTCCATCCTGCAGGCGATCTTTTGAACAGTGACCCAATCACATTGGTACACCATTAATACTATCACCGTGTTTGCTGTAATTTCATTGGTCATATTACTTCTGCCTGTGTCCACAGACTTACATACAGAATGTCACAGGCAAAGACAGCGATTAAACACACTAATTCCCCAACATATGATCTGATATTTTTGCAGTGTGAATCGCACTGCACAGATGGCTACACTCTGAAGATAATTATATTGACAGAAAAACTTTGTGAAGTCCAGAAAGGGTGTTCTGACCAATACACGTTTGTATTATGATGAACCCCTTAATGACCATACAAGACAAAAGGGCAATACTTGACCCCAATCTCTGGATTCAGCCCTCTGTGGTTAGGGGATATCTATTATAAACCCTTTGTCTTACAAGTTCAGTACTGAGAAGTTTTGTAGACCAGCAATCTTTAATTTAACCCTTTCCATGGGTGAACATATTGGGAATGCTGACTTGAGTGTAGCTGCACTTGGCCCACACATTGCATAAATGCATCAGGAATGGCCCAATCCCAGTGTGTTGAACTTGCACATACCTTATATTTGTGTAGATGATAGGAAGAGATGGAGGTGTACAGATGCTGTGTGTCTGTTAGTGAATCAGTGATGTGCTGGCAATGTACCCTACCACCCTTCTGCTCCTGTTTACAGTTTTCCACTTATGCAAATTTACATTTGCACACAGGCAAGACTTTGTGACTCAGCACCGCAGTATTTTTATGCATCGTTTAGTTATGATACAAAATACGTGTAATTCTACATGCTGAACAGAATGCATATTTAAAAACATCCTCAGCTCGAGCTACCGCTTCAAGAGTAACCATAGACAGATTTATATAGGCTGGAGTTACACAGTTCACAGATATTACTGGGGGCTTTGGTGGAGAACAGACTTACTTTTGTCTAAGCTCAGCCAAAATTATGGAGTGCTTCCTGCCGCCATCTTGCTGAAAATGATAATTCCCCTCTGCAATAGGCTATTCTAATGGGAAGTGATCTAGGTGATTATTACAATGTAACAGAAATCCTCACAAACTAAAAGGGGAAATGAAGGAAAACAAAAAATGAATGACTGAAAAAGCTTGCGAAGTGCAGCTTTGTATGGTGAACCATCTCAAGGTGATGTCTGTTCGAAGAACTCGTGAGGAGGCCCTTATGGTTGACTTGTTGTGGATGGTCCAAAGGACAGCATTCCATAGCTAAGGAACTTGCACTGCAAAACATGTGCTTCTTTTTGCACTGTGATCAGTTTGCAGGATATTAAGAATGTCGTTGTCTGAAGATCGCAAGTAGTATCCAGGAATGTAGAAGGGTAGATTGTCCTTAAGATATTTTGGAGGATCTCAAAGACCCATATATGAGCTACCAGGGAGTCTTAGAAGTCATATGGCAGCTTAAGGAGGCTTTCTTGTGATGCTGCCCAGGCACAGTTGGGTATTATCAAGGTATGAATGTTAGAGTTGGGTGGGGTTGCCTATGATCTCTAGAGGTAGATATTGAAGAGTACAAGCGACAGAGAAGGTTTATTTATTTATTGAGTTTTATATAGCGCTGGCTAAACCCGGAGGAATCAGAGCGCTTTACATGAGGAAGAAAACATTGTTTCAGAACATGGTTACAAAGTTACATCAGTTACTGGAGCGTAGTTACAGGAATTACATGAGTACAAAGGCATAGCATAATCATGTTGAAAAAAATAGGCAAGGGGAGAGAAGAATAGGGGAGAGAAGGAAGGAATAGGGGAGGAAGAGGAGAATAATGGAGGGAGGAGGAGGGGGAGGGTATAGGAGGCACAACGGGGAGACGAAGAAAAACAGTGTCCGACGTCCGGCTGGGTAGGTGACGGCTGAGGGGTGAACCAGAGCCAAACTCCTCTATAGCTGCATGGGACAGCTCCACCGGTCATCGGCCAGAGGTTGCTCGGGCACCGCAGTACATACAGAAAGGTTATAGTTTCCGCCTAGGGGGGCATAGTCCAAAAAGTTCCATTGAGCGCGCCGGACACGGTGTGCGGTGCTGTGCTCCCAGTGGTAATGGGGTAAAAACCCAGGCCTCCACTGTGAGAGACTCCCTTGTCGCTGTGGACTCTCTCAGAGGGATCTCTGAGACTCCAGGGCATAAATGCTGGATCCCTCCCCAACAAGGGGAGAAGGAGTGCTTTGGAAAGGGTGGGCACTTTCTTCCATTGAGGCCCCCAGTGGTGAGTAAAATCCTGCCTCAGGGAAAATGGCAAGCTTACTGGTGTCACAAATTGTAAGTTGATGTAAAAGTTGTCACCTGAGTAATGAGGGGAAAGAGAACCATCTCTATGCCCACCATCATTATCCCATGGGTGTCCCTTGTTCAGAGTCAGAGCAAAGAGGTAATGGAGCCTCTGCTGGTGGTTCCGCCATGTTACAGGCATGGGTCAGTGCCAGGCTCTATGGCGATTGGATGTGCTTTTGTAATTTCACAGTGCAACATCGGCAGAGATGGGGCCAAAGTCGGTTCTGTGTCTGTGATTCTAAAATCATCACTGATTGCCTTCTGGCGCCGGTGGCATCAGTAATGATGTCGATAAGGAAGGGCCTGGCACAGGTCTTGGAGTCCGAGTGGAAGAATGTATCGGAGTTGGTATAGGACCGAAGCAGGTCCCATTCCGGAGGATCTACTTAAATACTGGGGGCGCAAACTTTGCCTACCATACGGGAGTGGAAAGAAGGCATGGATTGGTGTATGGGGGTGAGAAATTGATGTATCAAGCAAGAGGATGTCCACACAAACTTGAGAAGGTCTAGGGTCCTTCTTGGATGGAGGTGAGGGAAGAGGGCGAGTGAGAAAATTTGGGAGGTACGGTGCTGGGGGGGAGGGTGAAGGGGGGGGGGGTGTTTCCAGCTCAAGCCACAAAACAAAGTGTCGTGCTTTGGTGTTGATGTGAAATGCTCTGGCTGTTGCAATGTGTCGTGCTCCAGTCCAACTTTTGGGAAGACTTATACAATGGCTGTTATATACTTGCTCACCTGCTTTCGGAAGTTGGGGGATTATGTTATATTGTTTGCTTTTTCTCTGCGAAAACTGAATAAAGAGATTTTGTTTTAATGGATCCCTTTTATACCCCATAGAGAAGCTGAATAGAAGAGAATAATATTTTGCCCCAAGAGAAATAATAAGTATGCTGAGAAAGATAAGAATACCAGGATACCGCAATGCTTGAAAGGGAGAGGACAAAGTAGGTAACAGGATAGCATGATTTACTGTGTCAAATGCAGCAAAGTTAGAAGAGCTTGGTGTGATAGGCATACTTAAAAGTGAGAATATTATTATTATTATTATTAGTACATTTTATAGAGCGCACGGCTACTTCCAGCGGAAGTGTCCCGGCGCTAACGGTAGGTGCAGGTTGCATACAGGGACTGAGGAATTCCATAAGTGTTCTAGGTTAGGCTGAAAAGCCACGTTTTCAAGGCCTTTCTAAACAAGGGCTCTGTCTTCACCTTTCGAAGGTGGACTGGCATAGAGTTCCACAGCGAGGCGGTTTTTACTGCAAAAGCCCGACCCCCCATCCTGGGTAGAACTGGCAGGATGTAAACGAAACTGTACAAGTGGAACAAAATAATAAAAGGCAAAGAAGGGTGAATTGGTGCACTTCAAGTGTTTAGAAAGGAAAAAAGAATAAGGGTATGGGAGGACACTTCGGGCCGCCGCACCGCCAAAGCTGCAGATTAGGAGTTTCCTCCTGTCTGGCGGGCTTTTTTTGGGCGTTCCCACGGCAGTGGCTCTAAAAATGGGCACCGCAATGGGAACGCCAAAAACAGTTCCTGCACGGTATGGACTGAAAAGTCCATGCCGTGCAGGAACTGGGGTGCATGCACACATGGCGGCACATGTTGAGGCCCCCGCATACACCCCAGGGTGAAGAGGCACAGGGGGCCCTGTGGGGCCCCCTTTGTTTCCTCTCCGCCAGGGCCTCCATCGAGGAGGAACTGCCATGAAAACCATGGCGGAGAGGAAACTCCTAATATGCGTGGCAAGCAAATCGATGCCTCCTTAATGCCACAACACCACCAGGGAACGGTGGTTCCCTGGCGGCTTTGGCAAGGCAATGGTGGCCCGACTGCCGTAATCATAATAGGGCAGTTGGGAGACTGCTGACACCGAGCTCCCACGAGTCTGGCAGCCCATGGACCACCAGACTCCTAATTAAGCCCTTAGAGAGCACGAAGGATTTTTGGGAAATTGTATAACAGTGTTCTTGAAGGAGAGAGTAAAGGTACCATAGGTGAGCAAAAGATGTAATTGAGCTGTCTGGCAAGGGAGAAGATGAGAAAAGAGTTGGTAGATAAGAAGAGAATGGACACAGCCGAATGGAGCTGTGGTGAGGTTTGCTGGCTCAATAAAGAAAAAGGTACATGACTGAATAATAGTGATGGGAAAGGCAATTTCACATGAAAAGACAGGAGAATAAAACAAGCATTGGAAATGCAATAGGTCTCACATCTGTTTAAGTTAGAGACTTCGGCTTTGCTAATGGTATTGTATTTTAGCCATCTGTTATTCAGTGTATGTATGTGATTAAAAAAAAACACAATACTAAGCGCACATTCGCAACTAAAAAGCACAACCTCTATGTAAATATGTTTTAAAAAGTGGCATTTTTCTATTTAAGGCTTTAGTTCCATGCACTCACCCATTGAGTCAAACTCACTCATCCATCAATTCATTCACTATTCGTTTGACTTATTCTCAGAATCAAACTCTCACCATCACACTATGACATACAAAATAGCCAAATAATGAAGTGCTGTTTCCATTAAAAAAAGAGACTGATTAAGGAAGTTAGCAAGAGAATGACGCAAGGGAGCTGAAGTAAGAAGGGGCCATGTGCAGCATAGGAGGCTCCTCGGAGCAGCACAGACGTAAATATTCACAAAACAATAAGGTCGATAACTCCACCACCGTGCTGTACACCTCTCTAAGCAGCCGGCATGAAAAGTAATGATGTAAAAGTATCGAGTTCCTAATGAGGATTTAGGAAATACGCAAGGAGAAAATGTCTGTTTTTTTTTTAAGAAACTGCCCGCGGTTTAAGAAGGTACTGAGGTCAGACTACAAATCCTATGATGCCCAGAGTCGGTTTCCATACAGGATCCCTCAGCATTCCTTACCCCAGTTTCAAGCACCATAGCCTCTCGTGACTGCACCCCCGGAGCCTTTCCTCACCGTGTCCCACGCGAATGGTACCGAGCATATGAATAATCATATCCATGTGCGAGGGCGGGATGGGGGGGATTACATGGCGCAGAGGGTGTACTCTTCTCCAGCCCAGGCACCAACAGCCTAATCCAGTCTCGGACCCGAACCTCGCATCCGTTTTCGGAAAAAAATAAGTACTGTTGGCAGCGTAATGTGTCCCGTATTAAACTCGGGAGGGGGAGCTTAACGTGCTGGCCTATGACATAGATGAGCCGTGTACACTCACCTCTGCGGCTGCTTGTGAGCCTGCAGCCAAGCAGGAAATATATGCATCGTTGGCTACTGCTATAGTTTATGGGACAAAACCGAAGCACACCTTTGCTGCGCAGCCACCATTGTTTAAGATTAATGGCGGCCGCCCAGAAGAACAAGCATTTGCAATGCAATAGGTCCGATTGCATTGCAAATGCTTAAGTTTAAAACTGAGCGGGGCGCCGCTTGAAGGACACAGCACTCGTTTTTTTTTTTAACTTTAACACTGAGCGCGGTGTCCTGGAAGCGGCGCTGCGCTCAGTTTTAAAGCAAAAAAAAACAGAGCGCGGTGTCCCTGAAGTGGACGCCGCGAAAATCTAAATAAATAAAGTGAGCGCGGTGTCCCTAGCGGGCGCCGCGCTCATTAAAGAAATGAAAAAACCATACAATTTAGAGGGCATAGCGCTGCAGCATCGCGCTTCGTGGACGAATAACGAAAACAAAGTGCCTACCAACTAATAGAAGGAGACAGTCCAACGCCGCAAGTAAAAGATCCAGTCCGGGTGGGCGGGGCCAAAAGGAGACAGGGCGGTAACAAGGAGGGACTAAGAAGCCTCCTTTACAATAGTAAGACAGCGTTTAGCATGCAAAATGACGCAAACCAATGAAAATAGGAGGCGGAGACTACACTCCACTTCTGAAATGAAATTGATCACAAGAAGACTCGCAGAGCGAGCAGCGCATGCGCGCTGCAAAGCCAGGCGAGACCTAAAAAGGAAGAAGGGTCTGTGCAACTACCTACTTCATTCACAAAAATGCAAGAAAAGCATAACAATCCTTGTCCCCTTGAATCCGACATCTGCATGTTTTCACCCTTTCTGTCTTAAAGGGCTAGAAAAATGGTTCAAACCTGTTCCAGAATGAGAATGACCTCCCACAGACTGTAAAACCAGAACCCTAGCTGGGGATGTGACGAATGACCATGTTGCAGTCAGTCAGGGGCTGAAGAAAGAAGCATATAGGCACTCAACATGCTGAATAGGGGTCCTGATGATGCTGGCTCACCTTTCTTGGTGAAAGAATGTGATGGAGCAGTCCTCGACCCAGGTAATGTTCTTGCTTTCTCCTGGGCAGGTAGGCAGGGACAACCTCTTGGCTTCTGGACAGTTTTAGTCTGTAGAGCTGTCTTCGTGCATATCTTTGCAGTTAGCCTGGGGATGAGGCCACTTGCCCTCTTCCTGTGCAGCCCAGCCCCTCCAACAGCTGGTAGGTCTTCTTCCTTCTCTAGTTCACAGCAGCAGATTATCTCCACTGCCTTTCCCAGACTTCTGCCTAGTCTGCAAGGACAATGGCAAACACACAGAGCTCCACTCTCGGTCCTCACTGGTGTCAGGACTCCTCTGATTCATGGTGATGACGAGGTTAGTACTGGCTGCGGGTCTCATTACCTGGTGGTCAAGGCAGGATGCAAGAGCCAACCAGAGGGTCTTCAACACTTGAAAGTTTATGTGAATCCCCAGTTCTGGAGGACCCCACCATCTTTGCTCCTTGCCAGATTCACAGGCGTCTACGCCCTGAGCCTCCATTAATACCACTTCGACTAGTCAAGAGGTGATGTATATTCATGTCCGACCGGAGGCTCTCATCTGAGTGACGGCTGCCACAGGTAAGGTGTTCAGCCAAGCTGAGCTGCACAATGTGGACATCACCATTCCCACACACGTTTCCACTATTTTGTGCAGCACACACAACACACAAAACACACACACACAGCACACATCTTATATCGATGTTCCATATAACATGTAAGTAGATGACACCAGTTATGGGGAGTGACAGACCTTTTACTGAAGAGAGCTAGTGAGAAGTCTGCCCACAGGGCACAGATAAAAATGTCCTGTACTCCAGCACTAGAAACACATCGCCACCATCATCACTCACCGTGTAGCCCGGGTTGAGAGGTAGCCACTCACTCAGAATGACTGTACACTTTGGGTTTCATGATGGTCAGTCTCACTGGAGGGGAAACACAGAGCTGTCCGACAAATGTACAAAGGCAAAGTGGTACCCATTCCCAAGCCATGCAATGGCTGCTTGTTCCAGCTCTCCTTCACCAGTTTAAAACATACAGTGGACCCCAAACTAGATTTTGGGGTTATACAGAACACCGATTGTATGCATATATGCACATTTTTGGCTTCTGGTTTTCTATATGGCTTTTTAGGATGGCGGGCACTCCTTTAAACCCATGAGTAGATGCAGTTAATGATATAATATTTATTTCGGTGTATAAACACTTCTCAGGCATAATGTACACCCGGTTCCTGAGAGCTTCTCTTCTCTGGACCAGTTTCTTTCTGAGCTTGGAGATGCTCTGCAGTGGCACTTGGAGACCATCAGCTCCAGGGTGATGCACGCCCACGGAGCTCAGCATCTTGTTTTGAAACAAAACCGCGGTTCTTCATCTATTGGTCGGTGCTTTGAGGCCAGAATAGGTTGTTTTTCATTTATTCTGCCAAGATCAAAGGCTTTGTACTGAGAAATGCACGGAGGCCCACGCCTTATTTTCAACTAGTTAATGCAAAGTGTCCAGACAGCAGGACAGTGCACCGACAGCTCGCGCTGTACCGCACAGACCGCATATTTGTGCATAAATCGCCTCCAGGCGCATGGTTGAATATAGAGTGGGCTGTAAGAGCCCAGGTTCAGTCTGGTCCCTACTTCCTATTTCCAAATAGGGCGTCAGCTCTTCATGTGAAGCACTGCAAGGCCATGCACGTGAAGCTCACTGTGGCATAATGGCTGCTGCCTCTGTGCATAAGTAGTTCAATGCTGATGTACTCAGCAGAGTGTGTTGTTTTACTGTGTGAGTTTATTTAGTGTACCAAAACCCTCCACCCATAAAAGTGTGTGCATACATTTATACGTTAAATAAATGTGGAAATATACTAATTGTAAAAAAAAATTACAATAACCCAAAAATATATTGGATACATACCAACAAAATGAGAAAAAAATACGTATCATGAAACCATTGCGCCTTCATTTTTAGGCCTTGTCTTACAGCGTGCATGCTGTCAGTCAGGACTGCTAAGCCACTGGTTGTGAATATTCATACATTAATCAGTTGAAACAAATGCAGGAAAACTTTCCTAATGAAGTTTAAATAGCTGCAGAAGTGCCCCTAGAACAGGATTACAATGCTGATGATTTCAGATGTGCGAGGGCATTTATCGGTAAACTAAATGCGAAATATACTAGCTGAATTCATGTTTTTACTGATCAAAACCTAAATATGGATACATACCAATACAGTGAGAAAAATTACAAATGGATACATATAGACAGAACTGTAGGAGAGAAATACAATAAACCCAGAGCACCTAATTATAAATCCTAGGCTATTAATTTGAAAAAGCCCCTGGTCCAGCCTATCTTCTTTCCACCCAACAAATGGAAACAAATCATCAAACTTGACCTTATAGAAAAGGGGTTCACAATGTATGAAAGTCTGTAGCTCATACCCCATTGCTGCTTAAAAAATACACTATTTATTTTAAGCCTTAGCCAAAACCTTTTCTAATAGTTGATTATTAAACAAGTTATGTTTTTCCAGCTCCTAGGCTGGTGATGGGCTGAGGTAATGTCTGATGGGAGGTGGAAAACACAGCAACAATTGGTCTCTGGGTGCTGTGCCCTAGTCAATCGATGACAGAGTTTGAGTCATACAGAAGACATTGCCACTTGATCCGGCCATTCAAACCAACAAATCACGCTGTCCCGGAATTGTCACAAGGACATCTCACAGAGCATACACTTTCCCCTCTCAAAAGTCCCACAAGCACTTTGCTCGTGTGTCAGTTGTTGGCGTTTCTTTTAACCATTTCCTGGCAGCAGAGCAAACAACTTGTTCCATGCTTTCTCCACTATAGAGGAAATACACCTGTCATATTAATTCTTTCATCAATTCTTGTGCAATAAACTCCATTTGGCTTGAAATGCGAGGCTTATTATTTTAACATCAAATATGTGGTAATGGCAGCAACCTCATAGCAACATCAGGTTGAAGGGTTACTTGCAGGATGGGAAACTTTCAGTCGATAGTGGAGATCTGAACATTTTAAATCCCTGAAGAGCAAAGACGGCTACATGGCAGAGTACTTTTAAGGCATGGGCAAAGCGGGCTCTGGCCCAGGGCCCCAGGCTTTTAGGGGGCCCCCGATAGAGGAAGCTCGGTTCTGCAGAGTCTTACCCTGATGACCTTTAATAATTCCTAGATTGTTTTAAATACTGTTTTTATTTATTTATAATGTGGGTAAGAGGCTGCTGCAGACAGCTTGCAGAGAAATGTTGTGTTTATGTTTCATGCAACATCCATTAAACAAGTTTCTTTGAGATCAAAACAGAATCTCACATATGAGAAATATGAGGAAGTCACAGATTTTATTTCACAGTAATTATTTACAGTAATATTAGTGAGCTGCTGCTGTATCACTGAATATTAGATGTAAATACATTTAAAATTTGGACGAGTGCGACTGCGCACTGTCTGTGACCTGGCCAGAGAGGGCACGAATGAGCTGAAATTGGATCTTAAATTCATAGCTGTTCCGAACAGGGCCCCCCAAAATACGTTTGGCCCAGGGCCCCCAAAATCCTTAAGATGTCCCTGCTACATGGAGGTGTGTCTCCTAAGTAGGTAAAGTGATGAAGGTGGTTTAAGAAAGTGGCAAAATCGGACAACATTAGGGCAAAGATTCCATAAATGTATGCAAATAGCTGTAGGTATGTCTGGACATATGGGTAATGCAGTGCAGCTGGCTTGGGTGTAAGTCAACTAAATCATGTTCTTGACCGAATTCCAACACTTTGGCTAAGCATTGCCAACACTCACCTGATACCAAAGTTGAAAGCAGGGTTGTAGTGGTGGCTTCAACGCGTTTCAAAGAGGCCAGGGTGAATGGGGCACAGTCAGGACATGTGACCTATGATAAACAGCTGCATGACTGGAGCAAGGGTGTCAGTCATGCTGGCAGGTGTCTTAGCCTTGTGACACCCAGAGCAGTGATTTCCGTGTAAGTCTCTGTCCTAAATACTGCATACAATTCTGTCTAGGATAGAGACTCTTCCTGTGCTCTTTATCCAGCTGTGGCAAACCACGAATGTTACACACATCTTCAATATTTTACGTAATGATATCTTTTTTAATAATTGTCTCTCTAGAGGTCAGCTCTAGGGACATGTGCAGTCTAGCGTCCTGGGTCTTCTATTCCCAACCAGAGAGTATCCTGCCTTCTTGAGTGGGTGCCAGAAGCTAGTTCTTGAAGCTGCCTGTGTAGAGCCTTCCGCGACCAGTGCAACAGATGCATGAAGGCGTTGTTCAGGCATGCTTCCCTCATGTGTTTGCAAACCTTCTCCAATGCCACTTTTTCTGCCAACCAGTATAGACTAAAACGTGCTTCTGTTTGGTCGGCAATCCCATACTGCCCCAGTTTTATGTTGTACTTCAAGCTGTCTTCTCCTCTTTCTCCTTCATTTTTTGGCTTGGGTAGCGTATTCTGCAACGGCGCAAGCCTTGGGGTTCAAGACTTATACCAACTACCACCAGCAGTTTACATTAGTTGACTCCACCTTCGTATACAAGTCTTGCTTTGGGAGCGCCCACACATAGCATGCTTGGCCAATGTCTTATGAGAACGAAGAGAAAGGCATGAAAAAACATTCATTATTAAGAAGCGGAGTTAATAGGTAGGTAAGAGTCTTGGAAATCAGGTGCAGTACTGAGACCATCTACAGTAAGTAAGCATGCCATCCTAATCAAGGGTCATGCCACTTGGCAGTCATTATCACTGGCGATATGCAAAGTGGTATAAATAAACGGAAAGGGTGAAAGCACACTGTAGCTGAACCATCATTCTTCCAGAAACTAACGAGTTGTTCTGGCCTGATTCACGAATCAAGGTCCAGGCAAGGGGTGTTCACTGAGCAGGAGCTGAAAGACCCTATGGGACCAAACTTCCACTTGGTTCTGAAACTCCACTGCACTGAAAGGTAATGCCTGATTCCCTCGCGGAGTGGGCTTCTGGCCGAACCTGCACAGCAGCAACAAGCCAACTTTCCCATCTGGACACGCGACAGCAGTATGTGGCACTGAGACATTGTGTACTCTTCCCACATAGGCACACCTTAGGGCATCCTGGCTCAACCTTTTCTGATGACTCTGCGGGTTGCCCCAGCAGTCTACACAGCTTCTTCATTTTGGGTCAGTCGCACCCTGACATGGAGCATCTTGATTCAGTCGCCTCTCAGATTCCTTATGCTTCCACAGTTTAGTCTGGCTCCTACCCAGTGTAGAAGATAATTGAAAAGGAGCAGGTGGCCAGGTCAGTGAGCAATGTGCCAATTCGCAGAAAGAATTGAAAGAGAATACACTCTTTCAAAGTTCTGATGCCGCCTCACAAATCATCTGTATGCTGGCACCACGCAAAGAAGCCGAGAAGGAGCAAGGTGCCAGCATCAGCTGAGCTTACAACAATCACCAGCTGTGCTGGCCTGCTTAATTGGGAGGTGACACTTTTCTTTGGCCCTTTTTCACAGACCGAGCAGTGTATGACACCCACCTTTCTCGCGTCCTCAACAGATCCTGCAGACTGACAATAATTCCCACTGCATATACTTTAGGATAGAAATTCTCAAACACTAAATCAATGCTTGCTGTCTGTATTTTCCGGAACCATAGGGCACAGGGACCTTTAGTGATCATATTCGTGCCAGTAAAAATAAACTTCATGGAGATTGTTTTTGGACTTTTCAGAGCACACATACAACATATCATGACAGTAGTGAAGTTGATCTGGATTGTGCACGTTCCGGCTAATTCAGGGAAGAGATTCACTTACACATTTTCATTTATTAGTCTCTTATCTAGTTTCACTGCCAGCTTTGACCAGCCTGAGAATCATTCCAGATGAAGAGCCTGCCAGTCTACTGCCATGCAAGAAGCTGAGATTGGCAGACCAACATCAATGATGATTAGCCAGAGCTGGAACATTACTTAAAATACTTCCAATGGTCACAACGCACTTCATGAGCTGTGCATTGACAATGTGGCTTCTCCGCTACAGAATGAAGGCACCAGTCTTACGCTGGTCACCTCTGCATTTCTTCTCTTTAGTGAGTTTTAAACACAGTGGTCCCTAAACAAGGACAATAAAGTTTGAAAAATCAATATAGAACTAGAATCAGCACTATATTTAAAGCTGTCCAGCCAGACAGATATGCTTTTCATTCTTAAAATGGATACATGAAACAATAAAGTGGGACACAAGCCTGCGTCCTACTAGGTGTACAGACAGTATATACGTAAAACTGAAAAACAAACAGGAAAGCTCAGGCAGAGCGACTTGCTTGTATGTTATACAATCGATTAGTGGAAGCAAAGATGTGGTGAGACACCGTTACACATGAGTAATATACACTGAGAAAGCGTTTATGGTGTACATGCGGTCGACAACGTTTCGATCCCTTTTAGACAATATTGGGATCATCATCAGGAAATAGTAGTAACATGCCTGAGTAGAAGATGCCGGTTTCCAGTGGAGAATAGCTGGAGGGGTCGTGTACCGTGTCCGCGGTTACACTGCTAGTTAAGATCTGCGATGGATCTAGTTCAACCTTATGCGAAGTCCGTAATCCTGTAGGGAAAAGGCTGGAAGGAGATGAACCGCATCCGCGGTTACCAGCCCGATGCGGCGGTAAAGGTGAAGTTTAACCCTGTAAGGGTAAGGGCTGAAGGGTGATGAAACGCGTCCGCGGTTATGCACCAGAAGCGGCGGTTGCGGTGAACCTGATTGGCACGAAGCGCTGAATTGGAGGAGTGGTTCATCACCCATCAGCCCTTACCCTTACAGGGTTAAGGTTCACGCTTCCCACCGCATCGGGCTGGTAACCGCGGACGCGGCTCATCTCCTTCCAGCCTTTACCCTACAGGGTTACGGACTTCGCATACGGTTGAACTAGATCCATCGCAGATCTTAACTATCAGTGTAACCACGGGCGCAGTACACAACCCCTCCAGCTATTCTCTACTGGAAATCGGCATCTTCTACTCAGGCATGTAAATACTATGTCCTGATGATGATCCCAATATTGTCTAAAAGGGATCGAAACGTCGTCGAACGCATGTACACCGTAAACGCTTTCTCAGTGTATATTACTCCTGTCTAACGGTGTCTCACCACATCTTTGCTTGCGCTAATCAATTGTATAACATACAAGCAAGTCGCTCTGCCTGAGCTTTCCTGTTTGTTTTTCTGTTTTACGTATATACTGTATGTACACCTAGTAGGATGCAGGCTTGTGTCCCACTTTATTGTTTCATGTATCCATTTTAAGAATTAAAAGCATATCTGTCCGGCTGGACAGCTTTAAATATAGCGCTGATTCTAGCTCTATATTGATTTGTCAAAGTTTATTGTCCGTATTTAGGGACCACTATGTATAAAACTCATTACTACCCAAGGTCCCTGACCAATCATATTGGGTTCCCTTGTCCTTTATAAACGTTTTTTCTCTTTAGTGCCATATGTCCTGTTCCAGATCCGGGGAATCTGGAGGAGCCCAATTCCGAGCCGGCTATTGTCAGAGCCAGCTATTTCCAGGTCACTAGACAGTACATACAAAGCATAGGACAGTATTTGTTACTGGGAACACCACAGCTCAGTCTGTGTTAATGATGGCAAACACAAACTTCTGTCCAAAGACATCAATCCCTTCACTTGTTTTGAGGGTGATTTCATGTCACTCTGCAGACACGTGGATACTTTAATACCTACTCAACAGCCATATGCACTTTACAAAATATTTCACCTTGATTTCATATCCAGCTCTGCCAAGAGGTCCTAAGAAGTCTATTTGCTGGAGTTGAGGGCTGCCTGATGCCACTTTGCTCTGGGTGTTTGAGCTGCTGCAATGGTGGACCTGTCACTTCGAGGGGTTCTAGTCGACTTCCAATACCTGGAGATGCTTAGTTTTAAGGACCCCAAGGCAGTAGCAAAGGGCCCCTTTCATTGACTGAGAGAGCATATGAGAAAGTAACTGGTCTCCCCTGAACTGTGTCCTTTGACCCAGACACAAAATATTGAGCGTAAAGTTATAATGCTAGACAAATATTTTAGCAAGAAAATCAGCTATCAAAATATCTATGTGGATACGTATACATAGGAAAATATAGATTTACTATTCTTAACTCCAAATCTAAGTACCATGAAGATATCTGTATATATCATCAAGTTGCTCATATGCAGAGTTAAGTATAGTAACCTACACTTAATATATTAACTTAGTTTAACAATATTTTGGTAGTCTATTTTCTGGCTACGATAATTTTGTAGCACAATATTCTGGTAGTCTACCAGACGCTAATCACCAGGGTCCAAACTTTTGGAAACCAGTCAACGGCCCCCTAAACTCATCTCTTTGATGTGGACCTCCTCTTCTTTTTTGATAGTGGAGTTGTGGCACCGGAATCCTTAACTTCTGGGGCTTTTGGAATATTCCCAGTCACCTGGGGTTATCACCCATATGTTTCTCTCCTTGCAACCATAGAAAATGGGAAAACTCGGCCAAAGGGCAGGCGGATTATAGCTCACTTTTTACAGTGTACCATTCTGTCTGGCACAGTTTGCCAAGCTGGCACTGTGACACTGCAGTAATAAACACTTGTGTCCCTTGGGTTTCCAGAGTTAGAGGAGCACGCCAGGATCTTTCCCTAACAGAAGCATCGACTCTGTGACAGCAGTGGGGAATAACAGTGGATACTGCCTACTGCCCATGACTCAGCAAAAAGACCTCACACTGCTGGCATGAAAGCTATAAAAATATAATTCAAAATGCAATAGCAGAACAGTTTGTGACCTATTATCTTGGTGAGAACAAGAATTGATGGCTGGACATTAGGCTATAGCAGTGCAGGCTAGGGTCCTCTTGTGAGCATTTGGACACACTGCAGGGGTCTATTTGAACTTCAAAGCTACACAATAGGTTCCCAATGGAGGTAGATATGTCCGGTCCACTACAGAAGCAAGGCTCTTGAAAAGTTGGGAAAAACAAAGAACGACGAAAGCAATACACTTTCATTTGACGTAGTCATGGTAGCAGGTGCTACCCTGGGCCTGTCTTGTGGTATCCATGGCCATACCATTACAGCCAGGAGTCTTAGGGGTCATGAAAGCAGTGGTAGAAAAAGAAAGTAAACAGAATTTTGTAAGATATGGTTACTTTCTGTAGTTATCACTCATTGCTCTTTCCCTAACACCTCAACAACAAACACCAGGCTGTTGAGGGGCTACTGGTGGAAGACAGACTCTTCCTTGTGATGTCGTAAATTGTCGAAGGGTACATGGTGCGACTTCAGCTACCAGCACTGTGCTAAATTGGCATCTATGCGAACAATAAGTTACTTGTGTTTCAATATTACCTAGACACGACTGAGGTTATGACTGGCAGCTTCTAAAACAAGTACTGGCAAAGCCAATAGGTCTGGTGTTAGCTGGCAGGCTTTTGACTTGACAATTCATGCTTGTTTTGTCAAGGTTTTTGCAAAACTTCGTTAGGGAATCTGTGGAGCTCTCACCAATCTAAAACAAAAACACTGGTTAAAGGCAAAATTTTTGGAGGGTTTCAAAAAGCACACATTGCAATAGAAATCCGTGGCACTGAATAGAAGTATTCTGTGCATGGGTGTGCTACTTGCGAAAGTGCAAAATGTCATCCTTCACAGTGAAATTAGCCAATGGTGGAAGTGGGCTGAACCATTGCCCCATTCTGTATGTTGCGGTGTGCAGAAGAAAAATGTGAAAGACACATTAACAGACCAATGGATGAAGAGGGCTAGCTGAAAGACCCTATAATTAAGTATATCATCCATATAATTTTATTAAAATCAAAAGGTCTTGGCTACGGGCAGAACTAATGAGAAAGTGAGACAAAGGTGGCATGAATCCCCTTAATTAGTTAAACTCAAGCAGTACCAAGTAATGCTTGAACTGAGTAACCAGAGAGCACTTGCATGGTACACTGTTTATGCAGCTTAGAATCTATCATAGATTCACGTGTGTTGCACACTTCTGTTTTCTGTTGGGTGGATCCAGAATAGCTGTAAAATTGATTTGAAAACAACCTGTGTGCATTATTAAGGGAAACTCCAGAAACCAGAGTCCCTTAATTCTAACAGGAACTCCTCCCCGGCATTCTAGGCAGAACTGGCACAAGTCTTGTGTTTACCTAGGCCAGTGATTCTCTCCTTGGTAATGAATTTGGGGCATCTTTGTCAAGCAGATCTGTTTCCCTTTCTATTCACTCCACGTATCCCAAACGGGAGGATAGGAAATCAGATTTCACATGCCTAACCTACTACCTCTCAGCATTCAAGTGTTGATCAAGGGATATTTTGGTTAATGAAGGGTGAAACGACAGTGGCCAAACTGCATCTGTCAGTGGAAGAGAAGGAACCAAACAGAATGTTAATTCACTGGAAGCTAATTTGGGAATGTTTTTTATCTTCTGGTTTGGGTAAGATAAAAGTACTCCGCTTGTTAAATATAGTATTATGGTATTCTCCAGCACTTTCAGTAATATTCTTGACACTTCTAAAGAGTAGACCTAGCAGGGGTGCAGCAGAGCGCTGCACATAAGAGCTATGCAGGGAGCAACTCAAGATGGAGGTCAAGGTTTTCCCAGTGCCATTGAAGAGTGACTATCTAGACATCCACTGAAATTAAGCCAGCGAATATGGAGGTTGTGTTTTTTACTTCATGGCATTTGCTTTCTTGTATCCAGGTGTGGCTTTCTGTTTTACATTCACTTGGTATTTCAGCACCAGAAGACTCTTCTCTTTGGTTCCTGCTTGTTGTTTACGTGGTCAGACCCACATTTCTAAACTAACTTAGCGTCGCTCTCTCCAGTTCGCCATCAAATGTTTTCTTTTAACCTGTAGTGTTCTATCTGCCATTCAGGCACAGATTATTTGGAAAGTAGACGTCAGAAAAGCACTTCTTATTGGACTTCCATGGTGAACGTCCATAAGTAAGCATAGTTGATATTGGATGTGAGCAAATTTGTTATTATTAGCCTGACATTGGCAGAAGTTTACTGGTTACCTTTGTACCTTGGATTCCACTTTACAATCTACTACATCACCTTCATGGACCTTGTCTTTTCCACCCACTGTATCTAGCCAAGGAAATCCAAGTCACAGTTGATTCTAGAGTTACTAGAAGTCTATAAACCATAATTATCTAACTTTTACATTCGTTAAGCTAAATTCTGGAACTGACGATTAAGATTTGCACGCTTAATGAGATGCCTTTTCACAATCCCTGTGAGGTAGCATAGTAGTAAGTGATGCAGGTGTAGAGAGGTGATGTGATGATCTAAGAGGGAGATCTCAAAGCATGTCGGGGATTGTGTGGTATGGTGTGGATGCCATGAAGAAAGGGTGGTGATGTGAGCTGAAATCTGAGCTAATAGTGAAGTGGCATCTTGCACGATGAAACAGTGATGCCTTGTGATGCTTTTAAGTGATGTTGTATGGTTGGGTGTCCTAAAAAGATGATGTTGTCATTCATGGACTGGTGTTTTGTGTTGTATGAAGTGGTTCAATGGGATGTCATGTGGCATAAGGATAGGTGGTGTGCCCAGAAAATAATTTCTAAAAAAACCCCAGCATCACAACAGATGAACTAAAATGGATTATTAAGACCATATGGTAACATAAAAAGGCTCGGAGCTTGCGCCCAGGTTCCAGTCAAGGAACTGACCGGTAGCATGTAGCTTGTTTGCAGACTGGTGGACAAGTGATCTTCAGGGCTTTTGATGCAACAAAAAGTTCATGTCACAGATGGAACAGGTACAGCACTGGCAGCAAAAACTCAAATGTGGGGACAAGAACCTACTATGACCCCAAAAGTGCATGCCCGCAGGAGTTAGCTATAGCGTATGGCAGAGACAGATAGGCTTGGATCTCCTGTTCTAACATGTTTATGCTGTAGAAAGGGTGGGAACAGGGATCTGCTCCTAATCTGCTTTTGGAGCCAATAACCCCTGTGATTCATCACAACCCCTCTGCAGGCCACCCCAGCCAGGTCGACGCCTTTTACTGGCCTTTTACTGGCCTCTAGACTTCACAGATTGTCTGCTGCCCTCGCATCACCTCAATAATGCTTTTGTAGACCTCCTCGACTTTCATAGAACCCTAAGGGGTCTCTAGGGAGTTAAAAGCTTCTACTCATATACTCTTAGAGACCGTCTGCCAATCCTGAGGGACCATCAACCAAACTTCAAATAGTCCTCAGGGACCAACATACAGAAAACCTTACCGGCACTCCGATAGTCACCATTGTGTTGATCCTCTCTTATCCACAACATTTCATGCTGCTGTAAAGCAAAGTTCACCATAACATGTTTGACGCACTTGTGTCAACTTCAAGCCCCACACCCAACACCTTACATATGGGTGAAAACGTCATCCTGCACCCTTTCAACCATTGTATTGTATTGAAATAGCAATTATATAAAATGTTGTACCCATGATGAAGCAATTGCAGACATATGGCATGCTACTTTTTGGGAGGCCCCTGGATGGGGGAGGATCTGTAATGTGGTCCATAGGAGAAGCATTGATTTCATGCATGAGGACCTTTTTTTTAACTGTACCTATGCATGAATTTGAAGTGAAATTGGGACAGGCTGCATAAGAGAAAGAGACCCTGTCATGCAGGCTATCGTGCCAATACATTTCTATCATTTTATATAAGTCTAGAAATGATGGTACAGATCTGTTGCAAAGGGAAATCAGGCAGTTCAAACAATGATGGGCAGTTTAGCTACACTTCAATTCCACTGAACTTAGCAGACTAAACCTAGTAAGAGTAGGACAGCATTATGCACATTTCCCAGTGACCCGGTTCATGCACTTTATTGACATTTCCGCTCTAGTAGGCATTAGCAGAGCAGATATAATAGTAGGAGCTGTTGAGAAGTTTTGAGTTTTCCTTGTGGCAGATTCATGTACACACACAGACCATCCAGAATACCTTTCTGTGACAATCGGCCGTGCATGCTGAGGCAACAATTCCGAGACTGGCTGTGTCTAGCATGGGTCTAGCATGGATGCTGCATTGGGTTCACACATGGAGGTGTGGGGGGCAGGGGGCAGTACTTCCAGCCGCTGATGGCTTCATGGTTATAGCACAGCCATTGCATCTGAGCCGCCACATCTGGCCAGTGTGGCATAGGGTGTTACCCTTCTCCATCCCTGTAATCTACAGCTGTCCAGGCCCACTGAAACCTTCTTGCGGTCTCATTTTGGGAAGAGCAGCTGTTAAAAGTCTTCCTGAATTTCAGATGTTTTGTGATTGTTCTTATTCTTTCCGAAAAGGAGTTGCAGAGCTTAGCTGCCTGTACAGAGGAGGAGATTCCCCCATTCACGTTTTCTTGTAGGTAGCGAAGATCAGCTGATGCGCCATCCAAGATCACTATGTTCTATTCCGCTCTGTGAAGATCTTCTAAGTTGTAATTGCGGGAGGTTGTACCTTTGTCCACCTTTCAAGACTGAATTTTGTAACATAACATGTATTTGTAAAGCGCACGTTCATCCGTAGGCATCTTAGTATGAATAACAGATGTTAATTGTTACTCAACGGTACTCATGTTATCGACCTCAGATGGATAAAAGGCAGAGTGGAGCCGCCGGGATTTGAACCTGTGACCATGAGTTCGAACACAGGGCCCCTGCTTTGGACGCATTAGTCCACTGAGTCACCAGACCCGGCTTGAGACTCATTGAAAGGTGAGCCACTAGTGATTGGGAAACAGTGAACCAGAGAACTGTGCCCGGTAGGCGTGGTCTCGTGCTGTATGTGTAACAGCTGTCTCATCTCAGTATGTTTTTCATTCTACATAGTCTTCTTAGCGAAGAAAGCAAAACCCTTTGGTTTAGTCCATGGCACACACAAGGCTTGATAGGATAAGGTGAGTTATTACCTAAAGCTTCTGTGGGAATCCTAGAGATGATGGGAAGTTCATGTTAAGGTCTGCATGGTGTAAAGGGCACTCTTCATCTCTCGGTTTACTTGTGGAGCCAGGAAAAAGCTGCCATCCATGATTACTCCCAAGCATCTTTCTTGTGTCAATGTTTCTGTCGGTATTCCAAGTTCCAAAGGTCAGACTGTCATTGAATGGTAGGTAGTTCTTCCAATCACTGTGTAGGAGGATGTGTGTTTTGGACACTTCGAGTTTAAGGTGATACCTGACATCCAGTGATTAACAACTTGTCTTGAGCTATCAACACCGTTCCTATGAGGCACAGGGTCAAGACTGATTTGCATATGGCCAGGTCTAAACTGGGGTGGCATGGTGAGTAAAAGAATGATGGATTTAACCCAGATCTCTTGACTGGGGGTGAATGTTTTGATTTGTTCTGCATTCCGTCCATCAATTGTGTGTCTTTTGCTTTCTCGCCCTAAGTGCGCCGGGCATGCCCAGACGTGGGACCCGGGCTCACTGTGCCACTGGAATCAAGCTATCCTGGCTGAAGAGGGGTGAAACCCCGAAACCGGTCCTAGGATGCTTGTTTCCGGTCCAGGGAGGACCTGGCTTGGCAGTTCGGGCTGGACTGTTCCCATAAGGCACAGGGTCAAGACTGATTTGCATATGGCCAGGTCTAAACTGGGGTGGCATGGTGAGCAAAAGAATGATGGATTTAACCCAGATCTCTTGACTGGGGGTGAATGTTTTGATTTGTTCTGCATTCCGTCCATCAATTGTGTATCTTTTGCTATCAACACCACTAACATTTTTCAGCGTCAGGAGAATCTACATCTCATCTGCACATCTGTAACATGTCAGGTTGAAAGATTTGGCCTGGTCTGGTAGCCTGCTGAAGTAGACATTGAAGAGGAGTTGAGAAATGATTGATCCTTGAGGTAAGCCTGACTTGATGTTCAGGTAAATGGAGAAAATGAGATAATGCTTTGTCCGTCGCAGAGGTAAGAGGAGATTCATTTAAGCAGGTCTGTGTTCGTTTTTCTTAGTCTGTTTAGGAGGAAGTTTTGGTGAAGTGTATCAAAAACTTTGGACTGGGGGAGCACAATTGCAGTTAAACGATTCTTACTTAACCAAAGAGGTTTTAGAACATCCTAGATTGAGAACAGAGCACATCTGCTGCTGCTCCCTTCAGGAAACTGGTGTACTCATCCAATAGAAACTTGTTTTCTTCAAAGAAAGTTTTCAATGTGTTGTGTTGGACACGTTGTAGTGTCTCAGCAGGCACTGAGTTTACCAGCCACTCCCTCGAGTGCTGGACACACTTGCACCCCACACCCATCCACCACAGGCATCACAAGTGACGTGGGTATGCAAATGAAAGGGCCCAAGTTCACGTGCTAGAGACCAGTTAATTAACACAACGCTACAATAGCGACGAGGGGGTTCACCCCCGAGTGTAACTTCGCAGCTGTTTTCAATGTTCATCGTGAGGGTAGTGCAGCCTGCTCCTAAGGCCCCCCTCCTGCCTGCTGCCTGCGCGTCGGCGAATGAGAAGGCACAGGGCGAGAAGACGGGCTCTCACCGTGTACATCGGCCCCCACTGATAAGGCCTCAGCAGCCACAGTCGCCGCCTGCCTTAACTCAGTCCGTTGACCGGTTTGATCCCTTCAAGCAAGACAACAAAGCTAGAGAGACATTCGTATATGAGGGTGAGGCATCACAGCTAGCACCATGCTGGTGACATTTCTGCAAGAGGTGAGAGGCCTCCCACTGCTCCTGGCAGTACCAACGTGGGCAGACATAAGAACTGCACCGATAGTACATCGGGCAAAGGGCCCGCAAGTGAGAAAAGAGAGTGAATGTAGAGAGCAAGAGCCGCTGCACGCTGCCTGCCAGCCTGTTGTGCACCCCGGTATGTCCCAAAGTACTGCTGTGAAGGGGTGATGTGATCAGGTTGGGCGGAAGCCCAGAGCAGTGCCGCCAGCTGAGGTGCCAGATGGCAAAGTGAATGCTAAGGAGCAGCAGCACCGTGGCCGTCTCTATGCCACATACCTGCTCAGGTATATGCAAACTGCCCTGCCTGCATGCAGCTGACTGAGAACATGTGAGGCGGCCCCACCCGCTCATGATGAGCCTACTGGCAGTGGATGCCCCCGGCTTTGAAGGCCCAGAGCCTACCTCCACAGCGAGTCTCCGGTTTGGGCCCCAGCTTGATCTGCCGTCACAGGATGACTCCCACGGCTGGTGAGGAGAAGTGCGGCAGCCCAGTGAATAGCAGTGCTATCCGATGGCCATTAGTAATTACTGCACCAGTGGAAAGGAAGCAGTCCACATAGAAATAGCCCGCAAATGAAACACACTACCGTGGTTCTTTAAGGTAACGTGGCAGCACCACTTGCCATGCAAAGTCGTGTGAGGCGGCCCTGCTGGGAGTAGCTGCGGACTGGTGCCGCACCAGCATTGTACATGCCCCACGCCTGCACCTCAAGCACCGTCCTGCACCCTGTCTGCCTGCGCCACTGCAACAGCCTTACTGAAGTGGCAGCTGCAGCACCACCTAGCGGTTGCCTGTTGCACCGCACCGTGACTGGGTAATTAGGCAGCCCAACGGGGTGAACCTAATGTAATTGACAAGCTGCAATTTGCATGGATTCAAACCATGCAGCATAGCACAGAACAGTTAAGCACACTGACTGCCCGCTGCGGCCAATATCAGCAGGTGAGAGCACCAGAGCATTGAGAAGTGTGGCTGAAGTGCCACCTACAGACCAACTGTACCAGAGCACAGCACAAGTCTGCAAATAAATGGCCTCATTTTGAACACTGCCCTGTTCACCAAAGAGTATGCTAGGTCCTGTGACCTCACTGCAGGCAGCCAAAACAGTGGCTCCTGGAGCACTGCATGGAGCAGTTATTCATCCAGCAACACACTGACCACTGCATGCCCCTGGTGGTCTTGAGCAGAGAAGACAAATTGGCCGACTTTCTCCTGAAACAGGGAGGAGAGTACTCCATTTCCCATGGTGGTCGTCTGATGCCACCGCATGCCGCCAGAGAGTTGCCGCAATCAAAGAGGAGACTATTTTTCCTCTGCAATATCCTGCTAATCAGCCAGCAACACACTGAATTCCACTTAGCCACCAGTGTCCTCCTGCCGCCAACGTATGCTGCCAGGAGCCAGCAACAACAGTCACCAGGTCCAAGAGTGCGGTGTGCCTCTAGAACTAAGACTGCTTGCTCAAGCCCGACTGCGCTTGCAGGAGAGACAAGGCCTAGAGAGGCACGCCCTCAGAGATGAATGCCCGAGGGAGGGGCCCTGTGCCACCACTGCAAGTGAGAAGAGCAGGGACACTCACAGACACTAACCAAGTTTTACAGAGAGCATGGTTGCCTGTCAGGCACCCAGCGCTACCCCAGAGAAGAGAGGAGAGTAAAGGCCTAGCGTAGCCTGAATGCAGGAAGAGATCCTCTACATCTCCACTGCATCAGCAATGCCCCGCAGAGGGCCAGAGCCAATCAAGGGAGTACACCAACACTGCCATAAGATTGTGTCGTACATCAGCCCATTACAGGCAGGAGGAGAGTCGCACGTACCCAAGTGGCAAGCTGCCACCACCGCAATAAGGAGAAGAGAATGTGGCACAATGCCACATCAAGAAGGAAAGAAGAGTGACAACCCTGTCACCCTGAAGAACCGGACGAACACAGGTGCGCTGGAAAGACCAACAAGGGGAGAAGAACTAGGACTCGTACCACAAGACAAGAGTACACCTGCAGACACAAGACAACCACCAAGGGGGAGCGACGTCCCTGGAAACAGCTCAACGGGAGAACCAAACGTAAGCAGCAGCAAGCGCAAACCACGTCTCGCCCCAACGCTTCCCAGTGCGACCGTCAATTCCCGATCGTCTCCAGTCTAAGACAGACGGCATCCCTGCTCATGACCGCAGATGCCACGGTTGAAGAACAGCCTCAGTTAAGACACTGAATTACGTGGCTGCAAAGTCCCTCCAGTCATCCTCACTCCCGGTGAATCGCCACCACAACATCATTGCCATAATGGCAACCACAAGATTATTGCCCTGGGCATCACCCAATCCAGCCAAGGAGCAACTCATCACCAGGGTGGAGCCTTGCACCTGCAAAGCACCAAGACGGTTAGGTGCCCCTGGCAAATCTTGACATCGAGTGTCGTGACCCCTCAAGAGAAGACAGTAGCGGGGCTCCTCCGATGCTCCTGATGCACCATGTTTGAGTAGTCCGACACCAACAGCATCACCGCGAGAACACACAAGTCCATCCAACAGTGTGTAAGTGGATATTGATCAGAAGGACAGGCTGCCAAAGAATCCTGACTCTGTCGACGTCTCGTTCGTGCACAGTAGTTGCTGGTTAAATTATGGACATGTGCCGAGATGCCTGGGTGCTCCCAGTTCCACCTGTCCACCGCTGTCCTGCGGTCTGCCTCTCAAGACCAAGAGACTGTGTGGTGTCTCATGTGCATATTTTATTTCCATAGGTTGGACTTTGTTTTTAATAAAGTTTGGAAGGAATGTAGTGTTGTTCTGGACATGTTCTAGTGTCTCAGCAGGCACTGAGTTTACCATCCACTCCCTCGAGGGCTGGACACACTTGCACCCCACACCCATCCACCACAGGCGACATGAGTGATGTGGACCTGCAAATAAAAGAGCCCGAGTGCACGTGCTTGATACCAGTTAATTAACTATACCCTAGGTGTGTGTGTCACTTATTCTAGCAGTATGCGGGCCTAGGGCCCACAACGCTACAGTGCCCTTTGAAATTTGCGATATCTGGGCAGATTCTCTTTATGTCAAGACTGCTTTCACTTTGAAAGAGTGTCAGAAACTTTGTAATTGTAATTTTTGCAAATTGGAGTGCTCTATACCAAATTTGGTTTATGAGGCAGGTGATAAATGCTATAATACAAAAGGATCCATTTCGCCTTTCAAATCAAGATTTTAAAAGCAGTTTTTAATGTTGTACTGCATTTGTGGTGTAATGTTGCCACCTAGTGGCGAAAGATGTTAATGCACAACAAACACAATCGCGCAGTCTCTGAAGTCGGGCAAGTAGCCAAATCCTCCAAAATAAAAAATTTGCTAGCATTCGCGCCAAGAATTTTCAATTCTATTAAGGACACGGAGGCGAGGATTATGCTTTGTCTTTCTTTTACTGACAACACAGCAGCCAATGAAAAACGTTCATTCAATAACAGAAACTACATTTTCCATGGTGCTCTTGCACCAATCACGTCCCTTCAGCCCCAATAAGAGCCATCAACACAGTCCCATGATCCTCTTTCTTTGTTTGAACTGTCAATACAAGTGTGAACCAATAACTGCAATTTCAAACCAATGTCCTCCAACGTGAAAGATTAACAGGAAACCATGACTTCCTCTAAAGTCTTCAACTCAAAGAATCTCCTACTCGGATTTCTTATCCGACCCTGAAAGAAAAGAAAAGAACAACTCATAACTTCTGTATAACAGAAAATCACATCACATCATATACGGGTGGGTAACTATTACAATAACATTGCAATATAACCGGGTGGGATAATCCTCGCCTCCGTGTCCTTAATAGAATTGAAAATACTTGGCGCGAATGCTAGCAATTTTTTTATTCTATTATAGGACCGGCGGCTTCGGATTATGCTAGTTTAACGCTTACTAAACACAACTGAGGTTATATCACCCACCGGTTTATAATAAAATTGTTTAAAAGTTGATTCTGATGACCAGTCGGCACATCGCATAATGTCCTGGATACTAGAACCCAACATATAAGACTTTGATGCCATGGCACCACGTACAGAATGTGCTCCAAACATTTGAATAT
This sequence comes from Calotriton arnoldi, assembly GCA_963921515.1. Taxonomy (NCBI): domain Eukaryota; kingdom Metazoa; phylum Chordata; class Amphibia; order Caudata; family Salamandridae; genus Calotriton; species Calotriton arnoldi. The sequence goes on from CAWUFW010000173.1 coordinate 4,744,261, forward strand.
CAATACCAGCTTCCTGCATAACAGAACGTAACCATCTGGCTATAGTGGCAGCTGACACTGGCTTGAAAGGTTTTTGCAAAGCAATTAATAATTGTGTACAACCATCCGGTCTCAGTGAACGTGTGCAATCTTCATAAGCTTTTAAGCACTGTACAACACATAGTTTGTCATTTTCTGGAAAAGCATTATAATTAGGGCTCCCGGTTTTATGGTATTTATTTTTCGGCCATTTCCGTCTGTATTTATCCATATTTATTTTTGGGCCATCTTTTCTGTATTTATCCACATTTATTTTTGCCACAAGCAAAAGACGACGCTACAGCTAGTATTTTTCCACATTTATTTAAATTGACAATGCACACATGCGCTCGGTTGTTATTAGTCAACACAATACATTCATCTGAAACATGACTTTAAATCAGTAGAAGTGAGATGTGCCGTCATTTCATTTCCCCACATTTCTCTTCTTTGTGCAGTATACTAAATGGAAGAGATGTTTGGGCATCTCACAAACATTATGTGATTGGTTAGTCAGACACTTATTCCCTATTCTTTTAACACACTCTGGCCAATGACGCTTTTACAATGCGGTAACAGTGTAGGCCTACTGATCTTTAATATGCAAGGACCTACCACTGCAAATTACAGACTGATCTGTACCCCAGGGCGCTGTATGTGATAGGGCTACGTTTACAGACAGGCTCCCTTTCTACGAGCACTTTAAATATGCCAGGGTTCCCGATATGCCTGGGCTCCAAGTATGCCCGGGCTTCGGGGTTCCAGATATGTCAGCCCTCCAAGTATGCCCGGGCTTCGGGGTTCCAGATATGCCAGCCCTCCAAGTATGCCCGGGCTCTCCTTATGCAGGGCTGTCAGGATTCCACTTTTCTAAGTATGTAGGGCTGTCTATAGTCTAAATATGTAATGGCTCTAAATGCAGCCTGGCTCGGATTATGGCAGTGCTCTGATTACTAAAGGCTTTTATTTATAACAGAATCTGAGTATTCCCGGGTAGTGCTTATGTCATGGTTCCACTTCTGGCCCAGCTCTAAAGATACACGGGTTTAGATTCTGTTGGGGTCAGGTTATGGGGCAGTCCTATGCATACAATTATCTGAGTGTACCTGGTGCTGGCACTGCCACAGATCAGGCTCTGGCCGTGCTTTCAACACACCAGAGCTCTGACGATACCAGGACTCTGATAGTGTAAGGCTCTGACTACGCCAGGGGCTTCTTATTATAGTGAACTGTAAGCATCACAGAGCCTGTTATGCCAGGCCTCTGAAAATGACCGGCTCTGTTTGTGCATGGGCTCTCTTTGTTACACTGTTCATACTGCCAGTATTCTGAAAAGGCAGGGCTCCTCGGCAATTTAACAAAACAAAACCCAAGAATGGATTAAGCATGAATACAACAGTAAGGACAGGCTTTTTACTCGTACTCGGAAGCCGTCACAGGACAGATGGCGATAGCCTTTATGCTGGAGGGTGGGAGGCGCAGAGTTTAGGCATAGAGAAGCCCGGGGCTGGCAGCAAGTCTCACCTTTAGGAGAGCATGTAAAGCGCTCTGAAACCTTCGGGTAATGTTCGCGCTATATAAAATCGCATTTAAATTAAAATGGTGCACAGTGACCAACACGGCAAAAAAAATGTGCTGACGAAAGTTTCAAGTATTAAAACAGCTAATCCCCAACAAAATGAAGAAGGGCACACCGAAACGAAATGCAAACGAGACCACAAGAACGGGGGGGGGGGGCGAACACCTGGTGCTGCCGCTTCATACGTGGGGTGGGCAGGAGGCCGAGGCTGCAGAGGGACTGAGAGAGGCAGGTGAAAACATCACCCCAGTCTTGACGACTTTCAAATGGCTTCCTATAGAAGCTATATGTGTGGTTTAGCTATCCTTTGTAGTACATAAAACCCGGAGCCTCGGGTGGTGAACTACCTAGCCAAAACAAACTTCTCAGGATGCTCCCATAGACTCTGAATCACCGGCAATCTCTGCCTGGAAACTCGATCCTTCAGAAAAGCAAGGAGCGGCCTTAAAGGCGTATTGATCAGAGGCCACATACATACAGCAAAAATAAACATACCTCGGAAGTTTCAAATGGCGGTGGGCTGGCGCAGAGCTAAACCAAGCGGCGGAGTCCTGGATCCCTGGAGATGCGGAACAGGAAGGCGTCTTCAAACGTCACTGTTCCGTAGTGCAGGCAAAAAGGAAAAGCAGGCAGGGGAGCCCCCAAAATAAAGGGAAAAAGTTACCAGGGCGGGCTGGAGGTGTTACCACGCCCACACAGTGACGCTTCATACGACCAGGATTGGCTTAGGGTCACGGCCGTCACTAAAAGACCCTGAGCCAATAGGTCCACAGCACGTCAACGTCACTGAAAGGAATTCCCAATATCAGAACAGGGTCGTGGCACGGCAACTCTGAACCTCGGCAGCGCTGCAAAATTTACTCGTATTTTGCCGTTTCTAAATATAAATACAGACAAAGGAAAACTTGTTTTCCGTCTGTATTTATATGTAGAAATCCGTAAAAACGGAAAACCGGGAGCCCTAATTATAATCAATACATCTTGACAAAGTCTTTGTACGCCCTGTAATATTAAAGGAAACTCCCTCCGGAGTGAATACTCTACCTGAAATATCCAAGGCCCGTACGTCCGACGATCGCCTACAAGCAGATAGACATAAAAGCATAGCCAATTTGGCAGATAATTGTTTTCTGGATAAAAGATTATTCGCTGGCCATCTTTTAAAAAGAGAGATGACCAAAGAAACGTCCCATAAACCAGAATATCTAGGTTTAGGAGGGTTCGCCACCCGTATCCCCTTAAGAAGTTTGCATACCACCGGATGCATACCAATAGGCCTACCATCAACTTGAGAATGCCCTGCAGAAATGGCGGATCTATAGTTATTTACAGAACGGTAAGCTAAACCTTCAGTGGCCTTGTCCGAGAGAAAATTCACAACATGGGATAGTCCTGCCCCCACGTGTCGTTCCAAGCACCAACCCATCCAGCCTTTCCAGGCTGAAGAGTATTGTTTTCTTGTGGAAGGTGCCCAGGCTTGTTTGATGAAAGCTGAAGCCCTGTTCGAAAATCGCGGCATTTCCCACTGTTGCCGGAAAGCCTCCATGCCATCAGAGACAGTCGCCTCGATATGACCATCAGATGCTGCTCCTTGAGAGGCCCCAGGAGCAGCGACTGTGACCAAGGAAGCATCCTGGGAAGATCGCAGCTCATCTCCAACAATACTGAGAACCAGGACTGTGATCTCCACAGGGGAGTCACCAGAATCACTTCCGCCTGCTGCTTGACAATATGTGACGTTACTCTGGGAATCAAAAGAAAGGGGGGAAACGCGTAGTTCAGCCCCCCTGACCAATCCTGAAGGAAGGCATCCATTGCCCTCGCCAGCGGATCTGGTCTCCAGCTGAAAAAAGTCAGAACCTGTTGATTCAGCCTGGACGCAAACAGGTCTATTTGACAAGGACCCCAGATCTCCTGTAACCACTGGAATAAGATCGGTTGAAGTTGCCAATCGCTGTAATCTTTGAGGTGTCTGGAATTCCAGTCTGCTACCACGTTGGTCTGGCCCGGAATGTACTCCGCTATTACCGTGATCTGTCGATTCAGGCAATAATGCCAAAAGTCTTTGGCAATCTCTACTAGTAGAGACAACCTCGTTCCTCCCAACTTGTTGATATACCTCACCGCCGATATGTTGTCCATCCTGAGAAGGATACAACAAGAGGTCTGCTTGGGAGATAGTGTCCATATTGCGAAGGAACCCGCTAGAAGTTCCAGGCAATTGATGTGTAGGGACAATTCTTGGGGAGACCACCTTCCTCCTGTGGAGATGTCTCCGCAACGCGCTCCCCAGCCCCAACGACTGGCGTCGGATTCTATTGTAACCTCGGGTTGAGAGCCGAAAATTGCTCTGCTGTTCCACGCATCCCAGCCACCATTGCATCTCCTCTCGCACTTCCTGCGACAACGGAACTTGGTCCGTGTAGGACAAACCTTTTTGTAGATGTTGAATCTTTAACCTCTGAAGAGCCCTGTAATGCAGAGGGCCCGGGAAAATCGCCTGGATGGAGGAGGCTAGTAGTCCCACTACTCTGGCAATTGAGCTGAGAGAGACCATCCGCTTGTTGAGAATTGCCAATATCTCTTTCTTGAGATCTTTTAGCTTTGTCTTGGGAAGGCTCAGTTGAGCAGCCCGAGAATCTATCACAAAACCCAGAAAATCTATTGTCTGAGACGGACAAAGAGATGACTTGGGTTCGTTGATCACAAACCCCAAACTCTGCAAGAGAGACATTGTCATCTGAAGATGGTGCCTGGCCAACTCTGGACTCTGTGCCATGATTAAGATGTCGTCCAGGTAAATGATCATGCGAACACCCTGTTCTCGTAGGTGTGCCACCACCGGCTTCATTATCTTGGTGAAGCACCAAGGAGCCGAGGAAGGGCCAAATACTCGAACCATTGATTCTTCCATTGGAATTGTAGAAAACGTCGATGAGGTGGATAAACTGGAATGGAGAGGTAAGCATCTTTGAGATCTAGCCTGACCATCCAATCCCCTTTTTTCAGTAAGTCCGCCAAAAGATGAATTCCCTCCATCTTGAAGTGTTTGTAAATCAGGAATTGATTGAACTCTCTCAGATTTAAAACTAGTCTGTGACCACCACCTTTCTTTTGAACTAAAAAGACATTGCTGGAAAAACCGTGAGGCCTGCAGTTGCAGTGAGCGATCGCGTGTTTTCGCAGCAATTCGCCTATTTCGGTGTCTATAAAAATACATTCTTGTTGGGAAAAACGGAATTGCCTGGGGTGTGTGTCCTGAAGTGGTGTACGATAGAACTCTAGATGGAACCCCCGAACAGTCTGTAATACCCATGCATCCTGTGTCAACTTTCTCCAATTGTGAACTAAGAATTGTGTCCGACCCCCCAATGGTAACGGAGAAATGTCTGTTACTCTTGCCTGCAGAACTCTGTGCCTGGAATCCGGCTCTGTTTCCACCTCCGTGGAAACGGCGTTTGTTGAAGCGTCGGCATGTGGGATAGAAGGTACCTCCTCTAGTCGCATCCCATTCTCCCCTGCCGCGGCCATAGTCACCTCTCGGGGGACCTTGATTATAGAAACGGCCTGACGAGCGTCCCCTGCCTCGTCCGGCCCTGTTAAAAAGGCCTTGCTGGAAGACGCGTTTTATGCCAGTTTGCGCCTTATCCAGGGATGTGAATGTCCCCACATACTTTGAGACGTCCTTTACAAAACGGTTGCCAAAGAGATTGCCGTCAGCAAGGGGTCCAGGTTCTGCAGAAGCAAGTTCAGTGAGATTTGAATCCATGCGCATGAGCAAGGATTTGCGCCGTTCAGTGGATATGGCGCAGTTGGCATTGCCAAGGAGGCAGATCGCCCTTTGAGTCCATTCCACCAAGATATCCGGATCCACGGGAGCCCCGGATTCTTTGGCCACCAGTGCCATTTCCAAAATTTTTGCCAATGGGCCCGCAACATCCAGGAGCTTGTCCTGACACCCGCGCCAAGCGCGGTCTATCCCTTTCTTAGGATCTTTGGCAAATTTTTTCGAGAAGACTGACGTCGATTTCTGGGGTCTCGGCCACTTTGTCCGGAAGATCAGGTCGAGGGCACTCCAAACGAAGCCTATTACGTACTTCCTTGTCAAACCCCCTGCGAAGATTTTCGTGCAAATAATTAGAGACTGCAGGGGCCGGAGCCCAGTCGGAATAACGGGGGTGCACAATGTCACCTGGGTTAAAAGTGAACGGGGTGTTTGTTGGTGGAGTATCGGAAACCAAAGAGGCATCTTTCTTGGCCTTCTTCCTAGGAGGGGCTTCCTCATCGGTAGTATCAGTGCCGGTATCTGTGGTATCAGTATCAATATATATTTTGCGTTTGCACGTCGCCTTTCCTCCAGTGGAATAAGCATGATCCCCTGGATCCCCCTGAGGTAAAGAATCAAAAGCATGTGAATGGGGCCACTGCTTCTCTTTCGCCCCGACTTTGTCTGAAGGGGTATCAAGCATGGGTTTAGTTTTCCCGTACCCATGGCGTTTAGCAAAACTTTCAAGCTGCTTCGTTATAGGTTTTAATGCAGCCGCCCAAGCTTGTTGCACAGTGTTTGGAACTGTGCTCTCCAAGGCCTTGTTAACGGACTGCTGGACGGAGGCGTCCAGCGCATCAACAATAGTATCCTCAAGAACAGTCTCCTGTCCATCATAATAGATCTTCTCCTCATCCTCATATCTCACCCAGTCATCCATGGTATTAATTTTGTATATATTGAAGCTGGGGAGAGTATCAAAATAATAATTATATAAATGGAGGAGTAAGGGGGGGGGCAGCCCACTTGCACACTGAATGTCTGTTTATCTTTAGAGTACCAAGCCCCCTCAGCAGTGCTGTAATCAATTTATTGCAGCCTAAACAGGCGTAGGAGCCAAAATCTTTTTACTAGGAGCGTGTGCCCACTCCCACAAGGCGATTACTCTTACTGCCGATCAGGCGTCAGGAAGGTTTTGAAGAGTCTCTGCCGGAATAGCGGTAAAATATTCAAAACAGGACTGTCGCGACGTGCGCAGCCCAATTGCAGCCCAAATGAAGCCCAAAACCAGCCCAAATAGAGCCCAATTGGACTGCGCACGTCGGACCCTGAAAGCGCGGGCTTCGAAGTTGTCGGGCGATGAGGGAAACCCCTGACAACAGCGCTAGAAGCGCGCGACCAATGCGGCCTGAAAGTCCGCGAAAAGAGGAACGGTACCCTCGCTCCCGTAGGAGCTTCAAAACGCAACAATGTAGCAGAGCTACCAACACGGTCAGTGACCCAATCACTCGCGCAACGCGCGTTAAGCTCTACACATTAAGCCAAAATTAACCCATAAAGATCCATTACATGCACAATAATAAACAGTAACATATCAATATTCATAAAGCACATAGCGCAAGTCATAAACAGTAAGATATAAAATAGTAAGAGAGCACTTATCTCTGCTGTGAGCAGCAAAGAAAGAGGATCATGGGACTGTGTTGAAGGCTCTTATTGGGGCTGATGGGACGTGATTGGTGCAAGAGCACCATGGGAAATGTAGTTTCTGTTATTGAATGAACGTTTTTCATTGGCTGCTGTGTTGTCAGTAAAAGAAAGAGAAAGCATAATCCGAAGCCTCCGGTCCTGTAATAGAATCATGACTTTTTCTTCCTGAACCGGATTCACCCAGAACCGCAGACGCCTCACATTAGATTGAATCTGAAGTGCTGTGAGTGGCTTTTAAAGTAGGAGCTCAGCATTTGCTAAGAGTCTATGACCCAAAAGATATTGGTGTTTTCAAGAGCTAGGCCAACTCGTTAGCATAATTATGACGTCACTGCACGTCACTAAACAACCTTGCTTCCCTGGATGATGAATTACACAACCTCTGAGGATGGCATTGTACTAAATCACTTTACAAGCTGAAACCAAGATTAGAGGAAAGTAATGTGTGAATTTTGGCCCATCTCTACTTACCTTCTCTCTCCCCTCTCGTATCTTCTAGTTAATTTCTCACCTTTCCTCGGTCTCTCTCTCCTTCCGTACCAACCTACCACTTACTTTCTCTCTTCCCGCCCTTTCCAAAGGGTCCCCCCACCCTGTATAACCTCCCCTTCCCTCTTCCTTCTACCTCTTAATTTCTTACTCTCCTGGTCCTCTGTTATCTGTCCCTACAATCTATTACTCTGTGATGAACACAGTGAGTGTGCGTGCTCCCTTTTCCTAGAAGAGAGGACAGGGGTGGCGTGCACCAGTACTTTAAACCGGTGGGGGATCTCATCATGGACTCCTTCATGTACGCTCACTAGGACGGCCAGCTACTACATACAAGCATATTCAAATTGACTTGTTTCTGTGAAAGCGGTCAAAATTTATCAAAGGCCCTACGTTTGGACTCTCTCGTACAAAAGAACTTGGAAGTGCATCTTCTATCTTAAAGACATGGCAGCGATTTTTTAGAATAGACCGTATGACACCAGAGACTGTTACATTTATCTGCCTTGAAAAAGTCAAGAGTGACGAAACACGGGTTGGCTGATGTTTCTCTGGAGGCGTAGTTTCCTCGGAATAAACCAACTTTGAATGGAAACTGGATCGTATTCTTTTTGGGAATTACTTATTGCCTGGACTTTTATATACCAACTGTGTTGTAAAAATATTACAAGAATATATGATCAACATCAAGCAAGTGATTGTATGTACAAGTATCCGCTACTGTTGTGGATCAGGCAACTTTTTAAGAGAGTGCTGGGTGCAGTTCCTTTATATACGTAGAGGGCACATCGGGGTCTGTACAAGAGTTAATTAAATTCCTCCATGTGCCCCAACTTCATGCTAGGGGCAGCTGCTCCGTAATGGCGGAGGAGCGTCTCCCGACTGGTCAGAATCCATCAATGATATTACAACAAATATCATTTTATTATTGTGTGAGGGGCTCTAGCTGACCATACACGCGTGCTGGGGGTGGGGCGTGGCGGGGCCATAACAGGCAGTCCGCACGTAAGTTTGTCCAGCCGTCTCTGGTTGGCCAAACAGACATGCACACTGCTGTTTCTCCAACTCAGCTGTTTTCACAGCCGGGTTGCAGAAAAGCCGCAGGCTCCCAGGCAGTGTCTGAGCGGCAGAGCAGGTCACTCAGACCAATCATGTCACTGCTCTCATAGCATGAGCACAGAGTCTGGATTGGCTGGGCAGCCTGTGCCTTCCCATAGACTGCTGGGTAGTGAAGCACTGAGGTGGCTGCCGGCGTCGGAGTAGCGAGAGGAAAGTTCCTTTTTAATATTTTATTTTTACCCTTAATCCCCCCACCCATCCTCCCTCACCTCCTCCTCCCCCCCCTTGCCCATACTCACCCTTCTGCCCCCCCACTTTCGTTGTGTGACGGCTGCCACTGCTTCCTGATTAGGTGTCAACGAGAGACAAGCATGAATACTGCTAAGGGAAAGGGCTGAGAGTGCTGTTGTATGCCCTGAAGCAGTCCAACTACCCCCTCCCTCTACTTCAAGCTCTTGTCCCAAAACGGAACAAAATGTAAAAAAAAAAAAGAAATATGCATGATGGTAGCGGGAAGACAGAGAAACAAATGAGAGTCAATCAAGAATCATTGTGTCGTACACACCCGAAATATTACAAGGTGCAGGGAAGTCTCTCGCACCAGTTTCTTGTCTTATTTTACACAGCCTCTCCTCGTGCTGGGCATAGGTAGAAGCTGTTTACTTGCAAAAGAACTTACAGGGCTTAAATCCCGCCCATTGCGTACCATTGGATTAGAGGCTTTTTGTCACTCATTTTCTTGCTTCTTATTCAATGGCTTTTCTTGTCTCTGCTTGTCCATTTTGTGTTTGTCCAGCCTTTTGTAAATAGCCTCTGTGCCTGAATGTCTTCTAGCCTGCCTCTTTTCACTTAGAGAACTACTATTTTTCTTTTTGCATAAGCACTCTGAGAGTGAATGTGTTTTCCATCTACCTCCCTCGTTTGTTCCTCCCCCCTTCCCCACCTCTATTGCTTCCCCCAAATCCTCTTTTTGTGTGCGGGGTGGTTGATTCTCTGTAGTTCCTATTCTCGTCCCTCCCCAAAAGGCCTGCTGTGGTACACTTAATGACAGTGCTTGGGGCTCTTACTCCCTCCTATACATTTTCCACTGTATCCTTGACCTGCTCCCACAACATAAGCAAATTGTAAATTAAACCTATCGCTGTGCAGTTATGGCCTGGCCTAAGGGCTATGGCAAAAGAATTTGAATCAGATTAGAATTTGTATTCTTACAGAGGAGTGTTGCCTTTTAGCTTTATGTGAAAAAAGCACTTTCATCCTACAAAAACAAATAAGAGTATATGCTGGCTTTTAGGTTTTAGTGAAGATTTACGTTTAATTTAAACAAAAACAAGATCAATCTCAGGCACGTCTCCAACATAATTATCAGCTCAGTTAAAAAGAATTAATTGAATGCCCCCATAAAGCCAGGGTAAAGTGTTTTTAAAAAAATCATATTACCCGGTTACATTTGACTTTTTTTGTGGCAGAGTTTGGTTTGATCTTGTTTCTGTACCTTGATTTAATGCAGGGGAGGAGCTCAGAGCATGGCCTGCCTCCCAATTTCCATTTGAGTGTAAGCTCTCACTGTAATTGTCATTGTTGTTCTAGATCAGTGTTCCAAGGGCAGAGCAGCCTGTGTATGTTTGGAGGGGGTTGGAGAACAAAGCCGTCAAACTTATGAAGGCATTCTTTCTTGCACAAAATGTTGAATTATTTATTATCGCCTTGAATGTTGAATTTAATTAAAAACAAAGTGAGATGATATTTTTCTGTTAAAAATATCCTTTTCGGGGGCGTGGTCTGGCGTCAGCCAAGATGGCGGCGTAATCTTCTCGCTCCGTCCCGGCTCTCGCCCGCAAGATCCGACACTGATCCGGCTGCCGGAAGGAGGAGACGACCGGCGTTGTGTTCCTGTATTTATCCTGAGGTGGTGCAGCGGGTCGTGAGTGGAGTCGCGAGACTTTTCCGGCGGCTGTGGAGAGGCTCCCGGATGGCGAGGGGGCGGAGTCGCACTGGAGCGCTAACTGCCTGTGGTGCGCTCGGCCCGGGATCTCTGCCACGCGAGATCCGCTGCCTGGGGCCTGCAACCATTACACTGCCCAAATCCCTGCTAATCGGAGTGCAGTACCTCAGCAAATACTGACTCCAGTTGCCGTGGCTGTCCCCAATCCATGGGACTTCACAACTGCTGAGCAGCACACCGCGGCGGAGCATCCCGGAGTCTGCGCTGCCGGTGGACTACCGGGGTTGAGCTCCCCAGGGTCTTCCATCTGCCTGGGTGAGCTCGCTGGTGGCTCCTACGCTACGCTGGTGCGGCCCGCATTTGTGGACAGAGCGTTGGTGACCAGCGAGGGGGCCCACCCTGCGTGATTCACCGGGACTGCGCTGGCATCTGTGGGCCCCCCCCTGTTGTATCCCCTGACAACATTGGGGGCGGACAGTCCGGCCTTCAGGGGGTGTAATCCAGGACTTCTACTACAGCGGCCTGCCAAGTGGGGCCATAGGTGGCCGATGCGTCTGGGGCGCGGCTCCCTGGAAAGTGTACTATTAGTGTTGGAGACCCCACGTCGTGCCACTGCAGAGTGCTAGTACGTGCCCATATGTCTACGCCATGACACATCATTGAGGTGAGGCCTGCCAAGTGGGAGAAATAGAGGGTCTACCCTTGACTGTCCAAGAGTTCTTGCCGGCTTTGTACATCGCAGGCGACGACGAGGGTTCAGCGCTTGGGAGAAATAGTGATTATACCTGGGCTACAGTGTGTGGAAGGGGATGGGTCCTGAGAGGCGATGATCTATCGGGCGTGGGGTGCGGCTCTTCCACCTGAGTGTCCCCTTTGCAAATCCCAGCTTGAGCATACTGTGGAGCCCACCTGTGCCGCATGCCCGTTGTGTGGAGTGTATCGAAGCCAGAGACACGGGACTGATTGCGTCTGACAGACAGGCCTAAGACGCTCCAGGGGTGGCACGCAGCTGGCTGGTGTGGTGGTGAAGGGGTCCTTGTTCCCTGATAGCGCGCAGTTGATCATGACCAAGCTGAAGGGGGCCCCCGCTGCTGTGCAGATGAATAAGTTGGACAAGTATGCTGTTCCACGCCAGCTAGCGCACGAGGAAGGCGCGACGGGGGAGAAAATGGCCGGGGAAGAGCCGTCCCTTGGCTCAATTATGTCGGCAATTCATTCATTGGAGGCGACCTTAGAGACCAAAATTGATAAGGTCACCATTGAAATGAACTTAATGAGGGCGGACATGCGGAAAACCTCAGAGAGAGTCACGGCGACGGAAGAAAATGTAGGGGAGCTCCAATCTGCGACGCGTAAGCAGGAGGAACACGTACAGAAACTGGCGCATCAACACAAGCTGATGGCACTGAGGCTGGATGACCAAGAAGGGAGGGCCCGCCGCAATAACATCAGGGTAGTGGGAGTGCCGGAGGAGGCGGAGTGCCCATCCATAGATCTTTTTATTGAAGATCTTATTCTGAACCACCTTAAGCCTAAGAGACTGTCTACCTTCTTCACTGTGGAGAGAGCGCACAGGGCCCCGATCCCAAAGCCAAAACCTGGGACTCCTCCTCGGACGAGCATTGTGCGCGTCCTCAATTTTAGAGACCAGGATGCCATTCTGCAGACGGCTAGAGTGCGTAGAGCCCTACCCTTTGAGAACTTGACAGTGAGGTTTTTTCCGGACTTCACGCTGAGAGTGCAGCAGGAGCGGTGTACGTTCGATGGGATGAAACGAGCCCTTCGAGAGAAAGGGATAAAATATAGGATGTTTTTTCCCGGCCAAGCTTAAAGTAATTGACAATGACAAATCGTTGTTCTTCATATCAACTGCGGAGGTTCAACAATGGCTGGATGGGGGCTCCCATCGTTCGTTCAATCGTCGCACTGAAGGGGACTGGCGCGGGAGTCGCTTCCGAACTCTTGAATCTCCACCTAGGCGCAGAGAAGGAGAAAGGTCTGTATCCAGATCCAGGAGCTCCCAGACTGGAAGCCCTATGATCGACGCTCGATCACTGGGGAAGTAAGAGTCTGGACTCACTGTTGATTACAGTTGTATACCTTAAGGACCCTGGGTGCTTGTCCTTCATGCCTGCTGTTGGATTTTATGATCCTGGGGGGCGGTAGACTGGGGCACGTCCGGATGGGACAATGCAGTATATGTTCCGGCGATATGAGGTGTGGGTGGGTGGGGCAGGAGGCCCGGCAGGGGGCATTGTCTAGTGGTGGTGTCAGACAGCCCTACTTTAATTTCTGGTTACTGGGGCGACAGGCGCTCTGCTATTGGGGATGTGGGTAGTTTCAGACCTACAGGGCAGGGTTGCAGGGTAGGGGGACATTGTTAGGGGTGTTTCTATTTTGTGCATGGTTCACTGTTTGATTTCTGCTTCAGATGTAATGCTGCAATATCTGTGTCAGATGACAATCTTCTACGGGTTAGGTCCTGCTGCGCGTAGGGGGGGGTCTCTCTTGCCTGGGTGGAGGGAAGGGTGGGCGTTACCTGACCACATGGCCACACGACCTAACAAGACACTGAATATCCTCTCCTGGAACGTTAATGGCCTGGGGGACCAAATTAAAGGTACGATGGTTCTTCAGTATTTGCGCAGGTACTCCCCAGATATTGTCCTACTCCAGGAGACGCACCTTCGGGGGAATAAGTACTTGGCTCTTAATAGGTATGGTTATACATGACAGGCCCACGCTGGCTTCACGTCAGGGTTCAGGGGCACGGCAATACTCATCAAAAATGTGATCCCTCTTCTGATACAGCGCACATGGTGCGACCAATTGGGTCGCTATGCGGCCCTGTCAGGAACTTGGGAGGGGCAGGTGGTGAATATATGTTCAGTGTACATTCCCCCGCGACTACACGACATCACGTTCCCTGCTCTCAGCCAGCTTCTACTGGAGTTCCCGTCCGGATTATTGCTCTTGGGGGAGACATGAATGATACCCTTGTGCCTGAAATGGATAGGGAAAATCTCACCTCTTGGGTAAAGGGGCCCCGTCCACTGTCTTCCTTTGCCCGGGCCATGGGACTGGTGGATCTCTGGAAATGTCACAACCCCAGATTCAGACATTATACTCATATTTCGGCGGCCAGTGGCAGCGGGGCTCGACTGGATTATATTTTCACGCACACTACCGCTGCGGGGCTCTTTCAGGGTGGGTGCCACAAGGCACGGGGTATCTCCGACCACTCACCGGTAGAGGTACAACTCCACGGGCCAGTTTGCGATTGGTCTCTTCCGCCAAGATTAGACCCCTTTATGTTTCGAGACCAGGAATTCCGGGAGCGTTTTGAGGAACGCACGGAGCTGTACTTTGCCGAAAATGTTGGTTCTGTTGGCTCCGCCAGTGTCCTTTGGGAAGCATACAAGGTGGTGGCAAGGTATTTTGTGCAGGCGGCGCGCGGTGCTCAACGCAAAGAAAACCATCGTCAGTGTGAGGAACTCGAACAGGAAATACTTGCCCTGGAGTGCACCATAACTGAGAAGTCTGGGGAGGTTGGGGGACTCAAGCACTCCCTTAAACTTAAAGAACGATCCCTACGAGATCTCGCGGATGACGCGGCCTGGGCGCATGCGATCGCCACACAGCGCAGAGTGTATGATCTGGGCGACAAAGCCAACAAACTGATTGCTTGGCTGGAACGAAGGGATAGGAGTCGTAATTGGGTGTCCGAGATTCGGTCTGAAGAGGGGACGCAGGGTGGTACAGGGGCTGCCTTAACGGAAATTTTCGCCAATTATTATGAAAATGTTTACCAATCCCAATCCGCATGGGCGGAGCCGGGATGCACTGAATTTCTTCACGACATTTCTCTTCCGACTCTAGGCTCGGAGGACCGGGAAGCGCTCGATTCCAATTTCCACTTGGAGGAAGTTGAGAATGCCATGAGAGACTTGCAATCGGGGAAGGCAGCGGGCCCGAACGGGCTCCCCACTTAAATGTTTAAATGTGTGGCGGGCAAGTTGGCTCCATACATGCTCGACATGTTTCAGGAAGCGTCCAAAGTGGGGCAACTTCCGGAAGACCTGAGAATGGCAACTATAGTCGTTCTTCCGAAAAAAGGAAAGTCGCACGACCTCTGTAGCTCCTACAGACCCATATCCCTCTTAAATTTCGAAGCTAAGGTTTTAGGCAAAATTATCACGAACCGGTTGGGCCCAGTTTTGCAATCCCTGATTCACCCGGACCAATCGGGCTTTATGCCTAAATCTGAGACTTTTATATGGAGTCATGTACATGACTCAAAGGCAACCAGATGTCCCAGCCGCTCTCCTCTCTCTAGACACGCGAATGGCGTTCGACAGCATTGAATGGATGTACCTTTTTGCTGTTTTGGGGAAGGTGGGCATCGGCCAGCGATTGCAGCAATGGATCCGATTGTTATACACTGCCCCGATGGCCAGAGTGCGGGTTAATGGGGTCATCTCCAGAGCCTTTGCATTGCACAGAGGGACACGTCAGGGGTGCCCATTGTCCGGGATGCTCTTCGCGCTGGAACTTGAGCTTTTGGCAGCATGGATTAGACAGGACCCGGTGGTGAAGGGGATCGATCTAGGGGGAGGGTGGGAAGAGCGTATTTCGCTTTATGCGGACGATATCCTTTACGCACACCGACCCCGCCAAACATTCCATTGGCTCATTCATATCATCAGATCCTTTGGTTCCTACTCTGGCTATCGTATCAACTGGGACAAGTCCCTGGTCTTCTCTCTAGCTGGAGACCCTCCGGTCCTGACGTCCGCATGTGCAGAGATTGCGTTCCAGGAAAAATTCAAATACCTAGGCATTTGGATCATTAAGACTGACGTGGAATTTACACAGCTGAATCTCCAGGTGCAGCTTTCCAGGCTGCGAGAGGACGCAGCGCATTGGAAGGGGCTCTCTATTTCCCTTATGGGACGGGCAGTCCTCTGCAAGATGATGGCCCTTCCGCGCTTATTGTATATCGTCCAAAATACTCCTTATGGCATCTCGGACTCCTTCTTTCAGGCGATCGACTCCGAGCTCCGCCTGTTACTGTGGGGGGGGGGGGAGGTAGTCCCAGGATTGCGCTCAAGAAACTACAGAAGGGGGTGTATGAAGGGGGGCTTGCGGTCCCGGATCTTAGGAAATACTGCTGGGCTGCCCATCTTATTAATGTTAACGGTTGGGTCTTCTCCCCACTTGAGGAACCAGCCTACAGAGTGGACAGGTTGGCATTGGGCCCGGGCAGTCACTTGAGGGAATTATATCGCAGGGGCGGGGGCTCCGCACATCTGCCACCACATACTAAAACGGTTGTTGATATTTGGCATAGAGCAACTAGAATGACGGGGTGGGAGCAGAAGCTCACTGAACAGACCCCACTATGGGAGGGGGACTTCCTGAAGGAAGTGCACAGACTGCGGGGTTTCCGGAAGTGGAGCCTCATAGGTATTGATGTGCTTGGGGACGTATGGAAAGGCGGGAAAATGGTAACTTTTGAGAGTTTGCATGAGGGTCTCCAGGTGGGTGAAGAGGAATTCCTCCATTACCGTCAGTTGCGTTCGGCGCTTCACTGCCACGTGAAAGAAGGGTTGGTGCTTCCAGAATATTCCCCATTGGAGGATAGGCTTCTTTTAGACCCCATGATTCTGAAGGCGGTGTCGCTAACGTATAAAAAACTTATAAACAATACTCCGGACTGTCTGGGTCCTTTGCGGGAGGCCTGGGAAACAGATGTGGGCCTCCTGGAAGATGATGATTGGGCGGAGGCCCTCCAGTGCCCTAGGGAAATAGCCATCAGAGCGCGCTTTTGACTGGTCCAGCTTCGCATCCTTCACAGATCATACGCCTCGAGAATGGTGCAGGTGCATATTAGGGGTGGAAGCTCTGAGGAATGCGCCAGGGGATGTGGCGAGAGGGGGTCGTTCTTTCATATCCTGTGGGCCTGCCCCAAGCTTCAGAAATACTGGAAGGGCATTGCCCGTGTGATGGAGGCAGTGGTGGGTGTGTAGGTCCCGCTAGAGCCCCGATGGCACATCCTTGGCGTCACTGGTGAGCTCACGTGGCCGAAGTGGTCCAAATTATGGCTAGCGTTGGCAGGGGGGGTTGCTAAGAGGAACATTGCGTGTGCATGGGGAGCGACTGAATCTCCGACAGTGGCTGCATGGCTATGCGACATGGACTGGTGTCATGGTGCAGAGCGGGTGGTATATCAAAGCTGGGGATGCCCTCGCAAGTGGGAGAAAATATGGGGGCCATGGACATTGTATAGGGGTCTGTGAGGGATTCACTGGATACATTGATAGGCTTCCTGGCTGGGTTTAGTGACGTATATTAATGGGGGGTGGGGGGATCCACGTCCATTTTCCCTGTAAGCTAATGTGTTATACTGCCTGAATATTGTCAAGTCTGGGAAAAGCTTTCTATAAGTGTACTGTTAATTGCTTATATCTGAAGCTTGTTTCTTTGATTTAATAAAAAGAATGTTACTTTACTCTTGGTACACAAAATTCCCATAATTATGCGATTTCACATCATTCTATGCAATTCTGGGTAAACCTTTACTGTGAACATGCCACTTTCTGTAAAAATGTACTGCAATCGCACAGGAAAACAGAACAAGAGCAGCGGTTTGCAATGCTTTTTTGCACTTTTTGCACACAAAATGATGCGAGGATGCATTTCGTGCTAACAAATAGCACATCATGAACTTGCATTTTATATCACTTCGCCAAAATTTCATATAATTACACGAATTTCTCACATCCCTATCCCCAGCTTCCAACAGACATGTTGTATAACGCGTAAACACTGTTTGCAAAACGGTTAGCCTATGGCTGTTGTAGAAACTCATCAACACGGTTTTTCAAGCCCATTTTAACAACACAACCAAAATAGAAGCCTTCAGAAGATGCCCTTCTGCATACAAACGTTCCAACATTTCATAGATAATGATATACATATACATATATATATATATATATATATATATATATATATATATATATTCACTGAAAAAACCATAGGTTTTAGGGACAGTTATAGTTAGTTGGACATTTTACTCGTACAAAACCCGTGAAATTCCCCCGTTATAGTTAGTTCAGCTAACTATAACTCGCGCCCGCAATGCACTGCTGATGACGTCACATATTACATCACTCATGACATGGTCAGTGACATCACTGATGACATCACTGATGACATCTCAAATGACATCACTGATGACATCATCCAGTGACTGTGTGTTTCTGTAAAGTTTAAATATTTTTAATATATATAGGAAAAGACGTATTGAAGAATGAGTGGGTGTGTAAGTGTCTGTATGGATGATTTAGTAGGTGCGTGACTGACTCTATAAGTGAGTGATTTAACGTATCTTACTGAATGCATGGGTTAGTGACTAAACTGGGTGAATGTCTGTATCCGTCTGTCTGTTGCTGTGTAAGTGGCTGCATGGGTTTGTGAATAGCTACATGAGTGTCTATAAGAGTTATTGATTTGTTGTCTGAGTATCTGTATGGGTGCCTGAGTGTTTGTGTGGATGGGGTGTGTGCGACTGTGCATAGATGTGTGAGTGGGTGATTCACTGGGTGCATGGTTTCAAGAGTGCATCTGTGATAGACTGTATGGGTGGGTAAGTGTGTGTAAGAGTGTGTTAGTGAGTGAATGTATGTCCCAGTGGTACATGTGTGAGTAACTACATATGTGAAAGGCAGTATATATGTGTTGGAGTATATAAATAGCTATAAGCTGAGAGTGAGTGATTGTGATAGTGGCTGTATGGATGAGTGTGTGCTTGTATCAGTGATTATATAAGAGCGTAACAATGTGCTAGTATTTGTATGATTAAGTGAGCTGGTGTGTGTATAACTGTATAGGTGAGTAAATGGCAGTGTGTTTAATTATTTGCATGACTGACTAGGTGTGTGAGTACCTCTATGGATGAGTGGCGGTGTTTGAGTGTCTATATAGGAGTAAGAGTGCATATGATAGTCCTGTACTGAGTGACCATAAGTATGAGTGACTGTACGGGTGAGTGAGTGGATGTGTGTGTGTAGACCTAAGAATCAGTGAGTGGGTATGTAGTTATTGGTGTTGGAGTGTCTATGGTTTTGCGAATGGCAGTCTGTAATTTAGATTGGGTGTATCAAAGGTTATATTAGGGTGTGAAGAGCTGCATCAGATTATCACGTGGATGATGTCATCAGTGATGTCATTTGAGATGTCATCAGTGATGTCATCAGTGATGTCACTGACCATGTCATGAGTGATGTAATATGTGACGTTATCAGCAGTGCATTGCAGGGCGCGAGTTATAGTTAGCTGAACTAACTATAACGGGGGAATTTCACGGGTTTTGTACGAGTAAAATGTCCAACTAACTATAACTGTCCCTAAAACCTATGGTTTTTTCAGTGAATTTCAAAGGTTTTTTAAATGCTAATTTCTAACTATAACATATCTGAAACCTATGGTTTTTTCAGTGAATTTCAAAGGTTTTTTAAATGCTAATTCCTAACTATAACATGTCTGAAACCTACGGTTTTTTCAGTGAATTTCAAAGGTTTTGTAAATGACAATTTTTAAATGTATTAATTGTTATATTAATTTTTTTCATACTGATTTACTACATTTTTAGAAACAATTTTTTTTTACATATTTTATTTTTTAAATTACATTGTAATTACATTATACATTACATTACAAAAAATACTTTCTCAGAATGAATTACTTTAGTTTAAATACTTTGCCCATAGGCAATAGACTTTTAAGTACAGTAGTTACAGTTGTTGCAATGGGCAACACATTTTCAAACACAATGCAACATTCAGCTCAATGTGAATTTCTAGTTAAATGCAATTAGTTACTTTATGGATTACTTTTCTAACCACAGGACTGGATCCTAGATTCAGTCCAGGTACATCTCCTGTAAACAGTTGAGTAAAAGCGTTTTGGTTACAGTCGTGATTTTTAAGGAATATTATTGTATTTTAAAAGTTGACACTTAGAAACTTTTTCTCATAGAATCACCAATGTTATCCTATGGAAGGAAATTCACTTAGCAGGTAAAAACTGTTATCGTTACTTTTTCTTACTCAGTGTTGGATCCTGGATCCAGCACTGGTGCATCTCCTGTAAACAGTTGAAAGAATGCGTTTAAGTCATACAGGCGATTTTTAAGGAATATTTGTAGTTTGTGAAAATCGACACTTTGAAACTTTTCTGCTGAAAACCAGACAATGGATTCCTATGGAAGAAAATATAAGTTACTGGTAAGTCACGGTTAAAATTACTTTTCAGGGTCAGTGCTGGGCTAAAAGATGCAGCACTGGGTTCTCTCCTGATAACAGGTGAGTAAATTGGAATTCGTACTTTGGTTGATTTTAGAGGAATATTATAAAGTTCCAAAACTCCACACTTAGAAGAATTTCCAAGTGAAACCAGTCAATGTTAGCCTATGGAAGGAAATTCAAGTTACTGGTAAGTACGGTTAAAATTACTTTTCAGGACCAGTACTGGGCTGAAAGATACAGCACTGAGGTCTCTCCTGATAACAGGTGAGTAAATCGGAATTCGTATTTCGGCTGATTTTAGAGGAATATTTTAAAGTTCCAAAACTCCACACTTAGAAGAATTTCCAAGTGAAACCAGTCAATGTTAGCCTATGAAGGAAATTCAAGTTACCGGTAAGTACGGTTAAAATTACTTTTCAGGACCAGTACTGGGCTGAAAGATGCAGCACTGAGGTCTCTCCTGATAACAGGTGAGTAAATCGGAATTCGTAGTAAGGCATATTTTAGAGGAATATTTGCACAATGGTGAAGGGAGGGGGAGGGGGCGGGGCCTGAGGTGACATCTGTGCAAACGCGCCCCGTGGCGCGTTTTAAGTTGGGGATTAAGTCCCCTTGAATCATGAGGTTCCCTAGGGGCCAACTAGCCCACCATGAACCTCCAGTATGCGCCAGGGGGCTGCGTTGCAGAGACGTGTAGAGAGGCCACACCCCTTTTTACACCTCTCTGCAGCTTTGTGCAGTTTAGGGAGAAGTGCTCTATCTTCTCCCTAAACTGCACAAAATCCCCCAGGGAGGCCGATTGTCTCTTCGATCGGTTCTTTATTGGAGGACACCTCAAGATACATTGATCACTATTTAAGACCTTTTGTGGTAGGTTTACCTGCATATATAAAGGATACAACACATTTTTTGACAGTAATTGATGGAATTCAGTGGGAAGAAAACTACACACTAGTTACGTTGGATGTGAGTAGCTTATATACAAGCATTAAACATGATTTGGGCCTGAAAGCAATCAGGCATTTCTTAAAAATGAGGTCAATTTCTTTACTGTTCCATTCTGAAATGCTTTTGGATATAATTTATTATTGTTTGAGCAATAATTTTTTTATTTTTGACAATGCAGTTTACCGTCAGTCGCAGGGCACAGCGATGGGCACCTGCTTCGCCCCCAGCTATGCTAATTTATTCATGGGCTGGTGGGAGGAGCAGGTCTCCACACAGTTGGTGGAATTTGATAACTGTGTCCTGTGGCTGCGGTACATTGATGATATTTTTTGTATTTGGAAGGGAGATGTGGATTCTGCTAAAAGATTTGTAGCTAAATTGAATGATAATTCATGTAATTTGATTTTTACTGAACATGTGAGCAAAACCACAATTGAATTTTTAGATGTGCAGATCAATGTAACTAATGACACACTGGTAACAAAATTGTTTAGGAAAGCCACGTCAGGCAACAGTTTATTGAGTGCTAAGAGCGCACATCCATCCAGCCTGGTTCAGAGTATCCCCTATGGGGAGCTACTACGTGCTAAGCGTAATTGTAGCACAATAGAGGCTTATGAATCAGAAAAAGATGCTATGACCCAGAGGTTTTTAGAGAGAGGCTATAGTCAAAAATCCATTATCAATGCAGCTGAGAAGGTAGAAAAATATAGCAGGAATGAACTACTTCATCCACAGAGACAAGATGATAATTCAGAGACCATAAGATTTATAACAACGTTCTCATCCCAGGCACCAGAAATCCGCAAAATCTTAAACAAACACTGGCATGTCCTCAGAACAGATGATAACTTAAATAAGTGTTTGAAGAATAATCCCCAGATCACTTTTAAGAAAAGTCGATCTTTAAGGGATGAGCTCAGTTACAACTTGATAACACGTGATGAAAGCAGTAGGAATACCAGTAAATCTGGTTTTCGGTGTTGCAAGAATTGCAAAGCTTGCAGCAACAGTAAAGATTGTGTCAGCTTTGGTATACCTAACTCACAGCGAGAATTTGTGATTAGAAAACCCCTCACATGTAACACTACTTACTGTGTTTATGCTCTCTTTTGTCCCTGTAATAAAATATATAGGGAGCATGATACATCGTGCGAAAAAGAGTTTTAGAGCATGTACGTGCTATCAGACATAATAACAAACTGTATCCAGTAGCACGCCACTTTCATGACTGTCATTTCCAGGATGAAAGATTATTACAGATGGTTGTGATTGATGGTATATCAATGAGTATCAGGGAGGCAACAGAGAGTTGGAACTTCGCAAACTGGAGTCAAAATACATTATTGACTTCGGTACACTGGTCCCGCAAGGGTTGAACTCCAGCGAAGAACTGGCAGTTCATTTACATTATTAGGGATTGTTTGTGGTTTCTTTTCAAGAGGCATTGATTTTAACTTTTAACTTTTCATATTTTTACACAGATGCTGGTTCTCTATGTTATGGTTGTGCAGAACTTTGGGTCGTTGAGCTAAGCAAGACATCTATTGTGTCAATATGAGACAGAGGAAGATTGTTTGGACACTGGTGGAATATTGCTAGTTGATTGGGGTATTCACATATTTGTGGTACTGTGATTAGCCCACTAGGGCTTTGCTTCACCTTTTCGGGATATTGGTCATATTACATTATTGTAAATTAAGATTATAGCTTATTCTCTGTTACAACTAGTTATGTGCACTATTTGCAATTGACTATTAGTTGCATACTAGCTATTCATTTAGAGAGATAACGCCCACTGGGGCGATATCCCTAATAATTTGGATATGTGAATATTTACATGTGTCTGACACCTCCTATGTTCCTTTAATGTTTTTTATTCTTGCAATTACTGTGATAATAATATGTATTTAATCTATAAAGGATATAAGCACTATAGATTATTGTGCTTTGAAATACTAGTCCGAAATGACCGCTATGTTCGTGACAACAAACACACTGGTTGAGGTTTAGTCTGTTTTCACTGTTTTTGTAATTGTTTATAATGAAATTGATGCTGAATGCATTCATGACCGTGATCAAGGCGGAATGCCGAAACGCGTCTTTATGTGTCATTAAAGCTTGTTATTCAAGTCTGTTGGAGTGTCCGTGAATTTTCTACGTACTTGTGGAGATTGGAGGATATATATATATATATATATATATATATATATATATATATATATATATATATATATATATATAAAATCACACAGGGAAAATAGAGTTTCAGCACGGCACTGTTTCTCAGATCCCCATTTCCCTCATTGGTAATAGTCCATATGGTCCACTTTAGTTCATGTTCTGAGAAGGACACACGTAGCAATGAGAAAGTCCATATATAGTCTTTATTTCAAACGCTTCTCTTCGTTTCAAAGACCACTGGATGGTTTGCCTCGATGTGGAAAGTCTCTATATGAGTATTCGACACAATGATGGTCTCAGAGCCTGTCAGGACTTTCTCAAAACAAAAAATGTGGAATTTTTGGAACATACTAGGATGATTTTGCAAATGATCGAAATATGCTTAACAGAAAATGTTTTCATGTTCAATGGCAACTGGTACAAACAGATACAGGGCACTTCCATGGGCACCTGCTTTGCTCCCAGCTATGCCAACCTCACGGTGGGCTGGTGGGAGAAGCAGGTGCTGTGGGGTGAGGAAATGGAACCCTGGACACGAAGGGTCAATTTATGGCTCAGATATATAGATGACATTTTCTTTGTGTGGGAGGGAGGAGAATGTGATCTCTTGACATTTGTAACCGAACTGAATAACAACAATCTCAACTTAAGATTCACGATGCAACACAGTCAAACATCTGTTGAATTTCTTGATCTCGAAGTCAAAGTACACGAAGGGATTTTGTCAACTGATCTCCATAGAAAGCAGACAGCAGGAAACTCCATCCTGCACGCAGCTAGCTGCCATCCTCCTAATTTTAGATGGAGCATCCCCTATGGGGAATTTCTCTGAGCAAAGCGTAACTGCAGCTCGGAGGCTGCCTATGAGAGAACCAACAAGCATTGGCATAGCCAATAGGTCTTGCCTTTGGGACCTTATAAGTATTTAATTATGCAGCACAATATCCTTGGTGCAACATCAACTGTTGCATGGCTAAACACTTATAATGTCCCAAAGGCGAGACCTATTGGCTATGCCAATGCTTGTTAGGCATGTCTGCAGCACAAGCACATGCTATTGAGGGCAGATTCCTCCCCTGCTGTTCCCTCCTGACGCCCGAGGAATGGCCCCCACAATAGATGGAGACGTAGGGGACGAGCGCAAGCTGTTAGGCTTCCCTTGAGCTTAGCAACTCATCTCATGCGTGCTTAGAAAGTGGCATTGCTCAACCAGAGACGGCAGTCTGGAATTTCCGTTTGCTCATTGATATGTGAAAGGCTGATATAAAATGGAGACTAAATAAAAAAAGAGCCTTGTATATAATATTACATTTTTTTAACGATTACGTGAGACAGGTAGGTGGATGCAATATTGTATGCATGCATATTTTCATTATAGAAAATCCTTGTATTTTGTTCATACTATTTTCATTTGAAGGAATTTAACGTAAGGCAGTAAGATTCTTCATGAATCATTCACTGGGTTCTGATATTTTGTTGTTTTACGTGTTTTAAAGTATTTTATGACATTCCTCGTAAGTCTTCTGTTTTTTGTCAAACTGTAGTTCACCGCAAGCATTGCTGTGTGAGACGTCATTGTGGAAGTGACAATCGCATATTTTTCAACTGGATGAATTTTTCGAAAATTGTGCAGCGGTGGGACCTAGCCTGTGGTACCTAAACTGGTAGGAAGAGGGTGTGCCCTGTGGCCCAGTGCAGTGGGACCCACCCTTGAGCTAGGGAACGATGCGCCCTGGGGCCCGGCCAAGTTGAGAGAAGACGAACGTATTATGGAAGAATGTTAATTAGGGACTAGGAGGCCCTCTCCCAAACTTAAAGAGGTTACGTGTCTGAACAATTAGAAGACTCACTGATCAGCCTCATTAATATGGCAAGCAAGAAATGCAGGAAGAGAAGTCCCTCTAAATTACAGAAGACACTTTTCGTCTTCAAACCCTGCAGAGAACATTGTTGTCACACCCCCAGTCATTCTGGAAGGGATCCCACCCCAGAACTGGGCATTCAGAAACTGTGGGGACGCGAATCTCTCCGGAGGAACGCCCACTTTTTTAGCATCACTGCTTCCAAGCAAAAGCCCAGATTAATGACATGATCTAAATGCGGTGTCTCTTTAAACTGTGACTTTGTCAGCCGAGAACAAACGTCTCTGAGAGATGTTCAATAATCACAGATGTTCTTCGCCCTGTCTGGCGCTGGCTGAGGTTATGTAGTGAACTCCACATGCTTTGAAATAAAAAACAACAGAAAGGAGAGGGAAAGGCTGCCAGAGATTCCTGCAGGCCCCACCCCCATCCCTCCTCGGGACTGCGAGGAGCTCACCCAAGAACGAAGGGGAACGAGACAAAAGCTGGCGCTGCTGGGCGAGAGGGAAGCAGGAGGCTGAGCCGAGCATGCATCAGTTCGGGTCCTAGCTCCTCGAGGTGATGCTAACTGGTCCCGACGCTGCATCATTAGAGTACATCACAGAGGGACTGAAAGAAGAGTATGTCAGAGAGGAGCTGGATGTAGAGCACGTCAGTGAGGGGCTGGATGTACACTGTCACTGAGGGGTTCTGTCACTGAGGGACTGAATGCAGAGTACGTCACTGAGGGACTGGAAGTAGAGTACATTAGTGGAGGGCTGGATGGAGTGTACGTCAGTGAGGGGCTGAATGTACATTATGTCACTGAATGTAGTGAGAATCCTGTGTGCATGTCACAGAGGGGCTGAATGTAGGGAGAGTTCTGGATGTATGTCAGTGAGGGGGTGAATGTAGCGAGAGTCCGGAGTGTATGTCACTGAGAGGCAAAATTCCGATAAGCTCGTTCACAGATACGCACGCAAAGGCGAATAGCCTCTGAAGGAAAACAAACCACACGCACGAGCGTGTGGTGAGCTTTCCAAAGCTCTTTTATACTGTTTACATAAAGTCTCGCCAGAGCAGCGCATGCGCGCTGCTACGGGCTCGACCTAAAAACTGAAGCATTAATCACAAGAGAGGAGCGGGGGCGAGCGAGCGCGGCAGACTGCTGAGCTGACCAGACGCTCTTGCGTCATGGCCTTTTGCCTGCGATTACCCGCATGGCCGGCATGTGTTTCCAATTATCGCGCCCGGGCACGATAATTGGAAACAGATGCCGGCCGTGCGGGTAACCGCAGGGAAAAGGCCATGACGCACGAGCGTCTGGTCAGCTTTCAAAAGCCCCTTACATAAAGTCTCGCAGTGCAGCGCTTGCGCGCTACTCGAGGCTCGACCTAAAAAGGATATGGTGAACAGGTTCAGACATAGAGGTTATCCAACCAAGATGTTACGCAAGGGAGTGATCAGAGCAGATAACACCAAGAGAGAAGAAGCTCTGTTTAAACCTACTAAACAGAGAACAGTGAACACTGTTAATACCCCAGTAAGACTTATCACCACTTTCAGCACGCAGGCTAAAGAGTTTAAGCTTATCCTAAAAAAACAGTGGGATATATTAACAAAAGACCCCATGTTGAAGGTGAAACTAGCGTCTTACCCGTCCATTGCGTACAGGAAGAACCCGTCTCTAGAGGACCTCCTAGTGAATAGGCATTTAAAACAACGTAAAACGAATTGGTTAGACCAGGGTGGAGGTTTCCGCAGATGCAAGAAATGTAAGGCCTGTAGCCACAGTGAAATTGTCAACACAGTGACATTGAACAGATCCAGAACACAATGGAAAATTCGTAAACCAATCTCATGTGGGACTGAGTTTGTTGTATATGTTGTATATGTTGTCCTTGCAACAAGTGGTATATTGGTTCCACCACGTTTCCAGTGAAAAAGCGTATTTTGGAGCACTTGAGGGCAATTAGCAACCATGATTTCTCCTACAGCACAGCAAAGCATTTCCATGAAGTCCACAACAGTGACTGGACACTAGGCAGGTTCTTCGGCCTTGACACCATACCTAAAAACCCTAGAGGAGGGAACCGTGTCCAATCACTACGAAGGCTAGAGTCTCGCCTCATTCTACAGGCAGGCAGTTTGTTCCCCAATGGATTGAATAATGATTAGGAGATGTACTCTCATTTATGAACTAAATGGCAATGAAAATTCTCCCCGGACCCATAAGTCTTGAATTCAGGAACTGTTAATAAAATGATTTTAATAATAATTTCTGTTGCACTATTCTGTACGGTGTTTTTATCTGCCCTTTTTCCCTCCTTCTTGTACTCAATTTTTGAATTGAATTAGACTAGATGATTTGCAACTGTACATTTTCCAATTACTGTTTAAGAATATGTCATGTAAATTACGTAGCATACTATATGTGGACATAATCTAGGAGGCACTATATTGAAACTTGAAGTTCAGGCTTCACAAATAGATGAGAATGTGAGAAATAGAAGGTGGACACGATATACAAGAATTGTAACCATGACTACTATAGTTTGAATTTGCCATTTCAATTCTAAATCATGTTTCTTATTTGTGTTTTCTTGACAGAAACCCGGGTATCAGGACATCACGGATTTAACCACTGTATTTCAGCTAAGAGCACGAAGTGTTAAGGAACAGAGGGGCATATTATCAACGGCCAGCGATAATTATCGCTGGCCGTGCTTAGCGATAGATTTCTTATCGCTGGCTATCTCCGGAACTTATCGCCCTGGTAGCGCGTTATTAACAACACGCTTCTCCAGGGCGATAAAAATTCCAGAGATAGCGAGGTTATCGCCGTTTTGCAGGGAACATCGCTGGTTTTCCAGCGATGTTCCCTGCAAACGGCGATAACTCTGCTGATACGACCCTGTGGTCGTATCAGCACAATCCACCCCTATGTTAGGGATGGCTAAGTCGGGATAATAGCAGACGTTAGATTTTGGCGAAACGGCCGTTTTCGCCAAAATCTAACGTCTGCTATCATCCTGTGGGCTGCCTTGTAAATATCGCAATGTGCACATCGGCGATATTTACAACATAGCCCATCTGGGGTACGCCAGTAACGCCCACCTTGCATCTCATTAGAGATGCAGGATGGGCGTTGGGGAAAGAGGCGATAGTGCAGGGATTCACGCGATAGCGTGACCTTGCTGATTAGGCGATAGAATTATCGCCGCTTTCCGTCCGAAAACGGACGCTAAAGCGGCGATAATTGACTATCGCCTGGTTGTTAATATGCCCCAGAGTTCTCCTGTTCCGCACTTCATTTGGGACTGAAAGGAAGGTACAAAAGTTAGCAGTTCATGAGCACATCCGGTTGGCCCAAATACGATTAATATTTTACTGACACTCGATTGAATCATGTAATAGTACACTTGTCCACCTGTCCCCACGAATAATCCTCTTCATTACTTAACTTAGGCGACACTGGGTACTATACCAGACACGCTGCAAGTATAGTATGAGTCCGTTTATTTAAACGCACCTCAGCCTCCAGCAAGGTACTTTATTCTAAAGTAGCCATTTAAACAGGCACTACTGGGAAATATTACAAACACATACGAGTAAGAAAATACATGACACAATAGGATATGTCATTAATATCCTTCTTATGAAAATAGTGTTTGCAAAATCATGAGATATTGTAAAAATGTCGAATCCAAGAGTCCAAGGAAAAGTAGCAAATTAATTAAATTACTGAATTTGTTTTCTTTACTTATCCATGCCATATGATTTATTTTGTACATGCACTCTTAATTTGTATTTGTGGTTCACATACATGTTTTCAGTGTAACACCGTACAGTCTGTTGTTTATTTTGTTTGCACGCTGCGTCGGCCGTAACATTTCACTATAACAGACCATGCACTTTGAACCTGGTCATGTGACCAAGACTTCGTAAGGAAGTCGAAACGCGTCTTTGTTTACTTGCCAGTAAAGATTTATTTTCTTCACCAAACCGGAGTGGCTCTAGCAATGAGAAAGTCCATATATAGTCTTTATTTCAAAAGTTTCTCTTCGTTTCAAACATTATTCCAAGTTTTCAATTTAATTACACAACTTCCACAGCCAAGCGAACACGTGTTTCGCGAATTTCTCGCTTCTTTAGGGCTTCCAATATTATGCGTCGAGCAGATCCTTCAAGATTACAATTTCTTATATACACAACCTGATCATCAACAATCTCATCTGTTATCTCTTCTAGGCTGTAGCCATGGTCAGTTTCATCTCCCGTTCGCTTTAGTTAGGTCAACCTTTCCATAGGAAGCTTGTTCTTTGTTTCGCTAATAACTATGCGGCCGTTTGACAAATATTCACAAAACTTTCCAAAAAAACCCAGTTCATCCCCCTTAGCTCCTTCCTGGAATTTTTCACCCCAATCTGTCAAGCATGGGCAAATAAAAAGAGGGGGGGGGTAAAAAAACATTGATTTATCGTGTTAATTCCTATAGGAAACTTCAGTCGCAGCTACAAAAAACGGTTGAATGGAATCACACCAAATTTAGTAAAAACTTTGAACTTTACTCAGAAGGCATGATTTTTGATTTGCTGTAATTCCGTTCATCTGTTTAATAAAAAAATTTAAGGAGGGGGGCAAGGTGAGTAGATTCTGACCACAAGGAAATGTGGAGGAAGGGGGGTCTCAAAGGCCTGTTTTTGAGGCTCTCAAAAGGAACACATAAAGAATGACAACAGATTTTAGTTACAGTATAAATCACATGTTGGTGGGACCATACTCATTTTAGGAATTGTGGTGTGTTCTAATGTGATTTCACCCCATGAAAAATGCTGATCCTCTGCTGGATATGATGAACCATATTTGAGTGAAAACTGTTTCTTTCATGATTTTATCATAGAGGTTATTGAAGGCGCTCCAGAAGCTAAAGTGAGAGCACATTTTCTGTAAATTCATACTATCTTCCTGAGCCATTTGAGAATAAAGCCTGATATTCTGAGTAAAACATGTAATCCCAACCACAGCAGCCGGTCTGTTGACTCCGAAGAGTTCTACTGCAGCTTCCCACAGTGTTCTAATGAACAACTAGAGCGCTGACAAAACTGTGGCACACCTAAAGCAATCTTCATGGATTCATGGTGGGTTTGTTTTGTCACAGAAATTATGATTATTGCTCATATAAACGGAAATTTGGACACATTTTCTGAGTGCTCATATATCTTTTTCATCCGTCAGTAAAACAATAAGGCATGCAGAATAAAATGTGCTTTCAACACCAGCAGCAGTGCCTGTTAACTTTCTAGTTCTCAACTGCAGTTTCCCAAAGTGTTCTAATGAAAAACCAGAGCGTCAACATTTTGCACTAGACAAAAGTGAGGCACTACTGAACACCATTTTGTTGGAACAGGAACTGTTCAATTTACAGCTTTTCGTGTACAGCAGGCTCGAATAAATGAGTATTGAGAAGTTAATACAGGCATGATACTGGAGGGTTAAAAATGTGAGGGGAGGTGCAGGTTTTCAGCAATTTGAGTAATACAGTATTTTTTAAAAGGGCCAAAATTAGCTAAAGAAAGAAAAATTTGCATAAGTACTGCAGCTCCTTTTCACAACTATTTACTCAACCTACCTATCTTCCCAGTCGCTTAACATCTACCTAGTTTTAAAACAGTGACATTTATGGTAGGACCAAGTGATCTGATTGGACGGCCACAACTTGAACAGACATATTGCGCCCAACAATACAGAAAATGGGGATTCGGTCCCCGTGTCCTGAAGTTGAATAAAAATAAGCAAATAAAGAGGCAGCGTAGTTATAACCTAACCCCCTGGTACTTCTGGGGACCGAGAGAGACCACCACCTTAGAGTTCAAAAATAATAATTTTAAAAATGTGCGCCGTAGGTAATGTGATACTCCTGTAGGACCCAGAAGTGGTACCATGGACTCCCACAGGAGCCGCCATACAAGCCGCACTTTCATGGTACCATGCAATCTTCAATAAGAGAAGATTGTATGGTCTCGCTGTACCATGCTTGTGAAGTTGTGCGGCGGTACCGCGGGAGCACTGCAGTATCAAGAAAAAAAAGAATGAATGAATGGGAAAAATGGTTGTAGGAGTCCGCAGGGGAGGCTGTCTGCTGGAGGTTGGTGACAGGGCTGGGGGACCAGCCATTGGCTGCCTGTGGGGTGTTGGGCGCACAGCCTGGGCGCAGGCCATGCCCTACGGCCAACTCTTCGCCAGAGGTTCAGCCCAACAGCTAACCCACCGCTGCACATGGCCAGAAGCTGTACTCAGTAGGGGAGTTGGGTGAATATGATAAAGAAAAAAAAGCAGAAATTCACTGAAAAAACTAAGTTTAAAGCAATGTCATAATTAGGTATGGTAATAAGATTTTAGCTTGCATTAAGTAAACCCTGGAAATTCATTGAAAAAAAACAAAGGCTAATGTGACATTATAGTGAGGTGTTGAAAGAACACAAAAACGTTTTAGAAGGTGGTCTGGCCACGCAGGAAGATGGCTGCCTGAAGAGTGAGCTCCGTCGCGGGATGGGCCCCTAACGGAATTAACTCACCTTTCAACATCTGCGGAGCTTCTTCTTCCTGTCCAGCTGCAGTCGGAAGACATGAGGACGGATTGGGGTCAGTTTCCTGGCGACTGGCGGTAACGGCTCTCCTGTACTTGAGCGTTAGCGGTGCTCTGCTTCACCCAGCGCGTCTCGCCTAACGCGCCTCCTCAGGCTGCGCCTCCTCTACCTCATGAAGCCGCGCCTTCTACGCTGACGGGAATTATGTATCTGCCCACGCCTGAGTCGCGCCTTCTTCACTCACTTGATGAAGCCGCACCTCCTCCAGGCAATTTACAATAGAGGTAAAGCTTTTCTACGCCGGCTGTATGACATTTATGAGGGCGCGCCCTTTTCCCTGGCAGGGCCGTTTCTCCTCACTTTGTTGCAACAGCGCCTTTGCCACCTTTAAGCCGTCAGGAATTGTGTACTTTATCCCCGCTTGGGCAGCGCCTCTTTAATCTATTGAAGTCGCACCTCCTCAAGTTAAACTGCAATTGAGGCTGCGCCTTCCACCGTTGTCTGCACGCCATACATGAGGTTGCGCCCTTTTCCCTGACAGTACTGGTCCTCCTCACTTTTGCCACAACCGCGCCTTCGCGCCATTCATACTAAAAGGAATTGTGTGTTTTGTTCCCACACGGGCTGCATCTCCTTAACCTAACGAAGCAGCGCCTCTTCAAACTGAACTGCAATAGAGGTAGCGCCTTCCATCGTTGATTAAACATCATTTATGAGGCCACGCCCTTCTTTTCCTGACAGGGCTGTCCCTCCTTATTTTTTCTACAACCGCATCTCTTCCTGCAATTAAGGAGGCCTCTCTTTTATTTATTGAAACAATGCTTTCTGTCATTATTGCAACAGCATATTTGTAAATTACTGAGATTGTCTTTTTTTATTTTAATCAAGACTGAGCTTCTCTTCTCACACAACTCACTGTGAATTGAAAATATACCATATCTTTCTTTCTGCTTTTATCATCATTATTAGGACAACCCTTTCAACATCCCCAGTATATAACAGCCTTGAACTTGTCTTTCTCTTTTTGTATATATGTTCTTTTCTAATGTATTAATACATGCAATTACACTGAGTTTGTGACCTTAGGAGAAGACAAGCAATGATTAATCTTCCACAAAGCTGTCCTTATCACACATTAGTGTCTGAAAGCTGAATTTAGGCTTTTATTTGAAAAACGTGTTATTATTTTCTGCATATATTGTCCAATAAGTTATTAGTTGTACTGTTTCTGCAAGCATATTTTTCATTTATTCTGTTGTCTTCTACAAGTTAATATATCGGTAACAAGTTTCAATACTTTTGTCATCCATCATCTCGCACGTTTACTTCACCACATTGGCAACAGTCTCACGTTTACCAACTTCATCTCAGCATCTTCAAAGTGACTACATATAACTATCTCACAACGCGGAACGGCGTCTTCACGCTTCTTCAGAGTTTCCATCAAACGTAACTCCCAAATGTCTACTACCAAACACGGAAGCAAGACTCCTAAACAACTTCTATTCGCAGAAGCTCTCAAACAGCCCAACAACATGCCAACAAACGGTAACACATCCTCTCCATCCAACTTGCCTCAAAATTCACCTCCTATTACTGGGCATGCATCTGCGGAGACCATGCAGCGTATACTACATGAAATTTCTGGGGTTAGTCGTCGATTGGAAGGCATGGACATCACAATCACATCCTTGGCTGAAGAGACCAAGTCAATTAGAGCAGATATTGCAGGCTTCCATGCCAAAGTTGAGGGTCTTGACTCCAGAATTCTTGCAGTGGAGAATCGTCTTGACTCATTTCAAAACAAAGACCAAGATCTTCTATTCCTCCATAGTAAAATTATCGATTTGGAAGATCGTAGTAGAAGAGACAACATCCGCTTTTTTGGATTTCCAGAACATATTGAAGGCCAAAACACCAGAGCATTTCTTTGTGGCATCCTTCCAAACTTGACTGGTACTTCTTTCATTCCACCTTTAGAAATCCAAAGAGCTCACAGAATTGGTCCTCCACGTAAAGATCCTGCAGCACGTCCAAGACCGATTATTGCCTGTTTCCTTCGTCATGAGCAAACAAGACAATTATTGGCTGCAGCTCGCTCACAAGGCTCCTTTTCCTTCGAGGGTCATCTTATTCACATGGCAGCTGATTTGTCTAAGGAAACAAATGAGCGACGGAAAGCTTTTCTCTCCATGCAACCTCAATTGCGCCAATTAGACATCAAATATGGCTTGTTTGAACCTGTGCGTTTTCGCATCACCAGAAATGGAGATTCTAAAGACTTCTATGATCTGGAACACCTCCAGAAATTTTTAGACTGTATCAAACTTCAAGGCATGGAAGTTCAATTCTCGCAACAAGATCAATCTCAATCATCTTCTACCGCTTCTCTACCATTGCCGGATCGCAGACGACGAAGTCTTAGTAGCCCCAGACATCGTGGTAGGGATTTCGAAAGACTCAAGCGCTCCCAAGAAGACAAAAATTCAGCCCTACAATCTGTTTCTATTGCTACTTTTACGCAACAGCCGTATAGAGACAAGTCCAGATCTCCTCTTAAAACTCCCTCAGATGCGGACTGAATAACTTTCTGTCATACAATTTGTTATTCCTATGTTTAGCTGTAGCTAATTGAAGACCTCATATTTATTTATTAGTCTTTCCTCATTGCTATTAGCACTAAGATTAATTTATTTGTTCTTGCATGTTATGATATTCAAACAATGTTAGATGAACTATAGTCAGTTGTATACTCTATTTTCTGTCTCTTCAATTCTATATTTATAATGTTTTCTTCCCTTATAGTGGCTGCTCCTTGTTTCCAATATGTTATCCACTATCAATATTACAAGTTATAACATGTTACCATAAGCCATACTTTCATTTAGTTATCCTGACACTTAATTATCTGACCATATATTTTTAATATTTTTAATGCCATTCATATAATGATTTAATACCATTTTATGCCTATTTACATGCACAATGTATATTCTTTTAGGCTATTATATGTAATCTTATTGTTAGTCTCTTTCTTCTTACTATGGAATGTCCTATAGCTTCTAAGTTCTCATTTTGTTCTTACTCGCTCTTCCGATATCCTCTATTGTATTCATGACTCTTTACCAAAATGTTATCATGGGCTCTCTACTCTATATTATCATTTGCTCTCCTAATTTCTTCTCTTTTCCAATAGGGTCCTCTCCCGCGGCGGCGCTCTAGTGCACCCAGGCCCGCGGTTGACAGTTTAGGTTCCAAACTTTCTTTCCTTTGATTTGTACCCTCTTATCTCATTTTACTCTGACTATACCCTCATCCCTTCCCTCTCCTCTTTATTGTACTCCCTACAAACAAACAACATCTTACTGCTTTGTTTTATATTGTATTATCTGTCTAAATTCCATTTCTTTACTCCCGATTGTTCTTATTTAATTACATATTGATGATTTTGTGCTGAGCCAGGGTACCTCTTTTCTATCTCCTCTTCCTTCCTACATTTTTAACTTTTTGCTTTCTTCATCTAGCCAAGAACATTGATTATCGTTTTATTAATTTTCTTCTACTAATATTGGTACTGCTTTAACATGACAAAAACACACCCTTTAAGTACAATCACATGGAATGTGCATGGTCTCACCCATTACATTAAACGGAAGAAAGTACTCTCCTATCTCCAGTCCAAACATGTAGATGTGGCCTTGCTACAAGAAACCCACTTAGACACACTAGAGTCTGAAAAACTATGCAGAGATTGGGTGGGAAAGGCCATACATAGTAGTATTCAAAAGGGTGAATCCAATGATGCTGGCCCCTCCCGCAAATGTGGAGTTGCAATCCTTATTCGCAAATCACTTCCGGTTACTGTCTCAAAAACATGGTCAGATACATATGGACGTTATTTATTTGCTAAACTACGAGTTGGAGAGTCACACATTTGTGTAGGATTTGTATATGCCCCTACAGGTACCAAAAAATCATTCTTTCTTCAGTTGTCCCGTATACTAACAGAAATTAATGCATCACAATACCTGATTGGCGGAGATTGGAATGTGACGCAAGATCCCATTCTAGATAAAACAGGTCCATTAGACAGGGGAAATGCTTCAGATAGGGCTTTACTAGGTGACATAATGTCGGATAATGGATTAGTTGATCATTGGCGTCTTAGTCAACCAACAGATAAGGAATACACCTTCTTTTCTTCCGCCCATGGCACATTCTCTCGTTTAGATTATTTTTTGACATCACAGAAAGTAGTTCAATTGGTCACGGATTCCCGCATTCTGGAAGCAGCTCTGTCTGATCATTCCCCTGTCCTCCTATCCCTTGAACTGGGACTTTCTAGACCAGGACGGAAACCGTGGCGTATGAGCATACAACGTCATAGAACTCCAAACGGCAAATCTCAATTACAATCACATCTCCAAGATTATCTTTCCACTAATCAGGGCTCTGTAGCCTCCAACAGGACTATTTGGGCTGCAGCTAAAGCCACTCTTAGGGGTCAATTAATGCGGGATGCAGCAATTGCTAATGAACAAAATGCCAGGCGGCAAACTGAACTAGAACAAGATATACAATCTTACTGTCGCTTGTACACACTTTCTCCAACGTTACAAAATCGTAAATCGCTTGAACAAGCTCGCATGGCTCTAAATAGCCTTTTCACATCCAAAGCAGAGTATGCTTTGCAGAAAATGAAAGGTCGGCACTACGAACAAGGTGAAAAGGCGGGAAGATTATTAGCTGCACAATTACGCCAGAGAGAGGCAGCTATGGCTATCCCGGCCATTCGGACAGCGCAAGGAGATCTGTGTACAAAACCTCAAGACATTGTCAATGAGTTTGCCTCCTTTTACCAATCTCTCTACACTCCAGACAATCATATAGACTCGGATAAGATGTCAATATTTCTTACAAAGGTAGATCTCCCTTATCTCTCAGATGACGGTAGAGCCATACTTGAAGGTGAAATCACTAAAGACGAAATTTCTCGTGCTATAGCTGCCCTGCCCTATCACAAAGCTCCTGGTGAGGATGGATTCCCTGCCGAATTTTATCGATGGGCAGGTCACAAGGTTATTGATACTTTGCATGCTGCATTCCAAGAGGCGGATAATGTATCTTCATTAGGTCCTCTCTCCAACAAAGCTATTATTGCTGTCCTACCCAAGCATGGTAAAGATCCCCTGTTATGCAGCAATTATCGTCCCATTTCCTTATTAAATTCCGATATTAAAATCTTAGCTAGCATCCTAGCGTCCCGTCTCCGTAAAGTTTTGCCTTCCTTGATACACCATACTCAAGTTGGTTTTGTCCCGGGGCGTTCCTCTCGGAATCATCTACGCACTTTGGCCCATGCACTGTGGTCGGCTAAACACCTTTCAGATGATGCATTAGCAGTCTCACTTGACGCAGAAAAAGCGTTTGATCGCATTGAATGGGACTACCTTTTCACAGTTATGGAAAGATTTGGACTGGGTAAGCAATTTATCGACAAGGTACGCTTATTGTACGACAATCCTTCTGCTCAGGTGAATTGTGGTGGGTTTTTATCTGACGCGTTCATGATTCGGAGAGGGACGCGCCAAGGTTGCCCACTATCCCCCCTTCTTTTCCTCCTGGCTATGGAACCAATTAGCTGCCACCATTCGTCAATCTGATGAGATTACAGGAGTCCCCCTTCCAATTGGACACTCTAAAATATACCTCTATGCTGATGATATCCTACTTACTCTTACTCGCCTCTCCCGATCACTTCCTTCTCTTCTTCAAATCATTAATGATTTCTCTTCTTTCTCGGGTTACAAGATCAATTGGGATAAAAGTGAGGTGTTACCCATTTCTAATGGAACCACAAAAGCAGCTATACACGGATTTCCTTTTCATTGGCAACCCTCACGTCTTAAGTATTTAGGCATCCTAGTCAATAAAGGTTTAGAGGAAATGGTTATAGATAACTTAACCCCTCTAATTTCTCAAATGCAGTGTGACTTCGACAAATGGAAGGCCTTGGGGCTCTCCCTCTAGGGTAGAGTCCAAGCTATTAAAATGGTCACCCTTCCGAGATTTATTTACATTTTGGGTATGCTTCCCCTCCAGATTCCCTTATCCCTACTTCGATAAATAGATTCCAAAATTAAAACTTTTATTTGGGGCTCAGCTAAACCTCGTCGTGCTATAACAAAGCTGAAGGCTCACCAATTATATGGGGAAACTGGCCTTCCATCCATTGAACATTACTCCCTAGCATTGCACATCTCCCAACTTTCTTATTTGTTACCTGGAATCAAAAATGTCCTGCAATGGGTTCATATAGAACGTCATCTTCTGTCCACAGATTCAGATCTTTCTCTTTTATATGGTAGTGGTACTAGTCGTTTTGACTCTAAAAACCCAATTTTATCTGCTATGCATAAATCTTGGCAAAGAGGACATCGTTTACTAGGTTCCAACCCGCGAATTCATAGCAAGGCTCCCCTCTGGAATAACTCAGGTATCCGTATTAATGGTCGTACGTTATCTTGGCCTGTGTGGCAAACAGCAGGTATTCACTGCCCGGATCAACTTCTCCATAATGGCGACTTCAAATCGTTTTCACAACTCAGTGAGGAATTTAATCTTCCTACACAACACTCTTCCAAGTACCTTCAGCTTCAACAGTGCTTGAAGAGCCATTTAGGGCCACCCCCTTGGTCGTTGCAAACTTCTCCAATATTGTCCTATTTAAATACATGGGGGAAACTCAAAGGAGTGACTTCCGGTCTTTACAAAACCTTTACATCTCATCTTTTTTCTAAATCCCTCTCATACGATCTTCAATGTAAATGGCAATCTCGTTTATCAACCTCTTATAGAAAACCACCCGACCGACTCGGTACGGGAATATAGTCCAACCGACACGTACCGGCGTTGCCCGACCTGGGAAGTACGATGAAATGCATGTGAATCACGACCGACTCGTACGGAACTCAAGCTGAAAGACCGACCCGGACGGAAACAAGCTATCCGGCCGGGAAACCACGCGAATCGAACCGACCGACACGCACCAGGAATCAACCCGAACGAATCGTACCCGCGAACTCCGACCCGCGCAGTACGATGCAATGGGTGCAAAATCAGACCGATTCGCACGGAGCCCAAGCCGTACGACCGACACGCATACAAAAGCCAGCCAAACAAACACAATACTCCGCGATCGACGCGTACGCCGCATATGAAACTTAGCTGAAACACAGCGGGAACGACTCGGAGAGGCGCGCACGAGACAACTGCAACGTCCTACTCGGTCAGAAGAACGTCTCCTACATGCACAATAATTACAAATGAAAAAATACAAAAAAAGAGGGCCAAACAAGCAATGACAAAGCCAATAAATACAGGGGGGGGGAAAAATGGAACAAGGACACACCCCCAACTCCACCTACATAAAGGCCACAAATCCCTACCATGATCCTTTGCAAATTCCACTGACCTGCCAGCACAGAACACCATCAGACAGCAAACACAGATACACACACAGCTCATCCAACACAAAAGCCACACACCATTAGCACCTCAACAAATAGCACCCTCACACACACCCAGCAAAACCTACACTCACACACCCTCACTTGCACACACACACACATCAATCACCACCACCACCCATCACCATGCCTCTAAAGAAGAATCCAAAGTTCCTAGATAGTGAATTGGAAGTCATGGTAGACGAGATCCTGAGGGTAGAGCCACAGTTGTTTGGCACATTGGTCCAACAGACCCCCATGGCGCAGAAAACCAAGATGTGGGCGAGGATCGTCGACAGGGTCAATGCACAATCACCATGTTTGCGCACAAAGGAAGACATCCAGAACAGGTGGTATGATGTGCGCAGGAGGGTCAGGGACCTACTGAAGAAGGATTACCTCATGAGCCAGCACACCGGCAGTGGCCCTCCTGCCAAACCAGTATACCTCAGGCCCTGGGAGGAGAAGGTGCGGGCCATCCTACCACCAGTGAGCGTATATGGACTATCAAACATCCCAGAGCCTGGTGAGTACACAACTAATATACACAATATTGTGTGACAATACACACACATCACTGTCAAGGGGATAGTCAAACCATGCACCCCTAGCAAATCCACAGCAACCAAAAGATAATCATCCCAAGATGTGTATGTTAGTCAGATAAACACAATACATGCCATGTCATAGTGATATGTAACTGTGTCATGACATGTACAAACCCAATACCAAATAGAGCTAGGCAGTGGCACAAATCTAACCAACAAACACTGTCAGATATTTAGCCACCACTAGAACACCACCTCACAGGGAAGCTCACTGAAAGGAAGGAATCCTGTGTATGCTGGTGAAGTCAGTGTAGCCAAGAGCATGATGGGACTCGTAGTAACAGATAATGGGCAGCCTCACATTTAGACCATCAACACCACTATGAACCATGCTCACAACACAGGGAGTGGAAAAGGACTGACAACATGGCTGACACTGGGTACTGCTGTGGGGAGCACAAGGCCCTGCTGGGAACTGTGCACCAACAAACAACAGGACCACACTGTCAGCCATCTTGCCATTGCTGTCACACTGTAAATATATGTAAATCCGTATTTGTAAAGCGCGAACTACTCACCCTTACGGGTCTCAAGGCGCTGGGGGCCATCGTGGAAATTAAGTGAGCTATTGCCCAGAGTCACATGGTGCTGAGCTGAGCTGCCGCCGGAGCCGGGGATCGAACCGTGAGCCCTGTGCTCCGAAGTCAGCTGCCCTGGTCGCTGCACCACACCTCTCCAGCTCACACACAGTGAAGTCCACTCAAAAGGAAGGAAGTATGGGCATGCTGGGAAGGGGGGTGTAGGCAATAGCATGATGGGAGTTGTAGTCACAGATATTGCTCACCCACACAATTGGCCCATCAACACCACTCTGAACCATGCTCACATCACAGGGAGTGGATAAGGACTGACAAGATGGCTGACACTGGGTACTGCTGTGGGGAGCACAAGGCCCTGCTGGGAACTGTGCACCAACAAACAGCAGAACACCACTGCCTGACATCCTGAAAGCCAATTTGCACTCCCTGCAATGCAAGCACGTTGCATGGTGGGATATCTGGCTGGGTGGGAAGGAGGACTGACAGCACTGACCATAGTTACAAGCAGCTCTCCTCACACACCCCTCAACACAAACTCCACATAACCCACCTGGGAGAATGCAATGCCTCACACACCAAATGAAGATCCCACAAAGAACCACCACCCTGGGTAATGCTGTGTGAAGCACAGGGACACTCTTGGGACTTGTAGTCAAACAAACGCAAGGACAACACTGTCAGCCTTCCTGTCAGCACAGGCACACTACCCCACAGGGAAGCAGAGTCAAAAGGAAGGAAGTACGGGCATGCTGGGAAGGTGGGTGTAGGCAATAGCATGATGGGAGTTGTAGTCACAGATATTGCTCACCCTCACAATTGGCCCATCAACACCACTCTGAACCATGCTCACATCACAGGGAGTGGAAAAGAAATGACAAGATGGCTGACACTGGGTACTGCTGTGGGGAGCACAAGGCCCTGCTGGGAACTGGGCACCAACAAACAACAGGACCACACTGTCAGCCATCTTGCCATTGCTGTCACACTCACACACAGTGAAGTCCACTCAAAAGGAAGGAAGTATGGGCATGCTGGGAAGGGGGGTGTAGGCAATAGCATGATGGGAGTTGTAGTCACAGATATTGGTCACCCTCACAATTGGCCCATCAACACCACTCTGAACCATGCTCACATCGCAGGGAGTGGAAAAGGACTGACAAGATGGCTGACAC
Organism: Calotriton arnoldi; assembly: GCA_963921515.1. Classification (NCBI taxonomy): domain Eukaryota; kingdom Metazoa; phylum Chordata; class Amphibia; order Caudata; family Salamandridae; genus Calotriton; species Calotriton arnoldi. Next base: position 4,785,528 of record CAWUFW010000173.1, read on the forward strand.
TGGGTACTGCTGTGGGGAGCACAAGGCCCTGCTGGGAACTGTTCACCAACAAACAGCAGAACACCACTGCCTGACATCCTGAAAGCCAACTTGCACTCCCTGCAATGCAAGCACGTTGCATGGTGGGATATCTGGCTGGGTGGGAAGGAGGACTGACAGCACTGACCATAGTTACAAGAAGCTCTCCTCACACACCCCCTCAACACAAACTCCACATAACCCACCTGGGAGAATGCAATGCCTCACACACCAAATGAAGATCCCACAAAGAACCACCACCCTGGGTAATGCTGTGTGAAGCACAGGGACACTCTTGGGACTGGTAGCCAAACAAACGCAAGGACAACACTGTCAGCCTTCCTGTCAGCACAGGCACACTACCCCACAGGGAAGCAGAGTCAAAAGGAAGGAAGTACGGGCATGCTGGGAAGGGGGGTGTAGGCAATAGCATGATGGGAGTTGTAGTCACAGATATTGCTCACCCACACAATTGGCCCATCAACACCACTCTGAACCATGCTCACATCACAGGGAGTGGATAAGGACTGACAAGATGGCTGACACTGGGTACTGCTGTGGGGAGCACAAGGCCCTGCTGGGAACTGTGCAACAACGAACAGCAAGACACCACTGAATGACATCCTGAGAGTCAACCTGAACCCACTGCAAGGGTGGCAGGCTTCATGGTGGGATAACTGGGCTAGGTGGAGAAGGATGGCCGGATGTCCACCAAATACAACCAATGCTGGCCATGCACACACCTCAACATTCACATTGAAATGCCCCAGGTATGCAGGACAATGTGCTACACCAATATCAACCTCTTACTGTGACAACTTAGGACAATGCAATGTACATGCCCGCATCCAGAGGTACAGTCACAACTGTCAGGTGTGTGAACCATTGATGCCTGTAGAAACATAACATACAATGTGTGTCTCTTCCAAATACAGGTGATGATGATGGGGACACAGCAGCAGGCGAGGAGGAGTCCCTGTCCCAGGCTCCGGGGGACACTGAGCTCACTGGTGTGGAACAGCCTCTGCCCTCCTCGGATGGCGAAGACCTACCTGGCACCTCCGGTGTAAGTCATCATGCAGCACCAGCAGGACCAACATCTGCACCCCCTGCACCCACCCCTCCAACAACTGCCAACACACAGACCAACCCCGCCGACACGGACAGACCAAGGACCACCGATGACAACAGCACAGGGCCCCAGGCCCACCGTGGAGCAACGGACAACAACACCACTAACAACCCCCAAGGGGGCCTCGGGTCACCTGTGCGTGCCACCGCAGGTCCTGCACGTGTCGCCAGGGGTGGTGGGAGGGGTGGTAGACATAGGTCGCTGCTTGCAGAGGGGTCTGGACTGCATGATGACCCACAACTGGCACGCATCGCTGATGCGTACCAGAATAGCACCGGAGAGGTCAGACAGGTAGTGGGGATCCTCAAGGACATACAACAGCAGCAGGCTGCCCATCATGCCCGCTTGGACTCCCACATGTCCCGTGTGGAGACACACATGTCTCGCATGGAGTCCAAGTGCGACACATTGCAAGAACTCACAGCGGTGCAAAGGGACATATTGACATGCCTCCGCCAGATTAGCACCAACATGGCCACACCTCCCTGTGTGCCCACAACATCTGGCGCTGCAACAACTGCCACTGCCACAGGGAGGGAGGAGGACTCTGGTGGAGACTCCCCTGCACCGCAGCAGCCTGCACGTGAGGGTCCCCCCCAAAGAAGAGGGGTCGTCCGAGGAAGGAAAACTGAGAGGTTGATGGCCACGTACATCCCCCAGGAAGCCAACACCTGTTCCGGAAATTCTCCTTTGTGTGCAAACTTTTCACCCTGTCGAATGCAACACAACTCTCCCACATGACATGGGGAGTTCAAGTTGGAGTAATGTATCATATGACTGTGGACTTCACTCAGGACATTTCTGCTACCAAGACTTGCAACTCATCTGGGAACTTTGGATCACAATCCCAATGTACAGCACCCACCATCCTGTGCACTATACACACACACATTTCTGTAAATAAAATCACTAGTACACCATACTTGCCTCTGTTGTTATTCAAATGTGGATACTGTTATGGTGATGATGATCTGCTAAATTACACTGTGTATGCTAACTGCTACAGCAAGTACAACACCGTCATGTGAGTCATGGTGACGTGACACATATGAGGGAGACACAACACTAGGGCTACACAACACAGAGACACCAGGGCCATCGGACTCATCGCCTACAGTGATGTTGCCAGGAAATACTGTGGAATGCACAGACACCACACCTATTCAGAGTCTGTGTCAACTAGCCCACAGGTGCAATAAGCAAATGTCAGTCAAATGTGTGACCACAGACAACGCACATCCCAAAGTGAAGCACAGGTTTATTACACATTTGCAACATGTTGTTTCCACTACAAATGCAAGGTTTACCCACGTGGCAGTGGCCACACAGTCAACAAGTGCAGAAGATTTGAAGTCCAGGGGTGTGTGGCACATCACCTGTAGGGAAACTACTGCTGCCACCCTGAAAGCTGAATCATGGTGTCGGGGGATCCAAGTTGACCAAAGTACTCAGTAAGCACCCTGTGAAGGACAGACATGACACACAGTTAAAACCACTGAAGAACAGGACAGAACTGCAATACTCATGCCCAATACATGTCACAAAACAACTACACAAAACCAAGTTAGCATGTCAAAACTGTTGGGGAGTACAGACTACCTGAAGGACACATTGCTGCACGCATCCAGTCAAGTAGCACATGGCCACACTCAAACAGCACCAGAGCACCACCCACACATATCATGCAAACTCACATCATTCACATTACATCTCCCTGGATACTCACATTCAGCTGAAGAAGTTGGTGATGAGCTGTGTGCGGACATCACCATCATCATCATCATCATCATCACTGGCATCGTGGTCCAGGCCAGGATCCTCCACAGGTGGCGGACGTTGGTCATCGTCATCCAGGATGAGAGGCAACTCCTTCCGCACTGCCAGGTTGTGTAGCATGCAGCAGACGATGACAATCTTGCACACCTTTGCTGGGGCATATGGGAGGGCGCCTCCTGTCTTGTCCAGGCAGCGGAAGCGGCTCTTCAGGAGACCAAATGTCCGCTCAATCACTCTCCTGGTCCGACCATGTGCCTCATTGTAGTGCATCTGGGCTGGTGTCACAGGGTTCCTGAGGGGTGTCAGCAACCACGGCATGTTGGGGTATCCGGAGTCACCTACGGACAGACAAGTGCACATTAGCTGAGTTGGAAAAGTGGGCGGAATACTACAGAGCAGAACACACACAATGGTACAAAGTCAGTACACACCGACAAGCCAGGCACGCTGGTTCTGCATCTGTGCCATCATCCTCGGGATGCGACTACTCCTCATCACGTAGGCATTGTGTGCTGAACCAGGGAAACGGGCACACACATGTGTGATGCTCATATCTGCAAGACATACCACCAGAGCATTGATCGAATGGTAATGTTTCCGGTTCCGGTATGCCTGCTCATGTGCCTGTGGTGGTACCAAAGCCACATGTGTCCCATCAATGGAGCCAATGACATGTGGCATCCTCCCCAGGGCATAGAAGTCACTCTTGACGTCAGTGAGTTGTTGACGTGTAGGGAAATAGATGTACTGGTTCAGGCATCTCAACATTGCCTCCAAAACATCGCGTAGCACACGGCTGAACATAGTCTGTGACATCCCACCGGCAGTCGCCACAGTGTGTTGAAAGGTACCGGTGGCAAAGAAGTGTAGGGCTGCCATTACCTTCACCTTGGGGGTCAGCGCCGTAGGGTACGGCCGGCCAGGTTGCAAATGTGGTGCCAAGCGCACTGCCAAATCCTCAATCAGCTGCCTGGTGAAGCGGTACCGTCGGATGCTGTCACGTTCCACCATCGTTGCCAGGTCAGGGAATGGTCTATGGACAGCTGGAGCCCTGCAGTGCATAGGTTGAAGAAAGAAAGATTGTCAGTCACCCCACATATGTGCCATTCACCATACTCAATTTCACATGATACATCATTACGAGACACAAGTACTTGATGTGTGTGCCGTTCTGTTCGGACATAACTCGCACCTACATGGCCATCATCTAACTTCTCAGTACAACATGTGTGGACAACAGGTTCCAGGTTGTGCTATGGGAAACCATTAGGCTGTGTCACAGTACCCATTTACTGCTGTCACGTTCCACACACACACCACAGTGACATATCTGGACAGATGCGCCACAGGCATCACAGCTCATTGACAGGTAGATTCCCAGTGACCCTGTCTTGCCACTTGGACACTGGCATGACTTGGCGTATCATGTACACGACAGAAAAACAAACATGACTCCCACAGGTAGTGGCCCCTATTGCCTCCGCAGGACAGACATGGATGCCAGTGACGCACAACATCAAAGTCCATGCACAAACAACGTTGATGTGGAGACTGTCTCCCATCGTGCACATGGAATCAGAGACACGGAAACACAACATGCACACAGACTGTGGAGGGACATCACTATTGTGGCAATGGGTCACCCTGTGACGTACATGCCTTCCCCCATGGGACCCTGGGGGTATGTGACATGTCATACACATACACAACCTGGAAATGTGACCATGCCACATGCTCCGAAATGAACTGTTGCACATCACAGTGGTCATGTGCACAACACACAAAGGACCCTGCCCCCATAAACACATGCACAGCCTGGGTGTGGCTGCCCACAAGTGCCACCACAGAAACCACATGTTAACCCCCATACACAGAAAAGGTAATGCAGCCTTACATGCCTTAGGAAACAGTGTGGACTGGGTGTGGTGTTGTAGGTGTGCCCCTGAGTCTCTGGCAGGTATATGTGGCAGGCCGGCCCATTGCATCTGTTGTGAGCGGGTACGCGTTGTACAGCAATGGACCGATCGGTGTCCCCGGCCGGCCCATTGCATCTGTTGTGAGCGGGTACGCGTTGTACAGCAATGGACCGATCAGTGTGCCCGGCCGGCCCATTGCATCTGTTGTGAGCGGGTACGCGTTGTACAGCAATGGACCGATCGGTGTGCCCGGCCGGCCCATTGCATCTGTTGTGAGCGGGTACGCGTTGTACAGCAATGGACCGATCGGTGTGCCCGGCCGGCCCATTGCATCTGTTGTGAGCGGGTACGCGTTGTACAGCAATGGACCGATCGGTGTGCCCGGCCGGCCCATTGCATCTGTTGTGAGCGGGTACGCGTTGTACAGCAATGGACCGATCGGTGTGCCCGGCCGGCCCATTGCATCTGTTGGGAGCGGGTACGCGTTGTACAGCAATGGACCGATCGATGTGCCCGGCCGGCCCATTGCATCTGTTGGGAGCGGGTACGCATTGTACAGCAATGGACCGATCGGTGTGCCCGGCCGGCCCATTGCATCTGTTGTGAGCGGGTACGCGTTGTATCCCGACATACGCGTTGTACGGCAATGGACCGAACGGTGCGCACGCGTTGGCTGGGGCCTGGCATGGCAACGGACACGTATTCGAAGCTTCAACGAGTCTGATGCAGTGAATTCAGTTGGCCAGCCACAACAATGTTGCAAAATCATGGGTGTCATGAACTTGGATTTTTGAAGGATGCTGTGGGCGTGTATTAGTGCTGCTATTCCATGGATTGGTCAGATTCAGAAGATGCAAACGACTTGGACCTATCACTTTGGACACATGGGACAGTATCTGCCTCTGCAGCACACATATAATGCTGGCTGTTCCCCTGAGAGCTCACTTGCCTGCACTACATGCTCCAGGACGACATCTGCCACCAACACTGCTGCTGTCTCTGCATCCTCTGGCTACTGCAATGGCACGTACTGTGGAGAGAGCCCCAGCCTTCAGCCTTGAGGAGAACCAGGCCCTGCTGGACAGCCTCCTTCCACAGTACAGCAAGCTGTATGGGAAACCAGGGGAGCAGGTGAGTGTACTGTCCACTGCCTTACTAATTTTGCATGTTGTCTGACTAGCAGGACTTACAGTGTGCACACCACTGGCTAGCATGCTCACGGAGTAGTTATGACCCCCCAAAGTGTGTAGTTACATGCACTGAACAGGTACAGTGCAGTAACAGTGCATTGCAACAAGGTTTACTTCCCATGCAATGATACCATGTAGTAACTGCTGGCAAACTGTTCATAGCCATCGTTGCACTGCCTGTGTACATCATGTGCCCCAGTGATTGAGACATGTATATCCAACTGTGTGATGCACGTATATGTTGCATGTGTAGTAATGGCATTTTCACTTTGTCATCCTCACAGGTTGATGCCCACCAGAAGCAGGAAATATGGCTGACCATCGTCCGGGCAGTAAGATCCGTGGGGGACTACAAGCGCCGGATCCGCAACTGCCAGAAGAGGTGGCAGGACCTTCGAGGCTGGACCCGGAGGATCGCAAGGGTCCAGCTGAAGCTGTCGCCTCCTCGCAGGAGGGGCGGACCCTGACCCCCCACATGCTCAGGATCCTGGTGGTGGTCTTCCCTGACCTGGATGGGCAGCTGAAGGCCAGACAGCAGCAAGGAGGGGGTGAGTCCATGTCAGCACTGTGCACTTTGTCTTACATGCTATGTGCCCTCCTCTGGCCTGGTTAAACTTCCACAGTACATCAGTCTTGTGGTCCAGGACCCATGTCCCTCTATTGTGACATGCCCACTCCTCATCTGATACGCATATGTGTGGCCCTTACAGTCAGGAAATTGTGTCACTTGGGGACTGTGTCATTGCATTTTGCTTTGCTCAAGGTGGGGACAGCATTTGTTCCGGTGACTATGTTGTGGGATTCATGGGTGGGTCAATTGCTTACACAATGCCCAAGTTCTGACATGTAATCTGGGTGTAACTTTGATATGTGGTCCACTTGCTGATCTGATTCACCACATGTCCCTGGGGTATTTGGCACACCCCCATGCTGCGGGTGGGAAGAATGTTTGGGCCTCAGGAGTATGTATATCAAGTGTGTCACACATGCTTAGACACCTGCCTACTGTCCAGGACTCATCCCTCTTACAGGTGGAGCTGGACAGTCATGCCTACTCCAGGGCATACAATAGACTCTGTACTCCCACTCCCGTGGATCATCTGACATGTTGTGATCAGTGACATGTTCCCTCAGGTGTCTGCCTCTGTGTCATTGTGCTGTGGCTTCGTTGTCAGGACTACTGGTATGTTTGTCGGTTAGGGTTCAGCATGCCATCTGAGATGTGACCATGAGAGACGATACTTCTGTGACTTATAGATGTTTGATCACTTGACTGTGCACACAGGTGTATGCGACTGTGACTTTCAGGCAGCTGTTATTCATTCACAGCACACTGTGAGATGCTCAGGTTCTGAGAGTTGTGTTTCATGTCCCCCATATGTCCAATTGGCATGACGTGGACAAATACTAGTTCAGATGATGTGGTGTGTGGGGGATGGACATGTGCACTTGTCAGTTACATAACTTGCAGTCCCCATGTCCTAGGATTGTGACACAGTGCAGACTGTTGTTGGCTGGCTGCCATGGCCATGTGACTGGAGACAGTGATGTATGACTTTGCACGCATGCCTGTGTCATGGCATTAAACTTCCTAAGAGTGATCCTGCAGGGGAGTGACATGTGCAACATGCACCCCATTGTGGCATGGACTATCCGGACATGGGTGCATCATGGTGTCTGGTGCTGGTATGCATCACATGCATTTCTATTTAGACTCTGGCCATCCCTTTCTCCGGACACCTGCACTGACTCAGTAGCAAGAGATGTGATGTGTGCATGTTCACATACTTCACTGTGTTCCCTGCAATGTCCAACAACTGTGTAGGTGGTGCATGTGTCCACACTGGGGTCTTACCATCAGACAGGCACCAGACAGATGGGTGCAAGGGCAGGAGGGGCGTGAGTCCCTTGGTTGACTATCAGACTGACAATTGGCTTCTCCAAATCTGTGTGAGGAGTTTTGGCAATGTTCAACTAAGGATGCCAGGGCTGGCTCTGTAAGTGCTGTACTTACTGTGGTGTGTGCGGTCAGTGCAGGTGACTGATGTTTGTCCTTTTCCCTAATTGTTTGCAGATACATCCACGCCACAGGAGGGGACAGCTCCACGGACCAGGAGGAGCAGCGGAGCCAGACTGGTCAGCATCCGACGAGTGGTCAGAGGGACCCAGTGGCACGGAGGGTGAGGGGAGCCACACCGAGGAGTCCTCAGCACCATCCACCTCAGCTGAGGACCACAGCAGCTCGGAGGATGACTCCCTTGTGGAGGCGGGTGTCAGCAGCCACCACACCCCCGCTAGTCTGTCTGGCCCCGCCACCACCACCACCAGCACCGCCCTCCCATTGGCTCCAATTCCAGAGGTCCGTGGAGGCTCCCGTGTTCGGGAGCGTGTCTCCTTCGTGCCAGGCACCGCACCCCCTGTGTCCCCTGCTGCCCTGAGTGAGGAGTCTGTGTACCTACTTCGGCAGCTCCATGTAGGGCAGACAGCAATGCTGAGTGTCCTCCATGCACACACCACTCTGTTGACACAGCTGGTGTCGTTCATGGAGGGCATCTCGACGGGTATGTCTGCCCTACAGAGGAGCAATAAGTCCATGGACTCCTCCCTGACGGTAGCAGTGTCCCTCCTCCAACAGTCCCTCCCACCTCCTACCTCTGCCCCATCCACACTTCCTGGCACCCTACCTGTCCAAAGCACATGCACACCTGCACAATCACCCAAACACACAGACACGAGCAGCACAGACACACCCAAAAGAAAGGCAAGACGTGCACACAAGCATCCTCAGGGGACAGATACCACACACACAGGGGATGGGGAACAGACACACACACAGGCATCCACAGTCACTCCGCAGTCCTCCAAATCCTCTCCCTCCAAGACCCCTTCCCTTGCCTCACCTGCAACCCCACCTACACAGCAGGTCTTCCTCTGTGACCTCGGCCTCTTCCCCTCCGATCCTGCAGATCCGGCATACTGGGGGAAGAGGAAGTCCACCCACACAGAGGGGAGTTCCCCTCGCCCCCGGACACCCTCCCCCAGGCGCAGGCAGACTGAGGACCCCATTCGGAAGTCCCCCCGGACCAGGAAGGGCAAGACCCCACCACCACCACCACGCAGCTCCACCACCCAGTCTCTCTCCTCCATCCCCCAGGCCACCACTCCACAGGTTCCACCCCCACACCCTACCCCAGGTTACCCCCACACACCGATACCGCATCCCCAAACTGCTTAGGCCCTCCCCCCCTGCCTCTTGCTCTTCCACCCCAACCCAGACGCTCAGCCTGTTTGTGCCACTGGTGTGGAGACCGGGTCCCCCCCCTCTGTCCTGCCCACCTCATCTGCCCCCCCTTCCACTCCCTTGGAGGCATGCACTGCAGTGGAGTCCACAACCACCCCGTCTGACTCGGGCACTGCAGTGGGGACCCAGTCCACTCCATCAGACCAGCCCACTGCAGTGGTTGCAGCACCAACACCATCTAACTTGTGCCCTACAGTGGTGCCGGTCCCCCCTGAGTCAGACACCTCCACTGCAGTTGCCGGTGACACTCCTGCACCCACCACCCCTTCACTGCCTCACTCTGGCATCCCCTGATCCTGTCCCTGCGGTGCCTGGCTTGCCCCTTGTATGCCCCTCCAAGGGGGATGTCCCCTGTCCCTACCAGTGCAGGCAAGCAATGGGTGACAAGTTGTCACATATCACCCTGTTGGGACTGTGTATTTGGACTGGCCATTGGCCTTAGTTTAATTTGGACTTCTGAATTTTTATTGACATTTGCTGAATAAAGCCTATTTTTGTTTACTTGTGGTTTTTATTTTGATGTACATGATGTAGATGAGTATCATCATGCATTTGCAGTTGTAATAGTGTTCAGATCAGGGAAATGAAGTGTTGCAGTGATGGACTCCATGTGGTCCATGGGATATGTGTCCTGTTGTAGTCTGGATCTATGGCATCCTCTGCTGCAGTCTGAGGGTGTGATGTTCAGCATATGACACAGGGATGTACGTTTTGCATTTGTAAATTAACATCTTTGTCTTACAGTGATGCACATCTGGTGGGCTTACCACTGTTCAATGTTTCTATTTCCCTGACTGTGTGCCCATCTCCACTGGACATGCAGTTTAGCACACCAATGTTGAAGGACTCATCAGTGTATACAGTGCACCTTGCTTGACACGTGTTTTGGGTGTATGCAGATGACTGACGTGACACTCCCGTACCCAGGCTGATGTGAGCAGAGTCTTCAGTGTGTTGTATTTGTTGACTCACTGACCGAGTGTTCTGCCGACATGTTTGAGTCGTGCACAGACAAGGTTTGGCACAGTGGAGTGCCCTCATGGCAGTGTGTAATCCCGTGACATTGCCTGGGACCGTGTTTTGTGTTGTGTAAGCATGTCTGTGCGTGTACCCTTCCCTTTTCCTACACAGGCTGTGTCCCTACGGATGTTCCTGTTTCTGATGCTTGCTGAGTTGTTCTGTGTTCATCCAGCATCTTGGACCTGGTTACTCCGGGATGTGGGTGCATGGCAAACTAAGGTTCATCAGGTTGTCATCCCAGGTTGTCTTTGTTGTCAGGGCTGGGGATGTGGGCAAACGCAGATGGGACACATTCAGGATTCCCCTTGGCACTTGTTGGTTACACATGTCATGTAATTTACAGTCTGTGGTAGCTTTCAGTGATTGTGACACGTTGTGTGTGTGACTGCTGCCACTCCTCAGGGTCAGAGCTGCAATGTTGGAAGTTGTGTACGTGTGTTCTTTGTGTGTCACCTTGTCTTCTTCATTGGTGTGTGACTATGGCCGGGATCCCATTGATTGTGGTGGATTTCACGTCATGCCCATGTACCGCGTAGTGTGCAGTGTGTCAGACATTCACGAGTCTTGTTGACTGGCTATGTGTGATGGGTTTCTGCACCTTAGTTCCCCCCACCACCCCTGGGATTGTCATGGGTGCATGTGCAATGTCACCAGTCCATGTGAGCTTCACTGCTGCACATTGGTGGAGATCAAGGTGTGTGGTGTTGAGTGTGTGCAAATGTGAGTTGTTGCACGGCTAGACCCCTACCTCCATATTGGCCATGGCTGGCAGGCCGTGCTGATTGATTTTTGTGTAGGTGTGATGGTAGTTTGTTGCTCAGGACACATGGCTGTGGTTCACAGTGTGAATGACGTCTACCTTTGTCATCACAGTGGGATTATCATGCAGGCTGGTGTCACCACAATGTGTGGTCCCTGGGGGTAGTGCTGTGGTGGGTCTGTCTCTTGCTGTGTTAGTTGCTGTTCCTACAAGCTTGTGTGACATGTGTAATTTGGGCTCCCTCTCATCTAACAATGCCTCTTTGCCCACATAGGGGAATCCGATCCATGAGTAACTTTTGTATGGCACTGTATACACATCTGTGTAATTGGAATTCAGGCCTCCTCATGTGTTGTGTGGTTGCCTGGGGACACTGGCACACACCCCCATCACCTGTTGTGTTTGATATGCAGTGTGAGTCTGCCTGTTTGTGCATTTGCACCACTGCATTGGCATATCTTGAGTGTGCCATTGGCTGTATGTTGTTTGGTGGCTTTCCCCTGCTGTCCCTGGGACTCCTAGGTCATCAGTCAGCACAATAATCATGGTTTGTATGTCCCATTGCTGCCATGGTATGGTATTTGTTCACGTGACATCTACAGTCTCCACAGGATATCTACATTTGTGTGTCCATTGGTGCAGATATGTGGGTCTGCATTATGATGGTCACTTCTGTCATTGTGTTATTTGTGAATGTTGACAATGTGAGCCCCCATGGGTGATGTTTGTATGCACATGGCCAAAACGATGTTTTATTGCCACTGCACTGTTTGCCTCACCCAATCTATGTTGCTATGGGACACAAGCACTACTATACCACTGATGTGTTTGTTGTTGTGTGACCAGGAATCATCCATGCAGTTTGGCTTTGGCAGCTTTTACCCTGACTACACTTCCCTTTTGGTCACTGTGGTGATGGGGCTTTGGGCCCCATTGCCACACTGTTCAAAAGGTGCATCAGCTATGGACCCCACACCTACCTTTTGGTCACTGTGGTGATGGGGCTTTGGGCCCCATTGCCACACTGTTCAAAAGGTGCATCAGCTATGGACCCCACACTTCCCTTTTGGTCACTGTGGTGATGGGGCTTTGGGCCCCATTGCCACACTGTTCAAAATGTGCATCCGCTATGGACCCCACACCTACCTTGTGGTCACTGTGGTGATGGGGCTTTGGGCCCCATTGCCACACTGTTCAAAAGGTGCATCAGCTATGGACCCCACACTTCCCTTTTGGTCACTGTGGTGATGGGGCTTTGGGCCCCATTGCCACACTGTTCAAAATGTGCATCAGCTATGGACCCCACACCTACCTTGTGGTCACTGTGGTGATGGGGCTTTGGGCCCCATTGCCACACTGTTCAAAAGGTGCATCAGCTATGGACCCCACACTTCCCTTTTGGTCACTGTGGTGATGGGGCTTTGGGCCCCATTGCCACACTGTTCAGAATGTGCATCAGCTATGGACCCCACACCTACCTTGTGGTCACTGTGATGATGGGGCTTTGGGCCCCATTGCCACACTGTTCAAAATGTGCATCAGCTATGGACCCCACACCTACCTTGTGGTCACTGTGGTGATGGGGCTTTGGGCCCCATTGCCACACTGTTCAAAATGTGCATCAGCTATGGATCACACACTTACCTTTTGGTCGCTGTGGTGATGGGGTGTTCAACCCCATTGCCACAGTGGCCATGGTCGGCTTGCATTGTGGAGGCCACACACATTTATGTGTGACACATGTGCTAGGGGGTCACATTGTATGTTCAATGTCATGTTCAGTGTTGTAGGCATTTGACACAGACTATACATGCTTGTCATGGTGTTGGGGGGGATGTACAGACATTCCTTATGTGGGAGTATGCTGGTTGTGTCATGCATTACCCGTCCTATGAGTAGGGGTGGAGGTAGTGGCAGGCATCCATGCCCCTAAGGGTGGGGATGGTAGTAGTGACAGGCATCCAGGCCCCCCTGAGTAGGGGTGGTGGTAGTGGTAGGCATCCAGCCCCCTAAGGGTGGGGATGGTAGTAGTGACAGGCATCCAGCCCCCCCTGAGTAGGGGTGGTGGTAGTGGCAGGCATCCAGCCCCCCCTGAGTAGGGGTGGTGGTAGTGGCAGGCATCCAGCCCCCTAAGGGTGGGTATGGTAGTAGTGACAGGCATCCAGCCCCCCCTGAGTAGGGGTGGTGGTAGTGGCAGGCATCCAGCCCCCCCTGAGTGGGGTGGTGGTAGTGGCAGGCATCCAGCCCCCCCTGAGTGGGGTGGTGGTAGTGGCAGGCATCCAGCCCCCCCTGAGTAGGGGTGGTGGTAGTGGCAGGCATCCAGCCCCCTGAGTAGGGGTGGTGGTAGTGGTGGTAGGCATCCATCCCCCTAAGGGTGGGGATGGTAGCAGTGACAGGCATCCAGCCCCCTATGAGTGGGGATGGTAGTAGTGATGGGCATCCAGCCCCCTATGAGTGGGGATGGTAGTAGTGATGGGCATCCTGCCCCCTATGAGTAGGGGTACTGGTAGTGATGGGCATCCAGCCCCCTATGAGTAGGGGGTACTGTTAGTGATGGGCATCCAGCCCCCTATGAGTAGGGGGTACTGGTAGTGGTAGGCATCCATCCCCCTAAGGGTGGGGATGGTAGTAGTGACAGGCATCCAGCCCCCCCTGAGTAGGGGTGGTGGTAGTGGTAGGCATCCATCCCCCTAAGGGTGGGGATGGTAGTAGTGACAGGCATCCAGCCCCCACTGAGTAGGGGTGGTGGTAGTAGCAGGCATCCAGCCCCCCCTGAGTGGGGTGGTGGTAGTGGCAGGCATCCAGCCCCCCCTGAGTAGGGGTGGTGGTAGTGGCAGGCATCCAGCCCCCCCTGAGTTGGGGTGGTGGTAGTGGTAGGCATCCATCCCCCTAAGGGTGGGGATGGTAGTAGTGACAGGCATCCAGCCCCCTATGAGTGGGGATGGTAGTAGTGATGGGCATCCAGCCCCCTATGAGTGGGGATGGTAGTAGTGATGGGCATCCTGCCCCCTATGAGTAGGGGTACTGGTAGTGATGGGCATCCAGCCCCCTATGAGTAGGGGGTACTGTTAGTGATGGGCATCCAGCCCCCTATGAGTAGGGGGTACTGGTAGTGGTAGGCATCCATCCCCCTAAGGGTGGGGATGGTAGTAGTGACAGGCATCCAGCCCCCCCTGAGTAGGGGTGGTGGTAGTGACAGGCATCCAGGCCCCCTGAGTAGGGGTGGTGGTAGTGGTAGGCATCCAGCCCCCTGAGTAGGGGTGGTGGTAGTGGTAGGCATCCAGCCCCCCTGAGTAGGGGTGGTGGTAGTGGTAGGCATCCAGGCCCCCTGAGTAGGGGTGGTGGTAGTGGTAGGCATCCATCCCCCTAAGGGTGGGGATGGTAGTAGTGACAGGCATCCAGCCCCCTGGTGGTAGTGGCAGGCATCCAGCCCCTAAGGGTGGGGATGGTAGTAGTGGCAGGCATCCAGCCCCCATGAGTAGGGGTGGTGTTAGTGGTAGGCATCCATCCCCCTATGAGTGGGGATGGTAGTAGTGACAGGCATCCAGGCCCCCATGAGTAGGGGTGGTGGTAGTGGTAGGCATCCAGGCACCCATGAGTAGGGGTGGTGGTAGTGGTAGGCATCCATCCCCCTATGAGTGGGGATGGTAGTAGTGACAGGCATCCAGGCCCCCTGAGTAGGGGTGGTGGTAGTGGTAGGCATCCATCCCCCTATGAGTGGGGATGGTAGTAGTGACAGGCATCCAGGCCCCCCTGAGTAGGGGTGGTGGTAGTGGTAGGCATCCAGGCCCCCCTGATTAGGGGTGGTGGTAGTGGTAGGCATCCAGGCCCCCCTGAGTAGGGGTGGTGGTAGTGGTAGGCATCCATCCCCCTAAGGGTGAGGATGGTAGTAGTGACAGGCATCCAGCCCCCCATGAGTAGGGGTGGTGGTAGTGGTAGGCATCCAGGCCCCCCTGAGTAGGGGTGGTGGTAGTGGCAGGCATCCAGCCCCCCCTGAGTAGGGGTGGTGGTAGGGTGGTGTTGGTGGTAGGCATCCATCCCCCTATGGGTGTGTATGGCATTGGTGATGGCCATCCCACCCCTATGGTTCTGCTGTTGCTAGTGTACGTCATTTGTGCATCCCTATGTGTGTGTGACATATTTCGGGTACGTGTCGTTTGTTTGTGTTGTTGGTGTTTGACTTACCGTCTGTGCCGTACGTGTCCGTGCCGGTCCCGGTAATAGATGTAGAGTATAGGTAGGACCTGCGCAATGGGATTCATGCTTGGATCGTCTCGTTCGGGTTTCTCGTGTCTTTGACTCGTACTCGTAGCAGACTTGTTCGTCTCGTAGCCGTGGATCGTCTTGTGGCGCGAAACGGAGCTTATGTACGGCTCGCCCGGATGCTCAAACGTCCCGGACGTAGCGACGGGTTCGGCGCATACGGAGTGCGCATCGTACTCGTCCGGCCGGAAGGTGCTGTGTATTTGCTTCGGTACGACTCGATTCGGCGTTTACGGATCCGGCTCGGGCGGGGAACAGGAGCTGGATTGGGTAAGTACGGCTCGCTCGGAATCTGGGTTGTTATACGCATCGTACTTGTTCGTCCGGACGAGTGTTCGAATCGGCCGGGAAACAAGCACTCGGCTGGTTTTTTTTCCGGACGAATACTGTTAGGTGCGCTTCCGGCCGGGATCGGAATCGACCCCTGAGTGGGAACAGATCCTGGAGAATATACACAAAGGAGCTCGAGAAGCAAGGCTCAAATTCTGTTTATTCAAAATACTACATGATTGGTACTGGACACCAGTCAAACTACACAAAGCTGGTCTACTTCCCCATACTACCTGCTGGAGATGCTCCAATTCTGGTTGTGACACAAATCACATTATTTGTGAATGTCCAAGTATACAATCTTTTTGGAATTATATTGGTACTACCTTGTGCTCCATAATGCCCTTGCACTTACCACTTACGCCAATCAATATCCTCTTACATGACTTACGACACTCCCCAAAGCTTTCCAAACCACAACATCGTATTTTCCACACTGCTCTGGCCACAGCTAAAATATGTATTTTACGTCATTGGAAATCATCTTCACCACCCTCACAGGAAGAATGGTTGGTAGCCATGATACAAACAGCTTCACATGAAAGGACGATTTATAATCTTCAAGATCAAGCTGATATATTTCTTCAGACGTGGTCACCATTCCTAAAAACCAAAGTTGTTGATTCCTCTGTCACTCTCGCTCCTCCCAACAATCCCACTCAAGCAGACTAATTCACTTCTACATCTTTGTTTACTGTGTTCGATAATTTATTTTGCCTCTCTCATTCTTCTCTTCTCTATTTCTATTCCTCTTTTCTTCGTATCCTGGCTCATTCTCCTATATTCCCCTTTATTCCTCTGCATTCTCCTGTATTACTCCTCCTGTCTTCTACTCTTCTTTTCTTCTCATATTTTACATTATGATATTCTTTTTCCTCAATAAACTGTGTTTCAATTTTTGCAAAGGTAAGTACTTCCCTGTGATAACACTTATTTATATCATTTACATATTTATCAATTCTTACTCTTTATACAATTTCCTTTCCTCCCCTCTGTCTAATGTCTTTTTCCTTTCACTATCTATTTGTTTACGCTCTATTTATTTGTCTATTCAATTATTTAAATATTGATTCGTATTATATTTATTCATATACGTCATTTTTACATGATTTATTTAAATATCAAGGGCCTGATTCACAGAACTAACTTACGTCAAAAACGTAAAGTTAGTACCTTTTGGTATTCACAGAATACACTTACTCATTTTGGTATTCGCAGAATACACTTACTCATTTTGGTATTCACAGAATACACTTACTCATACTAACTTTATGTCCGCACTCGGGCCGGAGATTCCGGCCCGGTGGTGGAGATTCCGGCTGTTTGTGGAGATTCCGGCCCGGAGGTGGAGATTCCGGCCCGGAGGTGGAGATTCCGGCCGTTTGTGGAGATTCCGGCCGTTTGTGGAGATTCCGGCCGGTGGTGGAATCTCCACAACCGGCCGGAATCTCCACAAACGGCCGGAATCTCCACCTCCGGGCCGGAATCTCCACCACCGGGCCGGAATCTCCACCACCGGGCCGGAATCTCCGGCCCGAGTGCGGACATAAAGTTAGTATGAGTAAGTGTATTCTGTGAATACCAAAATGAGTAAGTGTATTCTGTGAATACCAAAATGAGTAAGTGTATTCTGTGAATACTAAAAGGTACTAACTTTACGTTTTGACGTAAGTTAGTTCTGTGAATCAGGCCCCAAATGTTGTGTACTTATTGCTACTTTTATATTTTATCGGATTTTGTCATTTATTCATTTACAATCTCTTGCTTTTTTGTCTTTATTCTTATGATGTATTCTCATTATAAAATTCAATAAAAAATTTCAACACAAAAAACGTTTTAGAAAACCAGTGAAATTCACCGGTTATAATTTGAGCTAACTATAACTTGCACTCCTGCCATGTTCTGCTTATAACCCATACATCGCTTATGATATGTTAAATGACATCATCCAACGAATATGACAGTTTGCTATGAGCTTTCATACTGGGAGGTTGACCGCATTTCCCATAAGCTCTGTAGCACTAACAGCGTAACTTTCGCAACAAGCAGGATATGAAGCATAGCTGTGAAATCACCCACATTAAGACAACATGTTTTCTTTTACGAGCATTGAGGTGCATAAGAAACGTAATGGCTCTGTAGACATCAACGAGATCAGCAACTTATTAAACTTTGAATAACAATCGAAAACAGTGTTTGGTCATTATTTACCTTTATGAGATGTGCCTGTTAAATGCCTCATTTGACACAGAATTTACACTGCTTTACATCTATACATTAGTCAATAAGGTATGCAAAACTATGGCCTATGGACAAGCCGCTGTAGTATGTTCAACTACCCTACACAAATTCCTGAAATGAGCAGATTGGTGTATACTATTTTAACAATGTTTAAGATCATACTCCGACTTGAACCATCTGTGAGTCACCCATAGATTATACATTCTACAACAATATATAATGTCTCAGAATTTCAATGACTTTATGGAAATAAATGTCAGCATTTGTTAAATCTGCAGATTATACAGAATTTGTTAGCTAGCACACATGGGAAGGCTAATCTTAGTATGTGTACAGAAATCTACACGTTAATGTATTATTAGAAGCTTTGTTTTTTCAAATATCTTTTGGCAACAGGCCTTTGAATTAACCTATTGGAAACGTATGTCTGCAACTCACTAGTAGCTTGATTAAATGAAGAAATGCTTGCACTTAAAACTTTACAGGTAGCTAAAATGTGCACCATATAACTTTTAACATACGGAATCAGGCTGGTTTCCAGTGCTACACTGTTTCTATTTTGTACATGTACATAAATTCAATCCATACTGCGTACGGTCATGGGCCCTTTACTACCTACTTTATTTGTTAAAACAATCAGGACAACTGGTTTCCTGGGGCACCAGGGGTTACTGAGCTCCAGTTGCATCTATTGGAGTTGTTCACCACTGGCGTCCTGGGGTCACAGATACTACTGGACCCCAAATTTGATAACCAAATACTCCTCTACAACACTCAACTCTCCCAGGGTAGTGAGACAGAGCAGTCCAAGGCTTACTCAAGGAGGTGAAATAGATAAGATCAATGTCCAGATAGTGCTTCACTCTATAATACAGTAAAAACCAGGAATTTCTACAACCCTGTGGGCCGGAGCATTAAAGCGCCTAGACTCAAAGCACTATAAAAACAGTTAACATTGCATTTTACAAACCAAGTGGCACAGGGTTACACTTCAAAGCTATGGCACCAATACTTGTATTGCAGATTTGGGGTTCAGCAACACAATTTGTCTATAGCACTGTATTCCAGCTATTTAAAATGAGCACATGCCCAGATATCCATTGGTGGATAATTTATTGTCAACACAAGTTTTGGCCTCTCACACATGTTTTGCTACATGCTGAGGCTTTAAGCTACAACCAGAGCCACTGGAATTTTGCAGCAGGAGAAGGCCAAATGATGTGGCAGGGTTTACTAAATAACGCGGCAAGAAAAGGAAATTATGCAGCATAATTTCTGATAGTATTACTTCATTATTTTGCCATTTTTACATTTGTCAACACTGTTTGAGCATAGGTTGCACCTTATTAGTACCAGTTTAACACCAAAACATAGCAATAAGCAACAGAAAGGTGACCAACCTTTGCAAAGGGTCTTTCACTGTGCAGCAATACGTCTCTGTATTTTAATAACTTTTGAAACGTTTGAGGTAGAAAAACATTTTTTTGTTAAAATCTACAAATTATGCAACATGTGATAGATTATGTGGCAAATGCAGCAGATCAATAATTATGCAAAAACGCAGCAGTCTCACAATCACATATTTCCAGTTGCTCTGGTTACAACCTACTTTGAAACATACCTCTGCAACCCAGGTGAGCTCTGACTTTACCTTATTTGGAGTCATACTTGCACCCAAACTTTAGTCATTTGTAAGCAGGACACCATGTAACTTTCACAATGTGCAACCACACTTGCTTCCAAAGACATGCCTTTTCCATACTATACACCCACAAATGTTCACACAGTAACTCTATGCTGTATAGGACTATGGTGTCATTAGTGATGCCATCAGCGAGGTAACTTAACGTGTCATGAGTGATGTAATTTGTGAGATCAAAAGCAATGCATGGTGGGGTTGCAAGGTTCAGCTAGCTCAGTAACTAGAACTAGTGAATTTCAGGATTTTTTTTTTTTTAATGTGCTTACTTTATTTCACCACCGAACTAGAATGTCACTTAAACTCTCCGTTGTCCAGTGATCTTCTAGGATTTATTTCCCTATGCTTAGACTTTATTACCATACCTATGTCACTTTGACCTTTGGGGTTTTTAAGTGAATTTTCCCGACCATACCTAACAAAAACTTAAGATTAACCCTTGTTTTTTTCAGTGAAAATAATTTAAAATCTGGTTTCCTAAGCAGCAGGAGGAACAGGAAGGCTTAGCCACACAATGGGAAGGCTAGGTACTTCAGCACAGAACTGTTGCTAAAATGTTGAGGATAAGTACTAGTCACTGTGTTAGTCCATTACTAATCAATTGTGACATGGTAATGGAGTACAAAAATCCTACCGAGCATCTGCCCAGAAAGCAGTGTCTTCTTCTGATGACAAAGTGCCTTGTCTCTTGTATCGTTAGAAGCCAAACTGTGTATTCATTTCCACATCCGCAGTAGCACGGTACCCGCAGTTACCGCATTTTAAGAGAGGGTTCCATGGTTGATCCTTTGTAAAGATGAGGAATACTTTGAAATCTTACTCTTTTTAGGGCCTGCTGGCAGTCTCTGCTGATCAAAGCAAATTGCTTTTGCAGCCATCTCTTGTTTCAGTGATAATATAAGCAAACAGCAGTTCTGCATCCCTGAGGCCTGGGGGGATTTCAATTACTCTGGAGTAATAGGAGTAGTTTCGGTAATTCTGTGATAACTCTTTGATACGAAATTACTGATAAGGTCATTACACCAGGTCGCGTAATTAAGAGCAATTTGGGTGAAACAAATCCTCCTGCAAGTGCACATCTAGCGAGCGCGAGCAGCTGCTCGTGCTGCTGTTTATGTTCTGCTGTATTCTGTGCTATTTTCTAAGCGCAAAATGCATCATGCGAGGATGCATTTTGCACTAAGAAAATAGCGCTAAATACCAGGAGTAAGTTGGGCGAACCCCTACCTCAAGTGCATATTCATGTGTCCATTTTAGACACGAGGGGACATTTTTGTACAATGAAAATGGCACTAAATGGAGAACTGCTTTAATTGCGTAATTTTTGTGTACTTCGGTATAGTTACACTACACGGCATTATGCCCCTACTTATCACAAGAAACGCAGACCTACTGATTTTGCCAATTATTTTTTAATTTACTGCTTCAAGTGGGGCCCACCGTCTTGGAAAAGTAAATAAACAAAATGGCAGCTGCATCATGCCTGGCCGCACGTGCATCATCAAGCTGAGCTACTATAGTGTCATGACCTGCACCGGAAGCCAGTAACTCGCTATTGCAATACCTATTTGGCTTTGCCAATGCTTGTTTGCTTTAGTGTGCATGCCCACAGAAAACAGACCTGGTGAGGCAATGACTGACGTGCAAAAGCTTATACAGACTACGCCTCCGACCCTCTACATGCAGTCCATTGGCACCAGAGGCAGCGGGCAGGCAACTGATTAACAGATCCAACTGACTACAAAACGCACTACCGTGTGTACGTCTGCCCAGCATGTTTCTTTACATACTTGAGCAAAGCGGATATCAGCACACGCACTACCTATCTCCCATTACTCTGATGAGATCTTGCCGGCGGGCCTTAAAACACTGTAATATTGGGTAGCAAAATTGGTAGGCATCACTAACAAAACAGAAGCCTAAAACCTAAATCAGTAGGGTTAGCAAGTACGGGGCTCCTGTGCAATTAATAGGGCAACCCACTTCCCCCTCCCTGGATGGACATCTCCAAATTACCAGTGGTAGCAGAAGTGGAATCACACAACACTTAATTACCCCGATTACATCACAGAGTAAGGCTTTGTCCTCAATATCCTAATTTTTACTGTGAATGAGATATGACAACAGAGAGCTCGGTCAGCAAATGTAGTGGGAGAAACACTAAAGGGCAGGCCCTGGGCACCACCTGCTACCTCCTGGCTAACCGCAACATCCACTGCTCGCCTACTTTTAAAGAAAGAACTGGGGAAAGTACTCAAGTGGTTAGATGCATGGAATGCAGGCCTGTTTTTAACCAGGTCATTTAAAGCATGACTGGACACGTTATTTACACCGGGCCTGTGCTCTGCAGAGGCTCCTGAATGCTTACCCTCGTTCCAAGGACCAGCCTGTGGAGGTCAGCGCAGCATGTAGTGTCCA
This sequence comes from Calotriton arnoldi, assembly GCA_963921515.1. NCBI lineage: Eukaryota > Metazoa > Chordata > Amphibia > Caudata > Salamandridae > Calotriton > Calotriton arnoldi. The sequence goes on from CAWUFW010000173.1 coordinate 4,807,592, forward strand.
AGTCCCTGTGTTCAGCACCTCACACCAACAGGGATCAGTTCTTGGGTGAATGCTAGGCCACTGAGCATGTCACAGAGGGTTTGTCTTCACAATATAGCGAGATGGGAAGTCATGGAGCCCAGCCAAAGACACAGCTCCCCTCTAACAAAGCAGAATCCTAGGGAGGTGGGGGCGTGAGAGGGGGACAATTAAGTTGTGTGTTTGCTGAAAGACAAGTTACTAAACCATGCACGTGTGGTCTCGCCCTTCGGCTGAATTACTTTGCTCTGGACTACGGAGTCATTGTTTTAGGTCATCTTTCACCCTCTGCACCATTGTGGATATATGTCTCCTGCTTTGGTGGCTCTTCGAGTGTTCCTTTTCTGCCCAACTTTTTAGGAGATGAAGGGAGAATGCAGGGATTATATTTAGGGCCATCAGTCCTCCGTACTGGTTATCCGGATGCCAGCCTCACTTGCTTCGCCCTCCGTTCCGCTCCTGAGTGACCCTGTAAGAATCTTTCACTGGTATTGACAACCCCGACGCGTCACTTCATACTGCAATCAACTGCAGAATCCTAGACAAAGTTTTTCATATTTTCACTTGTATTTTTTTCTGCAGTTGTTTTGTGAGCTCTGCGAAAACCTATGCCACACTGTCAAGACACTCAAAAAGGCGCTGCATCTCTTAAAATGTCCATGTGATTTCTACGCCATGGGCAGGCCCCAGTCCAGTCTTGATAGCCAATCCCCTCCATGACAGACGTGTTGTGTAGAAATCAAAGACAAAAGAAAACAAGCATTGGCATAGCCAATAGGTCTCGCCTTTGGAACCTTATAAGTATTTAGTTATGCAGTACAATATCCTTGGTGCAACAACATCAACTGTTGCATGGCTAAACACTTATAAGGTCCCAAAGGCGAGACCTATTGGCTATGCCAATGCTTGTTTCAGCTACCACAGCTTGTGTGCTTAGAAGTCCTGAGTATAGCGTCTTGGCGCCACTAATGGGTGTCTCTATGGGAACTGCGGCTCACAGAGCTATTACCGAGTCAGTTGGCTAGTTGGACTGTCTCTTGAACAATTGTCGGATATCTTTTTACATCAACACCCTAAACTCTCTGTAAAGCTTACCTTGCTTAAACTGAGACGTTTGCTTTACTCACAATGCGGGCACTATATTCGCGCTTTATGCTGCCGAACCATTTTCACTGCCACTTGCACATTAATACTCAATAATGAGATATATCTCCGTTTGTATTACTTTCGATTTCTGAAAGTGATTGTCAGTTGGTGCATAGCAACGGAATAACTAATTTGCTGGGGTAAACTGTCCCACGGGCGCCTCTGACGACTGCCACCTCTGGGAGCTGTGGAGTCAATCTTACAGCATGAGCCAATCAGATGCAACTGTTTCAATAAGGAATGCGGCGAAGGGTCAGCAAGAGGAATTTCAACTAATAAAACTAATGAATGCAGAAGCATGAGCGGGAAGACGCGGGCAATGCCCCAAGTAAGAACATATCCCTGCCAAGGGGGTTGCCTCCTTGGCTGAACTGTAAGTCTGCATTGTGAAGCAAGGATGTATTTAACTGCCATCTTCCCCCGATCCCCTACCTCTCACCACCACCGAGCCGTCGGTAATCTGGCTGTGCAGAAGCGGCTCTTGTGGAGGGCAGCAACGAATCCCGAGTTCTGCTGAGTGAGACTCAGAGGTAATGTAAAGCATGCAGGAGCTCAGGGACTCCATATGGCCCTGCCTCGGGCACTGTAAACGGGGGAGATGCCTCGGGTGCTGTAAACATGGTGCCGGTGTGAAGGGGACGACACTTAGGGGTTGGCAGCAGCAGCTCAGGGCGCCACATGGCTCTGCCTCGGGCATTATAAACAGGGGAGGTGCCAGTATAGGCGTGGCGCCCTGCGAACAAGGCAATGTACTTGTCGGTGTTGCTCTGCAGAGCTTCAATGCCCAGAGGGGAGGAGGGGCCATCTCTACCTGAACAGTGAGAGGGGGCGGGCGAGAGGAAGATGGAGGAGAACGAGTGAGGAGATAGTGAAAGAGGGTGTGGGAGAGGATGGAGGGGCTAAGAGAGAAAAGAGTGAGAGGGGAGGGAGCAGAAACTGCAGGGACGGGTGTGAGAGAGGATGGACAGGCAGAAGGGCAAAGAGAAACAAGCCCGGGACTGGTGCGTGCAGCGCTGCAGTCTTCACTTTTCAAGCACTGCACTCGTGATTGTGGCGCGCCGCTGTTCGCTCCCGCAAGGTGGATGCCGCCACAAGCACGAGTGCAGTGCTTGAAAAGTGAAGACCGATGGCTAAAGGCCCTCCTAGAGCAGCGCATGCGCGCTGCCTAGGCGAGACCTAAAAGGGGTCAGCACTGAGGGGGATGATCCAGCAGTTAAGGGACTAAGCAATGGGTGGGTTCTAAGACCACCATTAGCTAATAAAATGTCTCACAACAGACCGAGCATGCATCGTCTTAGGTGAGACTTGCAAATCGGTATATTAGTTGGGCAAGCTAGATCAAAATCATCCTGACCGATCCAAACAGAAGGCAGCTAAAAAGGGAAGCATATCTAGCGGGAACACCTCGAGGGCAAAGAACAGCCACGAAAATGAAGTATCAGAAAGATCAATCAATCTTTACTGAAGTCTGAAGAGCTCATGTAAAAACGTTTGCAGCTGTAACAGAGCTAGATCGCTAAGCCTAAAAGATTTGCTGGTGCCAGACGTATGGTAAGAATTTTAAAACTGCCTTCGAGAGCAGGTTTTAAGACTATTGGCATCAGTGGTGAAAACAGAAAGACCCACATGGCTCAACACAGACTACTGTATCAAATCTGCTCCTTTCGTACTGTCATGCAAATGTGCAGAGTTCCCAGCTCAACAACAGAACCTATTAAAAATTCAAGGAAGGAACACCACATTATGAACCATAAGGTGGTAATTTTCAGAATCTTAATAGTGTGCTATTTTTATACTTTACCGGCCTAATAGTAAACAATGCACTGCATGCGCTTGCCTATATTAATTTGACATCATGCATTAAATAAACAGTAGAAACGAAATGTGTCGCATCACATTGATTCATACAATGGGAATCTCTTCTGTGTGGAATCGGCACACACAAGTCAGCATTTTTTCTATTGGTACAAATGGGGCTTCAGAAAATTCAAAGCAATAAAAAGGGGTATTTATACACATTGTTCTTCTGTATGCTGTTACTGCGCCGGAAAAAGCACTATTGTTCAGATAAATAGAGAACATCTTAATAATGAGACTACTGTAATCGACAAGCAATGTTTGGACTCATTCTGGTTGCCTCCTGCTAGCGTCACTTTTGTACGGTAGCTATCAGACAAGCAGGTGTGACCGGCAGCCAGTTGTGAGGTCAGCTTAATATTGTTTGCTGCACAACATGCTACGGATGAACTCCGCATTGTCAAAAACATCTCTTCGAGTTTTTGTGAAAGAAAGCCACTGACTCCCTTCTACATTGGATACACAAGAAAAAGTGAACAGAAACAGAAGGCCATTATGAATAAGAGCCACTCGGGCACACACACACAACTTATTTCTCAATTACCTCTAATGACTGCATGCGCTCCAACAGATTTCTGTGCTCTTTATCTACAATCCTTTCTTCGTAGAATTCTCGAAATGTATTTTTGTACACAAGTTTCATCTTGTACTTTTTAGCCATTCAGTAAAAACAGATAAATACACAAAAGCGCATATTAATAGAAGCAACACATTTCTGTTGCCAGAGTGACATCTTGTGCCTGGATACAGTATTACACATATTTAATGTACACTAATCGACTTGGGTTAATGCACAACCTTTCTCAGCCCGATTCTTTCAAGTGCCTGATAACTTGGGAGAAAGGGGCCCTGGAGACGCCAGGCTTCTAACTTACACCTAGAGTGCACTGCACTGATAATACAAGAGCACATACTTCAACTTAAAGTAATGGGAGGGGACAGCCAGCACACGCATGGAGGAAGCACGGTTGGGGACACGGCAGTCAGCGCACGCATACACACAAACACGCGCACGCAAACACACTCGGGGGGCTGTGGGAAAGAAATAGACGATGGAGGGTGCAGGCAAGAAAAACGGACAAAGGAAGGAGGGTGCGGGCAAGAAACGCTGACGAGGGACGGTGGTAGGAAGAGAGGGGGGGGTAGGGAGAACTACACAAGGCAGCCAAATAAAACAAGCCCGGGAGTGGTGCGTGCGTGCGCGCGCAGTCTTCACTTTCCAAGCACTGCACTCGTTCTTGTGGTGCGCCGCTGCTCGCTCCCGCAAGGTGGATGCCGCCACAAGCACAAGTGCAGTGCTTAACAAGCATTGGCCGCGCGGCCGTGCGAGACGCGCTCTGTGGTGGGGGAGGGGATAGGAGCGGGAGAGCAAGTGACGCGCGGCCGTGAAAGTGAGACGGCCGCGCGGCCCCGAGAAGCGCTCTGTGGTGGGGGAGGGGGAGGAGCAAGTGAGAGGAAAGACATATGGCACCTGGAGCATGCGAGGAATGCGCGTTACTGTGCGCGTACCCGCATGCTCTAGGCAAGCCCAAAAAAAAGTGGTCGCATTTCTAAAAGCCCACTTACAAAATGTCTCGCCCAGAGCAGCGCAAGCACTGGCTTCAGGGCGAGACCTAAACATGTTGATGCCGCTGCGGAATCCACGCCAGCAGGACCAGAGAATTCTTTTTGCTACTGCGAACACTGAAGTTTTCCCCTCAATAAACTCTTTGAAACACCTTTTACCCAACCCTATAGTAACCAAATGCATGGAAAGTTTGGCGCTTACGACAATGACATTGCTAGAAGGGACAATACTGAAGTTTCAACAAAAAAAAGCAACTAAACATTCATTTCTGCTCAAACCTCAATTCTTGTAATTGATTACGCTAACTTGCACACCTACGTTCCCTACTAAGTATAGCGTAAGCGATCGATCTTTTATTTACCTAAAGTGGTTGAGGGGAAGAAAACAACTCAGACAGATATTAACACAGTCGTCATGCCTGAAAAGATCACTGACTCCAAAGTGCAGTTTGAATATTTATTATAAGGCCAAAAACAATTGGATGTAAATACATCTCAATAACAAAGTATATAGATACAGAAAAATTAATACAGAGCCGATTTTGCGGATATAAGTAATTCGGCCCAAAAGACAAATGATTATAAATTCCAAAATTACAATGCAACACAAAATAGATGCAATATTCAGCTCTCGACTCATTGAAAGAAATCAAAATCTTTCCCTACACTACTCTATAGGAGGGCCCTTCCTGTCTCTCTTCTATCGTTCCCCAATGGTGTCAGCACGTGTGACTTCCTAAGAAGTACTCACGTTAAATGGGTCGTTTAGCTTAAGGCTATGGAGCTCGCTCTAAGATGCTCCTTCTTCTCCGAAAGCTAGCAGAACTCTGGTCTCTCTGTCCCTGCGCATCATACAAAAGATGGGATTCAACCAACATTGCGTCACCTTTTCTTAAACTTTTCCATTAGACCTCTATGCAGTAGCTGGTTCTCTTTCATGAAACAAATTTAATTAATGATATCTTCTTCCAGTGGCCTTGGCTTCCAGACAGACCCGATACGCAAGGCATCCTCCCTTCTCACTTCCAGCTATCTTCAAAGACATTCCGGATCTCTCCTTAACTCTGAAAATAACGATGTGTATTTTTTCACCTGCAACGGGGTGAGAACATTCTAACTTCTAACACAACCATCATTTAATTATTTATTTCTCGAGAGCAAGGAGAATTGAAACATTAGCTTTGGCCTATATTTCAGGCAACTTAAACTAATCACAATTACGATATACAGGGATAATATCGTCCTGCACATTATGCATGAAGGAATCATAATACATACAAAATTCTACTTAATGCGTTCACTTAATTGAACATTAAATGATTCAAATAAATGTTTCTTAATAATCAAAAACACTGCAAACAATACGAATACATGAGAGTGCGTTTAAACCATGAGTATAGTGCACTCATACAAATAGAGTGCTATCAGCGCTCTATCATCATTTCAGGACACCAGTTTCACAAGCAGCTGGTTAACTCAGGTCAGGCAGATGTTCACCATGAAAGAAAATCCAATACACAAATGTTTGTGTCTAATAAGCTTCGAGAGATTTTAAAAATAGTACTACAACTTTCCATCTCTAGGGTAACAGTACAGTTTGCAGCTAACAAACTGTCTGAGTTTCATTAAAAAGGTAGTATAGGATACAACCAGAAATTGCGTCCATGCTTTTAGTCCTACAGTATTTACTTCTGCAACCGCCTGTTTTACGTCAGGGCTTTTTCCTCGAGCAAGTTTCCAAAATAATATGCACCATAAGATCGGGCTCTTTTTCTACATCTGTGACTGGAAAGATTGAGGTCACTGATCAAGTTAATGCTGTGAGTCCTTACTGTCAGAAGGGCTTGATAGGTTATACATTTTGGTGACCTTTGAAATGTATATTTGCTTGACGCTCTCAAGACAGCAGCCAACAATTGCAGCATCTCTACCCAGTCTGAGACAAAGCTATGCAGATAACTTCCAAATGCTCACACTTTCTATCTTGGTTTGCTAATGTGGAGTCCTACGGATTAAATATTGCGTGACCTGTCTTTTGGCCAACACCCATTTAAACATGCTACTCCACTATTAAAAGCCCTTCACTAGCTGCTAAGAGCCAAAATTCTATTTAGGGTACCCAGCACAGTGGCCGTTTTTGGACCCATACCCCATTTTCTAAGGAAACAATTCAAGCTTTAACTGGGAGGGAGCTCGTGCATACCCAAGCAACCAGCTGCATGCACCAATGCTCAGATCCTTCTTTCAAATACATGTAGAGATCAGAGCAGCTTGCGTGTCCTCCCCCGCATTTGTCTGCTCCATTTACGGGTGCTCCCCAGCAGCGGGCCTACACTACTTTGATAAATAATGCTGCTGTATACGTTAACCATCTATACAGTCCGGGACACGTTAACTGGCATTCTAGAAAACGTTCCTAAAATAGTCACTACTAACCAGACCCTGTTAGCATCCCCACACTCAGTGATGCCCTCATCTGTGGCTCGATCTTGTATGATTTACCCGGAGGTTCTCTCCCTCAAGGGCTAGCCCCTCCCAGGGTCGATTTCCCACGTCCTGCCCCACCAGGTTATATATTATCCACCCCATTGCTTAGCTGTTCCCACTTGCAGCCTTTTATTTATTTTTGGGATGGCACAGGACTAAATTCCTATCTGCTCGACCTTAAATGCTTTCACGCTACTCCAGTTTTTGATTTCCACTTAGAGCTATATTGCACCACCAAATAAAATTTTGCCTAAAATGTTTTGTAGGTGGAAATGCAGGATGACGCCAGCATAAGCCTTCAATCACATGCCAACCCAGTTACAGCAGCCATGTCACTGCACTGAGGTTTTGCCTGCACAGCGCTTGTGAAATCTTTTAAACAAAAAAAAATCTTAAATGGGTCTTAGAGCCCGCCCATTATGTACCATTAGCTGGATCCATCGCCACTCATTTCCCTGCTTCTTATTGGTCAGAAAACACAAGACGAAGGTCAGAGCAAGACAGTCCAGCATCAGTCGTTACTACGTATTGTGGCTATAATATTATAATGATGGCTTGGTGCACTGGGCCTGGGATGTGACCTACATGCATCCCATATAGGTGGTTTGCAAACCACCACACTCAGTTCGACATAAATGGCCTTGCACTCAAGAAGCACAAATAAACAATATATAAAGGAAATTAATGTCCATAGTATAAAGCAATTTAAACTGTAGTTGAATAACTTCCCGAACTGAAAAACGAAAAAAGTTGTACTTTTGATTGTAGAAGACGATGTCTTTATTCTTTTAATTCATTAATTTTTTCTTTAAAATACAAACGCACAATGGACAAGACTGCCAACGCGTTTCGTCCCTCATGGGACTTCTTCAGGGCTTAGAACATCTGTTGTTTTAATTTATCTCCTATTCAAGATCATATATCCGGAAAAGACAGGAAACCAAGCATCTCCAAGACGCACTATTCATGGCTTCTCCGTTATAAAAGTATGGGATATGTATCTCCCCCACGTGTGTGCGGTTGTCCGGTTCAAAGAAAGTCTTATTGGTCAGGCCTTCCTGTTTTACTTTCTTGCGTTTCTTCGTAGCTTGGACCAAGTGCAACTTCCTTTTCTATGGGCAACCAGTGCCCTTCCCTCCACTGGTCGTGCCCTTCTGAAGGTACTTTTCAATTGGCTCCTGGTACTGTTCTTTCTAAATGGTTGCTTTGTTTTGTGATTTGTGAATAGGCTTAGTAGTCCCTCCTTATGTAACCTCCCATGAGGACTGGCCCTTTTACGTGTGCTGTTACTCGGTATGTTTTATTTACAGTCTGTGAGCACTATTTTCTTAAATGATTTTCTCCCATTACAGGCACGACATGCTTTCCTCCAATGGGGCCCGCTTTTCAACTCTATGCGGACTGTCTGCTCCTCATTGCCGTCTTGCCCCCGGGAACTGCGCTTTAGGTTTCAGCACAGCGCCCACTTTCATATTAACAACACGGGCACCACGCATAATATTTTAGCAGGGCCCGCTTTATAAAGCACCCCGGCACACACTCCTAATCAGCAACAATGGCGGCCACGCCTTTTTTTCCCCAGGCCGGCTCACACAACTTCCTTCGCCCTTACATTCGCAGGGGTCGCGTGCTCGCCCTCCATGACCCTAGGACTTGTCTGCTGTTGAGTGTTCCTCCGGTGCCTCTCTCCATATGGGAACGAAGCCCGTGACCCCGTTTGTGTGGGTGTGATCGGTGGCTCTTGGGTGGGGATTGCGTATGCGTGGCGGTATTACCCGGGAATGAAGCGGGCGCTGCCTTTCTTTCGTTTTGCGCTGCGTGCTCCTTGAAGTTGTTTTTGCTTCCCTGCTCCCGCTTCACATTAAGAGCCCTCCCCACACCCAGCACAAACGCAACCTTTTCCTTAATGAGGCAGCAATACCTCTTCAATACTCACTCCTCCTCCCGCAGCATTCGCTGCTCTGCCCAAACTCCTCCCTCTGCTCCCGGGGCCTTCCCGCTCCACCATGGCACTAATGTACCCGTCTGCACTTTGTAAGTGCTGGAACCTCGCGGACACCCGCACGGCTGTGGAAGTCGCAACCGCCTGCCCAGGTCCCGCCGGCGCCTAGTTGCCTCTGTTGACTTCAGTAACAGGAGGCATTCTTCTGATCACGGCATAGATTCCTTTGCAGCAACTTTGTCAGGGGATTTCACTCCAGAATCAAGCTAACCTACAGTACCTTTGTACTAATGTTGCATTTTAAATAAAAGGGAGCGTTGTGTACAGCATATCGTCTTCTGGCATGAACATGGCGATGGGCAGCTCTTTTATGGACTTTTACTGATGTGTATTGGGAGCTCTGTTCCGATCGAACACAACAGGGATCAGCGAGCCTGCCAGCGCCATTAATGCCCAGACAGAGCTGCTTCTGCTGGCACCACACTAGCAACAGAACCAGTAGCCGTTCACTTAGGTAGAATGCCTTTGCAATTTCTGACTAACCGGCTACTACCGACTTGAGAAACCACCGCAGCACCAGCCTTATATTTGTTTACCGTTATCATTATGCAGCATAAAGCTGCAGTACCGAATATTCAAGACTACCTTTTATTCCATAAGGGTACGAAATCCCAGCACGCAGTGCTACCTGCAAACAGTTGGTATATCTGGAATTCTCAGGGTTTGGCCCCAAGTTTTAGGGACTTTGGTCAGATTTCAGGGGGTAACGGACACAGTCACCCGCACGTCTTCTTAAAACACCAGACATTATTGACGTTGTACAAGGGGCTCTCCCTCTGGCCCTGCTATCAGGAGGCAGCTTTTTAGTAGTACGCGCAGTGGAATCTCTCTAATAAACTCAAGGGCGTCGGTCACCCCTGATTTGTCTCGGAGTCCGCATCTCCTAAACAGTCGTCCAGAGAATAAAATTCTGATGTCCGAATTATTGCTTTGCCTGGAAAGAGTTCTGTCATCCATATTGGCTTTAATGGAGAAATCTGTAGCTAATTCCGATCACATCTTGGATTCTCTTCTTTCCCTGACCAAATCTGTCTTCTCAGACCAAAGACCTCTAAATGGTAAAGCTACTCCTCTTTCCTCATATAAAAGCACTCCTTCCAACAGGGATTTTCCTCCCCTATACATTTGCCGTAGCTCCAATCCAACCAAATCCACCCAAAGTATGCTACTCCTCTCCAGAGTCGCAGGGACTTTGGTACTCAGGCAGGTGCGCCCTTTCGTAGTAGGAAAAACAAGGGCAAGGAAATTGTAGACTTATTTGAAGAAAACCAGCCCCTCTTGCTACAGCAGTTCTTCGAACTTGAGGACCCTTTATCTTTACTATCACAATCAACCTCTCTGCATCCAGAAATAGAAAAAAATAAAAATACGGAACGGAATGTTTTCCCCATCTTTTAAAAAGAAAGGATGCAAAAAGTTGAACAATTCGCAGTAGAGGAAAAGGAAACCAAAAGTGAAACTGCCCATAGGCAAAAGAAGAAAAAAAGGAAAAGCTCCATAGACTAAACAAAAGAGAACAAATCGTCTGCACTTTGACCCTAATTTGATTGTGAATCCTGTCTCCACTGCTACAAAGAGGAAGAAGGTCAAGTTGAAGCCATCACAAGAGGCTCCTTGTTGTCACCAAGGAACTTACATGATTCAACTTCGATTACACAAGGAGATAATCCATTAGATTCCAGTCCAGCATTGGTTTTCTTCTTCTTTAGGCAGTAATGTTATTTACAATCCTGTTGGGAACACGGCTGTGTGGGGATAGCCAGGCTAGTCACCCGCTGTCAGCACCTCTCTCCTTAACTTTTCTTTCATTTTTGATCATGAGTTATGCATGAATAGGTACTTCTTATTGGGCTCTTTTCGCTGATATCACTGACCTCCAAATGGTTCAGAGTAGTGATCTTACTTTGGTTCAAGTCCTAAAACATGGTAACTATGGGGGGGCAAGAATGACCTTCTGCTCTAAGGTGATTTCCAATCTAATAATCCTTAATAGTGATAATCTGTGATGTCGCGGTATCAATGCTCTTGTTTCCCAAAAGGAGAGAGCTTTCAGAAAAGTTATACATAACGGCCAGTTCATCGCCCATTCAGATCCCTCTCCACTAGAAATTCCTCACTTAGAGAGAGAGAAAGTACAATGCGGGTCTCCCTTGGCAAAAGGTGGAAGGAGTGTTTCTCTGCTTGCTGAGAGAGAGAATAATCAAACACTGACTTTAGATGAGGAAGATAGGAAATGGTGTTGGGTGGCGGGGGCTCTTAATACAAATAGCTCTTTTGGGCTAAGGTACAGGAATTATTCCAAGTAAGGGTCTCAAACTAATTTCCTGGAACGCAGCCGGCTTATGCACTAATAAAAACAAATTATTTCTGAAATAACAGAAAGCAGACATAATATGCATACAAGAGTCTTGGGTTTTAAAGAATTGGTCTATGGAAGATTATATTGTGCTAAGCCGCCCTGCGCTTCCAGTGAATAGAGGTCATGCGAAAGCAGGCATTGCCGTACTGCTCAGAACTAGTTCTAGGTGGGTGTTTAAAGACATCCCCCATGTCTCTAACCTAATTCAGGCGGTCAAGTTAGATTTTAAGGAGGAGCATGAAAGCCTAGGCACTCTGCTAATTCCTAAACGCTTATATCCCCCTGGCTCATCTTATACTTACCTACTAAAAGACCTATTTGTTTTCATCTCAACTACCATGGAAAGAGAAGATTGTAGGCATCTAATACTGGTTGGCGACTTGAACGCCAAAGTTTCTACTCACAGTATTAGGTTATTCGCTAATGCCTCAAAAGAGGAAGCTCTAAAAATCCCCCTGCTTTGTTTCCGAATAATAGTCGGGTAGGTAAAAGAGGTGTGATTCTACTCAAAGGCTCGAGAAATTTAGACTTATTAATTGCCAATGGGAGGTTAGGAAATGATATCCCAGCAAAAATCACATATAAACTGTCTTCTGGTGGGACTATTATCAATTACTTAATCGTTTCAGCAGATACTTTCAGTAAGCTCTCTTTTATGGAAGTTCTGGAAAATTCCTATAGTGACCATATGGTGATCTGTAAATTTGAGATGACCCTAGCTCAGAAGTCTTCAATCTGTGGGGCGCGACTCCCAGGGGGCCGTGGAGTCCGGGTGGGGGTCGCACATTCCCCAGCTTCACTTATGCCTGCAATCCAAAACGTTTGCTTTCGTTTTGGAAAAGACAGCCGTCCTGGGACGGCTAATTTAGATCATTATCAGCTGAAGTTTCATCAATTGAGTGTCTTGTGGTGTGAAAAGCTTTTGTGCCAGGGTGCCTGCTTGCCGGAATGAAATGTAAATGTGCCTATCAGTTAATCTGCAAGCGTAAAGGGTGCTTGGGAGCAGGTTCTGGCTTAATTGTTCAAATCACTTCAAGCTTTGTGATGACAAAGATTTTTTTTTTTGAGTAGTAGTGCAAAGAGTTAACAACTGGGCTGTGAAGTGCTTGCTTTTAATTATCCTAAAGAGGTGTTGAAGGGACAGTTATGTAAAAAGAAATTGCATTGCATATGCTCTGGCTTTTTGGAAGCACTATTTTATTGTAAAACTATTTGCACGTTTTGCAGCACTCTATCTTACACTGTGTGTAATGCAAGTATAAAATAATGACTTGCATATTCACAGTGCTTTCTGTCATAGGCTGTGACCTCGTAGCACTAACAAAACACGTGACTATTCTCCACTGCACCAATCAAGATTTAAATTGTGGCTCTCTGGTTATACATAGACTTCTGTAATGCATTAACTATTAGAGGTTTCATAATGTACTACAGTGCATTTCCCACTGAGTAACAACTTTTTAATTGTATTTTTCATTACACTGCCCATTATTTTATATGTAGATACCTGATGGTGAAAGACCTAAAAACGTACAGAATATTTTGGGGCTTATTTATGAGAGGCTTGCATCGCCATAGTATCACTTTTTTGGCGCTCCGGCGGTGCAAGCGTCTCAACCATACCTATGGAGGCGGCGCAAAGTGACCCTGCATGGCTTTTCATGGCCTCATAGATATGGAGTAAGACATAGCAGCGCAAGTCACTGCGTTGCCTTACTCTGCGCCGAGGAAGTGTTCCATGGGCTTTGCGTGGGGTTCCCACGACACCCATGGATTTTGATGCTGCCCCATATTTACAAAATCAAGTCAAACCTGGGGCAGCACCAAAACGGACGCCTCCCCAGCAGAGGCATAACGAGGAGAGATGTTTTCATTTCTCCTCGTTCTTTCCTCTTTCCATGTGTGCTGCATTCTGCAGCTCACATTGAAAGAGGAAACGCATAACGCCTCTCTCCATGTGTGCTGCATTCTGCAGCTCACATTGAAAGAGGAAAACGCCTCTCTGCATTGTTTTTGTGAAGGAAGGTGCCACTTCCTGAACAAAACCAATCCTGCCTATGTAGGTGCTATGCAGCAATTTGTGCGCCAACGCAAGGGAAAAGGACAGGAAAGCACCATATTTCATAAATACGGTTCATTCCAGACCTTTCACATTGGCATAGGGCAGCGCAGCAAGAAGACTTGCAGCGCTGCCCTATGCCAATTCCTCATAAATTAGGCCCTTTGTTGTTAGCTACACCTTTGACTACACCCCCACGCTCAGCGACCTTTGGTTTGCTAAACACAGTTTAATATTTCCCCACCGTAAAAATAATTTGCCTTGGGAATTTGGGGCGTTTATGGTTGTCGATAATGAGGAGTACCAGGTTCTAAAAAATTGTCAGAAGGGGGTCCTTATGCCTAAAAAAGTTTGACAAGGGGGTCTCGGCATCAAAAAGTTTGAAGACCTCTGTCCTAGCTGGAGTAGGCTCATGGAATTTTAAGGAAAAATCTGTAGATTTTAAAAAACAAACGGCAGAATTTATTGGAATATAAAAGCTGCCTCAAAACTAAAGAGACACTAACAATTCTAATAGGAGATCAGCAGCACACAGTATTAGGATATCAACAATTTCCTCAGCCAGATCCACTGGTGGCCTATGGTTGCAGTATAAGCTCCTGGTAACTGCCTAAATGGTAAAGGATTCGTTTTACATGTAGAGACCGCATTCTAATCGGCTATTACATATAAATCGGGAAATAAATTAGTGAGGGCCCAATTCCAGAACTTTTCCCTCGATCAAAGTAAATTAATTAACTTACTAAAGAGGAAAAGACTCGGGGGGGAGGGGAACGTTCCCTAAGACAAGAAAAGGAAGACTACGAGTGGGTTCAGTTAAAAGAAGCGGCTTCAAAAACAACGCCAAAAGGTATTGGGAAATAATCTCAGATTGCTGCAGCACAAGGGTAACATCCCTCCCAATCTTCATAAAAGAAGAAGACTGGAAGCTCTATCTCACAGATCTCTATTCAGCTAATTCCAATTTGTCCTGGTCTTCCACGATTTTAACTAATTCTCCTAATATCCTTGAATCCGGCTGTGCCCCTTCAAGGAGCGAAATTGTAGGACTCATTAAAAGAATGAGAGCTTCAGGAGCAATGGGTCATGACGAAATTCCTATGACAACAATCAAACAAGCATTTGCAATGGTCTCGCAATACTGAAAGTTTGAGCTATTGGCATTGCATTATTATTTGCAACGCCAATAGCTAAAACTTTCAGTAATGCGAGACCTATTGCATTGTAAATGCTTGTTTAATTAACATGTGTGCACCCAGGGATCTCATCAACATTATCATCAAGCTACATGAAAGAAACTGTGCTCAGGTTTGATGGGGAGAGAAGGGAAAATTAACCAATCGTATTCCTGTACTACGTGGAGTGTGGCAAGGGTGCGTGCTTGCTCCCACGCGGTTTACCTTATATATAAATGATGTAGTTGAGCAGTTAGGGCAAAATGTAAAATGATTCTCCTTCGCTGAAAGGAGTTAAAACTTTAAAAAGATTCTCCTTTTTGCCTATGACTCGCTGCTCATATCTAAAACCTCTATGGGCCTCAAAATTTTGCTAGACAAATGTATGGCTTTTTGTGAGGGAAGGGGCTTAGACCCGAGTTGCTCTAAAACCAAATATATGGTCTTTGGTCCACAAACTTCAAGATGTAGTAATATTAAAGCAGGCCCTGAAAAACTTGGCAGGGCTTTTAGCTTTGATTATTTTGGTGGGCAGCCACACTATCTGACAAGCTTAAGTGGGGAGATCAGATAAATAAAGCCCTGCCTGTTCTCTCGCATAGATCAAAAGCAATTTTAAGATTCTACAAAGCCATCTATACGCGATCAGTTTCCCAACCTTTATAGGCCTATCGTGTAAAGCCTTGAGTGCTGCACTTTATGGTGCAGAAATTTGGGAATATACTGATACACAGTAATTGGCAGTAACAGAAAATAATTTGATCAGGGCCCTGGTGCCTGTACCAACTACAGCTGAGACCATTTTTATATTGGGTACGGATTTGGTCAACGCCAGAACTGTATGTTTATATGGGCTGCTTAAATGATCTAATAAGGCAGGATGATGATTTAAAGGTCCCTTGGTTAAGATTCATATACAGTTGGTGTAAGAAGCTAAATCTACTAAAACTCTGAGAAACTCCTGATCAAATTTGCAAGGTGGATGGCAAGGCTCTGAAGGCCGCCTATTGGCTGCATGTACATGAGTCACAAATTAAGAACGACAAATTGGGCCATTTGAACGAGAGGTTCCTGACGTTTAAATCGCCCCCTTCTATTGAGTATTTTCTGGATTTTGTAACCCTTTCGCTTGCCAAAAGCCTTTATGCAAGATTTAGATATGGCTGCTTGCCTTTGAGAGAGTTTTGCAGCAGCTGGAGTAATAACCAGGCTTCTAGAATATGTCCAGTTTGTGAATTGAATCCAGAGACAATAGAGGATGTTCTAGTCGTATGTCCCGGTTATCTGGACCTACGTCGTAAGTGGCTCCGACCAATGTGCTTGAACCTGGGGATTACACATTACTGGCAGGCTCAGCGCTTGCTGACAGTAGATACTTCGACCTACTGTATTCTCAGTTAGCCGCTTCCTCCTCAATGTTTGGTTTAATCGAGAGAAGTATATGAGATAAAATCATTAATTGTATTTTATCCAGGCAAGAGTTATTAGTCATTAATAATAGAGTGGAGGGGCCAAACCCACTTGATTTTTTTTTAGGTTGATTTTAACATTTTACTTGAATTTTTAATTGGCTGAATGCACTTTGTTATATGTAATTGCTGCTAATTATGTCCTCTTTTTAAAAACTCCTTTTTATTCTATTTTTAATTTTTAAGTTGTATGTTGTATTTTTGTATACTTTGATGGTATGTTTTTACCAAATAAAGTTGTGAGATTGATGAACATTCTCAACATCTCTAAGGGCTACAAGACAGTAGCCTCAAAATGGTATTGGAGGATGCAACAGGACAAGTTCTAAAAGCACAAAGAGGAAGGGTTTTTATTTTGCACTCTCCCTTTACTTATGAAATCAAGAAGATTGCCTGCTACCAAAGATATGTGCAAGCTGAATATGTTTTGGAGGAAATAGAGATTCTGAATGGTGACACTGCAGGGACAAAACCAATAACTCTCCTCAAAATCTTCTGGCTATACCTCTATATACCATTCCATCGCAAACATTGTCAAAGCCTTTATTTTATCGTTAATGGCCAATGCAGTGAGTTTAGAGTTTGGCCTTTTACCCTCAAATCAGCATATTATATTTTCACAAAATGCATCCTACCTGTGGTGGTGAATCCCCTCTGATTTAGGTATGAGTAAATGTTCATGCCCGATCACCAGTTTCAAGTTTATTTGTTTGCATAGTTATTGAAAACCGTTGCAAAAAAAATACAGCGAACGATAAAACCAAAAGCTACACATCAATTAAAAGATAACACAAGTGCCATCAAATATTTGTAGCAGCTAAGTACTAAAAAAATAGATCCCCACGTAAAAACGTATTTAAAATACAAAACAGATCGATAAAAGACAAACTCTGTGAGCTCCTTACCGGTGAATCGTATAAGTGTATCAGTGCCCATGGCCCAAATAACACAAGACTCCAGGAATAACCATAACTGCATCCCCAGTAAAGGTGATGTAGGTTCATTAAGGTGCAAGATGGACAGAATCAATCCTACCTCCCCAATGGAGAATGGAAAAACATGCCAGTGTCTGATGCTAACCATTTGTTAAACAGCAACTCAGTATAGTGCAGAGTGTGTAGGTTCTAAAGTGTCAATGCACTGCTTATTTTCCCACTGGAGAATGAAATAGCATGGTGACATCTTATGTTACAAAAAAACAAAATAGGGGAGTGAAGAGGTAGCGTCCCGAGGGACACTGACGGTGGATACGTCCTCCTCGAGTCAGTAGTTAACAAAACATCAAGATCCACCATGTGGGTAGTGATCTAAATGATGAAGAAGGGGACCGATAGTGGATGGGGAAAAAGGTTGTATTCCTACTCCATGATAGGACATACACATAAGTTGTTTAAATACCCCTCACACACCAAAAGGGCCCTTGATGTCATGCTTCATCATTGGGGTCTTCCCATCCCACTGTGGAATGGGGCGTGCTACGACCAGCGACAACGCGGGAGCACTAATCTAAAATACTATGTGTGGTGCAGGGGTAGTGAGAAGAAGGGTCAGAAGTGAAGTTAAAAGGAGCCGCGGGTGAGCAGTATGGGGCGAAAAATTTTGTCGAGCAGCACTAACTAGTGACTTCTTCCTGCTCATCTGTACCGGAGGCTCATGGGGCAATATACCCATTCATACATTATTAACATATAGTAGTACAAACAGATTAACATATAGGAGTACAAACAGGTACTATATACTGCATGAATATTTGCAAAATTTCTTTCACTTTTGTATATAACTATCTTCACCTTTATACAACAAGTGAGCACTGAAGGGATCTTCTCAGTCCTGATGAAGAAGCCTTGAGCTTCGAAACATGTCGACTCTTTAGGAACGTCAGCTCATTACATGCATGACTATTCCAAATCACAAGTTTTAACAGGTTCAGCCTCAATGACCTATTAAATTGTCTTATGTCCATGAGGCCAGCTCCTTTTTAACTTCACTTCTGACCCTTCTTTCTCACTACCCCTGCACCACACATAGTATTTTAGATTAGTGCTCCCGCGTAGTCGCTGGTCGTAGCACGCCCCATTCCACAGTGGGATGGGAAGACCCCAATGATGAAGCATGACATCAAGGGCCCTTTTGGTGTGTGAGGGTATTTAAACAACTTATGTGTATGTCCTATCATGGAGTAGGAATACAACCTTTTTCCCCATCCACTATCGGTCCCCTTCTTCATCATTTAGATCACTACCCACATGGTGGATCTTGATGTTTTGTTAACTATTGACATCTCATGTTAACCACTCGTGCAGCAATTCAATAAAGTGGGTAAGTTCTAAAGTGCCAATGCTTAAGTTCCATCAACTATTTGTAGCAACTCAGCAGACTTAAAATGGGTCACCCCAAAAAATATATTTAAAATGCAAAGCAGATTGTTAAATACAAACTGGGTGCCAGCAAGTTTAACCGCCCCTATCCCTGGTGGATCATATGAGTACGTCAGTGCCCATGGGCAAAGACCCTAGTAGTAACAATAGCTGCATCACCTGTAGAAGTCCTGTAGGTTCATTAGAGGTGCAAGATGGGCGAATTCAAGCCTATTACCCAGATGAAAAACATGGCAGTGTCTGATGTCAATCGATTGTTGTGCTGCAATTTAATAAAGTACAAAGTGCATATGATTCTAAAGTGCCAATGCAATGGAATGTTAGCTGGGCAGATTCAGGTGCAAGTGTGCACTCCAGCACCCACATGCGTTGTAAGGCTACAGTTGCCCAGCTACGCCAACAGATCCATCTGACAGCTTCCCTGGGGGTTGGTGGTAATCGTGGAGTTGAGTCTCAATCAGAACAATGTTGGAATTCTCCTTTCCACCTGTGTAAGATATTTTACCAGCCGGCAGTTCAGCTGCGGGTCCCTAGGTGCGAAGCAGGCCAACACAGCTTGCCTCCGCGTGCAGATTCCTTTTTGGTTGAAGGGGACTCTGAGCAGCTGTCTCCTTTCCCCCAGTAGCTTTTTGCAGGAGCATAGTAGGTTTGGCAGATCTTACATCGCGGAGCCGCAGAGACGGCAAGCGTTCAATGTAAGCTCCCTCTGCCAAGGGGGAGATGCAGTAAAGAGGGAAGCAGCCCTAGGAGGTATTTCAAAAATGTCTCCTTGGTGGCTCTTCGATACCCTGTGTTGAAATATTTTTGGGGTGCAAGTAACCTGTAGTTGTTTAGAGTCATCCAAGCGTGGTCTCTACTTGCAAAGACAGCTTTATCTTCGATTAACAAGAGAAACTTTGTTCTCCATGCTGACAATGATTCCAGGAGATGGGCTCTGGCGCCTGAGGGGTCCCTGTGTTGCAACTCCTGCTATAGATGGTAGTTGGGGGTGTTGGAATCTGCTTTTCTAATTTTATTCCAGCAAATTATAAGCACCCCTCGCCTGGCCAAGGTCTGCTGTTGCAGGCCGAACTCAAGCCTGATCTGTGCTGGTGAGGTGTAGTTCAGTAAGATTGAAAATAATCCTACTTGCTTTTGTCATTGTATTGTCCATGTTTTGGTGTCCTTTCCAATCAGTAGTTCGCTTCCTTATGTTATGGTTGGTAATAATTTGCCTTGCACCACCCGAAGGAGGGGCAACAATGTCAGTCTAGTTTTAAGATTTTTAACGTCCTCGTCATGCCCTTCTGGTTGCCTCTTGCTGGCAGGCAAATAGGCTGTATTTATCAATAATTACTCCTAGGTATTAGTACTCTTCTGCTGTCTCAATCCGTGAGTGAGCCCAATACCAGACCAGTGTGCTTTTTGTTGTTGTTATTAATCGTCATTGTTCTTGTTTAATCAAAATTAATATGCAGTCCGTTCTCAGCAGAATATTCTTGCGTTGTGTTAAAGCGTTGCAGCACTACCTAGGTGTGGCTCACCAAGACCACATTATCAGCCTACAGAAAGCTGGAGAGTGTCAAGCCCCTAGTTTTGGGGCATGGGAGTTGCAGGTGTTTAGCCTCTGCCTCGGGTCGGCCAGAAAGAGGTTGAATAAGGTGGCCACAAGAACACCCCCCTGCTTCAGTCCTTTGCTTGTTGGTATTCATCTGGAGAGGTGTGTTCCAGTGCCCAGCTTTACCTGAACCCAAATGTCCGTGTAAAGTATTATGAGCATATCCAGCAAGGTCTGAGGGATGTTCTAGTTGACCAGCTTACTTCAGAGTTTGCCCGATCCACATGATCAACGGCTGCTCTGAAGTCGATGAAGTAGAGGTGGATGGGCATCTTGGAGACTTTTGCCGCATCAATAAGGAGTGATATTGCTAAGATGTTGGTGGTTGTGCCTGTCAGTTTGGAAGACCCTGTCTGATTCAGCGAAATTATGGCATTGTCAGATGCCAAAGATGTTAATTCATCTAACAGTGTCCCAGCAAAGTATTTAGCCTCGTTGTCAATGAGGACAACCAGACGGTAGTTTTTCGCCAAAGATTTATTCCCGCTTTTAAATATTGGCGAGATTATGGAGCCTCTCCATGAGGCTGGCAGTGTGCCCATGAGCCTAATTTGGGAAAACTGGTTCCAATATCTCCGCCCAGTGCTCTGCATGTTACTTATGGAGGGATGGGGGCCCTCTCTTCTGCCTTTTGCAATTTGACGTCTAATTGATTTATTGTGGGACAGTGTGAAAGTGTTCTGTAGACCTGCTGCTGGTTGAGACCAGGATGAAGACAGACTGGGACCCTTCGAATAGATGTTATTAGGATTTACTTTTAGTATTTTTGTTGCAGTTTGCCCCAGGGTTTAAAAAAATATATATTTCTTTATTGATATTCCTCATATACATACAGCACATGTTGTTATAGCTCACATCGTATTACTGTGTACATTAAAAGTATATGGAAATCTTTAATTCCAATCAATAGCGTTACTGCATAGCGTAATATCCCATTGAGGGACAGGACAAGCAGAAACATGTCATGGTTCAAACAAGGATAACTTTCGCCAGACTACTGTTCAGGTGTTAACAGCAAGCCTCCCACCCAAACCCACCTTCCTGTAGCTTCCATGGATTCATTTGATCACCACTTGTGTAAAGTCTTGGCTACTGTTCGTAATCAAGGTATAAGAAACCCATCAAACATAGTTATTTATGTATTGCTCGATACCAAACAACCCCATCCCACCCTTAATTCGACAACCCGACAGCCACTTAGCTGTTCAGAGGCAGGGTGATCCCGACTAGTGGGCTCCAGAAGTGCCTGTGTCATTGCACTCCAGGCCAATAGGGCATCCTGTGCTTTCTGGTCCCTCCTGGTCTTCCTCGTCCATCCTGGTCTTCCTCATACGTGTCTCCTCTGCCCCCGCCCATTCCAGTAAATCTTTCTCCTAGGCTTCCTGTGTCAGGAGTCACCCGCTAAGCCAATGAATTGCTATGTGCAGCTTCGCCACCGTAGGCCCAGTATTGTAAAGCGCCTGCTTAGCCGTCGTTTCGAGTTTTCGAGAAGGAGTCCTAACATACACACCTTGACTGTCCGTGGGACAACCCAGCACGTCGCTCTCTGCAGTTGGGCCAATATTTCAAGCCAGTAGGAGACTATAATCGAACAGAGCCAAACTATTTTCAGGAAATCTGGTGGACCCACCCTCTGACGTGATATCTCTTGTTGCTGGATTTTTACCTGAAGTATTGAGCTGAGCAGTTCACGGAGAGCCACTGGCCTGGGGCATTCCACTGATTTGAGGGCCAGGGATGCTTCTGCAGCTCTGCATCAAGGACAACCCGGCTCCCTTGAGGGATGGATGGTATGTAATCTTTTAGGGGGTAATATGTACCATACTATACTATATTTGCTCGAACTTGGCATACACCGACACCCTCCGGACCCCTGCATGTATTTTAGTCCAATCCTTAGAGGATATGGGTTCAACGCTGCCACGATTCCTCTAGTGGCTTTGTTTGCCTATCGGTACGCAGTGCATAATATAAATGGGTTGTAAGTCTGCATATCCCTGCCATAGTTGACCCGGGCGTTTATGGCCGCTTGATGGTTGAGGTGGTCCCCAGAAATGTTGCCCTGGTTTCTTCGGGTATGTGTGAAGTAACACCTCCGTAGGATGGGTGCATCAACTTATTGATCGTCTCCCAAAAGCGTGGGCTGTCGTGCTTTGTATCTGGAAATAATCTGGCCCATTAGTCATCTTTCTGTGACCTACTGATGGCCCACTTCAGCTTCTTAAGCAAGGTTTTATGTAGTCTAGTGTTTGAAGGCCAGCATCACTCCTTTGTCGAGGAGGGATCTTAGAGTGCTGTTTATTACCTTTTTGAGTTGCTTCAATTGTGTTAGTTGGGCCCTGGGGATATCCCCCAACCCAGTTAGTGTATGTTGCAGACGTTGACAGGTACTCTATAGTCGATTGTGAATACTTAATTCTCTTGAAATTAACAGTTAGCACTGAGCCAGGTACCTTCGCTGTGTGACTGGACGTGGGCTGAGTGGCAAGAAAGGATGCCTCTTGTGGAAGATGATCACTGTCTCCTTTGTCCTCTAAGCAAAATGAGTTAACCTGATAGAACAGCGAAAGGGTGACAAAGGTGTGATCCAGTGTTGAGCTGGTAGTAGTGGTGGATTGTCCTCCGCGAACCTACCTTTGAGGGCCCTAAAGCTAAGATGTTCTAGGCAGTCCAGTAGTTGTCTGCCGGTTTTCTTCATTTTGCCATAGGAGTGTCCACCTTGCGCCAGTATGTCCCAGTGTGAAGATTAGGTTAGCACAGAGTCATACGATGTGGAGCCAAGGAGGTGCAAATTCAGATCCCCTGAGAGGACAAAGTTAGATGTTTCCTCCTCACCTTTGTTCTTCAGAAGCTGCTTTCCCAGCTGTCGCGAGGCCTTTGATCTGCTTTTGGGATGAATGTAAGTATTAATAAGTACTACCTCGGATTAGGCGCTTTGAATAAGGATGTTAATCTTAATTGCAATTATTGCTGGTGAGCTAGAATGTAATGTTACTGAGACTGTTCAAGATTTTGAGACGTAAGTTGCCAAGCTAATTGCCATATTTTGCCCCTTGACGGCTGGGACAAAGAAACATGTAAACCCCTGTAAATGTAATGATTCAGCAAACCAAGTCTCGTGCAAAAGGATAGTATCGAACAATTTTACATACTGAAGAAGTTCAGGGTCTGTTTTGCTGGCAAGGCCAATAACATTCCATGAACATAGGCATAGGAGGCCTTATTTGTTCTTGGTGAGTGCACCATTAGCTGAATTTTGTCATGGGCTACCAGATGAACAATTTATTGTTCTGAGATCCACCTGTAAATCAAGATCTCGTGGGCCAGTTGTGATCGGATGTCAAGCTTGTTGCTCGTTGGATACTGCCCTCTCTTCGTTGGAGAGTGCCCCAAGGTTCCCCTTGAGCACTGAGTGAGTAGGTTTATGTGGTCTAATCGCTGCTCTTTTTTGATCTGGCAGGAACAGAGGTAAGGGGTAGCCTTGTTATTAATAAGGGGTAATGTTTATTACCCATTTCTTAAAGGTAAGCCGTTCTGCGAACACTTTTGGGCAATTGCAGATGTCCTCCAGGTGGCCTTTGTAGCTTTGCTCTCTAGGAGGTCATCAATGCGAATAAACTCCATCAACGTTGCATCTGTTGACCTTAAATCGTCTACGATCGAATTTGATGATATTAACAAAAGATGTTGCCCCTATTCAGAACGTCCCAATTTCTCCCTTGATTTATACTCTGGCATAAGGTTTAGTGTATTTGGATCTGCCAGCTTTAATGGCGAAGCCTGTGTTGGAGTGTTTAGTCTCCCAGGGGTTGTGAGTGAATGGTCCATGGACATCTGACGGGTTTTGCCCACACTCCCTTGACTCGATGATGCCACCCGTTGGATCGGATTCCAACCTCTCTGGAATCTTATTTCATTTCTCAGAGTGAAACGATCTTAATTGGCATCGTTGTGCCCTCTGGTGGTTGTCTCTGGAATTGTGCATTAAGTTA
This sequence comes from Calotriton arnoldi, assembly GCA_963921515.1. NCBI lineage: Eukaryota > Metazoa > Chordata > Amphibia > Caudata > Salamandridae > Calotriton > Calotriton arnoldi. The sequence continues at coordinate 4,831,697 of CAWUFW010000173.1, forward strand.
ATTGAAAAGTATGAAAATTGCATGGAGACTGCAGCATACGGGAGCCTTTCTAATGTGACCCTTTGCTATACATAGGCTGCACCCGCTTTTGCACCCGCTATAATAACGACAAATGAAGAAGGGCCACGCGCAGACTGTATGAGACGGAAGTGAAGCGACACGCGCACTGTCATGAGAATCTTTGGTCGGGTGATCTCTCTCTGCTGGCAGCCTGCATGGAAGTAGTGGCAACGCAGAGTACTCGAATTGTGTGTTCTGGGATCCAAATTCAATTCTCGGAGCAGTCACTTTGAGAGGAACGAGCTCATGGCTTTAAATACCAGTGGGTGCGTCATGCCTGCATCATTTTGGGTGTATTAGAGCGATAAAGGCCTTGGTCCCAGAATGAGAACATTCTCAAATTAAACGTGCTGTCCTGAAGGTTAAGCTACTGTACGCTTCCTCAATACTGAAACATGTATATTAAAAAGAGGCTTGAAACCGTTATGTGGAAAACAGTTTATGCGCCGAGAAGTGTCCCGTTCCTGTGGTAGGAAACAGGAAAGAGCGTTTACATTGGATGACAATCGAAACAGTGGAGACATTGTTTGGAGAGCAGGACGAGACTGAGACAGAAAAGGTAACTGTGACACTGCAGAACAAGAGGAGCGGGGGCGAGCAGGCGCGGCAGCCTGGGCTTTTGAAAGCTGACCAGACGCTCGTGCGTCATGGCCTTTCCCCGCACGGCCGGCATGTGTTTCCAATTATCGCGCCCGCGTCTGGGCACGATAATGGGAAACAGATGTCGGCCCTGCGCGCGTAACCGCAGGAAAAAGGCCATGACGCACGAGCGTCTGGTCAGCTTCCAAACCCCTTACTAAAAGTCTCGCAAGCAGCACATGCGCTGCTCTAGGCTCGACCTAAAAGAGCCTCAGCTATGGACTACATATCTTACTCCTCTTTTTAGTTACTGCTATCCTGGTCCGGTAGTATTCGAATGCCCCTATTTAAAAAGAGTCTCAGACACCTTCGGGTAACTACTGGCAAATAGCTCTACTAGATACAGTAGGGAAAATATTTGCACGTAGTATTTTGGACAATCTCACTGACAGGGTGGTGGAGAAAATTCTTCCCATAGAACAAGCAGGATTTAGAAAAGAATATTCCACCTTGGATAATATTTGCATGCTGAAATTAATAGAGGAGGAGTACCCTTTATTTCGTAGGCCAAATGTATATGTGGTATTTATAGATTTTTCAACTGCCTTTGATAAGGTAGACTGGCAAATACTTTGGGAAAAACTGCAAAAATGGGAGTGCCCGCCCCCTGTTAACGTTAGTTATTGCCTTGCACTCCCACACGTGGTACTAGGTGCTATTAGGAGGAGATCAGGGCCTATCGGCTGTAATACCCACAAAAAATGGCCTGAAGCAAGGCTGTCTATTAGCTCAGCTACTTTTTTCTCTGTATGTAGCAGATTTAACGGAATGCTTCTCCCCCTAGAGGGAGATGTGCCTAAGATAGGCGGCCGCCATTTCTCATGTACGCAGACGATATTGCAATTGTGGATTTGACCTTCATTGGTTGGAATAAGAAGTTGACATCACTGCAGAATTATACGACGGCGCAGTATCTGAAGATAAACATCTCTAAAAATAAAGTTCTGATTTTGAATTGTAGCAGGAAATTTCGCGATTTCAAATGGAGAATTGGTTCTGAAAAGCTTGAGACAGTAGATCCTTATCTCTATTTGGGGAAACTAATAGCGGGTAATTCAAAGAATAAGCCCCACATTGAACATAGCTCCTGTAAAGCTGCTTTACATGCAAATGGTCTACGTGTATTTTATAGCGTAATTGGTCGAAGACACTTTCTACATTTGTTATGTTTTTAAAGCGAAAATCCCCCAACACTATTATATGCTATTGAATCCATTCCAGTTTAAGACTGGAGCTTCCTTGATAAGATAGGCCAGATTTTACATAAACTATGTAATTTTAATACACTAGTTTCGACATCTGCTATGAGATTGAAATTTGGTCTGATAAGCGCATTTGTTAAAGGCTTAGCCAGGGTAATTCGGTGGGGTTACCAGTTGAAGAATAGTGATTTGTACACTATAAGGTGTTTCCTTTATCAAGAAATCTTTGGAGAAAAGCAGATAAATACTCCTTCTCCTGCAACTTGACTATGGCACTGCATTTTTTCCAAGCACAGGAGGAGTTTGTGATCTCCCTCCCGCTCATAGAACTTAAATCCTTTTAAAAAGCACTAGCTGTATTGTTAGTTTTCTGAGAGATGTCAAGTATTGTAGATTGCAGGTAATAGCCACCTCAAGAACCCTGAGAATGGCTCAAAAATATTTATCCTGGAATTTAGACCATGGTACCCGCCGTTGGCCAACTATTTCGCATGAATCTTTTACCACTAAATTATTTAACAGCAAACTGGTCCCCTGCTATGAAAATAGGGAAAATCTGTAATGTGTAACTTGGGCATTCAGAACCTCAATCATACTTTGTTTGTTTGCCCAGCCTTGTTACCATATCGTCTTCTGTGGTTTCGGCCGATGTTTATACAGAATAACATCAAAAGTGTGGCATCAGCTTGAGAGTTTCTCTTCTATCCAAAAAACAAAATAGTATGTACAAAATCATTCCATTTTTTTTTTTTTTTTTAGAGTTCTTATACATATTTTAGTTTTTACTATGTTATCGCTCGAGAGTAAGGTGTTTATATCTGTAGGACCTTCCTTTAGCAGTGTATACCATTTTCTATTGCTAATGGATAGAAAGGAGGACCCCGCCACAGAAGGAAGGAAATCCAAACTTAACTCTGGTTACATTTTGGGACCTATGGAAACTATCATGACCAGGGACCTAAATACTGGGCCTTTTGGGGTTCCTTATAAAGGCTACCGGTGTTTTATACTCTCAGGAATACATTTTGCACTCAACTATTGCTCCTAGGGGTGAGTGAAGTTTTAGCTATAAATGCTTTCGATCTTTCTTTTTGCACATAAATCGTTGCTGCCATTTAGTCGCTATTTGCACAAAACTGGAATACAGCTTGCATTCAACTACTGCTGCTAGGGGAAAGTGAAATTTCACATATAAATGGTTTCGATCTTTCTCCTAAAATAATCTGCACAAATCTCTGCTGCTAGACGACTGCTCTTTGCACAAAATTGGATTATCTACGAAGTTGCTATTGTATGGAAGCTTAATATTAACAAATTGCATATGTACTTTATTTGTTGCGGTAAAGGTTTTAATTATGTAATCGCAATTTGACTACTCCATTATAATGGTGGTTATCCCAATTTATATCCTGTTTCATTTAGTGTCCTTATTCCCCTCCGGTATACTCTTGTACATTTCTCTTTGCTGCAAAAGGGGAATCTAGATTTGGTCATAAAGGATATTGATCTCTTTTATAGAATTTTTGGCACAAACTTCTGCTATGTAGTAATGATCTTTGTTTTATAACAAAACCATAACTTACATGAATTGTTTTTATATTGAAGTTTTATAATAACATGGTTTATGTATTTCACTTAATTTATTCATTGCGGTAAAGAACAGAACATGCAACTGTAATTTGACTATTTCGTTAGAATTGTGATTATTTTTTATATACTTTGTCCGACTCCTTTTGTGGACCTCATTTGAGGTCCAAATCTTAATAAACAAATTGAATTGCTTGGGTTCATTTTTACAGTGTTTAAACCTGAGCTAGGAATTCATAGGAATCACATTCCCAAACATTTATCAAACGCGCGCTCCACACTGATGTGTAAGGCCCCTGCTGAGCATGAAGCAAACAGGAGTTGGACGTACGAAGGCGAGGGGTGAGACTGGCAGGCATGAAGAGGGGATGAAACCATGAAGGGGATTGCTACAAATACAAGTGCAAGGCTGCAGCAGAGGATTCAGAGGGCATGTGTATTCTTGTGTGTTTTTTAGCTTGCCATCAAGCTGGTAATGGCTTGCTTTTATCAACACTGATTTCCGGGGGGCGGGCGGGCACCTCGAGAAATATGGTACAGGAGCAGGGAAACGTAGAGTGCATATATGCTCTTTGGCATACTAAGGCATAGTCAGGCAAGTACAGTCAGATGACAGGGTCACATATAGAAACATACATTAATGAACTACATGTCTTGAGTGACTGGTTACCGTTATTTAGGGGTGACAGAATGCCATAGAACTCGTTGGTAAAGCCCAGAATGAGTTGTTTCATAAGTTCCTCAGTATGACAGCTTCCAAACAATCAAACAGGGACAGCACCAAGTTCTAATATTGGCCAGACCCACTTCAACAGAAGCTGTGACCCTGTTTTTTTGCCGGCTGACTGCTCCCCTTGCTTTGTGGGTTTTTTCCCCTTCATCATCTGTTCCGGTTGTCAGGGTTTACATACGTACCCTGATCCTCTCTCTTACGAAAACTGTAGTGACTTTATTTTGGCCGTTTTTCTCCAACTTGTTTTGCACATTTTCGGTCTACTCTCTTGCCTCCCAACAGTCAACTGTTTCCCCATTTTACACCTTCCTTTTGCTTTGTCCTAGATTACGCCAACCCTCTACATCCATTGGTCTGTTCAAGTGCTATTCACATTTTACTTCTCCTCGCAACAGTAAGGGCCAGCTTACAGCTCACTCCAGCCAATAGCTCTCTTCACTAACAGTGACAGCATGTTGCTCTTCTGCATGTGGACCTCTTCCACACGTAAGAGCTAGTTGCCTCATTTCTGCTTTTATTTGTTTTTGCTATGGTTGATTTTGTACACGCTGTTTTCTGTTCGAACATGCACAGCACTTCAAGTATCTGATTGATTACGTTTACAGTGAATATATATTGCATATGCTTGCAGAATAAGCATGTTTAAAAATGGCAAGCTTGTGGGTGCCAAACTTAATAGCTTTGCCAATTTGCAATTCCATTTGCAACACTAATAGCTCACATTTTCACTAATGCGAGACCTAGTGCATTGCAAATGCTTGTTTTATTTAGGTTCAGAAAATCCACCCAGTCAGTGCCTGCACCTGCCGCAGGTCGGTCCTTACACATGGCCCACCCTCGTCATGTGTAGTTGCTGATTTTACTTCGGTTCAGGCATTAGATGCGTGCAGGTTTGCAGGCGGTCACCATCCTGCATGTTGCTTGCACCTTAATGCCTGCAGCCACACGATGGTCATTGCACACGGCCTGCCGCGCGTTGTTGCTTGCAGCCCCTCCCTTTCGGCTTCTTGTTACTGCCATTCATCCCATCATGCCTGTCGTTTCTTGCCACATCCCATCAGCTGCTGTACACCATGGCTAAAAAAAACAAGCATTGGCATAGCCAATAGGTCTCGCCGTTGGGACCTTATAAGTGTTTAGCCATGCAACAGTTGATGTTGTTGCACCAAGGATATTGTGCTGCATAACTAAATACTTATAAGGTCCTAAAAGCGAGACCTATTGGCTATCGATAGGAGAGAGAGAGAGAGAGAATATATATATATATATATATATATATATATATATATATATATATATATATATATATATATATATAGATATATAGATATATAGATATATATATATATAGAGGTAGAGGTAGAGGGAGAGGTAGAGGGAGAGGTAGAGAGAGGAAGAGAGGTAGAGAGGAAGAGGGAGCGGTAGAGTGGCATTGAGGTAGAGAGAGGAGTAGAGAGTTAGAGAGAGGTAGAGAGTTAGAGGTAGAGTGGCAGTGAGGTAGAGAGAGAGGAGTAGAGAAAGGTAGAGAGCGAAGTAGAAAGAGAGGTAGAGAGAGGTAGAGAGCGGTAGAGAGAGAGGTAAAGTAAGCATTAGCAAAGGCAATAGGTCTCATATGCGGCAGAAAAGCACTATGCAAATGGCAGAACAATAACAAACGAATGAACTCTATCTGCACCACCCCGTGAACTTGTGGAATTCCACTGTTGGCTGTGGACCCTCAAGGGTCATGGCTAAATGTTCTCAGGAGCTACTTGAATGAGTGAATGAATGGGATGGCCGATCGAATGAATGAATGCATGCTGCCATCTACCCCCTACACTGTCTCCACAACAGCGGTCTGCGCAATTTTCTGATCATGACCCCGCACCGGCCAGGGATAGGCCAGGGAGAGGAATGAATGCCTTTGATCTTAGAGCGGCCTGGTCACATCCGCACGAGCGCATCTCCTATTGCAGGGCAGCCCAGCAGCAGGGGGTGGAGAAGGTGGCGATAGAGGGAGGGCAAAAGGAGGTAGGCGGAAAGAGGGCGAGAGGGAGGTTCGAGGTGGGAGGAGTAGGTGGGGAAAGTAGGGAGGGAGGAAGTGTATGGGGGTTTAGCAGGGAAGGGCGGTGATGTCAGCAGGACTTGCTGGCCCTTGTAACAAGCCAAGTGCTGTGAAGCCTGCTTGTCACACAATGGCAGCAAGGCTTTCACTGAAGAATTTGGTGCGAAAGTAGCACTATTTTTAAAAGTACGTCGCTTGCAAGCTTCCCTTCATCAATCAGTGCAGAACTCACTTTAAAATGCAGTCATAATCGACCTTAAAGTACAGCTCTGGCACACCACGCACTCACTTAGCCCTTCTTGGACTCGGACTGCCATTCCGCTGCAGTAAAAGCTTTTCTGAGGTTCATAAAGTGTATGTCTCGATGACTGCACCATCTGGTTGGGAATGTGGATGAAGCAAATGGGACTGCTGGAACATTTACGTGCTCAGAGGAAGACTTCAGAAACACATCATCGAACAAGCATTGGCCATGCGAGACGCGCTCTGTGGTGGGGGAGGGGGAAGAGCAAGTGAAGCGCGGCCGTGAAAGTGACACGGCCGCGCGGCCCGAGAAGCACTCTGTGGTGGGGAGGAGCAAGTGAGAGGAAAGACATATGGCGCCTGGAGCATGCGCGTTACTGTGCGCGTACCCGCATGCTCTAGGCAAGCCAAAAAAAAAAAAAAAATCGCATTTCTAAAAGCCCACTTACAAAATGTCTCGCCCAGACCAGCGCAAGCTTCAGGGCGAGACCTAAACCTGCAAACTACTGGCTTTGCCCAAGCTTGTTAATAGCCGTTGGGAGCGACGATGCTGCAGTGGTGGCATGGTATTCTTACTCTGTCCTGGGGCTTGTTAATCATCGGGTTGTGCTCTGGAGCTGCTCTCCCCAGTACAGATCCGGCCTGCCATCTCTGGCTCTGTGGAAGCGATTTATATCCGAGGCTCTGCCAGATAGAGCGAGCAAGTGCTGTGGCGAGCTGTGTCCCCGTACGTAATATCACATACTAACTGTACAGGGGGGTTGGGGGTGCAGGAACCAAAAAGCTTCTAGGTGTGAGCAGATAACTCACGAGTTACCCTAGCTGTGTGCACAGGACCAGAGGACTGCACCGACCTGTGCGTGTACAGAACCCAAGAGCTGCACTGAATGCTGCATGTACATAACAGGACAAAAATGCAGACCTGTGGACAGATGGGACCCAAGAGCTTTGCTTTACTATGTGCAGTCTGAGAGCTACACTAAGCCGTTTGTACATATCATGCGAGCTATGCATGGAGAGTGTTATACACTGAACTGTGGTTATATCTGTGTTCATACCACATGAGCTGCCCTTGCAGAGCTGCAGCAGCTGTCCTCAACTCTACAACTCATTGCTGCAGGATTTCTCCTTTGTTTGCACCATCTGAGGGCGGCAGAACTTTTTCATGTCCACTGAAGGTATGCTGTTGTAAGGGCCCGTCTCTGAAAACAATTAGCAGGAGTCTAGCAATGATGTCACAGAAACTGAAGTCTTGATCTTATATACACATCAGTTTAATGGCAATGTGCCCATTTTATGGTCCAAGCCAAACGATAATTGCTGTATAGGATATATGAATGTAAATACATGTAGGTATTCATATTTGTACCATATGTGCATATTATGAAATACTACACAGCTATCAAACCTAAATTAAGCCTTGAATGTTTTTCTAAACTCTGCACTCTAACTTATAATTTCTATTTTGAACTCAAAGGTATCCGAAATCAATTAACTTTGTCAATGTTTTTAGCCATGTTGTATAGCAGCATGGCTGTAATTTTTTTTTTTTTAATTTATGACGTGACCATCTCCGACCGCAGCACAGCACTTTTTAAATATTTCAGCCATGGCTGAAAAACATCAAAGCCAATAGATCTTGCATAGCTAAAACCTATTGGCTTTGACAATGCTCATTAGGATTGGAATAAGCTGACATGGAACAGCAGTATACAACTAAATGTTATGTAGATGTTTCAAGGGACTACCACAGTGGCAAGCTACAATTGAAAAACGATCTGCAACAGGTTATACAAGTATGAGGCTGGCTAGCTCAAGCCCTTAAACCAAGTACCAAACTCCGCACTTGCTTTGTGAACAAGTTGGTCTTTTAAAAGTGCTCGCTTTACTAAGCGTTGCATGCTTCAGGCTAGGCGGGAGAAAAAAAAAAAGCCTTAACATCTCACCTACATTAAGATTGTGTCCACGGAAATTTACATGAAATAATTTTCATAGGCAAGAAACTCGGCATAACTCCCTCTACTACCTTCAAGGCTGGATATCAAGGGTGCTAGACACACACGGATTACCATGTGATTAGCCATCCACATGCTGCCACGAGTTTCCGGAGTAAAATCTGGCCTAAAACTAGATTCTGCTAACTAGCAGACGTCAATTCCATTTGTTTCCAAGGCAATACCATTGGTCAACAACTTACATGCTTCATTTAGATGCACGCCGCAGACTAGCTAGTGATGCCATGCAGCCCTTTACTAAAGCCCTAAAGTGGATCAAAGCCTCACTTTAAGTCCCAACATCAGTGTCCTCTAGACGACACTTATGCCCACAGTTAACACCAACTATATCTCAAATACCTGCATTCTACATGTGCTAAGGGTCCCTTTTATTTCATAAATTACGGATAATCCATAACAAAGCAGAGCCTGAGAACTGTAGGTGCTGATTTGCCTCTAGTCACTCCATGGTTAAGCGGAGAATCTTTCAAGCCCCTTCTGGAAAAAGAGGGTCTGCAATCTGCGAACATTTTAAAAAGACTACCACTTTAGGCGGTCTATCGTAGGGGAACGAGAGTTACCCACTTTAGATTGCTTTCTAAAGGGCAACATAATCAGTGCATCAATTTATACCTCCATCTATGTACGTTTCAGCTAAATAGAAGCCAAAATCTAATTTTTTATGTGTAGTATACTGTTAAAAGCCAAATACATGCATATCAGTCGAAGTACAGAATAGAATCTCAGAATGTCATTTAATTATTCCCTTAAGTCAACCAGGTACTCTTGAACGACAAATCAACCAACAGTTTTACTGTCACATACTAGCTAACAGGCACACTGGATTCTGAAAACAGGTTTATTGAATAACAGAGTTTAATACATTACAAATAAAACAAAGATCATATGCTTTTCGCCATTATTGTAAAATTAGCTAGCAGCATTCCCCATTTCTGTAGCTTCATTTTATACCTGGATGAATAGAGCACAAAGTGTCCATCTGTTATTGTTCCCTCGTCTCGTTTCTTAAACCCTTCTACTGACCAGTGAGACTTCTCACCTAGGTATATCAAGTGGGGTAAGCTTCTGGTCAGGGTAAAACCAAAATGCTACTAGTGCCACACATAGGGAGCCTTTCGCATCACTGTCTAGTATGTTATCTTAGCAGTCAGCCTTTCTCTCCATTAATTGCAAAAACTTTGCTAGTATACTTCACATGTGCCATGTGATACTTGGACTTCTGAAATGCTCTATTAGATGGTGGAATTTTCCACAGGGTTGGATTCTGTGCCATGTTTTACTTTAGGATTACAGTCCTGTCATAATTGTTTCCAACCCTCCAGCAAAGAGTCTCCCACTACAGATGTTGATGCTGTTTATTACATTAATGTAGCATGTCCTTAAAATTGTGAAAGGGCATTTTCACATGCTGTTCAGTTTAACTTGTGACGAGGACTGGCTACTCATTCCAGATGGAATCCTACGAACTGGAGCATTTAGAAGCCATGGACTTTGAGCTGGTCATCCTTTGCCAGTCCCACCTGCAAAAGAGAGCATCAACTTTAATATTTAGCTTTCAATAACCAAATCACTACAAACTGTGTGAGGGGGGGCGGCTTACCTCAATGAGGAACTGGCATGCGTTTTTGCGCTGGTCACCTTGAAGCTGAATTACCTCTCCGTATTCTGGGTGCTCAACCACAGTACCATTGCAAGCAAATTTCTGGAAAGAGAAAAAAAAAAAAGTTATATCTGATTCTCCCAATTTTAGACAGAACATAGTTATATTAGAAGTAAAAATGCCAACATTAGAAAAAGGGTACAAAACTAAAAATTACTTTCACTGGGACTCAAGTAGATCAGGATAGCTGATGGATGAACACAAGACTACTGTTCAGATACAGGACCAATAGAACTACTAGACTACGGCCATGATTACAGTCAACTTGAATACAAGAAGCAATAACCCTGTATACCGCACGCTACAAGTTGTGCAGCTAGCCCCCAGCATAATTTAAGCAGGTAATTTAAAAATTAACCAGGTCAAGAAATGCCAGTGGGGTGGGGGGTGCCATTCAGATTTTGATGCTATAAGCACTAAAATCCACACTACACTAAAAAAAAACTGAAATTACTTGCTTTTGAGGCTGCTGCATATTCCGCATAATTCACCTGCTGCATAATCTGCTCACTGTAGCATAAAAGGTTTGTTTTGATCTCAAACAGAACAAGTTATTAAGACGCAGCGATGTGTTGCTGCCCCCACCCCCAATCACCTGTGCGCTGATAATTAGAACAGTTTCACTCAAATTACTTTCAAAAAGCACTACTTCGTACACTCTAGAGCACCATTTAGTAACACCACATACCTTTTTAAAGGCCTTGACTAACTTCTTTTTATCGTAATCATCTGCAATCCCTTGTACGGTTGTGAGTGTCTTTCTGCCGTTTCTCTGTTGGATCCTTATATGAATAGAATCCTCTGTCCCTGCTGGGAGCCAGGCATCACTCTTGGTTGCATCAGCAAAGGGGTCTGAAACAACGTTAAATAAGCAAGCGTTGCATTACATGTTCTATGACACAATGTAGCAGAATAAGTCTTGTAAACAAAACAGACAGTAAACCGATTGATCACTGCTGGGCTTGGAACAAAGGAACAGTCGACATGCTGATCAAGAGGCTGCTTGCAATCACTAACCACTTGTAATTGGGTATACGCCAATGCATACTTGTGCAAGAAGCTCAGACGTCACTGTTTTGAGGCCACCATCCACTACATAGCTAACACCAGGAAGCCGGGCTATGTCGGAGCCAAGCAATGCTTGACAAGTCAAGAGGTTCAGTTCTACAGAGCACAACAATTGTGTACAGTGATAGGATACGGTTTTCGTCATCCGAGATAGAGTTCTTACCCTTATTTAACAATTTAATTAAGCCACTAAAATATATTTTTTACCCTTTACATCCTAAAAGGTCGAATTCTAGGACAGAATATGCCTAACGGCATCAAATAACTTACAGTTAACCGCTGCGAAATGGCAGCTACTAGAGAATGCCTGTATTAAAATGGTGGTTTCACCCTCAGGGTGGGAGGCTTCCCAGTTAAAGTGGCAAGCACTGCCCCTCGCGCACATTTACGTTACCACTACGGACGAACCCCAAAGCTAGACTATGCTAACAGAAAATACATACTAGGACTGCCAGTCAGCCATTTTAAACGCACAAACAAGGGCGGCTACACCGCACCGAAAACAGGTCGTCACCCTGTGACTAGTACTTGGCAATTGGGCACATTGAAATACTTAACTCTAAACATGCAACGTTAGACCATCAAGAGTCCCCAAGCAACCATGTGTAAACAAGCATTGGTAAATGCATTAGGTTTCACCTATGTGATTAATAAGCTGTTTTTTGTTTTAAGTTGTAGCTGGCTGAGTAGTTGTACAATAGAAGTTAGAGAGTCTTCTGTTAAAGTGTTATGACTTATTTATGCACAAAAAGGCAATGTATTGTGTCGTTACTAGTGGTAGAGTACAGGTAAGTAATAACAAAACTTTGAAAAATGAAAGAGGGAAATAATAGAATTAATGTTATAGCAACACTGTTTAGAGGAGTTGGCATAACATTTGGGCCCAGTGCCACTGCACCACCATTGAAATCATGGCCCTAGTGCATGCTAGATAACTGCACTTGTGACTGCCTGTTTAATACTAAAATGTAGCAATATTCTGCATTTAGTGGGGCCCCTAGAGCTTTTGGCACTGGTGCCACTGCACCATTCAAATCAAGTCCCTTTTAACTGCAATTGTGACTGCCCGTTTAGTAGCAAAATATAGCATAGCTCATGTATATTAACTTCATTTTTTTTTTAAACATGCAATGTTTATTACACCATTTAGAATGTGATCATAGTGACCAAATATATTAAGTTGAAATCAATCTGATAACTACAAAGTGCAAAGAAAGTTACTGAGGCATGAACAGGAAATGCCACAAATATAAAAAGGATAAAGCATCTACTATACACACCCAAGTAATTAAAAGCAAGCATTCCAGCATACTGTTAGAAGCTATCAGCCTTTTCCGTGGGAAGAGATCTGATCTGGACAGTGAATGGGGCTTAAACAGTGAACAGCTTTAGTAGAAGTATCGTAAATGCGTGCAGCCAGGGAAGTTAACAAAACAAGAAGTTCCACAAAAAACGACCAAAACACTAATTCGGTCTTTGTGAACTAATAAGAGCCCCTTTTAAGATATATTAAATACATGCGATTTCACAAGGAGGCAAAAACAAAATGAACAACGTTAAATACCAACCATTAGCTACAATGGTATGCCACTGCGCCCAGCTACGCAGCAAACTAGTGCCATCATCATAACACCAGTAACAACCAAAGAGAAACGCCGTTCTAAGGCGTATTTACAATTATTAACGAACCGCTGGTCTCTTACGCACCAGAAAGCAGCAACATTACTGATTAAACAAAACTATGTCATAACTCTAAACACAACAGAAACCTACAGTATATTTAAAGGAAAATAATCTCTGACACGTATACGTATAAGAAATATTTCTCACCGAAAGACTGGAGGTTCTGGATAGCGGACATACGATACGCTTCTTTTCCTTGATGGATACTGTCGGCTGAGTACTGACGGGTGGTTGTAGTCGGGGCAGAGGTTGATCAAATGATAATTCAACACCAGCTCAGAAAGGACAAAAGAAAATATGTTTTATAAAATGGCCGGAGCGTGCGTACATATATATATATATACAGTTGCGTGGCTTCGTCAGCACGTAATTGTGATGCGAATGACGAAATGTGTGCGTCAGTGCGGTGGCCTTGTTAGGGCCAGGCCAAACTGTTGATCATCTGTAAAGAACGTCTAGGCAGAAGAAAAGACTGGAACCCGAGGAGCTTTCGCCTGATCCTAGCATGGTGTCCGCGAAGGACACAAATCTGTGAAATAGTCACGTGAACCTTAGACGCATTATTAACCTCGCCTACAGGAAGTAGACGTGGTGACTCGTATTGAGGTCATTAGTAATTGTTTTCCAATTATTGTTCTCTGTTGGTTACGACGTGAAAGTCAATAAATAGCGACGTGACATTAAAAGTTTAACTTATTTAAAAAACTAAGTAGTTAACATCAGTTAATATATTTTGCGAGATCACGATTTTTCTGTTCTTTTAATCTGCAGTACTAGCGCCGATACTCCTTTGGGAGTGATACGTTGCCCTATACGAGCATAGTTAACACAACATAACTTCGTGTTGTAAATATTTCCGTTGTTCAATTATATAAGGTAAGGGAGTATGCTTTGCTTATACCATGTTAACAATGCTTGTCAGGTACTTTGTTAGAATGTTGTGAGTATGACGGTCATACTTTATTTGCGGACCTTTGGGGATTTCTGCAGAGTATCCTGTAAGCTTCAGATGGGAATTCATGACTCCAAGTAAACTACTCGTTTATGTGCCTTACCGGCTCTTGTGCGTTCATTAATTACGCGATGCACCAGCAGCTCTGGCGTTAAGGCCACATTTTCTTCCTGGTTGCTAAAACAATTGTATGCTATTGAAACGTAATGTATACGTGCTGTTTCTTTAAGAATGGCTTTTGGTTTCCTGCTGTGCAGAGTCCTTGTTTTATGTACGTGAGGTTGCGAACAACAACACTATCGAAGTGACATCTTTTGCCCGAGATCATTTTGTTACCTCCCGCCCCTCCCCTTCCGTTCAGTATACGCATTATTCTGTGATGCACCCATTGTTCAAAATAATTTTAATCACAAGTTTTTATTATGAAACAAAACCTTGTGTCTCACTCAGGGTTTGGTTGAGGGGTGGGCCTCTCTCCCGCCAAACCTGCAGTTCTCCTGCTCCACTAAGAGGCGAGAACCTCTGTTTTTCCTTCGGCTCCGTCTGGTGGCGCTGCCGATAGTAATCTTGGCCCAGCCCTTCCGCCAGAAAACAGCTTGGTGATGGTGGTGGTTGCCCCTTTCTGTTGAGGGTGTGGCGGCCTTTCGCTGCCTATGTCTGCAATGCGGGTGGCTGGCGGACTGTCTACCATGAAGTAAATGACACGTTAGTTCTCTATCATTAGTGGATGGGTTGGGACTCTCAACTCACCACAAGCAGCCTCACAAAGAAGTGCACACTTTTCACACCTACTTAATTCCAAGGCCACTGTAATTTGCCTGCAGTGAAGGGTAAAATTACCTGGCAGGGTTGTGTAAAGTGTAAGGCAAAGTGATGCAAAAAATGCAGCAGGGAAAGGCAAATTATAGGAAAAATTATACCATTAGGCAATTAGGGGCTGCAATAATACAGAGATCTCAATGATATAGAAAATGCCTATGGTTCTTAAAAAAGAAAAGTGTTAAAATTCTGTAGATGCTATTCAAAGCCAACAATGATTATTACCAGGCTCATTTAGAGCCTAGAGCCTGGTAATCTGCCTGTCAGGTCAACAGAGGCCCGACCTTTGCTCCACTAATAGAGAATTGTGAATACCTTAAAATGTTCGCCTGTCTGGCGAGGATCTCTTTACCCTCAGTGCAAGTCTATGCAGCAGTTGCACTGAAGGCAAAGCAGTTTGTCAAGCGGATGTCCTGCTTTTCTCAGCACTTTCAGCAAAACTTTTTATAAAACAAACTCCCAAAGTGTAAGTTTGTTCTAGAAAAATAAACCTAATATTGGTGTACATGGATTTTTTGCTCTGCACCTTGTGGTCATTGTTTGAGTTCCCGCCATGGACCACCATGCCTTGCATGTCAATACTGGGTAAGGAAATTCAATGATGGGTGCACCATCCTATATAGAGCTGGATGACCACCACTGAGACCCAGTAGTCCAATGGCAGACCGACCACTGGGTCAAAGTTTTTGCTGGTGGAAAACCATCAGTAACACCATCTTTAAATGGGGCTAGACAGTTGCAAGGTTGGAGTGCTAGGCATCTGCTATTTAAAAAGCAAATGCCATTTATTCTCTCCTAGGGCCCTATTATGTATAGGGCGCACTTTCCCGGTTTGCTCCCGGCGCACCTTAAAACAGGTGCGCCAGCGCAAACAGGTAAAAGTGCACCCTATTACATAGAATGCGCTGCCCCCAGGGCAGCTGCAACTCTCGCTGCCCTGGAGGCAGCACATTCAGGTGAAAAACAGAGCGGCTTTGAAGCAGCCGTTCCATGTTTCACTGTACAGGCGGATGCAGTAAGTGACTGCACCCGCCTGCAAGGAGATGTCTAGGGGGGTCCCATAGGACACCTTTCACCCCTCCAGAGGGCTGCTATCAGAGGGCGCACTGACAGGGCGCCACCTTCTAGGTGGCACCCTGTCAGTGCGCCCCCAACAGCTTCTTTGCCTCTGTGCCCGCATCTATAATATGGTGCGGGCGAAGAGGCAAAGGGATTCCTTTTGCATGGGGTCACGCCCCATGCAAATGAGGGAACGCCCTCTTGAGAAAGCACTGGCGCTGTATGTACGCCAGCGCTTTCAGTATTACAGAAGGGGCCACAGAAGCGTCTGTGGCCCCTTCTGTAATACCAAAGTGCCCGGGGGCACGCAAAGCGGGTAGAAATGCCCATTGCACCTCTGAGGTACTTTGTGTAATACAGCCCCCTGGTGTCCTAGGCAGGAAGCATGCAGAGCTATATTATATTAAAAGTTGCAACACTCGTTCAGTCTGGGGGAAGTGCATCTTTTTGTTGGAGTCCATTTTTCCTGGCCTTTGTGTCCATATTCAGAGGTCAAACACGTTTTGACTGGTCAAGCATGTTTTATTTTTTTATAAAACTTTGTCTTTATTAAAGCTTATGCGCATAACAATCTTGAAAATATGAGCAATCAAACAATACAGCATCCATAATTTATCCGATGCACAAAATATCGAAAATATGCAGTAGCCAATAAACATATCATACATCAGTATCAGGGAAGTGCGTACACCAGTTGCCCCATGTTTAAGGTTGTTTTATTGATTCCATGTCTTAGAGATCTCTACAAGTTGTAGAGCTAACCCTCAGATTGAGGTACCCGTGTTCTATTGCTAAATCCGCTAGACGCTCATATTTATTGGATACAGTTGAGTTATCTGTGCCTTTTAAATTGAGGCTACTAGACAGCATATGCTCTGTTGCGAGACATATTGGGCCAGATGTATGAAGCGTTTTTCCCGTTTGCGAACAGGAAAAGCCTTTTGAGATGTATAATCCCAAAAGAACTTCGCAAAATAAGGAATCGCAAAATTTGCGATTCCCTATTTTGCGAATGTATTTGAGGAATCGCAAATTGCGATTCCTTAAATGCAATTCTGGAAGCACCCAAGTTGTGCGAATTTGTTATCGCTGACGTCCCTGCAGAGGGCGCTAGACTTATCTGTCCCCTCACTTTCAGACAATCCTGCAGTGGACGCTTGCGCTATAGACTCCTGGCTGAGGACTAACATCGACAAGGTCGCTCCCCTGACCATGCGCACTTCTAAAGGAGTCTGTCGCTCAGCCCCTGGTTCAGTGAAACCCTGAGAGTTAGCAAAAGTAAATGTAAAAATCTCGAAAGGAAGTGGCATAACCATTATCTTGTGGAAGATAGCATCATTTATAGGGCAGCTTTGAAATCATATTATAAAATGGTGAAAGAGGCTAAGATAAGCTATCTGCAGACCAAAATTGCGACCACTAATAATAAGGGCAAGGAGATCTTTGGGATCATAAAGTCTTTTACTGCTCCTAAGGCAACCAGTAAGGTAGCCCGCGGTCAGCAGACTGGACCAACCTGGTGGCCCAGTCCTTCCATGATAAAATAGTGACGATCCATCAGTCCTTCTCTGTGATGACCAGAGAGGATAGGCCTTCATCTAGTATTGAAGAGGAAACAACTAGGCCTCATCCGTCCTTGGGACTCTCACAAGGCCAAATACTCTTACATTTCCCAGCCATTAAAATGCAGGATTCACTTACTTACCTGATGGCCCTTAAATCTGGATCAACAGCAGATGCCTGCCCAGCTATTCTTTTACCTGCCCTTGCATTCACCATAAACCAACCAGTTAATAAGGTGTTGAATTAATCTCTGGCAGCAGGCATTGTGCCACCACTCTGGAAGCAGGCAAAAATCCTGCCACTTCTTAAACAAGCATTTGCAATGCAATAGGTCTCGCATTTACGCGAGTTTAAGCTATTGGCATTGTAAATGACAATGCCTTTTATTTGTTTTAAAAACGAAGACAAAAATAAAAGGCATTGTTATTTGCAACGTCAATAGCTCAAACTCGCATAAATGCGAGACCTATTGCATTGCAAATGCTTGTTATTAAGGGGGCATCATGAACTGCAGAGACCTCTCCCAGCCAGCCACCCTTTGCACTCAATTTATTGATTATATTTTATGCTTGATTGGATTTACCGGTCATAGGTGAGATGCAATATAGGCAACTGTATTAACAATAATTTAGACATGTCTCAATTCCACTCATGTAAAGCATTAAAAATACGGTTTAATGTAATTACTACACCAGCTTTAATTGCGTTTAGTTATTAATTATACAGTTGACATTTGTAACCCCACTTCCGTTCGTTTACATTAAAATTCATTGTGAGAAGTTGGCCTGGTATATGCTGTTCACTAATTAAAGTGGACACCTTGCACCAGTACAATTCGACTCTTATGGTAGGTAGGTAGGTAGGTTTAAGACAACCTTTATAGAAAGCTATCCTAGTGGTAGCTGTGGAGAGCAGCCTTCAGGCTAAGTCTTGGAGGAATGTAAAGCAGTTTGTTTTACCACACCATCTCTTGAATCACCAAATGAAAAGACACCACACAGGTATATATATCAAATATATATGTATTTATTACTAAACAACTCTCTACTAATCTCTTTATGAGATTAGAAGTCAGGAACATATGCACAAATCAACGTTTCACAATAAATTAAGCACAAATATGGCTGGGGCCCTAGGGCGTACTCAGCCCATATACTAAGAAAGAGACTTAAGAACAACGACTTGCAAAGAGACAAGGCCCAGGGCCTTCAGCCGTGTTGGGGCCTCACGAAACCACCCAAGGCAGGTAAGTAAAGGACCCACGGGGGACGCGTGCAGTGCGTGAACACAGGCGCGGATCGCCGTAGACTTCAATGGGGCAAGTCGCGGTTAGAAATTAAGAGGTTAAGGGCACTTCGGGAGTAGCTACAAGCAAGTCACTTACAGGGTAAGTAGTTCTAGGGCCAACACCCACAGGAGCACCGTAGTGCTGGAGTTACCTCACCCAGGGAAGCCGGGTGCATAGGTGTCCTTTGGTGTCGGGTCGCGGCGTTGTTTTCAATGGGAGCCAATGAAGACTTGCTGCTTGTGAAGTCCGAAGAAGTGTCCGGTGGAATCCAAGCCTGGATTCGGAAGAAGGAAGACCTGAAAGCTGAGGGGACAGTGTTCAAAGTCACTGGGCAGTGACTCGGGGCAAGGAAGATGAATGCCCACCGTCGTCGGAAGATTCAGGTCGTTCACGGGTGTCTTGACTCTTCGGCCACGAGGTCCAGGAGGCGTCGACAACGACCAGGAGCTGGATTCGGCGTGTCCCACGAAGTCTGCAGCTGACTGCGGTGCCGGCAACCCGATTGGAGCCAACAAGCCTTGGTAGCAGCAAGTCTCGTGGAAAGCGTAAAAGTCAATGGTGCAGACCAGCAAGGTCTGGGGAACTCACCCAGCGAGGGTAAGTCAGGGCAGGCCTGGAGCAACCAGGGGAGCCCTTTGGTTCTTTAGAAAAGTCTTCTGGGGACCCACAAGCCGGCTGGCAAGGGATCGTGAAGACGCCTCGAGAGGGGCCCACGGTCACTCGGGACGGGGTAGGCCTCTGATCTTCAGAGGGATTCCTGCTGTTAAAGATTGCAGGAATCGCTGTTAGCATGAGCTGAAAGCCATTTTGTACTTGGCAGCCATTTTAGTTAGCCATGTGCTCGCCATGTGCTTTCTCCCTCTTCCAGAGTCTTGCACATGCTCAGAGAGGCCTAGCTGGTAGAATGCACCTGCTCCTAGTATAGAACTGTCAGGCTATTCTTACTCATGTAAGCAGTTTAGTCTCCCTCCCACTTTGTGGAGCAAGCAAATTTTGTATACCCATATTAGTCAATAAGCATGCTTGTATGTGCTAGGACCTCCCCTTGATTTTATGCTGACTATGTAACAAATACATATATAAGGACCCTGTTCTCTGCACTCTTTAGAATGCCTCCTACAGTGGCCTGCGGGTACCGTAAGATGCAATCTCCCTCATCTGAGGTTAATAAAACATGTTTTTTGATATTACAGCTTCTGTGCCAATCTCTTCTTTGTTGGTCTTAAGGACCAGATGTATCAGTGAACCCCTAAGAAGGTTTTTATTTCTACAAATGGCGCCCGAAAGTGGACCTCATCTGTGCAGCGGCTATCCAAGGGAGTGGTCTTGAAGGGAGACAGGAATCTACTGAGGAGTACAGGACAGGAATCTACTGAGGAGGTACCCTGCGCACGGAGATTGTTTGTCTTCCAGCCCAGTATATTTCTGGTCTTCCTGATCTGATCCTCCAAGTGTTTGCCGCTCCCGACTGAGAACTTCTTTGGCGTGAGTATTTTAAAACGACCGTTAGGTCACTCAGAACTTGGCAGTTGGAACCTGGACACCATTTGATTGGTAAGAGCCGTTTTGCGGCACTTGCTGTTGGTTTGATGCCTTTGATTGGTAAGGTAGTTTTAGTAACACTTACTGTGGCTTTGTTTGTATGATTGGCCAATTTTGGAATTTGTTTTGTAAGTTATATATGCATTGCAATTCATATAGGCAGGTAATGAGGAGATTTTTCTCTATTTGAAATTGTTTGAACAGCGCAACGTACGAAGAGTACCTTAAGCGCTACTTTGATTATAATACTGCATATTCTGCACTATTTTTGGCATGCCTGTTTCCAGTACACTTCGCAGAAAGTGTTGCTGTTTTGGAGGTACCGATATGGATTTAGTAAGTACTCAGTTGACTCCCTCAGAGGGGATACCTAAATAGGTTTACGTATAGTAAAAGATATTTCTTCCTTGGTGACTAAGTACCCCATGGAACTAAATATGTACATAAAACGGATCCGGATCTGCGCACTTAGTAACATTCATAAGTGGTGATATGCAGAGCGCTTTTTGAGTGTTCTACCAGCCAAAACTGGCGAATTTGGTGTATTTTGGCTTCTTGACCATGGAACAGTTTTTTGGGCTACTTTTGAGAGCTCTTCTTGTAAATATGACTTACAATTAGTATTTACAAATAGGTTGGTCTTGCGTACACTTTGTAAGCAGTCCTAAGTGTTGATTTGTGGGTTAAATGTGTGTTTAAATGTCTATGTGGGGTTTGTGGTTTGACATTGGTAATACTTGTGTGAGTACTCTTTGTGAAAGAATGTCTAGCTTTAAGCGCGCTGTGTTGTGTGCTCTGCGTATATGACCCCCTTCTGTAAATATCTGAATGAGCTCAATGAGTTTGTTTATGTTTTTTTGCTGTCATCATTCTGTTATGCAAAATGTCATTTAGTTACTTACATATTAAATAAAAATCCAGAAATGAATTATATAACATACGCTAAACAGCTGCATGTTACTATTAAATTGACAGAGTACGACACTGTACATGTGTGCAAATTGCCACAATGCTAAAGATAAAATTAGAATTCGTATTCAATAGGATTAAAATAGGCCTCATACAGAGGGGAAAAAAACGAAATTGTGTGTTTTGTAATCAATAGACTAAAATACACATGTTACAGCATTTTCCTTAAATACATTGTATTAGACATTAAAAGACATGCACATCATATGAGTGAATTTGGTCGTTGCTGAACTAAATACACATTATAGAAAGATAGATTTGACTGCATTGAAATGCCTCAGTTTTTAAATAGACTGTGACATGCTTTTCTTTCAGCACCCGAGAGAAAAGCTTTCCAACAGCTGTGTTTAAACTGACTAACTGAAAAGAAACTGTTTGACACAGCAAATGGGGATTTAACTCTGTCAGGGTATTTCAAATAATAAAGGGTTTTTTTCCTGAGAAAGGCGTGAAAATTCGACGCCTGCTGACAAACAACAGCTGCATAAATAGCATATGGCTATTCCTGATCACGGCCACAGACAGGAATGCTGAGTCAGCGAAATTTTAAGTCAGTGTAAAACTGGTATAAGGGCCTGCATTATTTTAAAAGTTTCAAAAAACCAGTTTCATTATTTTGGATAACAGAGAACAAAATTGAAAGTAGGGATTTCCTTTCTTAATGCCTTTTTTACATAAGTACATCTGTGGTTCTGATGTTAAATGATAACTGTCCTTTTAAAAAGTGGCGCAGACTTTTCCTGTTTCAAGTAAGGCTTCTGTGCTTAGGGTTATGAATGAATGCGTTTAAATATGATAGGCTACGAATGAAGCTTGCTTTTCAAATGTGGAATCATCAAAATGGTTGGTTTTGATTAAAAAAATAAAAAATTAATTATATGAAAAAAATATATTGTTAAACATAAATGCTTTAAATTCGTTTTTTCATCTTTATAAAGCCTAATCATCATACTGTGAATTCCTAGTATCAAAGTTGAATTTAAGCAGTGCTGTACCGCAATAAGAAGGGAACTTAAATGTGAAATGTCACTTTACCCAGCCGTACAAAACTCATTTTTATAAGGGTATATCTTATACATTTCTGATTTCCCATTCCTGGGCTATCTAGAGAACACTCTGGGGGTTCCTATTATGCAAAAATATTGTAGGATATTCATTTTTAAGTGCCCCTACCACCAAAGTCGAAATTGAGCTAAATTCACAATTTTACAAGCAGTTCTACCACTCAAGGCAGTTTTAACGTGCTCTCAGGCTTCCATAAAGTATATGCAAGTATAAAACAAACAGCTGACCTCTGTATTACTAGATTGCACACCACATACTGTACATAAATGAAAATAAGTATACAGAAACCAGCAGACGTTATTATCCTACCTTTAAATTACTGGCAAACGGATCGGACAGGACTGCCTTTTAGCTGTGATTCTCCAGAGTTGCTTTGCATTACGAAAACCGCATGGCAAGCCTTGCACAAACAAAATGAGCAGCTGCTGAACGGGTCAAAGGTCGGAGTTCTGCATTTAGCAACTTAGCAGGGTGAAGGGTAATGTTTGCTGGGACACTTCGACCTTCGAAAAGTTTTTGAAAGACGAGATGATAGCGCAAAGAGAGGAAGAGAAGCTTTGCTTCCTATTTTTGGCAAACACACATTTTGCGCAGTCATATGAAACGAAGGAAGACAACCCTCAGTTGAGCATTGATCTGCCATGTATATCAAAATAATGGTTTTAGTTTAAAGAATACTGTGTAGGGGCTACGATAAGGAGGAAATGGATTTTAGTTTGCATTCATGCGCCCTCATGTTAATCTAGTACAATTGCTCAAGAAATTGATACATTGGTTTGTTTGTGCCCAGTTGCTACAAATAGGGGTTGAAAGTGTTGACAGAAGTAAAACCTGTTTCAGGTTTTCCTACTGTCAAAATGGGGGAAGGAGGCTAGCTCCTCTACAAATTAAGGGTAGGCAAAATTATGTTTTCTCTCTTCTTTTTCTCACTTTTTTTGAGTCTGTCTAAGCTGTCTAGGAAATGGCCATGTGATAGTTATTGGCTATTCTGTAATACTGTTTTAAAATTGTTAGAATTAATAAAAAGATGAAACACATAAGCTATGTTACTGCCCATCCTGTATGAAAGAATGAGTAGAACAGATTGATGTTCCCTTATTTGATCTTTAAGGGGAACTGTATAGTGGCGGTTTCTGTTCAAAAATCTCAGGTGGCAACACTATTATTGTTTATGTTATTCTCATGTTCTATACAGTTTTGCAAGGGCATTGCTAGTTTTTTATTAGCTAGTCTCTGTCAATAAGCTGACAGCCCTTATTAGAGCTGGAGATAGGGTTTTTTTCCTTTTGAAAATGATGTTGCATAGTCCAGATCGTGAAAAGTACAATGCAGGAAAGACGCTCATGTGATCCTTAGCAAACATTTTGAAGGAAAATATTGTTTTATAGGAATTTGTTTGTCATAACATGTTCTGCTGGAGAAAATGTACTCACTATGTTGAAGTTTAGTTCTTTTTGCAATAAGAATCCCTGTTAAATTAGCAGTTTTAGATTTTCCTGCTGCACCTATAACATGAGAGCATGATCCTAAGCATAACATGTAAGAGAAATTATTTTACAAGTGTCTGCAGTCCTGTACAAGTAATGTAAAATCTATGAGTAAAAGTGTAGAACATTTCCTTTTTCTTGAGGGTTCTTCAGATTGGTAATATAGGAATACACCAATGTAAGTATTTGGAGTATGTCTGTATTGTTTTTCTCTTTTCCTCAGAATTTAGTAAATGAACACAGACTTCCTTGGCTGTTTGGGATTGGGTGATGTATTACTCTTGTCAGTTCACCAAAACGTTCCTTTTATACTTGCCAATAGGTCCAGGGTTTTCTACTCTCAGATAGATGAAGTGGCTCTTGGGTGCCTTGCTAATGTATGGGGCGCCCGAGACTAAGGAAGTATTCTGAGACTATCCTCTCTGTTGTTAGATTATTTCTGTGCCTTGTCTAAAGACCTCTTGTTCTGTCCACCAATAGATATTTGCTGCCTTACAACCATTGCCAGAGGGGCCCGGACATCAGATCCAGCCTGGGAGTCAGCACCAGTCCAGCCTACAGTCAAAACGAAAGGAACCAGCATAGGCCTTGCTGGCAACTAGGACCTCAGTGAAGGCGGAAGCACTGGGACGTGAAGTGTGTACCCCTGCCACTGTCTTGGGCGAAAGACGGGGTTACAAATCAGGATGGAGAAATCTTTGTGTGGATCCAGTTTTTGATGCCCAGCTGAGAGAGTCACAGAACGACAAGGACGGCAAGGAGGCTTTTGCTTGAGGTGACCCCTTTGAAACAAGGGTTGCTTCAGGCCTTTGAGTCCTGGTCCCAAGTGAATGCAAGTCTACGCCTTTGTTTGTTGATCAAGAGATGCCCGAGCACACTGGGTACAATTTGTGGCCCTAACAAAAGAGCAGTGCGCCAGAGGTGCAATACAGGAGTTAGGGAAGGACTTGAGTTTAGGGTACAGGTGCTGTGCCCTTGGTGCCTGTTAGATTAAAGTGAAGAAAACTGGTGCACTGCCTGAGACACTGGACAGCATCATTGAGGGTATTTGCCCTGGGGGGTGATTGCCCTATCCTGAAAGAAAGACTTTTCCTTCTCCGTGATTCTTGAGTTGCGAGTTGTGCAGCTCCACCGTGGGAACAACAAGAGCCTGCCTGTGAGGCTCAAACGGACACAGGGAGAAGACTCCCCTCTGGTTGGTTGGTTCTAGAAATTCCCAAGGACTCTTTTTTTGTTAGTAATGTACCCCTTTGGTCGTCCCATTTTTTTTGGAGGAGCAGCCCTTTGCGGCTCCTTGTCCTAATTCCTATGGCCTCTGGTGGTCCTCCTGGTCCCCCGGAGCCAGGATTGTTTTTGTAATAATATGTCTGATTGCTTTAATATTTTTTAAGAGTAATGTTTATTCTGCACGAGAAAAGTTCATCTGAGCATGTTACTTTACTCTTTCCTTAAGTATATTAATTGATAATTTAGCCCTCATAAAAAATACTGAGAAAGTCTATTGAAAATGTTTTTATTAGGTATGTGCTGTTGGCTATTTTGAAATTGACATAAATAGTCACTGAAATACATCAGAGCCCTGAAACTTAAAATTAGACTAGATGGTTTTGGTATTTGCTTTCTGCTTAGGATTGGAAAATATTGAGATTTCTGTTTGAGATAATAGTCATTATTCTCTCTTGCTACCTGTATGACCCAATGCTCTGTTCACTTTGTACTCCTGCTTATACCTTGTATATACCTGCTTAATGAAATGTTTAGAATGTAAATGCCCACCTAGCATAGGATATTGATGAATTTATGAGAAGAAAATGTGCAAAATATTTTCTATGTCTCTACTAGATCATGGGAATGTCTTTAGCTCATGCTAAAAGGATCATCTGTTAAAGATTGCAGGAATCGCTGTTAGCATGAGCTGAAAGCCATTTTGTACTTGGCAGCCATTTTAGTTAGCCATGTGCTCGCCATGTGCTTTCTCCCTCTTCCAGAGTCTTGCACATGCTCAGAGAGGCCTAGCTGGTAGAATGCACCTGCTCCTAGTATAGAACTGTCAGGCTATTCTTACTCATGTAAGCAGTTTAGTCTCCCTCCCACTTTGTGGAGCAAGCACATTTTGTATACCCATATTAGTCAATAAGCATGCTTGTATGTGCTAGGACCTCCCCTTGATTTTATGCTGACTATGTAACAAATACATATATAAGGACCCTGTTCTCTGCACTCATTAGAATGCCTCCTACAGTGGCCTGCGGGTACCGTAAGATGCAATCTCCCTCATCTGAGGTTAATAAAACATGTTTTTTGATATTACAGCTTCTGTGCCAATCTCTTCTTTGTTGGTCTTAAGGACCAGATGTATCAGTGAACCCCTAAGAAGGTTTTTATTTCTACACTGCTAGAGGCTGGGACCACACGTGGTCCAAAGCACAAGTTCGTAGAACGTCGTGAAGGGGTTGCACTCGACAATAGTGCACGGTACCCAGGGACTGCGGTTCCTCGTCACTCGTGGGGTCCACTGGCCTCAGCTTCGCTGGGGACTCACGATGGCCTTTGAGAAGTCAGGAAATCCTCGTCTTGGGCTGCAGGGACCTCGGGCTCCGGCGGGAGCGGCGTAGTTTGCGACCGTCGTTGTAGTTTTTGGTGCCTGCCAAGCAGGGGAGTCACTCCTTGACTCCAAGGGAGATTCTTCAGTCTTCCAGAGGTAGTGGAACGTCGAAGGTCCAGGATTCTTCTTCAGAGCATCGTCCAGGGGTATCTAGTTTGCAAGGTCAAGGGTTCCCTATCTTATACTAAAAGGAAGGGAGGGACTAGCTCTATGACCCCACCTATGGGAGGGTCAGGGGAGTAGGTGGCTACACCCACTTCCCTTTGTCCAGTTTCGCGCTAGAGCAGGGGCAGGTAGCCCCTGAGCCGGTTTGAACTGGTGTATGCACAGAGGAGCCTTCTGCTCCCCCAGTGCAGGACTTCAAAGCACTCTAGGAGTGCACCCACCCAGCCCCAATACACTAAACCCTGTCTGGGAGGTGGTCACACGTCCCTGTGACAGGATACCTATTGTTGGGCCTCCTCCACTGCGAGTTTCGGTCATCAGCAGGAGGGCAGCCCAGTGTCTGTGACTGGTGGCATCCATTTTGTGATGCCAGGGCTCTTCAGGATTCTACCGCGTTTCCACAGTAGGTACATGTCTATCCCTCTAGAAGGGTGGAATGCTACCCCGCCGCCAGAACTGGCAGGGGGGGTAGTATTCCAAGATGTTTGACACCAAACACAACATGTTTCCGTGCAGCCATCCCAAAGTTAGCATTTAACGCGAGGTTATAATGCGCTTAAGAGTATATGGTCAGGCTGCACTACAAACAGCATCAGAGAAGGGTCTCCGAATGCTGCAGAGGGGCTCTGCTCATGCAGGGCACCCCTCACATAGGAACCAAGCACTCTGCCTTCAGGATTGATAAGGCCTGCCATAGGAGTGACTTATAGGTTTATATGTGTGTATCTAGGTAGTGATATAGGTAGCCTATATCACAGTAAGGGGTGCATGCACCACCTTACGCAGGCTGCAGTAGCAGGCCTGTGGTGTCAGATTTAGTCTGCTTCCCAGGGGTGGCATAATACATGCTTCAGCCCCTGGTAGGCCTGTGAAGTACCTATGCCCTTGGCACCTAAGGTACCATATACTAGGGACTCATAAGGTACCACAGTATCCAATCACTAGTGCACCTAGAGTGCACTCCAAGTCGTTTAGAGAGAACAGAGAGACTGGGGCCCTGATTGGCAGGGTCCCAGCCTGACTATAGCCAGAAACCAGTGTAAACATCAGAAAAAAGTGGGGGCAACATAAGAGGCAGATCCTACTCTCCTACACAACCCCCCCAATCGCAGGGACACTAAACTAACCTTGACCAGTTGAGTCTTCGTGCTCTAAGTGGAAATACCTTGAGAGTCCATCTGCATTGGCATGTTGGGTCCCAGGCCTATGTTCCACTGTATAGTCCATCCCCTGTAGGGAAATGGACCACCTCAAAAGTTTTGGGTTTTCACCTTTCATCTGTTTAAGCCATAGGAGGGGCTTGTGGTCAGTCTGAACTATGAAGTGAGTGCCAAACAAGTATGGCCTCAGCTTCTTCAGGGCCCACACCACAGCAAAGGCCTCCTCTCTATAGCTGACCAACGTTTCTCTCTAGGGGTCAGCCTCCTGCTAATAAAAGCTACTGGCTGGTCTTGACCTTCATCATTCAGTTGAGACAGTACAGCTCCCACACCCAGCTCAGAAGCATCTGTTTGGACAATGAACTTTTTGGTGTAGTCTGGACTCTGTAAGATGGGGGCAGTGCACATGGCCTGCTTTAGGTCTTCAAATGCCTTCTGACAGCTAGCTGTCCACTGAACCTTTTTTGGCATTTTCTTTGAGGTCAGATCATTCAAGGGGGTCACTATAGATCCATATCCCTTGACAAACCTCCTATAGTACCCAGTCAGGCCTAAGAAGGCTCTCACCTGTGTCTGGGTGGTAGGAGCAACCCATTCCATTATGGTTTGGATTTTACTCTGCAAAGGCTGAACCTGGCCTCCACCCACCAGGTGGCCCAGGTATACAGCCTGACTCTGCCCTATCTGGCACTTAGTGGCCTTGATAGTGAGGCCTGCTTTCTGCAGAGCCTCCAAAACATTTCTGATGTGGACCAGGTGATCCTGCCAGGAGGAACTAAAGACAGCAATATCATCTAGATAAGCTGAGCAATAATTTTCCATCCCTGCCAGAACTTTGTTCACCAACCTCTGAAAAGTGGCAGGTGCATTTTTCAATCCAAAGGGCATCACCACAAAGTGGTAGTGCCCACCAGGGGTCGAAAATGCTGTTTTGGCTTTTGCATCATCAGCTAACCTGATCTGCCAGTAGCCAGCTGTTAGGTCAAATGTACTCAGATACTTGGCTGAGGCCAAAGTATCAATCAGTTCATCTGCCCTTGGTATGGGATAAGCATCAGTCCTGGTGACTGCATTGAGGCCTCTGTAGTCTACACAAAACCTCATTTCTTTCTTACCACCCTGGGTATGAGGCTTGGGTACTAGGACTACTGGGCTAGCCCAAGGGCTATCTGAAGGCTCAATCACACCTAACTCCAACATTTTCTGGACTTCAGTCCTGATACAGTCCCTGACATGGTCAGGTTGCCTGTAGATTTTACTCTTGACAGGCAGACTGTCTCCAGTGTCCACCTCATGGGTGCACCAGGTAGTCTGACTAGGGGTCAGGCTAAACATATGTATATACTGTTGCAGAACTTGTCTGCACTCAGTTTGCTGATGGTCAGTGAGGCTGCTTGCCAAAGTGTTAGACTTGGCATCTTTTGGCGTGTTTCCCCTGACTTTTTGCTTTCTGACCTCCCGGTTTTGACTCTGTTTTTGCTGGTGTAATGATTCTGCGCACTTTCCTCACTGCTGTCCAGTGGGAAAGTGCAAGTGCTCCTGTATAAAATGTGTTATGGATTGGTGTTTCCATGATTGGCCTATTTGGTTTATGTGTCAGTCCCTTGTAAAGTGCACTGCGAGTGCCAGGGCCTATAGACCAAATGCTGTTGGTGGGCTGCAGCACTGGATTGTGCCACCCACGCAAACAGCCCGTAAAGTGTAACTCGGGCCTGCCATCGCAGAGCCTGTGCGCAGCCTGGGGCTGCCATGTCGACTTGGCAAGTGCACACACTTGCAAGTCCCTAAACCTTCCTTTTCTACATGTTAGTCACCCCTAAGGTAGGCCCAAGGTACCCCTGTGGGCGGGGTGCGTTGTATGCGAAAGGTAGGACATGCCCTGGTGTGTGTGGCATGTCCTGATAGTGAATTACAGCCTAGTTAGTTTTTCACTATTGCAAGGCTACCTGTTCCCCCTAGGCCAGAACGGGCAGTTTTGATTATTACAGCTTATAATCCTAACTGACCCCAGGAACATGGTAGAAATTCGAGTTTAGTATGCCTGGACTCAGAATGATAAAATGCATCTTTTAGTGGAGTTGGTTTTAACATTCTGTGTTTGAAAATACCACTTTTAGAAAGTGGGTATTTTCTTGTCTAACCATCCAAGCCTGCCTCTGCGAGGTTGTGTATTCCTTGTCTGGAGTGTGAGTGACAGGGGCTGGGGGATGCCAGGAGACAGGGTGAGTCAGCACAGGGCTGAATAGCAAGATCTACATGTAGATGGGTGGGAGGGGTTGCACCTGGGCCCTGAATAGGACAGTGCCTTCCCTCCACAATGCTGGCTCCACCTCCTGTGGTGCGTCTGATGTCCCTGGCCTACTCACTGAAAGAAGGGACGGAGACTTGTCAACAAAGTGCTCCAGAACTGGTTTGGACTAGGCAAAGGCCTCTCTGCCTTCAGAGAACAAAGGAATTTGGGATATAAATATTGGGGCCCTGACCCCATAGATTTAGATCTCGCTGGAATCAAGGAACCTGCCAAGACGAAGAGCTGGAAGAGCTGCCAGGAGGAGTACTGCCCCTTTGCTGTGTTGTTGCTTTGTTGGGTTGGCCTGCAGCTGCTGCCTTGGGCAGTGAAAGGACTGAACTTTCTACAAACTTGTGCTGAGTATCTCCAAGGGCCTGAAACCGAGCTGGCCTCCTGTTAAGAAGTCTCAGGGACTACAAAGACTTCACAAACCTCTGGGTACCGCTTCTGGAACGCTGTTTCAGTTGCCACAGAGGAAGGGAACTGCAACCGACTCAGTCAACCGAATCCATCCCTGGCCGGTGACCTGTTTGCACCGCAGACCGCTTCGCATCGCAACCCTGGTCTCCCCGTGGGCGACGTCCGACGCCGCCAACACCGAGCCGCTGCTTGCACCGTGACCTGTGGGCACCGCCGTTCGCATCACTTCACTGAACCAGCCGGACCCGACCGACGCAGTCGCTGCAACTGGCTCAAGGGTCGTGACCGCACCGCATTTGGGGCACCGCTCGCACGTCTGCAACGCACCGCTCCGACTCGCACCGCTGTCCGACGCCAGCTCCCGCACTCCGGCTAGGTCGCCTGCATCGCAACCTGTCAGCACCGCATCGAGCAACGTCTCACCCTGCATCGCACGCCTTGGACTCACCGACTCAGTCTGCACGACACTCATCGAGCCGCTGCCTGCACCGCATCGAGGGACACCGCACCTTGCATCGCTCCGTCTTGCACCGCAACCGCGACGGACGCCGACCGGCTCGTACACTCTGTACCAGCCACAACGAGAAAGGTACTGTGACCGAGTCTGTTCACGACTCTGCTGGCCCGTATCGACGCGGCCGGCTGGAACTGTTAGACTCTGTGGTTTTCAGCATCGCGGTAGGCTCGGACGGAGCTACCGACTCGTACGAACTTCGTTTTTGAACTATTCCTGCAAAGAAGAAGTTACCTTATCAAGTATTCGTTTTTAAAGTATAGTATTGTGGATTTTTGTCGTAATTGGTCTTGTCTTGAGTATATAAAAATAGTGGTTATTTTTCCAAACTGGTGTGGTGTCAGTTTGTAGTGCTTACACTGTATTACTGTTGGTTATGTGCAAATGCTTTACACACTGCCTCTGAATTAAGCCTGACTGCTCGTGCCAAGCTACCACGAGGGTGAGCAGGGGTTACTTCACGAGTGTAACACCCTTACCCTGACTAGGAAGAAGGGTCCCTACTTGGACAAAGGTGCAAGCCCTTGCCAACTAGAGATCCCATTTCTAACACAAAGCAACACCATCTACTGACCCATCATCAGGGTTCTGTGAGAGCAGGTCAGGGAGAGGGTCACTCTCCTCCTCCTGGTCCTCATCAGTTGCCATGAGCAAGCCCATGTCAGCCCTGTCAACATATGGCTTTAATCTGTTGACATGGAGTACCCTCAGGGGGCTCCTGGGAGTTCCAAGATTCACCAGATAGGTGACTTCTCCCTTTTGCTCAACAATTGTATGGGGGCCACTCCACTTGTCTTGGAGGGCTGCTGGGGCCACAGGCTCCAACACCCACACTTTCTGTCCTGGCTGGTACACAGTCAGCACAGCCTTTGGTCATGCCAAGTTTTTTGTAATTCTTGGCTGGCCTCCAGGTTTTTGGTTGCCTTTTGATGTATTCGGCCATCCTGGAGCGGAGACCAAGTACATAGTCCATCACATCTTGTTTGGGGGCTTGAGAGGTCAACTCCCAGCCCTCTTTACCAAACATAATGGACCTCTTACAGGATGCCCAAACAGAAGCTCAAATGGGCTGTAACCAACCCCTTCTGTGGAACCTCTCTGTATGCAAACAACAGGCAGGGAAGAAGAAGGTCCCATTTCCGCCTAAGCTTCTCTGGGAGTCCTTTAATCATTCCCTTCAGGGTTTTGTTGAAACGTTCAACCAACCCATTGCATTGTGGGTGATAGGGGGTGGTGAATTTATAAGTTACACCACACTCCTTCCACATTGCTTTCAAATATCCTGACATGAAGTTTGTACCTCTGTCAGAGATGACCTCCTTTGGGAAAGCCACTCTGGAGAAAACTCTAATGAGGGCTCTTGCCACCACAGGGGCTGTGGTGGTCCTCAGGGGAATTGCCTCTGGGTACCTGGTGGCATGATCCACTACCACCAGGATAAATCTGTGCCCAGATGCAGTTTGAGGGTCAAGAGGACCAACAATGTCAATCCCTACCCTTTCAAAGGGTACCCCCACCACAGGTAGTGGTTTCAGGGGGGCCTTTGTGGTGCCACCTGCCTTGCCACTGGCTTGGCATGTGACACAGGAGCGACAAAACTCCTTTGTGTCCTCGGACATATGTGGCCAATGGAAATGTGGAACAAGCCTGTCCCAGGTCTTGTTTTGGCCCAAGTGACCTGCTAAAGGGATGTCATGTGCTAGGGTCAAGAGGAACCCCTTAAACTTCTGAGGTATTACCAACCTCCTGGTGGCTCCAGGGGCTGGATCTCTACCCTCAGAATATAGGAGTCCCTCATCCCAATAAACTTTATGGGACCCACTAGCACTCCCAGCAGCCTCAGCAGCAGCCTGCTGTCTGAGGGGGTTCAAGAGAGGGGCAGCACTGTTGCTCCTTACTCAGATCCTCCCTAGAAGGGCCCCCTGCCCCCAAGAACTAGACCTGATCAGGCTCAAGTTCCTCTGGGGCAGTTCCTTCTTCAGGATCTGCTCCTCCTCCCTTAAGAGGGGAATCAGTGATCTGAGACAGAGGGGAAGGCACTGCCTTAACCCTACTGCTCCTCTTCTTGGGAAGCATCTGGTCCATGGTTTCAGGATCCAGAGCTGGTTCAGTGTCATGCATTTTGGCCTGTGACATGGTCACAGCAAATACCTCTGCAGGGATGCCCAACATCTCAGCATGAGTCCATAACTCTACTTCAGACCAGGCTGAAGTCTCTAGATCATTGCCCAATAGACATTCCACAGGGAGGTCTGCACTGACTACAACCTTCTTGAGGCCAGTTACCCCTCCCCAGGAGAAATTCACAACTGCCAGACTATGGTTGGTCCTGACATTGCTTGCATTGGTCACCTGGTACATTTCGCCCAGGATGATCTGTCCAGGGTCCACAAGATCCTCTGCCACCATGGTGACACTAGCACCTGTGTCCCTAAATGCCAAAGCCTGTTTGCCATTTATTACAGGCTGCTGTTTGTATTTGCCCAGATTACTGGGGCTCACAAGGAAGGACATGTCCATGTCTCCATCACAAATCAGCATTGCCTGAGTGGGTACTCTGACTAGGCCAGAGTCCACTTCAGAACCCAGGGTCAACCCTACTACACCCTTATTCGGAGTACCACCTCCACCAGTAGCTGAACTAAGGGGGGGGGGGGGGGAACAGTTGCCTTAGGGGCAGGAGTGGTGGTGGTTTGGTCTTTGGACTTGTTACAGTCAGAAGTCCAGTGCCCTTTCTGTTTACAGAATTTGCACCAGGGCTTCTTTTGGCCTTTTCCCTTGTTGGATTGTGACTCCCCACCAGATGCAGATTTTTGGGGCCCTTGTGAAGACTTCTGGTCTTTTGACTTATCCCCACTTTTCTCAGAGCCCTTAGGATCCTGCTTCTTGGTGTCACCCCCTTGGTTCTGGGTTTTCTGCCTCACCCTGGTTCTGACCCACTTGTCTGCCTGCTTTCCCAATTCTTGGGGAGAGGTCAGATCTGAGTCCACCAGGTATTGATGCAACAACTGGTTCTGGCAATTATTAAGGATCTGTTCTCTCATCATTAGATTATACAATCCCTTGAAATCAGTAACCCTACTGCCAACCAGCCAACCCTCCAGAGCCTTGGTTGCACAATCTACAAAGTCAGTCCAGTCCTGAGTCTGTGCCTTCTGGGTGTCTCTAAACTTCAACCTGTACTGCTCAGTGGTCAAGCCAAACCCATCTATCAGTGCACTCTTCAGGACTTCATAGTCATCAGCATCCTCTTCTCTAACAGTGAGGAGCTTGTCTCTACCTTTATCTGAAAAGGAGAGCCACAAGATTGCTGCCCACTGCTTTTGGGGGACCTGTTGTACTCTACAGGCCCTTTCCATAGCAGTTACCCATTTATGGATATCATCCCCTCTGGTAGGGAGGAACAACCTTGCTCAGGTTCCTATGGTCTGGAATATATTCTCTGCCTCTAGGGACACTGTTGCTGCCACCAGGGGGTTCTAACCCCTCTTTTCTAGAAGCTCTCTGGAGCTCCAGGGCTTCCTTGTCTAATGCCAACTGCTTGGTTTTGAGGGCAAACCTTGCTTCCTCATACTGCAGCAGTTTGTACATTCTGTCAGAGGTCTCTCTTCTTGGGTAGTAGGAGTTCCTCTGGTAGACAGATTCTCTGCCAGAGTGATGGAGTGCTCAGATTCCCTAGAAAGGGACCTGTGCCTCTCCTCCACTATGTCAGTTCTCTTAGGGAGAATTCCTCTGTCCTTTTCAGGCCCCTGGGGACCTGGCCCTTCAATCACAGAGTCTTGGTCATTCTGATTTTCATTATCTGACCCAGACACTAATTGACCCACCCACTGATTCAGACCCATTAGCTCCTAGAGCTAATCTAAGATCATCTGCTGTCAGCAGATCTATCAGGTGTAGCGTGGAGGGACTCTGTCCTAGCTTCAGGTGCCTTGCAGCACACATGGTTCTCAACTCAGAGAAAGCCATGTCCTTATACTGAGGCTGAGTGGATCCACTGGGTCCACCCTTTAAGGACATTCTAGTGTTGTGCAGTGTTGTACTACCTACACTAGTTTGTGGCCTACTAATACTAGCTTGAGCTGTAGAAAGGGTGTGCTATCCATTGGCACACAGCTCTAAGTTCAGTAGAACTTATTGATACTAAGCTTGACTTTATATGTACCTTGAGTACCTATAGTGGTTTTCAGTTAGTAATTCAAATAGAGATTTTCTGGTAAAACAATAGCAAGCTGGAATCCCACACGCTGCCACCAATGTGAGAAGTTGGCCTGGTATATGCTGTTCACTAATTAAAGTGGACACCTTGCACCAGTACAATTCGACTCTTATGGTAGGTAGGTTTAAGACAACCTTTATAGTGGAGAGCAGCCTTCAGGCTAAGTCTTGGAGGAATGTAAAGCAGCTTGTTTTACCACACCATCTCTTGAATCACCAAATGAAAAGACACCACACAGGTATATATATCAAATATATATGTATTTATTACTAAACAACTCTACTAATCTCTTTATGAGATTAGAAGTCAGGAACATATGCACAAATCAGCGTTTCACAATAAATTAAGCACAAATATGGCTGGGGCCCTAGGGGCGTACCAGACCATATACTAAGAGACTTAAGAACAACGACTTGCAAAGAGACAAGGCCCAGGGCCTTCAGAAGTGTTGGGGCCTCACGAAACCACCCAAGGCAGGTAAGTAAAGGACCCACGGGGGACGCGTGCAGTGCGTGAACACAGGCGCGGATCGCCGTAGACTTCAATGGGGCAAGTCGCGGTTAGAAATTAAGAGGTTAAGGGCACTTCGGGAGTAGCTACAAGCAAGTCACTTACAGGGTAAGTAGTTCTAGGGCCAACACCCACAGGAGCACCGTAGTGCTAGAGTTACCTCACCCAGGGAAGCCGGGTGCATAGGTGTCCTTTGGTGTTGGGTCGCGGCGTCGTTTTCAATGGGAGCCAATGAAGACTTGCTGCTTGTGAAGTCCGAAGAAGTGTCCGGTGGAATCTAAGCCTGGATTCGGAAGAAGGAAGACCTGAAAGCGGAGGGGACAGTGTTCAAAGTCACTGGGCAGTGACTCGGGGCAAGGAAGATGAATGCCCACAGTCGTCGGAAGATTCAGGTCGTTCACGGGTGTCTTGACTCTTCGGCCACGAGGTCCAGGAGGCGTCGACGACAACCAGGAGCTGGATTCGGCGTGTCCTACGAAGTCTGCAGCTGACTGCAGTGTCGGCAACCCGATTGGAGCCAACAAGCCTTGGTAGCAGCAAGTCTCGTGGAAAGCGTAAAAAGTCAATGGTGCAGACCAGCAAGGTCTGGGGAACTCACCCAGCGAGGGTAAGTCAGGGCAGGCCTGGAGCAACCAGGGGAGCCCTTTGGTTCTTTAGAAAAGTCTTCTGGGGACCCACAAGCCAGCTGGCAAGGGATCGCGAAGACGCCTCGAGAGGGGACCACGGTCACTCGGGACGGGGTAGGCCTCTGATCTTCAGAGGGATTCCTGCTAGAGGCTGGGACCACACGTGGTCCAAAGCACAAGTTTGTAGAACGTCGTGAAGGGGTTGCACTCGACAATAGTGCACGGTACCCAGGGACTGCGGTTCCTCGTCACTCGTGGGGTCCACTGGCCTCCGCTTCGCTGGGGACTCACGATGGCCTTTGAGAAGTCAGGAAATCCTCGTCTTGGGCTGCAGGGACCTCGGGCTCCGGCGGGAGCGGCGTAGTTTGAGACCGTCGTTGTAGTTTTTGGTGCCTGTCAGGCAGGGGAGTCACTCCTTGACTCCAAGGGAGATTCTTCAGTCTTCCAGAGGTAGTGGAACGTCGAAGGTCCAGGATTCTTCTTCAGAGCATCGTCCAGGGGTATCTAGTTTGCAAGGTCAAGGGTTCCCTATCTTATACTAAAAGGAAGGGAGGGACTAGCTCTATGACCCCACCTATGGGAGGGTCAGGGGAGTAGGTGGCTACACCCACTTCCCTTTGTCCAGTTTCGCGCCAGAGCAGGGGCAGGTAGCCCCTGAGCCAGTTTGAACTGGTTTATGCACAGAGGAGCCTTCTGCTCCCCCAGTGCAGGACTTCAAAGCACTCTAGGAGTGCACCCACCCAGCCCAAATACACTAAACCCTGTCTGGGAGGTGGTCACACCTCCCTGTGACAGGATACCTATTGTTGGGCCTCCTCCACTGCGAGTTTCGGTCATCAGCAGGAGGGCAGCCCAGTGTCTGTGACTGGTGGCATCCATTTTGTGATGCCAGGGCTCTTCAGGATTCTACCGCGTTTCCACAGTAGGTACATGTCTATCCCTCTAGAAGGGTGGAATGCTACCCCCGCCGCCAGAACTGGCGGGGGGGGGGGTAGTATTTTAAGATGTTTGACACCAAACACGACATGTTTCCGTGCAGCCATCCCAAAGTTAGCATTT
This sequence comes from Calotriton arnoldi, assembly GCA_963921515.1. Classification (NCBI taxonomy): domain Eukaryota; kingdom Metazoa; phylum Chordata; class Amphibia; order Caudata; family Salamandridae; genus Calotriton; species Calotriton arnoldi. The sequence goes on from CAWUFW010000173.1 coordinate 4,868,943, forward strand.
AACGCGAGGTTATAATGCACTTAAGAGTATATGGTCAGGCTGCACTACAAACAGCATCAGAGAAGGGTCTCCGAATGCTGCAGAGGGGCTCTGCTCATGCAGGGCACCCCTCACATAGGAACCAAGCACTCTGCCTTCAGGATTGATAAGGCCTGCCATAGGAGTGACTTATAGGTTTATATGTGTGTATCTAGGTAGTGATATAGGTAGCCTATATCACAGTAAGGGGGTGCATGCACCACCTTACCCAGGCTGCAGTAGCAGGCCTGTGGTGTCAGATTTAGTCTGCTTCCCAGGGGTGGCATAATACATGCTTCAGCCCCTGGTAGGCCTGTGAAGTACCTATGCCCTTGGCACCTAAGGTACCATATACTAGGGACTCATAAGGTACCACATCCAATCACTAGTGCACCTAGAGTGCACTCCTAGTCGTTTAGAGAGAAGAGAGAGGCTGGGGCCCTGATTGGCAGGGTCCCAGCCTGACTATAGCCAGAAACCAGTGTAAACATCAGAAAACAAGCATTGACATAGCCAATAGGTCTCGCCTTTGGGGCCTTATAAGTGTTTAGCCAGAGCTATTGACTTTGCCAATGTCTTCAAGCTGTGCTGTAGAGAAGTGTGGCTGCTGTGCGGCATGCTGAAAAGTTATAATAAAAAAGTGTCAGAAGCATTTTTGTTACTTTATATATGACCAAGAAGGCATTATGTAAAACTGAACGACCATATTAAAAAAAGTATTTACAATAAAAAATTCTCCGTTTTCTTTTGTTCTTGCAATGCTGGCAACTTGTTTCTGCCTATTGCAATGGTTGTTTGTTAAAGCTTTTTTTTTTGTTGAGGGGGCATAAACAATCGGAGGGTGAAGGTTGGGAACTAGTACCTGTATTATAACACTAGCAGCGGCCAGACGTTAGGGGAGAATCAACAGATGCCAGATTCCGAGAGCAGGCTGAGGTGGTGCTGAGGTGGTAGTGGTGGTGGTGGTGGTGGTGACTGTTGCGGAGGTGATGCCGAATGATGCTGCGGCGGCGCCGAGTGATGCTGCGGCGGCGCCGAGTGATGCTGCGGCGGCGCCGAGTGATGCTGCGGCGACGCCGAGTGATGCTGTGGTGGCGCCGAGTGATGCTGTGGTGGCGCCGAGTGATGCTGTGGTGATGCTGTGGTGACGCTGAGTGATGCTGTGGTGGCGCTGAGTGATGCTGTGGTGGCGCTGAGTGATGCTGTGGTTGCGCTGAGTGATGCTGTGGTTGCGCTGAGTGATGCTGTGGTTGCGCTGAGTGATGCTGTGGTTGCGCTGAGTGATGCTGTGGTGTTGCCGAGTGAGAGATAGAGTGAAGATATAATGCCCAATGAGAGGGTGGTGAGAGAGAAAGAGAGAGAAAGGGTGTACATAGAATAAAGAGTGGAGCGGGATAGAGAGAAAGAAGGGGAGAGTGAATGAAGGAGTTTGAAAGAGAAACAGATAAAGGGGTGAGAGAGAATGAAAGGCTAAAAAAGATAGAGGGGAGAGTTAATGAAGTAGAGAATTAGAGGGGAGAGTTAATGAAGTAGAGAATTAGAGAGGAGAGAGAGAGACAATAAGAGTGGGGGGTGTGGAGTTTAAATAGAGTGAAGGAGTGACGCGGAAAAAGTAACCTTAAATATAGCTTTGTGCGAATATTTTTTTTTTAAAAACAGTGAGAGACAAAAATACTGGTAATTAGGCTGTGACTCCCAAAATAAAACAAATAGCGATATAAGGTGAAATCAACCCACCGAAGCAATATTTCTAACTAGACAAAAAAAAGCTTGCATTTCAATGCTAATCGCTGTTGTTTTTCATGTGACTGTAGTCCAGGGCCCTCAGTTGGTAATGTGAGCTGCTGCTGCGATTGAAACATCAGAGTCCAGAGAGTTAATGAGCCATGACGAGGAAATGAGGAAGAGATAGGAAACCCAGATGCCAGCTGCGCGTGCACGCCATCGTGAACTCAAGCTGGTCGCCATCCGAAAGCCAGTGTTTGCACTTCCAAAATCCACTTACTAAAACTCTCGGCCAGACCAGCGCAAGCGCTGGTGCAGGCCGAGACCTAAAAAGTGGGGGCAACATAAGAGGCAGATCCTACTCTCCTACATTCATCATATAAACAGAAGATTCGTTATCTTTTCTGGGCGGCGTTCCAATCTAAAACATTTATGTAAACAATTTTTACAGTTAATTAAAACCGCAATTTTACAAATCAGAGACTAAAATTGATAACACTTTATACATGTAAGATATTCAAAATATTCAATTCCGTCATTAAGCAACTAGAGCTCAAATCCAAAGGTTAAAAATCCCACTTATTGTATCCCGCGCTCTATTAAGGTACTGCCACCCACCAGGAAGTTCGGTGTATTTTGGCCCCGTAAGTTAAAACTAGGATCCCAAAACGGTGCTTTAAATACAACGTATCTTAGCCTGTTTCGGGGGGGAAACAACGCATTGTGTAAGTTTAATGTTAATATGGCTTTAGATCAACTTACCTGTTGGCTCCTAGGTAACTGGTTCTGGCTCAGGCAGCCTGGTCGCCATTCACTGTTATTTATTACAGTGCAGCGCTGAGCTGGAGGGCATTCTCCCCTCCCCCACTGCCCGGACTCTACAATTACAACCCGATTGTAAACAATGTGCAGAGATCCATGCAGCTGAACTCTTTAACCGCTCAGTCCTCAAGGCAGATGAACTAAAGGAAGTACTACAATGTTGCATCTCTGCTGACACCACGCCTCCATCTGCTTGCCAGCACGTGCACTCACAACCAAATATAACGGGTAGTGTATTTTTTTTCTTCTTTGCAGCAAAGCCGTGATTTATCGATGAGAATTCACAGAAGCGGCAAACCACCCAAATGAGGCAGTTTCGGGTGGAGCTATAAAGCACACATCCCCAGGACTTCGCAGCACTCTACACAACGCTCTCAGTAAAGTCGAACTGGGGAAGCCTTTCTGAACATAGTTGCTCTGGGGCACGCCTTCCACACAGGGGGAGGGGAGGGGCACAGACTTTGTTAGAACAATTGTGCAATTTCTCGCATAAATTGGTAAAAAGCGCTGAAGGGCCGGCGGCTGAGGAAGTGAAATGCGCTGTGTGTGTTTGTATACAGTGAGCAGATACCGGCGGCAGCTGTTTTTTTTTTTTTTTGCAGGTAACAACAAATGTGAGAGTGCATGACTGCACTGAATAAAACCATAAAGATAGGAAGGGAAAAATACGCCAGTCATATACTACTTGGACGGCCACTGAAGGAAACCGGAAGAAGTGTCTTTAAATAATAAAACAAAAACAATGGCAAGTTACTGAAAGTCACAGGAGGTAATTAAGAGTAACATGAGGTAAAGGGGACATAAACAGTTCCATTGACGGGAGAACTAGAGAAAGAAAAATGTTTAAAAAAAAAAAAAAAAAAAAAAGGAGGTCTGAGATGTTCGGAAAAGCACAAGTGTTTTACAGCATTATACAGCTCAAAATGGCAGAAGACGTAAACACCCATGAGACCCTTGGACGCGATGAATGCAGCGCGTTTGCAATTATAAAATAAATAATACTGGGAAGGCGCTCTTAGGAGAGGAAAATACATTCAACCCATTCACAAAAACTGTGCAGTTATGTTTGATTTGTAAAAAGGAAGAGGTAATAGCAAGCACAATGAGTAATACTTTCTAACATCGTCAGAAATCCTTATGCGTTTCATGTTTTGAAATTAGTAATTAACCTGAATGGATGCAATGCAAACAAGGGAAATAACGTCACGGGACCTCTGCCCTTTGTGAAATCATAGGAAATTGCATCAGACTATCCCAAATTACATTTTTGGGACCTTCGACATGAAGAACAAGCGCTCGCCAGGCAGCCGCTGTTTATTTTTGCATTGCGCTTTCACTTTAAAGTGAAAGCGCGATGCAAAAATAAACACGCGGAGCCCGGTCTCCTTTTGAGACGGCCCATCCGGACTGGATCGCACAGCTGGTTTATACAACACGCCTCCTTGCGATAAGAAACTGCTTCACGACAGCCGTGAAGCAGGCGATCCAGTCCGGATCAAAAGGCGAAAGGGAGGCAACGCCAACAGCTCATTTCCAATGGCAGGCCACCGTTTAGCATAAACGGTGACGCCAGCCAATGGAAATGAGGGGCGGGGCTTCAAGCCCTCTTCTCAAACTCCTTCACAATAAATCTCGCCGAGCGAGCTTTGCATGTGCGCAGCAACGCTAGGCGAGACCTAAAAACAGAGTGCTGATCCAAATATTCCCACAAATTAGAGGCCTATCTACCTCCTTCCAGCCTTCTCTAAAGTGTTGGAGAAACATGTCAATAAAGTGATTATGGAATATGCGGAGAATCACAATCTCTTGCACCCCACTCAATAGGGCTTCAGGGCCAATTACAGCACTGAAACAGCCCTGCTGGAAGTGACGGAACATCTCAAAGAGAAGCTGGATCAGGGGGGCAGAGCGATCCTCATACTGTTGGACCTGTCAGCGGCGTTCAACACGGTGCCACATATGAGGCTCCTCGATAGACTGAGGAACATGGGCATTGGAGGCAGGGCTCTAGCCTGGATAACATCCTATCTGGAGGATAGGAAACAGGTAATTTGGACTCCCCCCTTTTTCATCTCCCATGCCCAGTATGCAGGTGGGAGTCCCTCAGGGCTCTTCTTTGAGCCCAACACTTTTTAATTTGTACGTCTCCTCTGGCACCACTGGTGGAGGCCTATGGCGCCAAGATAATTTCATACGCTGACGATACTCAGCTGATTTTCTCTTGCAACAAAGGCACAGACTGACGGGGGCGCGATTAGATCTGGTCTCACAGAGGTCTTCAGATGGCTGGAGGAGAATCGGCTCAAGTGCAATTCTGATAAATCAGAAATTGTCATTTTCGGCCTACCTTCGGTGAACGACTGGAGCCAATGGTGGGCGGAGGAATTCTCTCACCCTAGCGTTGCCCAATTGAGAGTGAATAATTTGGGAATCTACATTGACAATGCCCTCTCTATGCGCTCCCAAGTTCAGGCCCTTGTGGGGATCTGCTTTGGCCTACATCGGATGCTGAAAAAATTCCTTCTGCTCCTCCCACTGGATTCCAGGAAAATTATAGTCCAGGCATTGATTACGTCCAGATTGGACTATGCGAATGTCCTTTACCTGGGCCTACCTCCTGCAGCGCCTTCAGGTGGTGCAAAATTCAGCGGCTAGGGCGATTCTCCATTTAAAACCTAGGTCCCACATGGCTCCTCATCTCAAGACACTACACTGGCTCCTGGTGAGGGAGCAGATAAAATTTAAGGCCATGGTAACTTTTTTTACAGCCCTCCACAGTAAGGGGGCCGGCTACCTCAGGAGACGTGTCTGCCACTACGCACCCACAAGAGCACTTAGATCATCCTCTGCAGTTTTTGCATGTGCCCCTAAGGTACGCCTAGTACGTAGGGGCGGTAAATCCTTTAGCCTCCTGGGGGCTCAAACATGGAAAAAATTCCTGTGGCCCTGAGAACTTACACAGATCGGACTAATTTCAAAAAATGGCTGAAAACATGGCTTTATAGGAGCTAAATCGTCCTCAGGGCAGTCATGTGTGAACCTTTAGCGCCGGGACACTCCTGCTGGAGTAGCTGTGCGCTTTATAAATACCAGTCATTCATTCATTCATTCAACGACTTGCTGTAGGGGGCAGGTGTTGGATTTGTTGGATTTTCAATCCAACACCTTCCCTACTGTTGCACACACTGGAGTTGGAATAGTAAATTATAATATTCCAAACTCCAGCACCCCCCCCCTACAGCAAGTCGTTGATTTGAACCCTCAATAAAATGCCACTTAAACAAATCTTATCAGGAGTTAAAATTAAGTATTGGGTTGAAAGGTTCACTCTCACTTTACGCTGCTGTATTTTAAATAGTTTGCTTCGCTTTAATTTTAATGAATTTGATAATTTGCCTTTTAAAAATCACTGTGGTTTGCTGCTCTTGTGATACTTTCTTGCTATTCCGGAGTGTGTTATACTCAGCTACCTGTGCACTTTGCGGGGCTTGTTCCTCCCCGGGTGGCCATTTTGTTTTGCCATACGCTCCCCCCGGGCAGCGCTCTAGTCGCTGCACGCCGTCCTGCCTCCAATTCCGATTTAATGGCCCCAGAACGTGGACGCGGGCATGCCGACGGCGCGCCAAAGGCAAGCTCGTCTGCACCCAACCTAGCAGTGTAGGTGAGCCTTTATATCTCACCTACATTAAGATTGTGTCCACGGAAATTTACATGAAATAATTTTCATAGGCAAGAAACTCAGCATAACTCCCTCTACCACCTTTAAGGCTGGATACCAAGGGTGCTAGGCACACACGGATTACCATGTGATTAGCCATACACATGCTGCCACGAGTTTCCGGTGTGAAATCTGGCCTAAAACTAGATTCTGCTAACTAGCAGACGTCAATACCATTTGTTTCCAAGGCAATACCATTTGTCAACAACTTGCTTCATTTAGATGCACCCCGCAGACTAGCTAGTGATGGCATGCAGCCCTTTACTAAAGCCCTAAAGTGGATCAAAGCCTCACTTTAAGTCCAAACATCAGTGTCCTCTAGACGACACTTATGCCCACAGCTAACACAAACTATATCTCAAATACCTGCATTCTACATGTGCTAGGGTCCCTTTTATTTAATAAATTACGGATAATCCATAACAAAGCAGAGCCTGAGAACTGTAGGTGCTGATTTGCCTCTAGTCACTCCATGGTTAAGCGGAGAATCTTTCAAGCCCCTTCTGGAAAAAGAGGGTCTGCCATCTGCGAACATTTTAAAAAGACTACCACTTTAGGCGGTCTATCGTAGGGGAACGAGAGTTACCCACTTTAGATTGCTTTCTAAAGGGCAACATTATCAGTGCATCAATTTATACCTCCTCCATCTATGTACGTTTCAGCTAAATAGAAGCCACAACTATGTACGTTTCAGCTAAATAGAAGCCACAACCTAATTTTTTTTATGTGTAGTATACTGTTAAAAGCCAAATACATGCATACCAGTCGAAGTACAGAATAGAATCTCAGAATTTCATTTAATTATTCCCTTAAGTCAACCAGGTACTCTTGAACGACAAATCAACCAACAGTTTTACTGTCACATACTAGCTAACAGGCACACTGGATTCTGAAAACAGGTTTATTGAATAACGGAGTTTAATACATTACAAATAAAACAAAGATCATATACTTGCCATTACTGTAAAATTAGCTAGCCGCATTCCCCATTTCTGTAGCTTCATTTTATACCTGGATTAATAGAGCACAAAGTGTCCATCTGTTATTGTTCCCTCGTCTCGTTTCTTAAACCCTTCTACTGACCAGTGAGACTTCTCACCTAGGTATATCAAGTGGGGTAAGCTTCTGGTCAGGGTAAAACCAAAATGCTACTAGTGCCACACATAGGGAGCCTTTCGCATCACTGTCTAGTATGTTATCTTAGCAGTCAGCCTCTCTCTCCATTAATTGCAAACTCTTTGCTAGTATACTTCACATGTGCCATGTGATACTTGGACTTCTGAAATGCTCTATTAGATGGTGGAATTTTCCACAGGGTTGGATTCTGTGCCATGTTTTACTTTAGGATTACAGTCCTGTCATAATTGTTTCCAACCCTCCAGCAAAGAGTCTCCCACTACAGATGTTGATGCTGTTTATTACATTAATGTAGCATGTCCTTAAAATTGTGAAAGGGCATTTTCACATGCTGTTCAGTTTAACTTGTGACGAGGACTGGCTACTCATTCCAGATGGAATCCTACGATCTGGAGCATTTAGAAGCCATGGACTTTAAGCTGGTCATCCTTTGCCAGTCCCACCTGCAAAAGAGAGCATCAACTTTAATATTTAGCTTTCAATAACCAAATCACTACAAACTGTGTGTGGGGGGGGGGGGAGAGGGCGGCGACTTACCTCAACGAGGAACTGGCATGCGTTTTTGCGCTGGTCACCTTGAAGCTGGATTACCTCTCCGTATTCTGGGTGCTCAACCACAGTACCATTGCAAGCAAATTTCTTGAAAGAGAAAAAAAAGTTATATCTGCAAGCTCCCAATTTTAGACAGAACATAGTTATATTAGAAGTAAAAATGCTAACATTAGAAAAAGGGTACAAAACTAAAAATTACTTTCACTGGGACTCAAGTAGATCAGGATAGCTGATGGATGAACACAAGACTACTGTTCAGATACAGGACCAATAGAACTACTAGACTACGGCCATGATTACAGTCAACTTGAATACAAGAAGCAATAACCCTGTATACCGCACGCTACAAGTTGTGCAGCAAGCCCCCAGCATAATATATGCAGGTAATTTAAAAATTAACCAGGTCAAGAGATGTCGGTGGGGGGTGCCATGCAGATTTTGATGCTATAAGCACTAAAATCCACACTACACTAAAAGAAACTGAAATTACTTGCTTTTGAGGCTGCTGCATATTTCGCATAATTCACCTGCTGCATAATCTGCTCACTGTAGCATAAAAGGTGTGTTTTGACCTCAAACAGAACAAGTTATTAAGACGCAGAGATGTGTTGCTGCCCCCCCACCCCCAATCACCTGTGCGCTGTTAATTAGAACAGTTTCACTCAAATTACTTTCAAAAAGCACTACTTCGTACACTCTAGAGCACCATTTAGTAACACCACATACCTTTTTAAAGGCCTTGACTAACTTCTTTTTATCGTAATCATCTGCAATCCCTTGTACGGTTGTGAGTGTCTTTCTGCCGTTTCTCTGTTGGATCCTTATATGAATAGAATCCTCTGTCCCTGCTGGGAGCCAGGCATCACTCTTGGTTGCATCAGCAAAGGGGTCTGAAACACAAAACGTTAAATAAGCAAGCGTTGCATTACATGTTCTATGACACAATGTAGCAGAATAAGTCTTGTAAACAAAACAGACAGTAAACCGATTGATCACTGCTGGGCTTGGAACAAAGGAATAGTCAACATGCTGATCAAGAGACAGCTCGAGGCTGCTTGCAATCACTGCCCACTTGTAATTGGGTATACGCCAATGCATACTTGTGCAAGAAGCTCAAACGTCACAGTTTTGAGGCCACCATCCACTACATAGCTAACGCCAGGAAGCCGGGCTATGTCGGAGCCAAGCAATGCTTGACAAGTCAAGCGGTTCAGTTCTACAGAGCACACGAATTGTGTACAGTGATAGGATACGGTTTTCGTCATCCGAGATAGAGTTCTTACCCTTATTTAACAATTTAATTAAGCCACTAAAATATATTTTTTACCCTTTACATCCTAAAAGGTCGAATTCTAGGACAGAATATGCCTAACGGCATCAAATAACTTAGTTAACCGCTGCAAAATGGCAGCTACTAGAGAATGCCTGTATTAAAATGGTAGTTTCACCCTCAGGGTGGGAGGCTTCCCAGTTAAAGTGACAAGCACTGCCCCTCGCGCACATTTACGTTACCACTACGGACGAACCCCAAAGCTAGACTATGCTAACAGAAAATACATACTAGGACTGCCAGTCAGCCATTTTAAACGCACAAACAAGGGCGGCTACACCACACCGAAAACAGGTCGTCACCCTGTGACTAGTACTTGGCAATTGGGCACATTGAAATACTTAACTCTAAACATGCAACGTTAGACCATCAAGAGTCCCCAAGCAACCATGTGTAAACAAGCATTGGTAAATGCATTAGGTTTCGCCTATGTGATTAATAAGCTGTTTTTTGTTTTAAGTTGTAGCTTGCTGAGTAGTTGTACAATAGAAGTTAGAGAGTCTTCTGTTAAAGTGTTATGACTTATTAATGCACAAAAAGGCAATATATTGTGCTGTTACTAGTGGTACAGTACAGGTAAGTAATAACAAAACTTTGAAAGAGGGAAATAATAGAATTAATTGATGTTATAGCAACATTGTGTTTAGAGGAGTTGGCATAACTTTTGGGCCCAGTGCCACTGCACCACCATTGAAATCATGGCCCTAGTGCCTGCTAGATAACTATACTTGTGACTGCCCGTTTAGTACTAAAATTTAGCAATACTCTGCATTTAGTGGGGCCCGTAGAACTTTTGGCACTGGTGCCACTGCAGCATTCAAATCAAGTCCCTTTTAACTGCAATTGTTACTGCCCGTTTAGTAGCAAAATGTGTATATTAACTTTTTTTTTTTTTTTTTTTTTAAACATGCAATGTTTATTACACCATTTAGAATTTGATCATAGTGACCAAATATATTAAGTTGAAATCAATCTGATAATAACTACAAAGTGCAAAGAAAGTTAGTGAGGTATGAACAGGAAATGCCACAAATATTCTAAGGATAAAGCATCTGCTATACACACCTAAGTAATTAAAAGCAAGCATTCCAGCATACTGTTAGAAGCTATCTGCCTTTCCCGTGGGAAGAGATCTGATCTGGACAGGGAATGGGGCTTAAACAGTGAACAGCTTTAGTAGAAGTATCGTAAAAGCGTGCCGCCAGGGGAAGTTAACAAAACAACAAGAATTTCCACAAAAAACCGACCGAACACAGTAATTCGGTCTTTGCGATTTCACAAGCAGGCAAAAACAAAATGAACCATTAACTACAATAGTGTGCCACTGCGCCCAGCTACGCAGCAAACTAGTGCCATCATCATAACACCAGTAACAACCAAAGAGAAACGCCGTTCTAAGGCGTATTTACAATTATTAACGAACCGCTGGTCTCTTACGCACCAGAAAGCAGCATCATTACTGAATAAAAAAACTATGTCATAACTCTAAACACAACAGAAACCTACAGTATATTTAAAGGAAAATAAGCTCTGACACGTATACGAGCACACAAAAACCCTCCTCTTATAAGAAATATTTCTCACCGAAAGACTGGAGGTTCTGGATAGCGGACATACGATACGCTTCTTTTTCCTTGATGGATACTGTCGGCTGAGTACTGACGGGTGGTTGTAGTCGGGGCAGGGGTTGATCAAATGATAATTCAACACCAGCTCAGAAAGGACAAAAGAAAATATGTTTTATAAAATGGCCGGAGCGTGCGTATATATATATATATATACAGTTGCGTGGCGTCGTCAGCACGTAATTGTGATGCGAATGACGAAATGTGTGCGTCAGTGCGGTGGCCTTGTTAGGGCCAGGCCAAACTGTTGATCGTCTGTAAAGAACGTCTAGGCAGAAGAAAAGACTGAAACCCGAGGAGCTTTCGCCTGATTCTAGCATGGTCTCCGCGAAGGACACAAATCTGTGAAATAGTCACGTGAACCTTAGACGCATTATTAACCTCGCCTACAGGAAGTAGACGTGGTGACTCGTATTGAGGTCATTAGTAATTGTTTTCCAATTATTGTTCTCTGTTGGTTACGACGTGAAAGTCAATAAATAGCGACGTGACATTAAACGTTTAACTTATTAAAAAACTAAGTATTTAACTTTATTTTAAGTTAACGTCAGTTAATATATTTTGCGAGATCACGATTTTTCTGTTGCCTTTTAATCTGCAGTACTAGCGCCGATACTCCTTTGGGAGTGATATGTTGCCCTATACGAGCATAGTTAACACAACATAACTTCGTGTTGTAAATATTTCCGTTGTTCAATTATATAAGGTAAGGAAGGGAGTATGCTTTGCTTATACCATGTTAATAATGCTTGTCAGGTACTTTGTTAGAATGTTGTGACTATGACGGTCATACTTTATTTGCGGACCTTTGGGGGATTTCTGCAGAGTATCGTGTAAGCTTCAGTTGGGAATTTATGACTCCAAGTAAACTACTCGTTTATGTGCCTTACAGGCTCTTGTGCGTTCATTAATTACGCGATGCAACAGCAGCTCTGGCGTTAGGGCCACATTTTCTTCCTGGTTGCTATAACAATTGTATGCTATTGAAACGTAATGTATACGTGCTGTTTCTTTAAGAATGGCGTTTGGTTTCCTGCTGTGCAAAGTCCTTGTTTTATGTACGTGAGGTCGCGAACAACAACACTATCGAAGTGACATATTTTGCCCTAGATCATTTTGTTATCCCCCCCGTTCAGTATACGCATTATTCTGTGATGCACCCATTGTTCAAAATAATTTTAATCACAAGTTTTTATTATGAAACAAAACCTTGTGTCTCACTGAGGGTTTGGTTGAGGGGTGGGCCTCTCTCCCGCCAAACCTGCAGTTCTCCTGCTCCACTAAGAGGCGAGAACCTCTGTTTTTCCTTCGGCTCCGTCTGGTGGCGCTGCTGATAGTAATCTTGGCCCAGCCCTTCCGCCACAAAACAGCTTGGTGATGGTGGTGGTTGCCCCTTTCTGTTGAGGGTGTGGCGGCCACCGCTCCCTTTCGCTGCCTATGTCTGCAATGCGGGTGGCTGGCGGACTGTCTACCATGATGTAAATGACCCGTTTGTTCTCTAGCATTAGTGGATGGGTTGGGATTCTCAACTCACCACAAACAGCCTCACAAAAGAAGTGCACACTTTTCACACCTACTTAATTCCAAGGCCACTGTAATTTGCCTGCAGTGAAGGGTAAAATTACCTGGCAGGGTTGTGTAAAGTGTAAGGCAAAGTGATGCAAAAAATGCAGCAGGGAAAGGCAAATTATAGGAAAAATTATACCATTAGGCAATTAGGGGCTGCAATAATACAGAGATCTCAGTGATATAGAAAATGCCTATGGTTCTTAAAAAAATGAAAAGTGTTAAAATTCTGTAGATGCTATTCAAAGCCAACAATGATTATTACCAGGCTCATTTAGAGCCTGGAGCCTGGTAATCTGCCTGTCAGGTCAACAGAGGCCCGACCTTTGCTCCACTAATAGAGAATTGTGAATACCTTAAAATGTTCGCCTGTCTGGTGAGGATCTCTTTGCCCTCAGTGCAAGTCTATGCAGCAGTTGCACTGAAGGCAAAGCAGTTTGTCAAGCGGATGTCCTGCTTTTCTCAGCACTTTCAGCAAAACTTTTTTATAAAACAAACTCCCAAAGTGTAAGTTTGTTCTAGAAAAATAAACCTAATATTGGTGTACATGGATTTTTTGCTCTGCACCTTGTGGTCATTGTTTGAGTTCCCGCCATGGACCACCATGCCTTGCATGTCAATACTGGGTAAGGAAATTCAATGATGGGTGACCACCACTGAGACCCAGTAGTCCAATGGCAGACCGACCACTGGGTCAAAGTTTTTGCTGGTGGAAAACCATCAGTAACACCATCTTTAAATGGGGCTAGACAGTTGCAAGGTTGGAGTGCTAGGCATCTGCTATTTAAAAAGCAAATGCCATTTATTCTCTCCTAGGGCCCTATTATGTATAGGGCGCACTTTCCCTGTTTGCTCCCGGCGCACCTTAAAACAGGTGCGCCAGCGCAAACAGGTAAAAGTGCGCCCTATTACATAGAATGCGCTGCCCCCAGGGCAGCCGCAAACTCTTGCTGCCCTGGGGGCAGCACATTCAGGTGAAAAACGGAGCGGCTTTGAAGCAGCCGTTCCGTGTTTCACTGTGCAGGCGGATGCAGTAAGTGACTGCACCCGCCTGCAAGGAGATGTCTAGGGGGGTCCATAGGACACCTTTCACCCCTCCAGAGGGCTGCTATCAGGTGGCGCCCTGTCAGTGCGCCCCTGACAGCTTATTTGCCTCTGTGCCCGCGTCTATAATATGGTGTGGGCGAAGAGGCAAAGGGATTCTCTTTTTTGCATGGGGTCACGCCCCCATGCAAATGAGGGAACGCCCTCTCGAGAAAGCACTGGCGCTGTATGTACGCCAGTGCTTTCAGTATTACAGAAGGGGCCACAGAAGCGTCTGTGGCCCCTTCTGTAATACCAAAGTGCCCGGGGGCACGCAAAGCGGGTAGAAATGCCCATTGCACCTCTGAGGTACTTTGTGTAATACAGCCCCTGGTGTCCTAGGCAGGAAGCATGCAGAGCTACATTATATTAAAAGTCGCAACACTCCTTCAGTCTGGGGGAAGTGCATCTTTTTGTTGGAGTCCATTTTTCCTGGCCTTTGTGTCCATATTCAGAGGTCAAACACGTTTTGACTGGTGAAGCATGTTTTATTTTTTTATAAAACTTAGTCTTTATTAAAGCTTATGCGCATAACAATCTTGAAAATATGAGCAATCAAACAATACAGCATCCATAATTTATCCGATGCACAAAATATCGAAAATATGCAGTAGCGAATAAACATATCATAGATCAGTATCAGGGAAGTGCGTACACCAGTTGCCCCATGTTTAAGGTTGTTTTATTGATTCCATGTCTTAGAGAGCTCTACAAGTTGTAGAGCTAACCCTCAGATTGAGGTACCTGTGTTCTATTGCTAAATCCGCTAGAAGATCATATTTATTGGATACAGTTGAGTTATCTGTGCCTTTTAAATTGAGGCTACTAGACAGCATATGCTCTGTTGCGAGACATATTGGGCCAGATGTATGAAGCGTTTTTCCCGTTCGCAAACGGGCCGATTCTCAGAATCGGCCCGTTTACGAACGGGAAAAAGCCTTTTGGGATGTATCATCCTTAAAGGCCTTCGCAAAATAAGGAATCGCAAAATTTGCGATTCCCTATTTTGCGAGTGTATTTGAGGAATCGCAAATTGCGATTCCTTAAATGCAATTCTGGAAGCACCCAAGTTGTGCGAATTTGTTATCGCTGACGTCCCTGCAGAGAGCGCTCGACTTATCTGTCCCCTCACTTTCAGACAATCCTGCAGTGGACGCTTGCGCTATAGACTCCTGGCTGAGGACTAACATCGACGAGGTCGCTCCCCTGACCTTGCGCACTTCTAAAGGAGTCTGTCGCTCAGCCCCCTGGTTCAGTGATTCCCTGAGAGTTAGCAAAAGTAAGTGTAAAAATCTCGAAAGGAAGTGGCGTAACCATTATCTTGTGGAAGATAGGATCATTTATAGGGCAGCTTTGAAATCATATTATAAAATGGTGAAAGAGGCTAAGATAAGCTATCTGCAGACCAAAATTGCGACCCCTAATAATAAGGGCAAGGAGATCTTTGGGATCGTAAAGTCTTTTACTGCTCCTAAGGCAACCAGTAAGGTAGCCCGCGGTCAGCAGACTCGACCAACCTGGTGGCCCAGTCCTTCCATGATAAAATAGTGACGATCCATCAGTCCTTCTCTGTGATGACCAGAGAGGATAGGCCTTCATCTAGTATTGAAGAGGAAACAACTAGGCCTCATCCGTCCTTGGGACTTTCACAAGGCCCAATACTATTACATTTTCCGGCCATTGAAATGCAGGATTCACTTACTTACCTTATGGCCCTTAAATCTGGATCACCAGCAGATGCCTGCCCAGCTATACTTTTACCTGCCCTTGCATCCACCATAAACCAACCAGTTAATAAGGTGTTGAATTAATCTCTGGCAGCGGGCATTGTGCCACCATTCTGGAAGCAGGCAAAAATCCTGCCACTTCTGAAAAAACCGAGTGCTGATCCAAATATTCCCACAAATTAGAGGCCTATCTCCCTCCTTCCAGCCTTCTCTAAAGTGTTGGAGAAACATGTCAATAAAGTGATTATGGAATATGCAGAGAATCACAATCTCTTGCACCCCACTCAATAGGGCTTCAGGGCCAATTACAGCACTGAAACAGCCCTGCTGGAAGTGACGGAACATCTCAAAGAGAAGCTGGATCAGGGGGGCAGAGCGATCCTCATACTGTTGGACCTGTCAGCAGCGTTCGACACGGTGCCACATATGAGGCTCCTCGATAGACTGAGGAACATGGGCATTGGAGGCAGGGCTCTAGCCTGGATAACATCCTATCTGGAGGATAGAGAACAGGTAATTTGGACTCCCCCTTTTTCATCTCCCATGCCCAGTATGCAGGTGGGAGTCCCTCAGGGCTCTTCTTTGAGCCCAACACTTTTTAATTTGTACATGTCTCCTCTGACACCACTGGTGGAGGCCTATGGCGCCAAGATAATTTCATACGCTGATGATACTCAGCTGATTTTCTCTTGCAACAAAGGCACAGACTTTGACGGGGGCGCGATTAGATCTTGTCTCACAGAGGTCTTCAGATGGCTGAAGGAGAATCGGCTCAAGTGCAATTCTGATAAATCAGAAATTGTCATTTTCGGCCTACCTTCGGTGAATGACTGGAGCCAATGGTGGCCGGAGGAATTCTCTCACCCTAGCCTTGCCCAATCGAGAGTGAATAATTTGGGAATCTACATTGACAATGCCCTCTCTATGCGCTCCCAAGTTCAGGCCCTAGTGGGGATCTGCTTTGGCCTACTTCGGATGCTGAGAAAATTCCTTCCGCTCCTCCCACTGGATTCCAGGAAGATTATAGTCCAGGCATTGATTACGTCCAGATTGGACTATGCGAATGTCCTTTACCTGGGCCTACCGGACTACCTCCTGCAGCGCCTTCAGGTGGTGCAAAATTTAGCGGCTAGGGCGATTCTCCATTTAAAACCTAGGTCCTACATGGCTCCTCATCTCAAGGCAATACACTGGCTCCTGGTGAGGGAGCGGATAAAATTTAAGGCCATGGTAACTTCTTTTACAGCCCTCCACGGTAAGGGGGCCGGCTACCTCAGGAGACGTGTCTGCCACTACGCACCCACAAGAGCACTTAGATCAACCTCTGCAGTTTTTGCATGTGTCCCTAAGGTACGCCTAGTACGTAGGGGCGGTAAATCCTTTAGCCTCCTGGGGTCTCAAACATGGAATAAACTTCCTGTGGCCCTGAGAACTTCCACGGATCTGACTAATTTAAAAAAATGGCTGAAAACATGGCTTTTTAGGAGCTAAATCGTCCTCAGGGCAGTCATGTGTGAACCTTTAGTGCCGGGACACTCCTGCTGGAGTAGCTGTGCGCTTTATAAATACCAGTCATTCATTCATTCATTTAACGACTTGCTGTAGGGGGCAGAAGGTGTTGGATTTGTTGGATTTTCAATCCAACACCTTCCCTACTGTTGCACACACTGGAGTTGGAATAGTAAATTATAATATTCCAAACTCCAGCACCCCCCCCCCTACAGCAAGTCGTTGTAACGACTTGCGTTGTAATGGCATGCCATGTAACAACGCGTCGTTGTAACGACTTGCGTTGTAATGACATGCGTAGAAAACACATGCGTTGTAACGAGTGCTATTCACTGCAGTTACATTATTTAACATGCCCATCACCACAGTTTTCTAATTATATGTGTTACATCGCTCAATTCACATTATATTTAGAGTAAATTCAATTAAGCTGTTACTCGGCAATTGTATAAGCGCATCTTGTGTGTTTTCAATAAGTAGAATGCTGCTTACCTAGTTATGGAGGTACATTTACAACACGTTATAATACCCAGAACACTTACCTAGAATGGTTCTACCCAATAGGATATGCATACGATTTGTGCTTTTCTATTACCAGGCAGCCTTTGGCGTACCTTGCTCAAATTCAATACGCTGCTTTACTATCAATTTGTTTCATCATGTTTTTCAAGCCACAGGTGTTTACTGCTACATTGAAATACATGCAATATTTTCTAGTATTCTCTGTAATTAGGAGCATTGTGGTTCACCTGTGCCTTTTTCAATATGACGCTTTCCTTTCCACATATGTGATATGCTTGATTATACATGTACTTATGTAGCCATAAGATATTTCTGCTACTTAGTCGCTGCTACTTTTAACTTTTTAGTAACAGTACAAAACGGGGTCTCCAACATTTTCTATAATAACAGCTACTTCTGCATGAACGTCAATTCATAAAAATGCCAGGGGTAGCGGAAGAGACATCATGTGGCCTTTGACCCCTGTGACATCACAGGAAGTGACATCACTTAAGACCCTAACACAATGGGAAGTGACGTCATCACGCCTGTGACCCTGAATTTCGCACACCTGTGAAATATCACCATCTTGGTCATACCCGTAAACCACTAAAACACTTTCCACATCGCAATTGACAACTCTTCCAACTGAATAGTCCGACGCTGTGTAACATGCTAGCCATCCACTAATGTGCTTCAGCTCCTCAACAGGTATAAGAAACACTATGTAATTTCAATTAAAACAAAATACTGCTCAAGGATTTTCAGATGCTGATTTGAACCCTCAATAAAATGCCACTTAAACAAATCTTATCAGGAGTTAAAATTAAGTATTGGGTTGAAAGGTTCACTCTCACTTTACGCTGCCGTATTTTAAATCGTTTTCGCTTCGCTTGTATTTTAATGAATTTGATAATTTGACTTTTAAAATCGCTGTGGTTTGCTGCTATTGTGATACTTTCTTGCTATTCCTGAGTGTGTTATACTTAGCTACCTGTGCACTTTGCGGGCTTGTTCCTCCCCGGGTGGCCATTTTGTTTTGCCACACGCTCCCCCCGGGCAGCGCTCTAGTCGCTGCACGCCGTCCTGCCTCTAATCCCTACTTAACGGGCAGAGAACGGGCGTGCAGCGCCTGAAAGGTTCACTCTCACTTTACGCTCCTGTATTTTAAATCGTTTTCGCTTTGCTTGTATTTTAATGAATTTGATAATTTGACTTTTAAAATCGCTGTGGTTTGCTGCTATTGTGATACTTTCTTGCTATTCCTGAGTGTGTTATACTCAGCTACCTGTGCACTTTGCAGGGCTTGCTCCTCCCCGGGTGGCCATTTTGTTTTGTCATACGCTCCTCCCGGGCAGCGCTCTAGTCGCTGCACGCCGTCCTGCCTCTAATTCCTATTTAATGGTCCCAGAACGTACGCGCAGCGGACGCGCGCAGCGGGCGCGCCAAAGGCAAGCCCGTCTGCGCCCGACCAGGACCCGGGGCCACGACCGCTGGTCCAAATAACAGGAAAACTTTATGTTATTCCTCAAAACAGCTTCTGGAGCATCGTAACATGCCGCTCCCGGGTTGCATTCCACTCTGCCCTGACAATAGTGCCACCAATTGCTTATGCTGCAATTTCTCTTTTCAAATAGGGACACGCAAAGAGCAGAACACTTTATCCACCACCTCCACTAATCTACATGAAAATCCTCCTTCAAACTGCAGCACTTCACTCAATAAGGAATTTACCTTTTTTAGTATTAATTGCCGCTCTCTTCCCAAACATAAAGCCGACATTTTTGATTTTCTGGTCAGTGAACAGCCTGCCGCCTTGTTCCTCACGGAAACATGGCTGCACATGAGTTCTGGCCCTGATGTTGCTGCAGCTCTACCGGTTAATTACGCTATAGTCAGGAAAGATAGGGACATTAAAACAGGTGGGGGCATTGCTATAATTTACAAAAAATCTTATACGTGTAAATTCGAAGATCTGCCTTTCACGAGTTGTGAGGCGGCCTTATTTAAGCTTGCCTTAACTCCCAAGTTCACCTTTTCAGGTGTACTAGTCTATCGTCCCCCCGGGCCGTCTGGTCCATGGGCCTCATCTTTTCCTGACCTAATCACTCCTCTCCTCCTTAATGCTGCCAACTTTTCCATTTTGGATGACCTCAATTTGCACTTGGAGGATTCCGTATGTGCTAATAGCTCTACTTTCATTTCAGACCTGGCAGCAATGAACATTCTACTTTGCAATTCCGGTCCTACTCATGTGGCTGGCCATTTATTGGACCCCATTTTCTCTAGTTTATCTAATATTCAGTGCCCTCCAGCTCTTCCGCTGTGCTGGTCAGATCACTTTGTGGTCGGCTTCCGGTTTGAGATTCGTGGGAGCTTGTCTACAGCCGCACTTGGCACAAAGAAATTAACCAGAAATTGGGGAAAATTGAATATTGAAGCTCTTAATAAGCTTCTATCTACCAACGCTCCCACTATTAAACAAATGTCTGTCACTTCTTTGGGTGTTATTCAGAATTGGATTTTAAAAGCTATTGATGCTTGCCTTCCACCCTCAATTAAGAGGGTGAACAACCACCGTCCTCCTGCCCCTTGGTTTACTGAGAAACTAAAAACTGAGAAAACCAAATGCAAAGCTTTGGAAAGACACTGGAGGAGGAATTATGCGCCTGACACCAAACTTGCATACAAAAGGGCCAAAAGAGAATATCATTCTCTCTGTAAGTCAGCTCGTGCCGAATATGTCTCCTCTACTATTTCTAGTGCACAGAACTGTTCTAAGACATTATTTAAGATGGTCAAAGAACTTTCTGGCTCAGAAACACAATCCACGCCTCCCATTCTGAATGGATTACAATGTGAAGATCTCGCCAAATTCTTCCTCAATAAAGTGGAAAAAATATACTCTGAGTTGAACAGCGAGAAGCCAGTCAACACCTTTCAGCAAGCTCCCACATCTCCCCAAGTAGCTAGAACCATTGATCATCGAGATAGCAGGATTACGGAATCTACTAATATACTGGAAACTTGGCTTCCACTAGACATGATCTCCTTCAAACGGCTCCTAGGAAGTATCTCATCAGGCTCTCCTTGCGATCCTCTTCCAATTTCGGTGCTGCAGCAACTTGAGTCGCCTTCACTGACGATAATTATGGAGCTCCTTAATGCCTCCTCACATGAGGCAATTGTTCCCCCAGAGTGGAAGCACGCAATGATTCTTCCTCTTTTAAAGAAGGCTAATGCCGATCCTGCCCAGTCCTCCAATTATCGGCCAATTTCATTACTTCCGGTCTTTTCTAAAATTTTAGAAAAGTACATTAATTCACAGCTATCCCAGTTTGTCAAAACACAGAATTACTTACACCCTTCTCAGTCTGGCTTCAGACCCGGCTTCTCAACCGAAACTGCCCTCCTTGGAGTTACGGAAATGTTGCGACACCACTTGGACATTAGAGATACGGTGGCCCTTATATTACTTGACTTGAGTGCGGCTTTTGACACGGTGTCTCACACCGTGTTGTTAAAAGCCTTACAATCTTTGGGTGTTGTTGGGCCGGCACTTAACTGGCTTATCTTTTCTTACTGACCGTATGTTCCAGGTATTTTCCCCAACGGCCAATTCCAACATTCACTTTTCCCCTTATGGCGTACCTCAGGGTTCTATCCTTAGTCGTCCCCTGCTGTTTAATGCATATGTTAGACCCCTGGCGGAGATTGCAGAGAAGACTGGGTTGTCCTTGTTTTCCTATGCCGACGACACCCAGATTATCTTTTCTCTCTCTGCGGAGAGGGCATCTGAGTCATCTGCTCTCCAGTTGGGGCTGAGTAAAATTGCATCCTGGATGCAGGCCAATTTTCTCAAACTTAATGGAGAGAAAACTGAGGTTCTGATTTTGGGGGAAAATAAAGATCAGTGGGGGCCCCAACATTTGCCTGCGGTAATGGGTGCTCTACCTCAGCCCACCCGCCAAGTTCGCAACTTACGTTTCATCATTGATGATCAATTATCAATGAGACAACAAGCCGTGAAGGTGGCCGCAACCTGTTTTACCATCGTGAAATGGCTCAAGAAGATTATCTGGATGCTGCCCAGCCCTACCCAGAGAACCGTGGTCCAGGCTCTTGTCACTTCTAGACTGGACTACGGTAACATTCTCTATCTGGGGGCAAATAAGGATGTGACACGCAAGCTGCAGGTGGTGCAGAATTCCGCCGCCAGACTACTCTGTCAGGTCCCCAGAACTGCCTCCATCTCTGGCTATCTGCGCGATCTACACTGGCTCAGGGTAGAGAACCGGATTAAATTCAAAGCCCTGAGCTACATGTTTAAGATCAAATCTGGTGTGGCCCCTCAGTATCTGTTAGCCTTGGTCCATCCATATTTACCCGCACGTCCTCTCAGATCGACTACTCAAGCGAAATTCTCGGTTCCCAGGATTAGACTGTCATGTATGGGGGGCCGATCTTTTTCCTACTTAGGTCCCTCCCTATGGAATTCTCTTCCCATACCACTCCACAACGAAACGGTCTACAGTAACTTTCGTAAATACTTAAAAACTTGGTTGTTTAATCAATAATTTTCTGACTTCTTTTCTGTTCCTCTCAGGTTGGCGCCGGGAAACCCTTTTTGGGTGCTGTTGCGCCCTACAAAATTAATTAACATAACATAACAGGATAGGTGAGACATCTGGCAGGAATTTGTGACTATCAAGAGTGATTTACTTGCTGCGGCTCAGACCTGTTGTTACCCCTTTGAGGCACTGGGCACAAGAAGCAGTGTTCTGCTTCAGGCTTCAGGCTTGAATACATGGCATGAGACCTGCTTGCAGCTATTAGAAAGTTTCTTGTTGTTGCGGAGTATGTGGTTTTTGTCCCATTTTACTTTTTTTTAAAACCTTGCCAGCATAACAATTCATGAAGCTGGCATTGTCTTAAAGATAATCATGTGAAGTTGTACAGAGCTTCTGACATTGCTAGTGATAAAAATTGTTACTCTAAGTGCAACATATAAGCAGGGTCACTGGAATTGTACGATTCTGTGGATGCTGCATTTTCCACACAAATATGGTGTACAAACACTTGTCACATAATCTACAATCTGCTGATAATTTGCTGATTTAAAAAAAAAAAAACAGTTTAGATTTTAATTGATTAAAAATGTGCCATGCATGCTGGTGTGCCAGACTTTTTGTGAAATAGTTAACTGGCACACTTTCATTTTTAGTTTGCTCAATTACAATTTTAAAATGGAGTAATAACACTATCATAGAACATGCACACATTATGATGCTCAATTTGCCTTTTCTTGCCACATAATTGATCTTCAGTTTTCTGGTAATATCGATCATCTGGTATGGAAGGCATTAAAACCGCACACATAAATAAATGGAAAATATGAAAATGTTACAAATAAGCAAACAGAATACTTGGCTATTATCTAGTGCTGCCGAAGCAACATAAATGAACCCTCTGGGCAAATGAAAAAAGTAAAACAAAAGCACTCACTATTAATATCTTCAAGGCTGTAACAGTTTGCGGGTTAAAAAAAAATGTTGCATTGTTAAACTTTTGGCAGCACAGCTCACAGGCCCACTATTGCAGATAGGGCCCAGCTGAAGGGGAAAACCCTGAATTCCTGCTGAAGGTGTAACTCCTTGTAATTCCTTCCTTTCTCACCAGAGAAAGGTCAAGAAAATATCAAAATCCCTAGCCTGTGAGGCAAACATGCAGGGTGCTTAGGGAAGCCTGGGGTTTGCTAGGCAACATGTTGCTGACCGTTTCTGTCCCGAGGCAGAAACAGCATCGGGGAGAAACGAGAGAGAAATGAGACAAAGTTTATTTTTTGATTGTATTTACTGCTGCCAAAATGGTGATTCATACTGGCTTTGCGACCCCTGAAGGTCGCAAGAGCAGTGCCAGGGCTAGCAAGGGGAAAGCCAGGGGCTGCAGTTGCGTCCCCTGGCAACCCCTAAATGACGTCCATGTACTTCTGATAAATGAAAATAGTCCAGAGCTACTAATGGCTTTGACCATTTTGCAGTAGTGACTATATAACATACAATCACAATACTAAATATACCTTGCAGGATTACTAGTAGTGACCACCCTGATGTATGTTTCAATATCGATTGACAAAATATTGTCATGCCAAAATATAATATTCAGAATATTGACTAACACATTATCATGAAAGTATATCTATATAGGTAGGCATAGATTTACCATTCTTAATGCCACATCTTCATACCTTGAAGATGCATATGTTTGCAAGATAAATAGAGGTAAAGTTAATAATGTAAATAAAATTAAACTTATCTATTAATGCCTTTCCTCCTTTTTCACTGCTTTCTCCTTCCTTCATTTTCTGAGTGCTTTCTCTTTGCTATTCCCCCCTTGTTCACTGCTTTCTCCTTCTTCCCATGTGAAATGCATTCTGGGATTTGCAGTTTCCTTTTCATGTGGGCAGTTGGCTAAAAGGATGCCCCACACTGAAGGTGTTTAGCATTTCAGGCTCTTCAATTTAAGGGCAAGCTAAGAAAGTGAGGAGGTGGAGAGGCCGAGGAGGAACCAGAATTGCAAAATGAACTGCCCTGCTGCTGGTATTTCATGGGTATTAGCTGATTTGCTCATATCACCTATCAAATTAACAGCCCTATGATAGCTGGCAAGTTGCAAGCACAATTGCAAAAATTCATTTTTATAACATGCTTTCTCTGGGAATGGACCAATGCCAATATGTATGTTATTAATTAAATGTTTAATCACATGCCTTACTTTTTACACATCACTCTGTATATTTAAACAAAACATTACTTTGAATTTGCTCACAGAGGTCTGTAGCGAGACATGTTGCCAGTCCTTTTGTCGTGAGGCGGTGTCGGTCCATTGTTCGTGAGGCGGTGTCGGTCCATCAGTCATGAGGCGATGTCGATCCATTGGTCATCAAGCAGGTAAATCTGATTCCTGGTCCTTGTTAATTATTGCACAGTAACAAATAAGCTGGAGAGCTCCGCAGTGGTCTACAGTCCAGTTACCAAGCTTTGCAAAGAACAAAGATCCATACAGAGTGAACACAGGGCAGTCCAGGCAGCCTGAGAAGAAGAGTCGGTGACTCACAAAATAGCGTTGGCGACTCTCGCTATTAGGAAGGGGCGTCCCTTCCTAATAGCGAGTCACAATGGAATGTACCATTGTTTTCCAACCGCATTTGCGGCCGCAAAACACTTGCAGTTTACCACCTACTTAAAGTAGGTGGTAAACCACTCGCAAACGGGAAGGGGTCCCCCGGGGTTTATTATACTCCATTTTCTTTTAGATCTATTCACACACTGCAGTGCTCTCAATTTGACCCTGCACGGCAAACAACAGCTTGTGTGCTCCATGATGAATGATATTTACTCATTTGAAAGTAAGCTTGTTCCATTCAAAGAACAACTGGATGATGCTGACTTCACACACTTCCCAAAACTGTTGGCTGTGACGCAGAGGTTTCCAGATGCACAAGAAATCCTGTCAAAGCTAGACCTTGGTGCATGTCTTGTGGAAATTTCTAGGGAGATCAAAAGACGATTTTCTCAATTCAGAGCCCTCCCCCCTCTGTTCAGGCTGGTTGAAAACGCCTGGATGGTGAGTGCACAAAATCTTGACATTGTTGAACTTATTGGCATGAAAAGGGCGCAAGCAGAAATAGAGCTGATTGACATGCAGCTCAATTCAGCCCTCGAAGCATCTTTTTGGGGAAGGCACCAGAAGAATTGTGGAAAATTGTGCCTTCTGACAAATTTCCTCTTCTTTTTACAGTGGCCCAGAAAGTAATTTGTATGTTTGGGTCAACATATGTTTGTGAAAGTTCATTTCCTATAGGTGGACTGTTGAAGAATAAACTCAGAAATAAGCTTACAGGCTTACAACTGGATCAGCTCTTAAGGCTTGCCGTTTCAGACATAGTACCAGATTACAGGACACTAACAGGAGACATGAAGTGTAAAATGAGTTCCTAGTATATCTCTCTTTAACATACCAATTTTTCTGACTCAGTTAAACCTGTGCTGCATTGGGCCTGTGCTGAATATTTGGTTAATGAGAATCGCCAGGCAATGCCTCTGAAGATTGCCATTGTCTGATAATAAAAATGTATTATCAAAATGTCCTCCTTGTAGCTTTGTAGTTACATCTACTTTCTAAATACAGCATTGCCTAGTAATGTTTTGAAAAGGTGGTGATTTTTATTATTCTGGCCCTGCCCCCCATTCACCCCACCCACATTGACATCGCCCCCACGGGTGCAGCCCTCAGCCACAAGCCTGACCGTAATTTTGGCCCCCTAGAGAAAGTTTGTGAGTACCCACACTATAGAGGGTATAAGATCTCCGGAAATATCGCTAAGAATCTCCTTAAAGCTTTGCTTACTTTGCCTAATATATTTTTAAAGTGAAAATGGGACTCATTTGTATGATATATCCAGGCGAAAAGTAATGCGGCATAGCAGCTACTTACCCAATTGTGCAGTAGTTGAAAATAAAGCTGATTTACCACTTTTAGGTATATACTCTTAATGTTAACATCTAGATTAGAAAGAGTTTTCCCTTTCACTAAGTAATTCCGTTCACACTCACTTAATACCACCCTTTCAACTGTCTCATTTCCTTCTGGCTGTCGTATCATGCACAACGTTCCCTTCTTGGGGATTTCAATGCTTAACCTAGGGGGTGGATCCTTTGAGACCTTTTCCAACAACATGCTCTGCACGCATCTTATCTTCACCCTTTTCTCCATCTATTCATATCCTTTCATTCAGCTCATCCACAAATACCCTTTCATCGTTGTTATCTTTGTAGGGTATGTAATGTAAACTATGATTAGTAATGCTCATGTTAGTCACAGGGGTAAATACTTTCATCATTTACTCATGTTTATCCCTTGTTTCTGACCCTTTGTGAGGGTGAGACGTGTT
The DNA here is from genome assembly GCA_963921515.1 of Calotriton arnoldi. Taxonomy (NCBI): domain Eukaryota; kingdom Metazoa; phylum Chordata; class Amphibia; order Caudata; family Salamandridae; genus Calotriton; species Calotriton arnoldi. Next base: position 4,895,209 of record CAWUFW010000173.1, read on the forward strand.
TAGTAGCCCATAAATGCAGAGTTTCTCCACAATACGTACATTTTCTAAAGACACATCAAAGTCAGAATAAAGCAATTTAATGGTGTTCTGGTGGTAGAAGAGATTTAAGAAGACAGAACAGGAGAAAGAGTAAGACAAAGGTAGGTGAAAGTAAGCTGCTCCTTCAAGCAGGAAGATAAGAACAAACGTAACAATCCTCAGCCTACATGACTTTTACATACTGAGACAAAATCTTATAATACACATTATAGCTATATACACTGTCATACTGTAGGAGTTGTGAAATGTTACTCTCTGGCAAAGGAGATTTGGTTACAGAGGCAAGAGTACAATTATTTGGAACTTAAGAGTTATCCCCTCCCAGCAAACATCCAACAGCCATCCAACCATAGAAACTGAAATGGCAACTGCCAAACTTACAGCTATAATTTTGCAATGTGACTGTACAATGCTCAACGTAAATCAGATCACAGAGATTTCTAAAGAATTAGTCCTCTAGTTATTATTCTATTGTCTCTACCCTATCTCAAAATCTATCAGAATGTTTATTCTGTGTCAGCTGGAGGCTAAGGCTCTATCGTCCTTTAACCGTTACACTAGCTCTCTATTCGTCCTTTTGACTTTTTGTCAGTTATTGGTGTACAGGATCTTTGTCAGCATAAGTCTTTTTATTCTCAAGGAGGCTCGTCTCAGCCCATCAAGTAGTCATCTAAGTCAAACTTGAATTTGGCAAGGTATGTCCAGTCTGGACCTGAGTACTTATGATTTACCTTTCTTTTCTTAGGTCGCTCAATATTGATTGACTTCAGGTTAAGGTTGTGCACATCAATCTGGTCTAATTGTTCCTGATCTTCTAGCTCACTATCCTCCCTAATTGTCTTTGGTCTTGTCTTAGGTATCAGCAGTCGCTTTCTAGGATAGTTGTTCTTGGCCAACCTTCTTTCGAAGTGCTCGAGATTTCTGGCTCTGATGGGGCTGATTCACTCCCTGAGGTGGATTCTCCCAGTCCAGCTTCAGATTCTGCTCCTCGGGAATGTTGTGGTAGATTAGTCTCAGCCTTCCATGAATTCTCACTGTCTGGGTGTATGCGTATCCTCAATCCAGTTGTCGGTATTATAGTTGTTGCTGAAATGACAACATCCGCATCAGTCTCTGGTTCTGCAGACTGTTCACAAATCTCCAGTCTGCTCCTCCTCGTCTTCTTCCAAAGCTTCGGACACGTAAAATCTGGGGCGACTCAGAGAATTGGCAGATGTTGGCTCTGCTTCTTTCCCTTCATACCTTGCCCTCTTGGTGGGGGAGGCATGAATCCAGTTTGGCAGACCAGCACACGTGTCAGCGGTGTTTGTAACCAGGTAGGGTCTATGCCAGCGCTCTTTTAGGCAAGATTTGTGAACGTGTTTCTTGATGTGGATCCAGTCACCAGGGTTCAAGTCATGCCCTGGAGATTCTTGGACGATGTTGACCTGGTGGGAGATTGAACGTGCAACTTCAGACAATCCTTTGCAGTACTCGAGGACCATGTCATCTGTGATATTCACAAGGGCTGCTGTCGGGACAGAAGGTATGCACAGAGCTCTCCCCATCAACACTTCATGTGGTGATAATCCAGTTCTTTTACATGGGGTACTTTGAATACTCATGAGCACTAAAGAAAGGACATTGGGCCATTTATGCGATTTAGAGGCACTAGCCTTAGCCAATTTAGCTTTGATAGTTCATTTCAGTCTTTCTACAATTCTTGATGCTTTTGGTCTGTAGCTACAATGAAACCTTTGGTCAATTCCTAGAGCTGTACATATCAATTGCATGACTTTGCTCTTGAAGTGTGTCCCTTGATCCAAATTCAAGATGAACTGGCATCCTGAGTCACAGTATTAATTCCTGCATCAATAGTTTGGCAAATGTTAGACTGTCACATCTCCTGGTGGGATAAGCCTCAACTCATCATGAAAACAAACACATAATGATGAGGGTGTACCTCAACTGGTTGCTTCGCGGCATTTCCAAGATGTCAATCTGAAGGCGATTAAATGGACCATCAGATTTTCCAATGTGACCCATAGTCACCACAACTCTCTTGCCCACATTCTGCTTCTGACAGATCATACATCTTAGGCACAAATCTTCTGCCATCATTCTGAACCATGGATTAAACCAGTGAGAACGGAACATAGACACCATTCGGTACCTTTCCACGTGAGTTGGACCATGCATGTGTCTCACCATCGCTGATAGTAGAGAGTCTGGGAGAGATAGCTTCTCTTCAATTGACACCCAAATATCACTGGCATTCTTTGCGTATCCCATACTTTCCCACTTGGCCTTTTCCAACTCAGGGGCAGCATGTTGTAATTCCCTCAACTCATTAAATGTATGTACAGTATTCAATAGCATATTGGTCACAGTCTCTCCCTCTGTTTTACATGATTCGTCAAGGTGAAAGAAACTGGACTCAAAAGCGCAGTATTGGGTGACTTCATCCACATAGCGGTTGCCTCTGATGACAAAATCATTGCCCCTCTTGTGTACAGCACCCTTCACCACAGCAATCTGTCTTGGCAATTGGAGAGCTTTTAACAGATTTGAAACGTACAGCCCATTGCGAATGGCGCCCAGCTGATGTAAAAAATCCCAGTTGTGACCATAACTGCCCGAAATTGTGCACAACTCCAAATCCATACTGGCAGTCAGTGTAAATGGTAACTCACAAGCCTTCTGAAGTACAACAGGCTCTAGGTTGGGCTATCAAATCAGCAACCTAAGCAGAAGTTACATGGCACAAGTAAGATGCTTCTACTACCCCATTAAAGTACATACAGCATAAGCAGCTCTCAAAATACCATGTCAGTCTCTCAGACTCGACCCATCAATGAAAAGGGCATGGTTAGATTCGGTAAAGGGAACATCCAGTATATCAGGCCTTGGTTTTGCGCACTATTCATTTACACTAATGCAGTCGTGGTCGAAATCACCCTCATCGTCTCCCTCAGGGGTTGGTAATAGGGAAACTGGGTTTAGTATGTTACATGTCTGGACAGAAACATTCTCAGCTGCCAAAATGATCCTCTCATAGCTGGTTAGGCACTATTTGCCAAATGCTGAGTTCTGGCACGAGTCAGGAGAATCTCGATAGAGTGTGGCACCATTACAATCAAAGGTTAGCCCATCATGATCCCCTCAGCTTGTTGTATGCTAAGGCTAACCGCTGCAAACGCTTCGTGACATCCAGGCAATACTGCGGCCCCCGGATCAAGAGTAGCAGAAAAATACCTGATGGGACGCTTGGTGTCTTCATGGGCTTGTGTTAGTTCGGACAGTGCACAACCATCACTTTCATGACAAAAAAGCACAAAATCTTTTGTATAGTCTGGCATTCCAAGATCAGGTGGGTTGCAAAGTAAATTGTTAAGCCTCTGCAAGGCTTCCATTTTTTTCTCATCCTTTGGTACTGAGTCATTGATATCAGCATGCGTCATCCTTATCAAAGGATTTGCCACCAAGGAAAAGTTTGGGATACATTGTCTGCAATAGCCAACCATGCCCAAAAACAGAACTGTCTCTATGTGCTCATGAGATACTCGCCTCACTCCCTTTGCTACTTTGTGTCCTAAATACATGACTTCCCTATGCAGGTGTTCAAAGTGTAATATGTACCATTTACGACAGAGGTCATGGGCATCATGACCGAATTGAGGCTTCGCCTCTAATGAGCCTCCCCACACCTCACAATGATAATACATAGCATATATCACTCTGTGTATCTGCATAAATTATACTTATGCCATGCCAGTGACAATAAATGTGGCTCAATAAAACACGTTATCTGAAGTAATTCTACTAATAAACATGCATTCACATATTTGTTACTGTAGGAAAGTGGAATCTGACTATATGGTTGCCCCCACTTTTTTATGGTGTTTTGCTGGTTTATGACTTAGTTGGACTGGGATCCTGCTATTCAGGGCCCCAGTCTATCTGCTTTCTCTATAAAAAGGTTTCCATGTGCCTTAGGCACATCTCTGATTGGAATCTGGAGTGCCCTTATAAGTCCCTAGTATATGGTATACTATGTACCAAGGGCATAGGTACCTCAGAGGCCTACCAGGGGCTGCAGCATGTATTGTGCCACCCCTGGAAGGCCATCCAAACTGACACCACAGGTCTGCTACTGCAGCCTGGGTAAGGTGGTGCATGCACCCCTTACTGTGATATAGGTTACCTATATCACTAAATACATACACACATATAAACCTATAAGTCACTCCTAAGGCAGGCCTTATCAATCCTAAAGGCAGAGTGCATGGTTCCTATGTGAGAGGGTGCCCCTGCATGAGCAGGGCCCCTCTGCAGCGTTCGGAGACCATCTCTGATGCTGTTTGTAGTGCAGCCTGACCATATACTCTTAAGCGCATTATATCCTTGCGGTAAAATGCTAACTTTGGAATGGCTGCACCTAAACATGTCGTGTTTGGTGTCAAACATCTTGGAATACTACCCCCCGCCAATCCTGGCGGCGGGGGTAGCATTCCACCCTTCTAGAGGGAAAGACATGTTAACTCTGACTAGTCCGGTAACTTCTTTCCAGAGCCCTGGCATCACAAAATGGATGCTGCTGCCACAGACACGAGTCTGGCCTCCTGCTGCTGGACGAAACTCCGGCAGGGGAGGCCTGGACAATAGGTTTCCTGTCCCAGGGAGGTGTGACCCCTCCCCAGACAGGATAATGTGTATTGGGGCTGGGCGGGAGCACTTTCGGGTGCTTTGAAGTCCTGCACTGGGGGCACATTTGGTGTCCCTGTGCATACCCCAGTTCAAACCGGATCAGGGCTTGCAGCCCCTGCTTTGGCGCGAACTGGACAAAGGGAAAGGGGTGTAGCCACCCCTCTGCCCTGACCCACCCATAGGTGGGGCCACAGAGTAGTCCAACCCCTATCTTTAGTATAAAGGTAGGAACCCAGTCCTTAGGACTTTAGATTATCCCTGGACGAAACTCTGTAACTGAATCCTGGACCTTCGACGCTCTACTCACGATTAGAGGACAGAAGAATCTCCCTTGGGGTCAAGGAGTGACTCCCCTGCTTGGCAGGCACCAAAGAAGCATCTGTCCGGTTCGCATTTCTGAAGCTCCCGTCGGACGCCGAAGTCATCGCATCACCAGAGGTGGATTCTCAGACTTCCCCAAGGCTACCCTGAGTCCCCAGCAAAGCTGAGGCCCGTGGCTATCGTGGGTGACTTGAGACCGTGACCCCTGGACACCGAGCACATTTGCAAGTGCATCCTCTTCTGGGTCTCCCAAGAAGTCGTGCTTTGGGCTCCGAGTAGCCCTAGCCTCCAGCACCACCTGCACCGAAGATCACTGGCCCCCACTCCACGAGTGTCCTGTAAGCCAGATCCACGTGCGGCGTCACGAGGCTCCTTCGCGGTCGCTAGCCCGTTGGCTAGTAGCCCGTAACGAAGGCCAATCCTTTTCTAACTTGGCATCCTGGTTGCTCCAGGCCTGCCCTCACTTACCCTCGCTGGGTGAGTTCCACAGACCTTGCTGGTCTGCACCATCGACGATCTACATCTTCACCGAGACTTGCCGTTGCCAAGGCTTGTTGGGTCCAATCCGGTCGCCGACACCTCAGCACTCGACAGACATCGTGTACCAGCCCGAATCCTGCTCCTGGTCGCCGACAACGCCTCCTGGACCTCGTGGCTGAAGAGTCAAGACGACCGTCAACGCACCTGAAGCACTCGACATCGGTGGGCATCTGTCCATCGCCTTCCTGGTCACTGGCTAGTGACCCAGACTCTGTCCCCTCTGCTTTCAGGTTCTTCAGAACTCCGATCCACTCTTGGATCCACCCGGACACTTTTCTCTTGGCCGCCAGCAGCACTTTGCAGCAGATCGCCATTCGAATCGACGACGAAACCCGACCCCGAAAGGCACCTATGCACCCGGCTTCCCTGGGTGAGGAAACACGAGTACTCCGGTGCTCCCGTGGGTAGAGACTCTTCAAAGTCCTAGATCTCAAAGGGTTTTGTCCTAGTCCTCTTTTAAGTGTCCCTTTTCTCTAATTTCCCGATCCCGACTTTCTCCATAGAAGTCAACGGCGTATCGCGGTTGTGTATTTACACTGCACGCGTCTCCCGTGGGTCCCCTGTGTCACTACCTTGGGTGGTTCCTTGTGGTCCAAGCACTTCTAGAGGCTCTAGGCCTAGTGTCTAGTTCAGTCGTGGTTCGTATACCACTTTATTGGTATATGGTTTGGTACGCCCCTAGGGCCCAAACGTGTATTTGTGCTATTACTGTGATTTAATAACTTCTAACTTATGTACTTCGAACTCTAGCCTCATAAAGAGACTAGAGGGGTGTGTTTAGCAATAAATACATATATTTTGAATATATACCTGGTGTGGTGCTCTTTCATTTGGTCACTCAAGAGATTATAGACTGGTAAAACAAGCTGCTTTACATTCCTTCAAGACTTAGCCTGAAGGCTGCTCTCCATAGCTACCACTAGGATAGCTTTCAATAAGGTTGTCTTTAACCTATCTCCAATAAGGGGTTGTTTGGACTGGTGCAAGGTGCCCACTATAATTAGTGGACAGCATATGCCAGGCCAACTTCTCACATTGGTGTGCAGCGTGTGGGATTCCAGCTTGCTATTGTTTTACCAGATAATCTCAATTGAATTGATCAACTGAAAACCACTAAAGGTACCTAAGGTACATATAATTTAAGCTTAGAATACAGTAAGTTCTACTGAACTTAGAGTTGTGTGTTAAGGGATAGCACAACCCTTTCTACAACTCAAGAGAGTTTAGTAGGCCACACTAGAGTAGGTAGTGCATACACCACACTAGTAATGTCTTTAAGGGTAGGATCTAAAGAATCCTTGCAGGAAGCCATTGAGCTTCCACCCTCCAAGTATGATACACTCCCATTCTTGGAATTGAGAGCTTTATGCAACTTGAGAAAATTAAGGACAGGCCAAAGCCCCACCACCCAACACCTCAAGGAGTTGTTGGTGGCTTATGACCTTAGTAAGCCCTTGGGGACTGAAGGGGTAGGAGCTGAGGGTGGGGCAGAGGAAGAGGAGGAGGCCAGGGGTACCAATACCCCCAGCCCCCTCTGAGACTGGCCAGGAGGGTGACAATGACCCTGACCTGGATAACCCAATCCCTCCTGTGGAAGATGATGAGGATGATCTGAATGATCCCCACTTTGTCCCCCAGGAAGGATTAAGAGTGTGCCCAGGAAGTCTAGATCTCCTTCTCAGGAGTCTAACCACTCTGGCACCTCCATAGGGAGCTCTATCTCCTCTCACAGGAGGGAATCCTCTCATGAGAGAAGAGACAGACTGGTCCAGTATGAGGAAACTCAGCTGGAAATCAGAAAAAAGCAATTGGCTTTAGATAGGGAATCCCTAGATCTCCTTAGAGAGAGAAGAAAGTTGGGACTAGAGTCCCATGGTGGCAACAATATCCCTACAGATAGGGAAAGGTCTTATGACCATAGAAACCTAAACAAGATTGTCCCTCCCTACCAGAGTGGGGATGACATCCACAAATGGATAACTGCACTGGAGAGGGCCTGTAAAGTTCAGAAGGTCCCCCAGAGGCAGTGGGCAGCAATCTTGTGGCTCTCCTTTGCAGACAAAGGTAGAGACAAGCTCCTCACTGTAAGAGAAGAGGATGCTGACAATTACACAGTCTTGAAGAGTGCTCTGATAGATGGGTTTGGCCTAACCACTGAACAGTATAGGTTGAAGTTCAGAGACACCCAAAAGCTCAGACTCAAGACTGGATTGATTTTGTAGATTGTGCTACAAAGGCTCTGGAAGGTTGGATACATGGCAACAAAGTGCATGACTTTTTAGGATTGTACAATTTGATTATGAGGGAGCAGATCCTTAATAATTGTCAAAACCAGCTTTTGCACCAGTATCTGGTGGACTCTGATCTGACCTCTCCCCAAGAATTGGGAAAGAAGGCAGACAAATGGGTCAGAACCAGAGTAAAAACTAGAAATCAGGGTGGTGACCAGAAGAAAGATTCTACTAAGTCCCAAGAGAAAGGTGGGGATAAATCTAAGGATAAGTCCCCTACAGGGCCCCAAAATTCCTCTTCTGGGGGTGGGTCCCAAACTCCTTCCTCTCCTGAAAAGAAACCATATTGCCATGTCTGTAAAAAGCCTGGGCACTGGAAAACTGATCCCAGTTGCCCCAGGATTGGCAATAAAGAAAATGTTCCTCCCACAACTACTACCACCCCTCCTGGTACTACCAGTAGTAATCCTCCAGTTGGGAGTAGTGCACCCAAAAGCTGGGTGCTTTTGCAAGAGGAACAGAGGTGGGCCCTAGTTTAGACAGGGACCCCTCAACAGACTCCTCTGACTCTGATGGTGGTATAGGATTTGCCACCTTTACCATGGGTCCCATAGCATTGGGCAGGTACAGATTGGAGCCAATAATTAATGGTCAGAAAGCTGTGACATTTAGGGACACAGGGGCTAGTGTCACCATGGTGGCAGGGAAACTAGTCCCCCCTCACCAGCTTTTACCTGAGTTTAAATACCAGGTGACCAACATTGATGGTGTCAGAACAGATCACCCCATGGCCATAGTCAATCTCAGCTGGGAGGGGGTCACAGGCCCAAAGAGAGTGGCAGTGTCCCCCACCTTACCTGTAGATTGCCTGATGGGCAATGATTTGGAAATTTCAGCCTGGGCTGAAGTTGAACACCAAACCCATCTTAGGATGTTTGGCGTCCCTGCAAAGGTTAGTGGGGCTGTGATGGCCACAGCTCCAGCCCAAGAATTTGGAGAGATGGAGCCTGAAAGAATGGCCCACTCTCCCCCAAAAGAGAGCACAAGGGTTGAAGAAAAGTCTTCTTCCCCCCAGACAGTAGGTAAGGGTCAGCCTCCTCAGGGAACTGACCCTACCCCTAGTGAAGGAACTGCCACAGAGGTAGTCAGGCCTGGCCTGGCCACACCCCTGATGGCAGAGGACCCTTCCAAGGTGGTACCCAGTCTGGAGCAGGTAACCTGCCCCTCTCTACCCTGCCTCAGTCAGCCCAGGGCTGCAGAGGTCAGGGAGGTCAGTGGACCCCCAGGGCCCCCTGTCCAGAGGAAGCCCCCATCAGCAGATTAGGGGCACCCAGTCTAGTAGCCCTAGCCAGGTGAAAATTCCTCTACACACTGAGGGATCCCCCATACCTTTATGTAGGGACCTCCCCCAGAAGGACTCTGGTAGGCAAGGGCAAACCTGGGACCAGAAGGTTCCAAACCTGCCATGTCCCTCCAGTAGTCCATCCAAAGGGACCCAACCCCCAGCTGTAGGCAGCCAAAGGTTGACCCTTAGAGCAAAGTGCAACTCAGTCATGGAAAGACAGGCATACATGGTGACCAGTGATCTGAGGAAGCTGAGGCCAACATTCCTAGGGCCTCACTTCCCTACTCAGACACCTCACCAGCCTTGTACTTTACCTAAGCACACCACAGGTAGTGATTCCCCATGGTGGAGACCCTCTCATACCCTTAGGGTGAGGGATTGCTTAGTGGACCATAAGACAGGGGGCAACCATGCTAGTGCAGGTGCTTCCTTATATGACCACTTAGTCAATGAAGGCTCAACTGGCCAAGGTTAGCCTTATCTCCTTTCGTTTGGGGGGGGTTATGTAGGAAGGTGGAATCTGACTATATGGTTGCCCCCACTTTTTTTATGGTGTTTTGCTGGTTTATGACTTAGTTGGACTGGGATCCTGCTATTCAGGGCCCCAGTCTATCTGCTTTCTCTATAAAAGGTTTCCATGTGCCTTAGGCACATCTCTGATTGGAATCTGGAGTGCCCTTATCAGTCCCTAGTATATGGTATACTATGTACCAAGGGCATAGGTACCTCAGAGGCCTACCAGGGGCTGCAGCATGTATTGTGCCACCCCTGGAAGGCCATCCAAACTGACACCACAGGTCTGCTACTGCAGCCTGGGTAAGGTGGTGCATGCACCCCTTACTGTGATATAGGTTACCTATATCACTAAATACATACACACATATAAACCTATAAGTCACTCCTAAGGCAGGCCTTATCAATCCTAAAGGCAGAGTGCATGGTTCCTATGTGAGAGGGTGCCCCTGCATGAGCAGGGCCCCTCTGCAGCGTTCGGAGACCATCTCTGATGCTGTTTGTAGTGCAGCCTGACCATATACTCTTAAGCGCATTATATCCTCGCGGTAAAATGCTAACTTTGGAATGGCTGCACCTAAACATGTCGTGTTTGGTGTCAAACATCTTGGAATACTACCCCCCGCCAATCCTGGCGGCGGGGGTAGCATTCCACCCTTCTAGAGGGAAAGACATGTTAACTCTGACTAGTCCGGTAACTTCTTTCCAGAGCCCTGGCATCACAAAATGGATGCTGCTGCCACAGACACGAGTCTGGCCTCCTGCTGCTGGACGAAACTCCGGCAGGGGAGGCCTGGACAATAGGTTTCCTGTCCCAGGGAGGTGTGACCCCCTCCCCAGACAGGATAATGTGTATTGGGGCTGGGCGGGAGCACTTTCGGGTGCTTTGAAGTCCTGCACTGGGGGCACATTTGGTGTCCCTGTGCATACCCCAGTTCAAACCGGATCAGGGGCTTGCAGCCCCTGCTTTGGCGCGAACTGGACAAAGGAAAGGGGTGTAGCCACCCCTCTGCCCTGACCCACCCATAGGTGGGGCCACAGAGTAGTCCAACCCCTATCTTTAGTATAAAGGTAGGAACCCAGTCCTTAGGACTTTAGATTATCCCTGGACGAAACTCTGTAACTGAATCCTGGACCTTCGACGCTCTACTCACGATTAGAGGACAGAAGAATCTCCCTTGGGGTCAAGGAGTGACTCCCCTGCTTGGCAGGCACCAAAGAAGCATCTGTCCGGTTCGCATTTCTGAAGCTCCCGTCGGACGCCGAAGTCATCGCATCACCAGAGGTGGATTCTCAGACTTCCCCAAGGCTACCCTGAGTCCCCAGCAAAGCTGAGGCCCGTGGCTATCGTGGGTGACTTGAGACCGTGACCCCTGGACACCGAGCACATTTGCAAGTGCATCCTCTTCTGGGTCTCCCAAGAAGTCGTGCTTTGGGCTCCGAGTAGCCCTAGCCTCCAGCACCACCTGCACCGAAGATCACTGGCCCCCACTCCACGAGTGTCCTGTAAGCCAGATCCACGTGCGGCGTCACGAGGCTCCTTCGCGGTCGCTAGCCCGTTGGCTAGTAGCCCGTAACGAAGGCCAATCCTTTTCTAACTTGGCATCCTGGTTGCTCCAGGCCTGCCCTCACTTACCCTCGCTGGGTGAGTTCCACAGACCTTGCTGGTCTGCACCATCGACGATCTACATCTTCACCGAGACTTGCCGTTGCCAAGGCTTGTTGGGTCCAATCCGGTCGCCGACACCTCAGCACTCGACAGACATCGTGTACCAGCCCGAATCCTGCTCCTGGTCGCCGACAACGCCTCCTGGACCTCGTGGCTGAAGAGTCAAGACGACCGTCAACGCACCTGAAGCACTCGACATCGGTGGGCATCTGTCCATCGCCTTCCTGGTCACTGGCTAGTGACCCAGACTCTGTCCCCTCTGCTTTCAGGTTCTTCAGAACTCCGATCCACTCTTGGATCCACCCGGACACTTTTCTCTTGGCCGCCAGCAGCACTTTGCAGCAGATCGCCATTCGAATCGACGACGAAACCCGACCCCGAAAGGCACCTATGCACCCGGCTTCCCTGGGTGAGGTAACACGAGTACTCCGGTGCTCCCGTGGGTAGAGACTCTTCAAAGTCCTAGATCTCAAAGGGTTTTGTCCTAGTCCTCTTTTAAGTGTCCCTTTTCTCTAATTTCCCGATCCCGACTTTCTCCATAGAAGTCAACGGGGGATCGCGGTTGTGTATTTACACTGCACGCGTCTCCCGTGGGTCCCCTGTGTCACTACCTTGGGTGGTTCCTTGTGGTCCAAGCACTTCTAGAGGCTCTAGGCCTAGTGTCTAGTTCAGTCGTGGTTCGCATACCACTTTATTGGTATATGGTTTGGTACGCCCCTAGGGCCCAAACGTGTATTTGTGCTATTACTGTGATTTAATAACTTCTAACTTATGTACTTCGAACTCTAGCCTCATAAAGAGACTAGAGGGGTGTGTTTAGCAATAAATACATATATTTTGAATATATACCTGGTGTGGTGCTCTTTCATTTGGTCACTCAAGAGATTATAGACTGGTAAAACAAGCTGCTTTACATTCCTTCAAGACTTAGCCTGAAGGCTGCTCTCCATAGCTACCACTAGGATAGCTTTCAATAAGGTTGTCTTTAACCTATCTCCAATAAGGGGTTGTTTGGACTGGTGCAAGGTGCCCACTATAATTAGTGGACAGCATATGCCAGGCCAACTTCTCACAGTTACTGCATTGCAAATGTCATATTCCATGTTATTACACTAGAGTGTAACGTGAGCAAATCCTGCTTAATGCCCCAGAGATTTCATGCTAGAATCACTTTACAGAAGAAACGTGCTATGGCCATCCTCACAAGGCTATTGTGATTCTGTCTCACAACACACATTTTACAGCTTGTGCTCTTTTTATGGTTACTTCACTTTGTTTATAGCTACTCCACTTGGAAAACAGCAGGACATAAACCATACATGCATATTTGCTGAGTGTAATATGCTATTTATTACCATTGCTGAGGGAGGGAAGGAACATTATGACCCACTAGAGGCTTTGCCTCTCGTCAGGCATGGTCCCTCTTCACACTCATTAATAGTAATAAATAGCATATCACACTCTGCACATTTTCAAATATACTACATATTTGAAAAGTGTTTAAAATGTTCACAGCAGAGTGAGTTATAGAAAGGAGCGTGTAGCAACGAGCATGTGCCTCTCCACCCTTCAAGTCACTTAAGTCAAAAGACACAACCAAACAGGAACTGACTTACCTTAGGAATGCTAGAAGGTGTTGCAACATCTCAGTCAAACCTCAGCCTGTTGAAATACTGTAATCAGTGCTGGAGATGTAAGACCTATTCTCTGGGGACTGACAACTTGAAGAGTAAAAAAGAGCAGCATTATGGAGTCAATGGCAGTCCGCCACCGATCTGCCTCAGTCTAAAGGCATGTTTTGAAAACAAATGTTACCCCAAAGAAATTGATAATAAGCAAAAATACAACAGTGGTTTCCTTTCTGGTCAGAAACTCACCATAATTTAAAATAGCTTAGTAACTGAGGCAATTGCTGCAAAGATCTATGTACATCTGGCAAATCTCATGGTATCTCATGTGGTTGATTGCTACTGAGATGTGTGTGCAAAGTCTGGTTATTTTTCGGAATGATGATAAATAGCTTACATGATTACTTATTATTGCAGGTCACATCAGGGCCTAATTACGAGTTTGGTGGTCCGATGGAATGCCAAACCCATGGTTGCGGTGTGGCTACCCCTTCACCAGCGGTCTGAACACCATATTACGAGTTTGGTGGTCGGACCACCATAGGACGCTGTTACTGCCGGCGATCCTTGGTCTCTCTGCAGCCTTGCAGCGGTCTGAGGCCACAATATGCTGGCGGTGCCACTGCAGCACCAACAAGCATATTACGAGTTTCCTCACTGCCACAGTTTTCATGACAGTGAGCCCACCATGAAAAGTGTGGCGGTGAGGAAACTAAGGGCGCCCCCTGTAGCCTCAGGGCCCGGGGGGTGCATGCAGGGAGGCACATGGTGTGCCCCCCTGTCTGTATGCACCCCATGTTCCTGCACGGCATTGACTGCACAGTCGATGCCGTGCAGGAACGCTCTTTGGCGGTCCCATTTCGGTGCCTTTCTAAGGCTCACACATGAGCCTTGGCACGGCACCGCTGTGGGACTGCCCAAGCAACGCCCCCCAGACCAGGAGACAGCTCCTAATCTGGCGGGCGGTGAGCAGATGAGTTTGGCAGTGTGGCAGCAGGGCGCTGGGGTGGCGGCCCACTGCCACACCGCCAAGCTCGTAATCAGGCCCTGAGTAAGATATCTCAGTGAATGAATGGTTTGTTGCTGTGATTCTTGCACAACTTGTTGGCCACAAGTTGCAACCCTGGTAACATAGATCAGCGGATCGCACTGCATGTGACCTGAAACACATACACTTGATTCCTTGCATATTTTAACTCATTCTTTATTTTTTCTGACCTTGTTATTATGGGTTCCATTGAGTTGGATGAATGCATATGATTGAGTTTGCATTCACTTTGCATTCTATACTATATAAATGGCAAAAATATGTAAAAACCTATATAAAACACAAAACCCAGCGCTAGACCAATTAAAATGCTTTCATATCTCCTTTTATCCTTTGGCCAATTTGTGACGGGAAATACAGGATTTCCCATGGTGGCCTTCTGAGTCTGGTGGGCAGGTGTCGACTATCCTACTGAGCTCCCTGACTTATGTCACCTGCTGCTAGCCAGAACACAGCTCAGACTGTCCCTCAGTTCTTTAAGTGGGCCATGATGTGCTGTGAGGGCCTGTGCCCTGACAAAGTAAGGAAATGGACATTGAAAACGGCCCATATACGACCCACTATTCTCTCTTTTGCTGGTTCATGTAAACATTGAATTCCCTGGCCCTGTGAGCGCATTGTAAATACCTAAGGATATGTCCTTTGATCAGCCTGCAAACTGTGAAACAACTTTGGGAATTATCTTGGAATTTATTTTAGATCACTCTGGGATGTGTTGGAAGTTTTATATTTTCACACAAACATCTGAATGTAATCTGAATGTAAGAGCAAAGAACTTGCGTCTAAATGGTGCGTTGTGGTGTTTCATTAAATCAGGTCCAATGGCACACCAGTTGTTCAACTTGTCAACTGAACCCATTTAACCATGAAAGTATGATATAAATTAGGCCTGGGCGAAATCTATATCACACCAGCATATTTTTGGGCCTTTTACATGAAATTTCCAAAATAACACCATTTTAGCCTGTTGCACAATTACGCCGCTGTTCGCAGTAAAATTATAGTGCGGAAGCACAACGGCAACACACACAACCACAACACGAACAGCTGTTGTTTGTGGCAACTATAGTGCTTCAAATATAGCACTAAATGCTTGATTTGAATTTCACGTAATTATTCATAATTTCACGTAATTTATTGTAATTTTACAAAATTTCACAGAATGACATGGATACAAGTGACACAAATTTCGCACACACCTAATTCAAATCATGAACAAATGAAAACCATGCTCGGGCCCGGTCCTAGGAATATTTCTTTGGATCTAATTTTCTCTATCGAACCTTGTTAGATCTGACAGCCTTAGAGTAGTCTTCCCCCAAACTTTTTGCCTGCTTGCCTCCAGTTTTGCTGATCTTGAAATTGTTGGCCTTAGGATTCTGTGCACTTTACCACTGCTAACCATTGCTAAAGCGCTTGTGCTCACTCCCCTAAACATGATTTGATTGACTTATCCACAATTGGAATATTTAATTTACCTACAAGCCCCTAGTAAAGTGCACTACATGTGCCCATGCCTGTGAATTAAATGCTACTAGTGGGTCTGCAGCACTGATTGTGCCACCCACCTAAGTAGCTCTTTAAAACATGTCTCAGGCCTGCCATTGCAGAGCCTGTGTGTGCAGTTTACGTAGCCATATTGACTTGGCATTTAAAACCCCTTGCCAAGCCTTAAACTGCCCCCCCCCTTTTTTTTTTACATATGTCACCCCTTAGGCAGGCCCTGGGTAGCCCATAGGGCAGGGTGTTGTGTAATTAAAAGGTAGGACATGTGCTTTTAAGTTTTACATGTCCTAGTAGTGAAAGTCTTCCAAATTCGTTTTTCACTACTGTGAGGCCTACCTCTCCCATAGGTTAACATTGGGGATTCATTGTTACATCTAATAAACTGTAATTCCCAATTGGAAGGAGGTAAGGCTGTCATGTTTAGTACCTATGGAATTGTAATGATATATCCTCTTTGATAATAAAGTCAAATTTATCATTACAATTTTAAAAATGCCACTTTTAGAAAGGTCCCGTGCTCTCCATGCCACTGGAATCAAGCTATCCTGGCTGAAGAGGGGTGAAACCACAAAACCGGTCCTAGGATGCTTGTTTCCAGTCCAGGGAGGACCTGGCCTGGCAGTTCGGGCTGGACTGCTCCCATTGGGCGCAGGGTCAAGACTAATTTGCATATGGCTGGGTCCAAACTGTAATGGCATGGTGAGCAAAAAAACTATGGATTTAGGCCCAGATCTCTGTACTGGGGTGAATGTACGACATTGTTCTGCATTCTGTCCATCAATTGTTGTTTTTACTTTTAGAAAGATGGCATTTTGTGCTCTTAGACCTGTGTGCCTGCAGCCTGTCTCCAACACACGTCTGGGGTGGGTGATAGCTGGGCTTTGTGCATTTCCCCCAGACAGCCACACACAAAGGGAGCTTTGGTGTGACTTGATGGGCCTTCGACATCCTGATGGCCCATCCTGGGCAGGATGGGAGGGAGGAGCTCGGCACAGCCTCACACTTAACACTTGAATAGCCTGTGTCCTGTTCCCACACAAAGGACTGTTTAATCCCCTGTAGCGAGTCTGGAGCCAGGGCATGAAGGAAAGACCTCTGTGCACCTTAGAGCCCCTCTTTTAAGTTTCCCCCACTTTAAAGGCACCACTGGGTATAAGAACTGGAAGTCTGACCCTAACACTTCAGTACACTTCAGGACCTGTGGATACTCTATCAGGAAGAAGGACTGTTTTGCTTCTGAAGGACTGCCACTCTGCTGGACTGCTGCTCTGGAAGAACTGCTTTCTGCTGTGCTGACCAGCTGTCTGCTGCCCTTCTTGACTGGGTGAGAAGGACTGGATCCACATCATTTGAACCCAGCACCAGAGTGACGTCAAAGGCTTGCTTCCTGTTCTGAAGTCCCAGGGACATCAAAGACTTCCAACTACCCTGCTACAGCACCTGGACTCTGCCATCTGTGAGTCTCCCCTGCCAAGTGGTGCCAACCCAGTCCTGGACCCTTGGACATGGGTCTGAAGTGCTGTTCCAGGAGAATCCATGCTCCGCCGTCGACGCAGCAGCTCGGAACCGGCGCATCTCTACAACTGTGGACAGATTGCCACCGTTGTGAGGATCGACTCTGACGCATCGCCGACTGCGTGGCGCAGTGACTCCACTTCCAATGCATCATCGGCTTTGCATGGCTCGGACCTGACACATCGCCTTCACTCTACGGCTCGTTGACAACGCATCCCCTCTTTGGATCTCGAATCTCATCCTCGACGACGACGCAACTAAGGTAATTTGCAGCGGGCCAAGCCTGGTCCCTGTATGCGACCTGCGTTCCATTGCGGTCGGCTTAAATGTTTGGATTTGACCCGGTCTAGCGCAACCAGCTTTCCCCGGTTGGTGCTTTATGCTTTTAAGCACTACATTTCAGTTTATTCTTTAAAAATTCATAACTCAGGTTCTACATTGTTTTGTTGTTTTGGTCTTATTTTGTTCATTATATTAAGCGCTATTGTTCTAATCAGGTGTGGTATCTTTTTTGTGGTGTTTTCACAGTTTTACTGTTTGAAGTGTTGCACAAATACTTGACACATTGCCTCTTAAGTTAAGCCTGACTGCTCTGTGCCAAGAAGCAACCAGGGGTGAGCACAGGTTCATTTAGGGGGTGTTTGTGACTACCCTGACTGGGATCCACAATGGAAGATAGGGGGACAAAGACACAAAAGGTGATGAGGAAATTCTTGGATTAAGTTTAACCACTGGCAATAGCTCAGGGTAGCATTCCAACTCATTTGTTTTTGCTGACCTGCCACCTCAGTTTGGGCCCAACCATATGCAAATCAGTCTTGCCCCTCTTCCAATAGGAAAACTCCACCCTAAACTGCCAGGCCAGGTCCTCCCCGAATCAGAACACATGCAACCCAGAACCGGCTTTGCCTTTATTAGAGCTATGCCGTCAGGTGCAGCTTGGTTTCAGTGGCACAGTGATCAAGGGACCCACATCTGGGCATACCCTTGGCCACTTAGGGCGGTGAACGTGTTTGAGGTAGGGGCAAAGGCTTACGGACAACATGATTTACCCAAGATGAAATAATTTGGCCAAGTAGGAGAAGATAGATTGCAATGCAGGATGGCTTTGTGCGCAGCCCCAGGAAAATGCTCCTGTTTTGCTGTCCCTGCTCACATATTAGCGGCCTATCCAAGCATATTGCCTATTTTGTTGGGGGTAAAATCAAGGTATTTTTTTTAATAGTGCTGACTTCCTGAATTGAGCCTGCTTCTAAGCACTCCCAATGTTTGCATATGCAGAATTAAAGGCAGAAGGAGATTGTGAGGCCTTTTCTCTGGGTCCTGCGTCAGTAGATAGTCACTGGGCAGTATCTGTCGCGGATACTATTGTTACCATTGGTGTCTAAGGACGTATGGCTCTATTTCACTCTTAATTGAATAACCAGGTTATCCTCTTTATACATTTGACTCTTGAAGAGTAACAATAGCAATTAGTCAAGTGTTTTATTACTTATCGACCACAATAATGCTGTTATGTAGACTGTTAAATAAATAGCTTGTTGCCTACTGATGTCAGATATTCTTTGATCAGTAAAAACTCTATGACTTTGTCAAGCACAGGATTCTATGTCACATATTTTAAGGCACACTCTTAGTTACTGAAGCTACACATATTCGAGAGGGTTCTCAGTTATGCTTCTAAGCTACAACCATTTTAGAGCTCCCCCACCCACCTTTTGCATTTCACTTAAACACTGATGCCCTTGAAGTGAGGCATATGGAGTTGTCGGCTTCTGCTGCTGGTGAAGGAGGAGAGTTGGGAGAGAGAGGAGAGCACAGATCTCTGGCGTGGTCGGTGGGTGTTGTGCCTAGTTCTGTCGGCCACCAGTTGTCGTCCCATAGGAAGGTCTTGTTTCCGAAGACCAGTTCTTCCGTCTTGTAGGAGTTGAGTTTCAGGCAGTTGGCTCTAATACATTCAGCTACAAAGGTCATTCAGTTGGTGAAGTTGATTCTGGTGGTGGTTGTCTGGTCTATCAGGGAGATGATGAGTTGGGTGTCATTGGTGTTGGAGATGATGCTGATGCCTTGGAATCGGATGATGTTGGTGGGTGGAGTCATGTAGATATTGAACAGAGTCGGGCTGAGAGACAATCCTGGGGGAATCCGGAGGTCAGGATCTTGATCTCCAATGTGAAGGGAGGGAGCCTGGCTCTCTCGGTACCTACTGCGAGGAAGAAGCAGATCTAACTGAGCGTGGGTCCTTGGAATACAATCTTGTGGAGCCTACATGCAGCTTTATGCTCCACACAGCAGATACACTGAATATCCATGGGCACTTGTTGCAGCATGTGTCTTGGTGTTGGCACACTGGTGCAGTACACAGATGGGATGATCCACACATGGAATACTGTTCTGGCATGAGAATGTCTGCCGGAACAGGCACCCAGCTAGCTTCCACTTTATAATAGCTAGACTATAGTGTATGGTGGACAGAAATTAAGGTAGAAGGTATGAACATACCCCAAATGGGCCTTCGAAATCCTATGCTTAGTTGACCCCCCTAGAAATTCCAGTTGACTAGTTATAAATGTTTTTTATTGGACCAAGATGCTATGGAGAAAATTCTGTTTGATTGACACTACTTCTGTAAACTTGTCATTGGTGTCTAATTGTGGTTATTTATTTCATATCACACTTATAACATTCTTTGTTTTTCCACTGGATATGGGCTTTTTCACACAGCTTTTCACTTGATTTCCAAAGCATGAGGCATATGTAAATACTAGAGGGCATATTTACGAGCCTCTTGTGCCGCCTTTGCGTCACTGTTTGTGATGCAACGGCGGAGCAAACCACCAAATCATGTTTATGAGGCCACGCAAAGCACAATTTGCATGGCTTTGAATGGCCTCATAGATATGGAGTAAGGCAAGGCACCTCAAATTGCTGCTTTGCTTTACTCTGCGCCAGGGATGCATTCCATGGGCATTGCGGTGGGTGTACCCACTAACACCCATGGATTTTGACGCATCCCCAGATTAACAAGACAGTGTAAACCTGGGGATGCGACAAAACCTTACGCCTCCCCAGGAGTGGTGCAACAAGAAGGAATAACCTTATTTCTCTTCGTTTTTAGGTCTCGCCTGAGCCAGCGCATGCGCTGCTCTGGCGAGACATTTAGTGAGTGGGCTTTTAAAAGTCCGACCACAGCTTTGTGTGGCATACAGTGTGCGGTTACGCGCACAGGCACGAGCAAAGGCGCCATCTGGCTTTCCTCTCGCTCGCCCAAGCGCGTGCGCCTCGCTTCAATGCCCCTCCCCCACCACAGAGCGTGTCTCGCAGCTTGTTCTGTTTCTGACGTGTTTTAGGATTGTCGGCGTCTTTGATGTTTATCATCCTCGCATGTTCCCTCCTCCTCCCTCCAGCTACAGGGCTATCTTTCACTATCAGCTGCTTTCCACCAGTGTCTTTGTGTTTTTCTTTACTTGAATACTTCTTACAAGTGCCTGCACCGTTAAATCCTGGCTGGAAGCTTTGGTTGTGTGCACGCGCACATGTCTGCTAGAGGTTCGCGGTCGTATGGACAACGCATATTATCGCATTTTCCCCAGGCAGTCCAATCCACCACACTCCGCTGGTTGTTTACTTCAGTCACCAGTCCCTCCGCCACTCACGTCTGTGCTTTTAACTCCCGCCCTGTCTCCTTTGTGTTGCTGCTCACTAACGCTCCCCCCCACCCCTCTTCTAACCCTCTTCTACCCCTCTACCCCTCTTCTACCCCTCTACCCCTCTTCTACCTCTCTACTACCCCTCTACCCCTCTACTACCCCTCTTCTACCCCTCTACCCCTCTTCTACCCCTCTACTACCCCTCTACCCCACTTCTACCCCTCTACCCCTCTACTACCCCTCTACCCCTCTACTACCCCTCTACCCCTCTACTACCCCTCTTCTACCCCTCTACTACCCCTCTACTACCTCTCTACCCCTCTACTACCCCTCTACTACCCCTCTACCCCTCTTCTACCCCTCTACCCCTCTTCTACCCCTCTACCCCTCCACCCCTCTACCCCTCTTCTACCACTCTACCCCTCTTCTACCCCTCTTCTACCTCTCTACCCCTCTTCTACCCCTCTACCCCTCTACTACCCCTCTTCTACCCCTCTACTACCCCTCTACCGCTCTACCCCTCTACTACCCCTCTACTACCCCTCTACCCCTCTTCTACCCCTCTACCCCTCTTCTACCCCTCTACCCCTCCACCCCTCTACCCCTCTTCTACCACTCTACCCCTCTTCTACCCCTCTTCTACCTCTCTACCCCTCTTCTACCCCTCTACCCCTCTACTACCCCTCTACCCCTCTTCTACCCCTCTACCCCATTACTACCCCTCTACTACCCCTCTTCTACCCCTCTACCCCTCTTCTACCACTCTACCCCTCTTCTACCCCTCTACCCCTCTACTACCCCTCTACCCCTCTTCTACACCTCTACTCCTCTTCTACCCCTCTTCTACCCCTCTACCTCTCTTCTACCCCTTTACCCCTCTTCTACCCCTCTACCCCTCTTCCCCTCTTCTACCCCTCTACTTCCCCTCTACCCCTCTACTACTCCTCTACTACCCCTATACTACCCCTCTACCCCTCTACTACCCCTCTTCTACCCCTCTCCCCCTCTTCTACCCCTCTACCCCACTACCCCTCTTCTACCCCTCTACTACCCCTATACTACCCCTCTACCCCTCTACTACCCCTCTTCTACACCTCTCCCCCTCTTCTACCCCACTACCCCTCTTCTACCCTTCTACCCCTCTTCTACCCCTCTACCCCTCTTCTACCCCTCTATTACCCATCTACTCCTCTTCTACCCCTCTACCCCGCTACCCCTCTTCTACCCCTCTTCTACCGCTCTTCTACCCCTCTTCTACCCCTCTACCCCTCTTCTACCCCTTTTCTACCCTTCTACCCCTCTACCCCTCTTCTACCCCTCTACTACCCCTCTACTACCCCTCAACCCCTCTACTACCCCTCTACCACCACTCTACCCCTCTTCTAACCCTCTTCTACCCCTCTACCCCTCTACCCCTCTTCTACCCTACTACCCCTCTACTACCACTCTACTACCCCTCTACCCCTCTTCTACCACTCTACCCCTCTTCTAACCCTCTTCTACCCCTCTTCTACCCCTCTTCTACCCCTCTTCTACCCTCTACCCCTCTACTACGCCTCTACCCCTCTTCTACCCCTCTACTACCCCTCTACCACCCCTCTATCCCACTACTACCCCTCTACTACCCCTCTACCCCTCTTCTACCACTCTACCCCTCTTCTACCCCTCTTCTAACCCCCTTCTACCCCTCTTCTAACCCCCTTCCACCCCTCTTCTAACCCCCTTCTACCCCTCTTCTACCCCTCTACCCCTCTTCTACCCCTCTTCTACCCCTCTTCTATTCCTCTTCTACCATGCGGAGGACTAAGTGGCAGCCGGAGCCTGATAGCACTGCTTGTCCTTTAAGAAAAAAAAAATCATTGGCATAGCCAATAGGTCTCGCCTTTGGGACCTTATAAGTGTTTAGTTATGCAGCACAATATCCTTGGTACAACAACATCAACTGTTGCATGGCTAAGCACTTATAAGGTCCCAAAAGCGAGACCTATTGGCTATGCCAATGCTTGTTTCCTCTTTCTATGTGTGCAGCACACATAGAAAGAGGAAAAGCCTCCCAGGATTGTTTTTTTTGCAGGAAGGTGCCTCTTCCTGAACAAAAACAATCATGCATGCAACACAGACACCCTTGCACCATGGTGCAAGGCTACCTGCATTGTTCTCTAAGCTGCCAAAACGGCATCAGCGCAGGGGAAAAGGACAGGAATGTGCCATATGCCATAGATATAGCGCATTCCTACCCTTTCACTTTGACGCAGGGCAGTGCAGCAAGGTGGCTTGCTGCACTGCCCTGCCCTGCACACAATCCCCATAAATATGCCCCATTGTATGTGTTGGCTCTGAAGATGCATGGTATATGCACATATGCCTACACTATGCCCATAAAGGTTTGATTAGTCAAGATAGGGAAAAGCAGCTCAAACGACATCGACACAGATATATGTCTTCACATCATTTCACAATCCTTTCATGCATTTCCCGAGCTTGGCAATATCTCTAACGTACATTTGCATAGTTGAGGCATAAGTGCAGCAGAGAGTCTGAGAAAGAGCATCAGAATGTTCATAGCATTAGTGGCAGCTGGTGAACTTTAAAAGTAGTGGGCAATAAAGCAAGTGAACATTGTGGTGTTCAATGGTAGCAAGCGTGCATCAGAGGAGCCAGGCGGCCCCCAGAGAAGCGTCAGCCTATTCATAGACAGAAAGAGACTCATTGGGTGAGAACCAATGAACTGAGTTAAAAAGACTGCGTGCTATCCTACTGCTGAGCCTAATCTGCAGCTGAGCCTTATTACGCTACACCAAGACCCAGGGAGGGAATAACCTGGACCATAAAGGAGGAGGCGCTGAACTACTCAAGCTCCAGGAAACTAAATTGTGTACATTTTCTTATGTGTAGTATTAAGGTCCAGTGTGCACTAAAGTACTTTTCTTTTTGAAAGTCAAGCCCTGGTTTGAAAAATCATTTATTATACTAATGTGTGCTTGTTAGCGCTGAGCTTGAGCGCCTCTACACTATCTCGCTGAGAAGCCTGTGACTGCTTACCATCGCTACCACTGAGACGCAAGTGCTGAAGGGGTTGTACTTGGGGTAGTTTGCAGAGCCATAATAGGATGGACCCCAGTACATCAGAGGCAAATTACAGCAAACCCATGATTGAAGCCCAGTAGCCCCTGCTTGCCCCGTGACTCTACGAATGGGGTCTGACATACCCTTTTGGCTGGACCACTGAAATTATGCAACAGGGGAGAATTAAATTATGTGGCTGGGTTGACTAAACTATGCTACAGTAGAGAACCTAATTATGCCCACATCTTGCCATTAAAAATCAAGTCTGCAGAACTAGGATTGTTTAAAAGGCAGGAGAGCCCTGTTCAAATCATTTAGTAATTATTCCAAACTCCGTATCAATTTAATGTGTGTATTAAAAGTTTTCGTTTTCTGCTGCAAACGAAAGTTCATCCTATAGTCCATCAAATGAGCAAGTTTACAATATCTGATCAGCTTTGTCACCCAATGAAATGGCTTTGTGAAAAGAAAAATACACCTTTAGAGGTGTAGGTTTATTAGGTTGAGCCTAGCGGCAGCGCGCATAAGCTGCTCTCTCTGCGAGGCATAGTGTAATAGAGTATGCTGTGGAAGTCCTGCCCACTCTCCGCCCATATTTGTAATTGGCTTGTGTCATTGTCCTTCATAAACGCTGGCTTCTGATTCATTATGAGGCTTGTTAGTACCTCCTTGGTACCGCCTTGTCTCCATTTGTTACCGCCCATAAGTACTGGACCTTTTACTTTGCTCATTATACGGTCTGCTTTATCTAGTGGGTGAGCACTATTTTGTTTATTGACTTTGTTGTATTTGCATGCTGGGCGCGGTGCCCGCTTTAGGGACACCGCGCTCAGTTTAAATTGTATTTTTATTAAAAGTTTGATGTTGAGCGCGGCGTCCGCTTCAGGGACACTGCGCTCTGTTTTTTTTTTTTTTAACTATAATACTGAGCGCGGCGCCCGCTTCAGGGACACTGCGCTCTTTCTTTTTCATTTTTAAGGAAGCACCACTTCCTCCCTGGGACACTTTACGGTTTCTTCCCAAAAACGATCCCAGACAAAGACGGACCCACCACTTATCACAATAAAGAAGGTATACTCTCTTTCTTCCTTCTTCAACATAAGGCACACCTCTCCCCTCCTTCAACATCACACCGCGCCCCTTTTTCTTCAGGGGGAAGACATCCGTCTTTACCTTCCGCCTCCGGCTGTGCTGACATTTAGTGACAGCAATGTCCCTATCCAGAAAGCTGTAAGAGCATGTAAAGTGCCTATGGAGTGCACATCGCGCTCTAAATGGCTTCTCTGCACGCGGGCAAGAGTTTTTACAAATACCAACCAAACTCCTTGGTCCTCGTGTAATCGATTCCAGAGGACTGAAAGCTCAGTTGGCGAGTCCAGGATGTGAGACTGTGACCTGAGGATTATACACAGATGCCTGCCTTGCCTGGCTGCAGCGCTGAACTATCTGATAGTCTTTGTTAAATGTGACGCGCTGCTTTGTTTATAAAGTTAGTTGTTTCTTTCTTTGTCCATGTTTTACCCTGTTGGAAGCTCGTCCTGTAGGTGTAGAACAAGCAGGAGCCGTAGTGTATTTGCAAACATTAACACTAGTCCATAGGAGGGCACTTTGTATTCATGCTGCGGTATTTAACAGAAACCTTGTGTTCAGTTCTCAGTGTCACACGTGCTTGCAGAAGTTGGTACACTAAAGTATACAGTCGCTTTCTTTAATAGCTGTCATTGTACATTTTGTGATTGTTCTGTTTGTTCTTCTTTAGCTACGCAAGTCACGATTTCCTCTTACTTCGGCAACACCCTAGGGAGGTTGTTGGATTTGTGGCCTGAAATTCTACCCCCGACAGATGGGGTAGAATTTCTGGATGTAGTAACGTGCAAGCTTGGTATTAATGCGGCTGCCCGCGGCCCACGCAGGGGGCCCCCTAAAAGGGCGGCCCTTTAGTGCCGTTTGGGCACTAATCCACCCCCTCTAATGCCAGGACTCAGGGAGGAGTCCCCCTTACACTCTCCTAAAATGTCAATGTTCAAGCTGTAATGTACTATGAGCAGGAAGATTTACAGTTGCCTAATGCCATCCACTGCCACGTAATGAGTTTTTTCATTTATTAGGAAAAGTGAGTGACGTGACCAGTTATTTGTGCCGGTGGTTTCCGGTGCTTAGCACCAGCTCTTATTTATCAGGGCCGGGTCTAGAGACGTGAGTGCCAACTCACATCAACCACGACTGCACAACGTGTGTCTGTGTCACGTCGCCCAATAATATGTGTTCACAGTCACTCACTCTGTCTCCTTCTCTTCGAGTCCCCGGTGAAGAGCTGAGAGCCGATAATAAATCCATGCCCCTTCAGTCAGTGTTTACGGTGGGCGGGCCACTGATTGGGCTGGTACATTCGACTACCGTCATGTTATCTGACCAGAAGATTACAGATCGATTACACAACTGATCAGGCCAAACTGTTAATGCAACCCATATTGGAAATAGCTCCAAGAAACCGATATTAGCTGTCAGGCCGCTCGCATCCCACCAAACCGGCCACCGTTGGGCCACCCACTTGTTTCCCAGTATGGCACCAAAACCCACACTGCCTGCAGCATCCGTCCATAGACCTAACTCTGCAGACGTAGTAGGGGGACCGCACCACACCACTCTGCCGTTGAAGCCCTCCAGAAATGCGATCCAAATACGCATGTCCTGGCGGACCTCAGCCAGCAATCTAGTGTGATGGTGTTTCTCTACTGCAGGCCCGTCATGGCCTGCGAGATTGAGCTAGGAGAAGGGCGTGCCATGGGTATGACTCATAATGCGAAATTCAGCTGTCCCACAATCTGTTGTAGCTGCTGGAGCATCACTCTATCTTTGACTAAACCTTGCTGGAGAGCTGCTCTAAATTTCGTGATTTTGTCTTTTGGCAACCTGAAACAGCCCTCCACTGAGTCCAATTCTATGCCTAAGAATTCCAATGTGGTTGCAGGGCCCACCGTCTTTCCGGGTGCCAGCGGGACCCCAAAAGCCCGCATGAGCACGCAAAATTCCTGCAATGCCCACCCACACTCCTGTGAGCCCGCCGACCCCAGAAAGAGAAAATCATCCAGGTAATGCATGACATGGAGGTGCCCTGACGTTTGCCTAAAAGCCCATTCCAAAAAGGAACTAAATTTCTCAAAGTAGGCGCATGAAACCGAACAACCCATGGGCATGCACATATCCATATAGAATTTGTTCTGAAAAGAGAAACCTAGCAGATGCTGATCTAGGGGATGCACTGGCAGTAGCCGAAAAGCCGATTCTATGTCCGACTTGGCCATCAAGGCTCCCGGTCCGAGAGCCCTCAACATATCCACTGCTTGGTCAAAAGACGCATACTTAACACTACAAATGTCTTCATTTATGGCGTCGTTTAATGATGCGCCCCTGGGTGCTGATAGGTTATGAATGAGCCTGTACTCGCCCTCCTCCTTTTTGGGGACCACGCCGAGGGGCGAGCAAACAAAATTCGGTACAGGGATGTCATTTTTGCCGCCACCACATCTGGGTTGTGCTTAACCGAAAGTTGATTCCTACATTCTGGTGTTCCGGTATATCCCACCGCTGGGATCCTAAAGCCCTGCCAAAATCCTTCCTGTAACATCGCCGCCGAGGGCATGGTCAGGGTACCTGTTCAGCCAAGGAGTCATAGCCAGAATGTCAATGGGTGAATGAGCTACCAGACGGCCTCCTCCCTAATCCTGCTTCTTTCTTCCCCTGTTTCCCGAGGCATTACCTTTATTGCGGCAGACTGTTTCTGGGTGGGAAGGATGGTTACAAATGGAACATGCGTGCCTGAACTTGCAAGTGCCCTGTGTCCTGGTGCATGTACGCTTGTTAAAATCCCAGCACACCCCTTTTCGCCCACCACTGCTCCCCGTCTTAGTGGCTGTGCCACCCCCTGAGGTGACCGAAAGGGCTGCTGGTGATTGGAGTGGTAGCTTTTGCTCCAGCTTGGCCCCGCACTCCCTGCCGTAAACTGGCCATACCATGAAATTGAATCCACTCTATCCCATGATAATGCGTGGTCAAACTCCTTAGCCTTCCTGAAAGTAGTGTCGTACTCCTTCCACCCATCCCCTCCATATTTCTCGCTGAAAGTTGTGATCCTACTCTGGTAACAAGCCATTTCGGCCTGCAAATTCGGGAAGCGCTCGGCTGTAATTGCCATAAACACAGAAAAGGCTCTAATCCAGTTGATCAATGTCTCCTCCACCCTGAATCTCGCCATTTCACCCCGCCATTCGCTAGGCAACATCCAGTCTTTCTGTTTCCTAGCATACTCCATTTCTCTGTTATCAACTAGCAAGGAAAACATATTGACATATTTTCCCGCCCAGATCAAATCCTTCACTTCTTGTGTCACATGTTGAGCCAGATTTTCCCTCCTGGAGGGTATTGTCCCTTCCCCCAGCACTGGTAATGCCACCTCCTTACCACTTTCTGCGGGTCGCGTTGGTTCACCAATCTTGTCCCTTCCAGAGTCGCTGCCCGAACCTGTTGCTTGTGGAGTAAAGGCGCGCTTGGCCCCCCCGCCACCCTGTGCAATCATGATCTTTGCCACCATTTTCTGAGCCTCCGCTGAGGGGTCCTCTCCCACCTCCCTGGCACCCACTGAAGAAGGTAACATCCCACCTATCCCTAGCCAAGGCAGTACAGCCGCTATCTGCGCTGCCAGCTCTGGAGGTACCCGACCAACCACTGGGGGTGCTGTAACTGGCATGGGGGATCCCGAGCCGGGTACCGGAATCGGCGCGGGTACCACCGGGACCACCTGAGGCACTATGCTTGGTACTGGCGCCGGAGAGGCCGGAGCCGGTGTCACTGGTAGATTTGTCGGGATTATGGGAGCGGGCATAGGAGCTACCGGCGGTCCAAGCTCTTCCTCAGGGACCACCCAGAAGGCCCCCCCTCTTCGTGTGGCTTGGGGACCCGACCGCTACCCTTCTTGGCCCTGACCGCTTGGGCAACGTATCCAAATCCCCCCTTGGCTGCGGGGGCACAATTATTCGCTTGGGTCTCCCAGATGGCCCAACCTGTTCGTCGAACCTTTGCCTGAGCTCTGCCACGCTCTTGCCTATCTGGTCAACCTTCCCCCATCTCCTGTCCATAGCTGTCATCTTGCGCATCATGCCCTCCAGCATATGCTCCATGCGGGAGCGCCTAGCGCCACGACCACTAGTCATCCCTGCAACAGGTACACCACCTGCACTTACCCCCTACACTGAAAGCCCTGCTGTGTCTCAGTGCCCACTTGCGCCTGCCTGGTGTTTACCTGCTCCGAGTTGGAGGCACACAGACTGGCCGTAAGCACCACGCAACTGTGACCGCGACACACCAGCTAACCTGGGTGTTGGGCGAGCGCACTCTAGCCCGGCGGCCCAACAGAAGCAGTGAAATGCAGGCCTGCCTGTGTCCCCGAAACGCGTCGTCTACCGCGCCCCTCTCCCTTGGTTCAGTCGCATTACCGAGATCCTAGGGTGAAAAGTCAGTTAGGGTATAGCACTGCCAAATCTTTCAAATAAGGCCCTTATTTTTGTGTGCAGCCGGTCCCAACACACCCCCGTTAAATACTTTGTCCACCCCTACTTGTGCTTACTAGCAGATCACCCCTCCCTAAAACAGTGCCACCACCCCTCACAGCTCCTATCTATCACCATCAATTTTTTTTTTTTTTTTTTTAAATTTGAAATGCAGAAGTTATGGGCTTTGAACCCTTGTCAAAATCCTTACAATCCAGCTACTTAGCGAAATATTGCTCACCTGCAATTATTCGTCTAAAATGCCTATCTGCCCCTGTGGTCTCCCATCCATGTGCTGCCCCTGCCTACCCTGCTTCGCCCTCTGTTACCAACTGTGTCTCTGTAGCTAAAAGCAGAGTCTGCGCGGGCCTGGTCAGCAGGGAGCACGATCCGCTCGCTCTCCTCCTCGAGGCTCGAACCTTGATTTCCAGCACCAAAGTCGGCAATCTAGCCGACGGACCACCTCCTCTCCCCTTGAATTCACCCAAAAACCGGGCCCGCAGCTCTCAATGCGCCGATCCGGTTACCTGAAAATAAAAGAAGAAAGATTATTCTGCGCCTTTACAAGGCGCGGGAGCAAGCCTGGGGAGCGCGGGAACAAGAGGCGCCTCCCGCGCTCCCCGGCCTTTTAAACCCTCTGGGGGCAGACCAGTTACAACTGGTCCGCCCCCTCTAGCTCCCCTCCTTTGACCCGGAAGCAATTAGATTGCTTCCGGGTCAATGCAGGAGCCAGCACCAATCGGCGGTGGGGCGCGCCCGCCGCGTCATCAAGACGCGGTGGAGGGGCATGCCCCACCACCGAGAGTGCAGGGGGAGGAGGGGGCCGGCGCCCCGCCATACGTGCGGGGGGGCCGAGCGGCCCCCCTTTCCTGTCCTGCTGCAGCCACGCCAGCGTGCGTGCCGTAACCTTTTTAAAACTCCATGTCGTGGGCCTGTATTTACTATCACGAGGTACACACGCACGACGCACTGGCACCGGCAGTCCCGTCGGACCGGCACTATTATTTGAAGCAGCGTGTTGTGTGCCGAGTGCAGCAGCAGGCCAGGCCTCCTATAATAAAGGCAGTAAACTTAACGTTACGTGACCTGACTCAGTAAGTAACGCTGATTTTTATTGATTGTGTTGGTATGTTACTGTTCCATGAGTGAAGACTGGCTCCAAGCAATCCTGCCCCAGGGCACCACGTACAATCCCCCAGGCCGGCAGGCTGGAAGGGCGGGGATCGGGCCAGTTTTGAAACGGGGCTGGACTGGTTTTGTAAGGTCTTTCTTCTCCTATGACGCAGCAGTTCCAGATCCCTGTCCTCTGAAGTCTGGGTCAGTGCATCAATCCCTATGGCCAAAATGAGGTTCACAGAGCGCCACTCTGTGGTAGTCGCTTATTGTCTTTTGGGCAGGAAAAGCGAGACATTTAAATTCTCAGAGGGAAAGGTTTGGAGATGGCGATGGCACTTTGTTGCTCCTTTCCCTTGTGTACTTTACCCACTGTGATTTTTCCTGGATGGTTTCCTAGACTGAGTTGCCCACTTTCCGTGTCATCTTTGTCCAGGCCAGCCTCAACCTTGTGGCAAATCCTAGCTTGACGGACGCTGGCAGCTTAGCATCAACCAAGCCCTTCATTGCTTTCCTGTGCACATCTTGCTGCTCTGTGCTTAGTTGTCTCGTGGCTTCAATTATGCTCCTAACTGTCCCCTTATCAAATTGAGTTTCCTCCAGTAGTTATGACCCTTCAAAAATCTCCTTCCCCATACAGCACTCCAGCCAAAATATATGCAGCAAGTGAACCCCTCTCCAAACGCCACGCAGGTTTCATCAAGTCAACTGAAGCACACTAAGTAATGGCTGTCTCAGAGAAAGATGGCCCATTGTTTCTTTCCACAGCCCTTGGGAATGTGTGCCGATGGCTGTCCGTCGGCTTTATTGCTCTATCATGTGCCTTGTTTTCACAGCTCATTCTGATTTTAAAATTAACACACTGCGTTATATCCCGACATGTTGTGTCAGCAATATTTTCATTTGTCAGCGTCATTGGTCCTTACTCATAAACACTGGCGCTTTTTATTAAGGGCACATTCATTATAGTAGGCACAGGGAGATTAAATGATTTGCCCAGAATCACAGGATGTAGGGACGCCGAGATTCTAACCTGGTTGCCCAGCTCCGAAGTCGGTAGCTCTAGCCATTACCCACATCCTCTCACCACTTTCATGGTTAGTAGTTGATTCTGTTTTAGGTGGCGCGGGGACATAGCCTGGTGCAAGCTGCTTATTGACGAGAGCCCCGGCACTTCTTTTTTTTACAAATTAACCACTGGACGTGACAAATATTGGTCTTACAGAGCTATTCATCAAGGACAGCAATAGTGATTTGGAGTTTAAAAACAAAAAGCAGCTGCCGTACTTCAGTTTGTTTCAAATATATAGACTTTAACTGAACACATTTTTTGTTCGATTTGAAGCAACTGAGGTCCAGTGTAGTGCGTATCGCCCACATGAGTTGGCCGGAAACATTTTAGAACTAGTGCACAAATTGCAAAACACATTCTATGTTTGTGCTGTTCAGGAAGGTGGTTCAACCTGTGAAGCAGACGTAAGGGGTACGTTTACTAAAGCTTTGCACAGGTGCCCACGTGGTGCATAGCAATGCAAAATGTTGCTGCAATTTACCATCCATTTTAAAACCCTCGAGCAGACGGCCCAATTATTAATTCAAAAATTGTCCTTTAGAGATGAGGAGCTTGGGGCAGCAGAGAAAGAGTAAGCAAGGATTCTTCAGTGTCTCCCCCCCACCCTTTACCCTGCATGATGTCATTATTGCATCAGTTCTTAATATGTTTGTTACCAGACTCTTTTGTCCTGCTCACACGCAGCGTCCTGCAGATGCTATGCGCACACCTGAGCAGGCGCCCCCCGCGCCTAGAGGAGGGGCGCCCTTAGTAGCGCCATGGGACTGAGCATCCCACCGGGAGGCTGGATTGAGGAGGGGGACTGGCTAGTGACGTTACGGTTTCGGGATGGGTCAATGATGAAACGAAACCGAATCTTAGTAGTTAGGTATTTAAGGCAGTGCCTCGAGGGGCCGTCCTCTTTGTCTCCCTGGATCCTAGCCGCAGAAGCGCCGGGAAAAAGCGGGAGTGCGGAAATCAGGTGTTCCGGTCGACGGCCCGAGGAGGGCAACGCGGTGGGTTCAGGGGGGCCGGCGTAGTGTATTGTGCATTCTGAGTCGTATTTTGCTTAATGCCCGGGGTCGCGGTGGTGACTAGGGTTGCTCCGGTGGCCTCTGGGATATGTCCTTTGGAAGGTCAAGGGAGGTCTGGGCCTGGGGTCGCGAGGGTGATTTCGATCCCTCCGGGGGTCACCGTAATATGCGAAGGGCCTCCGGAACTTGATCATCCGGGTGGGTCTGCCTGGACGGGCCCGTCGTATTCAGGTACTGACAAGGGGCAGATCGGGGCTGGTAAAACCGATGAAAGAGAGGCGGATTAACCACGGATGAGAGAAGGGAATAAACGGTTGTTAGCAGATAAGCAGGCATTAATTATATTCCCAGAGATTGTGAATGAAGTGGGTGCATCAGCCACCGAATGCAAGGCTGAATCAAGGTCGCGATAGCCTGTCTGACCAAGGAACCCTTTATGGAACCGGCTGGTGTTCTACCTCGAGTGCAGGGGACTTAGTATGGGCTGGCGTGGTCTGTGAGCTGACGGGAACTTTGCTGCGAATTTAGGAGTGAGGCGCTCACCACCTTGTGCAGACTACTCTGAATTGGTTTCAAGAATGGGTGGTAATCTGCTTCTCATCTTGTTCTTTTCTTCAAACGTTTTTTTCCTGTGCAGTAAGTGATTTGCCCAGCATCACAGGATGCGGAGCCGACGCCGGGACTGGAATCTAGGTTCGTCGCGGGAGCGAGGCAGCGCGCGACTGTAAAGGGGGGCGTGGCCCGGGGGCCGGATCCCTGGGAGCTCTGTCCTGGGGCGGTTTGGTGACTGGCGGAGCCAGAGTGGAGGGCGATGGCTCCCGTAGGAACTGGAGGCTGTGAGGTGAGAGGATGAATTTAAACGAAAGCGAAATGCGCATGGTTAATGCTTTTTCAGAGTTAAGTGATTTGCCCAGCATCACAGGAGGATGAGCCGACGCCGGGACTGGAACCTAGGTCCGGCGCGGGAGCGAGGCAGCGCGCGACCTTTAAGGGGGCGAGGCCCGGTGGGGGCAGGATTGCTGGGAGCTCTGTCCTGGGGCCGTTTGGTGCCGGGCAGAGCCAGCGAGGTTGGAGAGGGCTAGAGCTCCCGTGGGGACCGAAGGGCTGCGGTCTAGACGCTGGTCCGGCGCGGGAATGAGGCAGCGCGTGAGTGCTAAGGGGGCGTGGCCCGGGGGGGGCCTGATCGCCGGGATGCCTGGGCATTGCCAGCGCTGTTTTTTTCTTGCTTTGCTATAATGCACCTTGGAGCCGGGAGGTCTTTGTTATTAATGCCTCGGATAGGTGACCTTTTAGACGCACATGCATGGATTTGGTCCGCACCTTTGGAGCTGTGGGGGCTAGGCCTGTATATTACTACGAATCCAGGCATCTTTGGGGGTGTTTCATGTGGGAGGGGCGCCGCAGCCCCTGATTAAAAGGTGCATTTTCGCACAATGCCTGCGGGGGCATCGGCTGGCAGTGTTAACATGGCTTGTTATCAGGGGGCAGGCTTTAACAAGGCACTCAATGATGAAGATGCTCTGCTTTATACAGGGCTCATTAGATAAGGGGTTTATGTTGGTAAAATCCCCTGTTGCAAAAAAATAAATAATCATTTTAAGTCTAACACATAATGGCCTCTCTATTTCTTGGTAATTGGTCAAGTCTGGCGGGGGGAACATTCGTGGGGTTTCCTTTCAATTGAGCAACTGAGAAAAGTTGTCCAAGCTCGCCTACCATTTGCGGGGCCGATGCTGTGTTGTACGGGCACCTTGTGATCTTGGGCGCACATCACTTAATTTCCCTGGGCTTGTGGTGGGACGTGTTTGGTATAACCACTACTCTGGCGGAACACTACTTCTGTTATGGTAAGCGATATATGCGTCTCACATATTTTAGGCAGAAGTCCACTTCAAGTTAGGACATACTGGACATCAGGGGTGATACCCATCTGGGGGGCAGGTGGTGTGGGATGTGGAGTTATGGTGAGTTTGTGAATTTAACGGATTGTCTTTTGTTTTCGCTAGTAGGTTGTAACATGGCGCCTAAACGCGCTCGCCCCACTTCCGAGAAGTCTGTGACCCAGGAGGATTTTCACGCCCTGAATGAGCTTTGGAAGGCGGCTAAGCGGCATGGCATGGAAGCAGCGCTTCAAAAGTTGGCCGGCGAGCCAGAGCAACAACCCGACGGCAGGGCACCAAAGCGGCAGAGGAAGGTCCCTGTTCGATATAGAGAGGGGCAACAGGACAAGCCGCGCACACAGCCTGAAACAGTAGCCACTGTGGGGGGTGAGTCAATCACTCAGGACATGGCGGCGCGTAGCGCAGACCAGGCAGCGCAGGGGCCCGTGCTTAATATGACGGTGGGTGCGGTGGGGCAGAGCATCATAGCGATCTCCACAACAGCAGCATCTGTGGGGGCACCACAAGTGGGGGGAGCGCCAGTAGTGTCACAAGCAGCAGGTAGCGCTGCGGCCCTGCAGCCCCCGGGGAATATGGCAGGGGTAATGGTACCGCCAACGCATGGGCCAGGTGTGCCTTCCGGAGCTCAAGGGGGGTTGCAAGCGACCGGGGCCTCTGTTGCCCATCAGGCCCAGTGGTGTTGGGAGGGGCGCCAGTTCCACCACCACCCGGACCAGTTTCAGTAACCGGAACACAAGGGGGGGTGGCAGCACAAGTATGGGCACAGACTGGTGGGACACCAGTAACGGCGGGCCTGGGAGTAGGGCAGCCTTCTACCACACTGTCTGCAGTGGGGGCGAGCGTGGTCCAATCCCCTCCAGTGGTGACCCCTTTAATATTTGGGTCTACATCTTTGGTGCTGGCCCCCCCTTCCGCGATTGCATGGCACGTCCCGTCGGAGACATGGGACAAAATTCACAGGGGGGAATTTGTGAACGTTTTTGATTTGATCAATGCGGGGGTGGTCCCAAGTCGGCCCAAAGCAGCTAAGGAAAGCGAGTTCAAGCCAAAAACGGTGTGGGTTGAGTGGTCCTTGCGGAACTGGGTAACAGGGTTTTCTATTTATGCGGCGATCTTAACTGAGAAAACACCATCGTTAGCCCCGCAGTTGTTTGGGTACATGTTCCTCATACATGGGGCGGCCTCCGAGTTCCAAGGGTCTGCGTGGATGCAGTACGACACTAAATTTAGGCAGATGAAAGCTGTCAGGCCTGAGATAGCATGGGACCAAAGGGAGATCAATATTTGGCATGCGGAGTTCAATATGGCTCAGGTACCTGGGAAGACAACTCAGTCCTTTCGATTCAACAGAAGTTTGGGTGACAAAAAACTGGCCTGCTGGCAGTACAACAAAAAGGAATGTAGCAAGGGGGCAGCCTGTAAGTTTAAACACATTTGCTCATTCTGCAGGGGACAAGGACATCCAGAGTTCAAGTGTTTTAAAAAACAAGGCAAGCAAAGAGAGCGCACACCCTTTAAGAGCATACTGCCCAAGCAATAATGCCGAGCGCCCTTCACCAATTCGAATGCATGTTCTCACGCACCTACTCAGTAGATACAATAATCACGAAGATGCTTACATGCTGTATTATGCTTTCAAGGATGGGTTCACCATTCCTTCCCGCGCACCCCCTTCATCAGTCCTGCCGAAAAATCAACAGTCAGTTCTGCAACAGCGGGAGTTGGTCCGGGACAAGATTATGGGGGAGGTGCGCGCGGGCAGGGTGGCGGGTCCATTTAGTTCTCCACCTTGTGAATCTTTAGTGTGTTCGCCCCTGGGGTTGGTGCCAAAGAAAGAGCCAGGCAAATTTTGTTTGTTTCACAACCTGTCTCACCCCACTGGGCTATTGGTAAATGATGGTTTGGACCAGGCTCTATGCACAGTGCGGTGCACCACCTTTGACGAAGCCATTGCAAAATTGCAGAGATTAGGCAAAGGGGCGCTAATGGCCAAGTCAGACATAGTCCGCTTTCCGCCTTCTTCCCATCCACCCAGAGGATACTCGCTTGCTGGGTTTCACTTTTGAGGGACAGTTCTTCGCGGATTTGTGTATGCCCATGGGGTGTTCCATAGCGTGCTCAGTATTTGAGACATTCAGCAGATTCCTGGAATGGGCGGTGAAGGACTTGGCGTCATCAGACGATGTGGTGCATTACCTAGATGACTTCTTGTTCATGGGTCCCCCGGGTGATCGGGCGTGTGGGAGGGCGCTGCAAGGTTTCTGGCAGCTTGCCCGGGCATTAGGGGTTCCATTAGCTGAATACAAGACAGAAGGCCCCACCACCTGTTTATGTTTCCTGGGGATCGAAATAGACTCTGTGGCAGGGGAGTGTAGGTTGCCACAGGAGAAGGTGAGGGCATTCAGGGATGCGGTTAACGCCTGCATCACAGCCAGGAAGGTTACCTTACATCAGCTGCAAGTTTTGGTAGGCCAATTGAACTTTGCCTTGAGAGTGATTCCCATGGGGAGAGTCTTTTAAAAAAACATAGCAAGAGCGATGTCAGGCATATGGGCTAAGCACCATCACACAAGGTTGTCTGCAGAAGTCAGAGAGGACTTGGAGTCATGGAGAGGGTTCTTAGATAATTTCAATGGAACACTGTTATGGCAGCAGCCAGCGTGCAACAACAGAGAGTTAGCCCTCTATACGGATGCGGCTGGCAGTATTTGTTTTGGAGCAGTGTTGGGCTCTAGGTGGTGCATGAAGCATTGGCCTGAGGAATGGGTTACATCTAGGCTCACACGCAACGTCACCTTTCTAGAATTGTTTCCTATCATTGTCGCCTTGCACATTTGGGGGGCTTCTTTGGCAAACACAAGAGTAATTTTTTGGTCAGACAGTATGTCTGCGGTCATGGCCATTAATAATCAGAGCACGAAATGTCCTTTGGTGCTGCGGTTGTTGAAGACTCTTATTCGCCTGTGTCTCTTGCATAACGTGCATTTTGCTGCCAAACATGTACCTGGTGTGGATAATACAGTGGCTGACGCTTTGTCTCGATCTAAGTTGGTAGAGTTCAGGGCACGGTGGCCGCAAGCAGACGAATTGATGGCGGAGTTCCCAGAGGAGTTATGGAGGCTTGGTGCCCCATTGCCGCAGACCTAATTAAAGCAGCATTGGCATCCCAGACAAAACGTATGTACTAGAGGGCTTGGGGAGTGTACAGCGCGACATTCGGAGCAGGCACGGAGCAAAACAGATTCACACCGGAAGGAGTACTGGGTTTTCTTGTGGGCCAGAAGGACCAAGGAAAGTCGCTCTCGTTAGTGCGTAGGCAATTTTCTGCCATTGCTTTCTTTGCCAGGTTGCATGGAGCCAGAGATCCCACCAAAGATTTTAGGGTACAAAAGGCCATCAAGGGTTGGGAACGTTTGGTACCTGGAGTGCAGGACACTAGGCGACCTATAAATGTAGAGAGGCTGGGTAGGCTTGTGAGGGCCCTACAGCTGGTGTGCCAGTGCCAATATGAAGTAAAGCTATTCAGCCTGGCATACTTGCTTGCCTTTGTTGGGGCCTTGCGTGTCTCCGAGTTGGTTGCAGCATCCAAACAAGGTGAAGGTGGATTAGGACTGGCGGATGTCTTTCAGGAGGAGGGAGCGATCCATATAAGGATCCGGCGGTCAAAAACAGACTCGCGCGGAAGGGGCACATGGGTGAAATTGCATGCGGCCCACCAGGTAGCATATTGTCCAGTAGAATTGACAAAGGAGTACCTTAAGGTACGCCCAGTGGTGGCCTCAACGAGGCTTCTAGTGCACAAGGATGGTATGCCAATGACAAGATATCAGTTTACTCAGGTGTGTAGGAAGGCGTTAACATATCTAGGCGAGGATTCAATGCAGTTTAGCTCCCATTCCTTTCGCACAGGGGCAGCCACCACAGCAGCGGCAATGGGATTGCCAGCTGATGCAATCAAAAAGGTGGGTCGTTGGCAGTCAGAATGTTTTCAACGGTACGTCCGGCCAAGTCTCGTTTAAGGGGAGGAATGATGCCCAGGGTGCCCATCAGTCATGGTCTTAACACCACTTCTTTCTCTATTTCAGTTGTTTCCCGCAAACCAGTGCATATATGTTGGTGTGGGCATTCCTTGATTTGCAGTGCGGAGCAGCAATTTCACGGGTCCAGTTTGGAGGCAACACAATGGGCCGCTGGGTTTGCGCACCACTGGCTTGGGGTGCGGGGTCTGCGGTTACAAGATCTCTTTGTCCGGCTTCAACAAGCGGTAGAATCTGAAGAGGTGCCTCGCCCGGTCATTTTAGTTATGCACGTGGGCGGGAATGACATGCTGCCACTAGGCAGGCAAGGAGTAAGAGAGGCCTTGTTTTCAGTCCTGGCTAGGATTCGGCATTACTTACCGACTACCTTGATATTGTGGTCAGAGGTGATACCGAGGGCGGTATGGCTTGGCGGGGCTTCGGCGAAGGCCATTAATAAATCTGTACAGAAGCTGAACTCTTCGATACATAAACCCTTACGCGGCTCTTCAATGGGTACAATTCGGCACAAATTGCTCCATCCGGGGAGAACGGAGTTGTTCCATCACAATGGAGAGCATCTGTCAGCAAAAGGAACAGAGATATTCATCCACAGGATACTAGGGGCTATTCTAGAGCACAGTCAGCGCCGGGGGGGGGGGCGAGTGTGCCGGGGAGCTCCTCACCCTGTGGCGGAGCGCTGACAGTTAACAACAAAGGGGCATGCACAACAATGGAGGTTAAGCGACTGGATGGCCCCCAGGATGGGGTACAATTGAAGTGTGCAGTGGATTTGCGGTGAGGGGGACTGGCCTGCCGGTGGTCCTCAACTCTACTGCCTTAACCCGCCACTTAAGGACTGAGATGTATCTTGGGGAGGCTGCCTGTGTTCAGGTACCTCGGAGGGCTCGTGCGCTATGCGGTGCCCTGGATTTCAAGTAAGGCAACTGTTTGTTGTAGCACGTTGTGGCCTGCCGGCACAATGTGCGCAGCAGAGGGTTCAAGACTATGGACAACTTAATGCTATGCTCATCTGTAATGACAATTTTAATTTCGTGGTGCCTTTGATATGTGAATTATGCTAGAGGGTTATGCCATTGTCCAGGTACCTCTGAGGGCCGGTGCGTTATGCGGTGCCCTGGTTTTCAAGTAATGCAACTGTTTGCTGTAGCGCATTGTGGCCTGCCGGCACAATGTGCGCAGCAGAGTGTTCAAGTGTATGGTCAACTTAATGCTATGCTGAAATGTAATAACTATTTTAATATCTTAGTGCCTCTGACATGTGAATGTCGCTAGAGTGTGAAGCCATGTATATGATTTATGTACCCAAGTAGGATACTTGTACTTTCGTAGTGGTTATGGTGAATTATCCTGTTAGATGTGAATAAAATCTACGCCTTGGACAATACAACCGGATTATGAGAATTCATGGGCATGGCAGGGCGTGGGTGGAGATGGATGTTGGAAGTGGTGGGGAGATGAGAGTGTCACGTTGTGCGCACACTATGAGCAGGCGCCCCCGCACCTAGAGGAGGGGCGCCCTTAGTAGCGCCACGGGACCGAGCATCCCACCGGGAGGCTGGATTGAGGAGGGGGACTGGCTAGTGACGTTACGGTTTCGGGATGGGTCAATGATGAAACGAAACCGAATCTTAGTAGTTAGGTATTTAAGGCAGTGCCTCGAGGGGTCGTCCTCTTTGTCTCCCTGGATCCTAGCCGCAGAAGTGCCGGAAAACCACCCACCCACCCGGCATTGAAGTAATGCGGAGCGCTGACAGTTAACAACAAAGGGGCATGCACAACAATGGAGGTTAAGCGACTGGATGGCCCCCAGGATGGGGTAGGATTGAAGTGTGCAGTGGATTGGCGGTGAGGGGGACCGGCCTGCCGGTGGTCCTCAACTCTACTGCCCTAACCCGCCACTTAAGGACTGAGATGTATCTTGGGGAGGCTGCCTGTGTTCAGGTACCTCGGAGGGCCGGTGCGCTATGCGGTGCCCTGGATTTCAAGTAAGGCAACTGTTTGTTGTAGCACGTTGTGGCCTGCCGGCACAATGTGCTTAGCAGAGGGTTCAAGACTATGGACAACTTAATGCTATGCTCATCTGTAATGACAATTTTAATTTCGTGGTGCCTTTGATATGTGAATTATGCTAGAGGGTTATGCCATTGTTCAGGTACCTCTGAGGGCCGGTGCGTTATGCGGTGCCCTGGTTTTCAAGTAATGCAACTGTTTGCTGTAGCGCGTTGTGGCCTGCCGGCACAATGTGCGCAGCAGGGTGTTCAAGTGTATGGTCAACTTAATGCTATGCTGAAATGTAATAACTATTTTAATATCTTAGTGCCTTTGACATGTGAATGTCGCTAGAGTGTGAAGCCATGTATATGATTTATGTACCCAAGTAGGATACTTGTACTCTCGTAGTGGTTATGGTGAATTATCCTGTTAGATGTGAATAAAATCTATGCCTTGGACAATACAACCGGATTATGAGAATTCATGGGCATGGCAGGGCGTGGGTGGAGATGGATGTTGGAAGTGGTGGGGAGATGAGAGTGTCACGTTGTGCGCACACTATTGACTCAAGACACATTTCCATGTCTTGTTTCTTTCCTTAACCTCCTTATGCCTCTGTTTCTGATCGACCTTGTCAGCGCTGAGCCCAGGGCCTGTGTTGGCGCTGCCACAGTCCAGATGGTATCGCTGCCCCCCGAGGAAAAGCGGGAAGGCGCAGAGCTTGCAGGACTTACTGCACATTTAGCATGTGTGTTTGATTGGCAGTTTTATATAGCGCCAACTCGG
The DNA here is from genome assembly GCA_963921515.1 of Calotriton arnoldi. Lineage (NCBI taxonomy): Eukaryota > Metazoa > Chordata > Amphibia > Caudata > Salamandridae > Calotriton > Calotriton arnoldi. The sequence continues at coordinate 4,936,429 of CAWUFW010000173.1, forward strand.
CCCAAGGACATTGCAGCACTTTACATGAGCACTAAATTACATTACGCAAGGTCGGGTTATTTTAATTTTGTTTGATCTACACCACCCGGCTGGGAGTATTGTACTGAAATGTCCTTTGTGCATAGGTAAATGGGAAAGTACTTCACCTATAAGGCGATTCACATGAACAAACCTGATTACCTAGCTTTAAAAACATCCGAATCTGGTAGAAACAAAACTTTAAAAGGTCAACCGCCGCTCAAGCTGGACAGATTCAGAAAGTCTTACACCCTGAAACAGGCATACTCTGGAAGGGCCCCAGCGATCATATTCGACAGGCCCCATCAACCTTCGCTTTTAGAAGGAACTTTCAACAGCACTTCTGAAAGAAAGAACTCTCGTAATCTGTACTCACCTGCTCTGGTTTCCCGAAACACGCACTACAGAGATCACAATGTGTTCCTGAAGCCTTAATCTCCAATTTTTATATCCTAGTTTTTATTTGTCCTCTGTTATTTCCATGCCAAGCTTTGTGAATTGCTCTGCCATCCCGTACACAGTGTCTTGGCATGCTGTGCTGTGTCTACAACCTAAATACAGAAAACCAATATCTTTAGACCTATCTAAATAAAAGGAAATACTTGTCATGGCGAGGGGGTGGGTGGAGTAGAAAGGTGTAACCTGTTTATGGGGTGGGGCTGACTTGAATTCAACCAGAGAAAGCATCTTTAAACCTATGACATGATAATATGACGTATGATCGCACCCAAGAAGTATGGTCCGGAAGGAATAGCTAAGTTGTCTCTGCATTTTAGTATTTGTTATGTGTACCCCCCTCCCCTGTTTATGGTGTTGGAGTGATACTCTTTTTGACATCTGGATTGCCTGGGTGGCATGATATTTTAACAGAGACCTTTACATTGGATAAAACAAATATCTGAGGAGGAGGGCACCATCCATGGGGAATAGTACAATAGTTACCATGCTATTGCTTGTTATTTTCGTTTTCTTTCAGGAGAATTTTAGTTTGTATTTGCAAAGATCCTTATTCATTGAGGTAATGTGACCTTAGTGTTCCTTTTTAGGTCAAGCCGGGCCAGCGCCTGCGCTGCTCTGCGAGGCGTGCTGTATTCAGGTAGGGCAGTGGTTCCCAAACTGTGCACCCTGGCTCCTTGGGGAGCCGTCAAACCTAGCCAGGGGAGCCGCTCACCAAGCACTTTAATGCATTTATTGTTGAAGAGTCTGTTGGCTTCAGTTAAACTAATTATACTTTCACGCATGATGTAGATTATTCGTAAGTGACATGTCGAGGGAGATGACCTCCATATTTCACTGGATCCCCACGTTCCAACACTCCCAAAGTAAGCGAAAGATGCCTGATTTATTTTGTTGGACTCGTTAATAGTTTCGTTTTTTTTCCAAATACATTTTACACCAATGCAAGTTAACAGGAAAGTACAGTTGTCCTGTCTATTAAACACACTAAGTATTATTGAGTATTGACATTTGTACTTGAATCATAGGTACTTCCAGTCCACATTTCTTTCAGTACACACACATTTCCAGTCAGGCCTGCTCCCTCCTTGAGCACATGGAAGTAAAACACCATACACGGCATAATGCCAACATTTGGAAGCAAGAAAGAGGGATGTTTAAAAAAAAAAATCAGAGGAATTTGTTTTACTTGCATTGATTTGGAGGCAATTTTTAGGGAGGAGACAGCAAAAATGAAGCTGGCTACTCGCTTGCCTCGGTGCCCAGAGTGGGACAACTGGGAGGAGGCATTGCTATCATACATAGAGCTGAACACATGGTCAAATTTGAGCAAGTACCCCTTCCCGGAGCTGAAGCCATGATGTTTTCCATCAAGATCAATAACAAGGCTTCTTTTCCTGGTCTGCTCCTCTATAGGCCACCAGGGTCTAAGTCACCTTTTATTCAGGGCTTACTCGCCCTCCTGGAGTCCTGCATAAATACCCCTTCTTTCACTATACTTGGTGACTTTAACTTTCACCTAGAGCTTCTCACTGACCCCGCAACTGCGACACTTCTAGACAATCTAGAGAGCCATGGTCTATCTCAGATAGTAGTGGGCCCTACACATAATGCGCTAAACACACTGGATGGTATTTTCACCAACCACACCGCAATTGAGATTGATAGAATATTGCCGCTCACCTGGACAGACCACAGGGCAATATTTTTTAATCTCCCTGCTGAGCTTACCCTGACCCCCTCAGTAAGGCGTCCACCCCCCATCCTCACACGGTCCTGGCGGAATATCTGCCCTGACGCCCTTAACAACCTGCTGGCCAAAAATGTACCGATGCTAGCATCTAATTCCAACACTGATGCGGACAAATACGATAACTGGGTCAGATCTGCCATAGACCAACTGGCTCCTTTAAGACCGGCTCCCAGACAGAGACACAAACTCACAGCGCCTTGGTACTCCTTAGAGCTAAAAAATCTAAAATCTAAATGTAGGCGCAGTGAACGTGAGTGGAGGATGGACTACAGCGCTGAGGCTAAAAATAACTATAAAAAGACACTAACTGAGTACAAAGCGGCTATTATTATAGCCAAACAGGTATTCTATACGAGTAAGATAAAGGAGGCTAAGAACTCGACTAGAGAGCTCTTTAAGACTGCCTCAGAGATATCTAAGCTCCAACAGGGAAATCGGTTCTACCCTGATCAAAACCTGTGTGATCAAATGGCCTCGTTCTCCAATCAAAAGTCCAAACTATTTACAAGGAACTGGAAAGTTTGGACTCCGCTCCCCACACTTCACTTTTACGGGATATGGAGGAGGGATCAGTAGCCCCCAATCTCCTGACCAGCTTCTCGCTACTGACACCAGACTCTGTGAATGATCTCATACTGACCACCAAGTCTGGCTCGCCAGAGGACCCATGCCCGCCGATTATCATTCACGCGGTCTCGGAACTAATCAGCACAACACTCACCCCCTCCTAAACACTACCATAAAGTCTGGGACTTTTCCATCAGTTTGGAAAAAAGCTTGCGTTAGACCCATTTTAAAGAAACCTTCCTTGGACCCAGGGGACGTCACAAGCTATCGGCCAATCTCCTGCCTGCCGCTCGCGGCTAAGGTGTTGGAGAAAGCTATAAATCACAAACTGAATCTTTTTATAAACTCCAATAATGTGTTTGATAGCACACAACATGGCTTCCGCTCAGATCATTCCACTGAATCTGCACTGGTCATAGCCACGGAGGAAGTCCGCTGACAAATTGACAGGGGTGGCAGGGCTGTCTTGATCCTACTTGACCTATCAGCCGTGTTAGACACGGTTAATCACTCAGTTCTAACGCAACGGCTGAAGGCTAGTGGGATTCGAGACAGCGCACTGGCCCTCCTCACCTCATTCCTGTCAGGCACAGAACATAAGGTCAGCTGGGAGAATCTTAAATCGGACACATTTCATCTCCCTTGTGGAGTCCCTCAGGGGTCGGCGCTCTCACCCACACTATTCAACTTATACGTTACTCCTCTGGCCAAACTAGTTAAGGACCACGGCTTCTTGCTTGTGTCCTACGCCGACGACACACAAATCATAATTTCCATAGCTTCCAGGGAAGATGCGCCGTCGGCTAGATTCCATAGCTGTCTCGATCGCATCATACAATGGATGCACCTCAATTACCTCAAACTAAACACGCAGAAGACTGAAGTCATGGAGTTCGCTGCTGGCTCTCCCATCTGGAACTCTGCGTGGTGGCCGGCAACAGCAGGAGCCTGTCCTACACCAGCGGTTAAAGTAAGAAACTTGGGCGTTGTTTGTGACACACAGCTCAGCTTCTCAGGTCAGATTAACCAGGTCACTTCAGCCTGCTACTTCACACTAAAGATACTGCGAAAGATCCTACCTTTTCTTCCAATGGAATTGAGGAAAACCGTTGTGGTAGCACTTGTGTTGTCCTGGATTGACTACTGTAATGCCCTCTACCTTGGGGTTGATAAACGGCAGCTAACTAAACTGCAATCTCTGCAGAATGCGGCAGCCCGTACCTTATTGACTATCCCTAAATTCAATCGCATTTCGGGGGCCATCAGGAACCTTCACTGGCTTCCAGTCAAAGAGCGCATAGAATTCAAGGCACTGTGTCTGATTCATAAAACCTTGTATGTAGGCAGTCCAACGGAATACCATAAATTATTCCAATGGTACACCCCCAGACGCTCACTAAGATCAGCCAATCAGGCACTGGTAAATGTCCCTAAAATTAAGAAAGCTAAATGGGGAGGTAGATGCCTCTCTTATTTAGCTCCCAAACTCTGGAACAAGCTGCCTCCACACATCAGATCTCAGCCAGCTCGGTCGAAATTCCGGGGCCTACTGAAAACCTGGCTCTTTCCCACTTAGTAACGATCTGACTTCCGGGCTCCACGTTTTCTCCTTTGCTCTCTCCAGCGCCAAGACGCCTCGGCATTCGAGCGCTTTATAAACTTTTACTTACTTACTTACTGTATGTGGTTTAAAAAATCGTGAGTCACCCTGCTGAGACAGGTGTGTTGGCACCAATGGCATGGGTAGAAATGGAAGTGCATGCAAATATTCTTTAAGCGCAGAAACACTTTGGCAATGGGCCCTACATGCATAGGAGTGCTATCTAGCACTGTAAGTGGGATAAAAAGGTTTGAGAAATACTCTAAAAAAGGCATAGGCAAAGAAGTGTAACTAGGAATATTTTATTAGAGCCTTAGTAATACGAAACACCCTGCGTATATGATTATAATACCTTCATCAGCTTCATCTCAATTATTTTCAGGGAAAAAAATGCAAGTACTCCCGAGGCCGGGCTTACATCCACCCCACCCTCCAAAAAAAGTAACAGGTGGGAGCCACGGGCAATGGACAATGGGTCAAGGGAACCATGGGTCGAAAAAGTTTGGGAACCACTGAGGTAGGGACTTGAAGCTCCATCCACTCTCCGCACATATTTTCATTGGCTTGTCATTGTCCACTGTAAACTGTGGTATTCATTGGTCAATAGGCTTAGTAGTCCCTCCTTAGTACTGCGTTGTCTCATTTTGTAACCTCCCATGGCGACGCCCCCTGTTACGTGTGTTGTTACTCGTTAGGCTTTAATTACAGCCTCTGAGCACTATTTTCTCAAATAGCATTATCCTGCCTGCTGTTGCAGGCAGGACAAACTCTCTCCTAACGCTTTAAAAAAAAATTTATAGCATGGGCGCCAAACGCATTTGCAATGCAATAGGTCTCGCATTTACGAGAGTTTAAGCTATTGGCATTGTAAATGACAATGCCTTTTATTTATCTGTTTTTAAAACAGATAAATAAAAGGCATTGTCATTTACAATGCCAATAGCTCAAACTCGCGTAAATGCGCGACCTATTGCATTGCACATGCTTGTTTAGATAGGAAGCATTGCATCCCAGTCAGTTACCAGACTGAGACTGAAAACACAGCCAATATTTATACAAATCTCAGTGGTCAGGGGTCATCTGATCACCGTAAGTTGAGTCCTGGACAAACATAGTGTTTTACAGCTTGACAGATGAGCGAACATAATTCAAATAAAGTTTCCTGCAATTGGAAACAGTTCCAGCTTCCCAAAACACAATAACAAGTCAAATACAAAGTGATATACCACAAGCAATGTATAAGGGTCAGCAGGTGCCTTAAAGCAGAAAGGGCCAGCTTACATTTTTCCAGGGTCAGCACTGGAGGAAAGGTGACCAGCACAGATATTCCTGTTGTTGAGGAGAGGAGCACGGGTCAGAGGTCACAGGTTTAGGTCTGCGCATCCGTATTTTTTGCATCATGTGCTCTGCCATGTTTTCTGTTTACCTTCCACAGCTATTGAGAAAGTCAATAACTGAAGACAAACTAGTAAAATTCTGCAAAGTGTTTGGCGCAGCACTGTACTATATGGGCAACAATTTTAATACGTTTTGATACACGTGGGTTAGAAACATTTTTTAAACTGCATATTATGAAGCAGATGGTGGAGTATATGGTGGCTGCAGCAAAATCATATTTATGTGGAAATTTCATGGCTGCCCTGCCCAGTTGCATTACTTCAGCTGCCCTGTCCTTTAGTTACAGCAGTCATAGAGGCTCAGGTCTCCGAGAACAATGACGTTAGTAATGGCATAACAACCATAATAACAGATGGTGCATAGATTCTACTAGTTATCAAACAACAGCCAGACGAGTAAGCAGTGTAACATAGAGTGAAATTTAGAACTACGCATATGGGCAGAGCTTTCTAATATGCCTCTACACTAGTATCACATGCCCGGTATTACCACGTTTTGCTAGAATTACCACCGGATGTCAGGTGTGATACCCAGATGCTAGGAATGGTCACCAGCTACCAGAATGTCTGCATTATGCCAAAGATCCCCAGCTTTTGTAAGGGATAACTATTTTATGCCTTGGTTAAACGTACTGAGTATTACTTAAATGGCCAACCCGGGCTAGATTTCCTATATCCCTTGGACCAGTGTGGATAGCTTTCGAAGCGCAAAGAGCCTAGATAACAGACCAGAATCACACCATCCCGGTGGACTGAAGAACAGTGTATTGATCATTATAGAGATTGCCACAGAACCTTCCACGACACTTGCAGATGATATATTTTTCAGGTCTTCCAGTAAATATGGCCCAGTGAGTTTTCTGTAGCCCTACGACTCGTGCATGTTTGGACCAGCTTGCGCAACAAGACTGTAGCCCACGCATCTCCCACCACTTATCTGGAGATAACGCGTATTCTGCCAGAGAATGCAGGACGAACACACACAAGTAATCCAAGCTATCATTTAAAAGTCTTTATAGTTTTAAGGCCCGATTCTAATGCAGAATCCATGAATAAATGTAGTTACAGATATAAAAAAATAGGGGAAATAGAATAAATGCAATACATGAAAAAATGATACAATATAAACCTGTTAGATGACAATATTTAGATGACATCAATCTGTAATGGAATCCCTTTTCCCTGGCCCTAGCTAACATTAGCTGGGGGCTAACATGTCTACATCAACACTAACATGAATGTTTACCAAGTGGATTGGCACAACATTCCTGCTCATAATTCAGGGTTCTTTCAGTCTGCAGCCTACTTGGGAGGCGAGGCCAGTCTGTGTTGTATTGTGTCACTGCTCTTTTAGAAGTAGATACCTTGTCAGCCAGCAAGGCCATCGAGCACCAGTATCTGACCTTCACACAGACTGTTTATGAATGCAATGCTGTTTATGAATCTGATGCTTCCTTTTCGAAATACTGTAACTTCACTCTCACTAACGATCAGATCCTGTACATTTCTCAACGTGTTTATGAGAAAAACTAGCCCTGTGATTTGTGATGTTCGGTGCATCACGAAATGTGTGAATTCTATTGTACATTTGTCTAAAATTACAGTGTTGCTTCCTAAATATCATATTGCATGAATATATATCATATGAGCTAGTAATACACAATCTACCTCAAAGCATTATTATACAGTGAATACAAATAAATGAAACAGCAAACAAGATCATGCACTTTGAGGTATTGATGTACATGGTAATGGGTACACAAGTAAATGAATGCAGTGAGGGTTCAAAAAGCAGGAAAAGGGAAAAGCACATGGCACAGAGATATTCACATTCGTGCATTTCCCTAGACACAGAGAAGCTGTGCATTAACCAAATTGCACAGTAAAAAGGAATTATTCACCCACCATCGTTATATAGTTATCAGGAATTATACATTACATAGTTAGACATTTTTATTACATGCTAGCTTAGTGCATAAAGAATTACACATGATGATGGCTATAATTGCTAGCACATGCAAAAAGCGAACCGAGTACCTAACATTTTGTATTAGTCTATTGAAGTTTATATTATCTGCCATTAGTGAGAAATGCATATCTTAAATCATCCTACAATACGTTTCCCATTGGATGCTGAAGGGTGTTCCCACTTAGCCTTATAGGGTGTCAAATTCATTATTGGGGCACTCTCCATAACAGCCTAGATTCCCATTGCATCAAGTGACCTCTCTCCAACAACTAAAGCGTGTGGCTTTAATACACTTGTTACATGGAAAGTAACCACAAAACTATCTTTCCACTTCCAAAGCTAATCACGTGTAAGGCATGAAGTGATGCATTCAACAGAAAACAAAAGTATACTTTTCAGGATGCAAACTATAATTTTCACTTTCAAAATGGATTGGAAATTGCTCACGAGGTAATACAAACTTATAACGTAAACTTTGCACAACTTTCAAAGTAACTCACAGAAAGATAACGTGAGGCATTCACAAGCAGTACAAAACCGCATACATAAGAAAAAGCTTTTAATAAGCACACTGTAATGACTGAATATTATATGTCTTATCCTAACATTCAGCAGTCACCTATGGTGTCACACATGCACGCACGCACACACACACACACACACACACACTTTATCCACCACAAGATATATCTCTCCTCACCTGGGAAGTGATGCTCTTGCTCTGTTAGACAAGGAGTGTTAGGACTCAGTCAAACCTGTTAGATAATATTTGCCGGTGGTGATAAATGAAGCCTGGCGTTTGTACCCCCCAAAACAGTACGAAAACACAAGATTCAGTATTTTACTAGTCTGGTGGCTTAGTGGACTAATGCATCCACTGTAGGGGCCTGTGTTCGACCTCGTGGCACAGGTTCAAATCCCAGCAGGTCCACTCAGCCTTTCATCCTTCTGAGATTGATAAAATGAGTACCATTGAGTCGGGTAACAATAAACATCTGTTATTCAGCGCCAAGATACCCTTGGGTGAACCTGCGCTTTACAAATACACGTTATGTGGTGTTATGTTATATGGGTTTTTATTTTGCACTATTTACCTACAATTCTTTTGGTATATCAGAATGATCATAATTATTGCTAACCATTCAGCGGATAGTATGTACATCAGGATGGATGTTAAATAGGCCCTGACCATATTCCATCTCATATCCCTAACCTGTTAAACTATCCCCTCTCCTTAGGGCCCTAACATTGTCAGCGATCCAGTCAACATGGCTGCATTAGGCTGCTAAACCTGCAATTTATGCCAAACCATGTATAGTTTTCCCACATGCCTTATGCTATCATCGGGTCAGCAGTCAGAATTCAGCCTTTAGGCATCTCACCTCAGCAACATGATCATGTGTGTGACCCACTCTGCACCGGTACCTTAAATACCTTTATCAGTATGATGTCTTATGGAGTGAGGGGGAGGCGCTTTTGCTTGGCTCCTGTTTTGCTACAATAATGTGCAAACAAAGCACTTTTGTAGGAGTGTATGGAAGCTATAGAAGCTAGTGTTACTTTTCCGCCCTTCCTTCCAAGACCAATTTCTACAAGGTCACCCATCCTTGCTGTCGCGGTTACAAAACACATATTAGAGAAGTGGAAGGTTTTTCTTCTCTGTTTGAATAGCATCAGTAAATATGGGGGTTGTTAAAGTGAAGAACATGGTCACCGAGCACACACGTGTTAGAATTACCATTCAAACAACCCGCTCTAGGCCCTTCGCCTATTACAAGTATGCTCCATTAATAAATGCAATCATGTTTACATGCAATCAGGCCTGTCTTGCATGAAACATGCATTATCATCCTACAAAAGCCCTGCACACAGACACACACACCACTACATCATACAAAAGTCCTTCACATGTGACACACACACACACACACCACTACATCACTCCCCACCCTTAGTTACTTATCTACGTATTGCTGACCTCTGAATACTTCACTGTGGTTTCTCTTCACAATGCTTCCTCCTCCATACAGTGCTACCTTGTACAGAAGATCCTGGATCATCTTTAATGTGCTGATAGTTTAGCCTCAATTGTGAAAGTCTTAATTTGTGCTGCCTTACATTGACTGTTACATTAAAAGCGATTCTTTGACAACAATAAATTGTGGGCATATGGCCGTCATTGTCTGCCATAATAGCAGCTGAGTTATGCACAGAATATGTGTAAGAATTTCTGTTGCAGGTAAGCAGTAAAAGAACAAAATAATGAACAAAGTTTTATGTGGTGAATCATTACCTTGGGAGTAGGGGTGTGCTTAAGTTGCATAATTATTTGAAATTATAGCAAAATTACGCAAGATTACACAGAATTACACGAGGAGCGCAACCCCAGCATTTTGCACTATTTTCCTAATGCAAAATGCACCATCGCATCATAATTGGTCCAGAAAATTAATTTTACGTAAAGAAAATAGCACTAAATTTAAGAGAACACAAACAGCAGCAGCCAATAATGCTTGCTAAATTTATTGTTCCTGTGCTCCTGCTGTAAGATTTTTGTGTCACATTGCTCATAATTAAGCAAACGGGTGTAATGACATAATTTTCAGTAATTTCTCATCGACAGAGTAATGCAAAATTATCGAACTTACTCTGATTAGTCCAGCGTAATAAAAATTTCGCCCAGGCCTACCTGTGAATGAATTGTTGGAACCAGCCTCACCATATACATTGTCTACCTTGGTTGTACATGTGTTGGGAGGTGATTGTCTTGTAGTAGCATGTGTGGGATTTGGCACTATGTAAACCTAAATCCTGTCTGTAGCATGCATATGTATTCCCATGCATCACAGAATTAATGTTTAGGGATATAACCAAAAATATACTAATGATTTCCACATCAAATTTGTGTGTCGTTTTACAGTGGTTTGGAGATTCCAGTAGTTTATAATTTTCTTGCTAAATTTCATGGGGAAAGTAGGCCCGGAAGCGATGTAACTCAAGATAATACATTTCTACGTTTCAAAGAAGTGCAACCTCACTTTCAAACCTGGCAAGGGGAAGTAGGAATTCAGGAGAATAAGGCGAAGGAGCGTCGCCCTCTGCCTTTCAGCACGGTCGCCCTCTGCCTTTCAGCACGGCAAAAAAGGAAAAATAAAATGATAATAAAGCTGTTATTATCATTTTGTTTTTCTGTGCTGGGGCAGTTTTGTGGGGCGGGGCTAGGCTGCGCAGGGGAGAGGAGTGGTGACACCCTCCGAGGTGCGCATGACTGTTTGCCTGCCCTCTGGGGCCGGCCAAACCTTCATGCGCACTTAGCATGTTCTACACTCTGGCTGCATTACAGCCTGGGTGGAGAAGATTCCCAGGCTTCCTTTCCCCATCTGAGCGCCGAACTACGGCGCTCAGACCAATCACAACGCTGCATTGCAGCGTTGTGGTTGGCTTAGAGGCGCCTGGGTACTTACCGATCACAACACTGCATTGCAGCGTTGTGATTGGCTCAGAGGAGCAAATCCTGCTTCCTGTTCCAGCAGAAGCCAGGAAGATGACAGAAGAGAGGTGGCAGCCAGCCGGCCGGCTGACAGGTAAGTTTGATTAGAAAAAATAAAAATGTATCCACCCCTTACCCCCGTGATCCCCCCTACCCTCACCGCCCCTGCTGATCCCGCCTACCGATTCGCGGGACCTGCCGCAACTGGAATAAGGAGCCTGGTACTGTAAGTATGAATGATATCTTCCCCTCAAGGACGTTCTCAAGTATGGATGATATCTTCCCATCAAGGACGTGGGAGAAAATCCTGCCACCTCTTCATTAGATAAGTTTTTGCTGAAAGTAACAAGTTTCTGTAACGTGGTTACGCTCCATTGAGTTGTATTGAGAAAAAGCATATATGTTGGTCTAAAACTCCTTGTATTTTTAGCTTCTAAGCGCCAACTGACCTCTTTTTAGCGAGAGCTGTGGTCAGTTGAAATGGCAATTTGTCTTTGACCCTTTTGTATTCTGGCCACTAATTTACATTAGCTGGTTATACTTTACACTTCCTAACGTGTTGTGTTTTATTTTTAACAGTACTATGTCTCATGCCTAACATGTCTGATGTATGTGGCCAAGGAGACAATAGCTAGGAATGTGTTGATTGGGTATGTGCAGTGATGTGTCTATCTTATGTGTCCTAATGTTGGAGGTTCTCTGCAAGAGGCGGGTCATACAGGAGGTCACGATGCACTTTGCAGGATACTCTGGTCCAGGTGGAGAGATGGAGGTGTAATCCAGCTCTGCCACCAGGCACTGCAACTGTCACCTATATTTTGTAATACTTACCCTACAGATGCCTCCTGTCCTAGAGTGCATATTCCAACCAAAGTGCCATCATTCTGTTGGCGACATCCTGCCTAATGGCCACCTTCTCTTTTCCACTGAGAGTGTTTGAAGGCACACAATGTAGTTCACCACAGTGGTCAACTGCAAAGCTGACCACAGTGTCTGTCTCCTCCTCGGTGAAGGTTGTATTCCTCTCAAGTGGGCTGTAGCCTCAATATGTCACACACTCATACGCCAATTTCCCAGCCTACACGCACTAAGCACAGATACACATGATTTATGGTCATCTTGTTTATAGCATTATTGTTGTACATTGAGGTGTACATCCCTCCCCTCATTTACATGGTTGCAATGGAGGCAGAGAGATGCATGCCTACCACTGTGCGTTTTTTTGCAAATAACTTACATTTATAAATGTTTTCTTGCAAGTAGGAGCACCAATACATGTACATAAGGTTGCAAATGTATACTTACTTTTGTGAATTGATCCTTGTATCAGCCAGGTGCACCTTCTCCTGTGGCACAAAAAGGTGTCTGCCTTCATCCAGTATTTCTTCTGAGCAGGCACTGTTCATGTCAGAACAGATATGATTTGCTGCCAATGAGAAATAGTGCTTCTGAAGACATGAGAGCTTAGGTCAGAGCACAGCAGTTTAAGCTCCCAGTGAAAGTGAGAAAAGGGTGCAATCCAGCAAAATCAAAAAGGAATCGAAGGGCAGCTGAAACTTGGTTCGGCAGCTCAGCGAACCGAACTAAATTATCCCTTTCATGGGTTCATATCCTGGCAGATCCTCACAGCCTTTCATCCGTTTGAAAGAGATGAAATGAATGCCATACACTAGGGCAGTGGTCTTCAAACTTTTTGATGCCGAGACCCCCCATCAAAAGTTTTTAGGCGTAAGGACCCCCTCGTGACAAAAATTTCTAGAACCTGGTAGTCCTTATCATTGACAACCATAAGTGTTCTCCAGAGAAATGGTCAATCTGTGGTTGCACCTCATTAGTACCAGTTTAACACCAAAATATAGCAATAAGCAACAAAACATGACCAGAGCAGCTTTACAAAGGGCCTTCTAAAGAGCGGCAACACCTGTTGTTGCCTTTTAGTAACTTTTAAACCTTTTGAGTAAATACATCTTTTTTGGTTAAAATCAGCAGATTATGCGGCAGATTATGGATTATGTGGCAAATGCGGCAAATCTATAATTATGCTAAAATCGCTGCGGCCGCACAATCACATAATTCCAGTGGCCCTTGGTATAATAGCTGTAATGCATGTGCTGCAACTTTAATGCACGGCATTACAGGAAAACCATACTATATTTCATGGGATGCTGGCAGCTTGGCAATCACAGCATGTAACTGGAGGTAGCTGAACATCATTCATCATAATTAAAACATACGTACGTTTTTTAGGTCTTTCGCCATCAGGTAGCTACATATAAAATAAAGGGCAGCTTCAATGAATAATAAATACATTTTAAAAAGTTGTTACTCAGTGGGAAATGCACTATAATAAATTATGAAACCTCTATTAGTTAATGCACTTCAAAAGTCTGTGTGAAACCAGAGAGTCACAGAATTAAATCATGGTTGGTGCAGTGGAGAATAGTGACTTGTGTATTTTTAGTGCTATGAGGTCACAGCCTGTGACAGAAAGTACTGTGAATATGCAAGTCTTTATTTTATACTTGCATTACAAGCAGTATAAGATAGACTGCTACAAAATGTGCAAAATGTTTTTTTACGATAAAATGGTGCTTCCAAAATGTACGTGCCGCTTCCAAAATAGGGGCTTATTTATAATACCCTTGCGCTACCGATGCGTCATTTTTTATGACACTCTGGTTGCGCAGAAGGCAGACCCATATCAACGAGGCCACGCAAAGTCACTTTGCGTGGCTTTTGATGGCCTCCTAGATATGGTGTTAGGCAACGCAGTACAAGTCGTGCGTTGCCTTACACTGCGTCATGGGGGCGTTCCATGGGCATTGCGATGGGTTTTCCCATGGATTTTGACACATTCCCAGATTTACAAGCATCTGTAAACCTGAGGATGCGTCAAAACTGTACGCTGCCCCAGGGGATGCGTAATGAGGAGAAATATCTTTGTCTCCTCAATTGTTTCCACTTTCTAAGTGTAGCACACATAGAAAGAGGAAAGGGCCTCCATGGGTTGTTTTTGCGCAGGAAGGCGTGCCTTCTTGCACAAAAACAATCCTGCCAACAATGCACACACCCTTGCACCATGGTGCAAGGGTGCCTGCATTGGCGCTAGGCACCAAATTGTGCGCCGGCAGAAAGGACAGGAGTGCACCGTATCTTATAAATACAGTCCATTCCTGCCCTTTTGAATTGGCATAGGGCAGCTGTTAGAAATGGGATCTCTAGTTGGCAAGGGCTTGCACCTTTGTCCAAGTAGGGACCTTTCTTCCTAGTCAGGGTAAGGGTGTTACACTCGTGAAGTAACCCCTGCTCACCCTCGTGGTAGCTTGGCACGAGCAGTCAGGCTTAATTCAGAGGCAGTGTGTAAAGCATTTGCACATAACCAACAGTAATACAGTGTAAGCACTACAAACGGACACCACACCAGTTTAGAAAAATAACCAATATTTTATATACTCAAGACAAGACCAATTACGACAAAAATCCACAATACTGTACTTTAAAAATGAATGCTTGATACGGTAACTTCTTCTTTGCAGGAATAGCACAAAAGCAAAGTTCGTACGAGTCGGTAGCTCCGTCCGAGCCTACCGCGATGCTGAAAACCACAGAGTCTAACAGTTCCAGCCGACCGCGTCGATACGGGCCAGCAGAGTCGTGAACAAACTCGGTCACAGTACCTTTCTCGTTGTGGCTGGTACGTAGTGTACGAGCCGGTCGGCGTTCGTCGCGGTTGCGGTGCAAGACGGAGCGATGCAAGGTGCGGTGTCCCTCGATGCGGTGCAGGCAGCGGCTCGATGAGCGTCGTGCAGACGGAGTCGGTGAGTCCAAGGCGTGCGATGCAGGGTGAGACGATGCTCGATGCGGTGCTGACAGGTTGCGATGCAGGCGACCTAGCCGGAGTGCGGGAGCTGGCGTCGGACAGCGGTGCGAGTCAGAGCGGTGCGTCGCAGACGTGCGAGCGGTGCCCCAAATGCGATGCGGTCACGACTCTTGAGCCAGTTGCAGCGACCTCGTCGGTCGGGTCCGGTTGGTTCAGTGAAGCGATGCGATGCGAACTGCGGTGCCCACAGGTCACGGTGCAAGCAGCGGCTCGATGTTGGCGGCGTCGGACGTCGCCCACGGTGAGACCAGGGTTGCGATGCGAAGCGGGGCGATGCGGTCTGCGGTGCAAACAGGTCACCGGCCAGGGATGGATTCGGTTGACGGAGTCGGTTGCAGTTCCCTTCCTCTGTGGCAACTGAAACAGCGTTCCAGAAGCGGTACCCAGAGGCTTGTGAAGTCTTTGTAGTCCCTGAGACTTCTTAACAGGAGGCCAGCTCGGTTCCAGGCCCTTGGAGATACTCAGCACAAGTTTGTAGAAAGTTCAGTCCTTTCACTGCCCAAGGCAGAAGCAGCAGCTGCAGGCCAACCCAACAAAGCAACAACACAGCAAAGGGGCAGTACTCCTCCTGGCAGCTCTTCCAGCTCTTCGTCTTGGCAGGTTCCTTGATTCCAGCGAGATCTAAATTCATGGGGTCAGGGCCCCAATATTTATATCCCAAATTCCTTTGTTCTCTGAAGGCAGAGAGGCCTTTGCCTAGTCCAAACCAGTTCTGGAGCACTTTGTTGACAAGTCTCCGTCCCTTCTTTCAGTGAGTAGGCCAGGGACATCAGACGCACCACAGGAGGTGGAGCCAGCATTGTGGAGGGAAGGCACTGTCCTATTCAGGGCCCAGGTGCGACCCCTCCCACCCATCTACATGTAGATCTTGCTATTCAGCCCTGTGCTGACTCACCCTGTCTCCTGGCATCCCCCAGCCCCGGTCACTCACATTCCAGACAAGGAATACACAACCTCGCAGAGGCAGGCTTGGATGGTTAGACAAGAAAATACCCACTTTCTAAAAGTGGTATTGTCAAACACAGAATGTTAAAACCAACTTCACTAAAAGATGCATTTTATCATTCTGAGTCCAGACATACTAAACTCGAATTTCTACCATGTTCCCGGGGTCAGTTAGGATTATAAACTGTAATAATCAAAACTGCCCGTTCTGGCCTAGGGGGAACAGGTAGCCTTGCAATAGTGAAAAACGAACTAGGCTGTAATTCACTATCAGGACATGCCGCACACAACAGGGCATGTCCTACCTTTCGCGTACAACGCACCCTGCCCACAGGGGTACCTTGGGCCTACCTTAGGGGTGACTAACATGTAGCAAAGGGAAGGTTTAGGGACTTGCGAGTGTGTGCACTTGCCAAGTCGACATGGCAGCCCCAGGCTGCGCACAGGCTCTGCGTTGGCAGGCCAGAGTTACATTTTACGGGCTGTTTGCGTGGGTGGCACAATCCAGTGCTGCAGCCCACCAACAGTATTTGGTCTATAGGCCCGGGCACTCGCAGTGCACTTTACAAGGGACTGACAGATAAACCAAATAGGCCAATCATGGAAACACCAATCCATAACACATTTTATACAGGAGCACTTGCACTTTCCCACTGGACCGCAGTGAGGAAAGTGCGCAGAATCATTACACCAGCAAAAACAGAGTCAAAACCGGGAGGTCAGAAAGCAAAAAGTCAGGGGAAACACGCCAAAAGATGCCAAGTCTAACACATGTCCCCTCCAGCTGAAAGTAGGGAGAACTACCCAACCCCATTGGAGTTCTCCTCACTAAGGCGGAAGAACCTGGACAGACCATCTGCGTTGGCGTGTTCTGTACCAGGACGGTGCTCCACCGTAAAGTCCATTCCCTGTAGGGAGATGGACCACCTCAGCAGTTTTGGATTCTCACCCCTCATTTGCATCAACCATCTGAGGGGCCTGTGGTCTGTCTGAACCCGGAAGTGAGTCCCAAACAGGTATGGTCTCAACTTCTTCAGTGCCCAGACCACAGCAAAAGCTTCCCTTTCTATGGCACTCCACCTCTGTTCCCTGGGAAGTAGTCTCCTGCTAAGGAAGACTACAGGCTGATCCAGGCCCTCTTCGTTCAGTTGTGAGAGCACCGCTCCCACAGCATGCTCTGAAGCGTCAGTCTGCACGACGAATTCCTTGGAGAAGTCAGGTGCCTTGAGCACGGGCGCCGTGCACATGGCTGCCTTCAGGGCATCAAAAGCATTCTGGCAGGACTCAGTCCAGATCACTTTCCTGGGCTGCCTCTTAGAGGTCAGCTCTGTTAAGGGGGCAACGATGGTGCCATAGCCCTTAACAAATCTCCTACAGTAACCGGTGAGACCTAAGAAGGCTCTCACCTCTGTCTGGGTCTTGGGGGGTTCCCAAGCCAGAATGGTGTCAATCTTGGGTTGTAGGGGCGCCACCTGGCCGCTTCCTACCTGGTGTCCCAAGTACACCACAGAACCCTGCCCGATCTGGCACTTACTGGCCTTGATCGTGAGGCCTGCACCTTTCAGAGCCCTCAACACTTTCTCAAGGTGCTGTAAATGTTCTTCCCAGCTGGAACTGAACACAGCAATGTCATCCAGGTAGGCGGCACTGAAATCCTCCAGCCCGGCCAACACCTGATTGACCAACCTCTGAAAGGTGGCAGGGGCATTCTTCAACCCAAAGGGCATCACCCGGAATTGGTAATGACCTTCTGGGGTTGAAAATGCTGATCTCTCCTTGGCCCCATCGGTTAAGGCGATCTGCCAGTACCCAGACGTCAAATCAAACGTGCTGAGGAACCGGGCAGCTCCCAACCGAACAATGAGCTCATCAGCTCTGGGGATGGGGTGCGCGTCAGTCCTGGTGACGGCATTGAGCCCACGGTAGTCCACACAAAACCGGAGTTCTGGTGTGGCACCGGGCGCCGCAGCCTTTGGGACCAAGACCACTGGGCTGGCCCAAGGACTGTGGGAGGGCTCAATCACCCCTAACGCCAACATCTTAGAGACCTCCTCCTTGATGCTGGCTCTGACCCGGTCAGTCAACCTGTAAATCTTGTGCTTCACAGGAGGGCTGTCACCGGTGTCCACGTCATGGGTACACCAGTGAGTAACACCGGGGGTCAGAGAGAACAGTGGGGCGAACTGTCCCAACAACTGGCGACAGTCCCCCTGCTGCTCCTGAGTCAGAGTAGGGGAGAGGATCACACCCTCTACTGACCCATCATGCTCCTTGGTAGACAGGAGGTCAGGGAGAGGCTCACTCTCCTCTTCCACCCCATCATCTGTCGCCAAGAGCATACTCACTTCGGACCTCTCGAAGTGGGGCTTGAGGCGGTTCACGTGAAGGACCCTCAAAGGGTTCCTTGGAACCTGCAAATCCACCAGGTAGGTGACGTCACTTTTGCGCTCCTTTACCTCATATGGCCCAGTCCACTTGTCCTGCAAGGCACAAGGTGCCACTGGGGCCATGACCCACACTTTTTGCCCAGGCTGAAATTCGACCAGAGTGGCATTCTGGTCATACCATCTCTTCATTTCTTCCTGGCTTGCTTCTAGGTTCGCCTGAGCGAGTTTCCTGAAGCGGGCAGTTTGGTTTCTAAAGGCCAGCATGTAGCTAAATACATCCTGGGGAGTTTTCCTGGGAGCCGCCTCCCAGCCTTCCTTTACCAAACTCAGAGGTCCTCTGACAGGGTGGCCATACAGGAGCTCAAAGGGGCTGTACCCAAGAGACTTCTGAGGCACCTCCCTGTACGCAAAGAGTAGGCATGGCAAGAGGACGTCCCACTTACGCCTCATGGGTTCTGTTAGACCCTTGATCATGCCTTTCAAGGTCTGGTTGAATCTCTCCACCAGACCGTTTCCTTGTGGGTGGTAAGGAGTGGTGAACTTGTAGGTTACACCACACTCCTTCCACAGGGATGTCATATACTTCGATATGAAATTGGTCCCCCTATCAGAAACCACCTCTCTGGGGAATCCCACACGGGAAAAGATCCCCATTAACGCCCGGCCCACCACTGGCGCCGTCGTTGTCCTGAGAGGGATTGCCTCCGGGTACGGGTGGCATGGTCTACCAAGACCAGGATGTACCTGTTGCCCATGGCTGTCTTGGGATCCAGTGGCCCCACAATATCCATCCCTACCCTTTCAAAGGGTGTACTAACAACAGGAAAAGGTTGGAGAGGAGCTTTGACCTTCCTCCCACTCTTACCACTTGCCTGGCAAGTTTGGCAAGACCTACAGTGTGCATCTGACTGCCTTCGCATTTGGGGCCAAAAGAAGTGGGTAACAAGCCTGTCAAAGGTCTTGTCCTGCCCCAAATGTCCTGCCAAAGGCACGTCATGAGCCAGACCCAGTAGGAAGGTCCTGAAGCGCTGGGGTACCACCAGCACACGGGCTGACCCAGGCTCAGCAACCTTAGGCTCACTGTATAGGAGACCACTCTCCCAGTAGATCAGATGTGACCCGGACTGATTACCAGCTGCCTGGTCTGCAGCCTGCCGCCGCAGACCCTCCAGAGTAGGGCACTCGTTCTGCTCCCTGCAGAACTCCTCCCTGGTGGGACCCCCTTCTTGCTGCCAATGGGTCAGCTCAGAGATGTCTCCCAGTTCGGCTACCTGCTCCCCTGTAGGCACCGGGGCGTCCCCCTCGAGGTCCGCCTCCTCCCGGTCCGTGGGAACTTCGGGGGCCGGTTTCCCGCGCCCCCTGCCCTTTCTCTTGGCAGGGACTTGGGCCACTGTTTCATGCTCCAAGTCCTCTTGATCACCCTTTCTGGCTGCCATTGACCGAGTAGACACGCATGCCCACTCTGGCAACCCAAGCATCTCCAAGTGAGACCTGAGCTCAACCTCCTTCCATGAGGAATGCTCCAGGTCGTTTCCTAGCAGACAATCTACAGGCATGGTAGGGCTCACAACCACCCTCAAGGGACCTGAGACCCCCCCCATTCAAAGGGAACCTGCGCCACCATACATTGGCGCTCTGAGTTGTCTACAGCAACTACTTGGTGGAATGCCCCGGGGACTACTTGCTTCTCAGACACCAGGTGACACCGGACTGAGGTCACACTGGCTCCAGTGTCTCTGAGAGCCTCTACCCTGTTCCCATTGATGGTCACCCAGGTGCTATATTTCTTTGTGTTAGGGGGCACCTGGTTTCCTGGGACCATCTCACTGTCCCCGAGTGAGACAAGGGTCATTTCTGCGGGATCCCCACCCTCCTGGGGGCACCCCTCCTCCCCAAGCGCTACACTAGCCAACACTTTGGACTGTCCACCAGTGGGTGGCTGTGTCCCCTTCGGGCACTTGGGGTCCCCCTTAAAGTGACCTACATGGTCACATGCATAACACTTGCGGGGGCCGGTCTCAACAGGCTTCCCTGTAGAGACCCCTTTCTTCTTATCACCGGGGGGCTGGGAACCTTTACCCTGGGTACTAGTTTGGGGCCCTTTAGAGAACTCCTGTGCTTTACCCTTGTCCCCCCCACCTTTCTGCTGGGGACCCTGCCCACCTTTGGCTGAGTCTCCCCCAAACGCTTTCTTGTGGACCCTGGTACTCACCCAGCGGTCCGCTTCCATAGCAAGCTTCCTGGGGTCAGTTAGCTTACTATCAACTAGGTGCTGGCGCAGATCTGCAAAACATAGACTAGACAAGTGCTCCCATGCAATCAAGTTGTAGAGCCCCTGAAAATCTGTCACATTACTGCCCTTCACCCAACCATCCAGAGACCTGCAGAACACATCCACACATTCCAACCAAGTGTTGGCATCAGACTTCTTACTGGACCTGAACTGATCCCTGTACTTTTCAGGAGTAAGACCATACTTCGTGAGAAGGGCATCCTTCATGTCAGCATAGGTGAGGTGATACCCTTTACCCAAAGCTATCAGAGCATCCCTTGCTTCTTCAGGAAAAAGTGGCCACAATCCTGCTCCCCAATTCTCCTCAGGGACCCCATTCATGTGTATGGCTGCCTCATAACCCTGAAACCACCTTTGTATGTCATCCCCCTTCTTGAACTCCTTGCCTACATTCTTGGGAATGTGCACAATCCTGTCTGCCTTTCTGGACGAATTGCTGCCACCATCTGAGCCTGACTTACTCCTAAGTTCTAGCTCCTTCAGTTCTCTCTCATGCTCTAAGAGCATCTTCCTCTCCTCTATGGCCAATCTCTTCTCCTCCCGCTCACTCTCCAGCCTGAGCTTCTGCAGCTCAAACTGCCTTGCCTCCCGCCTGTCCTCCAGCTCCTCTGGGGACAGACTGCTGCTGCCTGACCTGGCGGGTTCCCCCCTACCCAAAAGCACATCCACCCTGGAAATAGGCTCCTCCACCTCCTCACTGAGATTACCAGGCTGCCCATTGGCATGTCTGGCTGCTACCCAGGCCCTCAGCGCCTTCTGTAGCTCCTCCTTCCTTGTGAGGCCTTTAATTTGGACTTTCAGGTTTTTACAAATCGCTCGTAGCTCCTTTACGGCGTAGGATTCCAACCTATCCTCCTCAAAGATAATTTCCAGAGATGCAACGGATGATGCAATTGATTCAGGCATGACAAAAGTAGTGAGTTGAAAACTGGCAAGATCAAAAATAGGCCAAAAGAAAAAGAACCAGTATGTGGTACGTAATGGTCTGCGATATGGTAGTAGTGCACACCAATCACTGTAAGTCAAGTGCAAACACAAGTCCTATCCTCACCGCTGACAACCAATGTTAGAAATGGGATCTCTAGTTGGCAAGGGCTTGCACCTTTGTCCAAGTAGGGACCCTTCTTCCTAGTCAGGGTAAGGGTGTTACACTCGTGAAGTAACCCCTGCTCACCCTCGTGGTAGCTTGGCACGAGCAGTCAGGCTTAATTCAGAGGCAGTGTGTAAAGCATTTGCACATAACCAACAGTAATACAGTGTAAGCACTACAAACGGACACACACCAGTTTAGAAAAATAACCAATATTTTATATACTCAAGACAAGACCAATTACGACAAAAATCCACAATACTGTACTTTAAAAATTAATGCTTGATACGGTAACTTCTTCTTTGTAGGAATAGCACAAAAGCAAAGTTCGTACGAGTCGGTAGCTCCGTCCGAGCCTACCGCGATGCTGAAAACCACAGAGTCTAACAGTTCCAGCCGACCGCGTCGATACGGGCCAGCAGAGTCGTGAACAGACTCGGTCACAGTACCTTTCTTGTTGTGGCTGGTACGTAGTGTACGAGCCGGTCGGCGTTCGTCGTGGTTGCGGTGCAAGACGGAGCGATGCAAGGTGCGGTGTCCCTCGATGCGGTGCAGGCAGCGGCTCGATGAGCGTCGTGCAGACGGAGTCGGTGAGTCCAAGGCGTGCGATGCAGGGTGAGACGATGCTCGATGCGGTGCTGACAGGTTGCGATGCAGGCGACCTAGCCGGAGTGCGGGAGCTGGCGTCGGACAGCGGTGCGAGTCGGAGCGGTGCGTCGCAGACGTGCGAGCGGTGCCCCAAATGCGATGCGGTCACGACTCTTGAGCCAGTTGTAGCGACCTCGTCGGTCGGGTCCGGTTTGTTCAGTGAAGCGATGCGATGCGAACTGCGGTGCCCACAGGTCACGGTGCAAGCAGCGGCTCGATGTTGGCGGCGTCGGACGTTGCCCACGGTGAGACCAGGGTTGCGATGCGAAGCGGGGCGATGCGGTCTGCGGTGCAAACAGGTCACCGGCCAGGGATGGATTCGGTTGACGGAGTCGGTTGCAGTTCCCTTCCTCTGTGGCAACTGAAACAGCGTTCCAGAAGCGGTACCCAGAGGCTTGTGAAGTCTTTGTAGTCCCTGAGACTTCTTAACAGGAGGCCAGCTCGGTTCCAGGCCCTTGGAGATACTCAGCACAAGTTTGTAGAAAGTTCAGTCCTTTCACTGCCCAAGGCAGAAGCAGCAGCTGCAGGCCAACCCAACAAAGCAACAACACAGCAAAGGGGCAGTACTCCTCCTGGCAGCTCTTCCAGCTCTTCGTCTTGGCAGGTTCCTTGATTCCAGCGAGATCTAAATTCATGGGGTCAGGGCCCCAATATTTATATCCCAAATTCCTTTGTTCTCTGAAGGCAGAGAGGCCTTTGCCTAGTCCAAACCAGTTCTGGAGCACTTTGTTGACAAGTCTCCGTCCCTTCTTTCAGTGAGTAGGCCAGGGACATCAGACGCACCACAGGAGGTGGAGCCAGCATTGTGGAGGGAAGGCACTGTCCTATTCAGGGCCCAGGTGCGACCCCTCCCACCCATCTACATGTAGATCTTGCTATTCAGCCCTGTGCTGACTCACCCTGTCTCCTGGCATCCCCCAGCCCCGGTCACTCACATTCCAGACAAGGAATACACAACCTCGCAGAGGCAGGCTTGGATGGTTAGACAAGAAAATACCCACTTTCTAAAAGTGGTATTTTCAAACACAGAATGTTAAAACCAACTTCACTAAAAGATGCATTTTATCATTCTGAGTCCAGGCATACTAAACTCGAATTTCTACCATGTTCCCGGGGTCAGTTAGGATTATAAACTGTAATAATCAAAACTGCCCGTTCTGGCCTAGGGGGAACAGGTAGCCTTGCAATAGTGAAAAACGAACTAGGCTGTAATTCACTATCAGGACATGCCGCACACACCAGGGCATGTCCTACCTTTCGCGTACAACGCACCCTGCCCACAGGGGTACCTTGGGCCTACCTTAGGGGTGACTAACATGTAGCAAAGGGAAGGTTTAGGGACTTGCGAGTGTGTGCACTTGCCAAGTCGACATGGCAGCCCCAGGCTGCGCACAGGCTCTGCGTTGGCAGGCCCGAGTTACATTTTACGGGCTGTTTGCGTGGGTGGCACAATCCAGTGCTGCAGCCCACCAACAGTATTTGGTCTATAGGCCCGGGCACTCGCAGTGCACTTTACAAGGGACTGACAGATAAACCAAATAGGCCAATCATGGAAACACCAATCCATAACACATTTTATACAGGAGCACTTGCACTTTCCCACTGGACCGCAGTGAGGAAAGTGCGCAGAATCATTACACCAGCAAAAACAGAGTCAAAACCGGGAGGTCAGAAAGCAAAAAGTCAGGGGAAACACGCCAACAGATGCCAAGTCTAACAGCAGCGCATCAAAAATACTTGCGGAGCTGCCCAACACCATTTCATTGTAAATGAGTCCCATAGATTTTAGTAATATCCAGACCCTATGTAATGCAATTTTTTTACATAACTGTCCCTTCAACACATTCTCAGGGATAGTAAGCGCTATGTAAATACAATGACAATTAAAAGTAAGAACTTCACAGCTCAGTAAACTCTGTGCACTACAACTCAAAAAGCTTCAAGTGATTTGATCTATTAACAGGGGCGTAACAAAGGCCCCCGCAGCCCCCGTGGTGTGGGGGCCCAAGCTCCAGGGGGCCCCTTAGCACAGTAACCTGGCGTGACAGCTCTTGACAGTTCCGAGGGGGGCCCTCCATGTAGTTTGCAAGGGGGAGGCTCAAGTTTCGTTACACTAGTGCTGAAGGTCAGAATGTCCGAAGTGTGTTTAATAAAATTGTAAAATTGCAATAGAATACAACTAAATTGAGTAACGTGTGTTATCTACTGAGCTACAGCGCTTCAATATTTTGGCACCGACCACTCCAGTAAAGGCCAGCTATTATGTGTTTTTTAAGAGTTCCACAAAATATTGTTGTTAGAGTGTTCCAAAAAACTACAGCGAGTCTGCTCAAAATAGTTAAGTTACAATTGTTTTCAAATGTTTTGTTTAAACACATGAGAGCAGCTAACAGCTTGGTCTCCATTGACTAACTCCTAAAACGAGGTCATTTTAGGGGAAAAAACGCATTTCTTGCATATAGTCAGTAGATTTCGCGTTACCTGAGGTAATAACAGAAGTAAAATCACCTGGGTGCCAATAAAATTACTGCTGGCTATCAGTTGACTAGCATCTGATCACAGCATTGGTGGTAAGTAATGCGGAATAATGAGAGCAAATGTTTTTTCACCCTTATTGGCCGTGCTATCGCCCTTTACATTCTGTTTTGCACGGAACAAGGGCATTTTTTGTTCAGAGCTCCTATAGTTAGTGTATTACATTGTCCGTCTGTCCGTCTGTCATTCTGTCGCCTAAGTCTTTACTGCCTGAAAGGTCTTCTCCCACCATCACCTTTGGAAACAAGCATTAGCTGCTTCCATTTTGTCAGACATTCTGGGTAACCCTCCAATGCTTCCTCACTCTGCGTGGATCAATAACGTGACTCCCAGGACGACTGAACTCAATATATAGCCTCTTTAAATTACCAATCTCTTCCTCTCTAGTCGGAAATTATTATCTTACAATTTTACAATTTGCTTTTAACTCTGCCATGTCGGTACGTCAGGTGCATGCTCGGAAGGACATACATATGCATGTATTACCATACAAAGACATTCCTTTCTCACCATCACAAAGCAGTATAACAATCTGCTAATTCTTCTGCACTTTTACATAGAACATTTTAATAAACAATCAATAGTGTTTCCCATTTAAAATGCCACTGCCTTCTAACAACCTTAGACGGATGAAACTCTGAATTACGTTTCCTTGCTTTTATCCAGCAATTTACAAGTCACACAGCTTTCAGCAATGCGCATTCAACTCACTGAGCTACCGTGCCGTTTTGGTTCAGTGTTTACAAAACATGAGACAAGATTTGGACAATAGGAATAGTAGGAAAACCAGGTAGAAATTCTGGCACCACTTCCTCTGTGAATAGTGTGGGAGTCGTCTCTTTAGATCAGAGTCCCCCCCGTACATTTGATAAAGAATATTGTAATCAAATTTAATTTTGACCTACCAGTGTATAAATAGATTTGCTCAGTTACTAAGAATAGTTTTTTTCAATTAAGTATACTAAAACGGGTTAGGTTTCTGTTCAACATCCAGAAAAGAATACAGATTTTCAATGTTTTGTGACTATGAGGTTTGATTACAGTAATGCTGTACATGTGGGGATCCTGCAAAAGCCTAGAATAAACCGCAATTAGTACAAAATGTCACAACGTGACTCATACTAAACATTAAAAAACAAAAGTCATTATCAAAGTGCCTAAATAAACATCATTGGCTTCAGATTTTTCAGACGGTTAACTTTAAATACATATGCTTAGTTCATAAAGCATTATATGGCGGTAGACATAGCCCTCTTACCCACATATCTACGTTCTATACCCCTAAGTGCAGTCTGTGCCCAGAAAAAGCTTGGTTATTCACCCTTCCCAAGTTTCAGAGAACTTTATGGGGACAGATTTTTTCAGTGGCTGCAGCAATGCTCTAGAACTGGTTTACACTTTATATGACTGGTTAGTGATTTGCAGAAATGGTCTTTGAAAAACGAGCGCTGAGGTACCTACCTGGTTATAGCGCTTTAGAAGTGCCCAAATGTAAATAAATAGCATGCAGAAAATTGCTCCTCTAATCACAAAATATTTAACGCAAAAAATAATCCTATATAAGGATGTGGGGCTCGGTGCAGCGTTAGACTGAACGTTGGTCACTGCTGCTATCATTTGATTGGCAGATGCGTATGCTACTCACAGCAACCAGGGGCCTAACAAAGACCCCCCCCCCCGCATGTGAGGGGCACCTTCAACATATCTACCAGGGGGGCCACCTCACGTTTTGTTTAAGCCACTGTCTATTAACTACAACAGCACTCTCCAGTCCTTGAGAACTCAAAGCCAGACAGACAGCTAAACACCTTTCTGCCAGTGTGCTGCTGGCCTGAAAGAAATGTAAATGTGCACAACGAGTTAATCTGCAAATCCTTTACATTTGCAGATTAACTCGTTGTGCACATTGGCATTTCGTTCAGGCCAGCAACACACTGGTAAAAAGGGTGTTTAGATGTCTGTCTGGCTTCGATTTCCCAGCACAGGAGAGTCCCTGAATAATACTCCAGGGAAAGCATTTTAACTACGTCTGGGACTTTTTTTTTCAGCAACTAAGAGGGCGACCCCCTTCCCATGCCTCCACGGCCCCCCTGAGGGTCGCGCCCTAAGATTGAAGACCTCTGCACTAGGGTAATAATAAACATCTGTTATTCGGTGCCAAGATGCCCCAAGAAGTGAACGTGTACTTTGCCAAACCACAAGTTCCAGGACGTCATGAAACCCCCACTTTAACAGCTTGAGCTGGAGTCGGGCATCACTGTATAATGATGTGAAAAGTGGAATAACAGAAATTGTGATTTGTGGCTCAGTTGGCTTCTACCGGAGGCCTGATCTCCAAACAGAATTTTATAAATTTAAGGAGGAAACGATGGTGGAGCACAGGGACGTCGATTCAGCAAATTGCCATGGATAGCAGAAGTGACATCACATGCCCTTTGACCCCAGAGACATCACTGGAAGTGACATCATATGGCCATGCATACCTTTATCATTTCATCCCATGTCTCTTCCAATATCCATCTCTACCTCTCACAGCTCTGCCGCAGGATCCGTCTCACCTCCATAGCTGCTATCTTATCGCCTTCCTTCCCAATCTTTCTCTAACCTTCAACTTTCCATGTCATACTCATCATTTTAACAGTTTTTCTATATCACCCTGTGATATGTTCTCCTCTCCCAGTTCACCTCTTAACCACACTTTTATAAACAACTCTCTCTCTCTTATTCTCACAGTTCTATTACCTGTTCTCTCCCACTACCAATTCTAATTACTATTGTTCACATATTTCCCATTATAGTTCCCTCTTGTTCTCTTACCTCTGTATCAGACGGGTGCTCTCTCTTCTTTCTCTGCACACCGTTCACTCAAATTTGGGTTCAGAATGTGATTCTTACTTCCAACTTCATCCCTCTAATTTGCTCAAATTTCTCTTTCCATATTTCACGTTCACCTACATCTTTCCCATTTCCCTCCCAACTCCACATCTCTCATTATCACCACCATTCCCTGCTCCGTTAGACCAGCTGTCTTGAGTTCTCTCAGTTTGCTGCCATATAATCTTCACCCTTATCTTTGACAACTAACTGTATCTATTCATTGATTCTCCCTCTCTCTAATTGTCTGCTACAACTTCCCGACCATCCCACCCATCTTAAACATTCTCTGACGGATGCATGACTTAACAACGCATGCAGTCCTGCCAAGTACCATGCATCAGGCGTTAGACTAACACATTTTAGTGCGGTGGCCGCTATCACCGCACTAAAATGCAACATCACTCATCTATAGTGCCTCCTTGACACCACTGCTGGTGCAGAGGCAAGGGGGACCGAAGGCGCCGCCCTGGGCAAACACTCATGATGAGCGAGCAGCGCGGACAGCGTGCTGCTCTAGCAGAGTGTATGATTTCAGTACTCTAGCTGTGTGCAGAGTTTCTTGAATGGCAGGTCAGTCAGGAGTGGGTTGCGCTGACCCCGTGACCTGGTGGCTCATTGCTGTGCTGGCTGCAGCAATGAGCATTCACGATTAATATCTCAGGCTCAGCTGCTTCCTGCCTGCCAGCACGGCATTCACATGACGTGGTGGAGTCACGTGATTGCAACAAAGTCAGGGCTTTAAGTGGGCCGGGTCTGAGCACCGGCAGTTATTTTCAGGGGGCCTCGAAACGGGTCTCTATCGGGCTCTATTTTCGGGCCTCGCGAAGGTAGTCCATTTTTTTTTTTATTGGACTGAGAGCATGCACATCGATGTGCGCATGCTCATTTTGCTCACTACTGAGAAGTGGAGGTCGAGGCATGACGTCATGACGTCATTCCAGGTGAGCCGCGTTGTAGGAGGAAGGGAAATCCTTTTTAAAGAGAGCCATTTTCTCTCAGGAGTTCCCTTCTCTTTTTGCAGCGCAGGAGCAACGTCGTGGTGGTGCCAGCCTTGACATCGTGGGATGATTAGGAGAGTGACGACCACAGGCAACCTGCTCCAGCACGACCCTGCTCTGACCTTTCACACTGAGCGTCAAGGCTGCAGTGTAATCCAGCAACAAGTGAAGCGCAGAGAGAGGAACTAGTCTGCGTGATCCTGCCCCATCCCTAACAGCCCCAGGAAGTTAAAAGTTGAAATCGATCTCCTGTTACTACATTAAAGTAATACAAGCATATAATTGATTTCCAAAATTAATGAATTTGTGCCTTTATAAAACAAGCATTGGTAAGTGCAAAAAAAATAAAAATTGTTGAAATCTACCTACTTTTGGGAAATCCTGCAATAGATTTCTAAGTAATGTAAATAATTTTTACATGTTTTTTAAAGTGTTTGGTATTTTTATAGCTTATACTTAATAAATATACCTTTTTGCCTATTTTATTATCCTTTGCTGGATGCGACTTTATGATTTTCTTAAGCACACAATACTAGTTATCTTGATTTAGACTACGCCCCCTACTTGGATAGGCCACACCCCTTTAAGAGATTTGCCCCGCCCCTTTTAGAGCACCCCCAGTTTTTTCCCCACTTAAAGCCCTGAACAAAGTGTATCCATTTGGACGTGGACTCTCTCTGAGTGCACGGCAGGGTGAGCGGCAGTTATGATTCTTTAGTTTGCCGCTGCCCGCCATGCCGCAATGATTATATTGTTGTCTCATCGATAAACACTGGCGTTCACCTGCCGGTGAGATGGGTCGCACAGACAGTCATGGCAGAGGCAGGATGATGAGATGATCATTAGGATCTGACTTCCTCTGGTGTCTGCTGCTGGACTCGTCGCGGCTGACAGGTCTGTGCAAATTGGGATAATAAGTATAGAAATGTTATTTTACAGTCTGATGTGGACGCGGTTGAAAAGTTGTAATCCTAACTCTCTGTGCTGTGCTCACCTCAGCTGATGCTGCAGTGTAATATTGGTTAAATGGCAGCAGCTGAGATCCACAGTGGCGCCTCTCGGACCTGTCAGTCAGGTCCCAGCAGAGGAGGCTGCCTGGGCAGACTCGATGCATGGATAATGATTGATTGATATTGATTCATACGAGGCACCTCACAGCAAGACGCTGTGCATTTACGTAGCAACCCTGCGCACTCCATGTGCCAGCTGTTACAAATACTGTTAGCTGGGATCTGAGTTGGGCAGCAGCAACCCTATTTACTTTTGTGCCTGGGCCGGGCAGTTCAGCCAAGCCCTGCGTCTGGTTTTTCTCCAGCCTTCTGTACCACGTAGCTTCAGAGTCGGCACGTGGTAAACATAACTAATAGAGGACCCGGCAGTGCCCTCACGGGTGATTCTGGACTCCAGGCAGTGCTTTATATGTTTAATTTAGAGCCTCACTAACTGCCTGACGTAGACGCCTGTTACAGCTCGACTCTCCTCACACTCAGTGGCGGCTGGTGACATTTGAAAGTGGTGAGGCGTAAAATTATTGTCATACTGCACCACAGCGAGCGAGCGTAGCGAGCGAGCTCAAACAACCTAAGGGAGTTCGGGGGGGGGTTTCCCCCCGAGAAAAGTTTGAAAAAAGAGTGGACAAATGGTGCATTTTCAAGCAAATTTGAGAAAGCAAGAAGGATATAAATGTACTTCTACAACATGCGGGCAAAATGATCTTCAGATATTAACCTTTGTGACTTGGGAAAACAACCGCCGTCATTGCTACCATAAAGATATTTTTTCTGACATTTAACTATGATCAAGCTGGCCAAAATCTACTTACTTGTTTCCAAAATGTATATTAAGATAATAATTGTTTATAAAGCGCCTTGTTGGTTCTGTAAATAAAAACAGGTTTTGTTTCTGTGAACCTGAGAAGGAACCTTACTCGGTGTCAGTGGAAGAGTGACTTCCTACCCTTATATTTGCATCACATATGTCTTTGGTGCTTCCAGAACTAGCTTCAGTCCATTGATTGACACAGCAATGCCCGCTGAGCACTAGAACTCTGCATAGGCCCCTCTCTAGCTTAGATACAGGGTAACACATGCAACCCTGTTTATTCCCAAGCACGGATGGCAGCAAATAGAACTGAATGTGCAACAGGATGTAACAGCACTTGTAATGATTTAGGGACAAGACACTTATGAATGTGTATTGTTTGTCCCCATGTATATGTTGTTTTTTGGGATCAGCCTGGTGTGCGTGCCTAGCTGCATTGTTGGCAGTGTGCTGTTTAACTGTTTTGTGCACTTTTATGGAGGATACAGATGGGTCTATTGTGTGTTTTACCCTTGTGTGCCATGTGTGTACTTGTTACATGTGAGTTGCCTTTTGTGTTATCACACCTAGACGTTTGTTGTCCACTCCCAAGCGTGCCTGTAGTGTTTCCTGTGAAGTTCTGCATGTCTGTTGCCAGGTTGGTGTGCGTGAACTAGGACAGTACCAGAGCTCCGGGCAGGTCAGCCTGAAAATATAAATATAACTCACTGAAAAGGAAGAAACGAAACCAGCACATCACAGGAGGGAGGGGAATGTGCACATCTATCCGTGCAGACACAGGTGTGCCAGAACCACCAATCACCCCAGATATCACACCCTGCTCTGCCACAGCACCCCAGACCTTATGTGCAGCGCCACTACGATTCCAGACCAGTGGTGAGACTCGCACAGACAGGCCTGCCAGTGCACCTCAACCCTTCCAGGCTGCGCCCATCTGATCAAATAGAGGGACGGGTCCACACACAGCTCGGCCAGGACACCCCAGTAACCACCTGCTACTCCAGCACTGAGGCCTGCATGCAGCTCTATCAGTGTACCTCAATCCTCCCCTGCAGGACCCCTTAAATTCCGATACTGGGACCAAGGCACAGCCCTCCTAATGAACACAAGTCAGCCCAGCAGCACTCTTGCTATGGGACCCAATCACAGCTCCGTCAGTGCACCTGAATCCTGACGTCATAAGTACCAGCTGTTTGAGAAGAGAGGCCTAACTATATGCATTCTCTGGTTTTCCACTGCTGTTACCTACATAAAGCCAGTCAAACCAGCTCAATCCAGAATGCAGCGCCTCGTCCTATTTCCGTATCTGACCCCTCACACGGCTGACAATGCACCTCAGTTCTGTGTAACAGCGTCCCTTTGATTCGTTCCTCCACTGGTGATCGGCAGCGCTCCCACTATTCCACTGTAAATATCTGGAATTTATTAAATCCACTATTGCTATGCGGCGCTATATTAAAAATGGAAAGTAAACAAGTACAGTTACAACACAGAGCTGTGCCAGCACATGTCACCCATAACCTTTGGCACTCCATTATTCCATAAGCATACCATTCTGTCTTTGCCCCCTGCCCCCCCCCCTCATCCTGTCCTGCACCGACCTCACTCTGCTGTTCAAGTCACGCCACGGACACACAGGTGCGCCGATGCACCTTGTTGGCATCTCTAAATGTAGATGTGTTTATACATATATTGCTCCGGACACCTTTGCGCTGCAGGTCCATCATTCCAGCCTGGCTGGAATAGCTGCTCCAAGCGCCACTGCCAAGAGGCTACGAAAAAGCTTGTTTTAAATATTCAAACAAACACTATCATCCCCGTGACAGAGTGTGCATGAGTGCGTCATAAAAAATGAAGAAGCGGAGTCTCTGGTAAAGCTAACGTTGGTTCCGGGTCATGCATATCTTTCTTTCTCCCTTGCAACCAGCAATTTGACGCTTCAGAGCATATGCCTCCTGCACCAACCTCCAGTGGTTGTGTGCAGTTCACTGCACCGTTTAATATGGGTTGGTGAACTCTCGCTGCATTTCACCTGGGCATCGCGTCTACAGTCCTGGCGCTTTCTTTAACAACCATGTACTGGGACACTGAGTAAGATGACTACCATACATACGATATATAAACAAGCAAGCAATGATAAAGCCTATGAGATCTATTGACTTTAGCAGTGATTTTTGCCATGGTGTACAACTAACTGCGCGGCTGCTGTTCAGCATGACTGCAAATAATTATTTTAAAAGTGCTATGACGCAGCAGGCACTAATGCGCTTAATGGGTTGGGTGGTAAGGCAACAGAGAAAGGGAAAGACTCAGTCGCGGCCGGCATGACTCGGGGGTACGCGCGGGGAGGGGGTGGGGGAAAGCGTTTAATTAAATGAATAATAAATAAAAACAAACTTACCAGGCATCT
Organism: Calotriton arnoldi; assembly: GCA_963921515.1. Classification (NCBI taxonomy): domain Eukaryota; kingdom Metazoa; phylum Chordata; class Amphibia; order Caudata; family Salamandridae; genus Calotriton; species Calotriton arnoldi. The sequence goes on from CAWUFW010000173.1 coordinate 4,969,563, forward strand.
CCTCCACCGGTCCCGCGTCGCATCACGTCTCCTCTGGCAAGTGGCAAATCAGAAGACTGGATGCGACTGGGGGCGGCTACTCGGCTGTATCCTGGCATTTGACAGGGCATAGGGCGACTGTACGTCACCGCCCGAGCAGGATCCCATCTTCAGACTCCTGCACTACACTAGGCATGCGCAGCATACCTAATGTAATGTCAATGGAGTGGGGGTGGGGGTGCTGAAATAAAAAGCGCTCTTGTCGCAGATGCGCAGTCGGAGTCTGGACTCCTGCTGCTCTCGCCTGCGTGCGCTGTGCGTTTGTTACTCTGTCATGCGCACTTGAGGCTGTGAAGCAGCTGCCAGCACAGGCCGGAAATGTAAACAGACGAATTGTCAAAGCTGTCAATTCGTCTGCTTACATTTCTTGCTGCCCGATTAGTGAGCAGTTTTTCTTGTGGGGCGCTGCCCCGGCGCCCCTATGGACCAGCCGCCACTGCTCACACTGCTCTCCTCAGGCAGCGCCATTCCACTCAGCTCTGAGCTCCCTGTATGATGATTAGGGCTCCCGGTTTTCCGTTTAAACAGATTTTTACATATAAATACAGACGGAAAACTATTTTTTCTTTGTCTGTATTTATATTTAGAAACGGCAAAATACTAGTAAAACTGTGCATGGATGAGGTCGCCTTCTGGCATGTGCTAATCAGTGAGGAAGCACACCTTGGGCGCACATTAAGGATATTTCCTTCTCTATTACATTCTAGTCTCGGTTTGCGAGCTGATTTAAAAATAGAGCTCCTCCTGCAGGGGAATCGCATCACAGAGTTGGCCTGAAAGCGTTTCGAAAACCTTAAGGACAAAGAAATAAAGATCAGACTTTGGAGGGCATCTGAGCCGCGGATCTGCAGAGCAGAAGCCGCCGTCGCTGCTCGCAGTCCGAGTTATTTTGTTTAAGGGAGTAGGCGGGGGAGCGCTGTTAATGCATACTAATGCACCTCCATTGACTTGTTTCCAGTTTTCAGCAGCATCATTCCTTTTACGGACTCCTTTTGTCCGCAATTCTGGGCATTTCAGCAAACTGTGCTGTTCCCCTGCGATAAGCCCCAGGAGTTAAAAAGTTCTTGGGGCCAGCTCGCACTTCGCACTTCTCTTTGGAACTCCACAGGATGCAACAGCCCCTCCCCGACCTCGCACAGGCTGTGGACAGCCCATTGTCATTCTGACTTCAGATGATTATCACATTTAGAATGACAATGGGCCGTCTGCCTTTAACATAACATGTGCACCGCAAGTGAGTGTCTGAGGCGAGTGACTCACTTGGCGCCAGTAGATTGTAGCAGCGGAGCTTTCCCCAGTCAGAGTACTGTGGGGAACTTGTGGCCTTGTGCAATTTGCCAATGATGTTCACTGATAGCCTGACATAAATCAAGTACATCAATCCCCTGGGAGGGGGGTTTGGTACCTTCCCTGTTGCCAGGGGCTGTTTTCGGCGTCCAGCAATTAAAAATCAGTGGGGGTTCAACGTTGAGAGCACATCCAGTTTAGGAGCTCTGTAGAATTTAGTACTTGCTCGGTGTGCTCAGGGCTGTTTGATTTTATTTTTAATCCAATGACAAGCAGTTTAAAAGAGAACAGGGGCCCTGAATGAACTATGGCTATGAAAGCACCGGTACGGTAACATTAAAAAAAAAAAAAAAAATTACTATGAAAAATGCAGACGTTTTTACTGTGGGAATTGCAGCTAATGTATGTAGCATGGCACTCGAAAGTTGGATCAATTAATACTGTGATACTAACAAATGCAATGCATTTCTTGTGTATTATAGAAGTAGTGCAGCACTACGTTTACTCAATGCCTTCAACTTCAAGTGTAGAAAGGCATTTTATTTTTGCTGTGTTTTCAATTTAAATAAATGTGGAAAAATACTAGCTCTAGCGTCGTCTTTTGCTTGTGGCAAAAATAAATGTGGATAAATACAGAACAAATGCCCAAAAAATAAATATGGATAAATACAGACGGAAATGGCAAAAAAATAAATACCATAAAACCGGGAGCCCTAATGATGATCAAGATATCAGTGAATATTAAGTGGTAGTTACTTTTGCCTCATGTGTTTGAAGTATACCGTACAAACCACACTCATCCTGCAATTTGTTTAATTCTGGTCAGGTGAGGCGCAACTTTAGAACCAACAGTACATTATATTTAGGGCTCCCAGTTTTCTGTTTTTACTGATTTTTACAGATAAATACAGACAGAAAACTATTTATTTTCCTGTCTGTATTTATTTTTAAATACAGAAAAATACGGAAAATTGGCCTTCTTTGAATTAATTTTTTCTACTGTCAGTCATGAGTGCCAGGCCAGTAGGTGTACAGATTGAGTGGTAGGAGAGATGAAAAAAGACAATAGATTCCCTAATCAAGCTTAAATAAGTGGAGATCTACAGTTATTTATGCTTTTCAGCAATGCAAGTGTTTTCCGATAACGCTATTGCACTGTAGGCAGCTAAAACCTTTTGGACATTCAAATGCGAGTATACATTTATCAGTTAAACAAATGTGGAAAAATATCCATTGCAGCTTCATTTATACAGAACACACAAAATAAAAATGGATAAATACAGAAAAAAATTAGCAAAAAATAAATATGGATAAATACAGACGGAAATGTTGAAAAAATAAATACCATAAAACCGGGAGCCCTAATTATATTTAATCACAGCATCACTGTTCTGTCTGAGCCTGTAGCTCGCTGCTGTCATGGTGCACTGGTGCCCCAGCACTCTGCTCAGCTGACAGACAGTGAGTGGAGTCCATACATTATTGATTTTTAATTATTTATTAGCACTAAAGGTCTAAAATATTCTTACAGCCTGACTGAGCCTGTAAAACACTGACTGAGTAAATTAATTATAATTGATTAGCAGCTGAGATATGCGCTGGGGCCTCTCAGCCTGGTTGGTCACGTCCTACGTGCGACAGAGCCTGGAAGACTCCGTGTCAGTTGTCAGTGCCCTTCCATTACTGGTGGTTTACAACAGTTTCAAGATCTTCGGACTCAAATGATTGTAATTTCTGATATTTATATGTTTATGTTTAAATGTTTCCCTGGTCTTCATTGCTTGATTTTTGCACGCGAGAAAGTGTCACTCATAATTACACTAAAATTATGAAAATGTCACACATAGCAATCTGAAACCTTGGCAGCTATGCACATGGATTTACGACACATGCCTTTTACCATGCATCCATTACCACGCAATGCCTTTACCACGCATTGCCTTTACAATGCAAGCCTTTACCATACGTTTGCCTTTACCATGCATGCCTTTTCAACACAAGGTAAGTAGACATAAGGTAAGTAAAATCCCTATATACCCTATATATGTGTGTGTGTGTATATATATATATTTATGTACACACACATATATACACACACACAAGTGTATGTATATATATATATATATATATATATGCAAACAATTTCTTTTTCACGGAAACCACCCAAATCCCCATTCATTAATTGTCTTTACCATCCCATACTCCTACCCACCCCTAACCCCTAAAAAAAAACCTCACCACCTTATACCCCTACCCACACCTAAACTCTAAAAAACACCCTCACCACCCTATACCACTACCCACCCCAATCCCTAAAAACACTGTTACCACCCAATACCCCTACCCACCCCAAACTCATCTTATATATATAAAATATAAAACACACACACACTTGCCTTACATATACTTACCTTGCGATTTAAAGGCAAGTGTTGCAAAAGCATATTTGTGGTAAAGGCTTGCGGTGTAAAGGCAATACCTGGTAAAGGCATTGTGTGGTAATGGCATTTCGTTGTAATGCCCGCTTTGTAAAAGCTGTTTCCCTTCTCCGACATCAATCTTCCATATTCCATCTTCCTCTGTCTGGTCGCTTGTTCAATAACTCCTCTCTTACCTCCACCTTTCCAACTTTTCATCTCAGCTCACTCTTGCTCCTGTTTCATCTCACACTACTCTAGGACATTAAAAGCTTGACATCCGCAGAAGGCACTGTCGTCTGGGGAAAGATGCCAGCCAGGATGCCTCACCATCTCATGGACACCCTGCTGGATGATGTGGGTTTGTTGCACTTCATGCACCCCCACACTCATCAAAGGCAAGCTGTAGATTCAGGGTATTACACTCCCTGCATCTAAGAATTACAGATACCCCATGCATGTTTAGATCTATGAGGTGGGGTAGGTGCAGATCCTGGGCACTACAAAGTGTAGACTGAGGATACCTTCAGAAATTAGAAATTATGCAGGAAATCAGGAATATCACACCCTATTCCTCATGTAATTCCCTATTTCTATACACAATTTCACCCAGTAATTTCAGCTATTATCAGTGGCTGAAATTTCGGAGTCAAATGCAGCGGCTCCATGAAGTTGCCACAGATCTTGCAACCCCAAGTTGGCCGGTTACCACTGCTACTGGCCCCATAAGGATTACCATGGTACTTGCAATGATGCCCTCAGAGAATTTTCTTGCTGGAATTTAATTCATCTACAGGCAGCTGAGAAAGTGAAAATGCAATGGATATGCAAGTGGTTATTAGCCACTACTCAGAAAGGTAAAATCGCATTAGGAAAGAACTGCATTGCCGTCTGAACCTATTTCCCAGCCCAGCCTCACTCGCATGCAAAGTGTGAAGGAAGCATGTAATAGTTCTTTTTCTCCTCCCATCCATCCCATCACTTCATTGCCCCACACTAAAGCCCGATTTATTTACCAGATGCTCAGAGCAGGTGCTAAATGTGTGGGTAACACCTCTTTGAATAGGAAATACTGTATAGAGTTCTGCCCTGTAATTCTGGATGCGCACAATTATTCTCCATTCCTAGGGGTTTAACTCAGAATTGGGATGTTGCAGGATACTGGAATTTATGGGTGCAGAGTTTGCGTCTAGACAGTACCAAGAAACTCAAATTTGGGGCTAAAGGGTCATAAATAAGTCATTGAAATGTCACACATATACACAATCAAGCTAACTGATAGATCACTTGGCAGATATGTAATGCTGTAGGAGGAACACAATCACACATTTGTTTGCAAATATTAAACAAATAAAACGAAAAGTAAAACGAAACTTCTTGCTGGGACTGCCATGCTTTGATTCCTGCGAGGTTACGAAAATGTTTTGTTTTGAAAAAGTGTAGGTCACATACTAGAAACAAAGTTGGGGTCCAGCAACACTGGGAAACAGGACAGGCCAGTCTAAAAGCACACCAAAATCTACAGCCTGCAGGCCACGCAGACCTGTGCTTCATGAAGGCTAGAAGCCTATTAAGGTGTTGCTAAACAACAACTTAGCTGTCCGAAAAGTTGAAACATATAAATGTTTCAGTTTTGCTCTGTGCCCAGCTGCCTTCAGAAGCTGCTGGTATAAAGAACGGATTGGAAATGCCTGTTCCTCGATTCCTATTGCTTCCTTTGTAGCCTCTGAGGCCAGGGGTCGCAAAGGAAGTGCCAGGGGTCGCAAGGGGCAAGCTAGCTGTAGCAGCTGTGACCCCTGGGGACCCCTAAATGACATCCATGGTGGAGCTTTGGCAAGGGGGAATACAGAAGCAAGAGTGCACAGAAGGAATAGAAGGAGGCGGAAGATAGATGGAGCACAAAAGGGATGGATGGAGAGAAGGAAGAATAGATAATGGAGGGAAGGAAGGAAAATGGAAGGATGTATAAGGGAAGGAAAGAGGGAGAAGACATACAGAAGTATGGCTGAATTAACTGAGATGCAAAATATGCCATTTGTCCCCATTGCTGTCAGAATTACTTTGGGTGGTACCACAGTGCTTAATTTGAGCTGGTGGTTGCTGGTGGAGGGCACCGGCTCTTATTTTTGGGGGCTGGCACTTATTTTTCCACATCTGAAGTTTCCAGAGGGCAAGAGAGGGAAAAACACACAGATCGGAAAGACGAAGGAAGAGAAAAACGGCAAAACCATCACACAGGTAGAAAGGAGGAACCTGCAAGAGCGAGAAAAAGGGGCAGAGAGTGTCTTATAGTGGATTGAAGACTACCAGCCTTGGTTCGCGGCACGCCAATGGTTAATTGCACCGGCCGTCGGCTTCTGAGTAGAGCTTCGGCACTGGTACTCTTTCTTTCACAAATTAAGCACTGAGGTAGCAACTCTGAATGAATGCAAAGCTTGCTTTCTTCACTCACCGCTCAGTGTTATTTGTGACATGGTTCAAAGTAGGGGGTATTTTATTTTTCTGACTACTCCCCTGCACAAGGTATGTTATGAATCTCTCACACTTAGGAATCTGACAACTGCTGAAATAATATCTTTGAAAGTTATCCCCGTTGTTGAGAGATTTTAAATACTTCAGCAGCTAATATCGTGCTCTTAAGGGACGAGACCAGGTGGAGCGACAGGTGTGAAGCTCAGTGTTCACAGAAGCCACGACATGTTGCTTTGTTTTTGCAGACTCATGTTTGTATTGCCATAAACAGCACACTGACATGCGTGACTGTGGGTGTACTTTTTATGTAAAGGTCAGCCTAAACATTTATGTGCTTTAAGTGTTTTTAAATGTGTCAAAAGACTGACAGCAATGGAATCTGAAGTGGCTTATTTAGGCACAGACAGACATCAAAGGCACACCTCTGTGAGAATCAAGAGTTGTGGCCCAGAATTAGTTCTGTATGAAATGTTTTATTATGCAAGCATAAGCTTGCGTGATTAACAATTTGTGGTTTTCACGTATCCCTTGTAATAAATTCTCCTTTAGCATAAGTTACAAATGTAAATTTTGCTTCTGGAAGACTTGGTTCAAGTAGAACTTTTCAGGAACTGTGGGACTGGATGTGTGCTGTGGCTGTGTGCACTATTCTTGCAACATTCACTGTGTGACTGTAGGAACTGTATGGATAACACATTGAGCCTTATATCTTGCATGTGTTTTGTATATGAGCGAATAGCTTGCATGCATACACAATCGTCCAAGTGAAAGTTTGGTAAGACTTGTTATTCTTGTGAGAATTACTCCTTTTATGAATGGGAAAAAATTACAGCTTCGCCAACCCGGCGAAAGATCATGAGTCGATGACGTTGGCCAGTAGTGCAATATACTATAATCTGCAAGAGTTCAGGCTCACCGAGTACAACAATCCATTGTAGTGAATGCGGTCACTGAGGCTGGCCAATAGTGAGAAGACGTTCAATCTTTGGGTCACTGAGGCTGACAAAGAGGAAGAATCCAATCAGGTCTACCGGGTCACCGAGGCTCTTCAAGATTAAGAATTGATTCAAGTCTTTGGGCTCAGAGAGCCTTGCCAAGAATGAAAATTGCTTCAAATTTTTAAGGCAACTGAATCAAATGTTTGGGGCCATTGAGGCTGGCAAAGACTAGGAATCTGTTTAGGTGTTTGTTGTCAAAGAGGGTGGCCAAAACATAGAATCTATGCACGTCTCTGGAGTCATAGGGGCTGGCCATGCTGAAGGGATTCACTTACAGGTTGGACGATTCAGGCTCTTTGGCAAAAAAAGAACAGATGCCCCATCTCATGGACGTCATTTGGGGTAGTCAGGGGTCACAGCTGTGACCTCTAGCTTGTTCCCTGCCACTCCTGGAACTTCCTTTGTGACCCCTGGCCTCAGAGGAGGCAAAGATTTTGCCCCTTCTGAGGCCAGGGGTTGCAAAGGATGTGCCAGGAGTAGCAGGGAACAATCTAGAGGTAGCAGATGCGACCCCTGCCTACTCCCAAATGACATCCATGCCCCATCTGCCAATGTTGCAGCTCCCCCACCCGATTTGGAGGCAAGGAAGTGCTGAGTTTCCACCAGCACCAGTGGTAAGCCTTGAACTGGTAGTCTGCGTACCACAGGACGGACTGCTGGATTACACTGTTGGTAGCTCCAACGCTATTTAGGGTGAGGCAGCCATCATTAGATTTTCATGCCAGAGGTCCAGAAAACCCTCCTTGCAAATCATGGCCAATTATCTTTGTCTAAAACAAATTCCTGTTTTGGGATTTGCATCAGAAAACCAAAACGATTGCCAAGCGAGGCCAAAAACCATAGATCATCCTCTGCATTCTACCCTGCGTTTAGTGCATCGATCACAACAGCTGATGTGCTGAATGCATGTCGAGCCATTCAGGAAGGCAGGGATCTCTAGATAAGGTGCAGTCCTTCTTGAGGGGCCACATAACTCTATAAGAATCCATTTAAGCCTGTAAGGTCATTAATGCGACTCTGGACAATTCAGTGGACTGAAAGACTCAGGTTGTTCAAGCTGATCTGAATCTGGTTTGGGGCCATGACTCTCTGACCGAATTTCCAAAAGATCTAAATAGCTACCTCATGCATTGAAATGAACAAGCATTGGGAAAGCCAATGCACCTGGTTTGCATTTTGCATCCATTAAAGAAAAAGCTTGCTGCAGTGAAAAAAAAACAAAAGAAAAAACTATTGCTTTCTATGTACGATGCACCTATGAGATAAAGAATTTAGTATGTAATGGTTCAGTGTACCTTTGAGATGTGAAATAGTCCCTCCTGCAACCAATAGCATAAGGTGAGAGGGAAATACTCGTATTCCTCTGGATGGAGCCAAAGTCCACTCTTGTATTTTAAAGAACTAAAAAGTCGCCAGTGCATTGTGTTTCCTCAGCAATTAAATCAAATAGGAAATGTAAAGTTATTAAAAAGATCAAAAGGATAAAATACAGAGAATCAATTAGTTGCAAGCCATTCTAGATTTTCGAAATGAACCACCCCACGCCCCCCTCACAAGACCTATATGTAGTTGAAAAAAGAAAACAGGATACCGTTGTCGACTTCAGCTCATGGCTCACAGCCAGACTATGATACCACACCCACCCTGTGCTCTCAAGGCCTCCCCTCCATTGGGGATAATAAGCATGTTACAATTATCAACATATAACTTCCATTTTAGACATACACACACACATGCGCACAAACATACATACACACATACAAACACAGCCCACACTCTATCATACGCACCCCACACACAGCCACACATTCTGATATACACACATACACATCCCCCATACATGCCACACTCTACCTCCACGCACTTGTATAAACAAATTGTCTGTTTTTCTGTTTGTCTCACACTTTGGTCTCAATGTGCCCTGCACAGTGTTTAATCTGATCTGGTGGTTGCCGGTGGAGCCCACCGTCACTCATTTTTGGGGACTGACACATATTCTTATGCATGGACCTTGGCCTTGAGCAAGAGAGAGAAGAACATACAAATGTGAAAGAGGAGGACGAGAAAGATGCAAAAACTGTCACAAAGGGAGAATGCAGGAACCTACAAGAGTGAGATACAGAGGCAGAGAACGTCTGGCGGTGGATTAAGAGTCACGATTTGGATTCAAGACTGCTTGGCCTTGGTATTCGGAGAGCCAACATTTAATAGTGTCGACTGCGGGCTTCTGACCAGAACTTTGGGCACCAGCACTCATTTTTTACAAACTAAGCACTGGCCCTCAGTAGCTGAAATATGGCATTTTGCCGCTTTACAAAGCAAGAATTACATAGAATACAGGTGCCTTTCCAACCTGACCGGTATGCTTTACTCTAACTCTTTGTGAAGAGAGAGGAGGCCAGGGGCGTGACTAGGATACATTTGCCACATGACTCCATGTCATAAGTACATAGGGCCCTATTAGCAAACTGCATTTTGTAATACGTTTAATAGTACTACAATACCCCCGACTGATAAAGTCTCTGCACGCATATACATTTTAGTAGTAAATGTGGGAGAGACAGAGAGGAGTGACTGAAAATTGGGGAATACTTACTACAAAATGAAGATTGTTAATGGAGGAATAAGGATGAGTTTAGGGAGGGACGTGGACCCACCCACAAAAGAGTAAGCCCATTTCTATTCACAAACTGCATTTCTAAAGTTACTACAGCCAAAAAGGACCCAAAATAGTTGTAATTGCACTCCATCTCAGAGTATCAGTAAGTCTGGCACCACAGGTGTCCAACCATTGGTACTGCAACATCTTGCCATAGAAAATAGTGGCAGTAGGGTCTTAAAATAAAATCCTATAGGAAACTAGGTTAAATTAAATTAACTTATTTGAACTAGTTAAAATTAAAAATACATTTAATTTAATGTTAGAAAACATTATCTGAAAAGAAAACATATTATAAATTTAAATGTTATATAGTATAATGTTTTTTACATTTAAAAATAATACAACATTGATTTTGATTAAAATCTAAGTAACTTGCTTTTAATTAATTCTATACATCACTTTTAATAATTTTAGTCTGTAAAAAAATGTATTTTTTAACTTTAGATGTGATTTTTTAATAATTTAAACTTCATAAAAAATGTATTTTAATTTAATATATGCAAAATAATTCAAATTGAAATTAAATTAATGCTGTAAATGTGTATATTGTTCTAAATTTTAAATAAATATATACAGTTACTTAATGTAAATATTTTAAAATAAAATATGTTTTCTAATTTAAAAAAAAAAGTTCATTTACACTTTTCCCTATTCTTTACCGTGTGGAGATCTATACCCAGTGGTGCAGACCTCGGCCTACATGTGAAAAGTTAAAAATTGCAAAGGTTTTTTCTTATAAAATGTAAGTTTCATTTATTTTTAAATTGAAAAAGGTTATTCAAATATTTTATCATTAAAAATATTTATTTTTCTAGAACCATTCAGCACAATACCCTCGTGCTATCTTGACATGCTAGGGCACTTTTTGGTTTCATCAACTGGTCTTTCAGTTGGCACGTCCCCGCAGTCCAGTAAAGGTGCTCAGGTTGAATTTTTTTGTGTGATCGGACGTCTGCCGTCGAACAGTGGAGAGACGCTGGTGGCTGTGTGAATTGATTCCAGTCTTTCAAATAATTGGTGCAGCTGTATCTATGCTTGAACGGGCAAATTTGAGGTTTTTATACAAGATTTAAACTCTCTTCTGTTAAGACCTTATCAAAGCAAAAGAAGTCGTAAGTCAGTGAGGATAGTCTGGTGGGAAATGATAGTTGATAGATTTTGTTTTTGCGTAAATTTAGACTCTGAGCAATCTTTTTTTTTGGACAGTAGAGGTGAACTCCCTTGGTTTATTGTAACTGAGGACGTCCCACATGTAGTTCAGATGCTATCAGGCATAGTCATCTTCTTCTCCTTCTCATTTTTCTTCTTTTATTCTCTTTCTTTTCCTTTTTTCTTCTCACTCTCGGGGCGGCCATGGCTTCGGATGTGGCCCTCGGCATTCTTTAAACTACTTTCCCCTAGTGTTGGTGGTGTGGGTTGGGAAGGTGGGGATAAAGATTATTACCTTTTTGAGAAGTATGATAGGGATGGGTAGTTGGGGGAAGGTGCTGGGGGAGGTAGTGTTGGGGCTGGAGGAGTCAGGAGTGGGACGGGGTGGGCGGAGGTGGGCTGTGGAGAGGGAGCAACACTCACAAATTCTATAAGTGACTATTAGGGAAGTGGCTGGGGTTGCTCTGTGGGTTTGTGTGAAATGAAAAATTGGAAAGCATCAATATGTGTTGTTGTACTTTATGCTGTGGTCATATGCAAACTCTTCATCTATAATAATGGTCAGAGATTTGTGCTTTCACAGCCAGAATTTACAAATTCTTACATGGTGCATAAATGGTATGAGAGCACCTGCTAAGATCACTCTCAGGAAGAACTTTCCATATTAAAGCCTGACCTAGTCTGCCTACAGGAGACTCAATTAGCTAATTTTGAGTCCTGGAGGCTCAGTACTTTAGGGTACAAGGTCTTTGCAGTTTGTGGTATTGATGTTCCTAAGCACAGGGTTGTGCATTTGGCGTGTGACCAAGGCTGGCATACCGCGAATCTCAAATTAAACTCTGCTGGTCGTTGGCTAATCACTCATTCAGATAAGTGTGGCCTTGGATTAACCATCTGTACCCTCTATGTGTCTAATATGGACGAACTGTCATCATATCATTTTTTTTTCTAAACTTAGTCAGTGGCCTGAACCTATTATTATATGTGGAGACTTTAATCTGGTCTTGCATCTTGTCTAGATCTGATGTCCTTAATTAACTCCCATCAATATTGTATGTTCAAGTCTAGGCTGGCTGCAAAGCAATCAATGGACTTCTTCTCTCCTATAGATGTCTGGCGTGACTGTTGGGGTGGGGAGTATGGGTTCCTCTAATTCTTGGCAAACCATACTTTATTATTGTTTCTTTGGATCTGAATGCCCTCTCGTTTTCATTAAGAGAGACTGGCTTACCAATGATTCACCATGCTGCTGGATATTTGACCGGAAGCTACTTTTGGACATAGAGTTTGTTAAACTTATGCAGTTTGCTTTACTGGAATTTGTGGGTAACAATGTTGGCTCCGGGGGAGGGGCGTGGCATGGCGTCGGCCAAGATGGCCGCGTAAGCAGAGAGCTCCGCCGAGGCCGGGTAAAATGCCCGGAATATCCTGATTTTATCCGGCAGTTGAGGTGCAGAAAAGGTGTGCGGTGATCCGTGAGGCTCAGGGCTACCTAGTGAGCCCACCCGCGAAGCGCTGTGCTGTGCTGTGGGGCCGCTGACCTACACGACGCGGAGCCCAGAGGATTGGCCGTGTACGGAGGCCTGGAGGAGTTTGGCCGGGGCCCTGGTGCTTCGCGGCGTAATATCCGGTCGGACGGGGAGAGACCCGCCGCGACTGTCCAACGGAGGTGTGTGTGGAACCAGCCGGTCCGTGATTGGGGCGCGACTCTCCGTCTGTGAGCGCCTGTGTCCCGAGCGCAGCGGAGGGCCTGTGGCCTGGCGGGAAGACCGGAGGAGGCGGCGGTGCCCGCCAGGAGCCCTGCGCTGGTGAGGAGCTTTCTAGTGCGGTGAAGGTGTGTGGAGGTCGGCCCGATCGTGGAGGTGGTATCGGAGGGCCCCCCAGTGACGCAACAACTCCGACGAGATTGGTGAGCCCTGCAGAGGGGCTGAATGCGAGGCCAGTGACTGACGCCGCCCTGTAATACGGAGCGGCTTGCTGAACTTAAGACCGCTGTGCAGGGGGGAGTGATTGGCACTGGGATATTGAAGGCCCCTGGTGAAGGCGAAGCTACGCGATTGACTGGACTGAGTCCCCGCCTGTGGTTCCCCCGCTGGGCCCGGGTGCCGGGAGAGCGTGGTACAGATCACCCAAGGAGCGGAGTGATTGGTGGGCCCACTTCAGGCTAAAGGCCCCCTGAGGCAGGAAATCCGGTTGGGTGAAACATCCTGGGCCCTCTGGGCTGCTGGGCGAGGCCTGGGCCCGTATGCGTGGGACTTCCCCACTGAGGACAAGCTGACGTACAACCAACCACCCCGCCTGGCCCGAGCTGCTGTGGAGAGGAGGATTGGGCCTGGAATCGGAAGGGGCCAGTGTCGGGGGCTGCGTTGGGGGCCGTGTGGACGCCCTCCCTGCGACTGGTCATCGTTGAGGGGCAGTGGGCTCCCCACTGTGGCGGTCGTCCTTGCAAGGCAGTGGCCCAGCGACAGCGTGTCCGCCCGACCGGCCGGCGTCGCACTGGTGGTGAGTGAGAGGTGGAGGACCGTGTGAGACCTAGCGTGCATAGCTGCCTACGGACATAGGAGAGTGCCACCATGAAGCCGAAGGGAGGACCGCCGGTGCAGACGAACAAATTAGACAGATATGCGATCTCTAAGACGTCGCCTGTGGATGAGTACAGTGCAGGGGGACAGGCCGCGGCCTCGGCACCCTCTCTCAGTTTGATTATGGCAGCAATTCAGACGATGGGAACGACGCTGGAAACCAAAATAGATAAAGTTTCTATCGAAGTTAATCTCCTCAGGGCAGACATGAACAAAACGTCAGAACGCGTTAAGGTGGCCGAAACGAATATTACTGATCTACAGTCCACCACTAGGGGCCTCGAAGAAAGAGTCCAGCAGCTAGTCCATCAGCACCGTCAAATGGCCCTTCGGCTGGAGGATCAGGAAGGGAGGGCCCGCCGGAACAACATCCGTGTGGAGGGGGTCCCGGAGAGGGCGGAGGGCCCCGTATGGACCTGTTCCTGGAGGACCTTATCTTGAATCACTTAAAGCCCAAAAGTCTCTCCGCCTTCTTCACGGTGGAGAGGGCGCATAGGGCTCCTATCCCTCCGCCGAAGCCGGGTGCACCCCCAGGACTATCATTGCCAGGATACTTAATTACCGAGATCGGGACACTGTCTTGCAGGCGGCTCGCCGCCTCGGGGACCTACCGTTCGAAAACGCGATGGTGCAGTTCTTCCCGGACTTCACCCTCAAGGTGCAACAGGAGAGACGGACATTTGATGCAGTAAAACGTGCCCTACGGGACAGAGGCATCAAGTATATGATGTTCTTCCTGGCTAAGTTGAAGATCATCGTCGACGGAAAATCCTGGTTCTTCACGACTCCGGCCGAGGCCCAGGCCTGGCTTGATGATCCACGGTCGCAGAAAGATAACGGTCGGAGAGCGGGGGAATGGAGAGAAACCCGCGACCGCTCGCCAGGATCATCCAGTGGGCGAAGCGGAGTGGACAAGCGCGATCAACACGCCTGGCGGTCCAGATCTCTTAGCCCGGCGGGGTCTGAGGCTACTGGATGACGAATACCCCACCTGGACTGTGTGGCTTGAACTCTGGACAGTAACACGTAAAGTATACTTGGGGGGGGTGGGAGGTGGTCAATGTAAGCATGGCGATATCTGCTCCCCGAGCCATACTGACTCATCTCAACTGCATGTTTTCTGAGTGCGGGCTGGAACGAGGCCTGGCGGACCTATAGGTGGACGAGGCTCGGCACCCCCCCTTTTTGGTTATCTGTTTGGTGGGCGACAGGCGCTCTGCTAGTTGGGGATGTGGGTAGTTTTAAGCCCACGCAGCAGGGTAGCAGGGTGGGGGGAGGGGGTACAGGGTAGTGTGCCTGGGGGGTGGATGTTTGTTCAGGGGGTTTCTTGTTTCATGCGATTGTGTTCATTGCTTTCCAGTATTTGCAACTGTAGACAGGGTGGTGGTGGGCAGCGAGGGTGGTGGGTGGGTGGGAGCGGAGAGATGAGGCACTTCCGGGATGGCTGCACAGCGGGCTAGGCGAATCAAGGTGTTATCGTGGAATGTAAATGGTCTGGGGGACAGGATAAAGCGTACCATGGTCCTTCAATATCTCCATAGGCACTCCCCGGACATAGTGCTCCTTCAGGAGACACACCTGAAAGGCAACAAATACCTAGCCATGAACCGGTTCGGCTACATTCTGTTGGCCCACGCTGGCTTCACTTCTGGCTCTAGGGGGGGTGGCGATCCTATCCAAAAGCTCCCTTCCATTGGTAGTGCGCCATACGTGGTGTGATCCCCTGGGTAGATATGTGGCGCTAACAGGGACATAGGAGGGTTTTACTCTGAACATCGGGTCGGTGCATACTCCGCCAAGGATGCATGGGGGGACATTTCCCGATCTGGGGGAGCTCCTGCTCGATATGCCGTCAGGGATCCTGATCATGGGGGGGACATGAATGAGACGATGTCACAGGATCTTGACAGAGACACCGAACTACACAGAACCCAGGGTACACTACCATTGACTGCGTTTGCGACTGCACTGGGGCTAGTGGACCTCTGGAGAGCACATAACCGTGATACACGACAGTACACGCACATCTCTGCAGCCCACGGTAGCGGCTCTCGCCTAGACTACATTTATACGCACACGACCTCGGCGGGTTTGTTCAGAGCCAGCTGTCACAGGGCCAGAGGCATTTCGGATCATTCCCCGGTGGAGACCTGCTTGTGGGGCCCTGAGAGAGAGTGGACGGTTCCCCCACGCTTAGACCCATACCTCTTCAGAGACCGTGAGTTTCAGGAGAAGTATCAGGAGCGCACGGAGCAATATTTTACCGAGAATGTTGGGACCGTTCAGTCCCACTGTGTGTTGTGGGAGGCCTATAAGGCGGTGTCCAGGGATTTTGTCCTAGCGGAGGTTGGGGCCAGACGCAAGGAGAAGCGGACGCAATGCGATGACTTAGAGCATGAAATACTCTTGCTGGAGACAGGGAAGGGTGTAGGCTCGGGGAGTGAGGCAGAGCGTGTACATGCACTGCGGCTTAAGCAGAGGGAACTCAGGGATCTGGGAGAGAATTTGGCACGCGCTCATGCGATAGTAACCCAGAGGCGTATATATGATCTGGGGGACAAGGCGAACAAGGTGATTGCATGGCTTGAGAGGAGGGATAAAAGTAGGAATTGGGTCGCTGGCATTCAATCCCCCGAGGGAACGACAAGGCAGGGTGGAGAGGAGATTGCGGAGGCTTTTGCGCAGTACTATGAGGGAATCTATCAGTCGCAGACTGACAGAGGGGAGGAGGAATGTATTGAGTTCCTCAAAGATATACGGTTGCCGACGCTGGGACAGGAAGAGCGGGAAGCTATGGACTCAGACCTGACGGTCGAGGAGGTTGAGGGGGCTATCAGGGATCTGCAGGCAGGGAAGGCGTCGGGCCCCAACGGATTTCCGGCTGAGTCCTTCAAATGTGTGGCAGGGTTCATGTTGGAGATGTTCAATGATGCGCGAGCAGCAGGCCAATTGTCAGAAGACTTACGTACGGCGACTATCGTCGTGATCCACAAACAGGGTAAGCCGCAGGAGAGGTGCTGCTCTTACAGACCCATCTCCCTACTTAACTTTGAGGCCAAAGTGCTTGCACAGATACTGGCAAATCGGCTGGGCCCCGTCTTTCAGTCCCTGATACACCCAGACCAGTCCGGCTTCATGCCCCATAGGAGCACCCGGTTGAATCTACGACGCCTTTATGGCGTAATGCACGTGGTATCCCAAAATCCAGACACGCCGGCCGCGCTTTTGTCTCTTGACGCTCATATGGCGTTCGATAGTGTCGAATGGGAGTATCTCTTTGCGGTCTTGACCAAGCTTGACTTTGGGCCGACCTTCAGGGCGTGGGTCCGGCTTCTTTACACGGCGCCGAGGGCGCGGGTCAGGGTGAATGGGACTATGTCTCGGGTCTTTGAGCTCTGTAGAGGGACGAGGCAGTGGTGTCCGCTCTCCCCGATCCTTTTTGCGCTCGCGCTTGAGCCGCTGGCGTCATGGGTGAGGGGCGACCCGATGGTGCGGGGTATCGAAACAGGGGGGGGGAGGGGAGGAGCGCATCTCCCTGTATGCTGACAATGTACTACTCTATGCACATCGCCCCAGACAAACGTTCCATAGGCTCCTCCATATTCTCAGATCCTTCGGGGATTACTCCGGCTACCGCGTTAACTGGGACAAGTCCCTGGTGTTCGTGCTTGCGGGGGAGGCGCCGGTGCTGACATCGGCTTGTGCAGATCTGACATGCAAGGAATCATTCAAGTACCTGGGTATATGGATTACGAAATCCGACTTGGATTTTATGCGCTTAAACGTCTATGCACAATTGGACAGACTGAAAGGGGATGTCGCCCACTGGTGGGGCCTACCAGTGTCAGTTATGGGACGCGCGGTCATGTTTAAGATGAAGGCCCTACCGCGCTTGTTGTATGCGCTCCAAAATACTCCTTTTGCGGTTCCGGAAAGTTTTTTTAATGCATTGGAAGCGGAGCAGCGCACACTGCTATGGGGGCGAGGGAGTCCCAGAATCGCCCTACGGAAATTACAATTGAGGGTTTATGAGGGAGGATTAGCAGTACCGGACCTCAGGAAATACTATTGGGCAACGCAGTTGGTCAATATTAATGGATGGGTTTTCTCCCCCACTGAGGAGCCAGCCTATCGGGTGGACCGTATGGCCCTAGGGAAGGGCTCCTATCTTGCTGCCCTGTACAAGAAGTGGAGGGGCAACTCGGGTCTTCCAACCCACACGGAAACAGTGGTGGCGGCATGGCGGAAGGCTACGAAGATGACAGGGTGGGAAACTAGGCTCACGGAACAAACTCCACTGTGGGAAGGAGATTTCTTGCCGGAGATTGCGCGCCTGAAAGGCCTCCGTGGTTGGAGTAATATTGGCATAGATCTGCTGGGGGATGTGTGGAGACAGGGGAGGATGCTCGACTTTCCAGCCATGCAATCGGAATACCAGATGGGGGAGGGTGAATTTTTAACATATTTGCAGGTCAGGCATGCATTACATTGCCATCTGAAGGAGGGGGAGCGATTGCCGGAGTATTCTCCGTTAGAAGATAGGCTTTTACTCGATCCCATGGTGGACAAGGCCATTTCACTTACCTACAAAAGGCTAATAAATAACACGCCAGACCCGTTAGGGCCGCTACGAGAGGCATGGGAATCCGACGTTGGACTCCTGGAGGATGATGATTGGGCGGAGGCCATACAGAGCCCCAGAGAAATAGCGGTTAGGGCACGGTTCCGCCTGGTTCAGCTCTGGATTCGTCATCGTTCCTATGTCCCTAGGACAGTGCAGCATCGCATTGGGTTTTGTGGGTCTGACAAGTGTATGCGGGGATGCAACGAGACAGGGACGTTCTTCCACATCCTGTGGTCGTGCCCACTGATACAGAGGTATTGGGAAGCAATTGCGCAGGTTATGTCTGAGGTGGTGGGCTCCGAGGTCCCGGTGGATGCCAGATGGTTTATCCTGGAAGTGACAGGGGAGGTAGTGTGGCCCAAATGGGCAACAATCTGGCTCGCGCTGGCAGGGGTGGTGGCGAAACGAAATGTAGCCAGACTATGGGGGGCTATGGAGGCTCCGTCGATCGAGGGCTGGAAAAGGGATCTCGACTGGTGTCAGCGGGCTGAACTCGCTGTGTATCAGAGTAGAGGGTGCCCGCGTAAATGGGAAAAGATCTGGGAGGCATGGATGCATACCGGGGGGACTTACTGACCGATTGAGGGGTATCGCCAACAGTGGTGTGGGGGGATTCAAGGGGTCAACCGGGAGTGCCACGGGCCAATTGCGAGTTAAGGGAACTGTACAGGGTGAATACTGCCATATAACTGTTTGGATGACCCACTGCTATGTCTATTGTCTCACTGCATGGAAAGCTCTTATTTTTGTTAATAAAAAGATGTTTTAAAAAAAAAAAACAATGTTGGCTCCGCTGAGCCAACAGTCGTATGGGATGCTTTAAAGCATATGTTCGGGGACACACCCTGAGCTTTGCCATCCGAAAAATACTAAGCGTGCGGGTGACAGAAGAACGATTACAGTCATTCATGGTCTGTAAGTGGATCTGTCGATTTGCTATTGCTAAGCAGGTAGCACCCAAGATTACAACTTATATTGGCACGTATGGGCCTTCAGAAAAGAATATGGGATAGTGCGTGCCAAAAAGCAAACGTTAAGCAGGTCTCATGTTTTGAGAATAATAAGGAAATGGGCAGACTACTTTCCTATCAAATTAAATGTGCAAATGTAATTTGCGGCATCAAAGACATCTCAGTTAACATTGCAAGGGAGCACAGCGATATTTTAGGGGTCTTTAAGTAATTCTGTTCTACCTTATATCATGACAATTACTCTGCCCCTCTCAAAGCTGTGGAGACGTATCTTAAGACTGTAAAATGTCATCAATTAATGTGTGACCAGCAAAACATCCTCAAGGTGACAATTACTCAGGCAGAGATAGAGAAGGCGACTGGGCAGCTTGCGGCCGACAAGTCCACTGGCCCAGACCTTATACCCCTTGAGTTTATATGTTTTTATCTCACTTGTTAGTCCTGGTTATGATGGACTCGTTTAATTCTCTAGCCCTGTCAGGCTCAGTGCCTGCAACTTTGGGCAAGACATTCATAGCAGTCTTTCCTAAAAAGAAAAAATACCCTTCTTGTGCCAGCTCTTATTGTCCTATTTCGTTGATTAGTTTGGACACAAAATCTTAGACTAGGATACTTGCTAAACATTTCTTTTCAATCATTACTGATTTAGGGGGATTTCAGCCAGCATGGATTCATTTCAGCACGTGACACTTCTTCACATATTAATATGGTGATCTCGGCTCTTGAGGTAGCTAAGGGACTGGGGCAGCCTGCCGTGATGATCCTGTTAGATGCAGAGAAAGCATTCAACTGAGTCTCCTGATGGTTCCTCTGGTCTGTCATGAATGCTATGGGTCTAAGTAATGGTTTTCACCAAGGCTCTTTATGCATCCTTAATGGCACAAGTCATACATATGGGTCAACCATCCGATCCCATTTATATAAGCTGGGGTACGAGGCAGGGTTGCTCCATGTCTCCATTGTTGTTTGCCCTCTATCTAGAGCCTTTAATCCAGGTCCTGCAGCTTCGCAGTAGCATTCAGTCCCTGCATCTGCATACATTGGAAGTTAAGCTTCTAGTGTACACAGATGACATAGCTATAATAACCTAATACCCTGGAACCAATTGACACTTGGTGACAATTGAGAATGTGGCGGCAGACTTTGGATCAGTCTCCGGTTACAAATTAAATATTGATAAAACGGAGATCTTTTGAAGCGCACACATGATGATCGCCAAGTCATCTCCCTCTCATACCTGAGGGGAGAGAGCTCCCTTGGGATATTTAGAAAATGGGATAGACTGCATCTGGGCCTTATTGGCAGATTGAATGAAATTAAAATTGCACTGCACTTACTTTACTTATTTATGTCTATTCCGCTGTTTTTGCCAAAATTATCTTTTAAAAGGGTGGAATCAAGTTGGCAGAAATTCATCTGGCGATGTAAAAAAACAAGATGTGACATTCGGGTACTACAGCTTCCACGCCATCATGGTGGAATTTCACTTCCCTCCCTCTGTCTTTATTTTATTGTTTCTTACATATACAGAATCTCTGCAGTTGCCGGGGTTCGCCCATGGGAACCTGGTAGGTTACTTCCAGATTATAAGAATTTTGAACATCATGGCTTACCTACAAAAGACTTGGTCGACAGGCATACTTTAAACACACACGCTTTAAGACCTTACAGTTTTATCACAGGGTCTGGCAGATAGTTCGAATTGGCAAGTTTAAACTCTACACTTCACTTGGTTATAATACTAATTTTCCTTCTTTTGTCAGTGATAGCTACTTATATTGTTGGAGAGCACTTGGTTTACATACACTAGGCCAGTTTATTCAGATTGAATACTGAGGTTATTTACTGACCTATCCAATGAATTTGGAATGTCTAGCATAGAATTCTTTAGATATCTGCAGTTGCAGAATTTTTTGAGGCAGCTTCTGACTAATGAGGTCATGTGTGTTGATATCAAGGTTTTGGCTAAATTTGTTAGGATACCTCACTGTGGTACTATAATTATCTATTACAAAATCCTTATGGGCAATAATCACTCTGTTCCTAATTCTGAGTATTTGGCTGGCAAACGGCAGCGTGGTTTTGGCCTTGATGTCTCCATGGCTGAGATTACTCTGAGTATTTTACTATCAAAGGACGTGCTCATGTCTCTCAGTCAAAGGCTCATTTAAAAAAACATATTGTACGATTTGTATTATACACCTTGAAGGCTGCAAAGATGGAGTCTTTAGGTGACATCAAACTGCTTTTGCTGACAATCTCCCGGTGCGAATAACAAACATGTCTTTGCCTCTTGTCCCAATTTGACACCTTACTGGGCAAAGGTCTTTGATAAACTCAACCAGGTCTTCAGAATTCAGCCTGAAACTCAAGCCTTCTTGTTAGATCACTCTTCTACTATCCTACCTTTTGTGTCAAGGACAATACAATATGGCCCGTTTGGGTGTAGCATGATCTTGGTTACAAAGGAAAGAACCTGATATCAAGCCATGGTGGCAGGAGCTTATTTTCTTGTATGGCCTCAAAAAGTTGATTTTTAGTTGTAACCCAAGTCGCATAAGACCCTGGGAAATCTGGGCCCCCTTTAATGATTGGATAGCTACTTGTAATCCTGGCTGCGCAGACACAGTTTAGTTCTTTCGGCTGCGAATATAGCAAGTGATGTCTTTTATATTACCAGCTTTGTAGGTCTCGGCTAGACAGTGCATGCACAATGTTGTGTTTAATCTGCCGGCTTCAGCCTGCCCACAGGCTTCCTATTTGCTCACATCATCGTCTGTCTCATATTCTTTGTCACCGTTTGTCCCTGGCATGCATGGTCATGCCTCTTCTTGTGTTTAGCCCTCCCCCATATCATGGACCGAGTACTTGTTTTTATTACCTTTTCAGACGCACCTTTTTTCATTCTTTTTTTGCGCTCTACACAGTGCTCATGCTTTTACCAGCTCCTTCTCCTCCCGCCCGCCTTCATGCCCCATCCACAGATCACACCCTCCCTTCATTGCTGCTTTCCTTTTCCCCCACCTCCTCCCTCCTGTCTCTGCTTGCTCCTTCGCACCTCCCGGTACTTGCCTCATCCTCAAATCACCCCCTTACCCGACACCCTCACTGCTTTAAACCCCCATTGTAGTCTGTTTTGTTCTAATGAGTGGGGGTGTACTGCCTTTTAATGTCCTGTTAGTGTATAGCTGACGTGCTGATTGGAGCATGTGTGCACGGCTGCTATTACACAAGTGTAGTCGCTGTATATTTTCCACGTGTGTGGGTATTAGGTGTGTATGCATGCTCACACCATGTGGTCGTTCGGCAATGGTGTTAATAGCTGGAAAATCAGACCTCAAGTGAATCAGGTATGCGTTATCACAGGGCATGCCAGATCTACTGTGTCTTCTGCTGGTATTGCATAGCCATGTTTCTCCTGTCCGAAATGATTGAACTGTTCGTGTCTCACTTTACTGCTTCTTATTTCATAGGGTGAGACTCTATTTCTTCAAATTTCTCCCGTCGGGACACTTTCTTACTTTTTCCGTATTCACTGGTGAAGTTTTTTTTTGCACCATTGTTGCTTAACTTGAATTCTCTTCAAAGGAGCCATACTGAGTCTTGATATCATCAAGGTCTGCCTGCCCATCAAAAGTAGTCCTTTTAATGTGGTTGCTGATGCAGTGATTTTCCTCATGTTCACTACTGTAAATCAGCCTAACACTGTGATTCTTTCTGGGTTTCTTTTTTGCAGTTTTATATAGCGGCAACACCACCCGAAAGTATTGGAGTGCTTTACATTAGCACCAGTTACTTTACACAATGGCACATTCATTTTTGTAGGCACAGTGAGATTAAGTGATTTGCCCAGAATCAAGGATGTTAAGCCAATGGCGAAACTCAAACACAGTTTCCCAGCTCCATAGTCGGCAGCTCTGGCCCTTTCGCCACAATCTCTCTCAAGAGGATGCCACATTGTCTCCCTAGCCTCAGTTCCACATTTTATGATTACGGACAAATCACTTACTCTCCACGTGGCTGCCCGCATTTGCTGTTTGTTGCCTGTCCAACGCTCTCCCCTGTTGCTGCTTGCCCCACTGAACTCTGTTGCACAGATCCCCTACTCCACCAACTATGTTTTTTACATACTTTTGTGCAGTTTTATGTAGCACCAACACCACCCGAAGGTATTAGAGCACTTTACATAGGCACCAGTAACTTTTGTTGTGTAGTTTTATACATCACCAACACCACCCGAAGGTATTAGAGTGCTTTACATTAGCACCAGTTACTTTTTTTAATGGCAGTTTTATATCGCGCCAACACCCCCTGAAGGTATTGGAGCGCTTTACATTAGCACCAGTAGCTTTTTTTCGGCAGTTTTATATAGCGCCAACACCATCCGAAGGTATTTGAGTGCTTTACATTAGCACCAGTTACTTTACACAAGGGCACATGAATTTTTTTAGGCTCTGCGAGATTAAGTGATTTGCCTAAAATCAATGATGTTAAGCAGACGTTGAAACTCAAACCCAGTTTACCAGCTCCATAGTCGGCAGCTCTGGCCCTTACACTACATCCTCTCCTGAAAGGAGGCAATATCATCTCACTAGCCTCTGCCTCAGTTCCACTTTTTATGATTACGGATAAATCACTTAGGGCCAGATGTACGAACACTCTGTATTGCGATTTCCTAATTACACTATTTAGCGGCTCGTAATTAGGAAATCGCTAAATGGAATTACCGTACTGTTATGCTTCCCAAATAGAGACTCACAAATTATGTGAGTCACAAACATGAGAGCCATCATTAGCGGTTTCTTAAATTGTGAATGGATTCGCTAATTGTGATTCCCAAATTGCGATTGCATTCGCAAATTTCACACGCCCCCAGCAGTACATAAAAGTACTTCCTGATTCAGGTGAATGACCCTCAAACCAGGAAGTACTCATCATTGCCATCTTGGGAAGCCTACTGAGAGGAGATGGTGCAGACTACTGCTGATAGTTGTGTGCTTTGTGGCAAGGAGGTCACAACTTGTACTAAGTATGGCAAGCCTGGATGCCACAACCAGATCAGAGCCACCAAAAGGAACTTCATCCACAAAAAAATCCTGACCAACTCCAAGGAACTTTTCAGTGTCATTCAAGAATTCACCAACTCACGCAGCGAAGCCACAGACATCACCCCATCCCAAGACCTCTGCGACAAGCTTGGAACCTATTTCCACCTCAAGATCAAAAACTTCTACGACAACTTCATCGACCATCCACCAGGCGCCACAGACGGCCCCCGCCCCCAGAAACACCAGCCAGCCCACCATCTCCAACTGGACACCGATCACGGCCGAAGACACCGCCTCGACCATGAAAAGCATCCACTCGGGGGCCCCCACCGACCCCTGCCCCCTCACATCTACCACAGAGCCGTGGCCGCCATCGCACCCGAACTACAACGCACCATCAACACCACCTTCAAAACGGGCACCTTCCCAGATGACTGGAAGCGCCCAGAAGTCAGACCCCTGCTCAAGAAGCCCACAGCTGACCCCACCGACCTCAAGAACTATCGGCCCATCTCGCTCCTCCCCTTCGCAGCCAAAGTTGCAGAGAAAACAGTCAACAGGAAACTGACACAATTCATTGAAGAAAACGCTGTCCTCGACCCGTCCCAATCCGGATTCCGAAGCAACCACAGCACAGAGACCGCCCTACTCGCCGCCACAGACGACATCCGCACCCTCCTGGACCAAGGCCACTCCGCAGCCCTCATCCTACTCGACCTATCAGCGGCCTTCGACACCATCTCCCATTGCACACTAGTCGTCAGACTACACGACGCAGGCATACAAGGAACAGCCCTGGACTGGATCCGATCATTCCTCACCGGAAGAAGCCAAAGGATCAGACTCCCACCCTTCCTCTCCGACCCCACGAAAATCACCTGCGGAGTCCCACAGGGTTCATCACTGAGCCCCACCCTCTTCAACATTTACATGGCCCCCTCGCAGCCATCATCCGACAACACGGCCTCAACATCGTATCCTACGCCGACGACACCCAGCTCATCCTCTCCCTCACCAAAGACCCCACCACTGCCAAACTCAACTTCCAGAAAGGAATGCAAAACGTCGCAGTCTGGATGACCAACAGCTGCCTGAAGCTCAACGCCGAGAAGACAGAAGTCCTCGTCCTCGGTACCACCCTTTCTGCATGGGACAGCACCTGGTGGCCGACTGCCCTCAGAAGCCCACCTACCCCCTCAGACCACGCCAAGAACCTCGGCATCGTACTCGACTCATCACTCTCCATGAACCGACAGGTCAACGCCGTCACCTCCAGCTGCTTCAACACCCTCCGCATCCTCCGCAAGACCTTCAAGTGGATCCCCCCTGAGTCAAGGAAGACAGTCACCCACGCACTCATCACCAGCAGACTGGACTATGCAAACGCACTCTACGCCGGCATCAACAAGTCCCTACTCCGCAAACTCCAGACAGTACAGAACACCGCCGCCAGACTCGTCCTCGGCATCCCCCGACACGAACACATCAGCCAACACCTACAAAGTCTCCACTGGCTCCCTGTGGAGAAAAGAGTCACTTTCAAAATCCTCACTCACGCCTACAAATGCCTACACAACAACGGACCCAAATACCTCAACGACAGAATCAACTTCCACGTACCCAAAAGAAACCTCCGATCTTCCAACCTCGCACTGGCCGAAACCCCGCGCATCCACAGAGCCAGAGCAGGCGGAAGATCCTTCTCTCACATTGCAGCCAAGACCTGGAACGAGCTACCGGCAGACATCAGACGCGCCCCCTCCCTGAACACCTTCAGGAAGACCCTCAAGACCTGGTTCTTCAGCTAAACAGATCTGCGGACCCCCCCCCTCAGCGCCTTGAGACCCTCACGGGTGAGTAGCGCGCTTACAATTCCCTGATTGATTGATTGATTGGATGCTGATAAGGAGTCTCGGGGAGAAAAAAGAAAAAGAAAATTAGGACTTTCCGAAAAGGAGTTAGAAATCCTCACAGAGGAATGCTTCCACAATTATGAGAAGCTCTTTGGCAAGGCCTCTATGACAGTTGCTGAGGCCCCAAAAAAGAAAATCTGGCTAGACATGCAGGCCCGAATCAATTGAGGTGGAGTAACACAGCAGTCAGTAGATGAAATCCGCAAACGTTCCTGTGACCTCAGGTCAATGACGAAGGAAAAGGTGGCCACTTGCCTGGTAGAGAGTCGTGCCACAGGACAAGGACCATCCAGAGTACAACCACCCACAGCCATAGAAACGCTAGTGGAAGGCACCTTTGAGCCAGAGGCAATTGGCGGATTTGGGCACAAGACACCTCAACAGCAGGACCTGGTCCAAGTAAGAGTATCTTGTCCACTGTCATCTTTAAAAAATGTCATATGTATTGAGATACATGTAGAGTTAGCATTCACTGCAGCCATACAAGTGCATTATGGGACATGTAGTACATTGAACATAGTGTATGTCCTAGATACATTTTATTGTGCTGAAACAACAAATAAATGTCATGTTGATACAAATCAAACACAAAAAATTAATTGTAAGTTTCTTCTGCACCACAGATCATGCTGCACAGCACACAAAAGGGGCTGAGTCAGAGGAGGGTGATGCCACTCATATGTATGAGGAGGACAATTAAGATGGGGCATACTGTTGATCCCCAAATTCACATGGGCATAACAGTATTGCTCTATATACACCGCAGCCTGCATCAAAAGAAGAGGTTGCTGGCCAACCACAGCCAAGCACAGGCTTAGCTCCTGTAGTGAGACCACGTCAGCAGCACCTTCTGGGACATGGTCTCCCACGACGCAGGCCAAGATCTGTCTCACAACCAATACCGTCCAGTCCACAAGCAGTTGACAACACCCAGGTGGTTGGAGGCATTGAGAACTCCATGTTACAGGTTCAACGCCTGCAACAAAAACAGATAAAGATCATGACCAGGAGCTTACAGACCATGCAACAAACCATGTCCTTTGGATTAGCCAATATGTCCAGACAGTTGGCAGAAAATCAAAAACAAATGGACAGCATGACAGCTGCCAATGAAAAGTTTTGTGTCCAACTATTACACACTGACACACACCAAAAGCGCTGGGAGAAGCACTTTGCTACCAGAATGGACACTCTAAGCCTTTCAATCGGCAGACTGGCACATCCCACAACTACACTTTGTAGAAGGACTGTTAATGTCCAAGTCAAAATGGGCCACATAGCAAGAGGATTGTAACTCATCACATCAGCCATTGAAGCAAAGCAAACTGACCACATTGCAGGTGGCACAGCTGGTGACAGTCAGGGGAGCGAGGACCGCTCTAGCATCAGTAGTGCGTCCACTATCGATACCACAGCTCAAAAACGCAGCAGTAGCCAGACACATGCTGGCACCCATCACGGGAGTGCACCATCAGGCTGCAGGGGCAGAAAACATTAATGTTGTTATATTTTGGTGTGTTTCTCATATCTGATAATGGTTATATTTGGTGGATTAACCAGCATTGCATAATTTGCTACATCTTTGTTTGTTGAAGAAATTAACATACATATAGGCCATTAAAGCAATTTTTTTTTCACGCATCATTACATTTCTGTTTTTGTTAACATGATCAAATGCATTATAACTGTAGACTTACCATCCAAAATAATTGTTGGCATTGTGGTCCCATCGCCGACTTCCTTTCATTGATCTCCTTTCCTCTGCTCGCTGCTGTGTTGTAAGTGCAATATCATCATCTTCAGACTCAGAGCCTGACACTGTGATGTTTAGTCATCTCCTGGTGGCAATGTTGTGCAGCAGTGCACAAGTTGCTATGATTTTGCATGACGTTTCTGGTGCATACTGTAGTGCTCCTCCACTCTTATGTAAACACCAAAATCTGTTTTTCAACAGCCCAAACGTCTGCTCAATTATCTCTCTGGTGCGCTTATGTGCAACATTGTAGCACTGCTCAATGAGGTTATTTGGTGAAAGGTATGGTGTCAGTATCCAGGGTCGTAAGGCATACGCACTGTCACCTGTGGAAGGCATGCACATGAGGGTCTAGTCACAACATGAATGTCAGAATACTACTCTTCACACAGGGCCGGACTGGGAACCAAAACCGGCCCTGGCAAAGTGCTCGGCTGGCCCCCCCGGTGGTTGGGGGTGCGGCCGAGCACTTTGCCAGGGCCGGTTTCGGCCGATTTTGTTACAGGGGCCGATATTGCAGCTAAGCTGCAAAAACGGCCATGTAACAAAAACGGCCCCCCAGGGGCCCAAAACCGGCCCGCCCTGGCGGCCTACCGGGGAAACGCCCGGTGCTCGCTACGGCCAGTCCGGCCCTGTCTTCACACATTGCAGTAAGCTGCATTACCTAGTAGATAGCCATCATCAAACTCCCCATGTTCTAGTTGTCGGGAGATGCCACTGTGCCTGAACATGAAGGAATCATGGGTGCTTCCAGGCTACTGGCATACAATGTCAGTGATTATGTAGTGTATGTTACACACCACTTGTATGTTAAGTGAATATGTGTTTTTGCGGTTGCGGAAAATACATTCCAAGTGCAATGGTGGGCATTTGGCCACATGTGTACCATCCACACACCCTACCATATGCAGAAAATTGGCAATCCTATAAAAATTCGATTTTGTGGCTTGGATTTCTGTGGCCTTTCTGGGTAGATAGATGAACTGCTTGATATATATTAGTATGGCATTGAGGAATGTGCGAACAAAATTTGACAGTGCACTATGACACACACCAACAGCAACAGCAATGGCACCCTAGTAACTCCCTGATGCTAACATGTGAAGTGAGCACAGCACTTTCCCATGTGTAGGGATGGCATTACTTCTCAATGTGTTGCTTTCAAGGTGTGGTCTCAAGAGTGCACTGAGATCAGCACTACTCAGCCTGTATTTGTCATAGATTTCCTCCTATATCTAGTTGAAGATGGTCACTCTGACTCTGTATATTCTCTCCTATCTCCTACTCCTCCTCAGCTGAGCTTAAATCCTCATTCTCCTTGCTATAATGAATAATGCCGCCATTTTGGAAAGACCCTGATGCATTTTGGGATTTTTTTTTATAGGGTGCAGTCAGTTACCACCTGATTTTCTCATTTGCTAATTGTGACTGTACTGGTCATACAATTTGCGACTCACTATTTGGTATTTCCTAATAGAAAATCACTAAATACGGTCTCAAAATTTAGGAACTAGCAATCCATTCGCTTTGCTATTCCCAGCTTGCGAAAGAGTTTCGAACATACCAGTTACTGCAAATAGCGTTGCAAAGCACTTAGTGACCGATTTGCAAATCAATAAAGCTACGTACATCTGGCCCCTAATCTCCCTGTTTCTAAACACAACAAGCATTGGCAAAGCCAGTAGGTTTCGCCTGTGTGAAATCTATTGTTTTTAGGTCTCGGCTAGACAGGGCATGCGCTGTCTTGAAGAGATGTGTTGTATTTTATCTGTGGGCTTACACGCTTGCCATCTCTTGCCATTGGTAAACTTCAGTATCGCTCTCATTTTCTTTGATGCCTTCGCCATGGCATGCAGGCGTCATGCCCTCTTATTTTGTTTGGCCCTCCCATAGCGCATGGACAAAGTATATGTCTCCTTACACTTCTCCTGGTTTGCATAGTTATTTTTTCTTTGTTTTCAGGAACTCCATAGGGGTACTTGTGTTTTCAGGATGTCTCCTCTGTACACATACACAGATTACTAAAATGCATGTTTGTGTATATATACAAATGCATCTCTTAAAAAGTTGTTAAAACATGAACAGCACTTCCTTATTGATTTTTTTGTGTGCACGGTCCGATGGTATGGGAGCGCTCACTCCATCCTCTGTCTTGCCATAGCATGAACACGAGCTGATGGTATTGGACCGCTTAAAGTGTTCACCAATCACATTCCACAATGACGCATTAAATTTTGTTGCTGATCCTGCTTCAATTAAGATATTTTGTTTATCCCTTCATTGTTTCTTCATCCCGCCCCCTCAAGCCATTGCTAGCCCATCTCCCCATCCCCTCCTACTTCCCTGGTTGACCGCCCCACCACTACCTCCCTCATCGCTGCTGCTTTTATTGTTTATTTTTTTTCTACGATCCAATGGTATTAGAGTGCTCGTTCCGTCCTCCGCCTTGCCATAGTCTCCCTTGTACACATACACACATACCACTAAAATGTATGTGCGTGTACATAAAAAATGCATTGCTTAAGAAAGTTGTTAAAACTAAGCCCGAGCGGTGAACTCCGCTCCGCTCGTGGAGTTTGCGGAGTTTTCCGCACTCCGCGAAGCACGCAGAGTTTTGAAAAACTCCGCATAGCGGAGCAAAATCCTTTTCCTCGCCGCGCTCCCCAACATCAAGCTGGCGAGCAAGGAAAATCCACCTCCCGGCGAGATTTTTGCTCGTTCGCGCTCCCCAAAGCAAAGTTGACGATCGCGAGCGAGAAAAATCCTCCTCCCGGCGAGATTTCTCAACGTGGGCAGTCGTATTTCTCAATGCGGGTGGTCAAGGGCGGTCACGGCCGCTCGCGTTGAGAAACATTCTGTTTGAGTTGAGAAAGTTGCCGCTCGGGTAGAAAATCTACTCGAGCGGCAGAAAAGAAGCAGTGCCCTTTTGCGCTGCACATGATGCAGTTCGCATTGATTTTCCAGCGCATGACAATCACCCGGCGCTGAAAATCGACGTGAACAGTCATTAGCAAGCGCACTCCGCCGCTTGCGGAACTCCGCGTAGCTAGACTGAGTTTTTTGGTCACTTCGCGGAGTTCCGCATAGCAGAACTCCGTGAACTCCGCCCAGGATTAGTTAAAACATGAACAGCATCTGTTTATTCTTTCTGCAGAATCCCTTGGTATTGGAGTGCTCGCTCCGTCCTCCATCTTGCCATAGTGCGAACACGAGCCAACGGTATTGGATTGCTTTAAGTTACATTCCACAGTGACACATTCATTTTTATCGCTGACCCTGCTTCAATTAAGGTATTTTTTCAACCTTTATTGTTGCTTTTGTCTCGCCCTCTCCAGTAGTTGCTTGCCCATCTCCCCATCCCCTCCTGCTTCCCTGCTTGATCCGTCCCCCCACTACCTCCCTCGTCGCTGCTGCTTTTATTTATTTATTTTTTGCACGATCCAATGGTATTGGAGCGCTTGTTCCGTCCTCCATCTTGCTATAGTGCTAACACCAGCCAATGGTATTTGAGCCCTTTAAATGCTCACCAGTTACATAACACAATGACACATTCATTGATATACGCAGGGGGAAGCGTAAGTGATTTGCCCAGAATCACAAACTGTTCTGCCGAACTCGAGATTCGGACTTGGCCCCCAATTTCCCTGCCAGGAGTTCTAGCTGTTACACCACATCCTCACTTCACTTCAAAGCTCCTCAACTGTTTCTCACTATCACATACACATTTTTTCAGCAAGACCCTGTCAACACCGAATAAGCATTTGCAAAAGCCAATGGATCTCTGCAATGTCCCAACTATTGGCCTTGTCAATGTGAATGTCTTTTAGTCATGTTGTCTAGCAGCACATCTGCTGTTCAGTATGGCTTAAAGTAACTGAAAAAAGTAATTTGAAGTGGCCTGCACAGGCCACGTCATTGCACTTTTTTGTATTAGGAGGGGCAGGACAATAAACTCAACATGGGGGGTGAAGAGACTCTGTTTTGGCTCATCGTCCTGTGATTCTGGGCTTTCAGTGACTTTCAGCCATGCTGAACAGCAGATGTCCTGCTAAACAACATGGCTAAAAACATTCACACTGACAAGGCCAATATCTCTGGCATTGCCGCGACCTATTGGCTTTGCCAATACTTGTTTTCTCATATTGTCTTTTCTTTCCTTACTTTGCAAATCTTAGCCATTCTAAAGTTATAATTATAACTTATAGTTATAACTTGTGCTTCATCCGAAACGTCCTATAACTCACGCACTTCTGTGCACAGTTTTGTGAACTCGCTACCCACATAAAATTAGCTATAAACCACACCTTCTCAAAAAGAGGAAGGGCAAGGTGGGCTGGAAACCCTCTCCTGAAACTCCTATGGTCCCGGAGGAGGCTGAGCCTGAGGATAACACCCCGGAACCTACAGGTGAGGTCATTGTTGTCCTGGGGAACCTTTCTGAGCTGACCAACTGGCAGAAGGAAGGGAGTCCCACCAGGAAAGAGTTCTGCAAGGCAGATGGAGTGCACTACTCTTGAGGGCCTACAGTGGCAGGCTGAGGCCCAGGCAGCTGGCGACCCTTCTGGTGATCACCTGATCTATTGGGAGAATGGTCTCCCGTATAGCGAGCCTAAGGTTCCTGAGACTGATGCTACCCATGTGTTGGTGGTCCCCCAAAGCTACAGGGCTTTCCTACTGAAGTTGGTGCATGATGTTTCCCTGGCAGGTCATCTAGGGCAGGACAAGACCTTTCTAAGGTTGTCACCCACTTCTACTGGCCTCGGATGAGTATTGCCTCAGATGCGTGTTCTGCAAGTCATGCCCTACCTGCCAGGCAAGTGGCAAGTCAGAAGGCACTCCCTTTAAACAGGTGGGCATCAACATTGATGGGCCTTTGTACTCCAAGGCAGCCCTTGGCAAGAAGTTCATCCTGGTCTTGGTGGACCATGCCACCCAGTACCTGGGGCCTGGAAGCTGCCCTGCTCCTGGTTGTTTTCCGTTATCCCCGAGGACCGACCCAGCGCCTTACACACCCTACACACTCTACACACTCTACAGGATACCATCAGCAGCGAGAGCCCAACCCGCGGAGAGTAGCCTGCGGCCGGGACGCACATGAGCAGGAGGGAGAAGATAGGAGCCGGCAGATATGGGCATTGGTAGTGGTTTTGGGGGGGCTGAGGAGGGGAAAGGCGGTTTACAAACTAGAACTGCTCAGTGCACCTCATAGACATGCCACCCGGGGCTCGAGCAGAGTCAGGTATAAGTTCATTTGCCTTTTCTTGATGCATATTTCAGTCCACCCTGCCATATAATGTGGTCCAACTCCTGTTGCATAATTCCACTTGCCCTACCATTACCCTGCAGGAGAAACTGACGAATGAGGGAGGAAGCATGTGCTTTTACCTGGACGTGAAAATCTTAGAACAGCTGATGGAAGGGTTGATGTCACACATCCCCCGGTAGCTCTCATCACTCTCCTTTGAGGTTTCCACATGGTATGCATAGACCGAGATTACAGTGCTCACGGTGCAGAGCATAAGCTTGAGCTTTAGGTGCCAAGTGTGGCTTCCCAGGAAGAAACAGAACTGCTGTCTCGGATGGGTATTGTGTGCCAGTGTAAGGGCGTGTGGCTTGCTCGCTGCACAGCTCATTTTCCTTCTCCTCACTCGAGCCTCCTTACTCAAAGTCACATATGCCATCTTAAGCCTATATATGTGTTGGCAATGACATATACAGGCTGAAGTATGTCGTGAGTATGTTACAAAGTGTTGAACGGGCCTGCTTGAGAGGGGCCAAGTGAGCCAAAACTTTTGAGGTGGTCAATCTCTCTACAGGAAATCGACTTTACGGTGGAACACTGTCCTGGAACAGACCACGCCAATGCTGATGGTCTCTCCAGGTTCTTCCGCCTTATTGAAGAGAACTCCTACAGGGTTGGGTAGTTCTCCCCACTTTCAGCTGGGGAGACATGTGTTAGACCTGGCATGCTCAGTGTGGTTTTCTCCCTAACTTTTTGCCTTCAACCTTCCTGTTTGCTGACTTTGGTTTTGCTGGCTTTAGGACTCTGCTCACTTGACCACTGATAACTAGTGCTACAGGGCTTGTGCTCGATCCTTAAAACATGATGGAATTGGCTTATACCCAGTTGGCAAATGTCATATACTTGTAAGTCACTAGTACAGTAGTAGTACCTGTGCCCAGGGCCTGTAAATTAAATGCTACTAATGGGCCTGCATCACTGATTGTGCCACCCACTTATGTAGCTCTTTAAACATGTCTCAGGTCTGGCATTGCTGCCTGTGTGTGCAGTTTTAAACTACTAAATCAACCTGGCAAATTTACCCTTCCTTCTACCAAACCTTTTTTCCCAAACCTACCTTTTTTATACATGTATATCACCCCTAGGGTAGGCCCTAGATAGTTCAGAGGGCACGGTGCGGTGTACTTAAAGTTGGATATTTACATTTTAGCTTTACATGTCCTGGTTGGGAAAAACTCTTTAATTTGTTTTTCACTGCTGCAAGGCCTATCTCTCCCATAGACCAACATTGGACTTACCTTTCTACATCTAATTAGTGATAATTTCCAAATAGGAGCATATAACCAGTTCATGTTTGATGTCTTTGGAATTGGAATAAAAATTCTCTCTCATGGTGTAGTCAGGTTTTTAAAATACAATTTTGAAAATGTCAATTTTAGAAAGTTGTCATTTTCTTACCTTAGTCATTCAGTGCCTGCAGTCGGTGTTTGGGTCACATGACTGGGTGTAGTTGGCAGTTGGGCTTTGTGTATTCCTCCAAGACAGCCACATGCAATACAGAGCTTAGGACCCTGGATGGGCAATCATTGGCAGGATGGGAGGGTGGAGCTGGGCACAGCCCTACTTACACTTGAATAGGCTGTGTCCTGCCTCCACACAAAGGGCTGCATACCCCTGTAGTTTGTCTGGGGTCAGGACAGGGAAGGCAGGATACCTGGGGACTTCTAAGACAAACCTCTAGAAGCTTCTCCTACTTTAAAGGAAGGCCCAGGTATAAATATTAGACCCCAGACACAACTGACGCACCACCTCTGCTGCGCGGTGCAATCCCGAGCAGAACTGACACATCCCTTTTGCTGCACAAGTACTACATATTGACCTTGGAGCCCACATCGGAACCAATACTGTGCAAAGTTTCACTGATGCAGGCCATCGCATTGCAAATCTCTAGTCGACGGCAGTCCGACGACAACACAGGTTCTGGCTTGCAGCTCTTCAAAACCGACCCATCACCTCGGCTAAGCGACATCCTCGAAGCCGGACTTCACATCTCAAGCCCTTGTTGACTAGATACTCGACAACAATACTGGACCTCGCATTGCAACTCCTCACAACCGACGCACCTCCTCGGCTACACAACACATCCTCTATGCGGGACCTGGCAAAATTCTGCAAACAAGGATTTATGGTACTTTTGTTCAGCGGGCCTAACTGGGTCTCTATAGCCGGCCCACAGTCCCTCGCTGTCAGACTGAACTTGTGATTTTGCCTGGGTCCGGCACCACCAGATATCCACAGTTGGTGCTTTGTGCTTCTTGATGCTATTTTCACTGAAATCTTTACATTTGCATGTCTCTGGTTCTACTGATTGGATTTTTATAATTTCAGTCTTGTTTTATCTATTAAATGCACTCTATTTTTCTAAATTGGTGTGTGATTTTTCTTGTGTTGTGTTTCCACTTTATTATTGTTTGAAGTGCTGCATAAATATTTTACACATTGCCTCTAAGTTAAACCTGACTGCTCTGTGCCAAGCTACCAGAGGGTTGCGAACAGGTTAATTTGGGGTTTGCTTGTGCCTCATCCTGACAAGTATTGTGGTTGCTGCTAGAGTAGGTAGGGTTTCACCTCCCCTCAACCAGTAACCCTATTTCTTACTATGTCTTAATATATATATAGGTAGTTATAGTTAGGACCAAAGTTTCCATAGGAAAAACGTTTTTTGTTTTGCCAGTAACTTTGGCGCTGCTTGATGAATCTTCCCGATAATTAAAAAAAAACTTTCCCTTTCTGGTACAGCTGCTGTGTTGAATGTTTCGGGATGATACGTCAAGCAGGGGCTGAGAAAAAAGTGGGGTCCCAAAACGCGTTTTCCCTATGTTATGTCTATGTGGATTTTTTATTTTTTGAACACAACTACATCCCGAACCGCTGAACGGAATTACATCAAATTTGGCAGAAATCCAGATGTTCATCGAGAAAGTGTGCTTTTTGTGATTTGGTGTAAATCCATTCAGTAGTTTCAGAGATATTAAAGTTAAAAAAATATAGATAACTGGGCATGCAAGTCCTTGCAGCGGACTCCCGGATCCTACTAAAACTTGATTGGCTGCTAACACTTCAACCAGGAAGTATTGGCAGCCATCTTGGGACTTGGCTTAAAGCCGAGTCCCACTAAAAAAGTAAAAAATAATGAAAATGGGGCTGGGTAGGAATACCCTGACCCCCAGATATGGTGGGGGGGGGTCCCACAGGGACCCCGCTGGGGGTAAAAAGTATTTTTTTTATTTTATTTTGCTGCGAATTAGCAGATGGACATGCTGATCTGCGGCAAACTTTAAAAAAAGAAAAAATGAAGCGTGGGCTGCTGCGTGTCTTTTTTATGAAGCCGTCAAGTGTGCCAAAGCCCGGGGGCATGAGGGCTTATATTGAAGATGGGGGGGCTCATGGGCCCCCCCTTCTAGGCTTTTGAAAAGCCCCGGGGACCTCCACCACCCCCAGGCAGTAAATGTAAATTACTGGCAAGGGAGCAGCGAGGCTTCCCCACAGTCCCCGGGGACCGCGACCTCCCTGGGGCAGTAATAATATGTGGGGGAGCCGCGCAGCTCCCCCGCTGACCGCCACCTCCCCGGGGGGGAAATACATTGTTTTAAAAAGAATATAAGGGAGACCCAACGGCCTCCCCCGCAGCCCCGGGGACCACCACCTCCTCGGGCCAAAAATAATGTATTTGGGGTGGAGCCACATGGCTCCCCCACTGCCCTGGGGACCGCCACCTCCCCGGGGCACAAACAGAATAATTAATGGGGTCATTTATGGACCCCCGGGGACCACCACCTTCCTGGGGCTAAATACTTGAAATAGGGGGCTGCGCTAGTGGAGCTGTAGATGGCCCTGAGGACCGCACCCCCCAGGGTCGGCTCCAGCCATGTCCCGGGGTGCTCACCCCTGAGACATTGTTGTTTGCTATGGCTTGGCGGGAGCATTACCGTTCCTACCAAGCCATAGAAAACACTGCTCCGCTTTCAGCAAGCGAGATCTTGCTTGCTGAAAGCAGAGCAGAATTGCATTAGGAAAGAGGAAGCTGCATGTTCAGCACTCCCTCTGTCCAAAAGCAATGCCGGCTCCCGCAGGACGTGGGGAGCCGGAAGAGACCGCGGGGGCCTTCAGGTCCCCCCGGCAGTCCCCAATGAAAATGACTGGGTTCCCTCAGTGGGACCAGGGCACCCAGTATAGAGGCCAGGCCCCGGGGGATGGGGTCCTCAGGGCCAAAATTTGCTCGGAAGGGGGGCCCACAGCCCCCCTCCCTGTTTAAAAAAATACATTAAAAAAAGGTGCAGGCCCCCGGGATGAGGTCCACAGGGCTGAAATCAGCCTGGAAGGGGAGCCGCTCGGCCCCCCTCCCTTTAATTTAACAAGAAAGAATTTTGAAAAACAAAAAAGAAAGGCCGGGCCCGTGGAATGAGGTCCCCAGGGGTGAAATCGACCCACGAAGGGTGGCCGTGGAGCCCCCCTCTCCATCTGAAAATGCCAGGCCCCTGGGGATGTGGTCCCTTGTGGCCAAAATCGGCCAGGGAATAGGCGCAATGCACCCCCCTTCCATAAAACTTGAAAAAAATAACAAAAAAATGCCTGGCAACTCACTGGAGGCCCCGCCCTCTTTCTCCACCACTCTGCAAACTCGCCTCCTGGCGCACTACAGGTTGGTGAATGAATTCCACTTTTCTCCTTGAGAGCCTCAGGACTAAAGTGGACTTCTTCCCATATATATCCTAGCTTGCGGTATTGCCTGCATGCACCTGAACGCGTCTGAAAGCTGTCCAGAGTTGCCTTTGGAATAAAAGAAATGGAATTTACCCGTCTTCCAGTGCAGATTCTCTTTGGATTACAAGGAGTGTTTTGTTGAATATATATATAGAGAGAGAGCGAGAGAGAGAAAAAGTTATAGATATACAAATAGATAGATATATATAGACATATATATATACATACACACACACAGACATAGCTATATATATATTTAACATTCATTTAATTTATATATATTTTTAAAAAGTAGTAATACATTGTTTTAATTTAACACTATTTTCTTTAGTGTTCCATTTTAAGTCCCAGACTCCATTATTTTCTATGGGAAGGTGTTGCAGTATCAGTGGCTGGCCATGTGTGCTGCTGGACTTACTACTGCTCCTTTTTGGCTGCAGTAAATTTGACGTCACCCCCTATTTCAGGGGTGACACATGCAAGTCAACACTTTTGTGTAACTTTTCACTTGCAAATGATGAATAGCCAAAAATAGGTAAATTTACTCACCAGCTCCCCCTTGCTGCAGTCAGTGCCCTCCACCGCACTGCTGCTAGGGCTGTTCCTGCCTTGTGCGGGTCAGTCCTAGGCAGCCTGCCCTGTCAGCCAGCTTGTGTTAACTTTTTATTTAATTCCTCTGCAATTCCGCCCTTGGCCGTTTGGTGTCGTTTTTCCCATTTTCCTCCCACCTGCTTCCTGCCACCTGCTTCCCGCCACTCGCTTCCCGTCGCCCGCCTCCCCAGTGCCCCTCCCACGACCTCCTTAATGGAGGCCACACTGCGTCTGCCCCATCCGTGCCTGGACCACGCCCAGCACCAGGAAACCTAACCCCCCCGGACACCCGA
Organism: Calotriton arnoldi; assembly: GCA_963921515.1. Classification (NCBI taxonomy): domain Eukaryota; kingdom Metazoa; phylum Chordata; class Amphibia; order Caudata; family Salamandridae; genus Calotriton; species Calotriton arnoldi. The sequence goes on from CAWUFW010000173.1 coordinate 5,008,368, forward strand.
AGGTAAGCCACCGCAGATCTCTGAGCCCTGGACCCCGGACGCTGCAACAACTGCTGCCTTGCATCTCATCGTTCTACAGCAGGACTGTTCACCGGGCACCGATGTATCTTCACCTGCAACGTAGGACCTTCCGCCTTCACAGAAACCTGTGTTACTCCCACTGCCAACAGACACCACCCCGGAACAACTCTGGTGCCTTCAGATCTCTCTGCAAGCACACCACCGAAGTCTGGGACACCATCTGCATCCTCGCCCCGACATGACCTTTATCACAGAGACCTGGTCTACTCCCAACATCGCCACAGCAAAGCTCATTGGCTACGAGATGGCACCCTGGGACTGCACCAACAAACATGGAGGAGACATCACCATCATCCACAAAGAAACTATCTGCTGCACCACCACCAAAGACGACACCACACCGATCATGGAACCCCTCAATTTCCTACTCCACATGAATGACAAAACAAGCACCGGCCTCCGCGATGCCATCGCAGACTTCATCGCCCCACTGGCCATGAAGTCCAGGCACTACATCTTCCTCTGAGACCTCAACTTCCACCTGAACGACCCCACACACACTAACTCTGCCAACCTCCTGGAACGAATGGACAACATTGGCCTCACCCAGCTGGTCACAGACACCACACAACGAGCAGGATACACACTGGACCCTATCTTCGTGTCCAGGAATGGAGTCGAATACAGCCATACCACAGAACTCACCTGGACCAACCACTCCATGATTCACTTCACAATCACAGCGCACCTCATTCCACTCCCAGCCCTCCCAGCACCCCCTTCTGCAGCTGGAACAAAGTGACACAGACTAAATGGATGGACGCCCTCAACGCCACCCAGCCTGACACTGCAACCAACGTGGAACAAGCAGTCGAGAATGTCGACACCTGGATTACCAACACCACCAACCTAGTCACCCCCGTCAAACCAGCCAAAACTTGCAGATCCACCAAACAAGCCAGCTGGCACACGCCGGAACTCAGCACTATGAAACACAGCTGCAATCAACTGGAGAGAAGATGGCATACCAGCAGAGATGATACAGATCGAGGCACCTTAAAGTCAGCCCTCAACATATACCACCAACGACTCAAAGACGCGAAAAAGGATACCCTTGCAGACTGCATCAAGGCCAGCATCAACCACACCAAGGAATTCTTCACCATCGTCAGAGTTCTCCTGCCCAACAGACACAGAGAACACGATCTCTCCCTCACAGGAACTCTGAGATGCTTCCACAACAAGATATCTACTATCCACAGGAACTTCGACCCACAGCCTACTGACCTCCTCAGCCTCCTCTCTCCAATGGAAGCCTCCCCCGACCAACATCTCACAGCATGGGGACAGCTTACCACACCGGACACCACAGCCATCATGAACTCCATCCACTCGGAAGCACCCGCTGACCCATTCCCCCACTGCCTCTTCAACCTAGGAAGCAGCAAGATCAGCCATCAACTCACCACCATCCTCAATGCATCCATTGGCACAGCCACATGTCCGATGCATGGAAACACACAGAGGTCAGACCTCTCCTCAAGAAACCCTCCGCAGACTCCAGCAAACTCCAGAACTACCACCCCATCTCGCTGCTCCTATTTCCCACCAAAGTCCTGGAGAAGGCCATCAACCAACAGCTCACCGAACACCTGGTGAGAAAGAACCTGTAGACGCCTCCCAATCTGGGTTTCGGCCAACAACAGCACTGAGACCACCCTGATCACTGCCATGAATGACATTCGCAACCTACTCGACAGAGGAGAATAGGCGGCCCTGATCCTCCGCGACCTCTCCGTGGCCTACGACACCGTATCCCACCATACACTCATCAAGAGACTGCGCCAGATTGGAATCCAGGGAGAAGCACTCAGGTGGATTGCATCATTCCTCTCCGGACGCATGCAGAGAATCTGCCTACCCCCTTCACATTGAAACCCACGAGCACCATTTGTGCTTCGCTCAAGGCTCATCCCTCAGCCCTATCCTCTTCAACACGTACATGACGCCTCTTGGCGACATAGTCAGAACCCACGATATTAACATCATATCCTATGCCGACGATACCCAACTCATCCTCTTGCTCTCAGCAGACCTCACCACCATCAAGACCAATTTCCACAACTGCATGAAGAACGTCGCAGCCTGGATCAAGAACAACTGTCTGAAGCTCAACACAGACAAAACCTAAGTGCTGATCTTTGGCAACCATGTCTCCCTCTGGAAAGACTCATGGTGGCCCACTGAACTCAGACCCACCCCCAGACCAAATGACCGTGCCGCAACCTCAGCATCATCCTGGACAGCAAACTCATGATGAAATGACAGATCAACACAGTCTCCTCTGACTGCTTTCACACTCTCAGCATGCTCCGAAGAATCTTCAAATAGCTCCCCATAAGCATGAGTAAAACTGTCACGCAAGCCCTAATCACAAGCCGTCTGGACTACGGCAACGCTCCAGACAATACAGAATTCAGAAGAAAGATTGATCCAAAACTTGCCCAAATGGACCAACATCACTCAACACTTGAGGAACCTCCAGTGGCTCCCCGTCCAGAAAAGATGCCGATTCAAACTACTGACACACACCTACAAAGCCCTCCATGACCAATGACCAGCATATATGAACCACATCCTGAACTTCCGCCATCCATCCAGAAACTTGCCCCTTGCCGCCAAGTCCTGGAACGCCCTGCCTCTTCACCTCCGAACATCACCCTCACTGACCAACTTAAGGAAGTGACTCAAGACCTGGCACTTCGACTAAGCCCAGCAACCCAGCACCCGGATAACCTCATGAGTGATAAGCCGCGCTTTAAAAGTACTGATACTCAAAAGTGTAAGAGTGAACTTACACATGCAGATTTACTTATCTGCAAGTTTGCCTTTGTGAATCGCCCCATTGTGTTTCCAGTTCTGGGCTTTGCTGTTACAAATCACCCCTATCAGGTGAGTAATTCAGTTGGTTTAATAGAAGGAAGCCAAGGCTACAAATCTCAAAACACAATAGGTTGTCAAATTAAAGAATGTAAACTTGGGTTCCTGGTAAAATGGAGCAAGGGAGCAACCATGTGTTGCTATGTCATAGTTTGAAGTCAGAGGCAGCAATTAATTCACTATCTGACCTTGTTGCCAAGTTCACACAGTTTGACTGGTTAGTGTATCTATTGTACACATATATGTGTAATTCTTTGTACAAATCTGCATGTGCCATTCTTTTGCCATCCTCTTCTGGCTCAAACACGCAAAACCACTGAAATTTACCAGATATGATTAGCAACTCCACAGAACATGTCATTACCCATGCCACTCGCCATACCAATATTCCAACAGCACAGAAACAAAAAAAGAGCTATCAAGAGAACAATTTGGTGGGTGCTGCATTGCTAACCATAGCTTGTGAATGGCAGTGGTTTTTCATGTTCAGCCAGAGCAATAACTGTTTATTGGTTTTGTTGCAGTCGCGGCCAGCATGACTCGCTAGTGGGGGGGCAGGCGCGTGGGGATCGCGCGGGGGTGGCGTAATTAAAAAAATAATAATAATAAACTTACCTTCCTGGGTCCCGCGCCGTCTCAGCTCCAGCCAGGTCCCGCGTTTTCCAGGAACAGGAAGCAGGCAGCCTCCCTCCCCTCCCCTCCCCTAAGCCAATCACAATGCTGCAATGGCAGCGTTGTGATTGGCTGGGATGCCGACCACACAGGCGTCTACGGGGAGGCCATTTTCTCCATGTAGGCTGCATGCAGCCTACATGGAGAAAATGCAGAGTGCGTATGACTGGTTTGGTCGGCCCTGGGGCCGACCAAACAGTCAGCGCCCTCAGAGTGGGCAAGCCACTCCTCCCCTGGACTCCAGCAGTAGTTTTACCATTTTATGTTTCTGCTTCTCGCACTGCGAGAAAGCAGCGGGGCAATGTTTCTCCGCCCTACTGAAGGAGCTGCCCCTGCTTTGTTGCATTTATTGTATTCACATAATAGTAGGGCCATAGGCTATATTCTCTACATATATTCTGTGTGCAATGGGCTGTACAGTGCTATGTTCTGTATTAGAGCTCCAAGGTCAAAACAATTCAAGGCAATGACAGATGATCTGCAACGAGGAGCTGGCATTGGATATATTGGTGTGGGCTCTTAATAAAGATGTAAAGAATATGAAGAAGAATAATTAGGTTAACCATAAGAATCCAGGTTGGACTAAGAAAGATTCATACAAGTGGTCCAAACCATGTAAGGTTGGCAGAGTTGAAAATACTTCATTGTGCTTGGATACTAGTTCATGGTGGAGTTTTAATAAGGCTGTAAAGGTTTTTTATGGATTCTGTGAAGAGAAGGGTGATTGCCATAATATCATTGTTGATGGAAGTGAGTGGATAGCATCAGTAAAAATATCTTTCGCCATATCTGTTGAAACAATGTGACTGAGTGTGAATCAGAGATCAATCAATCTGGCATCAATTAAAGTGAACAAAGTTGTTTTGAAAAGATGTGACAGAAGGTGATGTGTATTAGTGTTGTTCTACGTACATCATATCCCGTCCCGGAGGCTTAATGATTTTGCATTAAAAACATTTGTAGGTTTATGTCTTCAACGTTGTTATTGATTGAGTTTGTTTTTTCCGTATTATTTTTTGGGTTTTATGTTTATGAAAGATGATATAGTAATCAGTCCCAGATTACTCTTTAAAATCCCGGGAAGGGTTCGAGGTGGGCTTACCTGAAGCTGCAGGAGCTGAGTGTTGTCTATATATTAACTTTTTAAGTTGGAATGTGGCTGGTCTGGCCTCAAAAGTTCTAATTGAAGGTTGGCGATCTTTTATCTTAAACTATGATATAGTGTTTATGCAGGAAACGTCGGAGGTGAACGAGGTGGTATTTGATGGTTACATGTGATTTAGCCTTCCTGCCCTACCCTCACCCACTGGGCATGCTAAAGGGGGGTCGGCACCCTGGTTGTTCAAAGTTAATATTGTCTGCACGATCTCACACATGGTATGGTTCAATCGTTTAGCCTTTGTTAGGTGTGGGAAATATAGGGTGTACATGGTAAATTTTTATAGTAACAATTTTTGAAGCAAGGGTGGTTATAATTTCCAGGGTTTGTTCTCCATAGTTGATTTTCCAGCAGCAAGGGAGGCATGGCCCGAAAGCCCTTTTAATTGTCTCTTGACAGGTGATTTCAATGCCAAGCTAATCTTTTTGTCCTCCTTTATTACCAACATTATTTGACCCCCTTGCTCTGGAAATCGACTTCAATGCTATGTTACACATGCAGTGATTTTAGGGAAATATACCAAATCCCACCAACAAATCTTTCTGGAAGGTTTGTTGGTAACATTTGACATCAGGTTCTTCAGCATTGACACTGACTGATGAACCAGCAATACACACAATGTCAGGGTATTTGCAGTGACACTTCCCCTTTGAAGTTATAGTTGCTATAAAGTCCTGATCTCTGTGTTACAGGTGACCTGTACAGATTCCCTCTTGTCTGCAAGTAGACTCAAATTCAGGTTAGGCTTGTGCCACCGGGCAATAGGAACGCGTATATTGCTTATGATCAGCGTTTCCCTGTGGTTATCATGGACCGTATGGATCAATGCTTCAGCATTGGCAGTACCTAAAGGTGGTAATTTGGATTTGGATTTTGATGGTCACCGTTTTTATTGTTTTACTAATTTGCAGTGTAAATGAAACCTTATGTGGTTTCAAACTGCTGGATATTGACCTTTGTTGTATTGTTTGTGCCATGTAATTATGCAACTATAGCTGGTGGTAATCTAAAATGCTGTTTATGAGAGTGCAGGTCTCAAGCTGTTCAGACATGAAACTGAGCACTGTAATTAATGCATTACTCCTGTCAGTGCTACTTTAATTTGCATGTACAATTAATGTATATGTATTAATATGTTATCAACATTTCATAGTTCATTTCTGCATTAAGCTGTTGGTACAGTCTGGGTGGTACATTCCTAAAAGTTTCAGGGACTTCTCAGGCATCATTCTGTCTGGACTGTGTAAACATGGGCCTTTCCTTAATAGATTTTAATATTGTTTGTACAGGTTTAGTAAGAGAACCACTGTTTGCACAGGGTAATGCTCCTTCAAGAGATGTAGCTTCAGTTTTTTTCTGAATTGGAGAAGAGTACGATCATTTGTGATGTCAATTTTATGTTGTTCTAGATCTGGGTGTGCAGAAGGAGAAGACCTACTTTCTAGTTTTATTTTTCTTTCTTACTGTCCTTTACCCCCCACTCTCATCAGTCCTCACTCCTGGGTTGACTGACCAGAAGAGGAGGAGGTTAGTTTCTTGACCACAAATTGAGGGTGTTGTTTTTGATGGACTTGTACGTGACGCACCTGGTATTGGTCTTGAAAATGATGCAGTCTGATGGGGAAGTCTATGTATTTTTTTGAGCGTTGGGGTGATGTTGCCAAATTTCCTCAAGCCTATGATGAGATCTGGCATAGTTTTTAGGGGTACCGGAGTAGTATCTAAGAGGCCAATGAGTAGAGCACTGCCTCCATCTAGGTGAGAGAAGATCAGGACTGTAGTTCTGAAGTTGACATTAAGAAGAGGGGACCACTTTATTGATGAGGAAGAGGTGGTACTATGCTGCCCTGTTTTTCCTGGCGACGTATTCGTTGAATGTGAAGTCTGAGTGATTCTGCAATGTCTGTGAGCTGGGTATGCGGGGACGGAGTGTGAGGCAAACACAGTTCGGTTCGAGAGTCATGCTTTAGTCTATGGTGGTTTGGTGCTTTTGCCAAACAAGAGAATTTGTTTTTCAGATTTAGATAGATGCTTGACATACATTCTGATTTAGCTCAAGGCAGATTTTGAGTTTATGAATGATACCGGGGAATATGTATGGTGGTACAGTTTAGTCTTATGAGCATTTTAATGAATCTTGATGTTATCGGTGAGTTTGGATTCAAATTGTTCCAAGCAAAGTTTGAAAATGAAGGGAGGAGGGATTACTGGAATCCTTAGTTACTATTAGGAAGCTGGGAGTTTCTAGTATCTTTAAGTTCTTTTCTGTATAAACTGATTATGGTTGGCAAGGTAGGGAGTATCCCACCACAGGACTGCGTCAGAGAAGTCCATGCATGTTTTCAGAGATTGGTTGTCAACCGTGTGGTGGACTGTGGAGAGGGAGATTGGTATCAGGAGGAAGAGGTTGTTTCTATTGATAAAGAGGACATTGTTGACCACATGAATCATAGCAGTCTTTGTGTCTGCATCTTGATATAGAGCTGAATAGGTAGACCAGTAGAAGATTATTCTTGTTGATCTCTTCTTGTAGAATGGTGAAGTGGGCTTTTTACCTATGAAGGTTAGGTGGGTCATGCAGCAGAAATTGCCAAGTTTCTTCAGTCCGGGGAGTATATGTCCTATCTTGAGGACATCCGGGAAGGATCACTGACTGAAGAGGGGTGTGAGGGAATCTACTGAAGAGATTTAGCAATGGAAAAAAGAATCTGGGACCTGATTTAGATTTCGGAAGATGAAATACTCCATCATAAACATGGTGGACATCGCGTCTGCAGTTTTACAAGTGCCATTGGATATAATGCACTTGTAATATGGTGGACGGGATATTCATCACATTTGTGATGGAGTAACCCATCCACGAAACTCCAAAGCAGGCCCTTAATCTTCATAGAAAGTGGCTTTAGGTGAGATCAGGATATTGATGCGTTCAGCATGTGATAGGAAGTTGAAAATGGTCCCTTGGGGTGGAGGGGGGTTAGAAATGGGAGATCAGCGGTGGTGAGAATGCCTCTATTGTGTTGTTGATATGACATCGGATTTTGTTGATTTTCTCAGTGAAGTAGTTATTGATGGCTTTGATAAGCCCTTTGTTTTTATCGGACGCTTCTTTTATATTTGAATGGGAAATGACAGGTGCTGGGTTGCCAAGGGTGCATGGTTAGAAAGACTTGTGTATGACTGTGAGTCCCTCATCTGTTGTGTTTGTTGAATATGCATTGGATGTGTAGCCTGTACAGAGGAGGACATCAAGGATGTGTGTGCAAGTGGATATCAGCTGTTTCTGTGATGAGTGATCTAGCTAGGTCAGGAGTGTGATGACTGCAGAGCACGCAGTCATCACACTCCTGACCTAGAGCATGCGGTTAATGAGCAAAAATTGGAGTATTTGTGATGTTGGTGTGTGTGTGTACTTGCGAGTGGTATGTGTATGATGTTGTCGGTATCTGATGTGTGGTTAGGGCATATGCGTTTGCATGGCCAAGGCGTGAGTATGGATATGTGGAGTGCTGAAATGTGTGTGATGCTCCTGTTGTTAAAGGCTTACCTAAGGGTAAGAAGTTCATTCCATAAACCTTTCCTGGCTCAAACAGGCCCAATCAAGTTAAGCCCCTGCCTGTATCTGGCCTTGGCAATGGATGTCTGAGCAGTCGGACACCCGCGTGGATGTCTGAGTAGTGGGACACCATTCGGGACTGTTGAGACGGTGAAGTAGATTGGCAATTGGCTACAGTGAGGATCTGATTTCATCAGTGGTTTGTCACAAGACTGATAATCCACCACAGGTGTTTCTGAGGTTAAATCTGGAAAGGCTATTTGGCTCATATAAACTTAGGCTTGGAGAGCTGTGACAGAGTGCTGTGTGCCTGTGACATCAACATGATGTCAGGACTTGCAAGACTTGAACAGTAGAGTCTGATGTCAAACCTCACCACTCTTTAGGACATAGTATGTGAGAGAACCAAACTCTGGAGGAAGGTGGAATGGCAATGAGAGAGAAGAGTGATAACTGGAGCACCCCGGTCTTGTCTGGTGTACATCTCTCAAAGTTCAGATGACTCACTGCGGGGGTCTTACAGGCAAATGTCAAGCATTTACTATAAATGCAAAAAACAAAAACAAACAATTACTAAAGTTTGCAGTCAAAAGCAATGGAATACCAAAGGTGTTTTTTATTATTATGCTTACCGGCTTCAGGATGGCAAGGGATTTAAGCCAATGTGTAAGAAGCTGGTGTCAGAAGCGGTGAGCTCCAGGTTGAAAACAATCCTGAATCATGTGAGAAGAAGCTAGGGACAAAACACAGCAAATTGATTCAAATCGTAAGACAGAAGCAAAAGTAAAGGAGCCAATACAACACAAGAAGTCTCCAGGCCCCTTTCCGAAGGGAAGTGAACAGTTTATAATGCCTTGCTTGCCTCGCTTGAAAGCTCCATCCCCTTCAGCTTCCAGGCAAGCGGTCCTAGTGCTCTAACCGCATCAGGCCAGTCTGCCACAGTTGCATACAATTCTAGTGCAATTTCTGTTGCATCTTCTTCCTTCATCAAGCCCCTGTCTCTGCACACCCTCTTTATTCTTGACACATGCAACCATTATCTGCCATAAGGTTTTCTAGGGTGACACCTGTCCATCTGGATAGGCTGATTAGCTAATTTAACCTTATTCTTGGCTGGATGAAGAGGTGTCCGTTGCCCAGCCAATTAGCTTAGGTTTGTGTGTGACATGCTATTGCTAACAATATACCTTTGGCACTGTGTTATGTGTGTGACAGGATTCCAGCTGGGAAGACTGCAGACTGTGAATATTGTGACTTAATACATGTCCACAGTGTTGACTAACCTGTTGTCTCTACAGCCATGCCCGATGGCCGGAGCAGATAAGTCCCTCTCTGCACCCTCCCTTCTTCTCCACCCAACCCCCTCCATTTTCCTCTCTCCTTATTATATCTGGGGGGTATTATTGGTTGAGGTGGAAATACTGTTTGTTGTTTCCTTCCCTTCCAGGGCATGTCCTTTCTCTTGCACAGTGAAATGGTTGTCTTAAATATGGTTTGAGAATCACATGGGTTTCTCGTTAGAGCCAGTGCAGGATATCCGCTCCTTTGGTGTCCAAAACACACTTGTCACATATTGCATTACTGTTGTCCTACTCCAAAGTTATTATTAAATGGTTCTCTTGTGGCACCTGTACAGAGTATCTGCACTTCCAGTGCCCAGTGTGTGCTTGTACTGACTTACGCTATTGTTGGCCTCCCTCCAAAGCGATTGCACAATGCACTATTTTGTTATAATGTGTTTGCTGTTTGTTTTGGTTCGGTCGAACAATCGGTTTTCGCTGGACCTGGTATTGGGGATCTGTTCTTTTCATTTTTGCCACCACGTGTGCACCAATGTCTTCCGTATAGCCATACATAGGGTGTGGGACCCCCTTATCTTGAGTGCCTATGGGTTGTTCATATGTCGCCTGTTCCACAACACTACAAGATACTGACCTGGAATGTCAGAGGAATGGGGTCTATTCACAAGTGCCACAGAATTTTAGCTCAGCTCCATCGCCATAAAGTGAAAACAGTCTATTTGCAGGAAACCCACCTTTCTGTCCCTTAAGCCCTTAAACTGCAGACAAAAAGGAGGGATCAATTATTTTCCTCTACTTATTCAGGACTGGCCGATGGAGCGGCCTTCTGGTTGAGGGCTGGGGTACCATTTGAAGCAAAAGCCATGGAAATTGCCACCAATGGTCGTTATGTCTTGTCTGTGGGGTATTAGACAGTGAGATGCTGGTGCTGGGTAGTGTGCATGCCCCAAATACAGAGCAAGATATCTTCTTACAGTGCTTATCATCCATACTGTTGGAGTGGTCACACTTCCCAAGGATGATAAGGGGCGATTTAAATGCAGTTCTAGACGTTAACCTCGACTGATCCAATCCCCCCTTACCGAGTGCTGCCTCTGTGAAACAGGCTAAGGCCCTCTATATTTGGGTGTTGAACTGGTCCTTGGTGGATATATGGAGGGCCTGTAACATGGGAATGCGCGAGTATTCATTTTATTCTCACCCACATTGCCTACATGCACGTTGGGATCGCACCCTTTTCCCCTCTTAAATGTTGGAGAAATTCACATCGGCGACTTATTTGCGTAACACATTCTCGGACCATAACCCTCTTGAAATAGAGTTGGCATGAGGCAGGGTCCCAACACCAATCCCTAAATGGCGCACGCAACCAATACTCTTGGAAGACATAGTCTTCAGGGATGCCTTGGCCACCACCATAGAAACATACTTAGCCAATAATGAGGGCACAGCATCCACGAAATTTGTAGAATGGGAAGCATTTAAGGTGGTGACTACTGGTGTCAGACAATCGGTTCTCCGTGACTTACAACACACAGAAACACAACTGGGGCTCCCTGAACAGGAGACAGTACATGCTCCCACACACTTGGGCAACTTACAGGACTTGGAGCTTCTAAAGATTATAGACCATAAAACATACATACAGAGATTAAACTCGGATGGCGATAGAGTGGGTACAATACTTGCCTGCATGATACGACCGCCATTATCCCCTATGCCAATCCTATCCCTAATAACACCCTCCAATCCATGATGCACTACACTAGGCTGTATGAGGCTAGTCCCTCTCAGCCCTCTACAGAGGTGGACGTGTTCCTGCATGACTTGAGACTGCCACAGGTCTCTGTAGCAACTTGAATGAAACTGGGAGCCCTGCTGTTGCCAGGCGAACTATGCCAGGGAATCGGAGACATGGCGCTTAACAAGACAGCAGGAATAGATGGGTTGCCCATTGAACTTTATTCTGCGTTTGCTCCCTCATTGGTCCTGTGCCTGGAGAAACTTTACAAGGCCTCTCTGGGTGCAAGATTTCTGCTGCCTACTACTAAGCAATGTAAGAAAGAGGGGGTTGGGCCCTTACCTAGCAACTAGACTGAGCCCCTTTTAAATTATACCAACAATGGTGTCCAGATGCTGAATGCTAAATGTTTGATTTCACCTATAAGAACCACACCTACAAATGTAGTGGCCCTTGCAATTTATTTTGCTCTTCTTTCTCTATTTTTTATAGCAATTTTGACATTTGATTGCATGTCATTTTGAAGGGCAACAACTTTAGATAATTTCATATATGCAATTGACAACAGTGTGTGAACATATACATACAAAAATATATAAACCGATACAATAAAAAAAACAATACAATTGTGAAATTGACCAGTACTTCAATTGAAGACAATAACACCTGGCGGAATTTTCATTTGAAAACAACCATTACATTTTTTATCCTGCCAGTGTAAGCTGGAGGGGATATAGTTTTACAGGAACAGGTTTTTTGCCATGTTTCCTGACATATGCTGAATAATTCATAAATTTTATTCCCCCAACCAGCTGGGTCAACGCATTTCGAACCCCTCAACAATTTCTGGGGTTCTCCTCAGGAACTGGACCTGGTCAGTGCTTCGTTTCAGGGTTATTCATGTAAAAGCAGCGTGATTTTCATTCTTGCCGAAATCAACTTGTCCTATTAATGTGACGGTGTTTTTCTGCCTGCTTCAAAGAAGTCTGTGGATGGTTTATTGGCAGAAATTCACGGTGTTGATCATCCACGTTCTCAGCGTAGTATGTCTTGCTTAAAGATTTCCGCATTACGTGTGTTCGATTCGTATAGCTGGGGGCATTCATGGAACAACGGAATTGCTCGTCCTAGTTTATCAGTGCAGTGTGTCTTGCTTTCAGGTATCCAATTTCAGCTAACCAGCACCGTACACCACCTCACCAGCCACCGCCGCGATAAGCCTACCATCATGACCTGGGATCCCGGCACCGTCGAACACATCACCGCGACCATGAAGAAAATCCACTCAGGAGCCCCATCGGACCCCTGCCCACTACACATATTCCACAGGGCCTCCGCCGCCATCGCACCAGAACTAGGACGGACCATTAACACCTCCTTCAGATCCGAATCTGCCCGGACGACTGGAAGCGGGCGGAGGTTAAACCCCTCCTCAAGAAACCAACAGCCGACCCTACGGACCTGAAGAACTACCGGCCCATCTCTCTCCTCCCCTTTGCGGCGAAAGTCACCGAGAGACTCGTAAACGCCCAGCTGACTGCCTTCATCGAAGAAAACTCCATCCTAGACGCCTCCCAGTCTGGATTCCGCAGCAACCACAGCACCGAGACCGCCCTCCTCGCCGCCACTGACGACATCCGCATTCTACTCGATCAGGGGCACACCGCGGCCCTCATCCTTCTAGACCTCTCCGCAGCCTTCGACACCGTCTCACATTGCACACTCGCAGCCAGACTTCACGACGCGGGGATACAAGGAACCGCCCTCGACTGGATCCAATCCTTCCTCACCGCTAGAACCCAGAGGATCAGACTCCCTCCCTTCCTCTCCAAACCCACCGATATCAACTGCGGAGTACCCCAAGGATCATCACTCAGCCCCACGCTTTTCAACATCTACATGGCCCCCCTCGCCGCCATCGTCAGACAGCATGGGCTCAGCATTGTATCGTACGCCGACGACACCCAGCTCATCCTCTCACTCACGAAGAACCCCGAAGACACCAGACTCCGCTTCCAGGAGGGAATGAAGAACGTGGCAGCCTGGATGAAAGACAGCTGCTTGAAGCTCAACTCAGAGAAGACCGAGGTCCTCATCCTCGGATCCTGCACCTCTGCCTGGGACAACACCTGGTGGCCCCCCGCCCTTGGAAACCCACCCCTATGGACCACGCACGAAACCTCAGCATCATCCTTGACTCCTTCCTCTCCCTGAACCGCCAGATCAACGCCGTGGCCTCCACTAGCTTCAACTGCCTGCGCATCCTCCGCAAGACCTTCAAATGGATCCCCCCCGACTGCAGAAGGACCGTCACCCACGCGTGACGGTCTGCGTCTGGACTACAGCAGACTGGACTACGGCAACGCCCTCTACGCCGGAATCTTCTACACAAACTCCAAACCATCCAGAACGCCGCAGCAAGACTCGTCCTCGGGACCCCGCGTCACGAACACATGACCCAACACCTACGAGGCCTCCACTGGCTCCCCGTCAAGAAGAGGGTCACCTTCAAGCTGCTCACCCACGCCTACAAATCCCTCTACAACATCGGACCCAAATACCTCAACGAGAAAGAATCTTTCCACGTACCCAAGAGGAATCTCCGCTCCGCCGACTTCGCCCTGGCGGAGGTCCCCCGCATCCGCAGAAACAGAACGGGCGGGAGAGCCTTCTCCTACATCGCAGCCAAGACCTGGAACAAGCTCCCTGTGAACATCAGACGCTCCCCGACCCTGCACGCATTCAGAAAGGACCTCAAAACCTGGCTCTTCGACTGATCCGGAGCCGCCCCCCCCTCCCTAGCGCCTTGAGACCCTCACGGGTGAGTAGCGCGCTTTACAAACCCCTGATTGATTGATTGAGCGCTGCGTGTCTTCAGTTCGTGTTGCCGACGGCATTCATGGAACGCGGAAATGCTTATGGCTAGGCAGGCACTCGTCACCTCCTTACTTAACCCCAGTGGGGCTCCAGAAGACCTTTCTTTATATAGACCACTCTCTCTTCTGACCTCAGATGTATAAAATATTGATTAAGGTGCTGACACAACGATTGCTTCTCCTACTCCCGTACCTGATTCATATGGACCAATGCAGTTTTGTTCTGTGCAGAAGTACCACTTTAAATATACGGAGATTATACCAGGCGATGGCGATAGCACACGACCGATATCCAAACGTGTGCTGCCTCTCATTAGACCTCCAACAGGCATTTGATTCCTTAGGTTAGGAATATATGTTCCTGACAGTGCGCAAATTTAACATTCTTCCCACCTTCATTAATTGGGTTAAACTTCTCTACACTAATCCAACAGCAAGGGCCAAAACTGGGACGCACATTTCCCTCACAATACCCGATCTCCAGAATAACCCGCCAGGGCTGCCCACTGTTGCCCCTTTTGTTTGTCCTCGCAATGGAATCCCTTGGCGCAGAAACTCTGCAGACTTGGGTATCCCACGGGGGCCTTAGACCCATGCTGTTTCATTTCACACAGATGACATGATAGCATACACTTGGGACCTGGGCATGGATCTTACACCTATCTCGACTATCCTGCATTCCTTTGGAGCCCTATCTGGCTTCCAAGTCAATCATACCAAATCACATGCATTTTCATTCCGAGACACCATGCATCATGACACGGTGCACCTGGACACGCGGACCATAACAGTAGCACATCACACATTTCAATACCTGGGCATCCAGGTCTACAGATCACCCACAGATCTATTGGATGGGAACCTGCTCAAGGTCATCACATCATTAAGAGCACAAGTGAAATTCTGGGTCACATTGCCCTGTCAGTGGCAAGCCGTTTGGCACTCTCAAAAATGGTGATGCTGCCCAAATTGTTATACTTTTTTGTAAACTTACCCATAGTTGTCCCTGGGGCCATTTTCAAGACACTGAATTCCCTATTGCTTGATCTCATTTGGAGCTCAGGCCGACGGTGTGTTAGCCTACTCAGTTTACAGCTACTGCCGGAGGAAGGTGAGCTGAGAGCACCAGACTTTAAGTTTAACTGCTTTGTTGGCCACTTACAATGGCTGGCCGGGATACACCTATGAGAAATTGGCTACTCAGCATGCAGGATGAAGTCGGGCAAATTACACATATTGCTGCTACCGGCAGTGGCATGCCCCCCCACGTTCCCCCTACTACTTACTAACGCTATCACATACTGGAGGAATTCGCTCCATTACACGCACACCCCTACAAACTATGCCCCTAATGTCCTTTTGCGTGGCCTGCCTACCCCGGTAGGTACACTTAAATCTACCAGACTACTACCATGGGAGAACTCGGGGATCACCACTGTGGGCGACTGGTTCAGAGATGGGACACTGATGCCCCTTCAGGACTTCATGCAGCTACATAGGCTCCTTGGTTCCCTTTTTCTCACACATGCTAATATACTGCGCTATATCTGCATGCATTGTTCACCTATGGGTCATGCACTGATTCAGGCTGTCAATGAAATGGGCACTGACAGATACCTGGTCATATGGCTCTGCAAGGGGCTGCGTACCCATTTTCACGCCTCGCTAATCCTGTTGAGAACCCAACTACGCTTTTCATGACAAAGAATGGCGTTTTCTTATAGAGTACCCCAGCATAATACCCCAGAATGCACATTTTAAATTCATCCTGTTCTTGCTATTACACAGAGCATATTTAACACCATCGAAACACCATAAGATATTCCCTATAACTTCGCCTTCCTGCCCGAGATGCCAGGCCAATGACGCAGACTTACTACATATGCTGTGGTCAAGTCTCACATGATGATCCTATTGGAGGGACATCAGAGAATCACTCACAACACTCACAAGATCCACACACTGTGATACCACATAACATTGCCTTTTGGGACTATACCGTAGGCCTAAAACCTCTAAGGCAAGCTTTGCTGATTTAGGACTTTTATCTGGCAAAATGACAGATCACATGCCAGTGGAAATGTCCTACCCTGCCCCTCGATGGCGGGTTGGCGAGAAGAGGTTTGGCGTTGGGACTCTGCTAAAAGTCACGCATTATATAGGGAGGAATACCATGGGTTGCGTAAACAACCCATAGAAATGGTGTGGGATGCCCTACTGGAACAATTTAAATCCCAGGATGAGGATGCCTCCTGACCTTGATACAGACAACAGGGTTCGCACTCTCATGTCCTGAACTCTGGTCATTCCCCCACTGCTAATTTCATGAGATGTATGTTGACATGTGTGGTTCCTTACAGGGGTGGATAGCTCTCACTCTCTCTGATTTGTGTTGATTCTTAAGCACAAATGGACTTTATATGGTGGTCAATGTTGGGGGGTGGGTGGATGGTTGGTTGCTCCGTAGTTAAACCTTTTTGTGCTTTTCTTTCTTAATCCTTCTGCTATGTATGCCTTACGACTCATGTAATTTGTATTGCTCACCACTGGGCATGCATTCCATATGCTTATTTATGTATATGTTTGGCTGCTGCCACCCTGTTGGCCCACAACACAGTGTATGACACTGATCATTGCAATAACGTTTTGTTTATGGTCATCAAAATGCAATAAAATACATTAAAAAAAAGTCATCTAGATGAGTTATGAAGATGATAGATCCCATAACTAGGACCACCCCAGGAGAATTAAAAGATGACGCTATCCGATTTGGCCTAGACAGTCTCCGAAGTAGGGAACACTGAGTCATCACTCAGGTTGCAAGAGGCCAAAAGCAATATTTCTGACACTATTGACCTTCTTCACCCTAAAAAAAGCTAACGGCACTTTGAGCTTGAATAAAGAGTCTGTATGCCGGACAGTGGAGCAGGGACGATCCAAGTAGTCAATCCATGAGGGTTTGGGTGCAAAGGAATGCAATACCTTCCAATAGCTCATCATTGTCATTGGTGGAAAAAAGTGAAGATATCCCATTAAGTAAGTCGAAGGAACAATCATGTTCTTCACAAACAGGAGCATCCAAAAATAGAAAAGGCTGACTTGCGTGATATTCAATGAAACTTCGTTGTAAGAAAGTCTGCGCAGCCACACAGATATCCCATTGATCCAAGATTCCAAGTAAAGCTGCACATGTCATCTGACCATCCACAGAACAGGCCACATCATGCATCTCTAGTGGGCCCATCAACCGGCTGAAATCAGGGATGGGACACCACGTGTTCGATAAGCAAAGTTCCATCGCCCAGGAGAAATGACACCGTTTGCAATGAAGCACTGGTTGCACGCAAGTAAAGTAGGCAAAGCAGAATGTCAAGTTGTAACTGACGCCAAGCGTTGCTAAAGGCAAGCATCCAAAAGCCTCATACAGGCGATTACGGTACAGATGAAGCTGGTCCGGCCTGTGCAGAGCCACAAAGTGAGCAGCCATTACGAAGCACAAGAAGGAGAAGCACACCAGCTGCCAGCACCAATATTAAGGGGAACCCTCTGAAGACGCTGGAAAATATAGAATGAATAAAAGCCGGTATTACCCCGAATATAGTTTGAAAGGAAGAGACCAGGCCATATCCCACACATTTAAAAAAATGGGCAAGGCCTGTCGTATCAGATGCATTAAATATTTGGTGAATTCGTTCCCCAAAATGAAGTGGGAGGTTAGTGTTAAGAAGCGACTGTATCTCACTCGAGGTCCGAGCCACCTGCAATCTGAATGTTTTACGGGCGGAAGTGAGGGCCACCTCCTGTTGGAATAAAAGGGCTTTGAGCCTGCTCAACTTGTTGAACTCTGTTTTCAAAGTCGGAATGGAAGGCCAAAGCGAGGAATCTAAACTCCCATGCGGGGGCGGGAAAAGGACATTGCTACAGCAAGTTACGCGCTGGGAAACAGTTACCAAGTATGGGACACCCGCCCGCAAACCACAGCAGTCTTGGTTGTTTAAAATGAGATAGCTGCCGTTAGTAAGCAATGTAAAGACAGGCGTGATGGATGGTACTGGGGTCCCTTTCAAAAAGCAAGCTAGATTGGGCACTGACACGTTACACTCGCCGTGCAACTTAACGTGTTTGCACACAAGAGAGTGACCCAGTACTGAATCACACTCCTCCCTGTGAGGAAAACTTCTTTATCCTCCCTCAAACACCAATAAGCAAAGGGCAGGACCCATAATTCATGCAGAAAAGCAGTGCCAAGCAGTTCAAAGCGGCCAACAGGAAAGTGTTGCATACATGATTTAAACTGAAAAAGTGAAAAGGGCAAAGTGATAAGGCCATGAATTAACCAAACAGCAGAGTCCGTTTCCGCTACGGAGAACGGCAAAGGCTCCAATTGTTCAATATGTAACAGCGTGAATACAGCATCTTTCATGGACATAAACTTCTGTTTATCAGTCAGGTTAAAAGGCAAAAATAAAGCGGTGGCATTTAAATCATCCCAAGGCACTTTACCCATTTTCAGTGTCTGCAATGTCCAAGCAAATTGCATGACCGACCTTAACTGATTCTGACCATGATATAACACAGAAACATCACTTTGCACAATATCTATTACAGAAGAAACAATATTGTCTAAGGTGTAAATGCGTGAAGAAAGCGTGTTAATGCTGTTGTCCACTACAGCAAGGACTTTTTCCAAGTTTGCCTGGTCAATTTGACGCAGACGGAAGGCGGCCTCCATCTGCGAAAGTTTGCAAATTTCATTATAAGAAGCATAAAGAAATCTCTTGGCCCTTGGATTACGGGGGCCTAGGAGAAAATCAGACAAATCAATATCATTCGATAAGATGGAAAGGTGCTGTTTGACAGATGCCAGGGTAGAGTGTTCTAGCCACTGCTGGCACAATTTACCTACCGTGTATGTAGTCACATAATGATGAGGTGGATAACGAGGGTCAGGCTTAGTCTGAATGAAACCCGGTGTAACATTATAGAAACGCAACTGGCATGCATTAGCATTAGTCTGCCACAACAACCATCCTAATGGATCAATTTCAGAAACATTGAAGGAGGTATTTTGAAGGAGAGCCTGCAAAGCCTTAATGGTGAAGTTATTATGTAACCGCCAATCATTATATTCAGCTAATGATGGAATTGAGGGGGTATTTGGGTTCTTGACAGTTGCAAGGCCATAGCAGGATGTTTGGTAAATAGTTCTATTTCAAAACAGCATTTGAGTAGGGATGAGGCAGGCACGATGTAATGCCTCAGTGCCCTGAACCTGCCATGGCTTTGTGCCCCAGATTGATTTTAAATCTATAGTCTGTTTCCAATGGTCATAACCATGTGTGACCACCTGTGTTCTAAACGAGTTGGCATAAATGAGTT
Organism: Calotriton arnoldi; assembly: GCA_963921515.1. NCBI lineage: Eukaryota > Metazoa > Chordata > Amphibia > Caudata > Salamandridae > Calotriton > Calotriton arnoldi. The sequence goes on from CAWUFW010000173.1 coordinate 5,028,013, forward strand.
TAGTGTGGGATAACAGGTACTTTGATGTAGGGATTTTTAGAAGCCAAAAAAAATAGGATTCAGGATTAGTCAAATCATAATCTGAAAAATAGGCGAACTTATTTCTAAGAGTTTTAGAACTCCCTTTTAAGGGAGTGGGACAATGTTCCCATTGGGTAAAATTAAAAACAGGTCTCATGGTGTTTGTTTTATGTAAAAAATGATGCCCATAATGTTGATAGCAAAAGAGATCACCATAATTGGCAGAATTTAAATACAAATCTTCAGCATCAAAGGCAGCATAATATTTTAAGTCTGAAAACAATGCATGAACTGCCTGCACATCCCAATCCGAATGTATGTCCCGTGTCACCACATCTCCTAATGAGACGCAAAATACGTACGGAACTCTAAGGACCTCAGTCGGGCCATGGATTTCGTAAGCTACTTTGTCCCAAACGATGCCATCGGGAACTGGGAAAGCTGAAATGTTCACAAAAGACTTGTCACGTTTCATGATATGGGACGATGTGTGAGGAGCCAAAGTTCCATCGACCATTTTTACTGCAGAGCGTTCAGGGAGATAATGGCCATTTATAAGTAAAAAGAACACTGTCACAAATCCAATTGACATGAAGAGAAATATCAGGATAAGCACCAACCAAATGTAGGTCCATGGGGGAACGAAGTATGTCTTTTGAACCAGGAGTAAAAGATACGCAACTTAGACTTAGGTGCATCAGGCAAACTGGATGATGAGGAGGACGAGGCAGAAGAAAGGTGTGCCGGCTCTCCTTCACAGGCACTCACTGAACTTGGAAGCAAAGGTGAAAGCGTTGAATCCTCCATTCGTACACGTGGGCTAGATGGTATCTCACACACGGAATCAGTAGCCGGAAAAGGACACACAAGATCCATTGCAGAAGAAGATTGTCGCATAGGCTGAAGATCAATTACAGTGTCCACCATATGAGCAGACATTCTTGTGGCAGCAGGTGACGACAAAGTTAACGGTGCTAAAGATATTGCGTTGCACGAAACTGCAGGCGTCACACTATTCAGAATCGGCCACACGGTGTAACTTGACATTGTCCACTGAGATGTATCTGTTGTCTTTACGACCTGGCAACGGTGGTAGTATGACAGTACGAGTACCCTTCAGTCCAAGTACAGAAACCGGAGCACAATAAGAGGGACCAAATTCTTTTTTGTTTTCAATCTTTTCCCGCACTAGATCTCCAACTTTAGGAAGCCAACCGGTAACAGGAATCAGTTGTGCATCAGCAGGCGAAGATGGTAAATGCTCAGTTGCCAGAGTATCACGGGACTTTTGTAGATCCTTTAACACAGCAGAATGGTTATCTAGGTCAAACTTAGAGGCAGCCGCCACAATGTCCAGACCATCAAGGTCAGGAACAATAATGTGAAAGCCAAAGAGCATTTCGTAAGGGGTCCGCCCACCCAGAGATCTTCTAGGGAGATTATTTATTGCATGTTGGACCACATACAAGTGGGACAGCCAGTCCCTGCCAGTACCTAAGACTCTAGCTGTCAAGGATTGCTTTAAGTCACGGTTCATTCGCTCCACAACTGAATTGCCCTCAGGCCTGTATGGAGACGAAAACTGCACCTGTACCCCCAACAACTTCATCGCATCCTTGTAAGCCTTAGAGGCAAACGCCGGACCTTGGTCAGAATGGAAGGTACCACAGGCAAACATCCCGATAAAGACACCCAAATCCCTGATGACATTTCGTCAGCACTACGTTGTGGCCATACCCACAGGAATCGAGTGCACGAATCAACCGCAACCAAGATATACTTGTATGCAGTATCAGAAGAAAGAGGACCGCAGTGATCAAGATAGACACAGCCAAAAGGTCTATTAGAAATACATAGCTGTGTTTGTGGCGGACGTGGGACTGTAGAAGGCTTGATTTGCTGACAAACATCACAGCAAAGAACATAGTTACGAGTCTGTTTATATAAACCACTCCACCAATAACGTTGCTGAAGAATAGAGACTGTTGCCGACACACCAGCATGTGCCGAAGCAATGCCGTCGTGTGTGGCCTTGATCAAAGCTTGTCTGCGGTCAGAGTTGGGAATCAGCTGATCACCAACTGAAGGAATGGTGGCATAAGGAACCTGTTCGGGAGTTACATGATAAGAGTACTTAGAAGGGAAACCCGCAGGATAATTACCTGCCTCCCTAGTTGCAGCGACCGCTGCCAGAATCTCATTATCAACCTTAGTCATAGATCTTGTAACTGCTGCTACGGAACACGTGGCTACTGCAGACTTGGCCGCTTCATCAGCCATAGAATTACCAAGAGCGTGTGTTCGGACACGCTGGTGTCCAAGAGTTTGAATAACATGTGTGAGAGGCAGACGTTGTTTAAGATCTGCCACTCGAACCCAAAGCGTTTTATGCTTAATTGTGCTGCCTTTAGAATCGCGGTAATCATTTTGAGACCAAAAGAATAAGTTGTCATTGAACGACTGGACACAATAGTAAGAATCACACACAATAAGAGTATTCACAAGAGGATCAGCAAACTCCAGAGCTAGAACAAGAGCACGCAGCTCAGCCAATTGCGCCGTGCAGTCTCCTAGTGCCTGTGTGTGCACAATGGATGACTTAAACTCTCCATCTTCAATGGAGCCAGCCACAATAGCACAAGCCGCAGAATAAGCATGTTTGGAACCCGTGGCCGGTTGCGCCGAGCCATCGGTATAAAGGATACATTTGTATTCACTCAGAGGAAGAAGCGACAATGGAGGAGGATGAACAAATTCATACTGCAAAAACTCCTGAGTCTGAAGAGATGGATCAAAGACAAAAGTGACATCCGAAGACGTCAAAGAAGTGGCCCACTGAATCCAACGGGGGTGCAATGCCTTAGAGTTAGGCACACTAGCTTTAGTCACCGCTTCCAAAGCAGGGAAGGGAGTGACCATAAGAATGCGTTTGCCCTGCGCCAGTGAGCATTCTTTTAGAATCGCCATCTGCACTGCCGTCAAGGATTTTTCAACAGAGGAAAAATGCATTTCAGCTGCAGTGTACAAGTGTGATTTGTATGCAATAGGTATTGTGTCTCCTTCATTGAATGTTAAGTACGTGAAACCCCTTGCCCCAGAAACCATACGTATTACCAGGTTGGTGGTGTTATCACGAGTCATTAAGAAGTTATTCGCAAGCAAATCCGCCTGCAAAGACTGCAGAATAAAAGTATGTTCCGGAAGCCAGCTGGCAGACAAAACCTTAGGTTGTATCAACGCATAAAGCGGTTTGATACGCTGGGCATAATCGGGAATGTAAATCCTCCCGAAGTTTAGAAAACCCAGCAGGGATTGTAACTTTTTCAAAGAAGAAGGTGGTTGCAAATGTGCACATTTCTCTAGGAAATGAGGTGCTAGACCCTTTCCCTCATTATTGAGCTCGTAGCCCAAAAAGAGCACTGCCAGATGGGCAATGTGTGACTTTGCAAAATTAAATTTATAACCGTAGTCGGCAAAAGACAATATTATGTGGTCGACTCGGTCGAGATGGGGTGCGAGGTCGTAGTCAGTCAAATAGATGTCATCAACATACGACAAGGCCTCAGGGTCAATGTCATGCAACAAAGACACAATGCGCGCCGCAAATGCCCCGGGGCTGTTCTTGTACCCCATAGGCAACTGTGTAAATTTTTTCTGATTTCCGACGGCACTGAATGCTGTCAGGTCACCACTCGCACGGTCGAGATTGTGACTGTAGAAACCATTCGAAATGTCAAGTGTCGTTTTGTATTTTTTACGAACAATATTATTCACCAGCGCTGAACTGTGAGTGTTTTGTACTGCAAAGGTGCGGCAATGGCTGTTCAAATTTCTATAATCCAATACAATCCGAAAAGAACCATCAGGTTTAGGGACAGTAAAGAGAGGATTATTCATAGGTGATACACACGACTCAGTGACCCCCTGATACTCCAATTGTCGTAGAATGTCACAAACAGAAGCCTTCGCTTCTCGTTTGATGGGATATTGAGGTTGATCTTGTGGAATAGAGCGCAATGGTATTTCATGAGCTGGCGAATCAACGTCCCAACCCACCTGATTGCGATACACCGCTGGGGCTAAGGCCAAAGCCCATTCCTCCGCAAGAGCCTGCGCTCGTTCCTCAGGGACACAACGTGAAAAACTCGGAAGTATCACATCTTCCCCTCTAGAAGAGGCTAACACAAAGGGTGGCGGCCAATCCTTCTCCGCCAATAAAATGTCATATGTAGCGGTTAGATTCTCCCAGAACACAACCTTAATGGGACGCAGTATATCACCTTCAATTTGGAAAAGGACTTCGTGTAATCTATCCGGGGGGGCAACCCAGGTGTCTGCAGTCTCAATGGTAACAAATGTGTCAGTTGCTGTCACATCCAGACGGGGACGTAGAGCCTCCCTGACTATGGTAACTTCCGCCGCACTGTCGAGCAGAGTCACTGCCCAAGTCTGATCCAGGAGTCGCGTCCTCACCGTCTATGGCATATCTCGCAGTTAAAGCGGCAACTTTTTTCTTTTGAAAAGGAGGACGGGTTCGTGCGAAATCACCCTGCTTTTCCTTGACTTCAAACTGTCGAGGCTGTTCACGAAGTTGTGACGCAGGTTGACATCTACCCCGATCCTGGTGATCCCCTCCACCAGCTTGTGAGCCTGATGGTTCCTGTAAACAACGAGGAGAACGCTGATCAGGAACCTGAAATCTTTCAGGAGACTTCATTTTAGCGCGATCGCGCAAGTCATAAGTACGTTCATAAGCATCAGGGGTCGGTGAACTGGCACGCGAACCCTGCTTCTGTTGTTGGGAACTCTGTTTCTTATTTCTTTGCCAATTCTTTTTAGGAAAGAAAGGGCGCCCATCCTTGTCAGGCTGGGCTTTCTGTTGTACTTGAGACTGCGTTTGTGTTTGAGTTGTAGGCTTATTTCCCAGACTATTGCGGCCTATGGTTTTATAAGCCTTCGCAATAATCTTTGGTAATTCTCGTGGTCTGTCAGCCTCCGCAACCGCTTCTAAGCGGTTTGCTACTTGAAAACTAACGGCATCGCCCTTGACATTCGCAAGGATCATATCAGCAACCACGTCGAACACTCCCACCAGTCCCATCCCCAGCTCGACAGCCGCTTCTGCTCCGTGTTCATCTTGAACGCGTTTAATCACAGAGGGGAGCACGGTCATGGAGGGGGTGGCGAAACACATAGAATATACCGCTGCAAACACCCTGCCCCAGGTGTTACAATCAGCCAATTCGAGAATTAAGCCTTTAGGTAAATTAATAGTTAAGATCCTGTGTTTATCCACAGGAGTGGTATTAGGAAAGACAGCTTCTATCTGTCCAAATTTCTCGGCAAGCCAATAAGGAAATTCATCCTTATTCTGTGGGCGCTTGCCCATGACAGAATTAACAATAACGGGACTGATGGTTACGCCACCAGGACCCGTAGGTTGTATCGCAGTGCCAGGTGGTCCCACCTGGACGGTGCGTGTTATGTACTGTATTACAGCTCTATATACGCGTACCAACGATGTATGTAAGACACGGAGCTCTGCCAAAGTAGCAGTTGTAAAAGCACGTGGATGTGGGGTAAATCTAGCCAAAACGGGCCATGTGGCCCCATCTATAGACAAAGGGCCTTAACGGGCTGCCGTTAATGGGTGAGGAAGGGCGCCATTAAACCAAATACGGTGTTGCCAAGCTGTAAGCGGAATCTCAAGAGCTCTATAAGGCTGATACTGCTGAGGAACGGCGGTGGCAGCATATGTGTGAAACAAATCATCAGTGCCATCCACTGCCGGAAAGGTGACCCAAGAGTAAAAAACTTCAAACTGGTGAGCCGGATCGGCTTCCACCACAAAAATAAGCGCAGCCCCAGCATCAGGGACCGCATAATGAGTCAAGTGCACCCTCAGCGCGGCTCTGCTATGAGCCGGAATATCAACTACAGCCATTATAGAGAAGACAGTAGACAACTTAAAGAGTGGCAGCGCAAACTCGGGTTATAAGAAAAGAAATACCTTTTAAAACTTCAAGCTTGAATAAACCTATAAAAATGTCAATATAGGAGGTCACTCTGTCACAGCTGTCTCCGGAAACAGAAGTGAGGGTATTGTGGACCAGCACGAGCACTACTCAAGCGTCTCGCAGATAAGAACCAGACCAAACGTTGGCGGCGCCATGTTGCGGGGATTCTGCTCATACACAGAACTATGCTCAAGAAAACAGGACCTCAGTAAATAGGGGTGTACCTCCTATCACCTTAGTACCCAAAATCCCAACCGACTAGCAATAGTGTCTCATTCGGTCTCCTACAAATATCAAGAAGCTACGAATGTTTAGACAACCCAGAACACGAGCACTCCCGACTCACCTCAGAGTCGCGGGAACAAGACACTCTTTCACTCTCACGTACTTGTCCACAATAAAAATAATCAGTCACTAAATAAGTTCAAAATGTTTATTTTGACTATAGAAGTTGGAGGTGGCAGTTTCATCAGTCAGCTAGTGGATTGCGGCAATGGTGTCCTTTACATGAGGGCGGGACTGAGTTCTCTGGATACCTGGAGGCAACAGGCGAGAGGCGTCGGATCCAACATGGCGGCGCAGTAAGGAGCTGAGAGTGGAGGGTCCGGCCGGAGGCTCCACATAGCGGCTGCCCAGCTCAGAGGCCAAACGTGTGTGCGCAGAGAAGAATCAATCTAGGTTCGGACCGGGGCAAGCAAGAGGACCGGGGGGTGCTGTATCCCGATTCCTCGCGAGGCACAGAGAGACCCCTGTGGCAGCAAAGAAGCAGCGCGCCGCCTCGGCGGAAGACGGAGGACCCTGCGAGCAGGTCCCAGCACCGTAACTAAAGGGGACAGAAAACGGTGCACGCGTGAGGAGTGGTGAGGGACTCCTCACGCTAGCGAGACGGTGAGTGCTGCCATAGGCGCTGGACCGTATGTGATGCCAACAGGGGAGCCTGCAACCTGTGAGAAGCTCCGAGTATTATCGGTGGCAGGCGGCGGACGGGGGGCACCGGTGCACCCCGGAGGGAGCGGGCACTGAATGCATGCAAGATTGAGGGTTGGAGAGTGATGCTGGCGGCAGACCCTGGGTGTCACGGATAGTGTCACGGATAGTGGAGTGCTCCCCCCCTCCCCATATTGGAAAAGGGGGGCTTCTGAAGAGGCTCACCATCAAGCCTGATTGTATTGAGGAGGTGGGCCTGAGACCCTCATTCTCCTGTGGGGCACCCTCTCCAGGATAGACCTGAGGTATTAACACGCTGAGGAGAGGGGACGCCTGTCATTTGTGGATCTTCCCGGGACCGGACGGGGCTTGGACTCGCTGCCCCAGTGTGCCTCGCGCCCCTGACTCAGCGCGCACCCACCGTCATCGTCAAGCGCCAGGAGGCGCTTGTTTAAAAGCTGAAGCGGGCTCCCGCAGCGTCTGCGCCCGTCCAAGCCCGGAAGAGGCTGGGCTGGGCCTCCGCTCTGACTTCTGACCATCGGCATCCGTGTGCACCTATTAGTCTTAAGGTACTGTCACAGCTAATTCCATCCCTGTCAATAACCCCCGTGTTCCATCCCCTTCAGTATAATACGGTCCTTGAGAACTGCAGACTAACGGACTAATTATGAGTAAACGCAAAGGAGTAACAGGTACATTAGATGCCTTCATCGTCAGGGCAGAGTCGTTGCTGACTCATGAAATTGAGATGACCGAGCGGCGACTCTCCTTAGACTGTTTAACACTCCCAAGCCGCTCGTCTTTATGTTCTTTAGGTTCTTCCAATCAGGGAGGCTCTCCATTAACGTGTTTACCTATCACACCCCGTAATGTGCTTACAACCCCCCTCTTGCCAACACCGGATACACCCTCCATAGTTGTTTCAAACGGGCTAGGGATAGCCACCAGAGCACGGGTCTCCAAACCATTGGTTGAGGCAATAGTGAAAGAGCCATCTGCTAAACGAAAACGGGGTGTTGGCGCCCAAAAAACTAAAAGTAACAAGGGAGCCAAATCTGTAAGCCATGCAGCTAACCATGTAGTATCATTAACCAATTCTGTTGGCACACAGATGGACACGCTATTCCTCCCCCATTACTAAGCAGGGACAGTACGGGGGACTCTGCTCTTGTTTCTGCTGTGGAGAGCGCCTTGGGAACTGTACTAGCCCAGTTCAAAGAACTAATGGATAGGAAATTTACCCTGTTATTTGAAAAACTGGAACGGACTGATATTGTGAAGAATAATCAAAGTGGCAAGAACATAACCGCACAATCTGGTTCTACTGTAGAGGAGGGTACAACACCCAGGGGAACTGGCGTACAGAATAAAAGTGGCAGTAATATCACCACACACCCAGATGTTACTGCAGAGGAGGGTACATCAACCAGGGGTACTGCCATTCAGAATATAAGGGGTGGTGATGTGCGAAGGCAACCTGACTGTGTCACGGCGGTGAATAGCCAACCCAAGAATTTAGGGGAGTCCCATGGTAGTAGGGGGGATTGTAAAATACATAACAATTTTAGACTCAATCTCCCACCTGAGGCCACACCTTTAGTCCCAGTGCTTACAGGAGTACCCCCACTTAAAATGAATGAGATAGAAACCACTGAGGACCTCTTACGTAAAATCAAGTTTTGGTGCAAACAACACTCAGCAAATGGGGCACAGGCCTCTGCTCACATTATAATGGTGAGACGTGTTGGTGGGGTAGGACAGAGGATTAAAGAAGGCGAAGGCGACTGTATTGTTATTAACTTTGATCAAATAGTGGTGGCGGGATTGTTGTTTAATGGAGGTTATAATGTGGGCCCAGGGGGCATAAGTGCTCTACCATTGTTTTTTTTTTACCCGCCCCCAGAGAGCAATCAGACCTTGGTTAGGACCTTGGGTAGGACCCCGTTGGGGACTTCATCACAAATGAAAAGAAGGTTGACCCATCTTCGGGCGGGGTGCTGGGATGAACCGGCTTGATAATTTGATTCAAAATAGAGGGCTTGATAATCTGACTCAAAATAGAGGTCCATTTACCCCCAAACTACTGTCTAAACATGTTAATGAGGACACAATGGTGAATGGCCTAGTGTGCTCTAACAGGTTTTCCCCACTAAGCCGCTTGGATGAAAACGATTGACTGCAGCCCCCTGTCCCAGTGGGTGGGGAGGGGGGAGAAGGACCCCCTATGGAGAGGGTAGAGGAGAATTTGAATTGTAAGATCTTAAATTGGAATTTTGCAGGACTTAGAACGAAAAGTAGGGAACCCAGATGGATTAATTTTCTTAAAGCCTATGATATAGTGGGTTTACAAGAGACGTGGGAAAGAGAAGATAATTTCTGGCTGGACGGTTATAAATCATACTTTGTGTCAGCGCAGCCCTCAGCCTCGGGGAGAGCAAAGGGGGGACTTTTGACCCTAATATCACTAAAGGTGACGGGAAATCATTGCTCGGTGTACACCGGTTCTACCAATTGTTTGGCAGTAGAAATAATAATGTTAATTCTATGAAATTGTTAATAGTAAGTTTCTACAACTCACCGGAGGTTGGATTTTTAAATGAGCATTTAAGTAGCCTAAAAGGTTTTTTAATTGATTATAGACTTAAACAAACCACTTCTTATTCTATTTTTATCTTGGGAGATTTTAATGTTCACTCGTGTCTGAAGGATTGTTTCGTGGGAGACTATCTAGGCCCAGAGGATCCCCTTAGTTGCCACTTTGAGAATAGCCCACAAGGAGAATGCCTGGAGGATCTCCTGGCGGCAGTTGACTTGTGCCAGCCAAACACAAACATTGCGGGGAGGAGGATCCCTACTTTTAAGGCAAGGGGGCAGGATTCTATAATTGATTATATTTTTATTTCTCCGGTATTATCACCCCAAGCTATTAAGTATGGTGCGATTTGGTCTGATTATAGTGACCATAATCCTGTTACACTTGAGTTATGTGAGTCAATTGGCCTTAAAGAGAAAGAGGGACAATTAACCACCAGTATATACGTAAGGACCTCAGACCAGGGACGGAGGCTAAAATGGACTAGTATAATCCCGGAGTCTTTCCTTCAAGACTTATTGCTTAAAGCGGATGAGAGTTTTAATATATGTCTTAATCCTGGAGATAAGGGCCCAGAGGTTTTATTGGCATTTGAAGAGATCTGTGCACAGGTGGCATTGGGCCTAACAATCCCGAGCAGAAGTTATATTAATTTGGGGGAGAAATGGTTTGATAAAGAGTGTTCGAAAGCCCATCAAAAGCTTATTTCTGCCCTGAAGCAGGTCCCTAGAGATTGTACCCTTGTAGCCCAATTGAGACAAACCTATAAATGTACGATTAATCACCGCAAGCAGGAAATCAAAGAAGAGGCGTGGAATGACCTGCTTTCGGTTGAGGTTAATAGGGATAGTGCAAGATTTTGGGCTATAGTCAATAAACCCTTTTTACGGGACTAAATAACACTCCCTTAGAATGTAATATTACTGAGGATCAGTGGTACTCCCATTTTAATACTGTTTATGGAGCATCACAAGTCGAGATGGTCTCCCCAGCTACTCCTGTTTTAGCCCAGGGCAACACATCATTTATTTTTATAGAAACTGAAGTGGAGGCAGCTATTGTGCAAATGACTAGCAATAAGGCCCCTGGCCCCGATTGTGTCCCGGCCGATTTATATAAAATAAGGCCACAGCTCTGGGCGAAAATTATAACTAATCTTCTAAACACGGCTAGTAAGCACAGATTTCCGCCTTCCTGGTCTCTTTCGACCATTATCCCAGTATTTAAAAAGGGACAGAGAGGTGACCCAAGTTGCTACAGACCTATCTCCTTGATTGATTCAGTAGTGAAGATTTTAGGCAGAGTTATTTTAAATAAACTTTCTGATTGGTTGGACGACTCTGGAATTTTAATAGATTGTCAATATGGTTTTAGAAAAGGTAGAAGTACAATAGATCAATGTTTAAACCTGCACCTTTTGGTAGAGAAATATACAGTGGCGAAACAAGGTACGCTGCAGTTGGCCTTTATGGACCTGTCTTCGGCCTTTGACCTAGTAAATAGAACTAAGTTATGGTCAATATTGATGGATATGGGGATGGACCGCTGTCTAGTCTATTTTTTAGCAGATCTCCATAAGGATCTTTATGCTAGGGTCAGAGTCAACCAAGATGGAAAATGCACGAAGCACTTTAAAATTGACAAAGGGGTTCGTCAGGGTTGTATTTTAGCCCCTTTGCTTTTTTTAGTATATATAAATAACATAAATACCTCCCTTAGCACCGCCACTTTAGACATTCCACGTATAGGGGACAGGGTTATTCCTGCTCTCCTATACGCGGATGATGCGGTTCTTTTGGCCCACACTGCAGTTGGTCTGCAGAAACTTTTGGATTCCTTTGGATCTTTTATGCAATCCCTGGACCTTATTGTCAATAAAACCAAATCGCATACGATGACAATGGGGCAGAGGCCAAAACAAATTAAAACTTTTTATTGTGAAGGAGTTGAGCTGTCAAGGGTCTCCTCTTTCCCCTATTTGGGAGTTTTATTTGATGAAAGAGGCTCTTGGATTCCCCAGTTAAGGGCAAAAAAACTTGTTATGTCGAGGTCCGTAGCTGCCATTCAAGGTTTTGCTTCCCGATTGTGAGCGAAGCCTTTTGAAGCCTTGCTAAAAATGTATGGCTCTAAAAGCATTGCAATAGCATCGTATGGGTCTGCGATTTGGGGATATAAACCCGCAATAGTACTTCAGCAAGTTGAAAATAAATTTATGCGATATCTCCTGGCGGTCCCCAAATCTACCTCTACTTTTGCTATTCACCAAGAGCTGGGCAGTGGCTTTGTTGAGAATCAAATTGGCATGGGTCCTGTGATTTGTTGGCTAAAGACATGGATTAATACCGAACTGGGACTGAACAGAGAAATCCTTAGGTACTGCTTAGCGTTGGACAACGTGGGTAAAATCCAATGGTTACAATACGTCAAGTCAATGCTTGGAAAATTGGGGCGACCGGAACTCTTTGCTACTCCGGAAAAGATAGTGAAAGAGGGTGTGGCATGGGTTAAAGCCCAATTCTTAAATATGTTGTCTGTCGAGAGAGAGGCATTGGAGATTGTTAAACCCACGGTGAGAGCACATTTGCTGTTAAAGACAGTCCCACGGATTGAACCGTATTTGTTAATCGTTACAAAACCTTTTCATCGATTTCTTCTAATTAAGTTTCGTTTTAATCTTATCCATTGTCTTTTAGCAGATGTATAGGGCTGAAGCAGGGTAAAAGACCTAGGTCCCTGTACATGTGATAATTTTTCTTTGCAGGACACCATGCACTTTACAATGTTTTGTGAGTACTTTAGCCCTATGAGGAGAAAGTTTTTAAGACCCATTTTAAAGGGGAAAGGATTTGTGCAAGTCAGACCAGCCCTACTATATCTGCAGTTGTTAAACAACCCATGGGAGATTTTTAATGTTGCAAACTTTTTGGTGACGGCAGTCAGACATAGGAAGAAAGGGGGCTAGATATTTTAAAGTGCTGATTGATTTTATACATAGATATAATTGCTTTTATTGCATGATTAATGAACTATAAGTCATTTGTTTTTATTGGTATTATTTTATTGTTTGTATGTGATATATTTTAAGGAATTCAAAATGTATAAATATGTTTTTTAACCAGTTTTTTATGTATTGTTCACTGTGGTGTACTTTTATGGCTTTGGTTAGCTGAATAAAGTGGTTTGATGATGACTATAGTGATTCATAAAACAGTATGCGAACCACAACTAGCAGAAAAATGCATAAGGCAAGAATCATTAGCATTGTTACAATATCATAGAATATAAAAGGAGTCGTCATTTTATAAAGACTGTGAAAAAGGCAAAATAACTGGGCCTAATCACCCTCCCCATGGCAGTATAAGTTATTTTATATAACAGAAGATCTCTAGGCGTTATCAGCAGACCCCTACCTGAAAGCCTAAACCCAAAGGTTTACATCATAGGAACAGCAGCGCCCAGCTCCATGGAACGGCTTTCTTCGAGTGTGTTTCAAAAACATGCAACAACGTTATATAAAAGTACGATTCTTCCACATTGCAGCTGTTGGTAACATGTTTTGTCTAAGTAATAGGGACTGACCAGAACAGAATAACAAGAGACATTGTTGACCGACCTTGCACATTATGTTCAGACAGAATTGAAGGGAAGGCTGAGAACGTGAAAAACAATCTGTTATCATGTACAGGGCAGAGGCAAAGTGTCGCAAAAACAAACGCTTAGCAGAGGCGTGCGCAAAAGCAGCAGCATAGGGCAAGCAAAACTCATGCTAACTTAGCAATGTCGACAATGTGTCTTAGGGCCATATAACCCCATATAACAATATGACATACCCATTTATGGTCAAACAGGATATACACAGCACAGTAGTGCTGGAAGAATGCTGCGGCCCCAGGAAAGCAGTGGCATTGTTGCTGAGACAATGGGCATAGTAAGGTAAATTCACATGTGATTCAAGGAGTGCAGAGACGTACTCCAATCACAGGTCAGAGACTCAGCGCCTGATTTAGATCTTGGCGGATGTGTTACTCTGTCACAACGGTAATGGATATCCCGTCTGCAGAAATATATATAGGGATATAATGGGATTTATATTTCGGCGGACAGGATATCTGTCACCGTTGTAATGGAGTAACCCGTCTGCCAAGATCTAAATCAGGCGCTAAGTCAGGGCCTTACTCCAGTCCCAGGTCAGAATTGAGAATACAGTGAATGCTGCAAATTGCTCAGGCCTGGAAGGCTAGATGCACCGCTTTTTAGCAACATTTCCTGTATGGTTGCTATGCAAGGAACACAAAGGCTTAAGGCTGTATCATAAACTAAACTGCAATCTTACTGATGCAAAAGAGCCCGGGCCGTATCCACAAACGGGCCTGCGCCATCGTGGCAGAGGCCCCGCAGTGATGATGGGACCACTGTAAATGTAAATGTAAATGTAGTAGTATTTGTATTTACCCATTGCGGAGATCCCGCCATGAGTGCGGGCCCCCAGCCACGAGTGCGGGCCCCATGCTACAAGTGCGGGCCCCATGCCACAAGTGCGGGCCCCCCTGGCACGAGTGCAGGCCCCCTGCCACGAGTGCGGGGCCCCCTGCCACAAGCGCGGGCCCCCCTACCACGACTGCGGCCCACCCTGCCACAAGTGCAGGCCCCCCAGCCACGAGTGCGGACCTCCTGGCAAGTGTGCGGGCCCCCTGCAATGAGTGCAGGCCCCCAGCCATGAGTGTGGGCCCCCCTGGCACGACTGCGGGGCCTCCGCCATGAGTGCGGGCCTCCTGCCAAGTGTGCGGGCCTCCTGCCAAGTGTGCGGGCCCCCTGCCAAGTGTGCGGGCCCCCTGCAATGAGTGCGGGCCGCCTGCCATGAGTGTGGGCCCCCTGCAATGAGTGCGGGCTGCCTGCCATGAGTGTGGGCCCCCCGCCACAACTGCGGGGCCTCCGCCACGAGTGATGAGGCCCTAGGTGAATTGGCCCCCCAGTGAGGATGAGATAACACAGACAGGACATACAAGGAAAACAGAAAATTGATCCAGTCCCAGGCCAGGCCTAGAAATGAGAATACGATGAGTGTGAACCCAGTGAACCGCAAAAGTTACCCATATTCCAGGAAGCCTGTTGCAAAAGGTGCAACAATTCACAGAAGGTGGACCAGATACAATTCATGTGGAGCACAAAGAATTCCTGTGCGCAGCATCAACACTACTGATCGTCCCTGGTAGGCATCGCTGCAAGTAACACCTGGCTATGAAAACTGGGAAGCCTGAAATGCCCAGTTGTCTGACACTGTCACCTTCATCAGGGCAATCTGGAGTGTGATGCAGGCATGAGAGGCTTTGGAGATACTTCGGGATTTGTTAGGGTCGTTAGCACAGATTACACGAGGAACCGGCAGCTGCAAGACTCTGCGGCTGTCCGAGGCCCCCGCAGGGGGCCACTAAAGAGGGCAGCCCTCTAGTACCAGCTGGGCACCCCACACCCCCGTAGGGGCAGGGACTCAGGGAGGAGTCCCCCAAGCCTTGTCGCAGCGCGATAGGCGAGCATCACGTCCGGGGCGCGAGGACAGGGGGAGGGGTATATAGGCCTCCCCCCACCATCTTGTCGTCCTCTTTCGCGCGCCCGGACACGCCGTCTGGTCGGTCGTCTCCCGCCGTCTTTCCTCGTGCTGAGATAAACGCCGTCTGAGGGAGCTGCAAGTGAGGGTGAGTCGTCTGTCCCCCCCCCCAAGCCTCTTCGGGTTGGCGCTGCCCGGCATTTGCTGGACTTGTGATGCCTAAGGAGGGGGGCGGATTTAGGAGCTCCCCGGTAGTTGTCAGGCTCCTGGTTTTGCGGAGAGGTATAGACTTACAGGAGGTAGCGGGCGGCCGTAAATTCAGCATCCGTATGGCGTGCGTACATTTTCAGTCACGAGGGTGCAGGTTCGAGCCCCTGTTCTGCGGGTGCAGGCAAGCGTCGGGGTAATGGGGCATGGCGCCGGGTGTGGGAGCGCTCCCCTGCCTAGGTAAATTGGGAGGCAGGTGAAAGATTGCCTTAGGGATGTGAGCGAGCCCTCGCGCCCTCCGCTTCCCCCGCAAGAGCTCCGAGAACTGGGCACTAAAGTTATGTCCTTCCGTCCACGGAAGGTCATGTATTAGCATTGACCAATCTGTCATGCATAGTCAGAGCTCCCCGTTTGCGCCGGACACGCCGCCTGTTTGTCCAGGCTCGCCGGGGTCATCGTCGTGCCCTCGGTGTTAGCATGGTGAGTCAGAGTTTGTGTGTCGCCCCTGCCTCTCTCGGTGTGACGTTAGGCTGTAGTGTGTATTGGCTGTGGTGGCGTGGCGCGAGAGACCCCGGTTGGCATCAGTGAGACACACCGAACTAGTCGGGCGGTGTGCGTGGCTTGTTCCCTGGTGCAGAGAGGGGTGGGGATGGAGAGGCATTCCATCTTGAATTTGCCTGGCTGGTGCCCCGTGAAACTTATGGGTTGGAACAGCAGGAGCAGGCTTTGAAGGGCTGATAACCGGAAACAATTCAGTGCTGAAATGCTGCATCTGCGTTCAGCCATTGTTTCAGCGTGGTTGTTATCTACCCCGAGCGTAGCGGTGGCCGTGGAGCTTGTGTGGGGAGGCCTGTGGCGCGTTTCCCCGGAAGTGGGGTTGTTTGGTGGCCGTGGCCCCGACTGTGTTGGCGTGGGCCACCACTTTGGGCCCAACCCTCCACACCTCCCGGCATATTCTGACTGCCAGCAGATCTGGCCTGGTTCGCTGCGGGTAGACAGTCTTCTCTGAGAGGCTCAGTCCCAGCACTGACCGCAAGACATCTTCGCGGCCGCCGAGCTTTTAAATGGGGGATGGGGCTCGCGAAAAGAGCTACGGGCCATAGTGGGGGCGCCGAACGATGCCTGTGGCGCACTGGGCGGCTGCTCATGATCCCTGGGCCTCCGGGTTTGTGCCTAAGCGGCCGCGTGCGTGCCTTTAGGTCTGTCCCTCGCTGCGCATCGCGTCGGGAGGCACAGTTTTTGGTGGTGAGTCCGTGCCCTTAGGGCACTTTTTCTCCCCGACGTAGACATTGTTTGTCTAAGGCACTTGAGCACAGCATGGGTGGTTCGCAGCCTGGTGGCGCCTCTCCCTACGTCTGCCAGTCCAGATCTCCACGGGGGGCGCGGTGTACTTTTGCTCCACCCTGTACAAGGTGGCTCGCCCGTAACGATCCTGTGGTGGATTAGTCGTGAGGATGTGTCTCCACCACCCCAGCTTCTGACTTTTTGGCTCTGACTGCACGTTACACCGCAAAACTGAGGTGCTTGTAGGGCGTTGGCGGTTTGGTGGTTGAATCCACGGGCATCCTCCGTCGTGTGGTGGCGGATGTGTGGCAGCGCTTACCAGCCTCTTCTGTTGTGGTGACTGTCTGGACCCCTGCCGGCCACGAGTCCGAGTCAACGCCTTCGGTGGGCGGGGTGGTGCGTCAAGGCACATGGTTTCCCGGTCTGGCCGGAGGCACGCAGGTTTGGTCACTGGCACCTGGAATCTTAACAAGAAGTCGAGCATTTTACCTGTTCTTTCCCTAGCCATGATTAAATGCCCTGTTAAGAGCACAGTATCCACCCCTTCTGCGTGCTCAAATTTTCATTATCAAAGCATGAGGCAATTATTCAAGTATAACAGACTGTCTAAGCGGAAACACACTCTGGCATCTCGTCAAGTTTACACGTTTGCTTCTGCAGAGAAACAAATGGCGTGGTATGTTGTGTTACACCTGGTATCGGTACATGGTTGGCATCAGTGAGACACACCGATATCATTATGATCTCAATCCTTTTTGTGTCTTTGAACTCTCCTGTTCTTCAGACAGGCGCCGGTGTACAAATACAGAAATCGGGTGCTGAGCCCAGGCCTTTAGCTTTACAGACTTGTGTAAACAGCCACATGGCTAGTCTACGAGTCAAAAATTTACTCATGTGTGAAAATGCACGTTTGTTTCACACCACTCAATCTCGTGTATGTGAGTTTGTGTACGTGCTCGTTTGTCTTGGTTTGCTGTGCTGCATATTTAAGGGTCGGATATTAGGTGGGGTTGGGACAAGGTTGGAAACCCTTGGATTTCTTGAAACAGGTCTTGGTCATAAAGACAATTTTGTATTAGGAGCTGCGGGTCCCTGGTGGTTCCATCCCCCCCGCTGCTCCTGTGTTACAGTGGGGGTTACGGAAACGGTAAACACAGAGCTTTGTACTTTGGAAATGCGCACATTTCAAGGGAAACACATCGAGTCCTTCGCTGCATTGTTCTGTTGAGATTGATGTTTAGGGCAGTGCAGCAACATTGTCATGGTGTCAGCGGCGTTAAGTGAAAGCTTTTCAATATTACATACAAGTCAACGCAGGAACCAACTCATAGCCATAGCCCTCTAAAATTCGAAATCACTGCCTCAAAGCGTAAACCCTGGCCCGTGGCGCAGTTCCCAGGCCGCGACTCTCGCCTTGTCCCCCAGCCATGTGGTGGCCTAAACACCTACGGCACCATAGAGGGTAAAGAGTCTCATAGGTCCGTGCTTTCCTTGGAACACAAAACCAGCAGAGGTGTTCTCTTTCCATCCTTCAGAAACTCACAATGCGACTTTATTTAGAACCAACTAATTAGTATACAGTGATGGTGATTTGGCAGTATACTCCCTGCTGAGCCGTCTCCCTGTACACTATGCCACATTTGGCCCAAGAGCCTACACCACATTTTCCATACGGAATACCTATTCTTGTAAAGCCAGGTTCAAGCATCAAAAAAAAAAAAAAATTGAGGGCCTTTGTCCATCTGATGGCGACATGTGCTCCAGCACGCAGCTCGCCCCAGGGGATCAGCATGAATATCAGTGCAGCCCAACAACAAATTAATTTGGGTGCCACCCCAGAGATAGTTGTGCCCACTGCACTTTCCCTCTCCCAGCTTGAGAGCAGGGGCTTAATTTGTGTAATAATTGGCGGGGGCCACTGCCATGTAGAGCTAACTGTGCCTGTAATATGGCGTAGGTCATGGTATTACGTGACGGGTGCTCATGAAAGGCGCATCGATAACTTCAGCTTGAGTATGTGCGTGAATGAATAATGCCTCCATTCACTAATACCGATAAGGGGCATCGCTCCATCCTTCTCAGCTAAGTAGACATAAGTGGTTTGATATGTCCTTTGGCTTTGAGCGGGTCATTCAATGCTTTTCTTTCATAGAACTATTCTCGCCAATTTTAATTCGGCAGTTTGGATGGGGCATAGGTCTCTAATCCATCAATATTTCTTTGACGATCTGGTGACCCGCATCTAGGAGATGTCCATGGTTCTTGGCGTGGCTAAGTAATGTTTCCAGTACACAAAGACCCCGTTGCGTAAGGCCTCATGCTCCTTTGTTTCAGCCTTGTTTTGGTCACACCATATTGGGGGCCAGTCACTTACACGTATAAACTGTTGGTGGGCTACGTCAGAAAGACTTTTCTCACACCCTAGATCTGGAGCCCCTATAGCTGCGTATTTCGGAGGAGAGTTGGTAAGACCACTGCCTCCAGGGGTTGTCTGCCCACTGTACCACCTAGGGGCTAGGTCATGCGGGCATGTAGCACATTTGTTAATGGTGCAGGACAATCATTGTTTTACTCTAGGAAACTGGGATCTCATGACCAGGTTCTGACTTGTTGGATGTTAGTTACCGGCCCAAGGGGGGAGCACAATTTTTATTTACTCTGTGCTGTTATGCGAAGTACAGTTGCTGCCAACAACTACGGGGTTGTGCTATCTGAGCTGTAGGACGGTGGCCCGATTGACCTAGTGAGTTATATAATACCAGTGAGGTCATGATAAGGTTTGGTAGCACAGAGTAATAGGGGCAGATGGTACTAAGTCTCTCTTGGGTGGACGATACGCAGGGTATTTAGAATTGCCTGGTATGGAATCTCTGCTGCAGGTGCCAATGTGGGAGTGCATATGGCACATCAAATTTAAACTGCCTCTGGGATAGCCAGTCTCTGCCTAGCCACCTAAGGGGTGGGCAGGAGTCAGCATAAGTGTGCACCCCCTTCCCCTGACTAGAGGGGTGGCTTCGGCCAGGCTTAGGTGCATACCCTAGCCTACCTGAAACTCCATTTACAACATGGGTAGAGAATGCCTAGGAGTGGTTTGCAGTCAATTCGCATCCGCCCCACAGGGCGAATGTTTTAGGCCACAAGGTTGTGGATAAGTGATAAGTGGAGCGGATTGTATCAGGGTGAGCTGGCTGTGGGTCAGGAAGCGCCAAGGCATCAGTAGCACTGAGCGGCTTACAGCCAGAGGCGGTATCCGATGCATGGGGCATTTGTTAGATTAGAGCCCTACTTAGAGGTACCGCCTTAAGTGCTTGGAGGTCTGTTGGCACCGCCTTTCAATGGAAGCCATTGTCTGGCGGGCTGCTCTGAGCAGAGCATTTGCAGGCGTAAGTAAAAGTTTCCGCTACCAGTTCAAATGTGCATCTTTCACTAAGTTACTCAGATCACTGGGACAGGAAGTAAGGTGGGCTGGATAACTCTTGCTTCTACCTGCATTGGCACATGTTGTCAGGAGTGATTGTCAAAGGGATTGCACTTCAGCCAGGTATTGTTAGCACCCATCCACACCAAGCCGAGTGTTTAAGGTCACCCTGGGCCCCATTTACACAGCCCAGTATTAGGCCCTTGGGTCAGGGCCATGAATTACTAAAGTGAACTGAACAGGAGGCGTGACCGTGGGTTACGCTAGCAGAAGTTTGGGGAAGAGCTAAACTCCACCCATGGCCATGGTGTAGTCTTAAGTAAGTTGGAGTTGTCACTCTTATTTGACCAGGGGTTCGATGCTACACGAGGGCATCGCTGCGCTGCGGCCAGAGCACTGTCTTGTTTCCCAGGGGGCAGCTAGTGAAGGCAAGGCTCTTCCCAAACCTGGCACCAGAACACAAGGTAGTCAGGGCCAACTTGTCTGTTGGGTGACTTGGGTAGGCACCTGTGTAGTTGTCACTCCACGAAGGGGTGAGTTGTCTCCAATAGTGGGCACAATACATATAGGTGTGTCTGTTTGTGGTATCTCCTAGCGGACCCACTGAAGGTGTACTGCAGCTAAACGGGGAACTGGGAAGCTTGGTTTCCGTTACTGTGGCAGGTTTAAAGCATCCAGGGTCGGAGATGCACAGTAGGTACTGTGCATCTGTGATCCGACGGCAGTTAGGCAAGCGGGGTGCGCTGCGTAAGTTGTAATTGCACGAAAGGGTGAGGTGTCTCCAGTAGTGGGCGCAAGACATACATTGTTTCAAACCAGCTTTGATACCATTAAGGTGTTCACCAGGGTAGCAAGCAAAAGGGTTTGTGCATACGTCTGGGCAACAGGGCAAAATAAGTGCACCCCAGAACCAAGGGCAGTTGACTAGGATCCTGCAGTTAGGCGCAAACGCAAGCCAGGTCAGCAATAGATGCAACACTGGGTGGTGACGCTGTCAGCCAACAGTGGGCTGCCGTCCCAAGTAATGGGGACACAAGGTGTCAAGCACAAAGGCTACTATGTAAAAGAACATTTGGCATGTTTAGTGATCAACAAAAAAAATTTTTTTTTAACTGAGCAGGTAATTTTCCACCGCTGGGGTTGCCCTGGGGTGGGCAGTGTGAACGCCCCTGCCCCCCTATTTGGGGGCTCTCGCAGGGAGGGTTCTAGCCTGTCGACTTTTCCTGCAGTTAAGGTCAAATGCCCTGCCCGGTTAGCTAGATTAGCCTCACTGGGCGGGGGTGCTGTCAGCTAACACATTGTGCTGCGTCCCCAAGAAAGGGGGAACAAGGTGCCAAGCACAAAAGGCAAGGCGAGCAGTGTGAACCCCCTATTCGGGAATATTCTGGGATGAAGGGCAAAGTAGGACTTAGCCAATCCTTAAGGTTAGGCACCATATGGCAGCCAGTGCGCACTGCATTAATCAGACGGATTCCCTAGCTGGTATCCCAAGGGGGGTTCACCACGAAGGGAGCTGGGCTGGCGAAATTCCCATAAGAAATAAGGGATGCACGGCAAGGGCAGGAGGGCACCCTGGCTCATTGTCACACACGTCTAGTTATGGACTTCCTGTGCGTCATGAGTTAGAAAGCAAATGGACGGTGCAAAGGTTAAAAATATAATACTTCTCGCCCGAATAGCCAAAAGTAGGCAGGTGGGTGTGGGAGCGGTCTCCCACCAAGCGGGCAGCTGTCCCTTAAGTGGGGACACAGGTGTGCTAGACACACCATCCTAGTAGGACGGCAGCTAGGTGAGCTCAGCAAATTAATGGGGCAATGTGAGCCAGGGTATCATCTGTCCCGCCCAGAGTTGGCACGGGGCTGAGTTATGTGAAGTAGTGGAACTTTCCCACAGGAGGGTGGATAGTTCTTGGCACAAATTCACAGGGCAGAAGGGCCTTTGTGTTGCATTAGACACTAGCTGATCCAGGCTACCGGCAAGGGCTATTGTGATATAGATGGGGTTCATCTATCACCAGTGGGAGGGATCCTTCCCTAGCTTTGCAGGAGGCCTGAAAATGAGAGGTTGCAGGTGAGAAAGGAGCTGTTTTGGTGGGGGGCTCTGGCGGCGACGGTTGCCACCTCCAGAGCTGTGGCGGAGTTACAGGGCGATCTGGAAGCAGAGGGGTACAGAAGGGTACCTCTGCGCGGCACCATGGTGGGTGCCAGAGCCAAATCCTAGGAGCCTCATGGGAGGTTCCTAGAAAACCGTGTCAGCGCCCCGTTAGTCCTTCGGGCGGTTGTGGGCCTGAACAACCGGGGGTTTGCTATGCTACGCTCCGCCCTGAAAGGGGCGTGAGTAATAAGGAACCATGTGTCACGTGATCCGGGAAGAGGATCACCAGAAGTGGCAGCACAGATGGGGTTCGCCCAGTGCTGCTTGGCTCATCAGGCGGGCAGGCGGCCCAGACGGTTGCCTGCCCTTGGATCGCCCGTAAGATAACCCACCATATTACATAACGGTGTATGTAATAAACCTGCAGCAATTTTACCCAAACAAGAAATGTGTTGTGTGTTTATTTATGAGCATGCATGTTACGTTGGAGGGGTGGGGTAGGTTGCCAATGCTGGGACTATGATTCTCAAATATGGGACTGACACGCAGAGCTGGAGAACTAGCGGTAATGGTCAGAGAGAGAGAGAGATGAGTAGGGATGGGGGAGGATGGCCAACGGTGATGCACAAACTTCAATTCCCCTGCCAGTCTGTCTTCGAAAATATGTACTGAATCTCAGAAGGATTGCGTGCCTGCGGTCTATAAAACTGTGCTGCTTTGAGTAGGGACCTACTTTGATTTTGTGAGAAAAAGTACTATATTTTGTAAGCTTGACTCTGTGTGTGTGTGTGTGTAGACTGAGTAGTGCCTGTGTGCATCCAGGGTCAGTATTGCGTCTGTGTGTGCGGGGTGAGTCTGTGCCTGTGTGTGTGCGGGGTGAGTCTTGTGTCTGTGTGCGCGGGGTGAGTCTTGTGTCTGTGTGCGCGGGGTGAGTCTTGTGTCTGTGTGTGTGCGGGGTGAGCCTTGTACCTTATTATTGCAGAGTGAGTTGTGCCTGTGTGTGTGTGTGTGTGTATGGTGAGCAGCCCACTTGTGTGCATGCAAGGTGTGCCTTTGTGAGTGCAGTGTGAGTGGTATGCCTGTGTGAGTGCACAGTGATAGGTAAGCCTGCATGAGTGCAGACAGGGAGGCGTGCATGGAAGGTGAGCTACTTCAGAGTGCATCAAGTTACAGCCAGACCTATTGACATGGCCAATGTTTGTTTGAAAGCGTCAAGACTTGAAAATCGAACTCACTTTGAAGGCAATAGCTACAAACAAACGCCCACCACTGTCGGTGCAGATGGTTAGTTACTTTTGTACGTGATATGTAAGAAAAGAGCTCAAAAGCAGGTGCATGTAACATTTTTAATAAATGCGTATCAATCATGTCTGAGAAGAAATGAGATTTCCTGAGGCCTCCCGCGCGCTCACGTCTAAGGGTAGTAATCCACCCATTTGTATGGCTACAGGACCTCGGGGCGCTTGCAAGAAGTTCTGACATTTTCTCAAGGAAGATTAAAGGCCTGTGCACGTCTATATAAATAGATTAAAAGAAAATTAAGTCTCCGACTGCTAGAAAGAAACGTGAATGATGTCATAGACTAATCCTCCTTACCTGTTATTTCTAGAGCGAGGCGCCTGTGTCAACACGCTTACACAACAGTCACATTCCGCGCGCCTTGGGAGTTAGGCCTGCACACCCTTAGCTACTTGCACAACACAGTAGCAGATGCTGGACTGCTGTTGTGGCGTCTTCTACAAGTGGAAAATGTCAAAACGATTCCTAAAATTCACCATACTCAAGAATTATTCTTTAAAGCCATTTCAAGATATTTAAAAAGGCCTTAAAAGGTAAATAATACACATATGTAGAAGGACTTTTGGTCATCGAGCTTCATCCATTGGTTTGCTACATTGTCCTTCACATTTTGCTTCTGCCCACCCCATTATACAGCATGGGCGATGGGTCAGCACCCTTTATTAGGGGTGGGTGGAACTCGTGGAGTGCCCGCTAGTTACATAGAAACTCTGCAAGATTCTGCAGAGTTCAGCGAGCGGTGGAATTTCGGTACATCCCCCTGCTCACACTGATTTTTAGCACCGGGAGCTTGTCCCGCGCTGTAAAAGTCAGCACGAACTGCACCATCTGCTGCTTCTTCCTGCCGCTCGAGTAGATTTTCTACTCGAGTGGCAGCTCTCTCTCTGCATAAGTGACAGCTTTCTCAATGTGAGCGCAGTAACCTGCCACGACCGCCTGCATTGAGAAATAGCACAGGGACTCATCCTAGCGCTCAATTTTCTCTCTCACGCTTGCCAACTTAACTTTGCCAAGCCGCTCTTGAGAAAAACTCTGCCAAGCAGCGGGTAGCAGAGTTTTCTGGAACTCTGTGCTGCAGGTGGAGTGCGGAGTAGGAAAAACTCAGCGAACTCCGCCGGTGGAAAAGGGTTTACCACCCACCCCTACCCTTAATCCATTGGTTCCCTTTAGAGTGAGTGACTTCACAAAGCCTGTGCAGGTTGTTCATTCCCTGATAAAAATAGTTTGTTTCTCCTTGATGACAAATCTGGTTGAAAGAGTGGTTTTTTTTTTTTTTTTTTAGTGTTAAGTTTCAATCCCAGCTATTTGTTTTGCCTGCACTTCAGGGGTCACATAACAGACTGCTCCTGGGGGGTGCAAAGAGCGTACGTGCCGGTTTTCTCTTACAGAACGAGCTGCAGATGCCCTTGCGGCCCTTTCAGTAGTACTGATAGTGTCGGCCCACAGAGCGCCATTGCTGTCTTAAGAGGGCTATTTCTTATTTTCATGGGGGCTTGTCCCAATGCAGATAAGGGAAACATTTTGCCTCTGTGTTTGTGCCGTATTATGGAAGACTTGAAGCATTAAGAAATTATCTGACCACTTTTTTAGTCGCTGCTATTTTATTTAAAGCAGACCGAGAACCAATCTGTTATTTTCTTGGTTCTACCAATTAATTAGCAAGCATTTAACACTCTTCAATGCATTTTTCCTTATTCAACAATAAGTCATGACAAAAAAGATGCACTTTTGAATCACCAATAAATGAATTTGTCTGTGCACCTTCTATGTACATTTCTATCATCACATCTTTCAACAAAATCAAATACAATTGAATCAGAACAACTTATATGTTGAAATAAAGTCATATTACACCAAATACAATTTGTCACAAACAACAGTAGTGATATTATAGATTAACTCCCTTGACATTAGTAGCCTATTTCTTTTAGAGAGTTGGTAACCACGGGGATATTGACTGAGAACCACTCTTAATTATTATCCCTCGTGGCTTTTGCCTGTGCCGACGCGTTTCAAATCCCTATTTTAATTGCGGGATTCTCCTCAGGGCAGTGACTGGTGTAGTCTGTACTGTTGTGTAGTATTTCTCTTTTGCTGGTGCGGTTTCGGTCATGTGATGGTCTGAGCTGAATTTGGGTTTATTCGTGCCAGAATCTTCGTTTTATCACGCCCTATCTGGCCACGGTTGGGCGTAACCTCTAATATGACTAAGTATTATGGAAGACAGCACAGGTGTAAAGTGGCCTGTCAGAAGAAGGTGCACTGATTTTGCCCCACAAAGAGGTGGCGCACAGTGAGTGCCCTCCCTGAGGGCACCACTCACTGGAGGGGAGAAAGGGGGTGCCATGGACTCCTCTAGATATGCCCAAGCAGAGAGGTGCACTCACTCTACACCTACTTGCAGTTGGATCCCTATTCCCTGAAAGTGCAGGCCGGGAGCCACCTGCACTGTGAAAGGGGTACCGGCGGCTTCAAACATGTAGTCCACCTATCACTAATGTACTGCCCGGGGGGTAACGTGCAGCTGCCATGGGGGCTGCACATTATCAGAAATAGGGCACCCTGTCACCGTCTGTGCCCGGCTCATACAAGAACAGTGCAGCTTTACTGTAATACGCTGTAGTTTCCCAGTTACATGATGATTTATTTCCTGTCTCCTTTTTAGGTCTCGCGCCTAGCGTTGCAGTGCGCAGCACTGCTCGCGCAGCGCGAGACCTCTAGAAAGGGCTTCTGAAAACGACCCACACGCTCGTGCGTGTGGTTTTGTTTTCAGAAGCCCACATTGGCTGTAGCGTGCGTTTTTTTTAAAAAAACGGCACGCGATTAGGCAAAGGCGGGCGCATGTCCCGCCTTTGCTCCTCCCATTCCCGACGGTGGCCAGAACGCGCAGCAGCGCGCGTTCGCTTCGCTGCCGCTGCCGCGCTCCCTGGCCCTCGCTTCCTCTGTGGTGCGCGCGCACCACTGTTTTTTTTTTTTTTAATGTCGCCCAGCTCACAACCACCACCTCTTTCTTTAACCCTTCCTTCGTCTGTGCCACAAAATTACTGTTGGTTCCCACGTATCCTCTCTCATCACTCCATGTTCAGCGATTCTGATGGAAAGGATCAAGCATTTGAAATAACTCACCAAAGCACTACTTGAAAAGCCTTACTTTATGGGACGGGGATGGTCTTTTTTCTAGGACAAATCTAACATTTTAAAGAATCGGTTATTTGAAGTTCCTGACCTATTAGATAAAATCCTCACACTGTTGCAAAGAGCCCAGGTAATGTTGAAGAGCTAAAATAAGAAATTAATGCAATCGCGGCCTGGAATGGGGCAGACAATTTACAGACAGATACACACCACAGCAAACTTTCCTCTCCAAGAATAAATCGAGTATTAATGAGCAATTTGCTTAAAGGCTGCAACTTGTTACACACTGTTCAACTTTGTTGCTGTGCCAGCTTCGTTCGCTGTAAACCCAGAAAGTTTGGAGAACGTGCAAAATAGGAAAACAATACCCTGCTTTGTACAGGGGGATGGAGCGAGCAACTGAAAGCGGAAACAACAGTCTGCATTGTGCATCAGCTAAAATTAGACCCGAAAAAAAGTCCCTGCACATGAGTGAGGCTGATTTCTGTGCAACCCTACTCTGGAGCAAAAAAAAAGTCTCTTATGAAATTCTAGCCAGGCACAGATAGATCTTTATGCTTGTTAATCTGGCACAGTGATGACTTTATTTATTGATTGACACACTTTATGCAGCACCCTCCAAGAAACTTAGTAACGTTTGTTTGTCTCAACAATAATCCAGTTAGAAAAGACCATCTAATTTTTGACTGATAATAGCACGTGGGGGCGATGAATTGCATTTCATGGCTTATGAATAGAAAATGCATAATGTATGCTTTTGAGCGGGGAAGCCACTCTCATTTTGTGTCCTTGGTCAGTCACGCCATCTTCTTATGCATATTCTCATCTGTCTGCATTAATTGTTAAAGAGAGAATTTTTACAACGATTTAGCTTTTCATGTAAACGATAAAGTGCCCAGTGTCAAAGGCAAATATGGATTTATAACCGTAATATAAATTATACCTCGGAAGCTTTGCTGACTGTATGATCATTATATTTTTATTTTTATGCAGTACCTTTAATATTTAAAAAAGTCAAGGGGCAAATGTTAGACTTGATACGAAGATAAGATATGAAAAATTATGCGTTGTAGAATACGTTCTGCAGTTTTTAGGGGGCCATTAAGTGCTAACAAATGCAACTACACTGCAACCGCTGCAACTACACTGCAACCGCTGCAACTACACTGCGACTGCTGCAACCGCTGCTCAAGCATTTTCAGCTAATTCCGACCAGAACTCTCGAACGGTGATCAAGTGTTAATTGGAACCTATATTTTTCGTTAAGTTCTGTGTTCTTTAATGGAGTGTGTAATTCCTTTGGCAGACATCCCTTTCTAATGGAACAGCTTAGCAACCCTTTTATGGTATAGCCCATCAGCTCCATGGCGGATGGCAGGGCACACTGTTCCTTGAACAGCATAGCGCAGTATTTCATCAGTACTGCTTTATGAAAGATTCCAGTATCTTCAACTGTGTGAGGGAAATGTAATGAATACTTTTAAAATAGTCTTTGTATAGTGATCTTCTATTAATAAATTCTGCGTATTTGTTATTTGTAGAGCACACCTACCCGAAGGCTTCATGGCACTACTGAAAAATGCTTATAAATTAGCCTGAAAACTAAACTGCTATGCCAACGTTGTCCTAAAACTAAGGTGCTCAGCCTGAAAATGTAGATCAAGAGGTAGAGAATTCCAGAGGTGTGGAGCGTGGATACCCAAAGCCTGACCTCCTGCCCGAATCTTGTGCTAGCGGTGTAGTCAGACTGTGTGCGGGTTCCTAAAACGAGTAAGGTGAGAATCGTTTTAGAATTTGCTGATCATGAAGTCTAGGTCTATGTTCTAGTGAGCATTGGCACAAATCAGTAAACATTGGTGCACAAGCAATTATGGAATAATGAATAGTATTTATTTATTTGAGAGTTTTATATAGTGCTGGCTAGACCGGAGGGTGTCGGAGCACTTTACAAGACGTGACACAGAGACATGTACAAGACACAGATCATTTATAGAAGGATTACAGGTTGACAGTCTATGCTGACGGAATGAAAAAACAGTGCAACAATTGTATATGTATATCAAAAAGTAACAAATAGTAAATGTTCCATTGGTGACGGATTAAACGCTGAATTGGGATGGGGGACCTTATCGAATGATCCTGTTGATGTATGACGCTCATGGGAGCGAGTTGAAGTATTTGTTCAGTAACAGCAATTTGAGGTTCTGTTGCAATCAAGTATAGGAGGGATTACACTGGAGGTCTTTAGGAAGTGAGTTCCAGATCCATGGAGCATTACCCGAGAGAGAACATTTCTGGAATGTTTTTTTCCAGTTTGGGAGAGATGAGGGGTGAGTTTGAGCTTTTAGTGCCCGATTTTTACCCGCTCGTGATATGTCACAATCTTGTCAGGTACTGTGAAAGAAAAGGTTTTTTTTTTTACAGAACACAACAAAGTGAACCGTGCAAATATTTCAGAATATTTCAGATTTACAAAAGGACAAATGAAGCACACTTTTTTGTAACTCAGAAGTGTGTTGGAAGCAAATATTTTAATACGATCAAAACAAATCAATACACAGCCATTTCCACACACTATCATTTGTGCACGGTATAGGTTTTAGCAGTAAAACTGTATGTGCAAATATAATTGTAATTTTAATTGAAAATCTGTTGTCTGTAAGGGCAGTGTGCTACCGCACCATGCATATTTTCTGTGAGCTAGGCTAGTGTCCAGAGAAATGAGGAGAATGCTGGGCCAACAGGAAGTCCGTGGTCCTCGCTTCCTTTCTCTGTCTCCATACACTGCCCACAACGCTAAGTTCTTATGGTTGCACATTGTGCTGATTTGTGGTCCACTCTACGGTTTCCTGCATTTAAAAACACAGTAGGCACAGAACCAGTGTGGCACATCATGCTAGGCGCACAGGTGACCTCATTGCATTATGTGTGTTAAAATGAACCAGATAACATTCAAATGAAGTGGATATATTGGAATTTCATGTCCTGCAGCTGTGCAGCAGCTCCTCATCTTGCACAGGATGTGACTCATGGCAAATGTTGATTTTCTAACCAATGGCGTTAGCATACTGAAATAATTTGGATCAGAAGTCCCGAAAGTGGAGCGTGCCTGCCCGCCCTTCCTCAGCTCACATATTGTGTGCATCTTTTTTGTTCCTGCTTTACTCATGATATGCAATACGCCTCTTACATGTGCCCTACATGTTTCTCAGGTTTTTTTGTCTGGAGTGGGCGAGAAAGTCTGTCCCCAGCCAGATGTCCTTTTCCAGTGCCATCACTCCATAAACAACTGCAAAATTCTAAAGATGGAGTTTTTGGGATGAGGAGAAACACACCCAGTCTCTCAAAACTCGCTGAGCACAATTTTATTTTTCAAAGAAAAACGATGGGAAATATAGTCAACAGATAAATGCATTGCAAGATGGACCGTCTCAACTTTTGTTTCCTGTTTTGACTTTTTGTAATGGAATTCAATTTTTTATACAAGTGCATATAGTATCAGTAGACAGAGGATGTAAAAATAATTGGCCACTCCTTTCTTTGCCATGTACTAATTCAAAATGACAACAAACCAATATATTGCATGGTATTGTTACAGTTTCAATTGTAAGCAATATTTTCAGCTTTGACGAAAAAGTTGATCCTTTCAAATCTAGACTTCTCATCCGCCCAAAATTATGTAATTTGCTCTAGCTTTAGTTTGGTTACAAATGTAATACCTCAGCGTGGTCTAGATAATGCACATTAATCATATATGCCGAGTTTGTCATCGTCCTTTTCAAAATCGTGTTGTGAGATTAAATTATTTACGTGTGCTCACTCGTATTGCAGAAATTAACGTAGTTTCCTGCATGGAAGGCTGTTGTAAGCACCCCAGTGTCCTTTCATTCTGTACTTCTATTATTGCTGTCTTTCTGACCACCGGGGTGGTAAAGTGCTACCTTATTCAAAGTAGCTCTGATGACTCAGTAAATGTATTCTGCCCGAAATTAGTGCTGTTTGCTTTATTTCAAGCTCCATTCTTTTCAAAAGGCTGGAATGGCCCTATGTAAGGTGAATGGTGATCTCGTCATCTCTGCATACTAGTGAAATGACCAGTGTTGAAAGGTCTCCAGGACACTGCTTGCTTTGATGTTTGCCTAATACATGCAGTGATGTCTTCTAATATATGTTCAAATGAGCATAACACGTAAAAGATGATGGGATAACCAAAAGGTGGCGAGTACAAGCAATATGCGGATTGTTGAAGGATGATGAATTAGTTAGCATATGAAAATTGATTGATCCATGTACGTAGAGTTGGTGGTGTCCATTGTTTCCTCTGTGCCTTGTGTATTTTAACTACTTAATTTAGAGCAAAGTAGGGACAAAGCAACTTAAATCTTCGTATATAATACAAGGTTATTAAACTCTTATTTGTGGAAGTTCTACTACCTACTTTGCTGTAAATAATCTTTCCCACCAAGCGAAAATCACTGAGCAGAGATGAATTCCATATAAGATTTTTTCTCTTCTGGAGCAGGTGCAAAAACAGCCGACAGGGCCTTTATTTACACGGCCTCTATTTACCCTGAGTGGCAGGTTTTTTCAGGTTTCATGAGAGAGCACCATGAGAGAGTGCATACATTTAAGGGGTTGTCTGCTGTTTGTCGCCTAAAGGACGGCACCTCTGTGCACCCCACACCAAGTGTGGTTGGGATCCCCTGAGGCCACCCACATCCTAGCAGGTGTCTCTCAACTAACCCTCACCAAAATAGGGGTCAGCAGAATACGGTCTGCTTTTGCTGGTGTTTTCCACGACTGGCCTCAAGATAGAAACTTGATATTCGAGACATGCTGCAAAGTCCACCAACGCAGTCCCCTGCAAAGCAAAAGCAACTGCTCTGCTCTGCATAAAATCCTTCCCTATTCCACTTGCACACAGCGCAGAACATTTTCAATGCTTGATCGGTCAGAGTGTCTTTACTCAACAGCTTTCACCCTTCACTCTCGTGTAGAAATCACATTCTGTCGTTATGTTTCTTGCTGAATTCCAAGACCTGTTGTTAGGCCTTGAATCCTTCACATTTTGCCTATCAGAGTGTTGATGGAAATCAGCACAACGAACCTCTATCACACAAATCGAATTGATTCTTCAGGATTGGGCAAGGAGGTAAGGCTTTGTGAGGAACTACGGCACATGTTGGGAGTATGCTACTGAGTAGTAGAATAGAAAAGGCAAATTATGTTAAAGAAGGGTTGAGAATCCTAACACTGAAAAAAGCTAAGGCTTTCATTACATCTCTCTCTTTGTACACAATGGCTGTTTTTTAGGTCGAGTCTGGGCAGTGCGTGCGCTGCTCTGCGAGGCATGCTGTATTCAGGTAAGAACTTTAAGCTCCGCCCACTCTCCGCCCATATTTTTCATTGGTTTGTGTCATTGTCCACTGTAAACTGTGACTGTTCATTGGTCAATAGGCTTAGTGGTCCCTCCTTAGTACCGCCTTGACTCATTTTCTAACCTCCCGAGGCGACACCCCCTGTTATGTGTGTTGTTACTCAGTAGGCTTTAATTACAGCCTCTGAGCACTATTTTCTCAAATAACTTGGTCCTGCCTGCTGTTGCAGGCTGGACACGCTCTCTCCTAATGCTTTTTTTTAATACATTTTATAGCACGGGCGCTGGCATTAGCAATGCAATAGGTCTCGCATTTGAGAGAGTTTAAGCTATTGGCATTGTAAATGACAATGCCTTTTATTTATCTGTTTTAAAAACAACACATAAATAAAAGGCATCGTCATTTACAATGCCAATAGCTAAAACTCTTGTTACTCTTGCCTTGCTCCCTACTTCCTTCCTCCTCCTCACCATCCTTTGCTATCCCTTCCCAACTTTCTCTATCCTTTTTACTCTTGCCTTGCCCCTACTTCCTTCCTTCCCCCTCACCATCTTTTGCTATCCCTTCCCAACCTTCTCTATCCTTTTTACTCTTACTTTTCCCCCTACTTCCTTCCTCGCCCTCACCATCTTTTGCTATCCCTTCCCACCAAACAGATGTGCACTCCCGGCTGCTCGGGCAAATCTGTGGGCATCTCATCCAGACCACATCTGGAAAAATAGCAAGGAGAAATAAGGGATAGACAGACACTTTTGTTTTTAGTGGCTAGCATTCATCCCTCATTTTGGATTAATATTCACACAAAAGGATGTTTGCACTCATCTGTGGGCAAACCAAGCGGAATCCCAAGTAGTAATTGTAATGATTCATTATCAATATTTAGTCCGGTCTAAATAATAATAATGAATTATTACAATTACTACTTGGGATTAGGTTTTGAGCCACAGATCATCCATCACTTGCTGTTGTTGATAGGAATCTTACAGTTCCTAAAACCTTGGTAGAACAGTGAAACAAAGCAGACAGGCTACCTCACCAGGCTCAGGCCCTCACAAGTTAAAGGTGGGAGTTACCTCTCAACCCCCACCAACAGCCCCCCATCTTTATTGTGCTTTACAAAAACAGAACATTCCAAAACCTCAATATAGGAAACTTATTGTAGGTTTGTATATCTGTGAATGCCTGTAAGACTATCTGGCATGGCATAATTGTTGTTTTCCACAAAGAGTGGTTCTACTACGCAATAAGAAAACAAGCATTTGCTATGCAATAGGTGTCGCATTTGCGAGAGTTTGAGCTATTGGCATTGTAAATACTAATGCCTTTTATTTCTGTATTTTAAAAACCTGCAAGCGGTGCATAAACAGGCACTTTGTACTTGCAGTCGTTGCTTACGAGAAGCAACGCTGGCAGTAACTATGCCTCTTTTACTGCCAGCCTTCCTTTTCGTAAGCAAGGACTATAAGTACAAAGGGCGTGTTTATGCACCGCATACAGCTTTTCGAAACACATAAATAAAAGGCATTGTCGTTTACAATGGCAATAGCTCAAACTCTTGCAAATGCAACACCAATAGCTCAAACTTTAATAATGCGAGACCTATTGCATTGCAAATGCTTGTTTAAAGTTGCAGTTATAAACTCTTTAAATGACATTGTAGCTGCCTGAAATTTGAGTGATAGATTAGGTAGCATTTTTATTATTTTTCCAATGGAAAAAATAGTAATGGTAAAATGCAGGAACAACTGACAGAACCTTCGTTAAAAAAAAATACACTAGTAAAATGGCTGCATCACTGACAGTTTGTTTCATGTTTGCCATTTTTATTGCAAAGTATATGGTGCCCATGTTTAGGTGGCTGCATATTTAAAAAAAATCTTTTTGGCATATGCTTGAAATAAAACAAGGCCAGAACTATTGCATTGCCAATGCTTTATATTCCCGTAATGCTGGTGTCACTTGCTCCTTGGCACCCAACTCCATATGATTGGGATTCTTACAAATTTGATTAGCTTCTCTGCCTCCCATTCTATTTTCGGAATTAAACAATGGTAGGCAGGGTCATTGCATGTGGCAATTCAGCTTACTATTGACTTCCATTTTTTGGACAGAATTAGAAGTTAGAAATGTTTTGCAAAAACTAAACAAGCAAACCTACAGGTAGAATTAAAAACACAATCTTGCAGAATGTTCCTTGCTAAAATGACAGAACTACCAGGTATCCCAATTTTAAAAAGACTCATAGCAAGCACCAGAAAGGGTACAGCTGAAACCCCTGCTGCTCCCAAAAGATTACAAGATATAAATATTCCACATATTCTAACTACTACACATTGTAAAGAACCCTTCCTCATATATGTTAACACTATCCATGGCAGGAGAATAATAATTTATGCTGCAGAAAATAACCTCCTAAGACTACCACAAAGCTCGACATGGATGATGGATGGCACATTTAAATTGAGTCCTCCGCCATTCAATTAGATTTATACCATACATGGTGAATACCACAACACAAACATACCCTTGGTGTACACACTTGTTCCTAACAAGCAAAGACACATACTATGAACTACTAAATCAAATCAAATCCAAAAATACCAACTATTATCCCCCCAAAAATATCTTTTATTTCCAACAGGCAATGATAACCACAATATTAAAAATCTACCCACACACAGCCATACAGGGTTGTTACTGTCATTTTAAACAGAGTATTTGGAGACACCTCAGAAAACCTACACTAAGGGGACGATTACAATGTCAGGTGGAAAGCCTCCTCCCGACACCGACTCGGAATCGGGACCGACCGACTTGCAGTCCGCGGTTCCGACTGCCGGATTACGATGCAACCGAACAGTGTTCGGTCGGATTCCCATTGTTTCCTATGGGAGCTCGTGTTCCGCCCGACAACCGGCTGTAACACAGACTCCTATGAGGAAATGTGGTGTTTGCGGAAAACCCTGCACCCTGTCGCAGGCACCCCATGGTGCCTGCCACACAGTGCAGGGTTTTACAGGGGAGTCCCGTAGGTACCCCCTTGGCCATCAACCGTAGACCGCGGGGGCAAGAGGGCCCTGCCAGGGGCCCCCAAAGTCACTTTCCGACAGCCTTTCCATGTCGGAAAGGCCGACGCGGAAAAGCTGTTGGAAATCAACATTGTAATCCCGAGGGCGTAAACGCTGTCCATAGGGGTGTACGATGCGGTTCCAACCGACACAAATACTCCTCGAGTCACTTGGAACCGATTCGGAGTGACTGCGTGGTTTACATTCCAACCGCGAACTTCGTAATCGGGCAGTCGGAATGGAAACCGACTGAGTCGGTCGGAAGGGCTCCAACGCGGTCGAGGATATTCTGACTGTCGGGAAGAGGCTTTCCGCCCAACATCATAATCGGCCCCAGAGTATGAATACTCAACAAATTCCCAATTTGCCCATGAAAAGAATGACTAGCTCTAGCATATGTACCAGGTAAAGACGTAGCTAACTGCTACAACCTCCTCATAAGTCCCGGTCCTACCAAACACAAGAAGACAAACTAGATCCCTTGATGGATTATTTTGAAGATACATGGTTTGGCAGACTGAAACGTTCTGGCTACAGACGCCAACCCAAGTTTCAAATACATGGTAGAATGTAGATGAAAGCACTATGGCTCAACAAGCCAAAACAACAACGATGTGGACGGATGCACCTTCTAGGCTACACTAGACCAAAGCCATTTCTACTCTCTATTCATTTCTAGAAATCCTAAGAAAAAGAGCAAAGCTACCAGCAACTTAGAACAGAACAATCTATTACCCAAATAAAACCTAAAACATCCAATCAAACAAAAGAAATATTCTTAAAATTATTTTTACTGTTCAGTGTAAATTACAACATACCAAACACATATTTTTATAAATAGTATTTAAATTATTTTTACTACACAGTGTAAATTATATATAATATTAAAACAAAATATATTAATGCTGATAATTGAAAATCAAATTATATTAATAAATAAATTAATACATATTGAAAACCAACATGTACCATCACATAAAAACTAAACACCTACGATCAGTCACCAATAAATACACTAAATAAATAACAGTTAATTAATCATTACAATGAAAAAAACTGTGAAACAAATAAACATTCCCCACTAAAAAAAAAATATATATATATGTGACGATAATATGGTACGACGACATGGCCAACTCAATATTTTGGTCAAACACTGTACAGATGGAGTGAATTGGGAAGTTTACATCTTTCCCAGACTACTGAACATGCATGGCAGGCCAGTGAGGAATTGATATTGGTATCAACTACAATGTCAATGCTTCTGTTATAGTGTACTTTACAATGGGGTTCCACCTCGTTGCTCTAGAGTCTTTGGCATCATTGTTTTTCATGCCGCCATGGTAACCAGAGATCTGTATGAGGTCACTGGGTTCTATGTGGTGAGCTAACACTTGATAGAGAGCAGGTGAGGGAGCTCCCATGGTGTTGATGTTTCTGAATAAACTTCCACATGTGACTTGATCCTGGCTCCAGTATTTACTTCAATTTTGGCGACGAGCGCCTGCTCGTGCGAAGCCAGCAACTTGGGAGTTGACCTCAATAAAGAAATGACTTTGTGACTGTTGTGAATCTGCCTAGCTGTGAGAAGTATGTCATTGACCACAGGCGCCAGTGTGCGAATTGTGTAAGGCCCTTCATGCAATAGGATCTTCCTGAATGACCTTCCTTAATGGGAACAGTGATGTTGTTTATTAGAACAAAAGTGTTCAACGGTGCATGAGCACTCTCATTATTCAACTAGTGCATCTCAACCCATTCATCGATGCATGAGTCAGCCAGCGCATGTTATCAGTACTTTGCCACAGTGTCAAAAGCCCAAGTGTACTCGAGCGGGCACAACTCAAGCAAATCTTTTGTTTCATTCAGCCAATTTGCCAGCGTTTTCTTTTCAGACTCTCGTCTTTGGAGCACCAGTTTCCCTGTGTGATCTTAATTGCTTCAGGAAAGTTGATTATGCTACTCCCTCATGGTTGGTCCCACCTCTTTCTAACAGCAAGTGAAAACAAAGGAAAGACTATTTGTATTCACAGCATATTAAAGGGACAACTGGAAGTAAATGGTTAAGTGCTCAGAACTAAAGTTAGAGTTGTCTGGCTACAATATTTTCCTCTCATTTCAAGGGGGCATTAAGCAAAATAACAACCTCATTTATAGTTTTCTATGCTGCTATTAGTGCATCTCAGCATGGAGGATCATCCTGTACAGCCTCTATCAGTACAGTCTGTTGCTCCTGGGCCATATGTATGAACACATTTTCCCATAGACACAGAATGTGTAAAACCCTTTGATTACAAACTGAGAAGAGTGGATTGATAACTTTGAGAATTATTTGGAGGCCATTGATGGACTGAACTTTAGCACATCAAGGAAAAGAGTGCTTCTACTTAATGCACTTGGATTCGAAGGCAAACATATTTCAAGTGTTTACTAACAGCTTCGGACACAGACAATACACACATTGTGGACACTTACATAGAAGCTGAGAAGAGACTAGAACTATATTGTGGAAGGGAAGTCAACTTAGTTATGCATACATACATACATTTTATACACAGCCCCAGAAAAGTCATGGAACAGTATATCAATTTATCATCAGACTACTAGAGTTAGCCATCAAATGTGAATTTGTTAACAAGATGGACCAAATGATCAGGGATCAGTTGATTGAACAAAAACAAAAAAATGAGGGTCGAGCCTGGTTCTTCGAACAACCGGAAGCGGCTTCCGACTGGCTTGAGAGCCGGACAGACCGGAACTCTAACCATCGTGACAGTGGGGACAAGTCGGACTCCCAGCCAAAGGGATGAGGGGGCCTAGGACGAAGATGGGGCCTCTTCTGACCAAAATTAGTCCACGGATGTGCTGGGACAGGTACCGGAGACCTATCATTGTTGAAATTTGAAGTGGATCTTCTCCCAGCTATTTAAATTGGGATCAGTGGGACATAACTCTTTTTGGGAACTACATTGCAACACTTGGGGAGGGGGGGGACAGAGGGACAGAGCATTGCACCCCATTTATATCTACTTTTAGTTACTTAACAGGGCGACAGGCACTCTGCAAGTTCTAAATGGGCAGTTCTACGCCCAGAGTGCAGGGAAGCAGAGAGGGGGGTTGTTGGGTTGGGGGTTCGTGTTTGTTTCAAGTTATGGTTTTAGCATCGACAGAATATATTGGCATAGCTACAGAGGATACAAAGACTTACTCGGATCCAATGAGTACACAGTGGGA
Organism: Calotriton arnoldi; assembly: GCA_963921515.1. Classification (NCBI taxonomy): domain Eukaryota; kingdom Metazoa; phylum Chordata; class Amphibia; order Caudata; family Salamandridae; genus Calotriton; species Calotriton arnoldi. The sequence continues at coordinate 5,066,233 of CAWUFW010000173.1, forward strand.
CAAAAGTGCTAAAATACTGAGCTGGAATGTGAATGGGCTTGGAGATAAGATCAAACGAAGTGTTGTCCTTCAGTATATTAAAAGGCAGGCCGACCGTCAGATTTTGCGGGGTCCCTGCGGATACTGAGCTGGAACGTTAGGGGGGTACTGGACAAGATCAAACGTGGAGCAATCCTCAAGCAAGCCAAGCGCGCCGGAGCCGATATTTTAATGCTGCAGGAGACACACCTCATGGGGACGAAGGCACTGTGCTTTCAACGCTTTGGCTACATACATGTGTTCCACTCGGGTTTTATACGAGGGTCCCGGGGAGTCGCTGTTTTGATACACCGCCGGGTCCCCTACACTCACATCAAGACGTGGGGCGACGCGCAGGGCAGGTCCCTTTTCCTTCAGGGCACGGTGGGTGGCGAGACTGTGATATTGGGAAGTGTTTATGCCCCACCGCCATTGTCCTGGGGGTTGGTGGAGAGGCTTGTGACCTTATGGGCGGACATTCCAGAGGGCCTGGCGGTGGTGGGTGGGGATTGGAATGATGTGGTAGATGTAGTCCAAGACCGGTGGAGGCCTGGCGGGGCCCCTGAGGCTCATCACCCCACCAAGCTCTATTCCCTGGTGATGGGCCTAAACTGGGTTGACCCCTGGCGCAGGCTGCATGGTACGACTCAGGGCTACACATATCTCTCGGCGGTTCACGACTCCTTTTCCCGCATTGACTGTATCTTTGTTTCTCAGGGGGTCGCCAGCAGGGTGGAGGCTGCGGATATTCTCCCTCGTGGGCTCTCGGACCACTCGCTGGTGGCTATTACCCTGCGAGCCGGTTTGGCACGCGGGCCGTTTCGGTGGCGCCTCTCGACCTGGCGCCTCTCGACCTGGCACCTCTAAAAAGAAGACTACAGGGCACACATGGAGGAGGCCATTGATCAATATTTGTCATGTAATGTTGGGTCGGTGCGTGTGGCAGAATCTCTTTGGGAGGCAATGAAGCCCACCCTCCACGGGGTGGACATCTCCTTCTGTGCCGCGGCCCGCAGGGTGCGTAGGAGTCTCTTCTTCGGGCTGAAGCTGCGATTCTGGATCTGGAGGGGCGTAGCAGGGAGGAGGGGGGACGGCTGGTCCGCTGCGCCAACTGCTGCTCGCGCAACATGGGCTACTCTATCCCTTTTACTAGATGAAGCCCGCCAGGCTTGGTTGGCAACCCGGAGCAGGATCTACCAGTGGGGAGACAAGTCGAGCAAGCTACTGCATAGATTGTGTCAGGGATCGTCGGGCTCCCTGGTTCTCCTGGGCATTATGGGACCGGATGGGTCACCTATTTTGGACCCTTCGGCCATTGCAGAGAATTTTGCGGCATATTATGCGGACCTGTACGCTCCTAAGGAATGCCTACCGGCAGACGTGATAGCCCGTTTCCTGGACGACCTCCCGCCTAGGGCCCTGTCGGACGATGTCAGTGCGGAGCTGGACCGCCCACTTACGGAGGACGAGTTGGGTGCCGCCCTTGGGGAGTTACATCCCGGGAGGGCCCCGGGTCCCAGTGGTTTCCCAAACGAATTTTTTAAACGATATTTACTGCAGCTCGGCCCCCATTACCGTAAGGTGGTGGAGGAAGCCAGGGAGCGGGGTCGCCTGCCCAGTGATTGGAGGCATGCAGAGGTGGTAGTCTTTCACAAGCCTGGTAGACCTCCCGAACACCACGCGTCCTATCGCCCTATTTCCCTCCTCAATGCCGAAGCTAAGGTCCTGGCCAAGGCATTGGCCAACCGCCTCCGGCCTCATATTTCCTCCCTAGTCAATCCGGATCAAGCCGGGTCCATGCCCCAGTGGGCGACCCGTCATAATATTCGCAGGGCACACATAGCTATTGCGACGGTCAGGGGCCTGGGGGTGCGTGCGGCGCTTCTGCTTGCAGATATGGATCGTGCCTTTGATTCATTGAGTTGGGAGTATTTGTTTGCGCTTCTGCGCAGGTTGAACTTAGGGCCTCGCTTCTTGTCTTATCTTACTCTACTCTATACTGACATAACGGCGTCTGTCTGTGTAGCGGGCTCTGTCTCATCGGTTTTCTCCATTGGTCGGGGCACCAGACAAGGGTGCCCACTATCTCCGTATTTGTTTGCCTTGGCCATGGAGGCCCCTGGCTGCCTGGGTGCGGATGGACGCTCCAAGTGACCGGTCTAGAATGGGCTGATGGGTTGTCGGATCGTGATAGCCCTGTATGCCGACGACGTGTTGTTTTTCCTTACCGACTTAGACAGGACTGGCCCGCAGCTGTTGCGTATCATGCAGGTGTTCGGTGAGACCTCTGGCCTTTACATGAACCTGCGGAAGTCTACCCTTTGGGTCCTGGGCGGGGGGGGGGGCGATCTTGGTTTATGGGCCTCCACGGTGCAGGTGGTGCACGGGGGATGAAATATCTAGGCGTGTTTCTATCCGATTCGCAGCCAACTTCATGGGACAGGAACTTGGTGCCGGTGTGGAATAGGGTGCGTGAGGATATTAGGGCTTGGTCCCACATGCCTTTGTCTATTTATGGTCGCTCGGCCATCTTCAAGATGGTCTCTCTTCCGCGTCTACTATACCAGCTACAGAACCATCCATATCCTATTTCCCCTAGATGGTTCCGTCAGGTTAATGCGGCCTTGGGCCAGTTTCTATGGGGTGGCGGGCGGCTAGGGTGGCCCTACGTACCTGTTTCCAGTCCACATATTGTGGAGGGCTTGCGACTTCTGATATTCTTTCGTTCTATATGGCCTCGCACCTGTTGGTCCCTAATGAATGGTGGTATGGGGATAGGTCGGATCCAGCGTATGCTGTGGAGCAACGGTGTATGGGGGATCATACGCTACATACGATCCTATACTCTGCGCCTCTGCGGCGCTCTTTACCGGCTGCTACACAGCTTGTTTTTCAGATTTGGAGGCAGGCGTTGCGGAGGATGGGTTGGTGGAATCGCTTAACCCGGGAGAACCCTCTGTGGCACAATGGACGCCTGCCACAGCTGGCGGCCTTGCCTGGCTTCCGCGACTGGGACGTAATTGGGATCTCTACCTTGGGGGATGTTATGCGGGGGCCCGTCTTGAAATTGTTTCAGGACTTGCAAAAAGATTTTCAAATGCCACGTACCCAATTTTTTTAAATATTTACAATTTCGGCATGCTATTTCCCCCAGCTTGGTGGGACTGGAGGCGCTGGCCGAATTCAGTCCGGTGGAAGCGAAAGTGTTCATGGGAGATTTGCAGGATCACAAGATCTCCAAAATGTATCAATCCCTGGTCACACATAGTTCCCCGTCCTTGCAGCATCTTCGAGAGGTTTGGGAGGGTGATGTGGGCTCGCTGGAGGAGGAAGATTGGACAGGAGCCCTGGCCTCCCCACGTGGGGCGGCCATTGCAATGAGCCTTCGGCTCATCAATTTAAATACCTCCATAGGGTGTATTTTACTAGAGTCAGGCTGTAAAGGGTGGGTTTGGTGGCTTCCCCGGTGTGTCTTCGCTGCATGCATGAAGAGGGCACCCTGCTTCATACCGTATGGGACTGTTCCGCGCTGGCGCGGTTCTGGCGGGGAGTAATGACCTGCCTGTCGGAGGTTCTGTGTTGGGATCTCCCCCGTTCACCTAAGCTGGTTCTCCTCCACATCAAGGATGATATCGGGGGCAATGTTTACAAACGTCATCTTATGCTCTTGGGTTTTACCTTGGCCAAACGTGACATTGCTAGGGCCTGGAAGGCGACGGTGGCGCCCTCCGTTTCCGTTTGGAAGAAAGGCCTGGACTTTTGTATGGGCTTAGAGGCTCCCATCTTTGTTGCGAGGGGGTGCCCTCGTAAACACTACAAAATATGGAAACGCTGGGCGGACTATTGGGGCATGGAATTGGAGCCTGTTCCAGCCCAGTGCCCGGGCCGGCTCTAGTTTCTCCCCCTTTTCCCTGAGGTGTTCTGTGTATACACTTGGTGGGATAGACACTTCTTGGAAGTGAACCGTAGTGAGCGTAGGATTGTGGCTTTGACTGTACATATTGATCTTGCATGGTCGACAGTGCGAGTGGGGGGAGGGGGGTGGGGGAGGGCGTTGTATGTTTTTCCTTTTTGTTTTGCTTTAACTGCAATTCCTTCCAACATTCTTTTATGTTTATGAGAAAAGTGTCAAAGTCATAATAATGTATATTGATGCTACGGAAGTCTCTGGGTCACAGAGCTCTGCTTTCTACGTGCTTTTGACAAATAAAATCTGTTTAAAAAAAAAAAAAAAAGGCAGGCCCCTGACATTGTCATGCTTCAGGAAACACACCTGGTGGGAAACTCCTGTAAGGCGATGCACAGATGGGGATACAAAATGGTGGCACATGCGGGGTTCACAACTAGCTCATGGGGAGTTGGTATTATGATGAAAAACTAATTCCCCCTCACCGTGAATTCCTCTTGGGCGGACGATCGGGGCAGGTATATAGGAGTCACGGGTACATGGGAAGGGCGCATCATAACACTCATGTCAGTCTACATACCGCCTGGCCTGCAGACTACCACATTTAAAGACCTGGGCGCTATCTTACTTTCGCTACCGGAAGGTCTGCTAGTGATTGGGGGCGACTTCAACTCAGTGGTTTCGGGCACGTTGGATCGCCACCCCCCACGTGAGATAGGGCCATCTTTGCGTTGGCTGCCGGACTTTCTTAAGGCCCTGGGGCTAGTTGATGGGTGGAGAACGTACAACCCAGGGAAAATCCACCATACTTTCTACTCCGGGGCTCACCACAGTCTTTCCCGCATAGACTATATCCTACTCCCCGCCTCACAAGCTGCTCACATCCATGAAATCAGGCACTTAGCCAGAGGCATCTCTGATCATTCCCCGGTGTGGGTGCACTTAGTCCTTAGCCAAGAAAGGGTGGGGAGAATTGCCCCCATAAGCCCGTGGTACCTCCGGGATCCAGTAATCCGTAAGGACCTTGTCAAAGCCATAGATAACTACTTTCAGGAGAACGAGGGGACGGTGGACTCTTCCCAGACTCTATGGGAAGCCTTTAAGTCAGTAATCTGGGGCCAAGCCCTGTCTCTAATAACTGGAATGAAGAAAGACAGACAGAAAGAGATTTCGGAAGCTGAGGCAGAGATCTACCGGTTAGAAAGGGAATTGGAAACTGAGATCACACCTGAGATACTCCACTCACTACGCCTCAAACAATACGACTATAAGGCACTAGTAACTGACAGGGCTAAAAGTCTGGGGAAGGAAAAACTGGGCAGAATATACGACCTGGGAGACAAGGCGTGGAAACTCATAGCTTGGCTCGATAAAAGGGAGTGGGCGAGCAGACTGGTTCCAGAACTCGCGGGTACAGGTAATATTTCCATAACGGACCCGCAGGATATCGCAAACCGATTTGCCAGCCACTTTAGTGCTGTGTACACAGCCGTGGCGCCTTATACTGAGGAGGACTCTCATGAGTTGTTGCGAGACATAGAGCTCCCCACACTCTCTGAAGCAGACCGTAACTTTTTGGACAGTGACTTGACGACGGACGAAATAGCGCAAGCAATTAGATCGCTAAACTCAGGGAAGGCCCTCAGTCCCAATGGCATTCCCATTGAGCTATACAAACTCAGGCCTGACAAATTAGCCCCATATTTAAAAGCCATGTTTGATGAAAGCAAGGAGCGGGGGATATTGCCTATAGACCAAAGGGTGGCCACACTAGTCACCATTCACAAAGAGGGTAAACCCAAAACTGACTGTGCCTCATACAGGCCGATCTCACTCCTAAACGCACAGCCCAAAATTCTGGCCAAGCTCCTGGCCAACCACCTAGTAAAAATGATTGGGGGCCTAGTACACCCGGATCAATCAGGATTCATGCCGCATCGAAACACAGCGCTGAACCTGCGCAGAGTCCACGGGGTGCTGGGAAGAGCGGCCACAATCCAAGAACCAGCTATAATTGTATCCTTGGATGCCACCATGGCATTTGATACTATCGAATGGCCATACCTCTTGGCAGTGCTCGCGAAAATGGGGTTTGGTCCGGGCTTCACTCAATGGGTGCGTCTCTTGTATCATGAACCCATGGCGCAAGTCGTGGTCAACAACAAAAAATCAGACACATTTACATTGAGTCGAGGGACCCGTCAGGGGTGTCCGCTTTCCCCTCTCCTGTTTGCCCTAGCCTTGGAACCATTGGCAGCATGGATTAGGTGGAACCCGGTGATACGAGGGTTGCATTGGTCCCCAGATTGGGAGGACCGCGTTTCACTCTACGCAGATGACATACTATTGTACCTGGCCTCACCTAGGAAGTCCCTGGTAGCGGTCCTGGATATCCTGGCACTTTTTGGCAGATATTCTGGGTTCTCCGTAAACTGGAATAAGTTCCTCCTATACGTCCTCAAGGGAGACCCTCCACCTCCACCACGAGACTGCCCAATACAAATTAGCACAGTGGGCTTCAAATATTTGGGAATATTTATCTGCTTGGACCAAACACTCCGCTACAATCACAATCTTCTCCCGCCGCTAGAGAGGCTCAAACGAGATATAGCTAGTTGGAAAACACTTCCCCTCTCGCTATTGGGCAAAGCGGCCCTTTTTAAAATGATGTTGCCCCGTTTTCTGTATGCCTTGCAAAATTCACTAGATCCTGTGCGATGACATATTATAAAGAAATCGAGGGCCTACAGAGGGATCTGTTGTGGGACGCGAAGCCACGTATCGCACTGAACAAGCTCACATTGAACTGGTATGATGGGGGAATTGGCCTCCCAGATATAAAAAAATACTACTGGGCAGCTCATCTCGCGGCCATCAATCATGGTACCTATGGTCGCCCTGATGACCCCGGATACAACATGGACAGATGGCTCCTCTCGGGGGGGAAGTTATAACAGGGCACTCTACTCAAAACCTGACCGATACCCACTGACGTGCCCTACTAAACAAACAGTATGCATCTGGCATCTTGCCACTAAAACCCTTGGATGGGGGCATAAACTGACTTTAGCAACTCCCTTATGGGACTCCGAAAAGCTGGGTAATCTATGGAGGTCGAAGGGATTCGATAGGTGGGAACTCATTGGGATCTTGCAAATTAAAGACATGTGGGAGAAGGGCGAAGTGAAGACATTTGCCTCTCTACAACACCAACACGAGTTAGCCGACACAGAGAGATTTCGCTACACACAAGTCCGCCATGCACTGCAATCACTCCTCCCGAGCGGCTCCTCCCCGCCTGAGTCCTCTCAGTTGGAAGATAGAGTGCTGGATGGTCACCTGCCCGAGAAAACTATCTCACTAATATATAAGAAATTGATCAATAATATGGCAGATCCCCTCCAGCCACTGCGGGAGAAATGGGTAAGGGATGGCATCGAATTGGACGATGAAGAATGGCAGGAGGCAGTATCCTCCCCAAGAGTGGTTGCAATCTCAGCACGACTTAGGATTGTACAGCTCAAAATCCTCCACAGAGTGTATGTTACAGGGCCCCGACTGGTACAGATGGGGAGGGCTGAGGGGGGAGAGTGTAGGAGACGGTGCGGCCAATCAGGTACATTCATGCACATAATATGGGAATGCGAACACATACAATCCTATTGGCGTAAAATCCACGACATATTAAGTGACGTACTCACCTTAGTCCTTCACCCAGAGGCACGTAGGTGCCTCCTGAACATATGGGAACCTACTGACCTGAATAGTCATCAAACTCAGTGGGCTACACTGTGATTAATGTTGGCAAAGAGGAACATTGCACAACTATGGGGAGCGGTGCAACCACCCGCAGTAGAGACCTTGGAAAAAGACCTTGACTGGTGCATGCATAGAGAAAAGACGGTCTACATGGCCCGGGGCTGCCCTAAAAAATGGTCCCGAATATGGGGCCCATGGAACTCATACCGAGGGGATATATGTAGTCCGCCACGTAGCATTGACCATGATGATGCCCTTACCCCGTAACTCGCCATAAAATATAATGTCGCCAAGAACTGTTGCTTATTGTCTTCACCAAGTAAAATTATACTGCTTCCTCTGTATTATATATCTGATGTCGATGAATGTTAATAAAAAGAATTTAAAAAAATAAATGTAGCAGAGGATTTTTGGCTGCATAAAATCCCACCTTGAAAGAAGCAATTGATATTGCGATAATAGTGAAACAATCTGACTTGTGCTTGAGGGAAAAGCAACAGATTGATTAAAGGAAAAGTGATGAAGTAAACTTTGTAGAAAGGAAAGAAAACACATTGAAGTTTGTCAAGAGCCTAGAAACAAAAGAAAACAACTTCACAGAAAACAACAAAAGACAGACTGATTAAATCTTACAACAAACCAGCATATAAAGGGTGCTAAAGATGTGATAGCATGAAAGAATGCCTTGCCAGAGATAAGGACTGTCAGAAATGTGGTAGAAAAGGGCACATAGCAAAGTCTGCAAAGATGGGTCCACGGATGTGTCCACATCCTGTGTGGCTTGCGTGAGAAGAGGAAGATAATGTCCCAGAAAGGGTACTGAGTAGTGAAAACAAAGGAGATATTCGAATTAATAGAATGAATAGACCGAAAGCAAGCTTTTTAGTGAGTGTTTGATCTGGGATCAAGGTATATCATTATTCCTAAATGTTAGTTTAACAAAAAATGACAGCACGGCTCTCTAACCGTAAGTGATATATAGCATTAGGGTTATGGGGGGAAGATATATGAGTTCTAGGATTTGTAGACTCCATTTTTTCATTCAGAGATTGAGTGGCTGCAGGTGAGATGGATGTATAACACAATAACCCGGCCATATTGGGTTGGGTTCAGCAGTATGATATACACATTGAGCTAGACCCCATATCTTACAAACAAGTTTTAGTTATTCAGGATAATGAAGAAATTGATGCAGTATTGGACAGATTTTTGTTTACTGAATTTTTCAGTGACAAAATTGGCTATATGAAGGGTTATGTTCACGAAACCAAGAAGGGTGCAATACCAGTAAGGCATAGAATAAGAAAGGTCCCATTGTTGTCAGGAAAGAAGTAAAAAAAAAGTTAGACTATAAGTACTTTACAGCAGGGTAATATAAAAGCATCATAGAATCTGTTAAAGCCTTAGAATGGCTATCTCCTGTAGTTATCACAAAAGGGATTGCTGTTTAAGATTTTGGAGCCGATTCCGATCTCGGTCGGAGGCGCACCCAATACCATTCGGTCGGGAAAAAGCCATGCGAAAGCCTGTTTCCCGACCGAACCGTACGCTGGTCCGTCCGAGCGAGTACGATGCGGACTCGCCGACCGACTCGTCCGGGCGTCCCGACAGCTCCGACCGACTCGCTCGGACTCGAACCGCTCCGACCGACTCGCCGGACCCGATTCGCACCGCGCAATGGAGACGTTTCCCGGCCGGGTAAGTACGATGCGCGCCGCGAGCAGTCCGACCGAGCCGCGCACTCCGGCTCGTAAGAGCTGTCGGAGCCGTACTTTGGGGTCCGTGTCGGACCCCCTGTACGCGTGCAGCCGCGCGAGTCGCACACAGGGGGGACCCAAGGGTCCCCCTACCTGTGCGTGTACGCCGCGGGCGCTCGGCAGCGCACTCGCTGTAGGGGCGCCCTTGTCCGCCTCGCACCCATTGAGGCAATGGGAGCCCGCGTACGCGTTGTACGACCGGCTCCCATTGAGTTCAATGGGAGTCCGACCGACTCGTGTCCGATAACATACGGCCGCATCGTACTCGTTCGGTCGGACTGCACGGGTCCGATTCGGTCGGAAATCTCTCCGGGTCCGGCTCGGTCGGAGTAATTTCCGGCCCGAATCGGAATCGACCCCTTTGTGTTGACTTGAGGAGCTTGACCCAGTGCATAGTAGTGGATAGTTTTCATTTGCCAAGTATCTTAGAAATGGTCTTTTTACTCAATCATGCAACAATTTTCACTAGATTAAACTTAAAATCTGTGTATCACCTGAATATATGACTCCCTAAATCAAAAGATCTCACTGCTTTCATTACTATGGAAGATGTGTTTCAATTCACCAAATTTCCTTTTGGCTTGGCTTCAGCTTCAAGCGTGTTCCAACATATGATCAGTAGCTTATTTAGAAACATCTCTATTGTTCTTTTTTTCAAGATGATATTGTAATCTTTAGAGCCACAGAAGAGGAACCTATTTCTACTTTGGTGAAAGTATTGCAGGTATTAATGGAAGCTGGTTTGACTAATCACAAAGAGAAATGTCAGTTTCTATTAATGGGAATATAGTATTTTGGGTAGACCATTACTGACTGTGGTGTCAGGCTGATCTGGTAAAAACAATTAAATTCACTCCAGCTCCCATGGGGTAAAGACCAATTGCGCTCTTCCATGGGGCTAATAGAATATAATGCAAAATTTCTACACAATTGTTCTGGGAAAAACAGAATCCAGGATAGAACCCACAACCTGCTACAGAACTAAAACGCAAAATTTAATTAAAAATAATGAATAATTTCTAAAAACTATTATTAAATTTACTATAATTAAATTACTTCCCAGCCTATTCCCCTATAAACCCACAACCCGCTACAGAACTAAAACGCAAAATTTACTTTAAAAAAAATTAATAACGTCTAAAAATGTAATACATGTATTTAAAAAAAATACAATACTTAACAAAAAATATAGAACACATACATTTAAAATACATACTAAAATACATAACACTAATATAAACATCGATATTATTAACAACGATATTTTTACAAACGATATTACTGACTTCGATATTAACAAAAACGATATTTCTTACCTTCATATCGATATTCTGGTCACCGATATTCTTGATGTCGATATTCAGTCCCTTCGATATTTCCAACTCGATATTTTTGTACTCCGAAAATAAAAACTCGATATTATGTCTGTGCACCAAGAGACATTTTGGTAGCCAGGCACAAACTAGGATGTAAAAGAAGGGATAGAAATATATGAGTTGTGTAGAGTGAGTGGGGAATGATTGAAAAGTCCATAGGTCTGATTGAATATATGTGTGAGTCTAAGGGGCTCATTACGATGGCGGACGGACATCGTGTCGGATTTGGGACCGGCCGCCCATGAGGCGGCCTCCCCACAATCCAAATTATGATGCGACCGCCAGCATGGCGGTCGCATCACCTATATTTTGCATTGTGGCAGGGATGCGTTCAGCAGCCCCCGCCGCAATGCAAAATTAAAGGCACTTGCATATCCCTGCACTACGTGGCAGGCACCATGCGGTGCCTGCCACATGGTGCAGGGATATGTAGGGGGGCACCTTAGGTGCCCCCAGTGCCCTTGACCCAGTCCCAGGGATCAAGGGGGCCTGCTACGGGCCCCCAATCCATTTCCGACATCTGCTTTGCGGCGGTTTGGCCGCTGCAAAATGAATGGATGAAAGGATATCCTATCCCTACGGCGGTGCCTGGAAGGCACCGCCGCAATGTGAGCCTATGGTGTGGTTCCGCAAGGCGGTCGGAAAGGGACCGCCTTGCGGAACCGGTGGCGGGCGGTCTGTACGACCGCCGTGCTGCACCAACGATTCCCCTCGCCATCATAATTTGGCGGGGGAAAACAGCAGCACGATGGCGGAAGGCCCGCCACCGACAGGCTGTCGGTGGCGGGCCTTCCACCATCGTAATAAGGCCCTAAGTGATTTACCATAATAATTGTTGATGTTCCCTCAAAGATGTTTAGCAGTAGAATTTGTGAGGAACCTTACCACTAACAGTGATATCAAAGTGTTTGAGAGAGTATTCATCAAAGCCGGATGTCATGGAGTAATGATTACTGACAACGGTAGTCAATTTACATCAACTTTAAAGCAACCATTTTTAAGGCGCATGGAATTAAATATGTGCACTCTTTGTTTAATCCAGATGGCAATGGCACTGTTGAGAGGGCCAGTTGTGCAATAAAGGGAACCATACAAATGGCAGCGAATGGAAGGATGGAAGAGAGGCTGCGGAGAAAATGTTATGGGCAAACAACACAACTGTGAATGGAGTCACAGGTGAGTTACCTTTTGTGAGGATGAGACAAAGAAAGCCCAGAACCAAATTAACTCCTCACTGGATGAAAGAATGTGGAACCGAAGAGAGGTGTGTGACGGGATGAAGGAGAAAAGAATTTCGGAAGGTGACTATGTCAAAATCAATTTAGGAAGAAAGAACAAAGGTATTAATGCATTTTTCAAACCCCTGGAAGTTAAAAGTGTACATAATTGGCATGTTGTTGTAAAGAACGATCAAAGCTGGAATAAAAAAAGAGTTGCCTTGTAATGCAAAAAATATAAAAAAAATATGAATATTATGGAGAGTCGGTGGAAAGAAAGAGAGAACGAAAGAAACGCCTGGTGAGGTGACATGTAAATGGAAGAGGCAGAGATAGGTAACTCAGAAAGCAATGAATGCGAAGGACGACAAGTAGCTCAAAGTGTGAGCGAGAAGGATGTAGGAAATAGAGTTGGACCATTGCTAAGAGTGGACAGCAGGGCCTGAGTGAGAACGCAAACCGGCCATGGCAATTACGTCGTACCGGCCCCGGGAGGGGGGTAGGGGGTTTTGCGGGTGGGAAACACTGCTGCTGCCCTTTTTTTTTACAGGGGGACGATATTGCTGCACTGCTGCAAAATCAGCCCCCAGTAACAAAACCGGCCCCCACCGGTCCAAAACCGGCCCATCGGGAAAGCGCCCGATGCCCGCTATGGCCCACTATGGCCAGTCCGGCCCTGATGGACAGGTTGGTTGTTAAAGACGCAGAGTACCTCGAGTACCAATTAGGTTTCAAGACATGATAACAAATTAATCCCAAAAATGTAATTTGTTTGTGCATTATTATTATTGTAATTATTATTTTTAATATTATTTTGAATTTGTAATGCGCATGTCTGCCATAGGGCTTTCCAGCGCAGACGCAGAAAGGATAGAGGCACCCTCAGCAGTTAGAAGAGCCAAGTGTTAAGTTTCCTAAGGAAAACCCAGAGAGAGGTGGCAGCTCGAACTTCGGGGTGACGCTGATTCCAAAGCTTAGGGCCAAGATATCTAAAAGACCGGCTTCCTTGCTTAACCACAAGGTATAAATGCAAGGGTCAGGTTACATGAGTGAAAAGCACGCTTGGGAGCATAGGGGCAGTGGCGCAACATAGGCCCTGCAGCCCTGTGGTGCATGGGGGCCCGAGCTCCAGGGGGCCCCCTCAGCATAGTACCCTGGCCTGAGAGCTCTTGATTGAGTACAGAGGGGGGGCCCTCCATGTATCTTGCCACCCCTGCCCCTTCCCCCCCCCACCCCAAGTTTCGTTATGCCACTGCATAGGAGGAGTCAAGCTTGTTAATGAAATCAGGAGTCTTCTGGGCCATTACTTTATACATAATACAAAGTGCCTTAAACTGAATCCGATTTTTAATGGGCAACCAGTGTAGCTCACTCAGGTGTGCAGAAGCTGAAGTAGGATGAGGGATTTGGCAAAGCAACCTAGCAGCCGCGTTTTGCACTTTGTGCAATCTGTTTAAGAGGGCCTTTGAGATACCCAAGTACAGTACGTTGCTGTAGTCCAACCAAGGTGTAATTAGGGCCTACACCACAGTTCTCTAAGCAGGGCTGGCAGGAGCCACACATTTTTTCACAGGCTTTTAAGTAACCCTAAACACATGGCGGAAATTCTGTTAAATTGAGAGTCCATCCTGACATTGCAATCTAAATAGACACTGAGATCCTTCACCACTTGCTTAGGGGAAGGAATGGGACCTAGAGCTTCAGTCCAGTCCAGGTAACCCCCAAAGTTGAGGCTTATTACATACCAACAGGACCTCAGTTTAATTTCCATTCAGTTTTAGGCAATTATTTTTCATCCGGAGTGCCACTGCCACTAGACAGGGTCTCAATTCAAGGCCACTTTTATCCTCAGTAGAGGATAAAGAGAAAACAATTTGGGTATCGTTGGCATAGGAAAACAACGTAATGCCAAAAGCCTCAACAAGATCTACCAGGGGTCGTATGTATACTTTGAAAAGCGTAAGACTCAGGAAAGAGCTCTGAGGAACCCTATAAGGCAGCTTGCTAACTGAAGAGGAGGCACTCAAGATCCCTTGAAAGGTTCTCTCCTGCAAAAAGGAGCAAAATCAGAGTAGGGCACAACCCTTAAAGCCACCGTCAGCCAGCTGCTGGAGAAGGACCGCGTGGGACACAGACTCACACGCTGCACTGAGATCAAGAAGAATCAGTGCAGCAGTGCCTCCAGAATCAAGCACTGCTCTGAGGTGCTCAATAACCCCTAAAAGGCCAACTCCGCACTGTGGTTTGGGCGAAAGACAAATTGTGAGCAATGAAGAAGAAGGTTAGATTCCACCTGGCGATTAACATGTTTTTCCAATAGGGCAATAGTTTTCAGGTTTAGAGCATAAAGTGTAGGTTTTTTTAATCAAAGGTACTACCATAGCATATTTCCAACATGCTTGCACCAAAGATTGTGTCAGTGATGGGTTGACAATGGGGCATGGCCGAACGCCGATGCCGTAGGTCGAGGATTGCAGAGCTCCCACCTGGTGAACTCCCATCCGACAGCATCCTGCCAATATATTCAACCCAGGCAGCCCCCAAGTATATCAAAGGGCCCCCAAGATTCCGCTGCAAACCACTACTCCCATATCCGCCAATACCGGGGAGAGAAACTTTTCTGATTCCTGCAAATTCAGCGTGGCAAGATGGCGGCACGGGTTGCTGAACTACGCGCTGAGTCCTGGGTCTGCACAGCGACCTGGCCCTTACTGAGACCTGACATGGCAGCACTAAAGGAGCGTGCCTGAGGAGCGAGGTCCCTGCCGACCTGCCAGCTGTGACTGAAGAGCACTTGGGGGGGTTGCGGGGGCCGCGCATGCTCGGATGGCCAACGGAGTTGGGACCGGCTGGGCGAGTTTCAAAGAAGGTGCGGCTGGTCAGCGGTTGGGACGAAAGTGTTTTGTGCCCGAACACAATCGGGCCAAGGACTGTATGGGCGGCTCAGCTTTTGCTGCCTGGCTCATAGGGCTCCGAGCTGAGAGTAGAGAGGGTGGCACTGCGACGCAATACTGCTTACCAGAGGCTTCTACACTCACACCCCTAGAAGCTTCTGAAACTTGGCGGAGAGGACAAGGACAGTAAGCAGCGGCAGCAGGAGGCTATTAGGGGCAACCCAGCTCACTTAGAGATGCTACTGCGAAGCTGTTCACAGGCCTATGGTGCGGAGTTGGGGCCCTGATATTTGGGTGGCCTGCTTCCTAAATTTGCCCCACGATCTACCTGCTGACAAGCCCTACATATGCAGGGGATTGGAAAAGTGAGCCCCCGGTGATCATTGTAAAGGAGCAATCTGCCCACGGTATCTGATGTCCTGAATAGGCCGCCTTGGAATGGAACCAGCTTGCATCCTAGGCCCTGGGTGCTGCACAGCTTGATATGGGGCTTTGCCCAGACATCTGCAGAACAGACACGAGCGGTGAGAGAGGCCCTAACGACTGGGGCAATGTACTGGTGCCTGTGGGAACTGGGTGCTCTGACCACATGCCCTAATGTGCCTCAATCGTTGGCTTCTTAGCGGGGCCTAGAGGAACAGTTCCTGCGCACTGATAATCTAGAGTTTAGCCCTGCTGATTGGCCTGGGCGGAAGGGTGAGCATGCTCTGGTGGACTATTGCCATAGATCAGAAGGAGGACGACAAAAATTGCTGAGCGCTGCACTAGCCTTTCGGCCTCTGAGCCCTGGTAGTTGAGCGCGGTGGCTGTTTATAGCAGTGACAGTTCTGGTACTGGCTGGTGGAGGCAGAGATACCCTAAGAGGACCTTGCACCACCAGCTGCCATGGGCAAAGTTGCCAGAAAAAGGGACCTGGATGCTGGAGTCCAGCCCCGACCACAGCAGCCGCCGGTGTGCTAGCGGACACACTACCGCCATTTCAGGTCGGATCCCTGGAGGGGCCTACTCTCCAAGACATTCTACAGGCCTTGACTGCTTACAGAGAAGCAGTGGAAACAAAGATTGATACCCTAGGGGTGGACCTCGAGCATCCTCAAAGATGACCACCGATGCCTCACTGAAAGAGTCACAACAGCAGAGAGAACAATAGCGGTTATCCCCTCTGATATGGCAAAGATGTGTTAAAGGCTCACCCTCATGAAAGATAAAGTCCGGACTCTGGAGGTCAGAGCAGAAGATAGCAAAAATAGATTACGATGGAATAACATTCACCACATAGGACTACCAGAACGCATTGAGGGGAAGAACATGTTGGCCTACCTAGAATGCTAGCTGCGCGAAGAAGTGGCACCGGAGGGCCTCTCCTTATTCTATGCCCTGGAGAGGGCACACAGGGTACCATCTCACCCACCCCTGTCAGGCCATGACCAGTGGTTGCCAGACTTCTATATTATAGGGACCATGACCATATACTTGCCCAGGCTAGGGACAAAGGGGACATCAACGTTGACAAATAACAAAGTCATGATCTTTCCAGACTTTACAAAGGAAGTCCAGAGGCAATGATTTATGTTCCTAGATGTCAAGTGATGACTTTGTCAAATGAGCCTGCACTATGCCATGTTGTTCCCGGCCCAGCTGCTGGTGTTAGCCCCAGAGGGGTGCAGTTGTTCTGGACCCCGCAGGAAGTGTGGGACTGGATCGAGATGTGCCCGCAATCTAGTCACAGCTCGGAGACCCCAAGAAGCCCACCCAAGCAGAAAAAATCGAAGCGGCGAGGTGGAGATGCCCACAGAAGAGGCCCCATCCTTTGTGGAGGCACAGCGAGAACAACAGCGAAAGGTGGAGGTGGCAATGAGCAGAGGAGGAACAAGTCCAACCTCATCACTGGATGAGGGAGATGCCCGGGACTCGGACCTAACTCATGATGCCACTGAGGACTCGGCAGTGATCTACCTAAAGTCACGCCTAGCACAGCAGACAAACTCATTTAACAGGGATGGCGAACTGTAAGATCTATGTTGTTTATTGGAGAAGAGCCATTAGTTGTTTATGAGTTAATATGGTAATGTGATGTTGGGACCCTGGAGTCATACTCTCCTTTTGTTAATCTGGTTGGGTGGGAGGAAGCTGGATGCTGTTCTCATAGATGATCACTGCCTCTGTTTCTTTGAGTTTCTTGTGGGTGCACCCACAAATGCATGTAAGTAGGCTGACTGTTTGGATGGGGGGTGTTGACCTGCTTGTCCTGGGGTATTGGAGTTTGGGAGTTTGTTTGCTTGTTGAGAGGAGGGATTTGGTGTGTGCCCTGTGTAGGTGCTCCTTATTATGCTGGTGTGGAGTGGCCTCCTGTGCTTGGGATATCGGAGTCTGGTGGTGCCATCCAATTTGTCTCTATCATATGCAATGGCGACCCACGTGACGTACAAAGTCCTGTCTTTGAATATTAGGGAAATGAATACCATGGCCAAGAGGCACAAAGATTTCTTATATCTTAATAGATGAGGGGTTCAGGTAGTGCTCCTTCAAGAAACACACATCAGATGGAGCAGCGCAGATGGAGAGGGCAGGCCTATTATACTACATACTTGGCCTATGCAGGAGTCATGGTATGGGTACGATCTGGGGTCCCCTTCCAGCACACTGGGCACCTGATAGATCCAGCAGGCCGCTATGTTGTGGTCACTGAACGGTTGGATGGGGGGGATTTCACGATAGACAGCATATGCAGGCCTAATGTGGACAAGATGTCATTTTTTGCTGAGCTTTCAAGGGTGTTTAACAGATCCCACCCTCCACTATGGGATTCCCTGACAATCACAGTGGCCTATGCATTCTCTGCCTGGCAGGTGGAATGTGGCTTAATTGATTCCTGGCGCTCGCACCAGGGGAACGGGACTATTCTTTCTGTTCCAATTTATATGACCTCCATGTGCGTCAGGACGCACTATTGTGTACGCCTGATGTGCACGGATTTATCCGAACCACTGAATACCTCTCCAGGACCCTATATGATCATAATCCTTTGTTGCTAGGGTTAGGCTGGGAGAGAGCTCGGCCCTGCATCCTGTTGTGGAGGTTAAAACAGGAGGCACTGAAAGATCCAGTCTTTGACAAAAATATTGGCTTCCCTCGTCTCCCCAAGTGGAGTGGGACGCATTTAAGACTATGATCAGGGGTAGATGTATTTCTGAGTCGGGGGGAGTCCGAAGGACCTTGCTGACGGAAGTCTTGTCATCTGAGGAGGCTCTGCGGACTCTTGAGCAGCGCAGACCAGGGCACTCAGAAGTACAGTTCGATCTCTTGAAGGCTAAAGAGAAAGTCGCAGAGTTCGAAGAGCAGTTGAGATGTTTTGATTACAAGAACTTTATGGTACGGGTGCATGCCAAGGGAGACCGCACGGGCTCACTGCTAGCATGGCTCGCAAACCAAGCAAAACGGGGCTCGGTAATTGTAGAGTTAGACACTGACCAAGGCTCCAAACTCTACTGGCAGCAGGACATCAATCATTAGTTTTATTAATACTATTCTACCCTTTATCGCAAGGCTGCTGATTGTTCAGCTGATGACATTGAGGCATTTTTAGCACCTGTGACTTTCCCTACTGTTACACCTGAGGAGGCTGAAGTACTGGGGGGAGACATTATGCTCCCGGAGATCCAAGCAACCATAAAGTCCATGGCCCGAAACAAAACACCTGGCACGGGTGGGCTACAGATCGAGTTCTACTCCACCTATGTAGAGGACCTGGTCCCCAAATTAGTAGACCTCTCTAAGGCAGCTAGGGCCACAGGATGTCTGCAACCCTCCACACGGGAGGCCCCGATCGTGTGCCTGCTGAACCCAGGGAAGCCAGCCCACGACAAGAAGGCCTACCGGCCATTATCGATGTTGAACATCGATTACAAGATTCTAAGTAGGATCTTAGCCACCCGACTCCTTCACCACATGCCTACCCTCATACACCGTGACCAGGCGGGATTCATCCTGGGCTGCAAAACAGCACTTAATATTTGCAGATTCCTTGCGCTGTTAGAGGCTGGTACATACGACAGGACTAAGGCAGTGATCTTCGCAAATGATATCGAGAAGGCTTTTGATAGCTTGGAATGGGCCTTTCTCTATAGTGGGATAATGCACTTTGGCCTAAGACAAGGGTTTGTGGCCTGGACCAGATTGCTATACAAGGACCCCTTAGCCAGAATTCGGATGGATCGCATCATCTCGGAAGGCTACGGGGTGGTGCGGGGTACCAGGAAGGGCTGCACTTTGTCTCCTTTACTTTCTACCCTGTCAATGGATCCGTTTGCTTGTTATGCCAGGGTTGGGTATGATTATCAGGGTATGAGGGTGGGCGCCCAGACCCACCATATTGCTTTATACGCAGATGACCTCTTGCTTTTCTTACACGATGCAGAAGGGGCTCTGGCGAGTGCTTGAGATCTCCTGGGGCGATTTGACTCCCTCTCTGGCCCGCAAGTTAATAGGCAGAAATGTTGCTTATTCCCCACGCTGGGATCCAAAGCCCCACTGGAGAAATTGAGGGAGTTGCAGGAGGAACCCTGTTGTCTGCCGCATCAGCAGCGTTGTGATTGGTCTGAGTGGCCAAACAGGCTGCTCAGGCAGTGCTTGGGAGCCTGTGCATGTTCTCCACCGGGCTGTGCAACACAGTCCGGTGGAGAACATGCTAAGTGCGCATGACGGTTTGGCCGGCCCTAAAGGGCCGGCCTAACCGTCATGCGCACTGGGAGTGCAAACCACTCCTCACTCTGCTCCGATGGGGCCCAGCTCCGCCCCACCCAGCTCCGAGTCCCACAAAGAAAAATAAAATGATAATAACTCGTTATTATCATTTTCTTTTTAATTTTTTGCACTGCTCGCTGAGCAGTGGGGTGACGCTCCTACGCCTTAGTGGAGGAACCTCCACTGCCTGTAGGCATTGAGCATGCTAAAGATTCCAAATGACACTGAGGAAAATGTAGGTCTTTATACCTCCACTTATTGTAGTGCACAAAAGTACCAGTGGCACCAGCAAAATCTGCATGTCAAGGGCTAATGCTAGGCCAAATGTGCACTAGGCCTGTGCGAAATTTGAATTATGCGGCATTATTCATGTAATTCCGAGAATTTCGCACTGAGCTTGTTATGCTAATTCCCGAAACTACACCTCTAAGCCACTTTTTTTGTAATTACATGTAACTTTGAGATAAATATTTACTACAAACACACCATTAATGGTGAGAATTTACCATAAATGCATTGAAACAACAGACACAAGTGTCTGTTGTTTGCGGTGCTTTTGTTTTTTGCACTATTCTTTATATATTCTCATGTCAAAACCTGATGTGAGGATACATTTCACACTAAAATATAGTGCTAAATGACGGAATCGTATTTCACATAATTATGCATAGTTTTATGTAATTCTGGCATCATTTTGTATATTTATTCAAAAGCAAATCATGAAAATTTAGCATATTACTAATTTTGAAAATACCATGTTCCTAGGAAACTCTACCTGACTTGAAGGGAATAGGAGAAAAGGAGTTAGATTGATTCAAATCTGTAATAAATGATCAAGAAACGAATCAAAATAAACTTTACATTTTTCAACACAGAACTTCTAGGCCGTGCAATGAAAATAAAGCTTGCCTGCCTGATGCTTTCACAGGATCGGGCAGGCAAAGTTAATAGATCAGTCCTCTGACACCACCTAAAAATGGGGCCTGCAAGCCTTACACTTTCAGGGTGCTTTTGGCTATAGGAGGGTGTCCTGATGATTAGGTGACATGATGAACCAAAATGGCCACAGTCTCTCTAATATGCAAGAGTTCATAGCCTGCTGGGAATTGTAGTTTATTGTTAGCATGCTGCCAATTAGCGCATTCCCCATGCGAGCGCAGCCTCAGTCCAGACTGCGCAGACTCTCCATAATGACCTCCAGTCTTTCCTCCGCTGAATGGAACTTAGCAAGATTGGGTTTGGAGCACCTCTCCCCCATGCTAAAGCCATACTAAGCGGTAAGCAGTATCTCCAGCCCTGCTACCTGACATTAATTCTGCCTAATTCATTTTCCTTCTTTATCTTAGATGAACTTCAATATAACCTGTAACAAATCTTCTGTTACTTTAATCTGTTTTGTATATTAACACTCACTTGATCTATCCTGTGGGAGTCTTGACCACAAGCTAGAGATATTTCCAGGCTCACCCAATGTTTTAATTATCTGACGTTGCAAGCCCATTATTCAGGTTTTCTAAGACAATCTTCAAAAAAGAATAGCTTCTATTGTTTTGCTTTGATTATTTGCCAAGAATTACCCCATAATCTTTCTTGTCCCCTCGCCCCCTCCTCCCGCCCTCCCCATCCCCGTGAGTCCTTATTTTCATAATTAGGTATTAGAAAGATGAAAGATGTAATTCTTTTAGTGCACACAAGCTGGCTCAGTTTGTGAATACCATTTTTCATCTAACGAATCCAGTAGATTATTCTGCTATTAAAGTTAAATATCATATATCTGCTCTCCACAAAGCTTATGAATAGTTTTCCTGACAACAAGGATGGTTTGAGATTTAGAAGCACATTCTTAACACCCTTTGAGGTCAGAGCGTATATCGCACTATTATTCCAGGTGAAATCCTTGCTAAGACAAAGCAAAACATGTACCCTTCAATTGAAGCCTTTTCAGTGATAAGATCGATTTTCTGAATAAGACAATGATAAATTATTTTATAAAATGTAGTATGACTCTGGTTTTCATATTTTAGCATAAATATGTTGTTATGTTTGCCTAAAAATGCATACTGAAATGTGAGTAACAAAAATCTAAATGTTACTCTATTTAGATTTGTCTGCAGATTTAGAGTCATAGCTGTCTATCTCTGCACACCTTTAGCACATCAGTATTCAGCTGACCTATTTTACTACAATTTCCTGAATATTTGATATAATTCTTTAAAATATTAATATTCCAGCCTTTAATACTATACCTATGGTAACGGACATTAATTGCTTTCGTAATAGTAAAAGATACACATTGAACCTAATTCTGAACTCTGGCCTGTCATATACTAGAAAGTAACCAAAATAAATCCTCCTGAAACAATAGGTAAATATCTCAAGGCCAAACTATGAAAGGCCTTTTCTGCATCTATATTTCTATGCACCCCTTTTACCCATGCTGGATATCAGCTTCATTCTATCAAACAAAAGATTAATATTGCAGCTACGAAAACAGTTACTATCTCTGCTGCCATTCTATGCTTCACCCAATAGAAAGAAAAACTGTTCCTTAACAACCATCTGGGCATATACATTTAATATTCTTCCCCCTCGTCCTGTTTTCAAAAGCATTTAAACAGAAACAAAGCTCAACAACTGATTTTGCTAAAAATATATATTATGAGTCAAAAGTATGTTCCCTTCTAGTTGAATCTCCAAGCACCACATTATCATTCACACCCAACTCATGTTGTATTTTGTGGGGTAGCATGCAAGATAATCTCTAGAGAGTATCCGGAGGTCAAATTAAATCACCAATCGGTATTGCATCACTGGCTTACTTTATTTAATAATGCATAGAACCGTTGTGCCCTCTGAAACGTAGGTATAGGCACATATGTTATACCGAGAACTCCATTTTTTCTTTTTTAATGTAAGACATTACATCTTCATCTAGATTTATTTCATGATTTTAATATTTTCTTTTTAAATCAAAATGCCTTGCCTGTGAAGTACAGACGATGTGAATTACCCCTTCCATCCACATTTGTTTTAGCCGATGCAACAAGTATAGAATGTTAGGATTGTTTGTGTAGAGTGTGGTGAGTGGCTTTAAGTCACAAGAGACATATCCTCAAGTCAGCCATGATGCTCCTCCCAAGCTGCTATTTTTTTCATTTGATGTAGATATAAATGGACGTATTAAGCTAGTGGCATAGCACAAAGGACTGAATCCATGCAATGAGGTAAAATATCATTAACTAGGCCTTGTGAGTAAGGCCCAAGTTATTTGCCTACATAAAGTAAATATCACATGGAATCTATGAGGCATTACGCAGCAACTAATCAAGTTAGTCCTACTGTATAATGGTCATAACATAGAATTTGACTTTTGCTCTGAAATAATACATTTTGAATATTCGGTTATATACACAGTTGTTTCAGATAACGTGTTTTATTGATCACTCCAGAAGCACAGCCCCACACCTAACTACAAAAGCATAGGCATGTTTCTTTTAAAAAAAAATTAAGATGACCGTTAAAGGAAATACTGAATATGCACTAAAAACTGAAGCGGCACCAAGAAAAGCATCAATAGAAGAAAAACGTTCAGCAGTTCATAATGATATCAAAATGTATTTCTGCTTCTCTTCACATACTCTAAACATCTTTCAGGCTCTCACATATTTGGTGTCCCATTGTAATATATAGGCGTGCCAACTCAAATGGTGTCACTGAGTGTCACATGATATCGTCTTCCTTCACACGGCCACCCGGTGAGGAGCCGATATCATACAGTGGAAGGATAAACGAGCTGGAAAGCACTGCAAAAGGTGGATTTACAGCTCGTCTTCGGAGGCTTTGAAAAGCTGATGTCCATTGAGGGCTGTGAAAACACCCCAGGACATGTTACCAGTCTCAGCAATCTTTTTAGGTCTCGCCTACGCAGCGCGCATGCGCTGCACTGCATAGGAAAAAGACCTATAGAAATCGCTTCGGCTTTTCAGCCAAAAACGTGCACGCATTACATTGCTTTCAATGGCAATGCGTGCACGTTAGCTATCTCCTTGCGGGAGCGAGCTTTGGCAACATATGTTTGCTCGCTCCCGCAAGGGAATCGCTGTATGTTCTCTCGTACTCCCCCCACCCCTCCCACTTGTTAGCCCAGTACTGTTTCACTTTCGCGGCCGCGGGGCCGCGTTTGTGTTTCAGCGCTTGTTTTCATCTGTCTGCATTCCACGTACTGTCGCCCTAAGCTCTCGTCTTCTATACTGTTCTGTGTCTGCTCTTAAGCTGCCCTTCCTTCTCCCATTCTCCTGTGGGCACTCCGCTTCATGCCAACTTTAGCCATTTGGATACACCCTGCTCCCCGTTTTCCTTAGTTCCCTTTATCCCGCTCAATACTCCCTTAATTTCGTTGCTAGTCCTTGCTTTGAGCAGGCCTTTCATGCATTCTACTTCGTGCTCCTCATGTATCCACCCCCAGCGTACCGTGCTTCATGTCCTCCTTTAAGCCCCATGATTAAACTTCATGTCTATTCTTAGTTGTAGCACTCTACTGCCAGTTTTTGGGGGTGCCCTTCGGAGTAGGTGAATGAAATAGATTTTGATTGCTTTTTTGTAGATCTGTTATTAGCTTCTTTAAAGGTGTCACGTAAATATTTTTTACGTAAATGTAATAATTTCGAACAGAGGCAGAATAAATACTCAAGTTTTTCACCCTGCCTACAATCAAAATTATCAAATCCTCGAGAGTCCCATTATCCTTCGAACTATAAAATAGGGATATAAAGTAGCCGTAATCATAGTTATTTCTTCTTTATTTGCTGTTTTAGTGACAAAGCAACCTATTCTTGCGTCCCAGATAGGTGTGGAATGTCAACTCCAAATATTTATATTGTAGTAGGGCACACAGATCAGTAATTTGGTTATTCTCCTTTAGTGCCTTCCTTATTAATTTTTCTTCCCTATGGGGATGCTCCTAGTGGACAGCAAGTCCATAGACGGGAGATTGTGCACCACTATGAGATGACTGATTCTGCTTATATTTAAATACAGATTCCTATACATTTTAGTTGAACCATGATTAGGCTTTTAAAGGTTCCCGTCATGACTTTCTTACACACACAAACATAGTTAATAATAGGACCTATATGATGCATTAAGTGATGTTCAGTTGAACTCCAATCTTATCTTGCAGTGTGATGTTGCTGACCGAAGATTTAGGAGGGTTTTGATGCTTGGGATGTAGATTTTGTTTTAATCGGTTAGTTATATATTTTTTTTACGGTTTAAAGCTGGAGATGCGTATAAAAGTGCTGGGATTAATTTAGTGTTTAAGCTATAATAAAAGGTGCAACTGCTCTCCCACCATATTCGTACGCTAAATCTTTTGATTGATTTGGTTATGACTACTGACCTTTTGTTTCTTCCTGAGAATGTGGTATTTCCATAATAGCTTTCCGTCAATCATAACGCCTAGATAATCCAAGGTTCTCACTTGGTCCATGTTTGTGGTTGTCACCTAATTTCCATTTCAGGTGTTCAATGCCTTTGCCAAAGATCATCATTTTTTTTTTTGTTAAATTGATTGATAACCCATTTGCTGTATTAAAAGCAAATATTCTTGAGAGTTGGTGTTGTAAGCCGGCAGGAGTAAGAGAAAAGATAACTAAGTCATCAGTGTTTGCTAGATGCGTAATGGGATGGTTACCAAGTTTAGGAGCCAAAAACCTAGATTAGAGGCCTTTGCGTGCGTCTTTTTAACAAAGACAGCACGCAATTGGGCAAAGGCGGGTGCATGTCCTACCTTTCTCAACAAATGTAACCGCCTATGGCCTATTGCTTGCGGTTACGCGCAGCAGCGGCATCTGTTTCTCATTATGACCATGTGTTTATCATTAGCGTGTTCGCTTTGCTGCCGCGCTCGCTCGCCCCCGCTCCTCTCTTGCGTGATCTGGTATTCTTTTTTCCCGCCCCTTTTTGCTTCCTGCCCGTCCCTTTAATATTGCACCGCGCTCGCTCGCCCCCGCTTCTCTCTCGCGTCTTCTGTTAGAAACGGTAACCCTCGTACTTCGAACTTCGGCCACGTAGTTAGATCTGAGACTTTAGAGCTTTCAATGTTTGAAAACTTCCTTCCCGCTTCCTATTTTCTCACCTGGATGTTTCCCTTTCACCCTCTGCTTCCTCCTTACCCCGCCCCCACCCCTCTGCCTCTTATTCACCTCCCTCCATCACTCAGCAGGACTCCTCTTTTAGTCCTTTCTCCTCCTTTACATCAGCTCTTCCCTCACCTCCCCGTTCACCCCCCTCTCTGACGTCATTACTCTCACCTCGGATCTTTTCCCCGTCATAGATATTTCCTGAGGTTCTCTCCCTCCTTTACATTCACTTCATATTCCCTCTATCCAGCGTCCTTTTGCCCCTTTTAATCCTCCTCACTACCACTCGCACGTTTTCCCTCTCTCGTTCCCTCTTCTCTACTTTCTAACACTGTATTTCTGGCTCCCTTGCGACTAACTCTCTCTCCCCTCTTCTCTCCTTTCTTACACTCTTTATTACCCGCCCCTTGCATCTGACTCTCTCTCCACCTCTCCCCGGCCCTCCAGTCACCTGCCCCAGTGGTGCTCTGGGTGGAGCTGTCGTGTGCTCTGGGTGAAGCTGTCGTCTGCAAATGGTTCCGGTACTTCCCCCCTTGCTGTGTTGTCTCGGCCTTGCATCACTACGCCTCTCCACCCCTAGCTGGTGAGCACGGATTTGTGCGTGCATTACTCCGCCTCTCCACCCCTAGCTGGAGGGCACGGATCGGTGCGTGCATCACTCCCTCTCCACCCCTAGCTGGAGGGCATGGATTTGTGCGTGTGGGTGGGGCCCGCACCAAGCACCGCGGTGTTTGCTTTGTGCAGGACTCGTGTCTGCTCCGGTCTCCTGTGCTTGCTTTACTAGAACGAGGAACTGTTCAGCTGCTCTGTGCACCCTGTGACCCTGGGCAGGCCGCTGGATTTTACACGCGCCTTTATTTGTTCAAATTTCTGAATCCAAAGGGGAGGGCGGGAGTTTGGGAGCACCCAGGGATCGCATAGGCGGTGATTTATAAAATGTTTTCAGAGGTGATGCCTACACCCCCTCTCCACATCTGCAGGGTTCACGTGTTTGATGTTAGCGCATGTGACAAACATTACTGTGACCCAAACACCTTCTCTTCTCAGAAGATGCTCTCCAGGGATCCTCGCTGCTGAGGCTTCCCACCCCCGCGCGGATCATGTCCACCCGAAGTGGTTCTTTGTAAGCACTATTGGGCACTCACACCAGTAAAGAAACGGAGCTAACAAGCTCCACGAACGTAGCAATGTAAGAAAATGTGCAAGAGTCACAGGAAGGAAATTATTAACAAGTTTTTATTTTTTTATTTTTAAAGCTTCCTAGTTTTTTGTAGCTTTATAAAACACGAACTCGACCTGAACGTTTTGGAGCACTTTGCATGAGTACCAGTTACATTACACAAGGCCACATTCACTTTTTAATTTTAGGCATTGGGAGATTAAGGGATTCGCCCAGAATCACAGGCTTTTGAGATGACGCCGAGATTCGATCCTGGTTCCCCAGTACCAAAGTCAGCAGCTCTGATATAACACCACATCGATCCTCTCCCTTACCTTTTCCTCATCTATAAAGGGGTTTGCGACCACTAAAGTTTTTCTATATTTACCAAACCCATTTTATATTTATCCCTCTACTTGCTTCTTCTCGCCATCTGCTTTTTCTTTATCTCACTCTCTCTCATCCCTTTGCTTCTCCCTCCCTCCATCACACTTTCCTGGTTTCCTTTTTCATATCCCTTTATGCTAAATTGCATCTCTTACCAAACTTCCAAACACCTCTAGCAAAACACTTATAAGGTCCCAGAGGCGAGACCTATTGGCTATGCCAATGCTTGTTTAGGGTTGAGCCTGCAAGTGGATTAATATAAATTGAATTAATAAACAGTTGCTGTGCTCATCTCTGGATTAAAAAAACAGCGCCACCATGTGGCATACTGAAGGAAGTGGCCCGATTAGGGTCACCCGGGTCACTCACGACCACCTATCAGCCTTCCATACCAAATGAAGAGTTGGTCAGACAGTAGAGAATACAAACCAATATCTGTTTATTCAGGTACACTCAGAGTGGAGCCCAGTCTGCCCAGTCGCTTAGGAGTGCTGCAGAGGGACTGACATCAGCAAGCATAAAGATACATTAAGTACATTTCAGAGCCAATGAAGTCATGCCCACAATGGAATTTTCCAAGCAGATCCAGCTAAACAATGAAGTACAGAGGATAAGTTTAGATTCTAAGGGTGGGCACACAATATCTGCTACTCAAGGTCGCTCTGCCCGTGCCCGCCACTAGACAAGTGGGAGAAGGCCTCTATCTAGTAGGAAAGGTATGCGCTAATAAGGACAGTGTGTTCATTAGTGAAGCAAAACCCAACCTCGGGGAATTGAAACTCAGCAGAGGCCTTTTCTCAGAAATGACGAAGAATTAGTTTCGATTATGTCTCAAAATGGCGTCCACATAGAAAATGGAGCCGCGAATGCTAACTCACATAAAACAATGCGTAAACATGAATTTGTCTATTCTAAAAATAGTGCCATAGGTACCGGTGCTGACATTAAGTGCCGGTGCAGAGGACCGGAAACCACCTGCTCAAATTAAGCACTGGTCTACATCCTTTCCTGTACAATGTCTGTCCACCAGTCCTCATACTAGGTCTGTGCTTTAATGCCCACTCTCTGCCTACACTGGCTCCCTCCCACTGCTAGGAGGACAGGACCATTATTTGATTAACAGAAAATGAACAGTACAGAACTATTATGGTACTGAAAAGGAAAGGCTAAACCTGGAGACTCTTGACTTTGCGTAGTAAAACTCGATATGGAATGTACAAGCTTGTGAGTGTTGCGCTTCTGATTGTCGATACACAAAGAGAGAAACCCTCTATATCACGAAAAAATCAAGAGTTACTTCGGTTGCGTTACCATTCCGCGCCTGCTCTTAGGGAAAAGACCTTTTATATTATTTAGAAAGTTATTTAAAGATCATCACACACCTGTACCTGCATAAAAATGATATACTTAATACACTTAAACTAAACAATAACCAGTTAGACGTGATCGAAACACAACTATTATAGAAAAACAAGGGATATTCTTTCTTGTGAACATATAGTACGTCCTTCAAAGACTTATTTAATTATGAATTAGTTGTGGTGTATTCACATTGATATTCAACACAATGGAACAAATGACTCAGCGATCAAATACATGAATGACATTTCACATAATCAACATATATCCATATCACAGAAAAAAAGTGTCCAACAAAAATTGTAACAAAAAAGAAGTAGATGCGGAAAAGTAACGTAGCCCAAGTAACTTAATTAATTAATCGTATAATGGTTTTCTCTCTTTGTGTATTGACCAATTACAGATCCAGCCCTCTACCGCCTTAACAGGACCACTTCCCTTCCGTGTTGCACATCTGATTGTGGGCACAGTGGAGTGGAGAGTCTGCTCTCTCCCAGGGGCTCTCTGGTCATCTCAAGTATTTCTTGAACAGTGGAACAAGGTTTATAAACCTCTATCAACTCACATCAGCCTCTGACTTCTATCGCCTTCCCCGCTATTCTCCATACACCACAATACCTTTCCGCCTCTCTACCTGCTGCCCAGTCACATCAGGCTCTCTACCCACAGTGCTCTATTGCTGTGCCTAGGGAGATATTAGCGTTTTGGGAAGGTTGCTCCATCCACAGACCTACCTCATCCCATCCATCTTGACCCTTCTTTTAGCCCCCCCTGGGCCTTCACTCCCATGTCTCCTGCCAACTCACCCCCATTTCTTTCAAGTGACACAAGGCTAGTATACAGTGATATTCAAATACGCAACACGGCATTCTCTCAAATGTTTGGTTACCAAGAACTTCTCTGAAGCAAAGATCCACTCATACACCTATGGACCATGTCAGAGCTAACAGCTTTTTATTAGCCCCCTCTGATGCTGTATCCATCGGTGGGTAGGTGGGTTTGTCTGGAGACTCAGGAGCTATTAATTAATGTAAGTTTTTGACCACTGTTACCATGTCATTAGTAAAGTGACTTTTGTTACTTGGCATTTCATCTCTGATCGCCCGAATAGGGTGCTCGAGGCCTTTGTAGATTTGTACCCCTCCCAGGTATCAGTGTGCTTTCGGCTCGGACTCTGAAGTCAGAAAGTACCAGTGGGAAGATGCTTCATTGAGAGTTGAAAGAATTACAAATCAGCACATAATATTGAACTGCAGCCAATTCTTCGTAGCCTTGGGAAATTTTGAAGAGAGCACACCAGCCACTGAAAATGTGATTGCACTTATTAGATCTACTGCATTTCAACCACAGGGAGGAACGAACAAGTGGGCATTATAAAGGCTAGACTATTGTAATACTGTCCACAACTGACTGAACGAAAATAATGTATCAAGTGTAGAAAACACAGAACAACATCATTGGAATTGAAAAAAAGCTCTTAAAGCCAGACCTTATTCCAGTCCACCCAATCCACCGTAATCCAATCTGCCCCCACTCCAATCCAATCCACCCCACTCCAATCCACCCCTATCGATCAAATCCACCCCACCCCACACCAATCCACCCCACTCCAATCCACCCCACTTAATCCAATCCACCCCACACCAAGCCAAACCACTCCACTCCAGCCAACTCCAATCCAGCCCAATCCAACCCACCCCACTCCAATCCTCTCACTCAACCCAATCCACCCCACACAATCCAAATCACCCCACTTCAATACAAACCACCCCATTCCAGTTCAACCCACTCCCACCCAGCCCAACCCAACCCAACCCACCTGACTCTAATCCAATCCGCCCTGCCCCAATCCACCCCACCCCATCCCATCCCACTCCAGTCCAATCCACCCCACCCCACCCACAATAATCCAATCCAATTCACCCCACCCCACTCCACCCCTATCCTAACCACCACACTACAATCTAATCTACCCAAATCCAACCCACCCCTATCCAATCCACCCCACACCAATCCATCCCCACTCCAATCCCCCATCGATCCAATCCACCCCACCTCACCCCACACCAATCCACCCCACCCCACTGCATTCCAATCCACCTCACACCAATCCAATCCAGCCCAATCCAATCCACCCCACTCCAATCCAACCCACTCATCCAATTCACCCGACCCACCTCAATCCACCCTACTACAATCCAATCCACCCCACTCCACTAATATCCAATCCACCCTACATCAATCCAATCCATCCCACTCCTATCTAGTCCGTTCCACTCCAATCCAATCTGCCCCACTCCAAACCAATCCACCCCAATCTAATCCACCCCACTCCAATCCAATCTACCCCAATCCAATCCACCCCATCTGATCCACCCTACACCAATCCAATCCACCCCACAATCCATCCCACTCTTCAATCCACCCCACTCCAATTGACCCCACTCCAATCCACTCCACTCCGACCCAATCCACTCCAATCCACATCAATTCACCCCACTCCAATACAATATAATCCACCACAATTCATCCTACTCCAATCCACCACACACCGGTCCAAACCACCCCACTCCAGTCCAATCCACCCCACTACAATCAAATAAAATACTCCACGATTCTCCCCACTCAATCCAATTCACCCTACCCCAATCCAGTCCACACCAATCCAATCCAATCCACCACACTCCAATAAATCCACCCCAATTCAATCCACCCCACGCCAATTCACCCCACTCCACCCAAATCCACCCCACTCCAATCCAATCTAATCCAATCCAATCCACCCCAGCCCACCCACCCCAATCCAATCCACCCCACTCCAATTTACCTCACCCGATCCACCCATACTAATCCACTCCACCCCAATCCACCCCACAACACTCCAATCCACCCCACCTCACCTCACCCCAATCCACCCCACCCCAATCCAATCCAATCCACCACACTCCAATCCAATCCACTCCAATTCAATTCTATCCAATCCACCCCACCCCAATCCAATCCACCCCACTCCAATCCACCCCACTCCAATCCACCCCACCCAATCCACCCATACCAATCCACTCCACCCCAATCCACAGCACCTCACCGCACCACACTCTAATCCACCCCACCCCACCTCACCCCAATCCAATCCACCCCACCCCACCCCAATCCAATCCAATCCACCCCACTCCAATCCAATCCACTCCAATTCAATTCTATCCAATCCACCCACCCCACCCCAATCCACCCCACCCTAATCCAACCCATTCTACCCTACTCTGCTCCACTCCATGCTACTCCACTCTACAACACTGTGCCACTGCACTCTATGACTCTTTCCGCCACTGAACTACTGACCTAAACTCCCCTCTACTCCACACTACAATACTCTACTCCCTCTACTCCACACTACAATACTCTACTCCCCCTACTCCACAACACTATACTCCACTGTACTCCACTCTATTTCCATGTCTCGACTCTACGACGCTCTACTTCCCCATCTCCCCTCTACACCACAAACTGTTAGCCACACTGGTGTACAACAGAGGTAAAACACATTCACTAAGCCAATAGCTTTTGCATAGGTGAGACCTATTGTCTTTGCCAATGCTTGTTTTTGTAGGATGGGGTTTGGTGGAAGGAAGGGACAAAAGTGCCTCTTGGGTACTTCTTGGCATGAGGCCTAGCCCCCTGATTTTTCTTTTTTTTATTTGGCCAGTCTGGATGTAACATCATATAAAGTTTGGCAAACAGACTGCCAAACATTAAGGTGGCAGCAGCCTAGACTCCACCTGCTGTGGTGGATTCATTTTGCTGAACACAAATGTTAATGCTGGCCATGCCTCCATGTCATGGCGGTCTGGTCAGTATTATTTTGCATTTTGGAAACAATCTCCCACCGAGCAAAACCATGTTGGGAAAAAACACAATGTCCCTGGCACGCAGTGAGTTTCTTCCTGCACGCTGAGGGCGTTTCTGCTTTTTCCCTGACCGTGAGTAGCATGGTTTGCACAGCGGGTGCTAACGGGAAACATTTGATTTTGCAAGGCCGTCCCTAAATAGAGCAAGCCTTATGGTGCTGAAACGCCTTCAAGGAGTGTCCAGCTGCATGTCAGTTCAACACCAACAGACCATCTACACCTCGAGGTACCTGCCAAAGTATTGTAATTGTAATTGCATTTATAAGAGCGTACTACCCCTGGCGAGGCGTTGAAGCGCTTTATGGCGAGTAGCACGCTACTCTGCTACCCAAGGTAAGTTGCCTTCAGTATGAATGCTATATTCACTCACCATATGGTAATAAATGCCAAGGCAACGCGAGAACTGAGGTCATGGCGTGTGTGGTGGACTGGACATGGCGTCTCAGAGGCCATAGACTAGTGGCATGCACTGACAACTCATTTCATACTTTCACTTTGCAGAGTCATTTCAGGAACATCATTGGCAGTGATAGTATCAGAGGGAGAATTCTTTTGGCTCTGTGCCTGGCAACTTACCGTGTTTTCAGCTTTCTGTTGGTTGCTATAGTTTGTACCTGGCTATTCCGCAACTGCTGTTGTAGAGCGAATGAACTACTGAGACACCTCTACCGTGTTAATGATAGCGTATTGTTACGTTCACTATGTTATTATCTTTTCTTATAGAAGTGCTGTCCGCATCGTTGAGGATTTCAACCCCGGGACTCCTAAGTTCACAAGCCAGTACCATCCTTGGCAACCAGGCCAGTGTTTAGTTATCTTCCATAACCCCTTCCTTTGGGTTTGTGAGAAAACTATGGGCTATATTTACAAGCCCTCACCACCACCGGCGCGTCACTTCTTTTGATGCTCTGGTGGTGTAGCACCATTTTTCATATTTACAAGGTGGTGCTAAGCCACTTTGCGTGACTTAGCGCCACCTTGTAGCTATGCCCCTTTCCGCCACAGTCCTCTGCGGCAAAGAGGCATGCAATAGGTGTTGGTGTGGGCGTTCCACCGCAACACCCATTGCTTTTTGACACTGCCCTTGATTTACAAGGCTGAAGCAGCACCAAAAACGAACACCATGAAATACCAGGCATTAGAATGGCGATACGAGGGGAAATGATTAATTTCGCCTCATTTTTTGCTCTTTCCATGTGTGCTGCAGAAGGTGCAAATCGCCATTATTGAATATTTATGTGCAGGAAGGTGCCCCTTCCTACATATAAACAATCGTCCCTGCAGCGCAGGCACCCTTGCAATATGGCAGCAGGGTGCCTGCGCTAGCGCTAGGCAGCCTTTCTTGCACCAGCGATAAGGGAAACACAGGGGTGCGTTTTGCAAATGTCGGTGCGTGGCGCTGTATATCTGGCTCAGCTCCACGCTCTGACATTGTATTGTATATATGCCCCTATGTACCTTCAGGTATCGGCTCTGAGTTTAGGGAAAAGTAAGAATTGGCTTCGGATCATGGGGCACTTAAGTAAGATCCCCCTAAATGGTAGAGACCCAGGAGCTTCTGATGGCAGAACCAGTTTTTATACTGCCACTGGAAACAGCCTTTACCCAACTTCTTAAAGAGGCAGGTAAACTATGTTGTGGCTGGAAAAAGGACATCTACCTCTAAATGAACCCCACCAGGAGCTAGACAGAAACAACAGCTCAGCTCAGGTCACACTGGCCGAACCTCCACCCTGTGAACCCCAGACCAGGTCAACACACTACAAAGTCAGCACTGACGATCAAACACACAAAAGGTGATGGAAAGAAAACATACATATAGTCTAAGCCACTGGCGACTGCACTGGGGAGCATTGCAATCCATCACTTGTCACCCACTGCAATGAGGAGACTGTTCATGGCATCACATATTGTGGACACTGGCATAGATGAAAATGGTACATCAACCTATAGGAATAACACCAAATTTTTCGAAATCATATTTACATCTGATGTAGCGCGAAATTTACTTCTCATTTTGTAGGAGTGCTTCATAATCACGAGTATTTTGCACCCGCATATAATCCCTTGTTGTATTAACATGAGACATTAGAATGTAAACTGTAATAATGTGAATTGTGGTATATTAGGGATATTTCAATGTAAACGTGAAGAGATTAACGTTGACACCATATGTGATTAGCTGAAGACATTAACGTGTAGAATTCGTACATGCTGCTGACAATTATTCACCTATTTGATGTGCTTATGTAACGTGTTAATTTAGAAGTGCTCAGTAAGGAGTGTTCATTTTATATGTAATTTCATAATGCCTGTGTGCCATTTTCTTATGTTGACCAATTTCTGTAGGCCTGAAATGCATTTTCCTGGAAGCTCTCGCATTAGATTGTAGTGTAGCTCCTATTTCCCTAATAGGCTCTGCGCATTGGAATAATATACCCTATAGGTTTGACATAGGACTAAGGTCGATATGTCCCTATCGAGTATATTAAACTTAATTACTTGTGCCAGCTAGCTCAGAGGCCACTAGAAACTCCTAGAGAAAAAGAAGGGAGTAGTTTCTGGCAGCCGCAAAACATGACCACTTTGTTTCCCTTTAGAATCGGAACATGTCCCAGAGTCGTGGAAACAATAGATAACCGTTTCACTCAGCTCAATTGTGCATGCTTAGTTTTCCTCAAAGTTACACAGAAAGAATAGACGGGCGTTTCAATAAAAGATTTATTGAACAGTCTTGTTTCTCGTGTAAGTTATATGTGCTGTTACGATCACAAGACAGTATGCAAGATAAATAATGTACAGCGTAAGCAGTAGAAATAAATAATACTGCACTATCATTATCTTTTAGTAGATATTTACACACATAAATAACATGAACTAAAAATGCGAGTACTCTTACGATGCGTACCTACGCTAGTTCTACCCCAATGTACCTAACCTAACCTAAGTGTAGGGAAAGGTAGGAAGTAGGTGAAGTATTCCTTACTACGGTATACTAAGAGTATGTTATGCCTAGTATGCCAAGTATGCCAAGAGTCCCTCTAGGTTCTAGTCAGCTCCATACCTTAAGAATGAGAGAGGTGGGAATCTCTTTCCGGACTCGAACTCTAACACCCCGCGAGGGAAGTCAGATCACTGGAAGCGGGACTCTCTGCGAGCAAGGATGACAGCGTCTTCTCAGTGCGCCAGGCCGGGATACGGGCTCCTCTGAAGTCGAGGTCTCCTCCAACTTGCTTGGGCAAGGGAAGGTATATTTATACCTGGTAGGTACTTTGGAATGTTAGCATTGACGTGAAGTCGGACAGAGAAAGACGTCAGGAATGAACCCTTAAGGTTTAATGGTTCATACATAATAGATGAGTTCTTGGAGAAATCAATAGTCCTGTGCTGGGGGAACTCCCGAAGCTTAAGGGTCTGGTTTCTAAGAACTCGTTGTGACGTTAGGGTGGACGGATGTCGGTGACCAGGCCTGTATTTGGAGTGCACGGTTAATGCCTAAATAAGGACTGGGATTCTATGCCTATATAAGGGCAATGCGAATTGTGCCTATATAAGGACATGATTCAGGAAAACCTATATACGGACACCTAAAGCGGAATACAACAAGATTTGATAGTTGAATTTCATGTGCATGTTAGATTTGTTCTTTCTCACATTTCTGTTGCAGGTGGAAGAATCATCCTTGTTAGTTAGAATAATGTCTTTGTTTTAGGAGTTAGGCTTAGGATACATTGGGCGTTGATACTGATAGTGGAGAACTGTTGTACTTTCTCATCGGAGCGAGCCTGGGAATCAAGGTCATCTCGCCAAACTTGGGAGCATCACTGCCTGGTGGAAAGTTGCCTACGAGGAGGTGGCCTGACAGGATGGCGTGATCTGCAAAGGACCCTGGGATACTACCTGTGGTATTGATGTATCGTAACTAGGGAAAGTGGCTGGGGACTTCTGTCTTACTTTGAGGGAGAGAGAGCATCTTAGAATGAGCTCTGTCTTAGTAGGTTTATGCTGCTTGACCCAATTAATGTGGGGAGACTTCTTAGGAAGGCTTCACACGCGGACACCTTCACTGATCTTGCGTTGGGAAATACTATGTAGGGATGTCACGTTAGTGCTAGTATAGGGACAGATTAATGCTTTATACCCACAAACTTCCGATGAAGGGGAATCTGGATGTCTGCTCCATAATCTTTTGTATCCTGATTCTCAAACTAATCATATATGTATATATACATATATATATACACATATATACACATATATATATATATATATATAAGCATACATATATATACACATATATATATATATATACACATATATATATATTTTTCAACAACAGCTTAACACGGCACTCTCCTTGGTACAAATATATTTCTTTTTATTAAGACCTCCTTCTCCTCCACCTACGCGTTTCGAACACAAAGTTATTGTTCACGGTAGTATACGGAGTCAGGGCCGGACTGAGAACCGAAACCGGCCCTGGCAAACTGCTCGGCCGGCCCCCCTTGGAGGGGGGGGGAGGACCGGTGCGGCCGACCTGTTTGCCAGTGCCGGTTCCAGCCGATTTGTTACAGGGGGCCGGTATTGCGGCCCCCAGTAACAAAATCGGCCCCCAGGGGCCCGAAACCGGCCACCATCCTGGCGGCCCACCGGGGAAACGCCTGGTGCCCGCTATGGCCAGTCCAGCCTGGCCCACGGTGGTCCTGGGTCCTAATGCTGTCCCCCAAGGTTGTGGCACTCTGTTTAAACTGTTAATAAATGCCTCTCAGTATAGTGGTATGAACGGATGTACTCAGGGCCGGACTGGGAACCGGAACCTGCCCCTGGCAAACAGCTCGGCTGGCCCCCATGGGGGTGAGGGGGGAGTGCGGCCGAGCTGTTTGTTAGGGCGGGTATCGGCCGATTTTGTTACAGGGGGCCGATGTTGCCTGCCCCCGGTAACAAAAACGGCCCCCCAGGGCCCAAAACCAGCCCCCACATGGCGGCCCACCGGGAAAACGCCCGGTGCCCGCTATGGCCAGTCCAGCCCTGTACGGAGTCCTACTTCAATTTCCAACCTTTTATACATGATCTCCACGTTGCCCATAATGAGGCATTGTGGGACTGATAGTTTTTACATATTATCCAAATACTCTTTTTATTTCTTTAAACCAAAAATGTTGCAAAAAAATGTTATTTTTCTAAGCCATTATTACGCATTTTCATTATATACAAAGAGTCTACCCAGTATGTAGTATACTGTCAGAAATGTTCGATTACATCCTATTTGCGAAAATTGTCCATATTTACAGAACAACTTGTCAACTTCAAATAAATCATGACTTAGTGTCCAATATGTCCTTAAGGGCTGAGTGCCCCACTATCTTCCAGACACCTAAAACAAATGCTATTAAATTAGGCTTTTAAAAGAAACTACTTGCAACACAATGAAAATATGATACCGGCTGTGTGTTCTCTTAACATCTGAACTTCATTCAATATTGAGGAAAATAAGCTTATATGTGGAGAGTTGTCGTCTCTGCAATATACTCAATATAAGTCTGTATACCAAAACTGTAACAAATATTTACAAATGTATATACATTTCTTCGTCCCCGTTGAGCCCAAGGGGGACCTTGGTTTTAAATCGAATAATCAGTTTTGATTCCATACGCCTCAATTTGAGAGTTCGTTGTCCTCCTCTCTCATGTGGCGGAATTGTGACCAGTCCTGAGTATTTCATGTCTTACCATGTCCGGTTGACATGTGTTCTCATGTGCTTGGCAAGTGCATATGTTACATCCTCATTTTGTACAGCTCTTATGTGTTCCAATATACATTTTTTCAGGGAACATTTGGTGCTTCCGATATATCTTTTTCCACAAAAGCACTCTAAGAGGTATACAACATAGGTTGATTCACAAGTGATTTTTTCTTTTATTTCAAAGATTCTGTCCCTCGGGTCTTTAATCGATTTGAGATTTTTCCCAATCTAGCAAGCTTTGCATGTTGTACATTTTCCAAAGCCAAGTTGTCTTGTTCCTAACCATGTAGTTTTTTTCTCACTTGTAAAGTGACTTCTTATGATTGTATCGGATATGGACGGTGCTTTTCTATATGTTATCATCGGTCGATTCCCCAACTCTTTTCCAATATCAGGGTCCTTTGTTAGCACATTCCAGTATTTTGTCAGGATTTTTGGGATTCTATAGCTCTCTTTGCTATAAGTTAGAATTAGTCGTGGTTTTTCATCTTCAATACTTTTTTCTTTTGATTTGTTTTCCACCAATGTTTGAGCTCTGCTTTTTTGTCTTGCTCTCCTTTCACCCTTCTGAATATCCTTGTATTTGTATCCTTTTTGAAGGAATCGTGAGGTTGTTTCTTCGAACTTCTTTTCCATTTCCAGTGGTTCGAAACAAAGAAAACCACAAGCATACCAGGTTGAGCGCCGGCGGACGGCGTCAGAGGACGCCAAAACGACCGGGAGTCTCCCAGGTAGGAACACGTATGCTTGTTGGGTTAAGTTTGTGTCTTTGTGCTGCAGCGGATATACTTACAATGATGTTTAATTAATATATCAAGTGAGTTGGAGACATACGAAAGTCAAATATCGCCTGGGTATTTCTACAGACCTTGGAAATAGTTGGAGGTAATAATATTCCTCCATAAGTATCCTTCTCATCCCCTGCAAAGTATTACTGAGTCCTGTAAATTGAAAATCATTTAACAGAAGAAAACAGATAGTTACAAGTGAATAGACATTTTACTTTTTAAGGGGAAAACAAGTGGAATGGAGGAAAGAGCAGCAAAACGCGCTCAGGTGGCGCAAGCAATGTTTAAAAAGGGCAAAAATCAAAGCGCAACAACAGGAGGGACAATACCTATAGTACGCCCGACAGTGACAACAATTAAACAGCTGTTTATACAACTGGAGAGATTGCTGCGCAAAGAAATCTCGCGCAGTTGGGAGATCATAACGTTAGAACAATACGTTGAATGCGGAAGGGTACCGAGGGGCCTACGCATCTTCACGTTACCCAATCATCCGGACACTAGAGCTGAAATGTTAGAGGAATGGGGAAGAAACAATATGGACTGTTCAAGAACCATGATGTTGATAATAATAAAATATGCAAAGTCGATGTAAATGAACTCCATCAAAAGATTGCGGACATGGAATCACAGATCCAAGCACAGAATCATTCGGAAGATACTCTGAAGAAACTGCGCATGGAGATGGAACGCAATTTGGATAAACATGAGGAAGAAGTACAACAGCGTAAACAGCGAAAATTCCAAAGAGATGAATTTGATTATGAGAATGGGACAATTTTTACTTTTGCGAAGAGGTTCGATATAATAAAACAACAGTGGGGCACAAATAAACAAACCACTCAAGAATCCTCAAGTACAACCCAGAGTGAGTCTGAGTCTGACCTCAGTGAAGGAGAATTAAGACCATCAATAACTCATCATCTGTCTTTTTTAGACGAGATGAAAATAATATATCAAGATCAACAACAGCCCAGGTCCAGGGGACGAGGACGTGGAACCGGAAAAACGACGTCAAGAGGAAGAGGAAGAGGTGCACCTATCTTCAGGGAAGAAAACGTAAGACCAGAAGAAGCTCAAGAAAGGGGAAGGGGCTATCACCTACGGAACCGGACAGTAATGAAATACTGAGACACACCGCAAAGATAAACAAACAGGACCTCATTGTCAACCTCTCAAGATATAATCTCACACAAGCTGAGCGTACACTCATGAACAAGGGTCTAACTTTCTGCCCAGAGAGACATCACGATCTAGTGGAAACTAAAATCGACATATATAAATATGTCCGAAAATTAAAACTTAAAAAGTATTTCACAAGAATATCACCGAGACCCAACATTGAGAAACCAATCATTTCAACAATTGAACAAGAGACATCCTACACAGTGGGCGATATACCCCATTTAAGAACAGCTTACGAACTAGCACATGATCTTAATACAACTGATCTTTCAGACAGTCAAGTATTTAATGAAATGAGCATTACTATGACTCAACAATCAAGAACAAAATTTAAAAGCAAATCGAAATTCTGTCCTGCGCTACATCCGGGGAATAAGGT
The DNA here is from genome assembly GCA_963921515.1 of Calotriton arnoldi. Classification (NCBI taxonomy): domain Eukaryota; kingdom Metazoa; phylum Chordata; class Amphibia; order Caudata; family Salamandridae; genus Calotriton; species Calotriton arnoldi. The sequence goes on from CAWUFW010000173.1 coordinate 5,106,952, forward strand.
TGACATATTCCATGATCTGGTAGTGGCAGAACTAGATGGCATGGACAATGTCAAACATAACAAAAAGGAGAATCTGTCCCTGAAGGAACGTAAAGCGCTTAATTCCTTAAAAAACAACGCCTTAATAGAAATCAAGCCAGCTGACAAAGGCGGGAATCTGGTAATAATGGATAAACAAGACTATGTGGATGAGGCCATGCGGCAACTGAATAACACCACCAACTACCAGATATTGAAAAATAATCCGATAAATGACCTGACTATTGATCTGAATAAAAGATTAAACAAATGGCAAGAACAAGGACTTATCAGTGATGATGAAAAAAAGTTTTTAATGGTGGAGAACCCAGTGGTTCCGACCATTTACTTTTTACCGAAAATTCATAAGACTCTAAAAAAAACCCCAGGACGTCCGATAATTTCTAGCTGTGGAAGTTTGTATGAAAACGCTGCAATATATGTGGACAACTTTTAGCACCTATTGTACCAACACTCAGTTCATATATTAAGGACACCGGGATTTTCTGAGGATACTCATGGAAACAACATGGCAGCCGGATTACCTCTTGGTCACAATCGATGTTGTGTCACTATACACCTCCATCAAACACAATGTCGGGATACAAGCTATTTTGTATTTTTTAAAACAAAGACCAATAGGGGAACAAAAACATACAACCATGTTGATAGATATGATGGAACTCTGTTTGAAAAACAACATTTTTCTTTTTAATAAAAATTGTATTCCCAGAGCTGTGGCACTGCCATGGGAGTTTCCTTTTCTCCAAGCTATGCTAATCTCATGATGGGGTGGTGGGAGAGGAGCATAGCTTGGAGAGAAGAGAATGACTCCCATACAATGAAGGTAGCCCTTGGCTACGCTTCATTGATGATCTTTTCTTTTGTGGAGAGGAACTGAAGCGGAATTTTTAATCTATCTGGCAATTCTGAATAATAATGAAGTGGGCTTAAAATTTACCCACAACACTCATCCCACAGAAATTGAGTTTCTGGATACGAAGGTTTATATTAAATCAAACAAAATCCAGACAACTGTATTCAGAAAAAAGACAGCCACAAATAGTCTTCTCCATGGACCAAGCTTTCACCCCCATTCTCTTATAAAGAGCATCCCCTATAGGGAATTTATAAGAATGAAACGCAACTGTTCCGAACCACTGGAAATGGAAAAGAAGTTCGAAGAAACAACCTCACGTTTCCTTCAAAGAGGATACAAATACAAGGATATTCAGAAGGGTGAAAGGAGAGCAAGACAAAAAAGCAGAGCTCAAACATTGGTGGAAAACAAATCAAAAGAAAAAAGTATTGAAGATGAAAAACCACGACTAATTCTAACTTATAGCAAAGAGAGCTATAGAATCCAAAAAATCCTGACAAAATACTGGAATGTGCTAACAAAGGACCCTGATATTGGAAAAGAGTTGGGGAATCGAGCGATGATAACATATAGAAAAGCACCGTCCATATCCGATACAATCATAAGAAGTCACTTTACAAGTGAGAAAAAACTACATGGTTAGGAACAAGACAACTTGGCTTTGGAAAATGTACAACATGCAAAGCTTGCAAGATTGGGAAAAATCTCAAATCGATTAAAGACCCGAGGGACAGAATCTTTGAAATAAAAGAAAAAATCACTTGTGAATCAACCTATGTTGTATACCTCTTAGAGTGCTTTTGTGGAAAAAGATATATCGGAAGCACCAAATGTTCCCTGAAAAACGTATATTGGAACACAAAAGAGCTGTACAAAATGAGGATGTAACATATGCACTTGCCAAGCACATGAGAACACATGTCAACCGGACATGGTTAGACATGAAATACTCAGGACTGGTCACAATTCCGCCACATGAGAGAGGAGGAAATCGAACTCTCAAATTGAGGCGTATGGAGTCAAAACTGATTATTCGATTTAAAACCAAGGTCCCCCTTGGGCTCAACAGGGACGAAGAAATGTATATACATTTGTAAATATTTGTTACAGTTTTGGTATACAGACTTATATTGAGTATATTGCAGAGACGACAACTCTCCACATATAAGCTTATTTTCCTCAATATTGAATGAAGTTCAGATGTTAAGAGAACACACAGCCGGTATCATATTTTCATTGTGTTGCAAGTAGTTTCTTTAAAAAGCCTAATTTAATAGCATTTGTTTTAGGTGTCTGGAAGATAGTGGGGCACTCAGCCCTTAAGGACATATTGGACACTAAGTCATGATTTATTTGAAGTTGACAAGTTGTTCTGTAAATATGGACAATTTTCGCAAATCAGATGTAACGAACATTTCTGACAGTATACTACATACTGGGTAGACTCTTTGTATATAATGAAAATGCGTAATAATGGCTTAGAAAAATAAAAAAAAATGTGCAACATTTTTGGTTTAAAGAAATAAAAAGAGTATTTGGATAATATGTAAAAACTATCAGTCCCACAATGCCTCATTATGGGCAACGTGGAGATCATGTATAAAAGGTTGGAAATTGAAGTAGGACTCCGTATACTACAGTGAACAAGAACTTTGTGTTCGAAACGCGTAGGTGGAGGAGAAGGAGGTCTTAATAAAAAGAAATATATTTGTACCAAGGAGAGTGCCGTGTTAAGCTGTTGTTGAAAAATAATTAGCGAGAGTTGGCCCTGTCTCGCCACGAGCACCAGCTGGAGGGAGCTACCCCCGAAAAGGACCGTGTTTGCTGATACTACATATATATATATATATATACATATATATATGTATATATATGTATATAACAGCACAGCAATCCTCATAGGTATGCCGGGACTCGTCGGCATCGGTGCACGTTAGTGTATGAGGAACCCTGTACATATACAGCCCACAAAGAAAGCTTAACAACTCTTAGTAGCGCACACTCTCCTCCACAGAAATTCATTTAGCCAGAAAGTCGGTGAAAAAGTTTATTTAGCCATAGCCGAAAAACCCAACGCGTTTCGGCATCTATACGTTCTGTTTTAAATGTGCCAGTAACATTTCTTCCCCACCCGTGATCAAGGCGTATAGACGATGAAACGCGTTGGGTTTTTCGGCTGTGGCTAAATAAACATTTTCACCGACTTTCTGGCTAAATGAGTTTCTGTGGAGGAGAGTGCACGTGTTCCTTATACCCAGTACCAATGTAATCCTCTGTGCAGATGCAAACGACGTCAGCATTCTCAATGCATGTGGATTATGGGAGCCATTTTGTCAGTATTCCGAGGCTGCACACAGCAGCTCAGACCTGCCAGACAGGGTAGGTGTCAAGCTCCAGCAACTGCCAATGAATGTCGTGTGCAGGCCCTTCACTTAAAATAATAAGATTAGTAATAACAGCGGAAAAATAAACTCTGGCAAGCAAACAAGTAAATTAAAACAACTGTGAAAGATTTGCCAGAAAAACAGTGTCAGGCCCACACCCTTGATGACAAGAACCTAGGGCTGAATTCTCAAAAATGATGCACATCTGCGCCAGCAAAGTTACATCCTTGTGTTGGTGCAGATTATCGACTTTTTTCACACCATAAAGCCTTTCTCAAGTACTCCTGGCAAGTTGCCCCAGTTGCAGGAAAACATTTGTGAATTTCTTGTTATGTACTTAGCATCTTCCTGTGATTCACTATGCACGCAACAGCTTTCAGTCAGCTTTCCTTGGCACCTGGTCACTCCCCTCCTGCTCTTGACCAAACAATTTTTATTTCGGCTGTCAGGGAATTGACACTATTTTTTCTTATCAGGTCTATTTTGCTGAATTTGTTTCTGTAAAAGAAGCAGCACACTGACTTGGCCTTTCTCTGCAGTTTGCTCCTGTGGGTTGGTTGGCCTTCTGGAGTTGTGTGATTTCTCCTGATCTTACTGGACTGAACAGGCATTTCTTAGTCCCAGTAGTATTTTAAGTCAAAGCCAATCGAGTCAGGAGTTCAAGGTTCATATTAACCGATTACTTATGTAGTGCATCATCATAAAAGCTCCAAAATTCTGTGATAAAGATGATGCTATTAACCAAACCTGATGGTACTCATTTTATCAACCTCATAAAGATGAATATCTAAGTGGATTTGAAGGATTAGAAACTGTGATGAAGTTAAACAAAGATTTCTGCAGGGAATGCATTAGTGCACTGAGATATCTCACTGAATTTTTCTAAATGAACAAGTCCACCTCATCCTAAGCACAGTAGAATGAATCCCACACCTGTAGAACCCCAGTTCACATTTAAGATCTGCTGCATCATCTATAATGTAGTCATCAACAAGACTTTAGCATCCTTGTGACCAAGAACAAGACATCCACAGGAACGTGCACAACACGCATCAGTAGCATCCCCTGTCTAAAAACAAGAACATGCAATTGGGAAAACATGATAAGTCTTCTCCTGCTATGTACCGTACGGTAAGAAATTCCACCCCAATATAAATCCGTCAGATCCAGCTCTTCCTCCAAAATCATGTAGAACCAGATTCATTTTTTCAAGCAACAGCTCATTGCAAAATAAACATTCTCCTGCTGATATTGCTGACGAAGTAGCCATGTAGGTTGTATGATAGAGGCACGCAAGGCTCAACCACATGTGCCTCTACCACGCAGCCTGAACCACAAATGTGCCTTAACCACACATTCCTTTACCAAGCATGCCTTTACCACGCAATTTCGTGGTAAAGGCATGGATGGTAAGGGTGCATGTGTGGCTAAGTTCGCCACTACTTTGACCCCCCTGCCCTAGGCCCTTAATTAAAAACCCCCTACCTGCCCCCTCCCTAAGCCCTAAATTACAAACCCCTACCTGCCCCGCCCTAAACTACAAACCCCCTACCTAACGCCCGCTCTGAGCCCTAAAAGCGTGCCATTCCTTAAATACTCAATCATGCCCAGCCCTTAAAGCTAGCCCTAAAAAGTTAAAACTTACCACCGACCCCCCTCGAAAGTGACCCCAGACTCGAGCCCTAAAAACTTGCATCTGCCCCCCAGCCCCACTTACCTGTCCGTGCCCCCTTCCCGTTCCAACGCTCCTGTTTCGAGTCTCCACCCATCCCAAACACTAGAGCACGTTTGCCTTGGTTTAGGCAAATGCTTTGTTCGGGGAAGCGTGGTTACGCTCGCAGGCTTTGGGAACGCGTGGCTCTGGCCCCGTAGTTCTGGATGTTTCCCAGCCATGTAACTCCAAAGCCCACCTCCACAATCCTATACCTAACCCACCTTACCCCATTTGCCCTCTCCCACAACTTCTTTGAAACCTTCTCCCTTATCCCCTCTCCCTCCTTGTTCTCCTCCAAGGTGTCTTGCACCCACTACACCTAAATTGTATACTTGCTTCCTGCAAACCACTCTGTTCCTTTGTAGTTAGCTTTGTGAACATAGGTTTTTTTTTCTCTGTCTCTATCTCTCACTTTATCTGTCTCTCACACATGCACACACACACACAAACACACGCACAATGTTGTGTTATGAGGTTATGTTATGTTATGTTATGCTATGTAATAGTCAGGGCTTTCCTTAACATTTCTGAAGAGGAATTCATAAACTTCCATAACAATTTTTCATCAGCATGACAGAACGGTTTACATAATATAAATGCACTTAGCTGTCTTTGTCATCAACATTGGACTAGGTACAGTCTTTCGCACACGAGGAAGTACGTTATGTCACAGCCAGTGATTAAAAAAGCAATGTGTGAAGAAGCGGGACTGGCTTACCCCTAGGTTTGGTTCGAGTAAGCAGTACCTTGAGGCAATCTGTCAGGGCCTATTATCAAAGGAAAGGCTGGCGGTCATTACAGAATGTAAGTGCTGCCTGGATTCAGGCTGCGCCATGCTAGAACGCGCTGCATAGTAGAGCACCAGCAGTGAACTGTGCTTCCTAGTGGGCTACAGATCTGTTCGGGTCTAGAGAAGGATGCCATGTTGGATCTACAGGTACAACTTCCCTTGAGGTGCTCTGCACTCTTGCTAGGCTATTGTACTACAATGTTGCTGTAGTGGGACTTAGCTACATGGATGCAGGATTTCAAGCATCAAGACCTTTGGTACCTAAGGGATTGGATTATGGTCTACAGAAAAGTATCCAGAAGTTGTATTTTATATGAAAACAAACCTTGAACTCTTCCTTATGCACTTCTTTCAAATTTGAAGACTGTGGTTGAATGTTCTGCTAACAGTTCTTCTCATAGAACAGCACGGATTCCTAATATGGCATTTCACATACATATAAATATTAAAGAACATATTTTATAAGTTGTACTGGAGTAAAGTAGAAATTATACTCATCTTCCACAAAAGAGCTCATAGCAACAAAGCTTGAATGATACAGCCCTATTCTAAACATAGAGAGATTTGTGAGTGTATATGTGTTTAGCAAGACATTTAGGGGCACATTACGATACCCGGCGTAAATAAATCCGCCAGGCATGGAAGCGGCAAAAATCCGCCCGCACACACCGCCTGAACACCGACCACGCCATTATGATTACACAAACCGAAAACCGCCATCGGCGGAAAAATCACACAAAATACCGCCCGCCATCGTCCGAGTCGGAGTCAAACCGCCCGCCACGGACGGAAACACGCACGACAACACAAAACCGCCCGCCCACACGGCCGACACACCGCACGTGAAATTACGATCGCACCGCCATGAGCGCGGAAAAACCACAAATATACCGCCCGCCAGCGCAAACAACGCCGATGAGAATCGACACAGCAGAAGCCATGGCGCCAACGTACCTGCACAGAAACCATCCGCACACAAAACCAATAGCACACAACATGGCCAACAAGTCCACACAGCAAGGCACGCACAAATACACAAGCACAGTACACATCCCGAAAACACCCCCCGGACAAACAAAAAATACAAAGGCCAGAACCCCAGACACAACACACCTGAAAACAACAGACCATGAGGACACACCCACATAGGTGAGTACAAAAGCAGCACTCCCACAGACCACAACCCCTTGCTACATTGCAAACCAGAGAGGAGACGAGAGGACACAGTGACACAGCAAGGACAGCAGCACACCACAGAAACGCACACATCACTACCACCACCACCACCACCACCACCACCACCAAACACCACCACCACCACCACCACCACCACCACCACCACACCCCGGCACCACAAACCCCCTGCACATTACACAACACACACCGCACCAGCACCACAAACACCATGGCACCACAAAGGATGCCCAAGTTCACGCCCATGGAGCTGACGGTCATGGTCGACGAGATCATCAAGGTGTACCCACAAATCTATGGGAACATGGTCCAGCACACACCACTAGCCACCAGAAACAGAATGTGGAACCGGATCGTAGACCAGGTCAATGCAGTCGGGACCCTGCCCAGAAACAGAGTCGAGATTAACAAACGTTGGAATGACGTAAAGAGCCTGGTCAAGAAGAAGGAGGGCAAAAACAGAGAGCTGGCTGCCGTCACTGGCGGAGGGAATCCCGCGCTCTTTAAGACCTTCAAAGCGTGGGAGGAGAAGGTGCGAGTCGTAATCCATCCGGAGATCCTCGCCGGAATAGCAGGGGGAGTGGAGGCTGGTAAGTACAAACTAATGTATACCAGCACACCGCTATGTACTCACATGCGCAACTACCATGCCACAGCTCCCAGGGACAAACACCCCCATGTCCAGCACACAATACACAACACATCACACACACATGCAACAGACACTACCACACACAGCCCAAACCGAACAACTGTAAGATGCGTGGGGACATGTGTACACTAAGCCAGCCACGTAACCACCAACAGGTCCCCAAATATGCCAGAAGCGCCACAACGAGCACCCACCACACCCATGTGTCCGCCACAGCTGCACTAACCGACAAGTAACAGGTAAGTGGCAGGAACACAAAGTGCAGTGGGTGGGACGGTGGACAGCCCAAGTACAACACACACCAGGCCCCAGTCCCACAGCACAGCAAGGAGGAGCATCCCCCACACCCCACAGCCACGTGTCAGCCACCGCAGTGCACAACGACAGCCGAAAGGCAGACATCACGGTCCACAGCAATCGGTGTCAGTGGGTGTACAGCCACCCCCACGACCCACAACACCCCCCACCCCCACAGACCTGCAACATGGAGCACCCCCGCTTAGAGCCATGTGGCATCCAGTACAGTGCACGCACGAACAACTTGCAGGTGGGAAACTGGACAGGGCTGGATTACTGGAGGCATGAGGACCATAACACCACCAACACATGGGACATGTCACGTAGCAGACGAACACGCAGCACCGCCCACCGTCACGAACAAGTGAACAATGTGCACACGGACATGAACAACAGACTCACACCCCACATGACCCATCACAGACATAGCAACACCCAAGGAGCCACGTCTGCATGCACAAGCCACACTGAATATAGTCCCACACGGCAGCCACTGTGCAACTCATCACACACAACCGAAACACCATTGAAGTCCTGGCCATGTAGCCCCCACTGCCTGTCAACCCCACACCCCACAACTACGCCTATGTAAGACAAACAACACTAGACGCAACAGAGCGGAACAACATAAATGCACACGAACACCACTGAGCCCATCAAACTCACAGACACACCATGCACATACAACATACCATCCATCCCATCCGTCAGCCCCAGTCTCATGAAAGGCATGTCATCCGCACAGCTGCCACACATACAGCAGTCACGCTAAGACACATGCCCATGACCAACCATGTGCCAGAAGTCAATTAAGCGCACGACACACTGTGAGCAACAACACACAACATGGGCCACACCCCCCGAGCACTGCAGTGATGCACATGGCACAGGGCAGCACGCACACCAAGGAGATGGGACAACTGCAATACGTTGGCTGGCACACAACTATCACTCACTCATAACGATGCGTCCAATGCCATGTCCAGTAATCACAACAGACAGCAAATATGCAGGGCATGTCAGGCATGCACACACCTCAGACCATGCACTGTCATGCTGCCACAACACATGTCACGTTCGGCACCCATGGCTCACAGCATGTACCCCAAAAGCATATCCCCTCCCAAATGCGAATCTGGGGCATGGCCCCCATGTAGCCATATGCGTTCCTAAGCGTTCCATTTGAACCCCAAAAGCATATCCCCTCCCAAATGCGAATCTGGGGCATGGCCCCCATGTTGCCATATGCGTTCCTAAGCGTTCCATTTGAACCCCAAAAGCATATCCCCTCCCAAATGCGAATCTGGGGCATGGCCCCCATGTAGCCATATGCGTTCCTAAGCGTTCCATTTGAACCCCAAAAGCATATCCCCTCCCAAATGCGAATCTGGGGCATGGCCCCCATGTAGCCATATGCGTTCCTAAGCGTTCCATTTGAACCCCAAAAGCATATCCCCTCCCAAATGCGAATCTGGGGCATGGCCCCCATGTAGCCATATGCGTTCCTAAGCGTTCCATTTGAACCCCAAAAGCATATCCCCTCCCAAATGCGAATCTGGGGCATGGCCCCCATGTAGCCATATGCGTTCCTAAGCGTTCCATTTGAACCCCAAAAGCATATCCCCTCCCAAATGCGAATCTGGGGCATGGCCCCCATGTAGCCATATGCGTTCCTAAGCGTTCCATTTGAACTCCAAAAGCAAAGTACAAACCAGACCCAGGATGGGCCAGGAGCCCGCATACACCAGAGTCACAATGAGTAGGGGCACAGCAACACACCCATCGGCATGGCCAATCCGTCCCATGCCACATGTGCACAGCACACAGTCCCATTGCCTAGCACACACAACTACAGATGCCACAGCCACACACTCGCCTCCGGGAAACCCATGTACGAGATTGCACGAACTGCCAATGTCAGACGACTAATACATACTTCGCCAGGTGCAACACAATAACAAATCTCATTCTCTCCACAGGTGACGAACTGCCGGATGCTGGGGATGGAGACAGCAGCCAGCACAGCCAGCCCACAAGCCCCCAACGAGGACACACGGATCTGGAGGATCTGTCCTCCTCTTCGGACACGGACCACCAAGCTGGCCCATCTGGCGTGGCAGGGCCCAGCCGCTCCCCAGGACCCCTCCTACCCACCAACCCATCATCCAGGGATGCTGAACAGTCCCAGTCCCCTGCTGCCACTGTCGTTGCGGCCACACCCACGGTCATTGCGGCCACTACCACTGCTGCAACCGCCACCATCGCCGCACCGACCACCACCGCCTCCACCACCACCACGTCTTCGCTGGCACCAGCCCCAGCGCAGGTGGTGGCCCGGCCGACTGGATCCACCCTGGGAGCCACAGCGAGGACCGTGGTGTGCAATGTGGCTAGTGGGCAGGCCGGTGGCAGCAGGACTGGTAGGAGGAGCAGGGTCAGGGAAACGCCAGCCTCCCCTGGGAGCCATGCCCTGCCTCAAATGGCCAGAGTCCTTGGGGCCTATGAAGAGGCCCAAGGACAATGGGCCAGGTCTGCTACTGACACGCGGGAGGTGCTGGGGGTGCTGAGGTCCATGGACGCCCATATGGGCCAATTCGTGTCCCGTATGGACCAACTCGTGGACCTCATGGGCCAGCTGGTGGTGGCGGTGGGGTCACAGGCAAGGCCAGCAACACCACCTCCGCCACCACCTGCTAGGGCGCAGGGTCGGGCAGCAGTGTCCACTTCCCCTGCGTCCACAGCCAGTGAGCACACCTCACCCACCACCAGCAGGTCGCCACCACACACCCCCTCCCAAACGTGGAAGGGGCCGTCCGAAGAGGAAACAGATCTCCCGGGAGGACTTCGCACGCTCCAGTCGCAAGTGAGGCAGCCAGCCAGCCTTCCGCCAGCCTTCCTTGACCAGCCACTGCATTGACTTGCTCTACGATCCCACTCCACACAGCCATCTGGATGGCATGTGTGTGTTGGACTATGGACATAGAACCAGTGGGTACACCCTGATCATCACGCAGCCATGACCGACAGCTCATTGTCACTGCACGCACCACTTTTGTCATCACCTTACACACAATCACATGTCACAGTTTGTAATAAATGCACCTTTTTCACTAACTGCTGTTTGTGCCCTGTGTTTTATTTGTACGGAATACAACGGCCACCTTGGGCGGAAAGGCACCTGATGCGTGGCATGGCAATGGAATCCGGAGGGCCTGTAGGGACCTAGGGGTGGGAGACAGAACAGGAGCACATTCAATGAGTGTGTCACACACCCATCACACAGTACATGTCAACAACTACAAGCAATGTACACACATCGCACAGAGCAATAGGGCACAATGCCACAGCCACCAACAGTGGCATACTACCCTGGCCATGGAGCGTTGACACACTGCACGCAGTGAACATACGGCCACCCTGACACAGCACACACACACCTGCACAGATACAGACACATCATCCTTCGTACATGGACACTCACCGTCAAGTGAAGTAGCGGGCGATGAGCTGCTGGCGCACATTCCCAGCTTCCTCCTCTCCGCTGTCCACCTCACTCGAGCTGTCCTGGTCTGCGGGCTGGGGCCCTGGTTGATCTCCGTCATCCACAATGAGGGGGATCTGCTTCCGAATGGCCAGATTGTGCAGCATGCAGCACGCCACCACTATCTGGCACACCTTCTGTGGGGAGTACGCCAGTGCACCCCGGTGCGGTCCAGGCACCTGAACCTGGACTTGAGGAGGCCAAAGGTACGCTCGACCACACGTCTGGTCCTCCCATGTGCCTCATTGTATCGATCGTCTGCTGGGGTGCGAGGATTCCTCAATGGACTGAGCAGCCATGCCCCATTCGGATACGCAGAGTCACCTGGGTGTGAGGGACACAGAGAACCGTTGCTATTCCAACTGGACAGGGGACAGCATCGCACAACCAGCACGCTACACCACTCCACATACTCACCGACAATACAGCCACGATCCTGTTGCAGATTGGCCATCAGTCGTGGCAAGATGCTGTTGCGCATTATGTGTGCGTCATGTGCCGAGCCTGGAAACTTGGCACACACGTGGGTGATCACCATGTCCGCAAGGCACACCACTTGCACATTCAGGGAGTGCGTGTGCTTCCTGTTGCGGTACAGGTGCTCAGTGGCCTGTGGTGGAACAAGGCCAACATGTGTGCAGTCAATGGCTCCCACGACGTGTGGGATTCTGCCAAGGGCATAGAATGCACCCTTCACTGCCGCCAATTCACGAGCCCTGGGGAATCTGATGTACCTGTTTCGGTACAGCATCATGGCTGCCAGTACATCCCTCAGCACCTTGCTGAACATGGGCTGGGACATCCCTCCTCCACTGCCCACTGTGTGCTGGAATGACCCAGTGGCGAAGAAATGCATGGCGGCCATCACCTTAGCCGTGGGGGTGACAGCAGTCGGATACACCCTGCGGGGACGGAGATGGGGCTCTAACATGGCACACAGTCGATGCAGAGTTGGCCTGTCCAGCCGAAACTTCCTGATTACCTCTGTATCGTCCATGTCCGCCAGCAATTGGTATGGGCGGTCAATGTTCGGTCTCCGCCTGGGTTAAATGGCAGAGGACACATGTCAAAGCAACACGGCACATAGCAATTTCGCATACACATCACTGACATGACTGAGCAAGCACATGAGCCACAGCCCAGCTGTCAAGCTGGGACGGCACGGCCACAATACACTTACACAGGTCTCCCAACAATGGCAATGGCAAGTGAGACATACCACTGCCATGTGCATGCACATGGGGATCTAGGCCCCAATGACTTGCGGGGCGTGCTGATGGGGACTGACTGCATATTCGTCAAGCGGCAACGCCACGGCAACATGAATGTCTGCTGAGCATGGAACTGCTTCCGAGGCTGGATGAGTATGGCACACGGCACGACGACGATGTGGGCACGGGCTGAGCGGCCAATACAAGTGGGACCTGTGGCACGAGGGGATATGAGACAGTAGTAGGTGTCAGCACTGCACCCTATGTACAGCACTGTACGGATCACAGCTCCCGAAACATTGACTGGTGTCCACATTGACAGCCCCATGCCAAGACGGCTGTGTGCTTGCAGTCACACGTCACAGGTGAGAGGTTACATTGCACGTGCCAGGTGGCAGACGTACATAGTGGGAGCTGGCATGTGTGTGCATGTGTCTCCTGTTCAGGATCCACCAGATGGGCGCTGACTCTGTACTGACCATTGGACACAGCATGTTCCGTGGAAGGCTTGTGTGTGTGGGATGGTGGCACTGGATGTGCCTCCGTTGGGTGGGGGGCCATGCACAGGGCGGGTACGTCGATGATTGCGCATTGTTGGTCACGGTGGGTGCACCAACTAAGATGTGTTGCCCTGTGTTCAATTCCTATGTCCGCATGATGATGGACTGTGGATGTGAGCAGACTACACATTGGTCGATGTGCTGTCTATATGCATGTGCCTTCACACCAGGCACAGCTGCCCCTGCACATGTGACCCCTGCTGGACTCGCTGCTGGGTCTGTGGAGCTGATGCACCTTCTGCGCGTGGGGCGGACAGCTCTCCTCACTTCCCTCATTGCGCATGTCATGTCTTTGCCGCAGGTGACATGGATCATGGAGGGCCCACATGTACGCGTGGGAAGGCTACACATGATTGTTCACTGGTCGCCACCCCCAGTCAGTGTTTCGAATGGGAAGGTTGTCGTGCTGGTGGTATGTTCGATGTGGCGGATGGGCGGGCCTAGGTGCGGGCTTACATTCCGGACATGGGGGGTAGTTGGATTGGCGACTAGTTGCAGTACACACGGGACACGTCTCTTCCTTTCCACATCTGGGTCATCCCTTGTACTAACTGACAGTGATACAGTCATCTTCGCCCCAGCCCTCATGTCCTCCCCTCGCCCCCCAATATGCATGCTCACCTGCGAGGCTAGCGCTTGCACAGGCAGCCCCAAGCTCGCACCAGAGAGGGCAAGGAGTGTATGTGTGGGTCCAGTTGCACGAGTGGGCTGTCTCAGGGTATGATGTGTGGCGGGACGCCGTCCACCTGCGTGGTGCCCCAAATGGAGACCCGGCCTGCATGGACTATGCATCACAGTCTTCGCCTTCCGGATCCGCCACCTGCGACACCCAGTGGCTGTGGCTGCCCTTGCGGCCAGGCCGCGTCCGTCTGTGGCTGTTGGCCCACACATTCACTCTTTGGCCTCTCTGGGGAGGGCTCGGGGGTGGTGGCGCACGCGCTTGCACTTAGTCGCAATGGCATGTGTCGTGGTTGGTATGATGGGCAATGGATGGGATGGTGCGAGCCACCTCCCGTGACGTCAGTGCTGCTCGTGCTGTGGTGCGTCCCCCTACACTTCCATCTGACTTGTGCCATGCTAGACGTTGAGGTTCTATTGCCTGCGTGATATGACCAGGAGGAGCGCGAGGAGACCTCTCACACACCATGCTCCACTGCCATCCCGTGCCCTGTATCGCCTGTGCGGATTGACTATGTTGGGGTTACACCTGGTCGACTGGGGCTGTGTGTGCCTTGTCAAGGGGCATGGCGGGCGCACAACAGGATCCAGCTTGTCCACAGAGGGTGGGCTGAGGTGCGCCTGGTACCGCTTTGTACGTGTGCCCGGCTGCTGTGCACACACGTGTTCACTCCCCCGACAGGTGTCCTCTCACAATGCCCAGGGAAGCGGTGGTGTACTGTTCATGACCCCTCCCAACACGGCGTGCTCCAACTTGGCATGTGCGCATCTACCCGTCGCACCCACCCACCTGAGCACTGCGTCCATACGACTTCACACGACACATGTGTGTCTTCCACAGTAGTGCTACTCATTTGCGTTGACATCCAATACCAGTGGACTACATGGTCATGTCACGACTGCCGTGTACTTCACATACTCTCATCCTCTCTCATTCGTACTTGTGAAATGAGTCAGCGGAGACAGTTTTGGTTTCAAACATTATATTGAGTCTTCTGTCCTCTGTGATGCAGTATAGTGGACACTACTGGCAGCGGGATACATGTTGAGGATATACTGAGCATGATTACAAATGGGATAGGGTGTGGGGTTACATCTGCTTGGCCAAGGCTGTGCTAATGTACATTTACGTATAGCTGCGGAGCTGCGGACTTTGACACAGACGGTATACATGTAGCCTACCAGACCGCTCGGCATCATGGGCACAGTCCATCTCAGTTCCATGTGACAGGTTTGCTGCGGTTGTTCCTCATGCACGCGTGCATGTGAGATGACATCAGGGCATGTGCTTGCGTGCATGCAGCGGCGTGCCACTTGTTGTTGCACTGTGGTGGTTACTGGACATGTCACAGTCACTGGGGTCGTGTTGTTGTTGTATGCACTTGTCGTCCATGCAAAGGTCCTGGTATGGGATTCCCGGGGTGGGGGTGGGAGGGTGCAGCACCCACAGACTCCAGGCGACCTATTCATGTCCACTGAGCGGTGTGTGTGTCCATGTGCGCTGGATCCATGTCGTGTCCTGGTTGTTCGTGCAGTTCCGTCCATGTGGGTGCGATACACAGAGCCCATGCCACTGCCTCCCACGATGCATGCGGTGTTCCTGGATGTGATGGGGAACAGTGTGCATGTCCCGGTCATATCCGATGTCATGGCGATGTCGTTGATGGTGTGGTTACAGTTGCCGGTCGTTTGGTATGGCTGTTGTGGTGGTGACTGGCCAGTCCGTGCGGAAGCTGAGCATGGGTGCGGGGTTGGACTTCATGGGTCACTCGGGGAACCTGCGTTGTGGTCCGACGTATTTACAGGTTGTCAGGTATGCGATGCCGTCCAGCAGGGCTTCCATGTCATTGGTGGTGTACATGTTTGCCAGCCAATGAAGCGGATGGTGGCTGTCAAGGTGTTGTTCGTAGGTTGTCCCTTGGAGGACCATGATGGGGCATGCTGGGTGACATTCGATGTAGCTGTTCTCGATGATCCGTCGTGTGGAGGCACAGTGGTTCCATTTCAGTGCGGGTGCGATGTTGGCCACATACGCCATGCCCCCATAGGCAGAGCAGGCCCTGTCGTGTGCGTCCAGAGGGAGGAGTAGTGGTAGCAGGTCCGCCTTCAGACATGCCGGGTTGGAGAGGCATATCTCGACGGGATGCTGGTAGGGACACCTCCGACAGTAGAAGACGGGCATGACGCAGCTGAACAATGTGATGCGGTAAGTCAGTCGGTAACTTACGTTCAGCAGGGACAGGAGATCGCATCCCAATGTATGTATCGTGTTGGTTTTGTACAGCTTGAGCTGTTCGGCGTAGTTGGGTAGGTGTGTTGCGGATGCCATTTCGCAGCGGTTCGTTGAGATGGCGTGCTCCGGCTGTGTGTGCAGTCTGCAATGTGCACGCTCCGGGGTTGCTGTGAGCTCTGTGTAGTCGTAGGGAGACAGGACTTGTGTTCTGTTGGCTTGTTTGGAGGACACGGGCCCTCTTCCCACATGCTTCTCAGACAGTTCAAGGTCAGTGCTGTGTGACTCCTTCCAATTAACTTGCATGTGGCCGACATGGGGGAGTATTTTCTTCTTTCTTCCCCGTCCGTTGTGTGCTTCTGTGATATGCGCTATCTGCCCTGTGGTCGGTCTCCTCGGCATGCCTGTGTTGGTCTATTCTTGGACAATGGCTGTATTCACCGGCTTCTGTCGTAGGGCTGTGGTTTCGGAGTTGGAATGGAAGGTCATTCAGTGCTGTCTGCTCTCCCTTGTGTGGGCGGCAGGCTGCCTTTCCGCTCTGCGTTGGGCCTTGTGTGTGGATGTTATTCTTGGGCCACCTGTTGTCGGTCCCCGGGCTCTTTGGTGTTCCGTTTCATATGTCTTGTTCATATGTGCAGGGTGGTATGGGTTTTTCAGTGTGGTACTGGCGTTCCTCTTCCCGAAGGGAGCCCTGCTTCTCCTAGTTGGTGTTGCCGCCGCTGTGTGCTACGCCATGTTTGTTACACTGGGGTGTGTCCTGCAGTTGCGTGTCTTCACTGACATGTGTGCGTCGGTTGTGTGGCGTTGGGTGTTGTCCGTGAATTGGGCGTTGGGGACATGTCTGTGGCCGGCCTGTCACGTGTCATGTGCGTTCGGGGTGGGGCTGATGTGTGTGCTGCTTGGTTGTGTCCCTGTGTCTGTGTGCGACGCATGCATGGCGCTGCGGTTGGCCTCTGCGTTGTGCGCATGTGTGGCGGCGTCATCGGCGCTTTGGGGCCGTGACGGGGTGGTTGGTTCCTAGTCCCAGGTGGTGTGTACACATGTGTTCCGCGATGTTAGGATTTGGCCTGTGTGTCATATGTGGATGCAATGGTGGATGTGTAGTGTGCACGCGCTGGTGGGGGGTTGTCCGCTTTATCCGCCCTTGCACTGTGTGCGCTGTTTGCGTGCACTTGTTGTGTGTGTGCCTACCTGCGTCTCCGCGGTACGTTGCGTCCTTGGTGGTGCATCAGCAGAAGCATGGGAAGGGCCTGCAGTGCTGGATTCATGCCCGTGGTGCCGCTTCTTCGTTGTCCGTGCTCTGCGTCCGTGTTTCCGCCTCTCTTTCACGTGCGGTGTCTCTTTGCCGTGGGAGCCGTTTGTTTGCGGCATCGTAATTTATACGCCGGGCGGGACGTGTTTCGTCGGACGGTGTGTGTCAGTTGTGCTGCGCCGCTACGTGTGCGGGCGCACTTTGATGGCGGACGGTGTTGCTGGCTTGCCGGCGGTGTTTGGCCTGCTTTTCGCATCGTAATTGGGCGGGCGTGTGGACTGCTGCGTGCCGGCGGTAACTGGTGGTTTTTGCATCCGCCAGCACGGCGGTTGTGCTGCCGCCCGCCATCGTAATGGGCCCTTATATTCTTAATGTTTAACTTTAAGGAAGTGTCAGTTAGCTTTTAATGCACACAGAGATGGTTATATTGAGATTTTGCCAAGATATATCACTTCACAAGTACAAAATATGATCGGTGTTCCAAGGATAAGTTGCTTAAGGCATCTCTTTTTCTTGTAGAGTGCCACTACAACCTACATACCTACTTGACCCCAGAAATGACAAGGTAGAGTGTGGAGTCCTGTGTCTCTGTTTTCTTTTTTTGTTCCAGTCCTCTTACCCCACTTCTACCACTGGTCTTCATGTCTTGATGTACGTGGTCTCTGGTGGGTAGTGTCAGAGATGGAAAAAAAAGAGAGCTTCTGTTGGATCATGCACACAAAATTAGTGCAAACTTGACAATTTGCCTAGCACACAATATCAATCCAACACGAATGATGGAGTCAGACACAACTCTGTCTCAGAGCCTGAAAGTCATAACCAAATTACAAAACGTAACTTTAGTCAAATCAGAGAATAAGACAGATTACTTAAAATGAGCAACTGCTAAGCAGGAGATAGGTAATTTGTGGAAGTTAGAGAAGACAGATGCAAGTCAAATTCCCTTGCCAAATTGACTTGCATCTTTCTTCCCTGATTGCAACTCAAGTTCATGGGCATTGCCAACTCCTTTGAGGGATACAATGTTTTTTGCATATTCCTGTTCCTCAGTGATTCCAATTATACCCTTAGCTTCTCTAAAGTGGTTTTTTGGGGATCCAAAGAAATTTGCATTGTTTCTTAATCAGTGTCAGTTACATTTTTGGTGTAAACCACCGACTTTCCCAGAACAACAAACCAAAGTAGCTTTTAAATTGGATTGGATTACTTCTGCATACAAGTTATGATAGAAAGATAGATTTAGAACCAGGTTCAAAAATTGCTTGTAGTTGAGTGTGTGCACTCACGGAGTGAGAGACAGAATATTTCCTTCAGTATCTAGATGAAAATTTGTCTTATGGCTTTATTAGAGCTTCACAGTCTCCTGCTTCTTCACCTGTATTCTTTGTACTCTAGAACGTGGGTGAGTTGAAGGCATGTATTGATAACAGAGAGCTTAATAGAATTACTGTGAAGAATCAATTCCCCTTGTCTTTGATATCTGTCTTATTATATTTTATTAGATATGCCAAATATTCACTAAGGAAACACCTCGGGTTGAAAGAGTCCCTCTTGATACGGGCCATTAACGACTTTGCTGTAAAAACAGTGTGAAGTGAACCCATAGAGGAAAATATGAAAGCAGCTGAGGCCCTAATGCTGACTGACATGCATATCTACCCAGGGGATCTCTGTCATTTGTGATACTTCAGCCAACTATAGCCTTTAGGCCAACAGCACTTTGCCAGCTGGGACTTGTAGGCTTATGCCTATAAGGAGACCAGTTGAACTGTGAGCTCCTAAATGTAAAGTGCTCTTGTCTAATATGTTAACACAAAAAATCAATAGCGGAATGGATCACTTGTAACCACTTTACCAGGGTTTATTAGTTCGTGGTTCCGTCTTAAAAAACCCTCATATACGTACGTAACTGGATTTGGGAAAAAGGCGGTATATCTTGGTTCTCCGCCTATACGTAACGTAACAACATAGTCATAGGGTTTATTAGGTATGTTGACCTCCACCCGGAGGTTTAACCACTGGTATTCGCAGTAGTGTCCAGAAACAGAAACGTTAAAAAATGATTGTGATAAAGTGATGTTAAAATTCTTCAAACATCCTCACTAAAGCGAAGAATTTTTTTTTTTATTAGCAAGTGGGAGTTGAAGAAATTAAAATGGTGAGCGTGTGTTTTTTAGACCAGGTTATTATGTCTAAACACACTGAAAAAGTGTCCTTTTATTCGGTCGACATGTTTCTGCCCCGTATGCCCAGCCGGGTCTATGGGGCTTTCTTCAGGACCAGAAAGAGTTTCAGTGCAACTACCATTTGTATTGCACTTCTCAGCGGGGTAATATTAATCCGCTGTAGACAATCAGGTCAATAGTACCTGTAATATAGTAAAAAAGAGAAACTTAGTAAAAAAGAGAAACTTAGTCAGAATCCCCTTATTTTTAACATTCCGGGTTTACATCATAACAATCAGATAATTTATCAGAATGAAAGTTCGATGTAATATGTCAAATGGCGTATTTTGCTCTAAAAATATACTTCTTAAAACTATGGCTTAATTTCCAGGGATCGTGCGTAATGATAAGGTACATTAGATATCTTAATATAAATTCAAAATATACTCTGGATTTATATTGCTACATGAAGTCACGAGGCACAGTCACTAAAAACAAAAAAAGGGAAGTGAAAAAGCCAGATGCTGCCTTCTGTGATAAGACCCCATTCTAAAGTTGAAATTACCTTAAAGACACTTGTTATAGCGTCTTCAGGGCTTGGCAAGTTTATCCTTGCTTGCTGTGAAGGAAAAAGAGACATTTTAAAAGAGAGACCGTACTTCAATAATGTCAAGCGTGGTCCTACGGCGTTTCCTCTCACCTGCAGACTACGCAGGAACCACATGGATAGTGTCCTGTGACAAAAACAGAAAGCATCACTACAGCCTGGAGCATGAGTCCAATCACAGGACACTATCCATGTGGTTCCTGCGTAGTCTGCAAAATAACAACTGCAACAAAAACTCTGTGTCTATCTAATGATTTAGTATGGACACAACAACAACACACGAATTGCAATTCCACACACGTGATCTACATGATCACGTGTCCCTGTGGGCTAAGATATATTGGAATGACGTGTCGAAAAGTAAAACTACGGATTGGGGAACATAAAAGCAACATCAAATGTAAAAAAGCGACGACCAAAATGAGCAAACATTACATAGACTTCAATCACACAGTTGAGGATCTCAACTGGACAATCATAGAGATGTTAACAAATAAAAATCAAAATTCAGAACGTCTTCTTTTCGAGAAGGAACAGCGTTGGGTTCATCGTTTAAAAACCAATGTGGAAGAATTGAACGATGATATTCCGTGGCACCAGTTCAGTTAATAAAACTCCATGTCTGAAGATTACTAACAAAATGAACGATATTGATTATCCGCTATTCCGTAATTATAAATCAAAAAACTCACTGAGTTGCTGCAATAGAACGAGGCAAATATTTAAAGTCACATTTCAATTATTATTATTTTTATTTTTTCTGTGTCAAATTGCTGGGAACATCGAAGTTAGCAATTACTTAAAAATTGATCACAATCACACTTACATCTAATATACTAACATAACTTTATTGATAATATATTGCGAAGACACCAAAACTTTTTTCTATGCCTACTATAAAACCACGAAGTATTTTCTTTATGTCTATTGAGACAGTGAAATAAAAGAAGGCTCCCAGAATGCCCTACACCACCGTGGGCAGAGCAAGCACAAGCAGAGGACAGTCCATGCTGCAGGTGAGAGGAAACGCCGTAGGACCACGCCTGACATTATTGAAGTAAGGTCTCTCTTTTAAAATGTCTCTTTTTCCTTCACACCAAGCAAGGATAAACTTGCCAAGCCCTGAAGACGCTATAACAAGTGTCTTTAAGGTAATTTCAACTTTAGAATGGGGTCTTATCACAGAAGGCAGCATCTGGCTTTCTCACTTCCCTTTTTCTGTTTTTAGTGACTGTGCCTCGTGACTTCATGTAGCAATATAAATCCAGAGTATATTTTGAATTTATATTAAGATATCTAATGTACCTTATCATTACGCACGATCCCTGGAAATTAAGCCATAGTTTTAAGAAGTATATTTTTAGAGCAAAATACGCCATTTGACATATTAACACGAACTTTCATTCTGATAAATTATCTGATTGTTATGATGTAAACCCGGAATGTTAAAAATAAGGGGATTCTGACTAAGTTTCTCTTTTTTACTAAGTTTCTCTTTTTTACTATATTACAGGTACTATTGACCTGATTGTCTACAGCGGATTAATATTACCCCGCTGAGAAGTGCAATACAAATGGTAGTTGCACTGAAACTCTTTCTGGTCCTGAAGAAAGCCCCATAGACCCGGCTGGGCATACGGGGCAGAAACATGTCGACCGAATAAAAGGACACTTTTTCAGTGTGTTTAGACATAATAACCTGGTCTAAAAACACACGCTCACCATTTTAATTTCTTCAACTCCCACTTGCTAATAAAAAAAAAAAATTTCGCTTTAGTGAGGATGTTTGAAGAATTTTAACATCACTTTATCACAATCATTTTTTAACGTTTCTGTTTCTGGACACTACTGCGAATACCAGTGATTAAACCTCCGGGTGGAGGTCAACATACCTAATAAACCCTATGACTATGTTGTTACGTTACGTATAAGCGGAGAACCAAGATATACCGCCTTTTTCCCAAATCCAGTTACGTACGTATATGAGGGTTTTTTAAGACGGAACCAGGAACTAATAAACCCTGGTAAAGTGGTTACAAGTGATCGATTCCCCTATTGATTTTTTGTATTATCCTGGAAGATGAATGGATCATTACTTCCCTTCTCTCTCCCCCCCTCCTTTTGATTGAAACTAATATGTTAACACCCCTGATGATGCCACGCATGATGCTTGTCTAGTTGGTGGCACTGGTCATGAGATATGTTACAAGTATGATAAGCTTGCGAGTGGGTGATATTGCCCTGGGATGCTCCTGAGAGAGGTTTTTATAGACATAAGCAGTCTGCCTTGATTTAGGATGTATTATCTAGTTATCATGAATTAATTAAGAATAGAAAGGCTAGGCATGAGGCCTAAATCCATGTTCGGGTATATAGCCATGGACGCCCATTATGGATCTCCGAGGGCAACAGTGCCGCTGGGTTTCCCTTTCATTCCCCTGGCATCACCCTTGCTACCATTGGTCCCAAAGGCCATAAAAGTAAACAGTGGTATAAGGATCTGATTACGAGTTACAGTGTAGATTCCAATTCCTGCGCAAAATGGAGTTTGTGTATAGATTTAAATTACAAGTACTCTAATAATATTACTTGGGGAAAAAATGGGTAAATATAACTATCATTTCTGGTGGATGCCTGGAAAAGCACCAACCAGGCTGATTTTGGTGGGATAAATACCTATATCCTGATGCTGTTGATGCTGATGTCAGGGCAGATACTTGTAACAGGACTATTTACCGTTCCCACTCAGCATCTATCTCAACCGTAACTGTATTTACGGAAACAGTCACTATCTCTCCCCGTACAGAATTTGGGATCATGTCTTTAAGAGTTTGTTTACTCTCTGTGCTTTCCACTGCTAGCACCAGAAAATAGGAGGTTATTCAGGGGCTAACTGCAGGACAAAGAGTTAACCCTATGCTGTCATCATAGGACAGAGGGTGCGTGATGTCACTTTTGATACCCCTTAATTCTAGATAGCTAAGTATAGTCCTCAGCAGCTATTAATGATGAGAGGTGCACTAGGGTTAAGAGCTCTTTAGAGATATTGTTGACTCTGAAACAATGTTGTCAAAGCATACGGTCAGTTTCCAGTTGTTTTTCTCTCCCAGCACACAGCTCCGCCTCAGCTCCGCCTGCCAGTGCCCCATGCCTCCCGCACAGCAGAACACGGTTCGAGTTCCCTGGACTCTCCTTCTGCCTTCTGCCTCTGACTCTGTCATCTCGCCTCGCTTTTTGCCTGCTTCTTTTTCTTTATTTTCATTTTATTGCGTTTTTGCTTTATTTCATTCTGATTTCATTTTCGCTGCTCTTGCAGCTTTGCCCTTGTCTTTCCTGCTTCTGCTGCCCCCGCGGACTCCCGCTCCCACATCCCAGCTGTTCCCGGCCGCCCCCTAACCCTGCTTAATGGAGGCAGCTGCGCTCTGAGGTCGAGCAAGACCCCCTGGGCTCTGCTCTCCCAGCACGCAGCTCTGCCTCAGCTCTGACTGACAGTGCCCCTGCCTCCCGCACAGCAGAGCACAGTTCGAGTCCCCTGGACTCTCCTTCTACCTTCGGACTCTGGCATCTCGCCTCGCCTTTTGCCTGCTTCTTTTTCTTTATTTTCATTTTATTGCGTTTTTGCTTTATTTCATTCTGATTTAATTTTTGTGCTTTTTTCGCCGCTCTTGCAGCTTTGCCCTTGTCTTTCCCGCTTTCTGCCGCTGCTGCCCCCGCAGCCCCCCGCTCCCGCCTCCCAGCTGTTCCCACCCTACCCCTACTTAATGGAGGCCGCTGCGCTGGCGCGCCAAAGGTGCGCCAAAGGCAAGCCCATCTGCGCCCATCCGTGACCCGCCTACGACCAGCGCCAGGAACCCTGGTCCTCCGACCCGTCAGTGCTACAACTCAGCAACACTCCATGCACTCATCCCCGGAAGAAACAACAATTGCCATCTGTCAACATCGAACACCACCCAGGGCCAGTTCTCCTGCTGACGCTGCCGCCGCACCTTCACCCACCTCCGGACGCCAACCGCCACCACCAACCCACCAGATGCCAGCGCACCCAAACCCCTGAGCTGCATCCTCCTCAACGTCCGCTCCCTGCACAGACACACAGTAGAAATCTGGGACCTCCTCAGCACCCTCTCGCCCGACGTCGCCTTCCTCAGAGAAACCTGGACCAACTTCAGCTCCACACCCGACATCGCAACCGCCATCCCTGATGGATACAAGATCCAGAGGAAGGACCGCCCCAACCACCCTGGAGACGGACTCGCCATCGTACACAAAATCTCCCTCCAACTCACCACATCCAGCACAAACGACTCCACGTCCCCCATGGAACACCTGCATTTCCAGACCCAAATCAATCCCAGAACAACTCTACGCAGCACCCTCGCCTACAGACCCCCTGGACCGCTTGCCACGTTCACCACTGCCATCGCAGACCTCATCGCACCCCGCGCCATTGCATCCACGGACTATGTATTCCTCGGAGACCTGAACAGTCACCTCGACAACCCCAGCGACCACAACTCCACTGCCCTCCTGGACAATCTCACCAACATCAGACTGAGACAGCATGTCGCCACCCTCAAGGCAGGACATACCCTCGACCCCATCTTCGCTGGAGGACAAAACATTCACTTCAGCCACACCACCCAACCCATCTGGACAGACCACCACTGCGTCCACTTCTCCTTCTCCAAGCCCACCACACACAAGCCCACTCCTCGCCCCCTGCACAGGAACTGGAGCAAGATCACTGAGGAGCACCTAGACTCTGCCCTTAACCGCGCTCCTCCCCCCGCCACAACCGATGCCAACTCTGCAGCCAACGCACTCCACAGATGGATCAACGACTGTGCAGACACTCTTGCCCCCCTCCGGAACTCCGACAGACAATGCACCACAAAAGCCTCCTGGTTCACCACCGACCTCCGAGAATCCAAGCGCACGTGCCGACGACTCGGGAAAGCTTGGAGGAACAGCAAAACCCCCGAAGCACGCGCTGCCTACAGGACCGCCATGACAAAACACCACCAACTCGTCAGAACCATGAAGAAGAACTTCATCCAGAACAGAAAACTCACCAACTCCCGCAACTCTAAGGAACTCTTCAGCATCATACAAGAATTCACCAAACCCCCCAGCGAATCCCATGACGTCCCTCCCTCCCAGGACCTCTGCAACAAATTCAGCCCCTACTTCCATCTCAAGATCAGAACTCTCTACAGCAACTTCGACGATCAGAACCTGGACACCGACCCAACACCTCCAACTGACAGCGCAACCCAGCCTACCATCACCGCCTGGACCCATGTCACCACAGAAGACAACGCCAAGACCATGAGAAGTACTCACTCAGGAGCACCCACCAACCCCTGCCCACCCCACATCTTCCACAGAGCCGCCTCCACCATCGCACCCGAACTACGATGTACCATCAACTGCTCCCTTGAAACAGGCACTTTCCCCGACGACTGGAAACGTGCAGAGGTCAAGCCCCTCCTCAAGAAGCCCACCACAGACCCGACGGACCTCAAGAACTACCGACCCATCTCTCTCCTCCCCTTCGCAGCAAAGGTGACCGAGAAGATCGTCAACAACCAGCTCACTAACTTCATAGAAGCCAACTCGATCCTCGATTCTTCCCAATCCGGATTCCCCAGCAACCACAGCACCGAGACCGCCCTCCTAGCTGCCACGGATGACATCCGGACCCTCCTCGACCAGGGCCGCATGGCAGCCCTCATCCTACTAGAGCTATCAGCAGCCTTCGACACCGTCTCACACCGCACACTAACCACCAGACTCCATGACGCCGGAATCCGGGAAACTGCCCTCGACTGGATCTGCTCCTTCCTCATCGGCCGAACCCAAAGAATCAGACTCCCACCCTTCCTCTCCGAACCCACAGAGATCAGCTGCGGAGTACCCCAAAGATCCTCACTCAGCCCCACGCTCTTCAACATCTACATGGCCCCTCTCGCCACCATCGTCAGAAAACACGGACTCAGCAGAGTATCCTACGCCGACGACACCCAGCTCATCCTCTCCCTCACCAACGAACCCGACATCACCAGACACGGTTTCAAGGAAGGTATGAAAGACGTCGCCTCCTGGATGAGCAACAGCTGCTTAAAGCTCAACTCAGAGAAAACGGAAGTCCCCGTCCTCGGATCCACCCCCTCAGCATGGGACAACACCTGGTCGCCCACCACCCTCAGTGAACCTCTCATACCCACAGACCATGTGCACAACCTCAGCATCATACTCGCCTCCTCCCTCACCATGCACTGACAGATCAATGCTGTATCCTCCACATGCTTCAACACCCTCCGCAAGACCTTCAAATTGATCCCCCCCGAATCCAGAAGGATCGTCACCTACGCACTCAAAACAAGCAGACTGGACTATGGGAACGCCCCCTACGCCGAAATAAACAAATCTCTACTCCTCAAACGCCAGACAATCCAGAACACCGCAGCTAGACTTGTCCTCGGTATCACACGACAACACCACATCACCCAACACCTACAAGAGCTCCACTGGCTCCCCGTCGAAAAGAGAGCAACCTTTAAGCTCCTCACTCACGCCTACAATTCCCTCCACATCGGACCCCAATACCGCAACGAAAGAATCTCCTTCTACGCATCCAAGAGAAGCCTCCGAATCCATGATCTTGCCCTAGCTGAAATCCCACGCATCCGCAGAACCAGAGCGGTGGGGCGATCCTTCTCCTACATCGCAGCCAAAACCTGGAACGAACTCCCACTCAGCATCAGACAAACCCCCACTCTGCTAGTTTTCAGACAGAGCCTCAAGACCTGGCACTTCGGATGAGACAAAGCTGCGTGAAACCCCCTCCCCCGCCCAGCACCTTGAGACCCTCACGGGTGAGTAGTGTGCTTCATAAATCCCCGATTGATTGATTGGTTGTTACAGGTCAAATGTTATCAAGAGGTTCCACACAGTCTCTACAAAGTCAGTAATTAATGGTGGTAAATGAGGAGGCCTAAGGGCCAGATGTACTAACGTTTTTTGTGGGCGCAAATGGGTTTTAGACCCGTTTGCGACAGCAAAAAACGTGTGGCCCATGTACTAATCCTATTTTGCGAGTCGCAAATTGATTTGCGACTCGCAAAATAGGATTAGCGACTCGCTATTAGGAAGGGGCGTTTCAAGGGCGTCCCTTCCTAATAGCGACTCCTGAAGCTATGTATGACTGTTTTGCGACCGCAATTGCGGTCACAAAACAGTCGCTGTTTACCACCCTTCACAGAACGGTGGTAAACCACTTGCAAATGGGAAGGGGTCCCCAGGGGACCCCTTCCCCTTTGTGGGTGGCTCTCAAAATATATTTTAAGGGCAGGCAGTGGTCCCAGGGACCACTGCCTGCCCTTAAAAGATGAAACTGAAAAGTTTCATTTTTATTTTTTAAATGCAGCCCGTTTTCCTTTAAGGAAAATGGGCTGCATTAAAAAAAACTGCTTTATTTAAAAGCAGTCCTAGACATGGAGGTCTGCTGACCCCAGCAGGCCACCATCCCTGGGAGTGCCAGCCATTCCCAATGGGGTCGCAAATTGGGACAGCCTCATTAATATGCATGAGGCATGCAATTTGCGACCCCATCGGGAATCGCAAACAGTGTCTCAGACACTGTTGTGCATCCCAATTTGGGAGTCGCAAATTGCGAGTCGCAAATGTGACGCAATGTGCAAGCTGCAAATTGCTGGGTCGTACATCCGGCACAAAATTCTTCTACTTGGAGATGTACTGTTGTGATTTTCATACTACACCCCCGGAACTGCCCTGGGGCTCTGTTGTTTCATTTTTTTTTATGTATCTAATATTTTGTAATAAAATGTTAATGAGGTATCACCTGTCTGCTGTTTGTGACTTCATGATCCCCAATTTTTACTGTTAATATTGGTTTCTCAAATTCCCCACTATATATCAGAGTGTGTGTTGCGTGTACGCTAGTGATGTATGGTGTTTGGAAGATTGTTCAACCACCAAATGGAACTGAGGGAAATCACATGCTGCAATATCCAGGAAAGTCAGTTTCTCAATGTTGAGTTGCATGTGATTTGCAGTATCTCTTCAAGGCTGGCTGAGGAGATAGCTTGTCAAGGCTTGACATTTCAAAACTAAGCCAATGACCTCCAGCTTGCAATGCACATCGATGGACAGAATTGGTAGTCTCGAGGACTCCCATTGTACTCTGCAGGTGATCCATGATGTCCCTGTGACTGGCCAACAGTGGATGCCCAATGGCTGGTGCACGCTGAATGGTCCAACAATGGAGGGCATGAGGGGGTGATCCCGCTGCAATGTCTCTCCTATTAACAGTTCTATATCTTTGGCTGACTTTGAAGGGTGAACACCAAGCTGGGAGAGTTAGTGTAGTAGCTCAGCATCATGATGATGCAAATGAGGTCTCCATGGAAGTCAAGGTATATTTTGTTGCTAAGACCAGGCATTTCTAAGGGTCCTAAACAGGCTTGCTCCAGATTTCGAATGTCAATGAACATCCCCCCTAGAAAAGGCTGAGGTCATGTACTGTCTTGATTATGGAAAAGCCACATTCAACAGGTTAGGAACTAAGGGCCAGATGTACGACCCACCAATTTGCGACTTGCGTCGCATTTGCGACTCGCAATTTGCGACTCGCAAATTGGGATGTATAACAGTGTCTCATACACTGTTAGGGATTCCTAATGGGGTCACAAATTGCATGCCTCATGAATATTGATGAGGCTGTCGCAATTTGCGACCCCATTAGGAATGGCCAGCACTCCCAGGGATGGTGGCCTGCTGAGGTCAGCAGACGAACATGTCTGGGACTGCTTTAAAATAAAGCAGTCTTTAAATGCAGCCCATTTTCCTTAAAGGAAAAGGGGATGCATTTAAAAAAGAAAATTGAAACTTTTCAGTTTCATTTTTTAAGGGCAGGCAGTGGTCCCTGGGACCACTGCCTGCTCTTAAAAATATTTTCACACTCACAAAGGGGAAGGGGTCCCGTGGGGACCCCTTCCCGTTTGCGAGTGGTTTACCACCGACTTGAAGTAGGTGGTAAACTGCAAGTGTTTAGCGGCCGCAAATGCGGTCGTAAAACAATTGTACATGGCATGGTGACTCGCTATTAGGAAGGGATGCCCCTTCCTAATAGCTGGAGTCGCAAATGCTATTTTGCGAGTCAGTGACTTGCATGAGCATTTGTACATGCCATTACCCTTTTTTGCGGTGGCAAATGGGAGAATCTCCTGTTTGCGGCCCCAAAAAAGGGTCGTACATCTGGCCCCAGATGTTGCAATTTGGAAGGGTCGCTCTAAACACACCCCTTTCAAACTGTAACTCAGTAGCCATTTTGTGATTCAGTAAGCCATTACTGAATCGCAAAATAGGTTCAGTAAATACCAAAAAGCCATTGTGTGGCCCCAAACCCTCTAATTTTGCAAATTAAAGGATTTGCGATTGCAAAATGGCTTAGTACATCTGGGCGTAAAACGTTTGCAAAAACAAACAGCGTTCTTGGTTTTTTAGTTTGACGCCCCAGGTTATAAGTATCCTTGTGGCTCTAACGGCATGGCTACATAGCGACTAATAAAACTGATTAGACATTGGATACCTATGAAGCTCACTCCTTCCTGAGATAATCTACAGAACTTTTGTGGCAGTCCTTTTTATTTACGTGAACTAAAACATTGAACATCTCGCCCGGCAACATGTCGCACAGAAATTCACCATATATTTTTTAAACTGCAAAGGAACGTTTTAGTTTAGAGCAGGATCTACTGCTCTAAGTTATGTTTTTGGCCAAAGAAGAATATCACTTCACGGCTTATAGTCACTTAGGATGGCATTGTGTGCCATAGTTATCACACCAAATACTAAAAAAACCTGATACCCAAGAACTGAAAGACATGGCAGTGTGTCCTCTACCGAATACGGGCAACAAGTGTGCCTACCACGTCCTAGAAAACGGGTGAAAGAGGTGGGCTTAATAATTGGTGCACCAGTAGCTAAAAATGGGTAAAGCTTTAAATGCTACAGGTGTTTAGGCAGGTAGGAGACAGAGAGATGTAGGAAAGAGAATCCTAGACTGAAGGCCCCCATAAAGATGTTTTGAGTAGTGTAGACTTATTCTTGAATTTGCAGAGCTAGGCCTACCCATTTTGTAAAACAAGTTGCAAGAGTTAATGGGACATTAGCATGTCCATGTATTATGTGTGGTGGGATGTTATCACTATGTATAGGATCCAGACGACTTATCTAATCTTTATGCCTTTGCTTAAATAATTAATATCTCACTCCTAACCCTGTGGTTTTCAAGTGCTTGACATAGGAGGAGACCGGAGGATGAGGTAAGGTGCAGTCACATTAAAGGTTACGTGTATCAAGGAAAGAGATGAGCTTTTAGGTTGCTTATTGGGGTCTCTGGGTTTTTTCATTACTGATGGAGGTATCTACATTATCCTGAGAGAATAATGGATCTTTTGTTGGGGTCCCAAACCATGGGCACTAAGACAAGACAGTTGCTGTGTACGTCAGTGGATATCAGATCAACAAGTTTGGGGTGCATTGAAACGACTGTGTCGCAAGACCCTTTCCTTTAGTGGAATGTTGTTTTTCTCCTGGTTATTGAGTTGAATTAGAAGAGATATATTGGTGTTTAACTGCATGAGAGTTTTGAACATGATTGAGGTGTATTAGTAGAGCTGGCTGGGCTTCTTGGTCTTTAATATTAGGGGTGCTAGTGGCTTGAATTGAGGTGTGTTGGCTGAGCTGCTGTACAGTATATTTGAGAGAAAAACTCTGTTTCTGAAACTTTGGGTCAGTTGATCTGCCACCTCCAGCAGCTGGGCAAGGGCCACACTGTTCCTCACAGGGATCCTGGAAGCAAAGGTTGATGTCAATTAGGTGGGGAATCCCCCCAGACCAAGTCATAACCAACCCACCTACTCCTTGGAGATTCTGACTGGCCAGTTTATCTTATCTCTGAGATCCACCTAAAGGCTGTCAACATTGCTGCATTTCCTCGAAAGAAAGACCTTAACAGCCACGCATTGGACCTAGTTTAGGCACGAAAAATCATCAACACTTAATCATTTTTGAGAGTACTCTGTTTACTGTGGTTTTCAACCTTGGATGTTTGTACAAAAAATCCCCACAGAAAAGGCAGCTGAGTTGTTCAGAGTGGGCGTGTAGCCTGTTGGGTTTGTCTAAGACTAATTCTACACAGGCAAAACAAATACAGAAAATGCGTGCATGACTATGTGAAACCAGGTAGCAACAGAGTCTTTTCTTTCCCTTGTGCTAACTGTCAACTCCAGGGTTTGTTTCTTCAGGCGCTAATGTGGCCGAGCCAGTTATGGAACAATTTTGTGCTGCAGCTCTGCTTGCGCGGCCTTTATAAGGAACCCGCCTTCAGGTCTTCGCACAGTCTCCTCAAAGCAATGTCCTTGGCTGGCGAATTTGCTAAAAAGGCGAGTTTCTTTCAACACTGAGGATCAGAGCCTCCGGCATCATGTTTGCCCAGTCTGCGCGGCCAACTCTCTACGAAGCCCATATTGGGCCAGGAGCCAGAGGGCCACTGAGGTCTCTTAGTATGAGTAGTGCAGTAGGTGAAAGGGAGACCAGGACCTCTGCGGGTGCTGGTCTCTTCAGCACTCTCAATGGAGGGGGTAACATGGCCGGCTTTGGTGGCAACTTGGGTTTCAGCGACAGTGAATTTAGCATTCTCAGCAACAATGAAAAATCGACTATGCAAAACCTGAATGACCGTCTAGCTGCCTACCTGGAAAAGGTAAGATAGTCCCCCAGCTGTAGGTGTGAGTGTTGACCAGCATAAACATTTATGTTTTGCTTCTCTGTCCCTCCATTTTATGTTTGATGTAACCACTCCCATTAAATGTTTCAATAAGTCTGGGCCAAATTGTTTTGTTGTTTCTGATTTGTGGGTCTCATTGAAACTCATGGTCAGAGTTGGGCAATTGGATGGATAGAGAGATTTAAGGTTTGTGGAGCGAATCCCATGCCTCTAGGGACTAAAAGGAGCCTCTAGGGCACAGGTACTCATAGTACGGCCCGCGGGCCGCCAGCGGCCCGGCAAGCCTTCCTTGGCGGCCCGCGGACCTTGCAGACATCGTACCTGTGTTTTTTTCTTTTTTTTAAAAGAGCGTCAGCAAACACCGCCGGTTGCAGCAGTGCGGACTCAGATCCAGGCTGAGCTGTTAATTAAATCCCTCTTTGACCCCCGCCCCCTTCCCATTTGGACTCTTCCAGAAGCTGCCCCTGGTCGCCCGGCCCCTGTGGTGTGTGCAGAAGGTGGCAGGACAGAGGCCTGCCGCTTGCCAGCAAATGGGCTGTGAAAGGTGATAACGCGCCACGCACAGCATCAGGAGATTACACTCGCGCTCTTTTGAATTCTGAAAATAACATCAACCCTTCGCAGCACCCAGTGACTGCACCAGTGCTGGCGTCAGAGATGGTCTATTGTTTGTTTATTTTGTTGTGTGTATTGCGATTAACCAGCAGCCCCCAGGCACTTCCTGTGTGTCATTTTCGGAGGCATTTGAAATAGATTTGGTAAGTAACATGTTCAGAAAAGCAACGCCTCGCAATTAGGAGGGACATACATATTTTTTAATAAATCCTGTTAATTTCCATTTTGTTTTAAAAAATGTTTCTTGTAAAACAATCCTTAGACTTCATGCTGTGGAATGGGTAAAGAGGCACCCCTCTTTATGTGTCCTTGTGTAATGTAACCGGTGCTCATGTAAAGCACTCCAATACCTTTGGGTCGAGTTCGCGCTATGTAAATCTGCAAAAAAAAAAAAAATGTATGTGTGGCTGCGGGTCATCGGGTACTGTCTGTATGGTTGGGAGAAACCTTGGCCCAGGTAAGCCAAGAACAGGGAGGCTCCTGGCGGTGTTTGATGAGGCGCTCCTTAGAGAGGAATTTAGTGCTTAATTTGATCCGGTGGTTGCAGGTGGGGCCCACCGGCATTCATTTTTGGGACCCGCACTTTTCCATTAACAGATTTTGATGCAAACAAGAGAGAAACGCACAAAAGGAGAGAAAGAAAAAGACGGAAAATAGTAGCAGAGGGAGAAAGCAGCAATGGAAATAAAACCTACAAGAGTGAGATAAAGAGACAGGGACTGTCTGGGGTAGATTAAAGAGGCATGAGGTGGAATTTTGCAGCCTTGGTATTGTGCACCCAGACCTCCGATAGTGCGGGCAGTGGGCTTCTTAAATAACCTTTGGGGCCCGGCACTTATTCCTTTGCAAATTAAGCTCAGTGCAGGATATAGTGCCAGAATATTAAAAAGAAATATTATTGTGCAAAAATATTGCACCCTAAATATACACTCTCCCAGAATATTGTGGGGTTAATTATATATGGGTAAGTACAGATTTAATATATCTAACTCAAAATCTATGTACCTTGACAATATACATATACTGAACTCCACATATACATATTGTCAAGGCAGATGGATGTGGAGTTCAGTGTAGTACCCTGGTACTCATAGTACGGCCCGCGGGCTGCCAGCGGCCCTGCAGGCCTTCCTTGGCGGCCCGTGGACCTTGCAGGTAATGTACCCATGGCCCCCCAGAGAGAGAGAGAGAGAGGATAGAGTGTGGAGAGAGAGAGTTGAGAGAGAGAGTGGAGAGAGGGAGAGAGAGAGTGGAGAGAGAGTAGAGAGAGAGACTGACTGAGATACTGACTGACTGAGAGAGACTGACTGAGAGAGACCGACTGAGAGAGACAGAGAGAGACTGACTGACTGACAGAGAGAGAGACTGACAGAGAGAGAGACTGACAGAGAGAGAGACTGACTGACAGAGAGACTGACAGACAGAGAGACTGACAGACAGAGAGACTGACAGACAGAGAGACAGACTGACTGACAGAGAGACTGACTGATTGACTGAGAGAATGACTGACTGAGAGACTGACTGAGAGAGAGACTGACTGAGAGAGAAACTGACTGACTGAGTGAGAGACTGACTGGGAGAGAGAGAGACTGACTGACTAAGAGAGAGAGAGACTGACTGACTAAGAGAGAGAGAGACTGACTGACTGAGAGACTGACTGACTCAGACTGACTAGGAGAGAGAGAGAGAGACTGTGACTAAGAGAGAGACTGACTGACTGGCTGAGAGAGAGAGACTGACAGAGAGAGACTGACTGCCTTACCGACTGAGATAGAGAGACTGACTGATAGAGAGAGAGAGAGAGAGAGACTGACTGACTTAGAGAGAGACTGAGAGACAGACTGACTGACTGAGAGAGAGACTAACTAAGAGAGAGAGACTGACTGACAGAAAGAGAGAGACTGACTTACTGAGAGACTGATTGATTGACTGACTGACTGAGAGAGAGACTGACTGAGAGAGGGAGAGACTGACTGAGAGAGGGAGAGACTGACTGAGAGAGGGAGAGACTGACTGAGAGAGGGAGAGACTGACAGAGAGAGAGACTGACTCAGAGAGAGTGACTAAGAGAGCGAGAGAGAGAGAGACTGACTGACCGAGAGACTGACTGAGAGACTGACTGAATGAGAGAGACTGACTGACTGAGACACTGACTGACTGAGAGACACTGACTGACTGAGAGAGACTGACTGAGAGAGAGACTGACTGAGAGAGAGACTGACTGAGAGAGAGACTGACTCAGAGAGAGACTGACTCAGAGAGAGTGACTAAGAGAGCGAGAGAGAGAGACTGACTGACCAAGAGGCTGACTGACTGACCAAGAGACTGACTGAGAGACTGACTGAAAGAGAGAGACTGACTGACTGAGAGACACTGACTGACTGAGAGACACTGACTGACTGAGAGAGACTGACTGACTGAGAGAGACTGACTGACAGAGAGACTGACTGAGAGAGAGAGACTGACTGACAGAGAGACTGACTGACAGAGAGACTGACTGACAGAGAGACTGACTGACAGAGAGAGACTGACTGACAGAGAGACTGACTGACAGAGAGACTGACTGACAGAGAGAGAGAGACTGACTGACAGAGAGAGACTGACTGACTGACAGAGAGAGACTGACTGACTGACAGAGAGAGACTGACTGACTGACAGAGAGAGACTGACTGACTGACAGAGAGAGAGAGACTGACTGACTGACAGAGAGAGACTGACTGACTGACTGACAGAGAGAGACTGACTGACTGACAGAGAGAGAGACTGACAGAGAGAGAGAGACTGTGATGGAATTGGAGTCAAAGTGTGTATGAAGCTATGCAATGCCTATTAAGATTGCTATTGTCTGCTAATAAAAATGTATTATCAAAATGTGCTCTTTGTAGTTACATCTCCGTTAAAATACAGCATTGTCGCATTGTCTGTTTTGAAACGGGTTTGATTTTTTTACTTTAGCCCCACCCTCCCACTGACTCCGCCCCCACTGACCCCACTCCTACCGGTGCGGCCCTCGGCCACAAACCACACTGTAATTTTGGCCCCCGACAGAAAGTTTGTGAGTACCCATGCTCTAGGGTGACCGGGTGTAGAAAGTGTGGGAAAGCAATATTTCCCATATTCATAGGTTTCAGGAAGCAAATTATTTTCGAGGATAAGTATTTTCCATGGTAAGAAAAAAGGTCGAAAAATATATTATATTGTATAAGGAATTATGTCCCATTCCTGTGTATTCATAGTAAGTGCATAGATCTTGTCTGAGGATTGGAGGCAGAAGTTGCCTCCTCTAAAGTCCCACCGTCCCCAGGGTTGCAAAATATAAGACATTGTAGGGTTGGGTGATTTGATCAAACCAGTGAAAAAAATCTGTGTTCCCACCAGTGGTGCACCTACCTCCCCTGTAATGTACTCTCCATCCAATTCTAACATGGGTATGCGGCAGGTCACTGGTGGGGTCTACTAAGCCTAAACTGGTGATAGTGGACTAGTTCTCTCTTAATGAGGTTCAGAGTGTACCCGGGACTCCCTCCCGGTCTGTCATGTATGCGCAGTGAGCCTTAGGCATTCCTCTATGGGGGGCGCATGGGTCCCATCATGCCTGCTCTTTGGGGCACCTCAGTAACATATAGGATTCCTCCCGGGGGTGCACAGGAATCCAACAGCAAAATAGGACATCCAAGCATTGATGCACCAGTTCCACACGTATAACTACATACACAGTACACACAATAGTGCTATTTGAACAGGTACTGTGAGGTACCGAGTACCTGCACTTCTTACATTTGAAAGGGAGAGTTCCAGTACTTCTAAGTGTGGCTCAATGGTTAGAGCGGCAGACCCTGATGCAGAGATCTGGCCTGGGACCAGGGTTCAATTCCCGCCTCGGTGGGTCTTGGGCTCAATTTCCTCGGACCTGATAATTCTCGCCTCGGTGCCTATTCTAATCATGGGTCCCACTCTGCAACTCTGGGCAATAGCTTGCTTAATCTCCACAACGGCCCCAACAGCGCTGGGATGCCTGGCTTCACCTTGGGGGTGCCCAGGAGTGGACATTTCACAGGGAAAAGCCAGGAAGGGTTCCACAGCGGTATGCGTACAGCGCCAGGAAACCCCAGTTGGGGTATCAGTGCGCTTTACAAGTACAAATTCATTTCATTCATTGCCAAAATGTGTCCAATTTTCCACCAAGCTGCTAGGCATATACACCTGATGGTAAAGGGGCATCAGCATGTGGGTGCCTGCCCTTCCATGCTGATTTGGCCCCTGTCCCCCATTTTCCCTCCGGGGCCAGCTACCCCTGTATTACCACTGGCGACTGTGGTCAGGGAGTGGAAAGGTGGTGGTAAGGTTTACATCTTAGTGGAGTTGTGACTCTGCCTTGGTCTAAATAGGTGTCCAAGTATGAGAAATTGTATGCATTTCTCCAATTTGCACCAGTGTGTGGTGGAAAGGAAGACTTTCCATGAAAAAACCCAATTTCCTATGAAAACAAGAAAGGCATCAAATATATTTTAAAGTTTGTCTGATTTCCCTAGCTCACCACTTCTGTAAGTGCACAAAAGTGGGAAGGTTTAAGTTTTACCATCCACCGTAATGGACTTTGCTGGGACAGCGCAAAGGTGAGCGCCTGTTTTATGCGGTTGTAGTGCGTAAAGTCAATTAGTTTAACTCAATATGTTTGCTCTTTTTCAAATGATGAAGCTGAAAACATTTGTGAGGTTTACCTCTGTTTCTGAGCTGCGCTGTCTGAAAATAAACCACTAACTCAGAGAATTATCAAGTTGAATTAATTCACTTTATGCCCAGCAGGCGCCTAGTCGCTCAGCTCTGCGCTGTGCCATCAAAGCCCATCATCATACAGCCCTAGAGGCATTTACTCACCACACTAATAGCGTAAAAATGAAAGTAGGGGGCGCCAAATAGCTGTGGTCCCAAATATGTGGGATAAAGCTGGAGACTTTAGATGCAGTCATAGAGATTTTGCACGATGACTTATCATTAATGCACTATCCAAAAGTCAAATTTACTGTGTAAGTGAAATCAAAACAAGAAATTAAAATAGCCTAAGGCAAGATCGGGCAAGGTAGGGCGGAGAGCAGACAGGCAGCACAGAAATTTCAGGTGATGTGATTTCAATGTCTTGCTGACACTCTGTGTGATTCTGAGCAACTCTCAGATAATCTCTGCTATATTTGACTCTAGTGCTGGAGGCATTACATTATCAGTTTTCTTCAACCTGATGACTAGCCTTGCTGGTTGTGTCCCAAAAGGTCATTTCAGTTTTGGAATCTCTTTGCTGACAATAGCCAGGGCATTTGAGTATGTGCAATCTGTGGGAAACTTCTGCTGTGTAAATTCGTGACTATGGGGTTTATTCACAAAGATACATTTACAAAAGAGTAAATCTACATATGTAAATTTACTGTTACACTTTGGAGTAAATTCATAACTTTTTTGCTATTCACCCATTCCGAGTGTAAATTTACTCTAAAGTGTAGACTATTTACCTATGTAAAAATACTACTTGTAACTTTTCAACCTATAGACCGTGTCTCTGCCACCACGGTGAAGATCCCCCAATGGGAACGAACAGGGAAAATGATTAAAACTTATTCATTTTGTAAAAATATTTAATCTATATTATTGTCAATTAAATGTAAAATAAATTGAAATAATTATTTTTACACTAGAGCTTATAAAATAAAATGTTAGAGCACAACCCCTCTTCAAAATAAATGTTTATTAGATCATTTAAATATATATTAATTCATTTTATGAATAATAATTTTTAAATAAAATAAAATAAATGTTCTGTACCAGGCAATTTCATTTCTAATGAACAATTAGTACATTTAATTAAATGGTGTGTTTAATTAATGTTTTAATTTTAAAATATATTTTTTTCCACATAATTTAAAAGTTGAAACAACTTAATGACTTTAACAATATTTCCTATGAGGTGGTATATTAAGTCCTATGGGGTGTTAGATGAAGTCCCTGCCTCCATTATTTTCTATAGGACTGTAGAGATGTATTTCAGTTCCTATGAATAGCCTCATGTGATGCTAAACTTACTCCAAGGTTGTCCTGGGGTATATCCACTACTGTTTTGTCCATTTGAAGACAGTACTTCCTATAAAAGGTGTAGTTTGCGGATAGCAATGATCATGCTCTCTTGTGGTACGGTTTAATAGCATGTCCCTCCCTAAACTCCTCCTTACCTCTTTCTAAACCACTCCCATTTAGTAGTAAGTTTGCCCCATTTTTCTACCACTCCTCAGTCCCTACCACATTTACTACTAAGTAGTAAACTTAAATTGAAGAGATCTCCCCAAAGAAATTATAGGAGGTGAAGCCTGAGATTTCCACCTGTAGGTTTGTGAATTGCATTTTTGTAGTAAGTAGTACTACTTTACATACTACAAAATGCAGTTTGTGAATCGAATCCCTAAGGTTTGTGGCACCATAATCCATAAAGTATTTGATTACGTACTGAGTCATGGATTGGAAGGCAGCGCGATCATTCTTAAATGTTAGTATCTCAGCAACAAAACTTTCTGCTTTCAGCAATTTGCCTCTAAAATTCCTGTGCACCCCCTGCTGTTTAATAGTATCTTTCTCCAGCAGTGTACTAAATGGGCAGTGCTTGGATAACTGACCCATAGCCGGGGCCGGTTTTAACATTGGTTGCGCCCAGTGATTCAATCTTTGTTGGCTCCCCCTCCCCCATGACCTCCTTTTTCATAGATTTCCAAACTACCACCCTCCAATAGTGTTCCACATCTCTCCTTAACTCATCTCTCACATTTATTTACTTTAAAGCGCTACTCATCCCAATATACAGTGTCAGAGCGCTTTATATCAAAAACATGTATAGCGAAAATAGGTCATGCAAACGTGTAAATGTATAGGTTATGTTAGGTAAGACAACAAGGACTGAAAGATGTAGTAATTAATGTCATCCATACTGGTAGGCTTTATATTTTAAGACTTCTTGGTCTGGAGAAACAAAGGGGAGGATTTACTACGTTTTCATGCAGCGCAGTCCCCAAGGCGCTGCGTTGTTTGCGTGAAAAAGAGAGTGCACAACAATATCAGATCTACTAAGAGATGGTGCTGTTCCTCTCTCCTCTAGTGCCAACTTACATAATGATTGCCTTGCACCAATGCACACACCCATGCACCATAGTGCAAAGGTGTGTCTATGTTGTCAAGTATAGGTTTTATAATGGTAGCGTACCCTTCAAGCCTCAAGTTTAACACTTAACCACTTTGCAAGTGTGCTGCACTGTACAGCACACATACAAAGTTGGAAAGGTTTGTAGAAAGTAAATCTTTTCTCCAGCCTCGCGGGTGCATACTTTTTTATGCAAAACCCATTCTACTAAAGTTAGAAGATAGGGATGTGCGTCAGAATCCATTGGTGGGAGCATGGGAATGTCGCAAAGTAGTATATAGTACTATTTATGATTCCTTATTGCTACTTTCCAACACAATTCAGGATTTGAGCTGGAAAGAAAGCCCTAAAACAACACTTTGAACCTGCTTTGCTTCACTTCTGTAATGAACATCAGGCAGAAGGCAGAAAGTGTTAGTAAATCTACCCTTTAAACTCAGGATTTGAAATGTAACACAATGATTGGGGTGTCATTCTAATAAAATTGTATTACTATCTAAGGAAACCACTTTTATCAATGTTAGAATAACCTGTGGCGGCCGGTAATTTTAAGAGGGAGGGAGCGGACGGACGGGACACACATGCACATGCACACATACACACTCACAGCCGTGCATTCACACATGCGCACACACAAACACTTCCATTCACAACACTCATTACCAAGCATTCATACATACACGCACGCACCAAACACATACTTACCTGCAGCTTTGCCTCGGAGCTCCCAGGAGGCTTGGGACTGCTGCCTTCCCTCATAAGCCTACCTAAGGCCAGCCAAGGTCAGCCAATGAGGGAAGGTAGCAGTCCCAATGTCATCACAGAGTGGGATGGGGTCAGTGAGACTGCTGACCCCACCCCACTCTGTGATGAAGTGTCACTGATTGACACTTGACCCTGGGCACATCAGGGCTTAAAATGGGAGCTCCCAGGTGTGAGGCAATCAGTGACGCTACCCCTCGTCACTGAGGGGAGGGCCTTATGGACCTTTGCTGAGCTGAGGAGGTCACGCCCACAGGAGCTGTGACTTCCTCAGCCCAGCAAATTTCAGCTCGGGCAGCCAGGAGCCTGCGCATTTAGCACATGTCTGGCTACTGGCTGCCTGACCTGAAAATGAACAGTGTCTGTCAGGCTGACCTTTGTTCAGCCTGACAGACATTGTTCATGAGGGGCAAAAGGTGGGGGGGGCGGGGCATGCCCCACAGCCCCAATGGACCAGCTGCGGCTGAGAATAACGAAGATTGAGGAGGAAAGCAATAATAATAATAATAATAATACAGACACTTGTAAAGCGCGACAGCTACCTCAAACAGAGGTGTCCCGGCGCTAAGCGGAAAGTAATACAGCATTGGACCGCTCAGGGCCAAGTCATGGGCCCTCAGTCTGCCTTAAAAAGCCAGGTTTTCACAATTTTCCTGAAAAGGGGCTCAGTATCGATAGTGCGGAGATTGTTCGGCAGGGAGTTCCACAGTTTTGCAGCCCCGAGCGTAAAAGATCTGCCACCCATGCGTGCCTTTTTAAAACGGGGGATACACAGTAGATTTTGGGAATTGGACCTCAAGGTTCTAGACTGTTTGTAACCACGTAGTCTGTGTTTCAAGTAGATGGGGCAGTTGCCATGCATAGCACGGAACGCCAGAGTCAAGGCCTTGAATTTGATTCTTTTCCTCACTGGAAGCCAGTGTAGTGCTTTCAAATGCGGAGAGACATGCTCGCGAAACGGCACTCGCCTAATTAGTCTCGCAGCCGCATTTTGCACTATCTGCAGGCGTTTAATCAGATACTCTGGCTGACCCAGATAGAGGCCATTTGCATAGTCTAGCCTGGAAGTCACTACAGCATGTACTATGTTTTTCCGACACTCCTCTGGAAGCAGATACAAAAATGTCTTCAAATTCCTCA
This sequence comes from Calotriton arnoldi, assembly GCA_963921515.1. Classification (NCBI taxonomy): domain Eukaryota; kingdom Metazoa; phylum Chordata; class Amphibia; order Caudata; family Salamandridae; genus Calotriton; species Calotriton arnoldi. Next base: position 5,148,631 of record CAWUFW010000173.1, read on the forward strand.
GTTGACAGAAACAGGTGGCAGTCACCTGACGTATCTGAGCCGAGAAGGAAAGGTCAGACTCCCACTTGACACCTAGATTTTTTATACAATCTGCCGGTGAGGGAGGGGGACCCATTTCGGTAGGCCACCAGAGATCCGAAGCTGGGGGTGGCTCTTTCCCGAAAAACAACACCTCTGTCTTTCCTGCATTAAGCCTGAGTTTGTTGTTGTTCATCCACAACGCTATGTCTCTCAGGCAACCCTTGAAGCTCTCAAAGGCAGCCACGGTCTGCTCTTTGAAAGTAAAAACCAATTGTGTATCGTCTGCGTAGGAGATCGCTTTTATCCCCCAATTGGCTATCAGGGTAAACAGAGGAGCCAGGTACACATTGAACAGAAGAGGGCTGAGTGCTGACCCCTGAGGGACTCCACACCAGAGCTGTTTTGGCTTGGATAAAAAAGGTTGAAGCGCAACCCTCTGAGTGCGATTCTCCGAATAGGATTTCAACCATGCCAGGGCCGAGCCTCCAATACCACTATCCAACAGTCTCTCTGACAGCAAGGTATGGTCAACGGTGTCGAAAGCGGCCGACAGATCCAGGAGCACCAGCATCGCGGAGGCCCCTGAATCTGCAGCCTGTCTAACTAGTTCCGCCACCTCCAGGAGGGCCGTCTCAGTACTAAATCCCGACCTGAAACCAGATTGGGTATCATGCAGGATGCCCTCCTTTTCGATGAAACTAGACAATTGCCTCTGCACCAATTTTTCCAACATCTTAGCCAGAGCTGGCAGCAGAGAGATGGGTCTATAATTGGTCAGATCCCCAGGATCCCCATTCGTTTTTTTTCTTAGCGGTAGGAGAGTAGCGTGTTTCCAGACATCTGGAAAAGTACCCGTCGACAGGGAGGCGTTCCAGATGTGCATCAGAGTGTGCGACAAGGAGTGGGCCAGCACTTTCCATAGTGTTGGGGGACAAGGGTCATCAGGTGCCCCCGACTTACACCTCACAATTTCTGACATGGCATCCTGTTGGGAAATGCTGGAAAACGACATCAAAGACAGTTCAGTGACTCTAACTGCCCTCTTGTCACATTTCTCCGTTTCTGACCGCCCTGAGAAAGATTTATACACTTCCTGAATTTTATTGTCAAAAAGATGGAAATACTTTCGCATAAGGCGAGTGAGGGTTGCACAGTGGACTCCACAGCTCTAGGTTTCAGGAAGGATTTGACCACTTTAAACACCTCCTTAGTCGAGTTATCAGCCTTATAAATACAATCCGCCAAGTACTCTCTTCTAGCTACCCTAATCATGCTGTGGAATTCTTTCAAAGCGTTTCTATAGATGTTTTGGCATACTCGCTGTAGCCTGACCTCCACTGCCGCTCCAGTCGTTTACAGCTGCTCCTAGTCACCCTAAGAGCCTCCGTGAACCAAGGGGCGGATGGTGAGAGCCTAGACGATCTAGTAGCCTTGGCAGGAGCCGCGGCTTCGACCGCTGTCGCAATCCACTGGTTTAAGGCTATGGAGTCAACGTTCGGGTCAGATGAAAGTGTGGGTTGGCTGGCCTGTAAGATAGGGTCCAACACCGCCACTGTTAAATTTTTCCAATTTCGTTTAATGTAGGATTGATTACCCTTGCTCTGACCGAGTCTACTGAGCTTAAAACAAAAAGGAATCAAACAGTGATCCGACTAGACCAGTTTGATAGGGGCCGTTGTGCTCAAGGAGGTCAGGTTAGAAAAAACGAGATCCAAGATGTGGCCTGCCTTGTGAGTAGGAGATCTAATGTGTTGCGTTAAATTAGCCCCTTCTAGGGTCAACACAAATTGAGCTGCCTGTGTGCAGATAGCGTCGCTCACATGTAAATTAAAATCCCCTAGCGCGGTGAAATTCGCATACATTAGTGATTTCTCAATAATGTAATTACATAGCTCTTGGGTTGAGTTAGACGCACTGTCAGGAGGTCTATAAATAAGAAAGCCGGAAAAGGAAGTAGAGGGATCAATAAGGTTATAAATCCATGCCTTGTAATTTGCCTTGTAATTTGCATGCAATGCTTTGGTGCCAGTTCATTGCTCAAATTGCTGTATTAGAAGTTGTGTAACTTAAGAACTCCAAAAAACAAAACAATCTCATTGACAAAAGCAGTACCCCTCTGAGCTATCTACACAAAACACAAATTTGTGGTTTTCAGCGGGAACATTACCCCTCCATGCTACTTTAGCATGAGTCAAAACTGTAACTACACAGATCTATCCATTAAGTGCATTAACCACCAGAGTTACCATGCTGTTATTAGCCCCTGAAAAATGGTAGGCACAAAAAGATCTCTGCAGGCTGCTCTTAGCTTGCCTCAGCATGTCAGAGGGCGCTCCCTCGACCTTGACACCTGGTGCGAGGGCACTGGTCGCACCGCCCTAAAAATAGGCACTGACCGTTTGAAGTATAAAACACAGTAATAATCAGGGTTCAGTGGACCCCTCTTGGCCCCAGTACCACTGCACCTGCTGCACCCAGTGTTTAATTTGAACCTGTGGTGTCCAGTGCTCGTCACCAGCACTTAATTGCCAGCACCAGATCTTATGACAGTCTGCAACGTGGTGGCACTGCTTGTGTTTTTTTTTTAGAAATTAGACCAACAACAGTTGCTTATTAATTTAATATATATTTAAAAATGACTAATACCGGCCACCGAAGCCATTCTTATAACTTTGGTGACCTGGAATAGGCTGAAGTGTCACACCTGAAGGAGTTTGATGTTCGTTGGTGTGCTTGTACTGTCACCGGCAGCACTGGCGGAAGAATGCTGGTGCAAGCTGCAGAGGCCTCCTGACAACAGCCCTGGCACTTTTTTTTTTTTTACAAATTAGACACTGGCTGCACCAAAGGAAGCTACACACCTGAATGCAAATTACTTAAACAAGTGATAAAGCAGGGGTAGAATTGCATAAAATGGAGTGTGGGAATTGGGTTGCCACCGTTCCCACAGAAAAATACCAGTCATTTGTTCACGTATTAAGATTCTCTAAAGGCCCAGAGATGAAACTTAAATAGAACTTCACATATACTTTTACATATTCATTATACATATACTCCCCAACCACCCGTCTAAAACAAATTTGGGAGCTTAGTGAACCACATCTACCAAAGAGGCTGGGCACATAAGTACACACAGTCACACAATGCCACCATGTCAACTTTTCACACTTTACAAAGGGGGCTTATTCTGATTTTCGGTATATCTGGGTCAAAGATTGGCAGCCTCACTCTATGGCATTAAGGAAACAGTTTCAAAGCTGGGACTTTCATGTGGCAACCTTATGAGTGGTGGAGGTTTATTTTGTATCCATTGAACTAATTAAATGAACATACCCTAGAGCGAATGTTTATAGGGCAAAAGCACAGAAATGGAATCTGTTTGTGTCTGCAAAGTAGACCCCAAGATTAGAGACCATTCTACTGCTTACTCCCAAAGGGTGTATTCTGATTGGTCTGAATGCTTTGCCTTTCTAGTCTCTCTCTAGAGCACCATAGCAAGCACGGATGGCTTCCTTTCTCAGTCAGTGAACAGTACACAAACTAGGGTTCTTATGAGAGCTGTGCGACTCAACAAGCATTTATTGTAAAATGTCTAACCCATAAAGACCTCAGGCAGGTGCATATTCTCAGCAAAAGCCTCCTGCTTGTGGAATTGACCTCAGGCAGATGGACATTCTCTGCACAAGCCCCTCATTGTGTAATTGACCTCAGGCAGATGGACATTCTCTGCACAAGCCCCCCACTTGTGTAATTGACCTCAGGCAGATGGGCATTCTCTGCACAAGCCCCCCACTTGTGTAATTGACCTCAGGCAGATGGACATTCTCTGCACAAGCCCCCCACTTGTGTAATTGATCTCAGGCAGATGGACATTCTCTGCACAGACCACCCACTTGTGGATTTGCTGACCACGACCATGACCATGATCAAAGTGCTGTGAACACCATCTAAGTTTCTGCTAGAGTAAGATTTGGCTCTTTTAATTAGATGCATTCATTGTACATCAACAGTTCGGCAGTGCCCTCCACATCAACAAACTACCCCTGTAATGGAGATGCAAATTTATGAATAACTAGTTTAATATCACATAAAATAATACCCTTCCCACTACCTCTAGCTCTTTCCGGTAGATTCTACAAAGGACGTGAATGCCAGTAGGAGAGATATGGAACTCTATTTACAGGACTGGTCTTTTTCACAGGCACCCATCAGGCAGAACAACCGAACACATCACCCATGCTGATGTGGGCTTTCCCCTGTGATTATTCACACACAGTAAGACTCCCACTTCATGAAACTCTAAACAATGCAATGAGGCAGTGCAGATATGCAATGTGTATTTATCTCACACATCGCAGTGAATAATTCAACATAAGCTTGCTCACATCATTTAGTTTGTTTATATATGTATTTAGTTACCTATTTAGTAGCATAACATTTTGAACCCAAATATGCTACAATAGAACGTTAACTGTACATAGTGTCTCAAGTGATATGGGAGTTAACATGAAAACAATCTTGAGGGTACGAGTACTTGTTGCTGTGTTTGAGTCTGAGCAGCAAACACTCCCAGACACACTCACTAATGGTAAACTACACTGATCCTCTTCTATTAGTAACACTTAGCAGCTTCTCCTGTTGGGATTAGGAGTCTAAAAGGGAAATAAAGCACTGTAATCCCAGTTAATCACTCCATCCCTCATCGGTATCCATTGCTGTCATTAGATGCACAGATGTAGTTTGTGGTTAACAATCCAGCACGCCTCACACAGTAGTGAATACCTCACTAATGCAGCCTTTCTTTGCAGCATCCGTCCCCACCCAGATTGACATGTTTTCACTAGCATGTTATATAGAGCTCAGGAAGGACAAAGAAGGAGGCTCTCTTTGTACTTCCAGGTTATATCCTGTCTGGAGGGACATTTCACTCTATTTCAGTGATGTCACTCTCAGCTGATGTCCAACGTTAGTTCTCCCAAAAGTGACACATCCGCCTTGCCTTTTCAACTTACTCACATATAGAATGCTGTTATACTTGTTCCTTAGATCTCTTCTGATCCAATTACTATGGACATTTTTACTTACAATATAGAATTGTAGATGGGTAACAGTGAATAACATGGATGTTTTTCACCGAGGGGGTCTAAGTGACATCAGAAAGACAATGAGAGCGAAGCTCAAGCTGTCTACGAGCCACTCAGACCCAGAGATGAAAAACATCTTCATTATATACTTCTTAATCATCTATAATTTTATGTTAATTATAGTCTCTTAAATTTTCTGTCATTGCTTTCAACTGCTACGCAGTGGTAGAGGAGTACATAACAAGGTCTCTCCTCTGTGTCCCAAAATTAAAAAAGGTATCTGACCTCCTGCAATCCACCCCCAGCACTCTCTGTTCCTTCCCTACCTTTCCCTCCTGAAACTGTACTTCCTGTTCTCCAGCCCCGCACTGACAGGCTGTCAGAGAGGCTTGTCAGAGAAGCCTGGAATTCCTTTGTAACAAGTTCTATTACCCACTGTTGCTTTGTCATAGCAGTGAATCACTGGATTTAGAATCCAGTTATTCGTGCTAATGGCCCATTATAAGAGCCATACATAACAAACACATTAATATCCATATGGTTCATCTTTCCATTGCTGAGTGGCTTCTTGACAAGGATAACCACCAACAGGCAGAAAGAAACTGCATTATCTTGTGTGACTTTAATTAACCCTACTTTGCCCTCTAATACTCAGCAAAGGATTTAGTTGGACGCGAGCTACCCCCCTATAGATGGTTTAATTCAGCCTGCACGACTGCTGATAAGCAGCTGAAAGCAGCACTTCACACACATCCACAGTCAAGACAAGGAGTTAAAGATACTAGGCGTCTATATAAATCTACTTTAGAGGTGAGAAAAAATGAGATACGACGAGATGTGATAAGAGGGAAGACCTCTTAGAGGCGGGGAGAGTGACAGATAACAGAAGATTGTGGGAGGTAGCAAATCGGCCTTTATTTTCTGAATATGATACCCCCAGGGATGACTCTTTAATTCCAGCTGATTTATAGGTGACCAATTTCTCAACGATTTTTCAATCAGAGAACAGGGAGGTTTACTTGCCCAAAACAAATAATGAGTTGCAAATGAACCTTCAAAATCAGCAGGGTTTTCTTGACTCGATAGAAGTCCGGGAGGTAGCATTAGCAATCCGGAATAGCATTGCAGGGAAGGCACCCGGGCCCGATGGTGTACCAGCTGATATTTTTAATACCAATATTAAATTATGGGCACCACTGCTAAGAAATGTAATGAGAACCTTAGCGACAGGCCCCATATCTGATTCATGGAGGTCAGCCATCATTGTCCCTATTTTTAAGAAGGGGGATAGATCTTCACCATCCTGCTTTCACTCAATATCTTTAATTGATTCTAATGTCAAGATCTTGGGTTGGGTGCTTCTGTCCCACTTGGAAGCCTGGGCGGAAGGAAACGACATACAAACAGAGGGCGGAAGGAAATGACATATGAACAGATGTACAATATTGGTTCAGACCTGGAGTTGGCACTGTAGAACAATGCCTCAATCTCTACCTCCTGGCGGGGACATATGTCATGGCCTAGGAGGGTGCTTTACACTTAGCCTTTATGGACCTCTTTAGTGCCTTCGACCTAGTAAACCATTTGAAACACTGGATCCTAATGGAAAAGATGAAGGCGGAAAAGGAATTGCTCACCTTAATAAGATGCCTGCATCACAATACATCGGTTAAGGTCTGTTATGGTTTACTAGGTGAATATACCTCCCATATTAGAACCACGAGGGGCATGAGACAGGGGTGCATCTTGGCCCCTATTTTAATTTCATTATATATAAATGGATTAATAACCATTTATTATGTAAGGGAAAGGATTGACTCAAATGGGAACTAAGTTCATACCAATTCTATTGTATGCAGATGATGGTACTGTTTGTTTACTAATTTTTTATATTTTATCTGGTTAATGCTCATATCTATGAATTGCATATATTATGCTTTTATACCTTTAAGGTATTTGCGGAATAAAGATTACGGACTGACTGATTTAGGAGAAAAACTACCTAAGTTCTATACAAGTTTCTTACACGTCATGTTATCGAAATGCACTCAGGGATTAAACATATGACAAATGTTATGCAGTAGCTCAAAAATTATCATACCTGACTTCTGATTGCTAGGAACCGAATAGAACTACTCTCAGATGAAAATGTTAACTGAAATATAAGAGGCATTTTAAACATTACCAAATGGAAGACTTTAGTGCCGGCAGCCATACTCAATCTGGTTGACTGGAGTACCATTAAATGTGTCTTGCCCGTCAGAGGTGAGATCAAATGGGACAGGGTAAACACTAATTTGCATATTGCTTGGTCCAAACTGAGGTGACATGGTGAGCAAAAGAACAATGGGCTGGGATGCTACCTGAGCAAGTGCTGGTGGTTAGACAAATTGCAAGAATTTCTACCATCTCCTTTTGTATGTTTTATGTAGAGACCTCAGTGGCATGGATATGCCCTGACATGGGTCCTGTACACACTGTGTCATTGGAACCAGGACTGTACCCTACTCATGAGTCCAATACTAGGGAGAAACCAGTCCTGGGTTCCTTGTGTTCCGGCTCCGGGAGGACTTAGCTTGACAATTCGAGCTGGACTGTTCCCATGAGGAGCAGGGTCAAGACTGATTTACATTTGGCTGGGTCCAAACTGAGGTGGCATGGTGAGCAAAAGAGCAATGGATTGGGATGCTACCCCGAGTGATTGGCAGTGGTTAGATAAATTGCAAGCATTCCTCCCATCACCTTTTGTGTGGTTAAAGTGTAAAATATGTGATATGACCAGAAACATAAAAAATGAGTTCTTTTAACAAAACCTAAAATGCACTCCATAGGCTCCCAACAACCCTGATCTGTCCTGTGTTGCCATTTCTAAATAGAATAATCCCATTAAATGTCCCAATGATCAAAATCATACCCAAAATCCTTTATTTCAGGGTGCTTTGGAAAAAGGTCCTGGGAGTCCCACAGTAACCTGCCCCATAACACACCGACGAGGATCCTCAGAACAAGCACCGAGTCTGGTCCCTCCGAATACAGGGCCGTAGGATGTGGAACACCCTCAGACCATATGTGAAAGCACAGCCCAACTACGTGCTCTTTAGAAGACTCTTGAAAACTGAGCAGTTCAAACAAGCTCTCCAGGAAGAAGCTGAAGCAATGAGACTAAACTATGCCACATGCTAGTGATGCTCACAGGATACTGCCTTTAGAGTTTGACATCTTTCTGAGTGCTTGCTTAGAACAAAGGGATGCTGAAAACTGGTTGAGGCAAATTTATGTGATGGCTGCGTTACGTTTGCACCACGCAACATGGTACTTGTGTGACGCAAACCTCTAAGTCAGAAGTTTGAAGGCGCACAAAGCCACTTTGTGTGGCTGTGAGTTGCTTAAAAAATCAGGAGTAACGCAACGCAGTGCAAATCGCTGCATTGCTTTCACTGCCCTGGGAAGATGTTCCATCGGGGTTGCGTGGGTGTTCCCACGAAACTCCCATGGATTTTCGTGCCTCCCCAGATTTACTAGAACTTGTAAACTTGGGGATGCACCAAAATCTGACACCTTCCCATGGGAGGTGTAACGAGGAGAATTATCTCTATTTCTCCTTGTTTCTTTCTATGTGTCCTGCATTCTGCAGCAGCACACATAGAAAGAGGAATATGCCTCCCAGGATTGTTTTTGTGCAGGAAGGTGTCCCTTCTTGCACAAAAATAATCCTGAATGCAACGTAGGCACCCTTGGACAATGGTGCAAGGGTGCCTGCATTGGTGCAAGGCTGCAAAAGGGCGCCAGCGAAAGGGAAAGAACAGGAATACGACGTATTGCCTTAAATACAGCACATTCCTCCCCTTTCCGTCACGCAGCGCAGCAAGGTGACTTTCTGCGCTGCAGTGCGTTACTTTGGCCATAAATATGGCACGAGTGTGTCTGTTAGAACATTTGCATACCCACGTCTCACTCAGGTGTGTTACATCTGGGATGAAATCATTAGATAAAAAGGTGCAGGATTCTCTGTGTTGTGTAGATTCTCTGTGAGACTGTTAGTTTACTTATCAAGGTTGTCATGAACAGTGTTCAATTTTTTTCATTCTTCCATTTTTTTCCTTTTTCTTTTAAATTCAGCGTTTTCTTCGCTTTAAGCTGTTTGTTTCTTGCTCTGTCTGCCTCATTCTGTCTCTAGAGCTGTACAGTTGCCTGAAGTAGTGCACAGATATACAGAATGCATTTGGTTTTGATTGATTTTGACTGCTTGAAACATCTCCTTGCTGTGTATAAGTTCAATGATATTATCGCACTCCCAATAGGTGAGGTCTCTCGAAGAGGCCAATCAGGAGCTGGAGCTGAAGATCCGTGAATTCCTGAAGACAAGATCACCAGTTATCGACAAGGATCTGAGTGATTACTATGCCAACATAAGTCTGCTCCAATCACAGGTACCATAGTGGCTTCTGTTCTTTTGGCTTTGCCAATGCCTATTGTGTTTGTGAATGGTTTAATATGAAGGCAGGTATTTATTAAAACACGCATTGCCGAAATTCCAAAATATATTTACACCTATTTTATGTAAAAGTACACATTGCTCTAGTAGCTCCTGGCATTGAAGAGGACTACTTATTGTGCAGATGTGGACACTGTGCAAAAGCTGAATGCTGTCACTCACAGAAAGGTAAGCCACTGGCTGAGATGGGCTGACCCTGTGCACCACCCTGTATGCTGTGGTGTGCAAAAGCAAAATGTGAGTGGCACTACAGCATGACCAATGGATGAAAGTGGCTGACTGAAAATCCCTGTAAGTAATTATGTATAATATACCTCCCGTTTTTGTCTTTGTGAAGGCCAAATAGAGGGCGAAAAATAATTTATAACTGGTTGGAAAACTCTGCTCGCCTCCGGCTCCTGGTTGTCCTAGACGTCTCCTGGTCCTCACAGCTGAAGAGTCAAGATCCCCGTCAATGCACCTGAAGCACCCGACATCGGTGGGCATTCGTCTACCGAGCCCCTGGTGACTCCAAAGTGACCCAGACTCTGTCCCCTCTGCTTTCAGGTTCTTCTCATCTAGAATCCACGTTTGGATTCCACCGGACGTTCTTCTTACTTCCAGCAGTGGCATTTCTTTGAGGTCTTCCATAGAAAACGACGAGGGTTTCCGACGCCACTTCGTACCTATGCACCCGGCTCCTCTGGGATAGGTAACTCTGATACAAAGGTATCCACGTGTGGGGTGGCTCTCCAACCTCTTAAGTTCCAAGGGAATTCCTCGGCATCCACTGGGAAGGGTCCTTAATCTTTAATTTTCCAACCGCGACTTCCCCATAGAATTGTACGGAGCACGCGGTCGTGTTATCACTCTGCACCCGTCCTCCGTGGGGTCCCTACTTACTCACCTTGGGTGGTTCCTTGGGGTCCCAGCAATTCTACACCCCCTAGACTAGGTCTAGTCCCGAGTCGTGGTTCTTATTCCACTATTTTAGTATATGGTTTGGTCTACCCCTGGAGCCCACTGTGTATTGTGCTATTTACGATTGTTTCTTTGCAACTGTATTACTTGATTTGTGTTGTACCCTCGTGTAGAGGATACTAGAGAGTGTTACATATAATAAATACATATTTTTATGACTACTGTGTGGTTTCCCTTTTATTTAACCAATACAATAAGGTTGCAGTCTGGTAAAACAAGCTGCTTAACATTCCTTCAAGACTTAGCCTGAAGGCTGCTCTCCTTAGCTACCACTAGGATAGCTTTCTATAAAGGTTATCTTTAACCTAATCACCATAAGGGTTGTTTGGACTGGTGCAAGGTGCCCACTTTAATTAGTGGACAGCATATACCAGGCCAACTTCTCACATTGGTGTGCAGCGGTTGGGATTCAAGCCTGCATTGTTTTACCAGATACATCTTTGTATTGATTAACTGAAAAACCACTTGTCTCTAGGCACATATAATACTAGCTTAGATAAGTAAGTTCTAGTGAACTTGGGGTTGGGTAGTCAAGGGTCTAGCACACCCTTTCTCCAACCTAAGAGAGTTTAGTTCCCACTAGGTTAGGTCGGTGCATACACCACACCACACCACACTTAGTATGTCTTCTAAAGGAGGTGCCACTGGTGGCCCTCTGCCAAGTAGATATGATGACTTCACATTCACAGAATTGAAAGCCATGTGTGTATCTAGGAAGCTGAAGACAGGGAGAAATGCCAACACTCAATGTCTCATTGAGGTGTTACTGTTAGATGACCTTAGGAAGACTCCTGGGTCAGATGAGCAGGACAGAGTGGGTGGGACAGGGGATGAAGACAGGTCAGGAGGGGACACCTTCTATGACCTAGACTCAAACCCTGCACAGGAGGATCAAAATGGTCCATCCCTGAATAACTCAGATCTCCAGGAGGAAGATGGAGAGGGTCATGAAGACCCTCACTTTGTTCCCCCAGGGAGAGTGCAGAGTCTACCAAGGAGATCTAGATCTCCCTCTGCTGAGTCAAATCACTCTAGACATTCTGTAGGGACCTCTGTATCTAGCAAGAGGGACAACTCTTATGACAGGGAGTGCCAATTTCTTGAGCTTGAGAAAGCTAGGCTTAGGCTCAGGCAAGAGCAATTAGCCCTGGATAAAGAGTCCCTAGAAGTCCAGAGAGCTAGGAAAAAGTTGGGACTAGAGTCCCATGGTGGCAGCAACAGTGTCCCTAAAAGTAGGGAACACACCTTTGATCATAGGAATCTCAGCAAGATTGTCCCTCCCTTCCATGTAGGGGATGACATCCAGAAATGGATCACTGCTTTAGAGAGGGCCTGTAAAGTACAGAGGGTCCCTCAAGAGCAGTGGGCAGCTATCTTGTGGCTCTCCTTTGCTGACAAAGGTAGAGATAAGCTCCTCACTGTAAGAGAAGAGGATACTGACAATTACTCAGTCCTGAAGAGTGCTCTCATAGAAGGGTTTGGCTTAACCACTGAACCGTACAGGATTAAGTTCAGAGACACCCAGAAGACACAGACTCAGGACTGGGTAGACTTTGTTAATTGTGCCATTAAGTCTCTGGAAGGCTGGTTGCTTGGCAGCAAGGTAAATGATTTTAAGGGATTGTATAACTTGATTGTGAGGGGGCAGATCCTTAATAATTGCCAAAACCAGTTGTTGCATCAATACCTGGTTGACTCTGATCTGACTTCTCCCCAAGAATTGGGAAAAAAGGCAGATAAGTGGGTCAGAACCAGGGTGAAGCAGAAAACTCAGACCAATGGTGGTGACCAGAAGAAAACAGATTCTAAAACCTCAGATAAGGGTGGGGACAAAAATAAAGATCAAAAGTCTTCATCAAGGCCCCAAAAACCTGCATCTGGGGGGGAGTCACAATCCAACAAGGGAAAAGGGAAAAAGAAACCTTGGTGTTACATATGTAAAGAAAAAAAACCATTGGACAAGAGATGCCAATTGTCCAAAGGCCAAGGATTCAACTCCAACCACCACTACCCCTAAGGCAACTACTCCCCCTAGTACAGTTTCAAGTGGTGGTACAGGGAACAAGGAAATAGTAGGGTTAACCTTGGGCTCTGAGGTGGGTTCTGGCCTAGTCAGAACTCCAGCTCAGGCTGTTCTAGTCTGTGATGGAGGCATGGATATTGCCTCCATCAGTCAGTCCCAGTAATCTGGGCAAATACAGGCAACAGCCTTTGATAAATGGTAAGGAGGCCATGGCATACAGGCATAAAGGAGCAAGTGTCACTATGGTTACAAAAGATCTTGTGGGCCCTGACCAGATCATACTTGGTGAAATGTACCAAGTGACCAATGCTAACAATGTCAGGACAGACCATTCCTTGGCAGTTGTTAATTTCAGCTGGGGAGGGGTAACTGGCCCTAAGAAGGTTGTGGTTAGCTCAGACCTCCCTGTGGAATGCTTGTTGGGCAATGATTTAGAGACTTCAGCCTGGGCTGAAGTGAAACTCAGGACACATGCAGCAATGTTGGGCATCACTGCAGATGTTTTTGCTATGACTAGGTCACAGGCCAAACTGAAGACCACTGAACAGGCCCTGGATCCTGAAAATATGGACCAGGTGCCTTCCAAGAAGAGGAGCAGGAGGGGTAAGGCTGTGTCTTCCCCCCAGACTTAGAGTGAGGATCAGTCTTTTGAGGAAGATGATCCCAGGCCTTGTGAAGGTACTGTCCCAGATGAGCTTGAACCTGATCAGGTTGAGTTCTTGGGGACAGGGGGCCTTCCAGGGCAGATCTGAGTCAGGAGCAGCAAACCTGCCCCTCTCTTGAACCCCTCAGACAGCAAGCTGCTGCTGAGGCTGCAGGGAATATCAGTGGGTCCCACAGACCGGGCCGGACTGGCCGTAGCGGGCACCGGGCGTTTCCCCGGTGGGCCGCCAGGGTGGGGGCCGGTTTCGGGCCCCTGGGGGGCCATTTTTATTACCAGGGGCCGGCAATATCGGCCCCCAATAACAAAATCGGCCGAGATCTGCCCTAGAAAACAGTTCGGCTTCACACACCCCTCCCCCCCCAGGGGGGGCCGGCCGAGCAGTTTGCCAGGGCCAGTTTCGGATGCCAGTCCGGCCCTGCCCACAGATCTATTGGGATGAGGGACTCCTATATTCAGAGGGTAGAGACCCCAAGCCTGGTGCCACCAGGAGGTTGGTTATACCTCTGAAGTTTAGGGGCTTCCTACTCACCCTAGCACATGACATTCCCCTAGGAGGTCACTTAGGCCAAAGTAAGACTTGGGACAGGCTTGTCCCTCACTTTCACTGGCCTCACATGTCAGAGGACACAAAGGAGTTTTGTCGCTCCTGTATAACTTGCCAAGCCAGTGGTAAGGCAGGTGGTAATACCAAGGTCCCCCTGATACCACTACCTCTGGTGGGGGTTCCCTTTGAGAGGGTTGGGATTGACATAATTGGTCCCATGAACCCTCCAACAGCATCTGGACATTCTTACATCTTAGTGGTGGTGGACCATGCCACTAGGTATCCAGAAGCTATTCCCCTTAGGACTACCACAGCACCTGTGGTGGCTAGGGCCCTCCTGGGGATTTTCTCCAGGGTGGGTTTTCCTAAGGAGGTCCTAACAGACAGAGGTACAAACTTTATGTCTAGTTACATTACTGCAATGTGGAAGGAGTGTGGTGTAAATTACACATTTACCACACCCTATCACCCACAATGCAATGGGTTAGTTGAAAGGTTCAACAAAACCCTGAAGGGCATGATAATGGGACTCCCAGAGAAGCTTAGGCGAAAATGGGATGTTCTATTGCCCAGCCTTCTCTTTGCCTACAGAGAGGTCCCACAGAAGGGGGTTGGCTACAGCCCTTTTGAACTTTTGTTTGGGCACCCAGTTAGGGGTCCCCTGTGTTTGGTGAAAGAGGAATGGGAGTTACCTCTCAAACCTCCTAAACAAGCCATAGTGGACTATGTACTTGGTATCCGCTCCAGGATGGCTGAGTATATGAAGAAGGCCAGTAAAAACCTTGAGGCTAGCCAGGAATTGCAAAAGGCCTGGCATGACCAAAAGTCTGTCTTGACTGTTTATCAGCCAGGGCAGAAGGTATGGGTGTTGGAGCCTGTGGCCCCAGCAGCTCTCCAAGACAGATGAAGTGGGCCCCATACCATTCTTGAGCAGAAGGGAGAGGTCACCTACTTGGTGGACCTTGGAACTCCCAAGAGCCCCCACAGGGGGCTCCATGTGAACAGGCTCAAGCCTTATTTGACAGGGCAGACATGGGCTTGCTCATGGCTACTGATGAGGGACAGTAGGAAGAGAGTGACCCACTCCCTGATCTCCTCTCACAGAACCCTGATGATGGCTCAGTAGATGGTGTAGCTTTGGCAAGCAGCCTCACTGAGCAGCAACAGTCTGATTGCAGGAAGGTCCTCAATCAGTATAGGCACATGTTTTCCCTGACTCCAAGTCAGACCACCTGGTGTACCCATGAAGTGGACACAGGTGAGAACCTACCTGTAAATAACAAAATGTACAGACAACCTGACCATGTCAGGGATTGCATCAGGACTGAGGTCCAAAAGATGTTGGAACTGGGAGTCATTGAGCCCTCAGATAGCCGTTGGGCTAGTCCAGTAGTCTTGGTACCTAAACCTCACACCCAGGGTGGTAAAAGAGAGATGAGATTTTGTGTTGACTACAGGGGACTCAATGCCGTCACTAGGACTGATGCTCATCCAATTCCAAGGGCAGATGAACTTATTGATACTTTGGCCTCAGCCAAGTTTTTGAGTACATTTGACCTAACTGCTGGCTAATGGCAAATCAGACTAGCTGAGGATGCCAAGCCAAAAACAGCCTTTTCAAACCCTAGTGGGCATTATCAATTTGTGGTAATGCCTTTTGGCTTGAAGAATGCACCTGCCACATTCCAAAGGTTGGTGAACAAAGTCCTTACAGGCCTGGAAGACTATAGTGCAGCATATCTTGATGATATAGCTGTCTTTAGTTCCACCTGGGAGGATCACCTGGTCCACCTAAAGAATGTTTTGGAGGCCTTGCAAAAGACAGGCCTCACTATCAAGGCTACTAAGTGCCAGATAGGGCAGAGTCAGGTTGTGTACCTGGGCCACCTTGTGGGTGGAGGCCAGGTTCAACCCTTGCATCATGGACTGAGTTGCTCCAACTACCCAGACTCAGGTCAGAGCTTTCTTGGGCCTGACTGGGTATTACAGAAGATTTGTCAAGGACTATGGGTCTATAGTGACTCCCTTGAATGATCTAACATCAAAAAGAATGCCCAAGAAAGTTCAGTGGACAGTTAGCTGTCAGAAGGCATTCGATGACCTCAAGCAGGTTATGTGCACTGCTCCCATTCTGCAAAGTCCTGATTATTCCAAACAATTCATTGTTCAAACTGATGCATCTGAGTTGGGGGTAGGGGCTGTGTTATCACAATTGAATGCAGAGGGTCAGGATCAACCAGTAGCTTTTATTAGCAGAAGGTTGACCCCCAGAGAGAAGACTTTGCTGTGGTTTGGGCTCTGAAGAAGGGGAGGCCATACTTATTTGGAACTCACTTCATTGTTCGGACTGACCACAAGCCCCTCTTGTGGCTAAAACAAATGAAGGGTGAAAACACCAAACTTTTGAGGTGGTCCATTTCCCTACAGGGGATGGACTATACAGTGGAACATAGACATGGGAGTAACCATGCCAATGCAGATGGACTCTCCAGATATTTCCACTTAGAACATGAAAACTCAACTGGGCAAGGTTAGTCTCATCTCCTTTCGTTTGGGGGGGGGTTGTGTAGGAAAGTAGGATCTGCTTCTTATGGTTACCCCTACTTTTTGCACCCACTGTTTTGACTAGTCTGGCTGGGATCCTGCTATTCAGGACCACAGCCTATCTGCTTTCTCCTTTAAATTGCTATGCATGTACTTTGGTACACTCCAGATTGGATACTGTGGCACCCTTATAAGTCCCTAGTATATGGTACACATGTACCCAGGGCATAGGTACCCCAGAGGCCTCCCATGGGCTGAAGCATGTATTATGCCACCCATGAGAGGCCATGCAAAATGGAACTACAGGTGTGCTACTGCAACCTGTGTAAGCTGGTGCTTGCACCACTTACGAGAGATATAGGTTCACTATATCTATATATATCACTACACTTAAAACTTATAAGTCACCCCTATAGCAGGCCTTACCAATCCTGAAGGCAGGGTGCTGGGTTTTATGTGAGAGGGTGCTCCTGCATGAGCAGGGCCCCTCTGCAGCCTTCGGAGACCATTCTCCCGGGTTGTCTGTGATGCAGCCAGACATATAGGTAGAGGTGCATTATAACCACGCAATAAATGCTATCTCGAAAAGGACTGCAACAAAATATGTCATGTTTAGTATCAAATACCTTGGAATCATACCTCCACACCAGTAACTGGTGTGGGAGTATGATTCCTCCCCTCAGAACTAAGCTTCTGGGGGTACCTAGTATACCAGTACCAGCTTTCTCGACCCGGACAGCACAAAATGGATGCTGCCAGCCACAGACACGATTCTGCCCTCCTGCTGCTGAGCCAAGCTCAAGCAGGGGAAGGCAGCACAATAGGCATCCTGTCACAGGGAGGTGTGACCACCTCCCAGACAGGATTTAGTGTATTGGGGCTGGGTGGGTGCACTGTCTCAGTGCCAGAAAGTCCGCACGAGGGGCACATTTGGTGTCCCTGTGCATAGTCCAGCTCAAACCAGTTCTGGGAGCCATTTGCTCCTGCTCTGGCGCGAAACTGGACAAAGAACATGGGAGTATCCTCCCCACTGTCCAGACCCTCCCCTCGGAGGGTCCCTAGAATCTGTCCAACCCTTCCCCGTGGGTATAAAATGGGTTACCTGAGTACAGGACTTTAGATTTTACGTGGACAAGATTCTACAAGAAGAAACCACTAAGCTTCGACCGTCTGGACACGCAGGACTTCGCTGGACCTCCATTGGGCTCGACTTCGTCTCCCCTTCCATCCAAAGCCTTGTCTGTGTCCGTGCTCCATACAGGCTCTGTGCAGGACCCTGTGGACCTCCAAGACATCAGAAGTATCTCCCTTGGGGTGAAGGAGTCACTCCCCTGCATTCACAGGCACCGTAATGCATCTGACCGGTCTGCTGATCCTGAGCTCCTGCGGACTCCGGAGGCTCCAGCAACACAGGAGGTGGGTTCTGAAGGTCTCCGAGGTCGAGCTGCCCTCTCACCGAGTTTGAGGCCAGTATCCCTCGTGGGGACTGCATAACCCGTACCTCTGTGCACCACGTTCATTTGCAGCAGCACATGCTTGTTGTTGTGCAACAATTCCGTGCATTGGTCTAATTTTAGCCCTGTCCCCAGCGCACCTTTTCCACAAAGGACTCCGGCCTCTTCGCACTCTGTGCCCTGCTAGCTGTTGTTCTGTGAACTCGCCTGAGGTCCCCTCGCGACTCCTGTGCCTCCAGCCTGTGGGTCCACTTGAGGGTCAACACTGCTTTAATTGGGCTCCCCTGGTTGCTCAAGGCCTGCCCTGACTACCCTTTCTGTGGTGAGTCTCCTGGTCCTTGCTGGGCCAGATCGACACTGAACTTGACCATCTTCATGGGTTGCCGCTGCCAAGGCTTGTTGGTGCTCCAGCCGGAGACCGACCCCTCAGCACTCGACATCCTTCGTGGGACAGCTCGCCTCCGGCTCCTGGTCATCCTAGACATCTCCTGGTCCTCGCAGCTGAAGAGTCAAGATCCCCGCACCTGAAGAACCCGACATCGGTGGGCATTCGTCTACCGAGCCCCTGGTCACTCCAAAGTGACCCAGACTCTGTCCCCTCTGCTTTCAGGTTCTTCTCATCTAGAATCCACGTTTCGATTCCACCGAACATTCTTCTTACTTCCAGCAGTGGCATTTCTTTGAGGTCTTCCATTGAAAACGACGAGGGTTTCCGACGCCACTTCGTACCTATGCACCCGGCTCCTCTGGGATAGGTAACTCTGATACAAAGGTATCCACAGGTGGGGTGGCTCTCCAACCTCTTAAGTGCCAAGGGAATTCCTCGACATCCACTGGGAAGGGTCCTTAATCTTTAATTTTCCAACCGCAACTTCCCCATAGAATTGTACGGAGCACGCAGTCGTGTTCTCACTCTGCAACCGTCCTCCGTGGGGTCCCTACTTACTCACCTTGAGTGGTTCCTTGGGGTCCCAGCAATTCTACACCTCCTAGACTAGGTCTAGTCCTGAGTCGTGGTTCTTATATCACTATTTTAGTATATGGTTTGGTCTCCCACTGAACCCTACTGTGTATTGTGCTATTTGCGATTGTTTCTTTGCAACTGTATTACTTGATTTGTGTCGTACCCTCGTGTAGAGGATACTAGAGAGTGTTATATATAATAAATACATATTTTTATAACTACTGTGTGGTTTCCCTTTCATTTAACCAATACAACAAGGTTGCATTTTGGTAAAACAAGCTGCTTAACATTCCTTCAAGACTTAGCCTGAAGGCTGCTCTCCATAGCTACCACTAGGATAGCTTTCTATAAAAGGTTATCTTTAACCTAATCACCATAAGGGTTGTTTGGACTGGTGCAAGGTGCCCACTTTAATTAGTGGACAGCATATACCAGGCCAACTTCTCACACACCTTCACCCACTTCCCTTAGACTTTCCCTCCCCCTTAAATTTCCTATATGGTAAAACAATACCTGGTGTCCTGACACCCTGACTCACTTCCCTTGGGCTTCCCTCACTTCATCTTTCCACATATGCAATAATATTTAGTGTCTTAGTTGTTTATGATGTTAAATCATTGAAATAATTAAAACTCATCCTTCTGCTCCGATTAAGCTAGGGGTCTGTGAAATTTGCTTTTGTGTAATTATGTGAAACTTTGAACAGATTATGTGAAATTAAGTGTAAATTCAGATCTATCAGCAATATATTTTAGCACTGAATGCACCCTGACATCAATGTTTGACATGAGGATGCATTCTGAACTAAAAAATTATGAGAAAAACAGAATTGCAGTGGACAACCACAGTTAGCGATCTGATTGTTCGCGTTATTCCCGCACAATAATTTTGTGGCAAATAGCTGCATAATGACATAACGTGACTTAATGGTGTCATTTCGAGAATTTCACCTAACTAGCGTAACATGAAATTACTGAAATCACAGAAATTATGCCAGCGTAATTTAAATTTCACACAGGCTTAATTAACCCCTCCTTATGATCTCCCTATGGCCCTATGATTAAATCAGAAAAGCAATTCAACAAGGCTATTCAGCAGGGCCGGACTGGGAACAGAAAACGGCCCTGGCAAACTGCTCAGCCAGCCCCCCCTGGGTTGAGGGGGAGTGCAGCCGAGCAGTTTGCGAGGGCCGGTTTCGGCCGATTTTGTTACAGGGGGCCGATATTGCTGACCCCCGGTAACAAAAACAACCCCCAGGGGGCCCAAAACCGGCCCCCACCCTAGCGGCCTACCGGGGAAACGCCCAGTCCCCGCTATGGCCAGTCCGGCCCTGCTATTCAGACATAGCCCAGCCCACTCAATCAAATGGGAATATTTAGAGCCACTGTCTAAGGGCAGTATCCAACTTCAACCCAGCACCGTAATTTTGAAAATGCCAAAATAATAGCATTCCTCCATGCAGTGCTTAGTTTCTAAAATAATAAATACTGGCGCCCAAAGTTGTGCTCAGAAGCCCACGGCCGAAGCTGCAAATATAAGGTTGCTGAACCCCAAGGCTGCTTAGTCTTGATTCCATCTCATATCTCTTTCATCCATCATCAGACACTCCTTGCCTCTTTAACTAACTCTTGCAGGTTCCTGCTTTCTCTCTTTATCACTGTTTTCCCGTCTTTCTTTTCTTCCTTTTCCCCCTTGTGTGTTTTCCTCTCTCTTGCTCGGGGTGAAAATCTGATGAGGAAGAATAAGTGGGTGTCTCAGAGTTCAAGCGGGAAAAGGTTCGAAACGTTGGTGAAGATCCACAGACAAATTCAGCAAACATTTTTAGGTAGCTTCCCACATTAGATACTGTCAGAGAATTACTCCTGCGAAGGGCAGGAGTAAATCTGTTTTCAAAATGGGAAGGGGACACCACCAAAATTATCGGCAGTGTAGGGCGTCGGATTTCTTCATAGAAGCACGAAAAGGTAGCAAGTGCAAATACATTTTAACTTGACATGCCTGCATGAAGAAACATAAAAATGCGGATTTTCATCAGTGTAATTGAATGGGTAAGTGAGACAGTCACAGCTTCAAAACAGTATTCCTGAGAATTCCTCAATATTCCAAAATGTGCTCAAGACATAGGTGAAGGCCTGTATGGCCCAAACAACTGTACACTTTAAAAACAAGTTTAACTTAGAAATCTTTCAACATTATGGTTTCTAAACAGACCGTCAAGTTAAGAACGCAGTTGTGAAGCCGTGGGCTCCTGTGCCAGTCCTGTCAAGGCTTTCTACTTCCCCTGGCCTTGCCTTTGCTCTCTATGATTGGTACTTTAGACCCAGTACTCCATGCATGTGACTTCTTGTCTTTCTTACAGATTCAGATGGCTACCATGGAAAACTGGGGGTTAATGCTGGAGATAGACAATGAGAGGCTGGCTATGGAGGACTTTAAAATGAAGTAAGTGATCTCTTCTTGTGCAGCGCCATCTTAAAAAATGACACTGCGGGACCGATTCACAAAGGTAAACTTAGACCTGAAGTCTAACTTTGGAACTGAAGTCTAAGTTTAAACCTGAAGTCTAAGTTTAGACCTGATGTCTAAGTTTAGACCTAGGGTCTAAGTTTAGACCTGAATCTAAGTTTAAACCTGAAATCTAAGTTTAGACCTGAAGTCTAAGTTTAGACCTAAAGTGTAAGTTTAGACCTAAAGTGTAAGTTTAGACCTGTAGTCTAAGTTTAGACCTAAAGCCTAAGTTTAGACCTGAAGTCTAAGTTTAGAACTGAGGTCTAAGTTTAGACCTGAAGTCTAAGTTTAGACCTGTAGTCTAAGTTTAGACCTGAGGTTTAGACCAAAAGTCTAACTTTACTACTCGTAAATGCCCTATGTAAATACCGAAAGTTAGACTTTCGTCTCAGATTACTTCTGTGAATCGGGCCTTATCTTGTTTCTCTGCGACATGATTGGTGATCAGTGGGGCAGAAGAGGGGACCATTGGTAAAAAGAAAATGGAAAAGTGATTTTCGTAAAGAATGGACAGAGAAAAACAAGCATTGACAAAGCCTATGAATTAGCTTTTTTGTAATCACAACATACAGAAACGTATACACACATACAGAGACAGACAGACGAACACAGCCACAGGCCTCCATGCACACACAGATCGAAACACTCGTACAAGTACCTAGGCACACAGGTACATAGGTACAGTCCCCCAGAGCCCTAGGAACAACTGTCCCGTAGACGCCCAGGCACAGCAGTGACAATGCTCACACCCATGGGATACTGGTACACATTTATTGATTTAGATCTTTTATAGAGTGCCGAAACGCGTAGTCTTGTGGCCACTATAGAATATTAAAAGAAAGAGAAGCAATCCAATGTGGCATTGGTGGAAGAAGCAGCGTCCAGGTGATTGTGAGATGAGGCATCCCTGTTCTCTATTACTGTAACCCTGCTCATGATGATGGCAAAGATCAGATGATAGCCTCTTTAAAGCATCAATCTTCAGAGGTTTTCTGAATAGGAGACAGTTGGAATCTACTCTTTGGCTGGTATTCCAGAGTTTAGAACTCTGGACACCCAGGTACCTGCCTCAGCGTGTTTGTCGTTGAAGGTAATCAGGTCTTTTGTTTGAGTAGGCCTTGTGGATGGTGCATAGGCTTTTGAATGTAATCCTGGATTACACTGGGTGTCAGTGGAGTGCATTGAGATCTGTTTTCACATTGTTGTGCTTCCAGAGGATGAGTCAGCATCTGGCTGCATGATATTGCAGCTTTCACAACTTATCAAAGATCTTTTTTCTGTGTCTTGAATAGATAACCAACCCATAGAAAGGGCTCTGCCAGTTGCAATACTAGATTATTGTTTTTCATTATTGGCAGGATGTTGCTTAGCATGGCCAATTGTAGGTTCACACCACTAGATACAGTGGTCACGTGTGCAACTAGTGAGAGGTCTGTGGGAAACGTTATCCCAAGAATGTTTACTTTCTGAGATGTAGACATCCCAGAAAGGCTCCTGGGCCATTCAAAAGGAAGCTTTTCATTTGGACCTCCTAGAACCAGGAAATCTGATTTAATTCCATTTAGACAAAGAAGTTTTCTTTCTTCCTATAAAAAGTGTTGTCTCTGCATTTTGTGATTTTTGTTTGACTCTCATAGTTGTAGTACCTTCAAAATGGATTTGGGTATCACCAGCATAGATGTGGAAGCGTATCTGATGTAGCTGAAACATATGTGTTAGAGGAAGCACGTAAATGTTGAACTGTAGCAGTCAGAAGAAGCATCCCTTCAAACTGACAATTCTTCTGTTCCGATGCTCCTGTGACGGCTTCCGGTGGGGGAATAGATGGATTTTCGTTTCAACTGTACCAGATTGTCAGGCCATTCATTGGGTCTTGTCAAACTGGCCCAGACAGCACACATACTGGCACACACACAACGAGGAGATATTCAGACACACACAACACGTAGACAGACGTACACACTACACATACAAACACACACATTGACATACACTCACAGATGAATGGATTGATCATAAAGAATATACAAATGGCTTTTATGAAATGTCACTTGTTTTTGTTTTGCATTCTCAATAATTCTGATTGTGTGACCATTGAGTAAGTTAATAATATTGCAAACATCAACAAATCATTTTGTGACAACATCCAGAGATGATAGCCAGTGTAAAATAAATACTTAACTGTGATACAAAACAGCGATTTGAGTTGGAACCATTTTATGCTCTTTAGAAACAATTCACCCAATTCTCTCAGTCATGCAGCAAAATTTTATCAAACATACAAAAGGTGATAGGAGGAGCAAATAGTCAACACCATTTGCAGTAGCTCTGAGTAGCATTCCAATTCACTGTTTTTAGCCCACTGTGCCAATCTAGAGAAAGTTCTGCAAGAAGACTATAGCAGTTACTGAACAAAATTTGGCTCTAAGAAGGCTGACTGTATTAGTTTCTTCAATCCTTGCTTCGTTGCGCCAACTTCAGAACGAGGCTACGCTTACTAAAATGGGTAAACTAAAATGTGCAATGTACACCACAGGTTAACAAAATGATAATTTGTTTAAAATACTTAAAAAGGTGCCATAATGATAAGGCTTAGTGAGCTTCAAGCAGGTACAAAACAAAATCACAATAGATTAAAAAACAGTATAATCACACGTTAGGCACACATAGATTTACGTTCTCACAGTGTATAAGCGATTATTAAGGCATTTATGTGGATTCACGTTCTCACAACCCTTCGACCATTTTCTATATGATTATAATGGATTTGCGGCAAATTGCACTAAAGCTCCATTAAGTCAAACCATAAAGGGTTTCTTGACAGAACTTATAGGTCATAACATTAGTGCCTTACCTTAATCATTGCTGCCTAAAGATGTATCTGCTTCTATTATGAGCACCCAGGAGGCTAACACTGACATCGACATAAAGATTTTTTAGGAGGCGTTGTGGTGCTAGAAGTAAGTGGGGCGGAAGTGTTTTGGGAACTCATTTGTCCAAGCAAGACATTTGGGTGGACAATTGAGCCCAGTCCAAGGAGGACCAAGATGGTCTGGGCTATGGGAAATTGGAAAACAATCACAGCATGATGGCTCTGAAATGACATTGAAGCAGATATCGACCATCAAGGCCATCCATTCCTCACAATTCCTTCCATCTCTTTATAGATTAGCCTAATACAGTGATCAGCTTTACTGTACCTCACAAAATGTCATATCATAATATAACGATGATACATGATACACAATACAACTGGGGTCTCTGGTTGGAACGCGTGTTACCTACCAGTGTTACAGCAGTGTTAGGTCCTGCAAATCAGTTTTTATATGTGCAATACAACGGCTATTAGCCAAGGTGCACCATCACAAGTAAGGTATCCTGATGAAGACCACAACGCACAAGGGAATGTTTCACTTCTAGCATTGACGCTATGCTGTAAAGGCCCACACAGCCCCACATGAGCGCGTGCACAGAAAGGCAGGGGGTTTCTGTATTCCTTCCATCAACTCTCAATGAAGTGATAGAGAAACAGCTCCGAAAAATCAATGTTTAAATATCGACTCTGTTCCTGTAACTAATAGGCAAAAACATAGATTTTGTAGAACTTGGAAAAATCAGAAGACATGTTCTTATATAAATAATTATTCATTCGGCAATATGTTTTTTAAGTTGTGAGTCAGATTTCCCAAAAGGCTCGTGCTTCTGAAAAGGGCCCGGGGCTGGGGAAGAGCCAGTCATTTGCCAGGGCTTATGGGCAATCAATCAATCAATCATGTCACTTATAAAGCGCACTACATACCCGCGAGGGTCTCAAGGTGCTGGGGGAAGAGGGGGGTGGTGCTGCTACTGATCGAAGAGCCAGGTCTTGAGGAGTCTTCTGAAGGCCAGTAGGTCTTGGGTCTGTCGGAGGTTGGTGGGGAGGGTGTTCCAGGTCTTGGCGGCGAGGTGGGAGAAGGATCTGCCGCCGGCGGTCGTTTTCCGGATGCGGGGGACTGTGGCGAGGGCGAGGCTGGACGAGCGGAGCTGGCGGGTGGGGGTGTAGAAGCTGAGTCGTCTGTTGAGGTAGGCTGGTCCGCAGTTGTGGAGTGCTTTGTGTGCGTGGGTGAGGAGCTTGAAGGTTATCCTCTTGTTGACAGGGAGCCAGTGCAGGTCTCTCAGGTGGGGTGTGATGTGGCTGCGTCGGGGGATGTCGAGGATAAGACGTGCAGAGGCGTTCTGGATGCGTTGCAGCCGTCTCAGGAGCTTAGCCGTCGTTCCTGCGTAGAGGGTGTTTCCGTAGTCCAGCCTGCTGGTGACGAGGGCCTGGGTGACTGTTTTTCTTGTTTCGGTGGGGATCCACTTGAAGATCCTGCGGAGCATTCGGAGGATGTTGAAGCAGGATGAGGAAACGGCGTTGACCTGCTTAGTCATGGAGAGGGTGGGGTCGAGGATGACCCCTAGGTTGCGTACGTGGTCGGTGGGTGGCGGGGCTGTTCCCAGTGATGTTGGCCACCAGGAGTCGTCCCAGGCTGAAGGGTTGGAACCAAGGATGAGGACCTCCGTCTTGTCCGAGTTCAGCTTCAGAAAGCAGAAAGTCTGAATCTTTTGCTCACCATAACGCACCAACCCTTTTAATGCACTTAAGTGTCACATATTTAGCCTTTCTTCTAGATATTACTTCTGAAATCTGCAATAACAGCAGGGCCGGATTAAACCCTGTGGCGGCCCCTGGGAAGTCGAAATTTCGGCCCCTGCCCTCGCAAATTATCTCCAAATACCCAATGCACTAGATTTGTTTACAAACTGACAGCTGCCAGAAGGTGAGCTTTTAAGAGACAAACTGTTTTGTGGATCTGATGTCTCTGGTTTATGTACTTTACGTTGTTAATGGGTACGTTGCATTAATACAGTATTTTTTCTATACAGTGTTTAATGTAAAGTTTTCGTTTCGTTGATTTATTTTTTTCTCTCTTTAGGAAACAATATTTTAGAAAGTTTGATTGTAATTTTCTTTCAAGATCAAATCAATATTATTTTGATCCGTTGTCGCGGGGCCCCTAAAAGGAGTGGAGCCCATAGGCTGGTGCCTACTTTGCCTATTTGGTAATCCGGAACTGAATAACAGTGAATGCCAGAATCCCAAAAGTCAAATATATGGTGCCATTAGACGTAAAAAAAAGTCCTCCATTATTAATTGGATACAAAAATAGTATTGGCCTAAAAAATAACAGTACGCCCCAAGTCAATGGCTAAAAGTATGCGCAAGGTAGTGCAGATGATGTAGAAGAGAAATAATATATTTTTCAAAATATGTATTAAACTTGTGATATGCATACAAAATTAATAATATAAAAAGTTGGCTACTGCAGCTGGCTGTCCCTGTGGTAAGAGATAATACAATATATCAAATGCTCTCATTCACAAAAATTCCGAACAAGAATATAGTTTGTGAGAGAAGAAGCTAATTTAGCGGAAGTTACGTATGGTAAACCAAATTTGTCCCCATAAAATACACATAACCTAAATAGAGGCATTCACATGGTTATCTTGAAACTTTGGTATGGATCAGGCGTCCTTAAGCCACGGTGGACAAGTAAGTTCTACATTTTGGTGGAAGAAGTAATTTCCCATTCACTTGCAATTTGAGACTTTTGGTAAACTGAGCAAGCGAGGTCTTGTTTACACCAACGCTGCTAATTGAATAGCCTTCTGACCCTGCCTGACTGAGAACATGGTGGCTCTGATGATAAATACTGTAAACTTTTAGCTTCTTCCAAAAGACCAGAAGTATTGACTGATTGGCTGTCGACAGCCAATTAGAAAGCAAGGTTTACATTTGGGGTCCCCAAACTGAAAGTCTTTAGGACTTTTATCTACGAGAAAGAGAACTTAACATCCATCCGTGTCATCGAATCAAGGTCATTTGAGCGTCAATAAAACACCCCTTTGCTTCACTTTGTCAGTAGAGCGACCTTCACAGTTTGAGTGGAGGTCACCAATTTGGGTCGACAGGATGGAGGCAGGCTTGAAGAGAGGCCAGCTAAGAGCGGCCTTGATTCTGTTTTACACAAACTAGAGTGCCTGTGTCATTCACTGATTGGATCAAAGAGAGCAAATTTAGACCCGTCCGTCATACCTCCATTTCATGATTAGCCAGCTGAAATTCTGCTGAAAGTACTCCTGCTATTTTGGGAGAGGCACATTCAGTAACCCACCACCCCCTTACGCATAGGGAAGCTTAAAAACGGTAGGTGGGGTAGCGAGGTCTAAAAAATCGTGAGTTCTGTTTATCCAAAGCTGGTAGAAGTGATTAATCAAGAAGATGGATGAAAACATTTGAAAATGTGTGACAAGGCATCAGAGATCAAAGAATCAGTAACAGGAGTAAGAAGCAAGGGGATCCTGGTGGCTTGTAAGAGAGAGTACAACACCCTATTTGCATTTGTTAGGTACGAGACATGGCTGATGGGGCGGAAGAGAGTGGAGCAGGAAATCAACGACCTGCGCAGAGCATGCGACGACCTCACGCTGGTAAAGAGCGACCTGGAGCTGGAGATTGAAGGCCTGAATAAGGAGCTGGTTGAGCTGAAGAAGAACCATGAGGAGGTAGGCCAACTGTGCCACCGAGCACTCAGGGGGGCAGGACACACTCTGCGGGGGTAGGCCAACTGTGCCACCGAGCACTCAGGGGGGCAGGACACACTCTGCGGGGGTAGGCCTTACTGCGCCACCGAGCATCCAGGGGGCAGGACACACACTGCCGGGGTAGGCCTTACTGCGCCACCGAGCATCCAGGGGGCAGGACACACTCTGCGGGGGTAGGCCTTACTGCGCCACCGAGCATCCATGGGGGCAGGACACACACTGCCGGGGTAGGCCTTACTGCGCCACCGAGCATCCAGGGGGCAGGACACACTCTGCGGGGGTAGGCTTTACTGCGCCACTGAGCCTTCAGTGGGGCAGGACACACTCTGTGGGGGTACACCTTACTGCGCCACCGAGCATCCAGGGGGGCAGGACACACTCTGTGGGGGTAGGCCTTACTGCGCCACCGAGCATCCAGGGGGCAGACACACTATGTGGGGGTAGGCCTAACTGTGCCACCGAGCATCCAGGTGGCAGGACACACTCTGCGGGGGTAGGACTTACTGCGCCACTGAGCATTCAGTGGGGCACTACACACTCTGCGGGGGTAGGCCTTACTGCGCCACCGAGCATCCAGGGGGCACGACACACTCTGCAGGGGTAGGCCTTACTGCGCCACTGAGCATTTGGGGGGCAGGACATACTCTGCGGGGGTAGGCCTTACTGCGCCACCGAGCATCCAGGGGGCACGACACACTTTGCGGGGGTAGGCCTTACTGCGCCACCGAGCATCCAGGGGGCACAACACACTCGGCGGGGGTAGGCCTTACTGCGCCACGGAGCATTTGGGGGGCAGGACACACTTTGCGGGAGTAGACCTTACTGCGCCACTGAGCATCCAGGGGGCAGGACACATTCTGCGGGGGGTAAGCCTTACTGCGCCACCGAGAATCCAGAGTGCAGACACACTGCAGGAGTAGGCGTTACTGTGACACCGAGCATCCAGGGGACAGGACACACTCTGCGGGGGTAGGCCTTACTGCCCCACTGAACATTCAGTGGGGCAGGACACACTCTGCCGGGGTAGGCCTTACTGCGCCACCGAGCATCCAGGGGGCACGACACACTCTGCGGAGGTAGGCCTTACTGCGCCACTAAGCATTTGGGGGGCAAGACACACTCTGCGGGGGTAGGCCTTGCTGTGCCACCGAGGATCCAGGGGGCACGAAACACTCTGCGGGGGGTAGGCCTTACTGCGCCACCGAGCAGCCAGGGGGCACAACACACTCTGCGGGGGGTAGGCCTTACTGCGCCACTGAGCATCCAGGGGGCAGGACACATTCTGCGGGGGGAGGCCTTACTGCGCCACCGAGCATCCAGGGGGCAAGACACACTCTGCGGGGTAGGCCTTACTGCGCCACTGAACATTCAGTGGGGCAGGACACACTCTGCTGGGGTAGGTCTTACTGTGCCACCGAGCATCCAGGGGGCACGACACACTCTGCATGGGTAGGCCTTTCTGCGCCACTGAGCATTTTGGGGGCAGGACACACTTTGCGCTGGTAGGCCTTACTGCGCCACTGAGCATTTGGGGGGCAGGACACACACTGCGGGAGTAGGCCCTACTGCGACACCGAGCATCCAGGGACCAGGACACAGTCTGCGGGGGTAAGCCTGACTGCGCCACCGAGAATCCAGAGTGCAGACACACTGCGGGAGTCGGCCTTACTGCGACACTGAACATTCAGTGCGGCATGACACACTCTGCCGGGGTAGGCCTTACTGCGCCACCGAGCATCCAGGGGGGGCAGGACACACTCTGCAGGGGTAGGCCTTACTGCGCC
Organism: Calotriton arnoldi; assembly: GCA_963921515.1. Taxonomy (NCBI): domain Eukaryota; kingdom Metazoa; phylum Chordata; class Amphibia; order Caudata; family Salamandridae; genus Calotriton; species Calotriton arnoldi. The sequence continues at coordinate 5,178,300 of CAWUFW010000173.1, forward strand.
ACCGAGCATCCAGGGGGGGCAGGACACACTCTGCAGGGGTAGTCCTTACTGCGTCACCGAGCATCCAGTGGGCAGGACACACTGTGGGGTTAGGCCTTACTGCACCACCGAGCATACAGGGGGCACGGCACACTCTGCGGGGGTAGGCCTTACTGTGCCACCGAGCATTCTGGGGGGCAGGACATACTCTGCGGGGGTAGGCCTTACTGCGCCATTGAGCATCAAGGGGTTAGGCACACTCTGCAGGGGTAGGCCTTACTGCCCCACCGAGCATCCAGGGGGCACGACACACTCTGTGGGGGTAGGCCTTACTGCGCCACCGAGCATTCTGGGGGGGAGGACACACTCTGAGGGGCTAGGCCTTACTGCGCCACCGAGCATCCAGGGAGGGCAGGACACACTCTGCGTGGGTAGGCCTTACTGCGCCACCGAGTATCCAGGGGACAGGACACACTCTGGGGGGGTGGGAGGGGTAAGCCTTAGTGCGCCACCGAGCATTTAGGGGGACAGCACACACTCTGCGGTGGTAGGCCTTACTGCACCACTGAGCATTCAGTGAGGCAGGACACACTCTGCGGGGGTAGGCCTTAGTGCGCCACCGAGCATTCAGGGGACAGTACACACTCTGCGGTGGTAGGCCTTATTGCGCTACCGAGTATGCGGGGGGGCAGGACACACTTTGCTTTGTACTTTCCAGTATTGCACCTTTGTAACGATGGCAGTCATGGTTATAACTACTGCTTATCTGAATAAGACTCGTTTTTAGGTCGAGTCTAGCGCAGCGCGCATGCGCTGCTCTAGGAAAACGACCTCTTGGAATCACTCAGGACTTTTCACACGCTCGTGCGTGTGTTTTTTTTCCCAGCAGTTTTCCTATTGGTCTTTGCGTGCGAAGACAGCACGCAATTGGGCAAAGGCGGGTGCATGTCCCACCTTTCCCAGGAAATGTATCCGCCCACGGCCTACGGCTTGCGGTTACGAGCAGCGGCGCGCAGTGTGCCATCTGTTTCAGGTCAGATTTCAAAGGTTGTTTTTCGTTTAGCTTTCGCGCGGCCGCGCTTGTTCGTTTAGCTTTCGCGCGGCCGCGCTTGTTAAAGCCTCCTCTCCTATTGTTCTTCTTTTTTCAATGGACGAACCACTTGTATACCCGAACGCTGAGATAACCAACCCACGGCCTCGGAAAATGCCTGCCTTTTCTCTTCTCTGTTTATTTTTGATTGCGTGTAAAATGTGCCTTATTTTTGTCGTCTCGCACACTGGCACTTAATTACAGTATCCGAGCATCGCTCGGTTGAATGCAGAGGTTTGTCTGTGACTGCAGGGCAGCATGAACTTCAATCGCTGTAGGGGCTGCTCGGCTTTTCATCCTTACCAGGTCGGTAAACCAAGTGCTATTAACTTGCAGTGCTTCGAGGCTGTGTCAGAAGCACGAGACGATGCAGTACATGACCGTCGTGGAGTTATTATTATTAAGCTCATGCTTGCAGCATAGTGATGCGAGGGAAGGCTTTAATAGCATGAGACCCCAAGCCTGTCCACCCATTCATTGTTTTTTCCAGTTTAACCCCTGGCTCTCCTGCTCCCGCCAGTGCCTACAAAAAGCGCTCCAAGACCGGCTTCGGGTCGAGTCCGCGCTATATAAAACTGCAAGAAAAGCTTTGTGTGTGTTTGAGGACATGTTGTACTTCATCGATGTCGCTGAGATTGGACGGTGACGGTCCTGGTGAGGGGCTGGCCTATGGCTTACGAATGAGGAACGGAAGGGGGGAGAGGGGAGGGGTTTTTTCAGAATGCGTTATGCAGCAGGGACTGCGGCCTCCTGTGGTGGGGTGTCCACGGAAAGGTGGGTACAAACTTCTGGTGACAGCTGTTAAGTATACAAAAACCCCGCACACGGTGCTTGACTGCGGATCGATAAATAGGCCTTTACAGCCTCGGACCGATGTCTGTACAGTGACCTGTGGCAGCTGTTCGAAAAACACGTGAGATCGCGTCTAATTGAATAAAGAATCCTTCGTCGGCCGTGTGTCATGGCATGCAGCTTAACCAACAGAGCATTACCTCTTGCATCTTACATCTTGCGGTGACCGTCCTCCAAATGCACGAGTTTCTCATCTGCTGTCACACCCTCCGTGTGCATCATCAGTAGATTCCTTCTCCTTTCCGCCTTTCCATTCTCACTCTCTTGTTCTTTTTAATGAGGGTTTTGTAGGTATTAGAGCTGCAGCCAGACAATACCAGTATTGATCAAAAACTCAATTTACAAAATGAGGCGTTTAAGAGCGTGCCATAACTGTTAGCATGGTTTAGGACTTGCTGCCGCTTTTCATTTGTATTTTTCATCGCCATCAACGGCCTCCTCGAGTAAGGCACTGATGACAGCTTATGAGCGGCGCAGTTTTGACCCTGTCGTTGCATCGAAGCAGTTGTCATTTGCTTACCATCATACATTCTTCATCGTACCATGCCAATTTTTGGGGGACAGGGCTTTTTTTTTTGCTACAATGATCACTGGCTGGTAACAGAGAGGACTTTACATGGACCAGCCCCCAGGGAGCTCCCAGTCCTGACAAATCAAGCAAAAGCTTATTGCTCCAACTGGGTATGTCTGTGCCTTCCTTGCAGTGTGGGGTTGACAGAACACAGAAGCAAATCTGCACATATCAAACACCTGGTCCGATGCCTTCTAGCAGTTAATCAAGGTATCAATCAATTTCTGACAAAACAATCATTATTACTAATGTGCTTGCATATTCATTTATTTGATGGCTTTTTTTGACAGCATATGAATTGTCTCCCGCCATTGATTTACCCCAAACTTTAATATCTTAAATGGCTAATGTAATAGATAATGTGCTGCCTGGCTAAAAACTTAGAAGGTTCCAAAGGCGAGACCTATTGGCTATGCCAATGCTTGTTTAAAGTGAATCAGATGAAAGGCTGGATATTTCCCTCTGAGATTTGAACCTCAGGTTTTTCACAGATCTCTGCAGCAGATGCATTAACCCATAGAGCTATCGTATTGGTCATGCATTTATCCCTCGAAATCACAAACAGTAGCAGCATCATTTTCCCTTAATTCTCTTAGTAATAAAGCAAGATCAAAAAAAAAAAAGAAAACATTGGTTTCACTGACCAGTCACCTTGATTGAAGACATGCAAAACCAATGTTTTTATGTTTATGGACAAAAACGATTATATGTGTTTCAGCCGTGGTCAAGACTGACTGAAACTGGTTAAACCTAGTTTTGACTACACATTTGACCTTGGCGGACAGAAACTGATTGTTAAAATGGGTCCAAATAACGAAGGTATTTGCTTGTAAGTTAAACTTAATTGTGCAAATTGCTTTATTGAGGAGCGTGAATAGGGCGACCAGATGGCTCCATGTCACCAGGACGCCACATTCCCATTCCTGGACTTACCGTTAACATGTCATTGTTTTCAGGTGTGTTGGTGCAATTGGCTCAATTAAAAAGAACCAAGACTATAACTTCCAGAATGCACTGATATGCAGGGCTTTAAGTGGGATGAAAAAACTGGGGGGTCTCTCAAAGGGGCGTGGCCAATGTAATTAAGGGCGTGGCTTAAAAACACCTAAGCTAAATGTCTGTGCTTAGCATAGTGTGCCGCCCGTCTTGTATTTTGCTGTTTCTGTCATTGCATCCAGATGTATGATGCCTACAACAAGTCAGGACATAATGGCTTTGTCAATGGTTGTTAGTTGCATAAGATAAATAAGCAGCAAGTATGGCGTGTATATAATATTGAAAAAGCTTCCACTTAAAGCCCTGGTGACACCACGACAATGTTGCTGCTCCCGAGTTTCAAAAAGAGAAGGGAAATCCAGAGATAAAATGATTCTCTTTAAAGGATTTCCCTTCCCCTACAACGCTCACCTGGCATGACGTCATGCCGTAACTTCTCCAATAGTGAGAAGTGAGCACACGCACATCGATGTGCCTGCTGTCACTGCAGTCCGGAAAAAAACGGACCGCCTGTACCAGGGCACAAAACAGAGCCCAATAGAGACCCGTTTCGAGGCCTCCTTTAAAAAACTGCTGGTGCACAGCACCGGTGAGACCCGGCCCACTTAAAGCCCTGCTGATATGTAAAAGCAAAGCTCAGGCATGGATGCAAAATTGGTGTATCAGTGGAATGGGCCATCTACTCACCCTAAGTATGAAGCCCTGTGCTATTCACAAACCATGATTTCACCCTCATAAAAAGATTTGTCGGCGCATAATGCTGCACGTGTAGCGTGCAATGTTTTTCTTGGGCAGTAAATCTCTCACGAAGTGGGTACCCTGGAAGGTTTGCCCGTGTGGGTATTTAGAAACGTTTCGCAGCCCATTCCCATACTGGAAACGGTCAGAAATGTACTTCTGTCAAAGGCAGGAGTTAATCTTTACCCAGGGTTGGTGGGTGTGTGGGGGCAGCGGCCTTCACCAAACAGAAAATATTTTCCTTGTGGAAGAAGAAAAGAAGTTCTGAAGCGTAATTTCACTCATGCAAAACATACATTTTCACTTATGTAACTGTACACTATGCACAGCTCTGTGTGTTGATCTGCCTTCCCTTGTGAAGAAGTAAGAATTCACACAGCCTTTCCTGGATTTCTCCTGTGAATGTGTCACTGCTTACCTGTGGAGTCGAAAGGCTTGTGCACCTAGACCCACTCCTACTGGTAAACGGTGCACATTGTGTAGGGATCGGGCTCTGTTTGTTGCTTATGTGCTACGATAGGAGGTGGATAGCACTGGGACAGCTGCTAAAAAATCCGAGGAAGCCCCCCTCGCTTACTATCTCTCATTTACAGGTGGGCAAACCACCTTCTTTCTAAAAGTGGAAAAATCACCTTTGCAGCAGTTTTTTTTACTCCTCCTTTTGCCAGAAAACAAAACTTCACCCAGTATATAGTCTAGATTATAATTTTAGGAAAACAGGTTGTTTAGTTTTTGCTTTTGGAATGGCGCAAAATATGTATGTACTATGGAGCCCCTCATATTTCTACTGATGTCAACCATAATAATATAACATACAGACCCGAGCTCTCTCTGTGTACTTCTGTTTAATGTTATGAGTCTCTCAGTAAGCCTTATCTGCCTTCAGGGATATCCTTTCAGTGGCTGTAGAACTGTAACCTGCTTCTAACACTCGGTTTAACCATTTTACAGGATTAGTTCCTTATTACATATATTTGTGCCAGTTTACACAAACATATGAGGGATGTTTGATAATGGTTGAAACAGTAATTTTGTTGAGTTATTACTGCATTAACTCTGGGGCAGCAGGCCAGAATAATTCATCATTTTGAAGAATTCATAAGAATGTAGGAGCAGGTGACGAGGAACTAGGAGATCTTGTAGGTGCATGCTTAATTGCTTTTTAGGTGGCAGCCTACCAGACAGCTTGTCTGGTTTGCTAAAGACATCCTGGGGACATACAGAAAGTTGGCCTAGGAATGCATTCCACCTGTTGCTTACCATTGGCTTTGTGGTTTGTAACTCACATTTTCTGGCTTTCTATTTGCTGGCTTTATTTCCTTTAGTGTGTCCAGCTCGAGTTTGTCCCTCCCGTTGCCCAAACCTTGTTTACTGTATTCTTTCATGAGCTCGCTTTCTGTAAACAGTCATTTAAATCTTGTTCTGATCTTGTCACATTTGCTGTGCCTTCAAAGAAAGAGGTCAAATGTCAGGCTGTGTCTTTCAGGGAGCTTGGTGTGTATTTGTCTTTCTCTGACTTCAAAGTGAGAGGATTTATGAAACAATCATGATTACTAGTGGGTGTCTGCACGAGGAAGGCTGTACTGATGTAATTTTTTTTCTAGCACACATCAAAATTTAATGTCTGTAAATTAACTGTGCTGATGATCAAATCAATACGTTGGGTGATAACGTTTCCACACATCGTTTGTAAAACTGTATGTGAGTGCAAATGTAATGGTAATTTTAACTGAAGATGTGTTGTCTGTAATGGCAGTACGCTACCATACTCCACATTACCCCACTCCACTCTACTCTGCATCACTCCACACCACTGCACTCTACTCTACACCACTCCACACTACGCCACTCCGCTCCACTCTACACTGCGTCACTGACTCTTCTCTGCATCATTCCACTGTATGTCTCTCTACTCTACACCACTCCACTCTATGCTAATGCAATGTACCCCACACTTCTCTACTATGCACCACTGCTCGTTTCGCCACTGCACTCTACACCACTCTGTGCCACTCCACTCTATGCCACCCTACTCTGCAACACTGCCCACTATGCCACTGCAACTGCACTCTATGCCAATGCACTCTACACCACTTTACTTAAAACCAATGCACTCTACGCCTATCTACTTTGCACCAAATCACTCTAGGCCATTATACTCTACACCACTGCACTCTATGCCACTCTAATCTACTCTGTCCCATTGTATGCTATGCCGCTCTACTCTGCACCACCTCACACTATGCCATACTACTCTGAGCCACTGCACTCCATGCGACTTTACACCACTGCACTCTACAACAGTATACTCTGCAACACTGTACTCTCTGCCACTCTACATTATGCCACTCTGCGCCACTGAACTCTGCACCATTGAAATCTACGCCACTGAACTCTATGCCACTGCACTCTACGCCAGCCCACTCTAATCTACTCTGCGACACTGCATTCTACGATACTCTCTTCTATACCACTGCACTCTAAGCCACTTCACTCTACTCTGAAACAATCTAGTCTGCCACTGTAGTCAACGCCACTCTATTGCACTCTGCACCACTCCATACCATGCCACTCCACACATGCCACTCCACCCACTCCAATCTACACCAATGCACTCTGCACCACTATACTCAAAACCAATACACTCTACGCCACTGCACTCTATGTCAATCTACTCTGAACCCCTGCACGTCGATTTACTCTGCCCCACTGTACGCCACTGCACTCTACACCAATGCACTCTACGCCACTCTACTCCACACCACTGCACTCTACTCTGTAGCACTGCACTCTCTGCCACTAAACTCTCTGCCACTGAACTCTGCACCACTCTATGCCACTCTTCTGCACTCTACTCCAATGCACTCTACACCACTCTACTCTACTATGCACCACTGCACTCTGACACTTCACTCTACGCCACTTGACTGTATGCCTCTCTACTCTACTCTGCACCACTGTACTCTATGCCAGTGCACTCTACCCCACTCTATGCACCACTGCACTCTTCACCACTGCACTCTACACCACTTCATGCTACTCCACTCTGCAACACTGCACTCTACGCTACTACTTTAAACCACTCCACTCTACCCTGCACCACTCCACTCTGAAACAACTTACTCTATGCCACTGCACTGTATGCCACTGCACTTCACTCCACTCTGCGCCACTCCACTCTATGCCACTGCAATCACTGCTGCACAACTCTACTCGGCGCCACTGTACTATACTCCACTACACTCTACCCTTCACCACCTTACTGTACCTTACACCACTCCACTCCCCTCTACTGTGAAATAATTTACTCTGCGCCACTGCACTCTGTCACTCTGCGCCACTCTATTCTACGCCACTGCACTCTACCCTGTGCCACTCTTCCCCTGCACTCTACTCAATGCCACTCTACACCAAACCACTGCACTCTACGCCAATTCACTTTACACCACTTTACTCAAACCAATGTACCCTATGCCACTGTACCTGTACCAACTACTATGCACCACTGCAATTTACGCCAATATACTCTACAACATTCTACTCTATGCCACTTGACTCTATGTCTCTGCACGCTACATCACTCTACACCATTGTACTCTGTCACTGCACTCTACGCAACTCTATTCTACTCTACGCCACTGTACTCCTTGTCACTGCTCTCTGCAACACTCTATTCTGTACTACTCTACTCTGCACCACTGTACGCCACTGCACTCTATGCCACTGCTCTCTGCAACACTCTACTCTGCATGACTGCACTCTACATCACTGCACTCTATTGCACTCTACACAACTGCACTCTACGCCACTGCACTCTATGCCACTGTGCCACTCTACTGTATGCCAATGCACTCTACACCACTCTACTCTGCATCACTCCAATCTTATGCCACTGCACTCTACCCTGCACCACTCCACTCTACTCCACGCCACTTTACTTTACATAACTCTACTCTGCAGCACTGCTATCTTTGCCACTAAATTTTGTGCCACTTAACTCAACATCACTCCACTCTACGCCACTGTATTTTACGCCAATCCACTCCAATCTACTCAGCACCACTGCACTCTACGACACTCTACTCTATACCACTGCACTCTATGCCACTTCACTCTACTCTGAAACAATCTTCTCTATGCCACTGCTGTCCACCCCACTCTATTCCACTCTGTGCCAATCCACTCTACGCCACTCAAATGTATGCCGCTGCACTCAACACCAATCCTCTCTATACCACTTTACTCAAAACCAATACACTCTACGCCACTGCAGTCTATACCAATCTACTCTGCACAACTGCACTGTGAGCCACTATACTCTACTCTGACACTGAACTCTATGCCACTCTACACCATTGCACTCTATCACTTTATTCTGCACCACTCTTTGCCACTGCACTCTACACCAATGCACTCAAAGCCACCCTACTCTACACCACTGCATTCTACGACACTCTACTTTGCAGCACTGCATTCTCTGCCACTGAGCTCTATGCTACTCCACTATACTCCACTACACTCTACGGCACTCCACTCCACAATACTCCACTCTATGATGCTCTACTCCATTAAACTCTACTCCACTCTATGCCACTCCACTCTACAGCACTCTAATCCACTCTGTGCCTTTCTGCGACACTACTCCACTCTACAACCCTCTACATAACTCTCTCTTTGCCACTCCAAGCCACTCTGCTCCACTCAATTCTATGACACACTACTCCATTCTACTCCACTCTATGCCACTCCATCAACGAGAATCTACTCCGCTGTACACCACTGTACTCTACACCATTCTACTTCACTCCATGCAGCACCCTCTACGCCACTCCACTCGACTCTACACCACTCCACAACACTCTATGCCACTCCAATCTATGACATTCTACTCAACTCTGACACTGTCTCACTCTACATCACTCAACTCCAGGCCCTTCCACTCTATGACACTTTACTCCCTCCATGACACTCCAAAACACTGTACGCTACTCCATGACACTCCACTTCACTACTCTCCTATCCACACCACTCGACTCTACTGTACGCCACTCTATGCCACTCCTTAACACGCCGTTTTATGACACTTCATGCCACTCTCCTTTACCCTACTAACTTTTAGCCATGCTGAACAGCAGCCACTCTGTTTTACAACATTGCTAAAACATATTGGCAAAGCCAATAGCTCTTGCCAATGCTTGTTTTCAGTGCATCAGAGGCGTGTGAAGGTGCTCTTGACATGTGTAGTGATTGTTGCAACAGTGTCTTAGTTAATTGCTTTCTGAAACGTTTTAAAAGGGCAACTGAAGCTAAAAATAGCCACTTCTTTCTGAGAAAGAGCTTACTGCAAACTGACAGGTGACGGTGAGACGCGTAATCCCGCAATGGAAGGCGTCTCTTCAAAGCTACGCGTTAGACAAGAAAATCAAAAGACAACAAAAGGAACCAACGCTATGCTTCATTTGATTTAACAAAAACAAATGCAGGTTAAATGAAAACTGTAAGGGGAGATCAGTGCTTACGCAGATTCTTTTAGTATTGTTTTAAAAGGTTTTATTTCTCAGCAATTTCGTTGACGGTTGGCGGGCAACAAGAAACTGCAAAAAAAGCCATGGCTGGGTTTACACGTAACCAGCCAGTCCCTGGTGACCACTTGTAACCTCATACCCTCATTTACCAAGGAAGCGTGTTCGTTTTGCTTTAGCTGCATAGATAGGTGATTTGGGGGGCGATTGAAGGCATTGGTGGAGTAGAAGACTTGTCACATCTTGTCTTTTGTAGAATGATAAAGGAATGAATTAGCCTTTCATTCTTCCCAAGTCGATAAACAATTGATGACTTTTGGCACCCTTCAAGTGCCAAAGGAAATTCAGTTAGAGGCATATGTCATATAAATGGCCAGTACAGACTGAAGCTAACCCCATCTAAGGTCATAATATCATGTTTCATTTTCCCTTTCTCCATATCCCTTTTGCCTTCTATTTTCCCTGTCCTCTTCTCTCTTTCTCCTTCTTCATTCTCCCTAAGCATCCCTCCTTCACTTCCTCCTGCCTGCTTATCCTCACTTCCATCCCAACTTTGTTCTTCTACCATTCGCTTCATTCTACAATCCATCCCTCCTTCCCTTTGGGTCTCCCACAGGTTTTGACCCTGGGCTTTGGTGACATAAAGGGCTTCACACAAAGCATCATGGCTTGAATAGCATGATGGGAGAAGCATGATGGGAGAAGGGAAAGAAACAATCTTGAGCTGAGGACATTGGGATACTTGGCCACCAGGTAAAGGCGGCCACATACATTGGCATCCCAGGATGGCACAATAGGCCTGAACCTTATGCATGGCAGCAATACACTGTAGTGAGCTGAGGCGGGCAGTGGTTGGATGATCCTCTTGGCCTTCTGTCTCCTCCCAGCCAATCTGATGGTCTTATGGTACTTACAGCCCGTCTCCTGCCTGGTGCCTATCTAGTGATGGCCAATATTCACTAGGTAGCCCATATGACTCCTTAGCATCAGGCTCCACTTTTCAATTGCTGGGTTTTCATTTAACAAATCAATGCATCCTGGGAGTTGTAGTCTTGGTTTCATGTGTTTGGACAATGTAACTTTATGACAATTGTTTGTAAATGGAATGGTCAGTTATACAAAATGACAGTCCCCACCCATAGAAACTGTGACCGAACCGCACATTCAGTTTTGCCATCATCTGAGAGGAGGGGCTCATGGCATGCTGTACAGTGTGTATGCCTGAGCTGCAGAGGAAGTTGCTCAAAAGTATAGACCGCATCAGATGCTGGCTCACAGTCATCTTCCTTCAGGAAGAGCTATGTCTGGATTTCGCAGTATCACTTATCAAAGGCATTCTTGGAGCCGGTGGTGCTAGGTGCTCCAGCCCTGCCACAGAACCATATCATGTGCAATACCCCGCAGGTAGGGTGTTGTCAGTGACATGCTTAATATTTTTACATTGCTTCCCAAGGTGATTTTCTACATTACAAGGCTTTCCTAGTTTTGGTATTTACGAGGATTTTTCCCCTGTGAAATTTTGGCAGGTCGAAAAATCCAAAAGGGTGGTTTTCATCCTGCTGACATAAAGTCCGAATGTCTGACTCCACTTTTAATAAACCCCAACTCCATCTTAGGTACTGGAGGTCTCTATCTTCTCAATTTTAGGTAAAGGGAGTCGCCATTTTCCTCAGATTTATGCAGAATCATTGTCATGTCTGCCATTGACGTAGATGTTGTTTGACCATATCTTTCTAAGAACTTTCTAAGAACTATGAAAGTGTCAAGTTATTCGGCAAATGAGACAGACATAACACTTGATGTGACATCAGTCTGGGACAGGTGTTTTCTTATCACAATATCAAGGTCAAATAAGAAGAAATACAGACATATAACCAAAATAGTGTAGTCTGAATTGATGTCCTTTCAACTTATATGTGTATAAGGAAACATCTAGGATGCACATAATCTATGTCAGACATTCCTAAACTTATATCAGGAATTCCAATCTCTGATAAGATTTAGTATATAAGGGCTGCCTCTTGACCACTTGTCAGGAGAAGTCCTTTGCCCAGATTATCACATGAGAATCTACCAAAGACGGTGTAACTTACTGCCAGCGGACTTCGAAGAGGCTACATCTCGCTTGCTACTGATAAAGTAGAGTCCCAGTGGAAGGTTCTACCCCAGCGTGTGTCTGCCCTTCGCACGGAACACTGGCTTCATGCCTCCACCTATAATGACAGCTTTTGCTGTCAACAAATTATGCAGTGCATCTCTTCTCCCTTAGAAACTCTAAACTGCAAGTTGCTCTGCTTTCCATTCTCTCTTAGTGTTGCACATAGAAGTAGGTTTTAAGGTGGAAGGTTTTTAATGACATTGTAAACATGTTAGAAATGTTCATTTTATTCTTGTTGATCACAACGTGCCTTCTTGCTGTTTTTTATCACATCCTGTGTAGTTGTTTTAGAAGTGCTGAGAAACAGGTTTGCCCTGTTGCGATAAATACTATCTCTTCTTCTTAGTGCAGTGTGTGTGTGTGTGTGTGTGATAATGTGAATAACGAAATAGGTTTGTTTCTGTAACCACAGGGGCCCACGGTGCTCCTGATGCCGTTGCAGGGATTGTTAGTAACTCAAAAGCAATAACTCTACTCCCGCAAGGTATTGGGTGAGGTTCTGCGGGGTTACAGTAACCTGTTTTTCACATTCAGCGCTGGTGCATTGAACTCAGTTCTCCAGTGTCACCCATGGCTGGAAGAGCAAACCTTGTAGAACTATGCCAGAGTCGTAATTTATGCAACACCACCTGATAAACTTCAGGAGTCATAAAGATTGCACCCATTGTAATTTTTGCGCAGCAATGAATAGAGATACCTGGAAAGTACAGAAAGTAAAGGAAGCTCAAGATCCCTGTTTATGTTCTATACATGACATCTGAAGCCAGAGGTACCAAATGTTAAGTCAGGAGTGGCATCTCCCCTGACTTCCAAGGTGTCATGGAAACCGTTGTTCTTTTAGATTTTATTGGTAGACCTCCACACTGTCGAGCCTACTATCCACCATGCTAGATTGTACTGGGCCTGATAAAATTGTTTATGGGAGTATTTTATCGTCATTTAATTTAATGCAGCATTTATATAGAGTAAAACTAGTTATGAGATGCAGCGGATCCATTTGCATAGCATAACTATATTTATTTAATTTTTATTTGTCGGTTTTGTAAAGGACTGCAACTGATTATGTGGTTGCATCAACAAGCTCTCACAAGGGAAAGCAGGAAGGCGAAGGAAGGCAAAATGTCAGTGGTGGACGGACAATGGAACTGACAGCAAGAAGATAGACTGACATGATCCCTCAACCATTGCTTGGGTCTGCTGATGAAGCCTGAAGAGTTTCAGCAATGTCCACAGGCCTTAACTTTTGAAGACGGTAGCCGGTCTTAGGCTTCTGATTAGCAGGACAGCTTGGTTGGAAGACAGGTGTAAGGCTAATCTTAGGAGAAAAATCAACCATAGATCAGGCTGAACACAAAATTTGTTTTTATTGACATTTTGAATGTGCAAAATATATTTCCCTGTCTTAACTGGTTCGGGAGGGATTTCCATAAAGAGAAGCTATGAACATCCAGCAAATTGTTTGGAGAGTGTGAACTAAATGAAGTGCAGTTTATGATTTGCAGGACGTAGAACTTCTAGATGGAGAGTATGGTGTCAACCAATTTGGAGAGGTAGTATGTTGAGTGATTGTAACATGGGTTACATCGCAGGATTGGTTATTATGAACTTATACAACAGTGATTGAGGGTGTGTAATATGATAATCCTCATTCACACAGAAATTGGGATTTCTGCTCAAATCAGTTTTATGAGGTATGCAATGAAACCTACACCTATGTGATTTACCTCAGGCATATTTTGCCTGTTAAAAATAGGCAAAAATTGTCCTTGGAAAGTCCTTGGAATGATGGGAATCTCTGCAGAAATCAGTGTACAAACACCGTATTCAAGTTATTCTTGACTGCGAGTGGGAAAACTTGTGGGACGGTTAATTTCCATGCCAAGCGGTATTGATTATTGTGGGTGCAGTATTACTGCGTCCATTTTCCCTTATAATGAAGCCCTGTATATCATGTTTCTTGAGTAGTTCACACTCTGGGTATGAAATTCCGCTCCTCTTGCAGAGTTTGCAGAGTTTTTCCCACTCCACGCTTTGTGTACTGCGTGGAATCCCGAAAAACTCCACGTTGTGGCACGAAGCAGAGTTTTTCCTCTCCTGTGGCTTGCCAATGTTAAGTTGGCGAGCGAGGAAAATCTTACTCTAGACTACCTCCAGGCAAGATTTCTCAGCATAGGCGTTCACGGCTGGTGGCTACGGCTCGCATTGAGAAACCTTCCACTTGGGTTGAGGAAGCTGCCTCTAGAGTAGAACATCTACTTGAGTGGCAGAAAGAGCAGCGCCCTCTCGCGCTGTGCGTGGTGCCGTTTGGGCTGATTTTACAGCATGGGACAAGCACTAAAAATCAGTGCAAGCAGCGTGACGCAACGCACTCCACAGCTTGTGGAACACTCTGCGGAGTAAACTCCACCCAGGGCTAATCCTATGGGCCTTATTCTTATAGGAAGTTGTAAATCTGCTCTAGTTGCTCTATATTGTTACATGGGTGCAGTGTGCCAAGAATTTACAACAGTATCCAAAGGTATACCTCGAAACCTGAGGCGGCTATTGGTTTTCCAGGCATACTCCTGGAAAACTTAGATAAATTCCATTTTTGCATGAGCAAAACTATTAAGTAAGTGCAAATGTACTTACTAACTGACTTTGTTTAATTTTTCTCAATAGGTAAAGTATGCTTGCCCTACACCCCATCAATTTTGCGAGTGCTCCTAAACCTTTCCTAGCCTATAATCTCAGGGGTCAATTTCCCCAAAATTTCCAAGGTGTAATGAGTTGGAGAGGGGTTTGTGATTTCAGTCATTGTGTAGGTTTGTGGGTGTACTCCAACCTGCAGAGAACACCCTTTTGATGAACACTCTGCACCATGAACAGATTACTCACATGAAAATCATTTTACAAGTGCAAAACTAACTTTTGTAAATTGCAACTTGTGTAAGTCAAACGTATACATTCAAATAGCTTTGTGAATCATGCCCTAAATGTTCACATGCCTGAAACTCTTCACACTTTTATGTTTTTCTGCCTCAAGCTGCTCACTTCCAAGTAGCTCAAGCTGCATTTATCAAAAAAGATTTCATACCGTGTCTTCCTCTCCCAAGCTCACACCCTGTGTGTATTTGTATTCTAAGCTTCTCACACTTTTCTGTTCATGAGTTTCAAGCTACTTCATTCTCTATGTGTGTTCATATGTCCCAAGTGCCTCACACCACCTGTTCATCTAGCTACATTGTCATGTGCTCCTCTTTCCTCACTCTTTTCATTTGCCAAAACCTCCCTACACTGTCCATGTGCTGAAGCCCCTCAGACTATGGGCCTCATTATAGAAGGTATTTACAGTTGTGGCCAGCATGACGCGCAGGTGTGGGGTCCGGTGGGGGGGGGGGGGGGTCAGGGGGTCACGCGGGGGAGGGTGGTAAGGGGGGGTTAATTTAATAATAATAATAAAAAAATTAACTTACCTTCCTGCCGGCCGGGTCCTGCGTCGTCTCTGCTTCTGCTCCTGCTCTCCTGCCTCCGGCAGGAACAGGACGCAAGCAGCCAGCTCCCACCCCTAAGCCAATCACAACGCTGCAAGCAGCGTTGATATTGGTCAAGACACCGCCCAGCCAGGGGCTAATGGCCCGGCCATGTTCTCCCTGTAGCGATACAAAAGGGGATGATGGACGGAACGTTTGAGCCAATCAAACACTCACCCCCAGTCAACTGATCTGGGTTTAATCCATCATCATTCTTTAGCTCACTCCACCACCCCAGTTCAGACATGGCCATATGCAAATCAGTCTGACCCTGTGCCTCATGGGAACAGTCCAGCCCGAACTGCCAAGCCATGTCTTCCCTGGACCGGAAACAAGCATCCTTGGACCGGTTTCTGGCATTTCAGCCGTCATCAGCCAGGCCTGGAGCAGAGAAAACTACAGACTGCAGGTGGGACATCTGGGCAAGGAGGGAGCCAGTCCTCCTCTAAGACCCATGCGTCGGCCTCTGGGGGGCTCCCCAGTCGAAAAAAGGCTCAAAAACTACGCCGGTCCCGGTCGACGTCGAAGGCGACAACTTCGATGTCGAGACCAGGTACGACCGCGATATGCTCCCCTTCGGCTCAGGGCTCTGAACCGAACCGAAGCGACGTCGAAGGTCGACGTCGAGGGAAAGGACGTCGAGGACATCCCAGTCAACGTCGGCACATCATCGCCGTCGATCTGGATCTGGCAGACAACGGCGCTCGCCGTCGAGGCGACACCGCCGGTCGACGTCGACGCGAAGGTCGACGTCGAGGAGAAGGTCGACGTCAGGAAGGCAAAGTTCGACGTCGAGGAGAGGTTCGACGTCGCGCAGACGGTCGACATCGAGGAGGTACCATCATAGCTCGACGTCAAGGGACAGGTCTCCCTCCGTGGTCAGCATCTCCACATCTGTGAGCTCTAGATCACGACGACGTCGGCGCTCGCCGTCGAGGGGCACTGCTTCCAGGACTCCCTCTACAAGGCCAGCCCGCAAACGGAGAAGGCAAGTGGCCACCTCGGACTCTGAGTATTCCCGGACCTATTCTCCAACTAGGACACTGGAACCGTCTGAGCCTGTGGATCCACGGCCGTCGCCTGTGCGACCCAGGACTCCTACTCCTCCTCCGCCTAAAACTCCTCCGCCTCCTCCTCCACCTCCTCCGCCTCCTCCTTCGCCTCCTGCAGCCCCACCTGTGCCTGTGACCCCTGCTGTACCGAGCAGGCCACGATCACGTTCCCGGCCAAGACATTGCTCTCGCAGCAGGCACCGTTCCTCTACGATGTCTCGCCGGCGCCGTCGACGCCAGAGGTCCCATTCTAGATACACTAGGGACACAACATCCTCTAGTGGGGGGAGATACTCGCCCACGTTATCGGATTCTCCACCCCCGAGAATCTCGCCTGTTGATGACATTGCTACTTTCCAGGAGGTTCTGGTAAGGGGAGCGGCGAAGCTGGGCATTGCACTGTCGGTGCCTACCCCTTGGAGGAACCAGCGATGGAATTATTCCTTACACCTGCCTCAGTGAAATCGGCGCCTTCGAGGCTCCAGAAGAAATATCGTCCTCCGGACTCTGACCCTGCCTTCCTTAGGGTGGACCCCCTCCCCGATTCAGTCATCGTGGTGGCGGCGAAGAAGCAGCATGCTAAGGCCCCTTCATCTACAGTCCCTCCGGACAAGGAGAGTCGTAAGCTGGACTCTGCGGGGAGGAAGGTCTGCAATACTGCAGCCACATCAATGAAGGCGGCTAGTTCTACGGCTCTGCTGGGCCGTTACGACCGTTCCCTGTGGGAGTCTCTTCATCAGTTCATGGACCTCCTACCTAGGGACAAACGTGAAGATTTCCAGGAGGTGCTCAATGAGGGGCTGATGGTCTCTAATCAGATCATTAGTGCGGCTGCGGACACCTCTCTTCTGGCAGCGCATGGGTATTGCCATGGCGTTGCTCTTCGGCGGCATTCCTGGTTGCGTCTAACCTCCCTAAAACCGGAGGCTCAACAGCGGATCGCAAACCTCCCCTTCTCAGGTACCACCCTCTTTGGGTCCCATGCGGATGAGGAGATGGCTCGCATGAAGGCTGAGGTTGAGACTCTCAAAGCCGTTGGCCTGGAAAAGCCTAAGGAACAGCGTAGGAATTTCCGCCCTTTCCAACGGCGCTATTCCTCACAACGTTTCCAGCGTGGGCAGGGCCGTCAATCTGGACAGCAACAACAACAGTTTCCAGAGACGCCAGCCTAGAGGAAGGGCTTCCCAGCAGTCGACACCAGGGAATAAGGCCCCAGCGGGTTCCAAACCCTGAAAGGTTACTTCCCCCTCTTCTGTTGCCCACTCCGGTGGGGGGAAGAATTCAAAAGTATCTGGCAGAGTGGAAACACATAACTCAGGACAATTGGGTGCTGAATATTGTTCGCAATGGATACTGTCTACGTTTCACCAGCCCTCCTCCATCGATACCACCAGTTCGTTCACAGTACCAGCTACGCGAACTTCAGGTGGAGGCCGATACCCTGTTAAGAAAAAGGGCGATAGAACTTGTTCCTCCGGCCCAGAGGGGACAAGGTCTATATTCCAGGTTCTTTCTCGTACGCAAAAAGGACAAGAACGAATTCAGACCCATCCTCGATTTGCGACAAGCAAACAAATGGATCCGCAGAGAGCAGTTCCGCATGTTATCCCTGCACCAGATCTACCCTCAGCTGCATCAGGGAGACTGGCTGTGCGCAATAGATCTGCAAGACGCATATTTTCATGTACCCATAGCGAGGAAACATCGCAAGTTCCTACGGTTCCTGGTCGGAACAAATCACTATCAGTATGCAGTGCTTCCCTTCGGCCTGAAGTCAGCGCCCAGGACCTTTTCGAAGTGCATGGCGGTAATCGCTGCACACCTCCAGCAGAACAAGGTGTTCATCTATCCATACCTGGACGACTGGTTGATCAAGGCGGCCACATTTCAGGAGGCACAACTGCATTTCACCAGGACTTCCGTTCTACTGAATCGCTTGGATCTACACATCAATCTGTCGAAGTCTGTCCCGACTCCTGTACAGTGTCTGCAGTATCTGGGAGCCAGCATCGATACACGCAATGCAAGCGTGTGTCCTTCGGAGGAGAGACGCTTCTCAATCCTACGGAAGGCTCAGGCTCTCTTGACCATTCCTTCGCCGACGGTGAGAACGGTGTCTTCCCTCCTGGGTTCCATGGCATCTTGCATCTTCCTCACTCCACATGCACGCCTCCACATGCGACCTCTGCAGGAATGTCTAGAGGATCAGTGGGACCAGAGACAAGGGAATTGGGAGGACAGGATTCAGCTGTCGCAGCATGCCCGCCAGTCCATCAAGTGGTGGTGCTTGCCTCACAATCTCCTCCGGGGGATTCCGTTCCACAAGGAGATACCAGCTCAGACCATTGTGACAGATGCATCTCTCCACGGGTGGGGAGCGCATTTAGACCACCTTCAGATACAGGGCATGTGGTCCCAGAAGGAGACCACGTATCACATCAACCTCCTGGAACTCCGAGCGGTTCACCTGGCTCTGAAAGCCTTCCAGCCGTCCTTTTGAACCAAAACTCTGCTTGTCCAAACAGACAACACCACAACGATGTACTATCTCAACAAGCAGGGGGGTTCAAGATCGCGCACATTGTCTCGGGAAGCTCAGACAATCTGGAACTAGCTGCTGTCAGGGACCTGACCATAACGGCGACTCATCTGCCAGGTGTGCAGAATGCTCAGGCAGACGCTCTCAGCAGACTCGTTCAAGAAAATCACGAGTGGGTCTTAAACGACGAAGTGGTAAGAGAAATCTTCGGAAGATGGGGCACTCCAGAGCTCGATCTGTTTGCCACCGCAGAAAACAGCAAATGCCGAGACTTCGCCTCCAGGTTCTACCAACCAGGGACGCTGGGGAATGCACTGTGGATCAACTGGTCGAACAGCTTTCTCTACGCCTTTCCACCCATTCCCCTGATCCCGACAGTGTTGATCAAACATTCCCAATCACGGGCCAAGATGATGCTCATTGCTCCGGAGTGGCCTCGTCAGTGGTGGTTCACCGATCTATTACACCGGTCCCTCCTGCTGCACCTTCGACTTCCGTGTCGGCCGGACCTTCTCACGAAGTTTGGAGGGCAGATGGTGCATCCCAACCTCTCATCGTTGAATTTGGCAGCATGGCTCCTGAGATAGTGCAGTATGGACATTTAAATCTCCCTCAGAACTGCATGGAGATACTCAAAGAAGCGAAAAGACCTTCTACACAGACTTCATACGCATATAAATGGAAGAGATTTTGCATCTGGTGTGCCTCTAAAGATGCAGATCCTACTTCCTGCAAGGAGGATGTCATTCTCCCTTATTTATTGCATTTGGCAGAATCTGGCCTTAATTTTCATTCCATTAAAGTACACCTAGCAGCTTTAACTGCGTATAGGAAATGCCCTTCACAAACTTCCTTTTTCCAAATCCCAGTCATCAAAGATTTTCTGGAAGGTTTGAAGAAGGTGTTTCCTCCCATTAGGCGTCCTTCAGCCCCATGGGAACTTAATGTGGTGCTTTCTAGACTGATGAGGGAACCTTTTGAGCCCATTCATAAGGCCTCTCTTCAACATCTGTCCTGGAAGGCGACCTTCTTGGTAGCCATAACATCGGCTCGCAGGGTGAGTGAAATCCAGGCTCTTTGTTGTCAAGAGCCTTACACCGTGTTTCATTCTTCTAAGGTAGTCATGCGTACTCACCCAAAATTCCTCCCTAAAGTGGTGTCAGATTTTCATGTGAATCAAACAATTTCTTTACCCACGTTTTTTCAGCATCCTTCCTCTCCTGCTGGAAGGTCCCTTCATTCTCTTGATGTTAGGAGGGTGTTGAAATTCTACTTAGACAAGACTAAGGAGATTCGTAGATCGGATCAGTTGTTTGTTAACTATGGTTCTGTCAGGACTGGTGTTGCTACCTCTAAGCAATCCATCTCTAGGTGGATTGTGTCCTGTATTCAATTGTGTTATCAGAAAGCCAACAAGACTCTAGGTAGTAAACCTAAAGCTCACTCTACTAGAGGTAAAGCTGCTACAGTGGCTTTACTACGTAACGTCCCTATTGCAGAGATCTGCAAGGCTGCCACTTGGAAGTCAGTCCATACCTTTACAAAACACTACTGCCTGGACTCTGATGCCAGGGCAGATGCTCAGGTTGGGCAGGTTTCGCTGAGGAATCTTTTTGCATCCTAGTGGGTGTATTTGTTTCTTCCACCGCTAAGGTTGTTTTTTGGGGATGGGCTTGCCATTCTATTCACATGATTATGATTATACACAGAGATCCCTTACTACAGAAGGAGTAGTTTCTTACCTGTAACTCCAGTTCTGTAGTAGGGGTATCTCTGTGATAGTCATAAGCAACCCGCCCTCCTCCCCGGTGGATGAAACAGTGATATCCTGAATGCTACAGGCCTTTCTTTATGCGCCTTCAAAAAGAACTGAAAGTAACTAGCCTGTGGCTGTGCATCATGGGATACCGAGGGTCTCTGGAGGGATTCTTAAAGGCACGGTATCCATTTACAGACATATAATGGCAGCCTATGGGGCTTGTCTGTCCAACCCTTCATCTCTATCATAAAAAGGGATTTTGTGAA
The DNA here is from genome assembly GCA_963921515.1 of Calotriton arnoldi. Classification (NCBI taxonomy): domain Eukaryota; kingdom Metazoa; phylum Chordata; class Amphibia; order Caudata; family Salamandridae; genus Calotriton; species Calotriton arnoldi. The sequence continues at coordinate 5,199,334 of CAWUFW010000173.1, forward strand.
GGAGAGTTTCTATATGTGTGAAACTTAGTAAAATTGTTAAAGTTAATTGTTACCTGGTTATCTTTTTCACTTCAGGATGAAGTAATGGCCAGAGTAGCCTAGTGTTTTCAGGCTGCATTATTGTCTTTTATTATCTCTTAAGTGTCTGTGCAGGACTGCAGAAGAAGACAGCTTAAGAGACTATATCTATTGAAGTGCTCCGGGGTCCACGCACATGGGCGGGACTATTCACATGATTATGACTATCACAGAGATACCCCTACTACAGAACTGGAGTTACAGGTAAGAAACTACTCCTTCATGCACTTGCTCATCCGTTTCGATCAGTCCAAATTGTAACTTTTTCTGTTACATTTTGTGTAATACAGTTCCGTCTATTGATTCAGTCAGGCTTCTCACGCTTCTTGCTGATCATCTTGGCACACATCTGCTCAGAAGGGTCACAACAGCCTTGACCATACTTTCATCTTAGCCTCTCGGCATCAGCACGTGATCATCCCTTTTCCACAGCCTCTCTCCTCTATCACATGGTCTCCCGCTCATGCGCACTCTAGTAACTCGCGGCCATTTTATATTGCTGCTCGGCAGGCCTAAGCGCACTATTTTCAAAGATAAACAAAATGTTATTAAAACAAAGAAATATAAACCCTTTCGTTTCCCTCCCGTCTTTCTACGTACCCCAATTAGGTATTACGTACCACAATTAGGTATTACCTAGCAGAAGCAACATATAAAGCTGTCCCTTACTTACCATCGCTTTATTTTGCAACCACACGTTTTATTTAAGAGCACAAATCATGCATTTATTATTTATTAGTACGCAAATATTATGTTATGTTAGATACGTAAACAATTATAAGTCAGTTAATTTGCACACAGAATTGCGTGTTACCATTAACCCTTAACATACATTGTTGGTTATTTACTTAAACGAACATGTTTATTAATATTGTACGAAAATATTAGGAGGTTAACATTTTTACATTTACCCTGCTCCATCAACTCCCCCCTTTGGTGATTTTTAATATCACCACAAAACCCAAGTTATACAATTTTCTCAGACAGCATATATCTTTTATCCGTTTGCTTTTGTTAGTTTATACAACTGTATCCCTTTCAACTTGCTTCTTCGTTTTCTTGTACATGTTCTCTTTTATTTCTTCTAACTCTATTTCACCCATTTCTCTCTCTCTTTCCTTGTTTATCATGTTTTCTTTTTCTAGCTTATTCTGCCTTCTTCTTCTCTTTATACATGTTATTGCAAGCTTCAGTACTAATATTATTATTATTATCACGGTTGCTATTATTATAACTTTCCCCATTATTAATCCACTCATTCTTGTTAACCAATTTATTACAGAAGAAAACCCTTTACCAAGTTTTCCCCAAGCACTTTCAACCTCCAGTGGAACAAGTTCTTTGTGCAAATTTGTAATATTTGTTATATACTTCTGTATATTTTCGCTCTTATCTGGAATGTAAGTGCAACAATGTTGGACTTTCAGCATTCCACAGACTCCGCCCTCTTTTGCCAAAAGAATGTCAAGGGCAAGTCGATTTTGTATCACCATAGCTCTCATGGCAACCATCTCGGTATTTACCATCAAGAACCCTCCAGCAGTATCTGTAGATAAATGATCTACCACTGTGGATAATTTCCGAATTTTAAATGCATTCAAAGATATTCCCACTGCTGGTATCAATGCACCAAAAATATCACCTACTATTTCTGTAAAACTTTCCCTTTTTCTACGTGTAAAGGTATTTATCATTTTGTGTGTTCCTTTTTCTTTTCTATCCATATGAAAAATCTTTGGAAAGACCAGGCCTAAGTAACATGACCCAAACCAATGGTCCGGCAACCTATAATAAGCCCTATTTCCGCAAACATAATAAATCCCTGGAAATATTGGATCTTTTCCCCCTTTGAATCCCCATCCACCTAAAATTTGGTAATTGTCATGGCAATTGCTGGAACCCACAAAATAATTGTCATATCTTGTCTTATTTCTTCTAATGCACAACCTTCCCTGTTGGGGCCAATCCAAAGTCATAGCTGCATTTGTCTTTTTCTTGTCATGATTGTCTTCCTCAAACACCCAAAGAGGTGTTTTTGTCTCTTCTATCACTTTTCTTTGAAATTTCACTCTTCTCTCTTCAACCATCTCTAAAAATACCTTTTCTTCCTTCTTTAACTCACAGGTAAGGTTGTACCTAATTATACTATCTAATGTTAAAATCTTATCTTCTAAAAAATATTCACCAAACGTCTTTCCCTCTTTTATTTTGTTAAGCTCGGGAACTACAGAAACTTTTGCAAAAATCTTATTTATGTCAGTGTAATAATATTCTAATCTACCTGTTTTATAAAATAAACTTGCTAAAACACTACATGTTATTCCATATGTCAAAGGGAGATGATGATAAGTCACACCCTCTGCTACAGATGCAGGCAACTGCATACAAACATAGCAATCTCTTACATCCATTGTTTCTACATACTCATATAATAATTTAGTAAAAACATTTTTTGAAAAATCTGTTATTGATTTGTCCTTATGTAACTCTGCACTACTCTTTAAAATAACTGGCTCTTGAGTGTTAGCTCCTTTTTCTTTCTCAGTGTTATTAGACATTTCTACTACAGCTAAACTAATTGGAATAGTGATTGCTAAAACCACCCATACTGTTATTAATAATCCTGTACAAAAACAGCACATCTTGCACCATCTACTTAAAAACTCACATCTACATTTTCTATCTCTAGTATTCTCCATTTTGTCTTCTAACCTTATTTATTTGTTTTCTAGAAAATTGTGTCACTACACCTCAGAAATGACTTGCTTGCCACTCTGTGCTTCCAATATTTTGTCTTTGCTTGGTACTTTCTTTTAATTCTTTCTCAGAATTCTTTCTTTGTCACATCCGGTAAATTCGTCAGTTCAGTGTTTTGTCAAATCCGGTAAAACTATCTAAACTTCTTCAGGTTTGTTGCTTCAGGTTTGTTGCACTTCACTTTCTCCCATCAGGTTTCTTTGTTCTGGGTTTTCGTGAGTGTTCAATTTTTCTTTGTGACTAGTCAAAGCACGATACAACCATTCAGGCGATCTATACTTTTGATTTACCTTCTTTATTCTTTTCGTTTTCTGCAAGTGTTTTCCACCTTGTTTTTCTTGCTCTTTTGACTTGTTATTTCATTCACTTGTTCAGCACTTTTCCCATCCAACCTTATGATTCTGTATCTTAATTTTCTTACTTCGTTGGGCCAATTGTCTCCTTTTCTTGGCCTTTTTGCTTCACTTCCTGTTTCCTCTCTTTCTGTTTTCCAATTTCTTTTTCTTGTCTCTAGTTTTTCATTACTTTCTTCTCCACTTTCTTCAGACTCTGTTTCAATTCTTTCGTTATTTCCTCTTATTTTGAAACTTATAATTTCATTTTCTTCTACTTGTGGTTCTTTTCTTATCTTCCTTCGTTCACCTATTTCTGTCCCTCCTCGAGGTTCTTCCGAATTTGTGTCAGTCTCTCTATCTGCTTCTAAAATTCCCTGTTCTTGTGTTTGACTATCTGTCCCTACTGCTCCTCGGGGTTTTTCTGATTTTTCTAGCTTTTTGTTTGAAGCTCTCCCTTCTTCATCTATTAATATTATCTTCGAAGGATTTTTACCACAACTTGTACTTGGTTGCTCACTGTCACTATCTTCTGGCTCAGTTTCTTCTCTTATGCTTTCAAAATTCCACTTTCTTTTTAGAATTTCTTCACATTCCGAATGTTCTGTATCGGATTCTGAACTAGTGTCAGATATTTCCAGATGTCGACTTACAGGTCGATCTTCAAATTCTGGAACTTCAGCTATTTCTTCTATTTCCTCTTCTTCTTCTATCGTTGCACTTGTAGTTGGGTCTTCCAGATATCGACTTACAGGTCGATCTTCAGGTTCTGGCACCCTGTTTGTTTCTTCTTCTCTTTCTGATGCTGAACTGTTATCTGATATTTCCAGATGCCGACTCACATGTCGATCTTTAGGTTCTGGAACTCTGATGGTGTGGCTGGCATGTACCCAGTGTTTCACTCCGGCACACTTGACTGCAGTGGTCGTCACCAGGATCACTTGTCGTGGTTCGTCCCAGCGAGGAACCAAACAGTTTCTTCTCCGGTGGACTTTTATTCGAACCCAATCTCCTGGATTCAAGTCGTGAGCTGGTTTTCTTTCAAGAGTGGTCGCATCCGGTCCAACCTGATGAAACACAGAACGCACCACATCAGCCAATCCTTTGCAATAATCCAGCACTAGATCATCAGTTATAGTCAGTAGCTTGTTGACAGGTACTTGTGCTTGTCTCATTGCTCGTCCCATGATTATTTCATGTGGACTGAGTCCAGTTTTCCTTTCCGGAATACTTCTGATTGTCATCAGAACTAATGGCAAAGCATCTGGCCATTTGAGTCCTGTAGCTTGACACATTTTTCCTAACCTGTTCTTGATTGTTCCATTCACTTGCTCTACTATTCCAGAAGCCTCTGGTCTGTATGCACAATGCAGTTTCTGTTTAATACTAAGTGCTTCACAAATCAGTTTAACTAATTCATTTTGGAAATGTGTTCCTCTATCTGTTTCAATCGTGACTGGAACACCATACCTAGGAATGAATTCTCGCAGCAAAAGTTTTGCTACCGTAACACTATCATTCCTTCTTGTTGGATAAGCCTCCACCCAACGGGAAAACAAACAGACGACCACTAGGACATACCTCAATCTGTTGCAAGGTGGCATTTCAATAAAATCCATTAGCATTCTAGTGAAAGGACCCCCTTCACGTCCTATTCTTCCTAGACTCACTACTGTCTTCCTTCCTGGATTTAACTGTTGACAAATAAGACATCTCTTACAAAGACTCTCAGCTATGGCTCTGAATTTTGGATTATACCATGTTTGTCTAAAAAGTCTGATCATTGAATCTCTCCCAATATGGGCTTGTCCATGGTACATCCGTGCCATGTCAGAAATCATGCTATCAGGCATTACTGGTCTCTCATCCCTGTAAACCCAAACATCAGTTTCTTCATGTTTTCTACATCCTGCTTTTATCCAAGTATCTTTTTCCTCATCCTCTGCGGCTTCTTGTAACTGTCTCACCTCATCCCATGTTTCAATAGAGTTAGTAAAAAGCAAAGGACAAGAAATATGCTCTCTTTCACGACATTTATTCAAAGAAACCACATTCTTTGCACAGTACTGTGCCATTTCGTCAGCATATTTATTACCAACAGTAATGTAGTCTTCCCCATTTTTATGTGCATTGCACTTCACTACAGCGATCTGTTTAGGCAGCTGTATCGCCTCAAGCAGCTTTTTCACAAAATCTCCATTTCTGATGGGCGTCCCTGCAGACGTCAAGAAACCCCTTTGTGACCAAATCTGACCAAAATCATGCACAACCCCAAAGCCGTACTGGCTATCTGTCACAATCGTAACCCGTACATTTCTTCCCAACTTACATGCTTGAATCAGAGCTACTAATTCTGCTACTTGGGCAGACCGTACACCTTTCAGACAAGATGCTTCCAATACAGTTGCTACTGTGCAAACTGCATATGCTGCACTTAGAACTCCATCACTTGTTCTCAAACATGAGCCATCCACAAACAGAATATAATCTGATTCTTTCAAAGGCTCATCTCGTATATCAGCTCTTGGTTTTGTACAGTATTCGAGCACATTCAGACAATCGTGATCTACTTCATCCATTTCAATCACATTCTCTTCATCTGGCAATGATGTTGAAGGGTTCACATTCATACATCTGTCAATGGTCACATTATCTGCACTCAAAATTACCTTTTCATACCTAGTCAGCCGACTATGGGGCCGATTCCGATCTCAGCCGGTAGTGCTCCGAATCGGATTTGGATTTACCGGATCCGATTCAGAGCCCTGTTTCCCGACCGAATCGTACGCGGGTCCGGCCGAGCGAGTACGATGCAAGCTCCCGCGAAATCGCCGACCGACTCGTACGCGGCTTCAACACGCTCCGAGCGACTCGCACGGACACGACTCGCACCGCGCTATGGAGACGTTTCCCGGCCGGGTAAGTACGATGCGCGCTGCGAGCAGTCCGACCGACTCGCGCCGTCCGGCTCGAAAGAGCTGTCGGAGCCGGACTTTGGGGGTCCGCGTCGGACCCCCCTGTACGCGTAGGCGTGCGAGTCGCACACAGGGGGGACCCATGGGTCCCCCCTACCTGTGCATGTATGCCGCGATGCGCATGGACGCGTTCCCGCTGTAGGGGGCACCCTTGTTCGCCTCGCACCCATTGAGTCAATGGGAGCCCGCATACGCGTTGTACGACCTGCTCCCATTGACTTCAATGGGAGTCCGACCGAATCGAGTCCGATAGCATGCGAATGCATCGTACTCGTCCGGTCGGACTGCTAGGGTCCGATTCGGTCGGAATTCTCTCCGGGTCCGGCTCGGTCGGAGAGATTTCCGGCCGGAATCGGAATCGGCCCCTATGTGTCATGTATTGGGTTTTCGTTCTTGTCAAAAGAATTTCCACAGAATGGGGAACATACACTCTCAATGGATACCCCATCACTATGCCTTCACTCTGTTCCAGACTCACACAAGTAGCAGCAACTGCTTTCAAACATCCAGGCAACGCTTTCGCTACAGGGTCTAAAACAGCTGAAAAATATGCAATTGGTCTTTTCATAGTTCCATGTCTCTGCACCAAAACTGAAAATGCATATCCATCTCTTTCACTGCAATACAGCTCAAAATCTTTCTCATAGTCAGGCATTCCCAATGCTGGAGCCTCACACAATTTCTTTTTCAACTCTCTGAATGCTTTCATTTCTTCATCATTCATTTCAAAAGGATCTTTAACATCCTTCTTTGTCAGTTTCTGCAATGGTTTAGCAATCAGTGAAAAACCGCTTATCCATTGTCGACAATATCCAACCATTCCCAAAAACATTCTTACCTCTCTTTGTGTCATTGGAGCTCTCATTCCTTGAATCATTTTTATTCTTTCTGTTGTTACCTTTCGCACTCCTTTCTCAATTTTATGCCCTAAATACTGGACTTCTTGTTGACAAAACTGCAATTTTGAAGGGGACACTTTATGTCCTCTTTTTGCTAAATGATTCAGCAAAGCAATTGTATCATTGACACATGCTTCTTTTGTTTTTGATGCCACCAGTAGGTCATCAATATACTGAACCATTACTGACTTTTCTGGCATTCTTAAATCTTCCAATGATTTCTTTAGGATCTGATTAAAGTTTGAGGGACTTTCTGTGTACCCTTGAGGAATTCGGCACCATGCCAAAATACGCTCTCCAAACCTAAACGCAAATATTGGCTGGCTATCTGGATGCAATGGAATAGAGAAAAATGCATGACATAAATCAATTACTGTGTACCATTCTGCTTCACGTGGAATCTGGTATAGAATCACAGCAGGGTTCGGTACTATTGGGCAACAAGGCACAACAATTTTGTTTACCTTTCTCAAATCCTGTACAATTCTATATGTTCCGTTTGGCTTTTTCAGTCCCATTATTGGCGAATTACATGGACTGCTCATGATTTCTTTTAAAATCCCTTGTTCAATCATTTTATTTCTTACTGGCGTTATTCCTTCAATTATTTCTGGAGTCAATTTATACTGGGGCGTATTTGGGTAACTCGTTCCTTCTTTTACTGTTATTTTAACGGGATCTACTCCTTTCATTAATCCTACATCTTCTCCTGTAAAGTCCCACACTTCTTCTTTCACTGTTCTTTTCAATTCAATTGGGATTTTCTCTGCATCAAATACAGGAAACAAACCATTTACTTCTGGTTCTAAATTCACCATTGTCATTTTATACAGCACATCTTCATCTGGAGTCTGAAATGCAATTCCGTCTGGGGTACAATAAATTGTGCAGTTCATTTTGCACAATAAATTGCGTCCTAAAAGGTTCATGGGACTACAATCACATACCACAAATCGGTGCATTTCACTAAATGGACCAATTCTTACCTTTATTAATTTAGTAAGAGGCGTTTTAATTTGCTGATTGGAAACTCCAACCACTTGGATATGTTCACCTGAGAGAGGAAGGTTTGGAATTTCCACTGACCTAACAGTAGAACGGGTAGCTCCAGTGTCAACAAGGAATGTTACATTTGCACCATTCACTTCTCCATCCACAAATGGACCAGACTGATCTACCTCTAGAGTTGCGCCAAGCACGCACTCTTCCCTCTCTCTTAGGCACCGTCATGAACTTTCATCCGTGTCATCCTCATCCTGTCGTAACAAATATTGAGAAATTGCAGCTGCACGCGGCAACTGTGTTACCTGTTCTCCTCCGTAGAATCCTGTTTCTGCACTGTATTTCTGTTGGTTAACACTCTTGGGAAGTGGTGGTTGTGGCACCTGACCTTGTTGAGTAACTACCTCACTCTGCACCTGTGAATTTAATGATTGATTTTCCACATTAGGTTTTGGAGGAAATTTACACTCGTTTCTCCAATGTCCTAGCTTTCCGCAGTTATGGCATGGCCACTTTTTCTTTGCCTCATCTATGCTCATTTCTCCTTTTCCTTTACCTATATTAGGTCGGGATTTAAACTGTCCTGTTTCACTACTAGTATTACTCAATTGAGCTTCTTGCTTCTCTGCAACTTTCACCTGTGCCCACATGGCCTTTTCTTTCAATTTACGCTGTTTACTCTCAATTTCATCACTGCAATACTTAGCATATCTCAAAACTTCGTCCACTGTGCTATTCTGCCAACCAATCAAGTGCTGCTTAATCATTTCACTTATCTCTGGTTTTAATCCATACACAAACCTATATACAAAATGACTCATGTCTTTCTCACTTAGTGTCTCATAACCACTATACTGTTTGAAAACCAACAACAATCTCTCATAGTAGGCGTGTACTGACTCTTTGCTTTCCTGCGTTGTTCTGTCTATTTTTACCCAATCTGTTTCTTTTGGTGGAATCTTATTTTTCAAAAAGGTAACTACTTGGTCATACTTCCTCATCACTTCTGGACCTGGCGCTCCTGTTTTAGCATCCCTTGGATATTCTACAGTTGGCCAATCAATGGTGATCTTACATTCTGTCCACAAATCAGCTGGCACTACTATATCAAACAATCCATCTAGATCTATCCACAGCACTTTTGACACCTTAACAAATCTTTCCACTTGTCTGTACCATTCTACTGGTTTCTCTCTCAATTTGGGAAAGTCATTTGTAAATGACAGTATATCCTGTCTGGTCCACGGAACATGCACATAACTACCACCTGGTGTTTCTCTCATTGGGTATTCCCTAGCGACTGGTTCTTTATCTGTTACTGCAAATGCCAAAGATGCTTTATCTGTTGTTTTCTCATTCCTCTTTGACCATCTATTTCTCCATCTATCCACATCACCCCATTTTCTCAATAAAACAATCAGCTCTTTTATTTGGGTCAGTCTTCCTGATGTGTTCAAATTCTCTATGTCTTTCTCACAAAAATCTACTCTGTACGGTTTCTGCAACGTCCTCACTTTCACAAATTCTACTCCTAGTTCACTTGCGATCTCTTCCAATTTGTCATGTAAATTTTTAGCTCTCCAAGTAAGACTCTTGCACAAAAACATAATCTCATCATCCTGATAATTTTTTAGTTTTTCTGTTCCAATTGTTCCCAAAATCAACTCTTCCATGTCTATTTTTAATCTAATTACATCTAATGGTTTTTCTTCCGGTTCTTTTGCTTTTAGCGCTTTCATCCATTCGTTTAACTCTTCTGGAGTCGGACCTACAGGCGTACTATTTAATTCTATCCAATCACTGCTTCTTTCTGGTGTTCCTGATGCGGACTCTGTCACCATAGGCATTCTCCTAATCTCATTCTCATTTATCGTCAAATTTGTTGGTGGACTTGGTCTACACGTACTAGCCAAATTGTGTGCCTCTTCATTATTCAGTTCCATCCCTTCTCTTTTTCTTTGCAAATGTGAATTCATGGGAATCACTAAAGAATGTTCATTAATATTCTGATTCTCAAAAATTGGCATTACTGGACCTATAGTTACTGGTACAGTTACAGCTTCCATATTCTTTGTCAATTCTCTTATTTTCTCAGTCAATTCTTTTGTCGTTTTTGCTAATTCAGTTGCATTGTCACTTTCTGTCTCTTCATTTTGTGAAGTTTTAAATGTTTCTTGTGACCTATTTATTTCATTTCTTCGTTCGGGTTTTTTATTCCTCCCAGTTTCCATTGGCGGTGCATTAGGTGTCACCACCGCAGAAGTCTGTTGGTATGGAGGTGGGTTTCTGTTTAAAATATCTTCCAGCAATTCGTCATCTGTTTCACTACCACCATACACATACTTTTCTACCACTACATGTTTCTTTTTCTCGGTACACTTTCTCTTCGCTTCTTCCTCAACTGCAAAAGCTGGAAACAAACCTCCTGTCATGTTAGCATATCTCCAACGCTTTACTCTGTCCTCATGATTTATTCCCCACAACCTTCCAGGCAAAAACTCATGATTCTTTAATCCTCTGGATCTCTCTCGCTCATACATCTCATCTTCCCATTCCGTTAAAGCTTCAAACTGTGTCGGTCTAGGTCTAGGTTCTAACATTACCATCTTTTCTCTCAAATTCCATAGTACAGCTACATTAAATGAACCATTCTCAGGGAAAGCCAATGCTCCATCATTCTTGGTGTATTTTGTCCAATTTTCTAACCATATGCATGTATGATATCCATATTTCAGCATCATATGTGAAGCTGGTGATTTCGGCGGAGGAATTATTTGTCCCTCTCTAGTCACTACCTTTTTGTCTTTCTTAAAGAAGTTCTTAACTTTCGACATCCATGACGTTTTCTCTTTTCCATACTCATAGTACGACATGATTCACAACCTTTTTCTCCTTAAACGATCCGCAATTCAACACTGTTCCCTATGCGTTATTTCAACCAATCCTTGTGCGACTCACACCAACACTCCAATCACAAACTTCCACGTCACTAGGCTATTCAACCAATCCTTGTGCGACTCACACCAAAGCTCCAATCAGAGCGATTTCTGTCTACGGCGCACTGTCCAATCCCTGCGCGGCATTTGTCTACGTCAGTCCTGCTCCTGTTCTCATGTGACTATCGCACTGTCCAATCCCAGCGCGACTCTTGTCTACGTCACTTTTGCTCTTGACCCCTCCTTTACAAAATTTATCGGCAATTTCTTTTTCAACAATTCTTTGTTAATTACAACATTTAAAACATTTCCATTGTCTGATTCGCTAAACCGAAAAGATAGCTTTGACCATTTACACAAGAATTCTGTATTTTCCAGTAGGCAGCGCTTACCTCTACCCTACCACAGAATTTTCAGTTTCGCCGATAAAGTAGCACTTCCCTCTACCTTACCCTTCTTTCAAGCAAGCGGTAAACCTGTTTCTCTGGGGATAAGACACATGTGGAGACTATACTGCTCCTGAGAATTAAGGCCAGAGTTTCACAAGAAAACCGATCACTATTTCACTTACACACCTTTTATACGCAAAATGTCCCTATCATAACACAACCTGTGTTATTACCAAAAATGAACTCAGACAGTGTAAAATTCCATGTGACTTCTCTTGCCACACGTGTTCCACTTCCTACTTCCCGGAAGCGTGAAAACTTACATATAACATAACGCGACTCAACAAAAAGTGTTAGACATGAACTTATCAATAATCTATAATCAAAAATCAATAATCACCAAACTAATCTATAGTAACCATAACTCTGCTACCAAGAAATCTGATCCAGCGCTAACAATAAAAATAATTCTCCTATTATGCTTTGGTCATCCAGGTGCAATTATTTCTCTAACACACACACTATATCCATATGACGGTGGGGCCCATAACACCGCATTTACATTCACTTACTCATTTGTTCCCTAGATTTCCTCCGTCATAAACATAGGAGAAAAACGATTCGCTGGAAGGAGACGGGATACCTATTTTATAATGACATAATATTTCTCATTTGCTTTTAAGGTATTCCGCTCATTGGTCGATGGACCAACTAGTAGGAATCAGTTGATGGTGATTAAGACCAGCTCAATCACAATAAACTCTTTTACCATTTCATTATTAATCATTGAGCTAAAGAATCACTGAGTCATTTGTTTAAAGAATAATAAAGTTTATATAAAGTTTTAAATGCAGGAAATGAGGTTAAGCTTATTATTCAGATCATTACAATTATCATCAATATAAGAATAGTTTGAAATTGCAAGGCACTTTTATTAGACGGAAAAATGAGGTTATCATAATAAGAACTCTATAGATCAATCTATCTATCTATCTATCTGGGTAAAAGCCTAATAATTCTAATAAACCCTATCATTAAAAAGTTCTCCTAAAACAGCATCTTTATACTCAACTGGAAAAAGAAAATAACAGCAGCAGCATCAGCTCGTCAGCATCAGCAACCGCAACTTCTCCCATCTACAGCATCTAACTCCTGCAGCATCTCCCGCAGCATTCGAACAGCATTCTATTCTCCAGCATTCTAACCCCTCCCACCAAGAGTAGGTCTTCTTATACCCTAATTCTAGCTTACAGCATAAAATGTTTCTTCTTACATGGCGCGATTCATTCTCATTGGTCAAAAACTCAGGTCCATATACATTTTAATCAAACTTCCTGGTCTTAACCAGTTCCGTGTGGAATGTCCATGCAAGCATCGTTTCCCACAGTTCATGCACTTGCTCATCCGTTTCGATCAGTCCAAATTGTATCTTTTTCTGTTACATTTTGTGTAATACAGTTCCGTCTATTGATTCAGTCAGGCTTCTCACGCTTCTTGCTGATCATCTTGGCACACATCTGCTCAGAAGGGTCACAACAGCCTTGACCATACTTTCATCTTAGCCTCTCGGCATCAGCACGTGATCATCCCTTTTCCACAGCCTCTCTCCTCTATCACATGGTCTCCCGCTCATGCGCACTCTAGTAACTCGCGGCCATTTTATATTGCTGCTCGGCAGGCCTAAGCGCACTATTTTCAAAGATAAACAAAATGTTATTAAAACAAAGAAATATAAACCCTTTCGTTTCCCTCCCGTCTTTCTACGTACCCCAATTAGGTATTACCTAGCAGAAGCAACATATAAAGCTGTCCCTTACTTACCATCGCTTTATTTTGCAACCACACATTTTATTTAAGAGCACAAATCATGCATTTATTATTTATTAGTACGCAAATATTATGTTATGTTAGATACGTAAACAATTAAAAGTCAGTTAATTTGCACACAGAATTGCGTGTTACCATTAACCCTTAACATACATTGTTGGTTATTTACTTAAACGAACATGTTTATTAATATTGTACGAAAATATTAGGAGGTTAAAATTTTTACATTTACCCTGCTCCATCAAAGCATAAACATAAAATGGTAGTTATTACCATTTTATTTTTCTGCTTCTCGCACTGCGAGAAAGCAGTGGGGCGGCGCTCCTCTGCCCTAGTGGAGGAGCCGCCCCAGGGTATTTACACATTTAAGTCAGATGGACCAGCCCCAAAACATCATTTTGCAAGAGCAAAACACCTTTTTGTATTTAGAAACTTTGGTTTTGCACTCATAAATTGAATTTCTTACATGGAGATTTTGTATCACTAAATCTACTCTTGTGGTTGCACGTGGATGTTCCAGAGCAGGAAAGCCCTAGAAGTTTGTGCACACCAACAAATGTACACGTTGGTGGGATTCAATATTCATTTTCTGACCTGCTCAACTCTGCAAAAAGGTCGTAGATTTAAGTAAGTCATGGACAGGAATCAATCTCATTGCCTTGTGGGAAAGAGTAGGCAACATGCTGGGGTACAAGGAGGGTGTTTCTGTGCAGCAAAAATATTTTTTCACATGGTAAACAAAGATAAAGGTGGCATTGGCACTTTCTCAATATTTGTTTTGCAGGCTGGATTATAGGAGTATGCTTGCATGCGAAGAAGAAATTCACATAACATTTCTAGGAGTAAGCCTGGAAAGCTTTGACATGCCCACTTTTCCATTTGTGATCTGGAAATGTTTTGTGAGTCCCTGAAATGGGGACCTCTATACCCTTGTGAGGCCGTAAACCAACGGGTGCAGATTTACTTATTTCTTTAAGAATGATATCCTTCATATTCATGCTCCCAAAGCACCCCAAACCCTTCAAAAGCCTCCAGCTGCTCACACTGCCAGTCCATGATCCAAAAAGTGGCATCAAATGGAGGAGACGAACTGCCACCTCTGCCCGGGGAATAAAGAGAGTGCGAGAGAACAGTACGTCAGCACGTGACGTGGTGGCCATATGGCCGCCATGTCGGCATATGACATAGGGGCGCATGTTCAGCGAGACAAATCAATTCCATGTCTAAGGCCCACCCCCTGCCCTAGTGCAAGTGCAAGATTGCCTCTGGCCTGGAAGCTGGTTAGGCACGGAGCATGTCACTGGTGTAATGAAATTTGAGGATGCCCCCCTGCAAGGTGCAGGGAGGGGCCCCCCGCTCTGGATTTTATCAGGAGCTTTCGGACGAGAGTACTGTGCTGAGGGGGCCCCTGAAGCTGGGGGGGGGGAGGGAGGGGCTGCACTGCGGGGGGTGCTGGGGCCTGTGTTACGCCCCTGGGGCATGTTTCTGCATTGTTTGGTGTCACAGTAGGTAAGCAGAGAGAGGGCTCGGAATAGTCGGGGTAGCAAGAAAGATCTTCACATTGGGGTTGTACAGAGGAGAATGTTTCAAATGTGGGTAGTAAAAGGCGCTAGGGGGGTATTTAGACAGAATTTGGAAAGCACAAATACTGAGGGACAAAATATTGTGTCAAGACAGGGGGGCAGATCGTGTTCGTACACAGCCCCCATCACTCGAATAAACTTCCCCTTAGTTTCTGCTCCTGCTAAGACTTCACTTCCTTCAAGATGGGGCTGAAGACTTAGTTGTTTTAGAATATCATCCCCTCTCTAAAGAATGCAGCACTGAGATACTCCTCCGTGAGTGATTTGTGCGCTATATTAAATGTCTTTATCATATCAAACATATTGAAGACAAAAGTATCGTGAAGGTAACTTTCTGTAGTTAAGTAAAGTTTACCACATATCATTCCACATATATGTATCTTGACAATATATATATCTTCAAGGTACGTAGATGTGGAGTTGAGAATAGTAAATATATGCTTACCTAGTTGCACTTACCTTCCCAATATTTGGGTCCTCAATATTTTCACACGATATTCTGTCCACACAATATTTGTGTTTTCGATATTCTGACAGTGATCCCCACGGGGAAGCATGCTGGACGCAAATTTTGTGAGTGTTTGCGAGTAATGGCAAGAATAAGATTTAGGATGTTTTGTAAAATTACTTTACAAGGTTCATGGGTGGGAATGTATTAGGGGTGGGAGGAATAGGTTAGTTGTTGAAATGTGTTTGTGGTGACATTTTAGATTGTACGGGTAAAGCCAAAGGATATCTGGCTGATATGTGAGCTCAGTTTGATTCTACAAAATGGAGCCTTTTGCACCTTTTGAAGAGTATTGGTATTTTATGTTAGCCCAAAACTCCTCACACAATTGTTCACAAGCCTTCAGCCCCTCACACTGTCTGTCCACATGCTGCAACCCTGATCAGGTGGGTGAAGGGGCACTGCGTTGCAAATCTTTTCTCTTTAATTCACGTTCAGCATATAAAATGCTGAGAATGTCGACAAAGCAGTTTCCCCAAGTGCTTTCCTCTGATTGTTGACAAAAGATATCAGAACGAAGCTGATTTGTCTGGACATGCTTGTTTCCATTCTAGGAGCAGGCGGATCATCAGAACCACACGGGAGGCGAAGTCAACGTACAGCTCAACTGTGGACCTCACCTGGATCTACTCAAAGTCTTAGGAGACATGAGGGAGCAGTACGAGGCTCTCACTGCGAAGAACAGAAGCGACCTCGAGAAATGGTACCAGGTGCAGGTGAGTGACCCGTCAAACCTACAATGGCCATGTAGGCAATTCTGCAGACATGTCCATAGTTAAAATCCAATGTTTCCAAATGAGGTTAGCTTGCATCCTTTTAATGTATTCCACAGAGTTCACATTCATTCAGCTGAAACATTTCTCAGTACTAGAAATGATTTGCCCAATGAAGCTCCCCAAGTGCACATGTGACTGCTGAGCAACTGGCGACATCAGCCCATCACTATGAACTTTTATTTGAAAAATCGCTAGTAACTCCTTCTCTAGCACAACTCCTCAGCAGACATTAAAACAGGTACCAGTAACTCCCATGCTCAAAAATTAATCCCTAAATTTGTCTGACAAAGACAACTTTTATCCATTTGTCGAATGTAGTATGCGATCTAAGGACTACAATTGACACTAATTGTAATAAAGTTATTAAAGGAGAGCAGTCACAATTCTCTCTCATTACAGGCATGATCACATTATGTATGTCGCAACTGTGTAGTTATATGTTAGGTCACAATTTCTATAGGAAGACCTTTTGTTTTGATTTGCTAATAACTGTGGCACAGTTTGACGAATCTTCACAAAACGTTCCAAATTAGTTCATCCACATCAGCTCCTTCCTGTAAAGTTTCAGGGTGCTCTATCAAGCAGGGGCCGAGAAAAAGGGGGAGGGGGCTCCAAAACATCTTTTTCCCATGTAAATTACATAGGAATTTTTGGAAGTGAGGAAAAAAAACAGCTGAACAGAATTACATCAAATTTGGCAGACAGCTAAATCTTTACCCAGAAAGCATGCTTGTTGTTTGTTCAGCTGTTTTTGAGAAATTTAAAAAAATTAGCAATATCTAGAGCCGTGGGACTCCAGGAAAAACAAAGAATTTGGAATGGTGGTCCCTCAGGAGTTCAGCAAAACCGAAGGAGCTGATTAATTGACCGTAACAAGAGCCAAAATGTTGAGAGTGCCATTGCAGGTCTCAGGGACACTTCCTCCAAGCCCTGAGAAAACTTTCAAAACAAATTTAAGGGGCCAGGATAAAAAAACTCCCACAGGAGTCATAGTTGCCCCAATGTTCTACAGCAGGAGTTCCTGTGGCCACCCAATGCCGTGTAAAGTCTTTGGCCAACTTTGGCGAAGGATTGGTCGACCCGGTGGCCAACCCCCCGATGCTCATGGCTGAAGGCTGTGCACAAGAGGCGTTGGTCATGGACATATTGTAGTAAGATTATACTTTATGTTGAAACCCATAGAAATTCACTGAAAAAAACCAAATGTTAAAGTGGAGTTATACATACGTAAGGTAGTAAAAGTTTAACTTATGTTAAAAATCCATAAAAATTCATTGAATGAAGCAAGTTAAAGTAGAGTTATATGTAGGTTTTTAATTAAAAAAACGACCATTTTAAAACAAAAGAAAAACTGCCTGCAATGCATCAGTTGTATGCAACAGACATAAGTATAACTTTCACCGCTATGATGCACTGCTTATGACCTCACAGCTTTAGAGAAATTAAAGTTTAAAAAATAGCTATCTATTGCGGTGGGACTCCCACCTCGTGGGATAAAACAACAAAATAAAGCATTCCTGCTGGACCAAGATCTCAGATTGCCTTGCTGTAACATAAGCAGAAATTTTGGGTCCACCATTACAGTACTCAGACACTTCCCCAAGTGCAGAAAAAATAAACATAGAAGAGGGAGAGTAGGGATACCCTGACTCCTTAGCCCTTGAGGACCCACTACAAAGGGCCACATTTAAAATATATATATATTTGTTTGTTTGGGTCCATGGGCGGTTGGCCGCTCATGGGAGGGAGGTTGGCCGTCGCAGGGGATTTTGGTGCCAGGCCTGTTCGCAGGCAAGGCCCTCTTGCCTACCCCATGCTGTGCACAGCCAAAGGCCATGCGCAGCAGGGGGTTGGCCACGCATGTGTGGTCCCTGGAAACCCCCCCCCCTAGACCTCCACAGAGGCCCCCACGGTATGTGTTCCATTTGTTTCAGACCTGTTCCCACTTCCTTGCACACCGCCTGCTTTCATACACCATATTCTCAGCTATGATACACCAGTCTAGGTCTTCCGTCCAAACTCGCAGTCTCGGTGCATCAGGAATTCCCCATTTCTGTGCAATATTACGCTTGACAATTGTCAATGCCAACGATACCCATATTTGTTCTTTAACCCCAAGGTCTGTAGTATCTCATATATTCAGGAGGCACCACTGTGGGGTACAGGGCCGGCTTTAGCACTAGTGGCGCCCTGTGCGACAATGTTTGTTGGCGCCCCCAATGACCACCTCCGCCACGGATTCCCTCACCACCACCATTTGACAGTGTCCCTCAAGTCTCCATAACCACTGTCTCTTAGTTTCATATAGTTTTATAGCGCCATGCATACCAGTTTAAGATGTCAGAACACTTTACATCACACATGCATTGCACAGAGACAATCAATCATCGGTGTGCATATCAGTGTATAGGAAATGTTACATAAGACAGAGGCCTACAAGGAGTAAGAGTCACATTTTATCCATACTGGTAGGCAGTATGGTTTAAGAGACCTTGGACTAGAAAAGCACAAATTCAGAATTTAAAATGTAACACCATTATTAGGGGTTTTCTTTAATAATAAGAATTGATTTCTACCCAAATGAACCCCTTTTGCAATATTAAGATAATGAAATGCTGGGCAAAAAATATAGAGCTCTAATGTTTTCCTTGCAGTTTGCATGCAGCTCTTTGATGGCAGTTAATAGCTCACTATTAGGATTTTAGCTTATAAACTGCAAATAACAAAAGGATCTCTGACAAAAGCGGTAACCCATCGACCTATTTATATTATATGCACTTTGTGATGTGAATGGGACACGTTCTTTGCAGCAGGAATATTAACCCTCTGCGCTATGATGAGTCAAAACTTTCACTAGACAAAACTCCGTTCTCTAGAGGAACAACATTAATCACTGGAGTTGTCATTTTTATTGATGCTGGAAAATTGCTGGGACAATGTACGCGGCATCAGGTGCTTTTAAAAGGATGAACATGGCGCCCCCACCCCAAGTCACCACCCGGTGCGGTGGCACCGATCGCACCGCCCTAGAGCCAGCCCTGGTGGGGTAGGAATCATCTCTACTCCTGTGACCATACTCAGGCTATGGACTACGGCCGCCCAATACTGTTGTATAACAGGGCAATCCCACAGTATATGATAGTATGTTCCCTCTTGACCACACTCCCTTCTACATGTGGGATCTGCTTCTCTGCCCATTTTCGCAAAGCGGCGACGGGAATAGTATACTCCATGGAGAATTTTCAGTTGTATTAGTCAGAGTTTACTTGATATGGCAACTTCTCGTGGGGACGCAAGGGCCTCCTGCCAGTCTTCATCTTCCAGTTCCCCCACATCCCTCTGCTACTGATCCCGGAGTCCGAGGAGGGGGTCCGGGGAATTGCTCATCAATTTCCGGTATGTCAGGGACACCGCCTTGCGGTTCATGTAGTCTGTGAGTATTCTGTCCTCTGTGAGGAGGAATCTGGGAGTGTTGTCCCCTTCAGGATTATCGCTTGCAGAGCGTGTTTTATTTGCAGATAGCGGAATGTCTCTGCATCCGACGGTTCATATTCTCGCTGGAGCGTGGCGAACTGTATCACCTCTCCCCCCACCCACAGGTCGCCTACTCGAGATATGCCTATTAGGTCCCATTTGTCGAAACCGTGGAGTCCACTCATGGTGCCCAATCGTTCGGCGTCCCATAGTGGGGTATGTTTTGAAATTTTGTTGTGCCCCCCCCATCCGTTTCTGGACTTTGTGCCACAATTGAACTGTGAGAGAAAGACGCCGATATATAGAATTAATTAAAAGTAGTTTAATTGTATTTTAATAGAAAAATGTTACAAACTATATTTATATTACTAACTGTTTTAAATAATTGAATGTAATTTGATATAATATTATTTCCTGTGGGGTTTTATTTTAAGTCTCTATCTCCATTATTTACTATGAGAGGATGTTGTGGATGTTGCAGTTCCAGTGGTTGGCCACGTGTTGTACTGGACTTACTACTGTTTCCTTTTTGGCAGTAGTAACTTACACTCATAAAATTGGCTCCACCCTCTGACTGAGGGAGTGGAGACATGTAAGTCTACACTTTTGAGTAACTTAGCCCAGATAAGAAAACTTTCTCCAAAGTGTAAAAGTAAACATACACGTGTCGGTTAATCTGAAGTGTAAGTTACCTTTGTGAATATCCTCGATCGATATTCTTCTACTTGAGGTTCAGTGTCACCCTGCCTTGTAGGACTCTTAACAGCCAGCCCAGATTTCTAGACAGTGAAGCTTTCCTTTGTGTTTTACAGAGTGCAGATTTGAAAAAGGAGGTGGCAGTTCGCACTGAAACCACACCGACATCCAAGAGTGAGGTTACCGAACTAAAGCGCTTGCTCCAGTCACTGGAGATAGAGCTGCAGTCTGCACTGAGCATGGTAAGAAGAGCATTGTGCTTCTTTGTGGTGCACGTGAGATGGGTCCTTTCTTTAAATTCATGGAGCCTATATTGTATGAGAAGGGGTGAACCTACTTATAGGGCCTGATTATGAGTGCTCCGGGATAGAATGGGATAATTATCGTATTTGCTAAAATCTCTCTCCAAGGTGTTCTGAATTTACTGGGTGCAATTATTATCACCTATCCCAACTATCCCTTACAAATGGGGCATAAATCTGCACGCCCTAGCATTCTACAGGTCTTTTTCACTTTTTACACTCTGATTTCACTTGCCGAAATGTAATGAGGGGTGCAGGCGTAATTACTGGGTGCAATAAACTTTGCACCACTTAAATTGCAGTCTGTTTGCACAGGGATTGCATTGTTTACTGGGCTACTCATAAGAAGTCCCATACCATGTTATAGAAATGTGCTCAACTCAACATGAATGGAGCCAATTTGTGAAGCTAAGTTGACAAACCACCAAGCAAAAATAGCTGTGATGTTCCTTTGAAGGCCTGTTCTTGTGTTGTCTGATAGTGCTGTGAAGAATCTGTTCTTGGTGTAGCTTTCTGCTGATTCTGCTTTCTGTCAATGATCACACCTATGATCTACAGCACACAATTTTTCTTATTACAGAGAGACTCCACGGAGCATATGCTGGCTGAGACTGAAGCCCGCTACGGAGCAGAGCTGCAGAAGCTGCAAGTGACTATCACCCGCCTAGAGAAGGAGCTGTTTGGAGTGCGGTCAGACATGGAACATAACTCCTATGAGTACCAACAGTTGCTGGGTTTGAAGATGAGGTTGGAGCAGGAGATCGCCACCTACCGCCGTCTCCTGGAAGGCGATAACTTAAGGTTGTTGTAGCCCACTTTTCCATGTTGCTGAATTTCACAAATTCACACTTTCTCCATGTTGCTGAGCTTCACATATTTACACTATGACCACATTCTTACCGATCAACATAAAAAGATGTACTCAAATATATTAAAATATTCCGGTAGTAACGGAGGGTTTTAAATACCTTGACAAATATGTAACTGCAGACCCTTATCTCTTCCACACACATAATCTTTAGGTGTCAAAGAGACGTGGGACATTGGAGATCATTGCCACTCTCCTTGCTGGGATGAGCAGCCCTTTTCAAAATGATGATGCTCCCAAGATTTCTCTATGTGTTACAGAACACGCTTTATCCGGTCCAAGAGTCTTATTTCCAAGCCATAGTGAGTGAGGTTAGAACCTTGCTTAGGGATGGAAAACCTCCAAGGATAGCCACGCGAAAGCTTGTGCGAGGGTGGTATGATGGCGGGATTGCATTGCCAATTATTCAGGGTTACTATTGGGCGGCACAATAAGCCGTCATCAATCAATGGGTGCACCGCCCGCAAGATGACCCTGCATACCGAATGGACAGATGGATTTTGAGTCCAGTGGGATAAACTCAAGCACTATATACTAACCCCAAGCACCACAATATTACAGGACCTATGAACCACACAGTCACACTTTAGCACCAGGTGCACAGGAAGATGGGGTGGCAAGCTAAAATAACTCAGGGAACACCACTCTGGGACGCCGAAAGACTCGAAATACTACATAATTGCCCAGGTTTCGACAGATGGGACCACATAGGTATCTCTAAAGTGGGAGACCTGTGGGCTAAAGGAGATGTCACCCACCCCACACAAAAAAACAACAAAAAAAGCTTGTGGACCTACAGCGGGAATATGACCTAGTGCCCACGGAAACTTTTTAACTTGCAATTAGGCATGCCTTAAGAGCTACTATACCACGGGGAAGCAACCTCCCTGAGGCGTCCCCATTGGAGGAAAAATTATAGACTGATTATATGGACCATAGAGCAATATCCCTGACTTACCAAAAACTGATAAATAACTGCCCAGACCCACTCCAACGACTTCGAGAATGCTGGCACACTGACTTGAGGGAATTGGAGGACAAAGACTGGGTGGAGGCATTGACATCCCCTAAGGAGTCAGCTATGTCGTCAAAACTTAGGTTAGTTTAACTTAGAATACTCCGTAGATCCTACATTTCCTGTAACACCTTAGTAAAGATTGGAAGAGGATTAGACTCCAAGTGTCACAGATGGTATGGGCAAGAGGGATCTTTTTACCATATTTTATGGGACTGCCCGGAGATTAAAACCTATTGGAAGGCTATAGTACAGTGCCTGCGAGAGGTGTGCGGGGTGGACTTACAACCATCGCCTAAGTGGTGCCTTCTTAATATATGGGACGCAAAGATCTTAGCTGTAAAGAGCAAATCTGGGCAACTATGGGGACGACAATTGCTAAACGTAACTTAGCCCGGAGATGGGGGGCATCGACAGCGGAAACACTAAAAGAATGATAGAAAGACATGGACTGGTGCATGTTGGCTGAGAAAGTCGTCTATGAAGGCAGGAGATGACCTAAGAAATGGGAGCAGATCTAGGGGAAATGGAACAGTTGTAGGGTGGGTGTTCCAGCTAGGCCCGCAGCAGATGGTTCCTGAGGGGTTCCTATGGGCCCTCTTGCCACCTGTGCGACAATAGAACAGAAGATATTTCGAACCTACTCTGTACCTGCAAGGAGCTGCTAAAGGAAAGGAGACAGCTGCTAAAGCCTCCCTTTAACCAAAGGGGAAATCGCTCGCGGAGGCAAGCAGTAATGGCCTGCTTTGGTCCGGGGGACCCACAGCTGAAGTGCAGACTTGTAATATTTCTTATGCTAGCTGAAGAAAAAACAGCCACCGGCCTCCGACCGGAAAAGATGCCAGGTTGTAGCTGAATGCACACTAAGACAGGGATTGTGGGGAAACAGGAAAACTGTACCTATTCAAGCACTGTCCCAAAGCATCACCAGCAGCACACATGCACTTGTGTGCACAGCAGTTATCACTTAACAAGCATGAAGATGATCTAACTGTTATTTTAAACATGTACATTTTAAATGTATGTATCCTTATGGTTTAAATCCGCCTGTTTTTAATGCACTTGTTTTTATTAACTATTTTTATTTGTTCTGAAAGCATGTTAGTGATTTATACAATGAAGGACAAGGAAGTAGTACGCAGAAGTTACCAGAAACTTTGTGGAAATTCCACCTCATGAAAACATTTTCATTGCCTCTAAACCCCTTTCTTGATTTTAGAATAAAAATTACAGTTGTAGGAACTGGGGGTGCATGCACACCCCTCATGCACCAACATGCATGGGGCACGGGAGCCCTGTAGGGACCCTTTGTTTGAAGACCGTCAGCAGTTTAATGGAGTAAGTACATCATAGTACTCATAATATGCAAGGCGGTGCCGCAGCGGCACCGCCAGCATGTTGTGAGCCCCTGACCACAGTGCCACCACAGGGAATGTGGTTCCCTGGCGGTTGCGAAGGTCCAATGGCGGTCCGAATGCCAAAGTTGTAATAGGGCGGTCGGACTTCCGGTGCAGCAGTGGCACTACCACTGCCTCGGCACCATGCGTTTGGCGGGCCACGGACGCCAAGCTCATAATCAGGCCCTTAACATCTTCCCAACCATAAATCAGTTCATCTGATATTTCTCACAAAATAACCATGTCTTTTATTAATTTATCCTCAGTTGGGACCCCAGACATACTAATCTTTTCTTAAGCCAATCTTTCTCTCACATCTCATTTTGATACATCAAGAGATGGACCAGGCGGTTGTAGCCAGTGGATGGTAAGAACGCTGCAAATTTAAGTGAACATTTGACCTTCTGGAGTCCCGGGCATAGGCCTAGCATATTATGATTTAGGGGGGTAACATCATGGCACCTGCTGCCCTCCTTAGGACAACTGTTACATGTGGCCAGTATTCTTCTAAAATTAAGCATGACCACTTGTGTCTAGAAAATCAACTCTGCCATTCTAGAACCACTGCAACCCTTCCAGTACTAATTAGAACTTTGTGAAAAACATGACATTTATTTTGCTACTTTTACTGTTGAAAAGAAAATCCTACATACATTTCAGACATTTGACGGGTGTTCAGCATTTTTTTTAAAATATATTATTCATTTTATTTTTAACTAATTACAACATTTTTCTTTAGCCTAAAAACATGTTAGAACTGTTCAGGACAGCTTTAACATATAATAAAACTAAACGCTAAGGACTGACTCCAGTGTTTATTATGAAAAATATATTAATGTTTTATAACTTTTTACTTGCTATTTTAAATGTTTGAAACAATCCCAACAGACATTTTCAAGGCATTCTAATCTCCATGGCAGCTTAATTAAAAATATAAGCTTAAAGCGTAATCTTCAAAAGAAATCACCAGTGACAGCTGGTTAAACACTTATACAGAACAGAAAAAAAAAAAAAAAAAATGACCGCCAGGGTGTCACGATCATTACTATTTGTTTTTGCAAAAAAAATTCACACTTTGAGAGTTTGTTTTTGTAAAACAAAAAAGTTGCTTAGCAGCTGTAAGAAACATGGCGTTTTTTCAGTAAATTTGTAGTGCCTTCAGAGCAGCCGCTATCACTGTAGTTAGTTCCTTTGAAGTCACAGATCTCCGCCAAGCTGACAGAGAGCCTTAAATATGGCAGGCAGTAGTCTCTGCCAGAGGCGCAGAGGTAATTATCTCCGCCCCCCCCCCCGCAAATCGGAGGGGGGCACCCACCCAATTCTATACCAGGCCCACAGCCCTGAGAGTTGCTGTCTTTTTCCTGACAGTCAATTTAGTATTTCTGATTGGTCTTTAAGATAATTTTAATGCTGAAACTGAGTTATATTAATCATGTTTATCTAGTAATGAAGGAAGGAAGTAATTCCACTGGGCTCCTAAAGAGAGTATATTTCCATGAGAAAACTTGCTTAATTTGTTTTCATCTCCCTTAAAACTTAATCCTTAGAAACTGGAGTTCTGCCTGATACGTGTTGCTACAGATTCCTGGACACATACAACTGGAAACTCAGACTACCCCTCCATGTCCCTTTTTGTATCATCATCTTATCCATTGTTAGAACATTCATGTTTATACCTGTGGGTAGGTTTTGGTAGTTGGCCATAACATTCTAAGAGCTGTTGCATGTCAAATACATTTTTTTTTTTACTTTTGGGCTAGATGTAGGAAACATTTTTGCATTAGCAAATGGCCCAATTTGCAGAATCTGGCCATTTCGCGAACACAGAAATGCCTTTTCTAATGTACAAAGCCGAAATTGCGATTTGGTAACCAGTTATCGAATTATAATTTGGGTTTGCGAATCGGTATTTGGAAGAGTGGGTGTTTGGGGTGTCCCTTCCAAATACCTATTTGCATTGGTATGTACGAATGTTTTGTTACCGAACTGTGTTCGCAAAACATTCACACTTTACCACCAACTCAAAATTGATGGTAACCCATGCGCAAATGGGAAAGGGTCCTCCTGGGACCCTTTCTCCTTTGAGAATGGTTGAATAAGTATTTTTAAGAGCAAGCAGTGGTCTGTCTACTCTAAAAAAAAAAAAAAATGAAACTTTTCATTTTTTATTTTAAAAAGGATCCCTTTTTCCTTTAAGAAAAACGGGCTGCATTTAATAGAAATGATTGCTATATTTAAAAGCTATAACAGACATGATGGTCTGCTGACCCCAGCAGGCCACCATCCCTGTGATGGCAGAGAATCCTAGTGGGTCACAAATTGCGACCTACCTCATTAATATGCATGAAGTAGAGCTATTTGTGACCCACTACAATTTGCTATTTAGGGAATCAGGGTCTAAATAATCCCTTTGTACATTAGTAATAGTGATTACAAATAGAGATAAAAAAAATACTTATTTGGTAATCGACATTACTATTGTTCCTTCATCTAGCCCTTAGCTTGCCTGGTTGAAAGCCTTTTTTGTGTGCAATCAGAATCATGTGAACTTCACATTTTATTTTTTTAAAGCCAGACTAGTCAGGCTCTATCGAACCTGGCTGAATATTTTCTATTTCAGTTGTGAGTATTTTTATATATATTTTTGCATCAACACGAATCAACACAAAACAAAAACTTGATGAAGACATATAGACCATTTTCTAGTGTTGCTATGAGACTTAATATAGGTTTGGACACAGATATATAAAATTAGACAGAACATATAATCCAGCTGAAGAGTAAGAATTGATGTTCATTTATCTACACATTTCTAACAGAGTTTTTGGTGAATCCACCTGGTCATTTTCTTTCAGTATTTTACAGCAGACTTGTCCTATTTCTTGCTCTACAATCTTAGTTTGTCTCGTGGAGAGCAGAGGTTTCTATTATTTCCTGTAGTGTATCTCCTTTAGTGTTCAATTATATTTATTGAGTTTTAAATGGTTTGATAGAAAGCTTAGAACTCTCTCAGCTTTATTTCTCATTTGTTTGACAGATTGTTGCACTTCTCTGACTCTTAATTTAAAAGCTAGCATTCTATGTGTTTGTTTACTATTCTCTTAATATTTCTGTGTAATTCTTTGAGATTATTATCAATTTTTGATGTTAAAGAATTCAGCTAATTACTAAATGCTGTCATCGGCAAAAAGATACTTAAAGACTTACTTAAGTTGTTCTGTTTTTCAGGTTCTACAGATTTCTAAACAAGCTTGTCATGTGTCAGAATATGTAGTCTTTTCATATCTGCAGCTACATACCTATGATAGTCTCCTCTCTAACTACCTTAAATGCATCTGATAAATCAGACAGGTTCTTCAGGTCATTGGCCTCAAAGTGGTCATATATATATTTTTTTAATCTTTTTATTAAAGACAGCAAGGTAGACACAATCAAGATATTATCGGGTACGGATTACATAGCGTTATCACAAACAGTTTTCTGGATGGAACAAGTGCAGCACAGTTACATACATTCAGTTTTCACAGCTTCCGGCGGGCAGGGTCATCAAGGGTGGGAGGGGTAAGAGGAAGGGGGGAGCGCAAATGTGTCCACGATACTCATTCCACTTTGACCATATGTGAGTCCATTTTTGGGGACATCATCTGGAAACATAAACAGTCTTTTCCCTAAACATACACCAGTCCGTATATTGTTTCCATAATTGCAGGCCGGGGGTCTCCCTCGCTTCCCACAGTCTAGCGATGTTGCATTTGGCTATCATGCAACCCAGGGCAACCCATATTTTCTCTTTGCTTCTCAAGTCCGTCGGTCCCCATACATTAAGTAGACACTGTCTAGCTTCCCGGTTCAAGTCCTGACCGAGTACCTCAGACATACAACGAGCACGCCCGTCCAGTATGTACAAATCTTGGTGCATTCCCACTAGAGTGGTCATATTTTTGCCTTTTGTGTGTAACAGGACTCTCAGAATATCATACCTAAATCTTCCCTTTTCCCTTGGTAAGATAAGTAAATTGATCATCAAACCATGAACCATACTAAAACCAGCATAAAAAGCTTTCTCCTTAATGTGAGATCGCTAGCTAAGCACTCAACTGAAGTATGGGATATTACCATCTCTCTATCTCCAGATATATGTTTTCTTACAGAAACATGGCTGAATGCCACTAACCTCTTGGCCATCACTCTAGCCATCCCTAAGAACTATCAATTAATAAGGCTTGATAGAGTCCGGAAAATAGGAGGGGGCATCGCCACAGTTTTTAAAAACTCGCTCAAAGTCTCATGGATTAATACTTCTATTACTGACTCAATGGAATTAGGCATTTTTAAAATAATTCTATCTGCTACGAAAAGCTGGAAGGGTGCCTTGATATTTCGCCCGCCTGGGACCAAGAGGGGGTTTAGCCAACGTTTGATGGAAGAAATAGCCACCCAAGTCTTAGCTACAAATACGTTTCCCCTCTTGGGTGACTTGAATTACCATGGAGAAGATCTAGCCAACCCAGAGGTGGCGCAGCTTATGGCTGATATGAAAGCCCTAGGCCTACACCAATGAATTATTGGCCCTACTCACCACTGGATTTGATATTCACTAAATGAGGCATTTACTTGCGAAGCACCTTTGCCTGTAATTTGGAATGACCATTATATAATCCCTTTTCAAACTCAATTCCCTTAATAACCAAATTGTTGGATAATAGAAGAACGGATAAGACACTAAGAAGGGCCTGGCACTCACTCTCTTTGGACTCTTTCAGTGAGTCGTTTCACCCTGTCTTACCATCATGTGTTTCTGATGTCAATGCATCATTAGAAAATCTCAATACAGCTCTAACAGAGGTTTTCAACAAAACTGCGCCTCTCAAAAAGATGAGCACCGCAAAATTATGGTCTTTTCTGCACCTTGGTATACGACAGAGCTGAAAACTGCTTGTAAAAACTTAGAGAGAAGATGGTGTAGAACTAAAAATCTGCAGGTCAAGGTTTGATATAAATTAGCTCTGTCTAGATATCATCTCATCATTAGAGCTACGCGTAAGCAGTTTATCTCTAACCAAATTGAACAGGTAGGAAATACACCAAAAGTGCTCTTTAAAATAATTTGTGTTTTTATGAGCCCTCAGGCGTGTGCGCAGCCCTCCTTAGCATCGCAGGAACTGTATGAGTCTCTCACTACTTTTTTTCCAGAGAACATTTCATAGATTTATTTAAACTTCAACATTTCGCCCATTATAGACCCTTGCGTTATCTGCAGTATGCCTGATATGGGAGCAGTTGGGACTCCCACATTAATCCGGTTCGAACCATTGTCTTTGGAGGAGGTCCAGAGGTCTCTGGGTTCGGCAAAATCAGGCTCCCCCCTAGATATCTGCCCTCCTAGAGTTATACTGTCACTATCTAGCCATCTTGCTCCGGTGATTCTATCTATATTCAATCTTACGGTGGAAACAGGCACAATTCCGCGCATGTCCTACCGATCCTAAAAAAAGCTAACCGGGTTCCAAACATCCTATCAACTACCGTTCCATATCTCTGTTACCCCTTCTGGGTAAATTGCTCGAAGGCCTAATCAACAAACAAATAACAGCCTATCTAGAAAATAATCAAATTCTGGACTCTTTGCAGTCGGGATTCAGACCGGGCCGTAGCACTGAAATGTCCTTACTGGCAGTCACCGACTCTTTGAGATGCTCATTGGACGCAGGCACTCTTCCATGCTAGTGCTGCTGGATCCCTCCGCAGATTTTGACACAGTCTCTCACTCAGGACTGTTAAAGAGACTTGTGAGATTGGTGTTTGGGGGACTGCGCTCAAATGGTTACATCATTTCTTGGACGATAGATCCCAAATGATCACTCTTGGCCCCTATACCTCTTGCAAGATACGTCTGGGTAAGGTTGTACCACAAGGCTCATGTTTGAGCCCCACCTTGTTCAACATATATATGGCACCCATTGCTAAGATCATTGAGCCTTTTGACTTCTGAATTGTATCCTATGCTGACGAGACTCAGCTGACCATCATTTATTATTCTGATTTAGATTTAACCAAAGATCGGTTTACAAGAGGAATGTTGGATGACTGACAATTATCTACAATTGAACGCAGACCATGATTCACCAAGATCATGCTGTTTGGCAAAGCCATCACCCTGTGGTCTAATGAGTGGTGGCCCCCTCAACTGGGATCAGTCCCATCTCCCAAACAATCCATGAAGAACCTTGGCATAAAAATTGATCAAGCCTTCTCTATGAAAAATCATATTTTGGATACCACGGGCAGGTGCTACCATAATATGCATCTCCTACACAGAATATTTCCCTTTCTCCCTCTCTCTGAGAGAAGAACATTAGTTCAAGCCCTGGTAGTGAGTCGTCTAGAATACGTGAACGCTCTACTGGCTGCAGCTAATAAGACTCTTGTGGCTAAACTATAGGTAGTGCAAAAATACGGCAGCCAAACTTATTCTCAATCGTCCGCCAGGTACCCCGTCGCCCCTTCATTGAAGTCTTTGCACTGGCCGCCAGTAAGAAAAAGGAGCATTTTTAAGATCTGCTGCCTCACTTCCAAGACCATAAGGGGCAACAGCCACAGTTATCTTCAACAGAAAGTTAAATCGTATGTACCCACCAGATGTCCAAGATCCAAGGACAAACCCTGTTGTGTGTCACCCACATCCGCCTTACTAGATGTGGTGGGAGAACCTTTTCTTACCTGACTACTATTTGTTGGAACAAACTCCCTGTGCATATTCGTACCTGTCAGAACTATTGCCAATTTAGGAAATTGTTGAAAGCCTCCCTTTTCCAATGAGACCTCTTCTTGTAGATGCCTGCCTGCTACTGTTTGCAGCACTGAGATGCCCGCGGGTGATTCAAGCCCTATATTAAATTTAATTAACATAACATAACGAAGATAATGAAACATGAACAGATATTATTATAGGGTCCAGCTTCACTTCATCCAACTTTCCACTCAGATATATGTTTGTGAAAATATAATCTCTGAATCTGTGGAGTGGTGCACATGAAAGAACAAACACTATTTTCCAGTGACATGTATTGCTCTTTAGGTCTCTTCTACACCAGAGGTTTTCAAACTGTTTTTGAGGCAAGCCACCTGAGAAAAATGTTTTCAAGACAGGCTCCTCCAAAGTTTTAGTGACCACAATGGGCAGGGGACAGGCCGGGGTGGAAGGACTGGTGAAAGAGAGGGCAGGGCTGGTAGAAAAGAAAAGTGAAAAAATGAACAAACAACAACAGCAGACACAGGAAGAAATTACTTCTTAGGTACTTCCTAAGTGACTATGAAAGTAAATAGAGGCAGTAGTGGGACACAAACAAAAAAAACCTTTAAAGAGTCAAGGCATAATGCTCACATCTCCTTTGCAGCTGAGGTAGAATACATAGTAGTCAGAAAAAGCAGATCTCATTGTTGCTTTCCCATTTATTGCCTTTTTAAAGTTTTGATGACACTGCATTGAACAACGTATTGCAAATATAGCCATTGGTAAAGAGATGCAGCTCTGCGGTCTGCTGCTTCTGGTTTTTTATGCAGCAGCAGCTTTGAGATGTGCTTCGTTTGTCTGTCAAAGGATAGTATTGCTCGGATCTGCTGTGGGATTATGAAGTTTGCCCTGATTACTGTCAGATCCGGGTTCCAAGGGGCCACAGAGCAGACATGGGCTACTGAGCCCCAACTGTGGCAGTCAACCAACAGACACAGTGTCTAACACAGTGCTTACCTTTTATGTAAAAGAAAGAACTTGGGACTGGAACAAAGTGGAGTGGTTTGGATCCCCTTTATACACATTTTCCAGACAGGGGACTTGGATCCATTATGTACGTTTTCAAAACTGGTTTGGGTTGGTTCCTTAAAATGTCATTCTCAGGCTGCTCTCCAGACACAGCCTTTGTACAAAGTGATGCCTCTCACAGTAGGTAGCAATGGGGCCGATTCTAAGCCATGGTATCCAAACAATGGGCACAATAAAGTGATGAAGTGTGAGATCTCCTCACCTGGCTACCATCAGTCTTCCTGAAGCAGAACGCGGGGACAGACAAAAGGGCAGTCACTGCCTGGACACTTCCTCACCTCGGACAACAGAAACTACTGTCCCACCCCTTCCCCAACCATCTACCAAGTGATATTTCTCATGAAGATCTAATCAATAGCCCTTTGCTAATAAGGTCCTCACTGAATTTCCAAAAGTAGCCCTCTGTTCATCCTCCCTCACTTCAGTGTCTGAGACTCCATCCACCAGCTACAACAAATTCAGGAAATACACTTCCTCTGTCTGGGGGAAGCAGCCCTTATTCTTCATCCTGTGCATGCTAAAAACCAGGAACATCCTAAATGAATCACACAGGACCCAGTACTCAGACACATGCCACGCACTACTACCATACCTGTGCTACACTCTGCACATTTGACATGAACACAGGGTACACATAACAGTGGTCTGAGTTTCACATAACAGCTGAAGATTACATGAGAGGAGCCAGTAGGCTTGCCTTTCCTTAACACAGAAAAAAGGTCTGGTCACACCACTGAGTCAAAGAACATGGTATGCTGCTCTATGTGATACACCCAGAGTTTGGACAGTAGTCCATTGCCCGCTATAACAGTGTACTTTGTGCACCCCTGGAAGCCACAGTACAGGTTCTGGACATTGCATTACCAGAGACAGGCACACACTAGATTATTGTGTTCTGGGGCCAAAATAAAAGAAAGGATACCAGTTTCACATGCAATCGGTCACTCAGCACAGGGGTACACATCTGTTCACCATCCATGAGATTATCTTGTCACAACAGATGTCCCTCCCAGGTCAGACTACCCATAACCTTACCTCTCCATTGGAGAAGTCCAGTAATAGGATCGGCAAAACTGGCTAGAAAGTCCACCTGCATTCGCATTATGCATTCTGGCTTTGTGGTCCACAGTGAAATTTAGGTCATGTAATGACATACCCGATGTCAGCAACTTGGGTTTGTCACCCTTCATTGCCATCAACCACCTGAGAGGCTTATTATCTGTCAGGACCACAAAGTCATACCAAGCTAGTGAGGTTGGAACCTCCTAAAGCCCATATTCTCACAAGGCATTCTTTCTCAGTGGTGGCACAGTTTGTTCTCTTGGAAGGAGTCTGTGGCTGATAAAGGCCACTGGATGCTTTCTACCCTTAGATAAATTCACACTTAAGTACGTCCGGTGTAGTGATCATCAGAGGGTTAGAGGCTAGTAATTTGCCTACAGATATGCCCTGTCAGAAATAGGTTGGTGTGTGAAGTAGTGAAGTTGTTTCTCTGGGAAGAGTCCTTTATAAGGACGAGAACCCTCACTCACCCAAGGGTGACATGCTTCATCATTGGGTCCCCTCCTCACACCCGGACTGCAAGGTCCGTGGTGTGGGCTACAACTCCCAAAGTGGGAGGAGCAGAGGTGTTTTTTGATGAGCGATGAAGATAGAGTCAGTGAGGGACAGAGTGCATTTAGAAACTATAATGGGTTGTGTAGGTTAAAACTACTTCCAGAGAGCCAAAAATCATTTTATTCAGTAGATCCAAGGTAGTAGGATTAAAAAGAGGACTGGGGTTTTCTAACAAATATTCCCCTATTGGTGGTCATCATGTTTCTGCCCGTATGTGGACCCCAGAAGGGGTTCCAGGGCATTCATCAGGACCTTTGATGTCTAAGTCACTCAGTTAAATGTGCTCAAACAAAACTAAATAATTATTCTTTATACTGGCCTGTCAAGGATCGAGAAAGCCAGGTATGTGGCCTGAATATATGGTAAAGTCCACTGTCATTCTGAGGAAATAAAGAGAAAGGAGAGAATAAACATATCTTTCTACCACAATGTTTGGTCAGTTTAAAGGGGTGCACAATTATGTATATAGTGAATTAACTGTTGTCAGTTCCATTTGTCCAAGACTTCATGATGTGCAGTCAAACATACATCTATTCAAAAGCACTGATTCATCCTTACATGCATCTCCTGTATTATGTGATGGATACCTTACCTCCTCACGGAGTCAGTTGTATCCACCCTCAAACCACTAGGTACATCTAGGAGTGCCCCACTGAAAAGGAAATCATAATAGGCAGTAGGACCTTGCTGGTTCTCTGTTGAGTCATTCATGGTAATTATTGCATAAGTTTAACATCACCAGTCTGTGAGCTATCTAATGACTATCAGCATTATGATCAGGTGCTACAGCTCGTGTCTGTTAAGGGCTGTAAAGGGAGCATCTGTGGTCTGACATGTGGCCCCAAAGTTCCAGTAATATCCAGTGAATCCTAAGAAGGCTGTCACTTGAGTCTGGTTGGTGGAAACCACCCACTCCATTACAGACTGGCTGTTGGTATTCAATGGGTGGTTCTTTTTGTTGCCCACCTGATGACCAATGTAGTCTACATAGGACTACCCCACTGGAGACTTGGTTGCCTTGATGGTCAGTTTTGCTCCCTTTATCCTGAGCACCTGTCCTAGGTGCCTCAGGTGTTCTCTCACAAATTGCTAAAGATGGCAATATCATCCAGGCAGATCTCCTTCAGGCCCTCAGAACATATTTCAACAGGCACTGAAAAGTGGAAAGGGCACTCTTAAGTTCTAAAGGCATGGCCCTAACCTGCAACAATCCCTCTCCGTGTGAATGAGCACTGCTGCAATCAATTGATTTCTGAGCTTTTTTCTTTACAGCTCATTGTATACATTTGTGGACTGAGCACGATCTGCAGGCAGTTTGCTGAAAGGACTTTGCAAACAGTGTTTGTCATGCCTTTCATCTGCCAGACCTCCTCCTCTACATAGCTCACAGAAGCCCTTGCAGCTTCCATGCCTCACATTCTTTTCTTCAGTATAAACATTTGATGAACTGAAAAGAGTGTGAAAAGGTAACCTTGAATGTGCTTTGTAAATTGAGAAATAAATGCAGAAAAAAATGTCACTAGTTCTGGTACCCAAACCCATAATCCCAGACTTCAGTGTTAACCCCAGGCTGCTGAAGTCATAAGGCTACTGGAATCACATGCAACTGATTAAATGTACGATCAGTAGCTCTCTAGGGTAAGAGTTCACTACAGTCTGTTGTTTACATGAGTAGACTTATCAAAACTGCAAGTGATCTGCTAGGCAGGGTCCTAGGAACAAAATATTTGATGCACTAAATACAATATACTAAGGTCATACACAACCCCTGACATGTGAAATCAATCCTTCTTCCATTACACCACTACATCTGCATGGGCTGCAACAATACTATGATCAATAACATTCAGAGACTGATTCATTGCAGTTTGTTGTATCCATTTTTAGACTGATCAGTAGCACACGTGTTTCGCTTGAACGGAGCCTGGAAGCATTGTTTATCATCAGTGGCGGCTGGCACGGATCGCGGTTGGCGGGGGGGGGGGGAGGAGGTAAAGAAAAAGAAACTTACCTCCTTGCCGCGTCTCTCCTCCGTCGTCTGTCTGCGTCTTGCCGGAACAGGAAGCACTCAGGCTCCCCATAGCTAATCACAACGCTGCAATGCAGCATTGTGATTGGTCTGAGCACGGTGGTTCAGCGCGTTCAGACGGGGACTGGGGGTCCTGCCATGTTCTCCACCCAGTCTGTAGTACAGACTGGGTGGAGAACATGCAAAGTGCGCATGACTGTTTGGCCGGCCCAAGATGGCCGGGCAAACATTCCTGTGCACTTACAGAGTGCCCACCACTCCTCCCCCTGCTCTGTGAGCAGAGCAGCCCCGCCCCACCCTGCAAAGCAAAATTATCATTTTATTTTCCTTTATTTACACTGCGAAAAGCAGTGGGGCGACGCTCCTCCGCCTTAGCGGTGGAGCCGCCACTGTTTATCATGCCTTTCATTTATCACATATGTGTCCATAATGGATAGTATTTTGTCATAAGGATCATGTTGGATCTTATTGAATTGTTCATGTACTGGGATTTTATAGAAGATGTCTGTAGAAGATCTCATTGTAGGCTGTATGCATCATCAGATGATCAAAGGACAGGACGCGTGTCAATAGCAGCCACGACCCGTGCGGGTAAGAGCAGTGGGGCCGGGTGGGGGGGAGGTATTTCGACAGACGATGACGAGGGAAAATTAAATAATTACTTTTCCCTCGTCATCATCTGTCGAAATCCCCCCACCGCTCTTACCTGCTCGGGCCGCAGCTGGTCAATAGACACCAATATGTAGAAGATATCATTGTATCCCATATATATCCATTATGGATTTTATGGAGGGAGGTACATTCCCATAAAGGTCTTATTATGGAACATACAATTACGTAGGGATGGTCTTTGCAAAGTTTTTGTATCTAAAGAGAATCTTATTCTTGAGACTATGCGTTTGCACTGGATCTTAATGTATGGTGCATGTTTCCATAGATTATCGTATTGTAAGGTATTCCTTTTCATAATGCAATAATGCAATTCCCGGCAGCATTATCATCAAAGCCCTGTTGTATCTGAGAAATGTGTTTTAAGTGACGGCACCTGGATTGTAAAATGTTATTGATTATAGTGTTAACATGACTTTAAAATCCATACCATTTATTCACTGAAACATTTTTTGAATGGCGAACCTAGCTTCTATTATGAAATAAAAACATAACTATAAATTAAGACACAACACCATTGAAAGATGGCCAAGTCCTGCGATTTGCAAATTTAAGGTCTTACTTTTTCTTTTCATGCCATATTTACACAGGAGCATTTTACTTTTAATATTTTAATTTCTGTTAAATATTCTTAAAAAAATAATTAAAGACATTGCACGTTTGCCATGTCCAGATCTTTTGACTTTGCTAATGCTTGGTATATCCCTGTCTAGAGACCCCTTATGGCACTGCTGCTAAGGGGTAATGAATATTATGCCTATTTGTCTAGAAATCAACTTTGCAACACTATACGCCATCTGCAAATAATCGAAGATTACCTCATAACTAATCCCATGTAGGTATGCTATATTGTTTCAGAACAAAATATCCATAATAGTTGGTGTTATCATGTTGCAAACACCAGAAACTAAAGTTGCAAAATTTCAATGCTTGCTCTCTCCCATCTTAGATCTTCTATTCTCATCAAATTTTCATAAAGCATAAAAATAAAAACTTCAACTTTGGTGAATGAATGTGTTTCTTCTTTGTTTGTTTTCCAGCTTTTCATTAAACGGAGAAAATGAAAGAGGTGAGTGGTAAAGCTGGGAAGGGAGGCGTCAGAAGGCGGATCTCCAGAAGAAGCAGTATCTTCGGCGCCAATGTCCACCTGCCCCAGCAGATGATGTACTATGAATTCATGAATCAGTATTAGGTTGCCTCAGACAGAACGCTGTGACGTCTGCGGTTCTTTAATTGAGACACTTCTTACCCCTTCCCAGGTCACACATCAATAGGGGTGTGCAAAGTTATGTAAATTAGTGTATGCCCAAGTTATCAAGGTTTTTCTCTAAATCTCGCCAATTTTGTTACAGGGGAAAAAACCCTTGGCAGGAGAAATGTGCGAAAAAAGGTTTTGCAAAGAAATTGTGCTGCGATGTTGTACAAAATGTACAAACTATGTAATTTCTCAGTTGTTAGTTTGTGAATTTCACTCACCTCCACTGACAGAAAAGAAAATTGCACAGCTCTAGACCATACAATTTTACCCATGTCATGTTTGCCTGATATCAGCACTTATATGGGCCAAAAAGGCTTCATATGTAAACTGACACTCCCTCAGCAAGCCAAAAAACTATAATGGAAATTTTCATTAATCTTAAAGAGAAAGTCATTAACTTGCACATTTGTTTCTCCTTTTCAGTGCATAAATTATCTTAACTATATTGCTCCATGCTCATCTTAAAGCCACTCAACAGAACAGAATGATAAGCAAACTGTAACACAGCAGACCCTGCTATTTTTCTGGTTAATTTTAGTTTTGCAGAGGAGTAGATCATAATGGTCAGCTAATAATCCCCATCTAATTATTACACCTAATTCTATGAGATCAAGAAAATGAAAATTCTTAAACCTTCAAGCAAATTTCTTATATATAGTTTGTAGTTCCCTCAAACTATTTGTTTAGTTTTCAGTCACGTCAGTAGAATTCTAGTATTTAGTATTTCATTCTCGTTCCCATGTTCTATTCTATTGGACTCTCTCCCCTTTTTTGTCCCCACTAGTAAGCATGTATTTCATCAAGCCATGTCCTCTATATCACTCCTTTCAGAAGCATATCTTGGTTTAGTTAGTTTGGAAATGGAATAGACAGGACATCTAAATTCACTATGGGCACATTCATTGACATGCTACTATCTTTGCCTGAAGGGCATGGGGAGCAAATTTTAGACACTATAAACTAAATTAAAGATTTTCACAGGCAGGGGTTGTTAGAGAAGCTTGTTTAGATGAACACAGATCTAGAAATATTTGATACTGAACAGCATGAACATTTGCTTTATTTGCAACTACAATTATGAAGCCACTGGGCATTGATATATGGCATCGGTGATGTTCAAATGGTAAATGGCCATTCATTGTTGTGCCTTAATAAATTTTGTAGTGGCTTGGACAAGGACAAGGACAGAACATCTCATTGTTCCTTTTCCATGTTTGATCCATATCAATGTTGTGAGAGGTAGCCTCACTCATACCCATATGTACTCCTGCCAGCGGAAAGCACAAGCACTACGTGTGCACAGAGACTATGCTAGCGCTGCTTTTCTGGGCTAAATTGCCAATATGCATGGGTATCTCTTCCTCCACCAGAGTTCTAGTATCTTCATTAATGAAGAGCACCAGATTGAGTAGAAATGTTTTGCAATTCACAGTTTGGGAATCACTGCAAATCTAAAGTATACAAGCCTTAGATTATTTAGGTAACGTTTGATGATAGCACCTGCCTGAAATGGATTGGGATGGGAAATGGGATGGGGATAATGATAGCTTCTGAGTATGAAACTTTTCAATAAATAACAAGCTGACCAGAATATTCTGCTAGACAGGTGGATAGGCCTCGTCGTAGGAATGATACCACTCAGCATATAATTGTGTGAAAGACAAGCATGTTGTAGAGCAGTGATACTGTACAGCCCAGGGGCCACATGCCCCCCTCCTGACCTCTACATGCGGCCCCCTGAGCTGCGGCAGCACTGGGCTGCTGTTTACTCGACTCAACCCTAACATTAAATTTTTTTTAAATATACAGCTAACACTTTTTTAAAGGTAACTTGCAGTTAAACAAAAGGAAGTAACTAGGCCCTTAACTTCAGGAACACCTTCATTTTTAAAGACAGCAAACATGTAAAAATACGATAGTCTTTAAATTTTCAAAAAGTGTATTTCATTGACCTGTAGAACCATTTCACATTAGTAAATCAAATTAAAGCAGTGCATTCACCCGCCCCCCGATAACAATGCCATTAGTGAATTCATCCAAGCACAGGAGATGGTTTTGTACAGCATGCATGCTGAAGTCATATATTTCGAGGTTATATGTTATAATGAAGAAAAAGGAGGGAAACTGAAATAAAGCAATTGCCCAAGGTCACACTATTTGGTCAAGTGGAGAAGCCGGGATTTATCCCAGGTTTTATCATTGCCCATTGGGCAATTGGGTTCAGCCAGTAGATATACATGCTTTGCTTCCCCTACACCCACTTTACAATCCCCCTCCCCCGCTGGCAACAGAGCGGCCGTCGGTCACACCAAAGACCAAACTTTGCGGCCCCCGGGAAAATGTTTGTGAGTACCCATGTTGTAGAGTAATTCTTATAGTTCAGTGACATTTCCTTCCCAGTCCAAGCCTAGGTGTTCAGATTCTGTCGTTTTGCCCCCCGACTCAGTTAATCTTTGCTTCTCTTTTAGCCATTGGCAGCACTGTGAGCAGCACCATGAAAAGCAGCCTCAAGAGCAGCACTGCCGAGGGCAGCAGTGCATTCAGCGGCAGCACCAAGAGTGGCGCAACCACAAGTGGAAACTCAATGAGTAGTGGTCAAGTGACTGACACAGCCACACACAGTAGCAGTATGTCTGGCAACAGCAAGAGTGACGGCACCATGAAAGGTAGCATCACGGGTGGTAACTCTGTAAATGGCAGCATCGAGAGTGACAGCAGCAGGGGCGCTATATCTCTAGGTGGTAACACTTCGAGCAACAAAGCCAAGAGTGATAATACTGTGAATGGAAACACTGACAGTGTCAATAGTGTGAATATCAGGGCTTTGAACGTCAGCTTGGAGAGTGGGGGCACAGGGAGTGGCACAGCTGCAAGTGGCATCACTATAAGCAACAGCACTGTGAGCAGCAGCACCACAAGTGACAGCGCAGTGATTGGCAGCACTGAGAGTACTCGCAGTGTTACCATTGTAAGTGATAGTACCATGAATGGCAGCATTAGCAATGGAACCACCGAAGGAGGCAGCGCCAAGAATGAAAGCACCATGAATGGCGGCACTATGGGCACTGAGAGTGACCGCTTCACTTTTGACAGCGTCATGAACGGTAGCGCTGTAATTGATAGCATTGAGATTGGCCACGTGAAGAGTGGCAGCATCGAATATGAGAGTGACAGCAATGAGAGCGATGCATTCGAGCTTGGCAGCCCCATCTACAGCCCAGCGAGCGGCATCACTCGCAGAAGCGTCAAGATCCGCAGGGTGAGGAAGGTGATCCAAGATTTAGTCGATGGCAAAGTGGTGTCTACAAGCACTGAGGAGACGGAGGAGCCAATCGATTAAATTGTGCGACTGATCTCTGCATTGCCAAAAGATGAAACAAAAGGAGAATAAATGTTTAGGTGTGTCCACGTGCACACATTCAATAAAGAAATCGGGTATATGGGGTTATGGGGCCTAAGCTTAAAAAGCGTCCTTCTCACAAAGAATATGAGCCAATAAAGTTTGTAAAAGCTTTGATCAAATCTAGTGTAACGTTTTGTAAATCTGTTGTGGTCTTTTTACATTGTCACTGAATCTTGGTTAAGTGATAGGATACCACAGCGTACCAATGACTACTCAGCCCTGCTTTAAGAGGTATGAAAAAACTGCATCTTAATGTATTTTCGTAATGAAAAACAAAATACTATTCACTAACCTATGTGTGGAAGACAGTGGCTCTACCTTCCTATCTTTTACGTGTGGAGATCTCCGCCTTGACAGCAGAGATCTCGACGCATGTAGATATACGTTTTAGTAGTTAATGTAATAGGGACAGAGGCAAGTGGCTGGATAATGGGGAATACTTACTACTAAAGGGGGAGAGATTTGGGAATGAAAAATGAGTTAATGGAGGGCTAGGGAGGGGCTCAGGGAGGGACATGCAGCCAGCCATAAAGGAGAAAGCCCATTGATATTCACAAATTGCACTTCTATAGTGTCAACAGCCACAAATGACCCAAAATAGTGCTCCAGCTCAGAGCTGGTGTAAGTCCAGCACCAACTACTGGTACTACAACACCTTCCCATATAAAATGAAGTAGGTAGGAATTTAAAATTGAAACCCATAGGAGATAACATTGAAGTTAAGTTCTTTCAACTTTTAATGTATGTACACATTTATATGAATGTTAAAAATGTGTAATATTAAACATAAATTATACACTAAAGTGTTATTATAAAATATTTGAACTACCTTTGTTAGTTTAGAAATAAATTTACGTTAAAATGTTTAAAATGCATTATTTAAAATATATATTACATATGTACATTTAGTAATTTAAATACATAATAAATAAATATAAACATTCAATGTTAGATATTTTAAATAAATCTTTAAAAATAGTTAATAAAAAATTAAGTTGATAGTGCTGTAGCATCGTTCAACATTCTACTACTTTTAAAATAAATATATTAAATTAATTTACATTTACTTTTATCATAAAAAATACACTATATAATGTTACAACTGTAATAATCTGTTATAAATTTCCCTATACTTTACCAAAGAGAGATCTTCGTCCCCATTGAGGAGGTCTCCACCAAGTGTGTGGACCGTAAACTAGGGTTGTAAAGTGGTAATTCTATGTTTGTATATGACTTTTTACTGACTCCATCCCCTGTTTCAGGGGCTGGGGACATATAAGTCTACACTTTTGAGGAACGTTTGGTAAATAGCCAAAAGTAGCAAAGTTACTGAAAAGTATAGGAGTAAACTTACATATATAGATTTACTCAACTGTAAGTTTACCTCGGTGAACAGCCCCCTATGTCTATAGTGACATGATCTCTCTGGCCACCACCCTCATTCTCAAAACTGTTCAGTCATTTGGATAACCAGTGCGATTCATTTATACCAACAATGTCATCCATTTGTACCAAAAAAGATGCTTACCTGGACCACAAATGCCACTTATTTTTTACAACAATTTTGCTTGTTTGCTATCTCAGTATCACTATTTTAGCTCAATATTTGGCTTATATTTATCAATGTCAATCATTCATACCAACAGGTCACTGACTTGGACCAGCGGTGTCATTCATTTGTTTCATCACCTTGCATCATTTGGTTTAACTATGTCCCTCCTTTGTATACCAAACACACTCATTTGCTTTTTTGTCAAAACTTTGTGTACCTCATTTTTTTGAGCAACAATGGCATTCATTTGTATGGCCAATATTACTCTTTTAAATCAATAATTTAAAATATTTGGGCGAGCACACTCCCTTGTTGGTGCCAACGTATTTACTCTTTCCCGTCCATAATTTTGGCAGAGTCAGCTGAGGTGCTGAGGGTGACTGTCCATTACACAACTGTCAGACCAAAGGTTGATCTGGGCCCTAGTCTCCTTTGTCTCACCTAGAGTTGCCACCTGGTAGGCTTTATACTAACATGACTAGTATTTTACTTTCTCTGCTGGTACAAAAATTTGAAAAATCACTGAAGCTGGTATTTTTCTACCTTATCAGTGCATACTTTAACAGCCCTGACACGTTTCCGAGGTCCATGCGTGATGTGCTTGTCCAGTCCAGGTTTTTTCCTTGAATTCTGGGACTTGTAGTCTAGTTTATTCCATTATAAAACAGGGCAAGTACCAGAATTCAAAGGAAAAACCTGGACTGGACCAGCACATCACACATGGACCTCACATAGACCTAGGACACTTGGCAGATATGCTTTTAACAGTAAATGTTAGAAGAATACTCTTTAAAATGTGTTCTACGGCTGCCTTAATGACCCCTGACCAGTGCTTAATTTGAACTGGTGGTTGCTGGTGGGGGGGTTCCCAAAGCTCATTTTTGCGGGCAGGCACTTATTTTCCCGCATTTCCGGAAAGCAAGAGAAGGGAAAATACACAAGGGGAAAGGATGTGGAAGAGTAAGAGGGGAAAACATCACCAAGGAAGAAAGCGGGAATCTGCAAGAGTGAGATAAAGTGGCAGGGAGTGTCTGGCAGTGGATTAAAGAGGCATGAGGTGCTTTCCAGACTGCGCAGCCTTGGTATACGGTGCACTACCATTTAACAGCGCCGGCCACAGGAGTCTGAGAAGCGCTCTGGGTACCAGCAATTATTATTTCACAA
The DNA here is from genome assembly GCA_963921515.1 of Calotriton arnoldi. Taxonomy (NCBI): domain Eukaryota; kingdom Metazoa; phylum Chordata; class Amphibia; order Caudata; family Salamandridae; genus Calotriton; species Calotriton arnoldi. Next base: position 5,242,662 of record CAWUFW010000173.1, read on the forward strand.
ATGAAACACTGATAATTAAAGTAAACAAAGACAGAAAGGGCATATTAGACATGAATACAGACAATTTCGCGTAGAGTTCTACTTAAGAACCAGGTCCGGGCCTTTGCAGAATCTTAAAACGTGAAGAGATGGCAGGTACATGTCTCTGTGAAAAGGGACATCGCTAGCCTCACCTCCACCGTTTCTGACTCCCAGCTGAACGGTCATTATGTTTTTTATTTTGATTGAGCAATTCCTTTGACCACATACATGCCAACAATTTAAAAGAGGACAGTGGAAGATTTAAAAAACCTTATAACAATAGGGAGAATGTATTTCCTCCTTGACTTCTATTGAAGCATAGGCAATTTCAGGTGGGCAGCAGCAGATGCCACTAGAGGGCGCCAACGATCTCGATTTCCTAGGTATGTGGATGGTAATTGTCAAGAGCAATTACCATCCACATAAGTTGTTTTTTAGCCGGTGCCATGTGCTGCCCTCAGTGTCTGGCTGCCTCTCCTCCAGGCTGAGACGAGAGTCAAGCAGCCAGTCACTACTGAGAGGGACACATGCTCTAGTGAGCATGTGCAACACAGCTTTTTCCTTTTTCAAAAATCTCTATTCAGGCTAAGGGCTGACCTAGTGCCAGCCCTGGCCTGTAATTTTCAGGGGTCTGACGAGACCTCCCATCCATGATGTGTAACAGCATCATATCTGCAAGCAGTTGGCCTAACGGCTAGGGCGGTCGACCTCGAATCTGGGGAACCGGGTTCGAGTCTCGGCAATGACGCTGAACATCCTGTGATTCTGGGCAAATCACTTAATCTCCCCGTGCCTAACAAAAATGAATGTGTCCTCATGTAACGCAACTGGTGCTATGTAAAGCGCTCTGATACCCGATACCTTCGGGTCAAGTTCGCGCTATATAAAACGCCATAAAAAAAAAAAAAAATCTTGGGAATCTAAGACATAAGTCCTGTATTCCTGAGACTTCCTGTCAATCACTTCACAGGCTGCAAGCAACACCCTTTCCTAACTCGTCACCTGTGACGTGTTGGGGCCGGGTGCTGCGTGTAGTCTGTGAAGGATGGAGAGCATGTGGCTCGAGGCCACGGAGTCATGATAGTCAGTGACACGAGCCACATGCATGCTGTAAACAGATACACTGTGCATGCTTTAGCATGCCCAGAGTGTCTATTTAAAGCACGTAATTATAGTATTTAAAATTGCTTCCTTTGTGTGCTCTTAACAGGCAGTAGTACATCCGTTCAGAACACTATACTGAGAGGCATTTATTAACAGTTTTAATAAATGCCTCTCAGCATAGTGATATTAACTGATGCACTCAAGTGAAACAATTGTGCATAGTAAAAGCCTACGCAAGAGCACTTTTAAATATGGCAGTTCTGGATGTGTGCATCCTGAACTCACATATTGAAAGGCCTCTTGGCTTTTAACAAGCGGGAGCGTTTTACTTTAGTACACTTATATCACTATATTTAGAGGCATTTATTATTTGGACCTGAATACCCCAAGTCTGGTCCATGCCCCTCCCAAACCCAAACGAGGCACTGACAAAACACACAGTATTTTGTGGGACAAGTCATATTCATTACAGGTAAGTGAAGCACAGAAAAGTAGCTTAACATCATGAAGAGTCAAACCCAAGTGAGATAACATCACACAGTAAGCAGTGAAATACGCTTTTAATAAAGTGATAATCGTGACAAAATCATAACAGGACTAGGATCTAAGGGCAAAATACTGCATACATAAAAGGTCCCAGCAATGAACATTCTAACACCAGGGTCTTTGCTGATACCACACAAGTGGAACCACCTGCATCTGAGGGGCGGTTCCCGCATCACTGTACCCTTGTACGCCTTCTAGGGTCCCGCCCCTCGAACACCAGGCTGCTTAAGGAGCTGAGATTAGTATGACCAGCAGCTAAAGCCCCAAGCCCAGCATAGGTAAGCCGTGAACCCTAGCCCCAAAACCGGCGTGTGCATCCTCTCGTTGAATCAGGATTGCTGCACCCTACCCTCACGTGCTGTTCTGGGAAGCATGACTGTTTATTCTGTTTATTCAAGATCACTTCTGCTGACTAGAAGTGATCTTGGGAGTAGGGTTCCTGCCCCAAGGGCGGCGAGGGCAATGAGGTCTTTCGCCCTCCCCATGACAAAAAGGGACTGAGTGAACGCCTATATGCCGCCCATAAACAGATCGTTACCACATCAGAGAGATGCACACCGTCACAGTGAAACATACCATCACCCCTCAGCAATTTATGAGGGATATTCCAAAGTGGGCCCGGGCCTGGGCACGGCTTAGACATTTTAAAGTTCAGTCACCTGGCGGATATATTAATCCTTCTGGAGCTAATGTCCTTACCCCAGTTGAGACGTAGTACCATATGAGAGCAGGTAATGACAGCATCCGGGAAAGCTCTACCAAGGTTTGCAAACTCTTTCAGAATTGCTTTCCAGAGACCCTTGCGGGCCAGCTTTACCAAGTCATTATCACCAAGGTGCACAACGATAAGGTCAGAAAACTGGAGTCCCTCACAACCCCTGGTCTCTTCAACCAACTGCTGCGGCTGCGAAATCTGGAGTCCCCTGACTCCGCACCACCTGAAGGAAATGTCTCTCAAAGTCTCTGGCTTTGGCTTACGGAGCAGTTGCAACCTCTACGCCGAACGAAGAAATGGCCAATCACCCACTCAACCTTAGAAGGCATTCTACTAAAAGACTGCAGATATCAAGTGTGAAAAGAGATGCATAGCAAAAAAAATACTGTGAACAATTTGCTCTCATTGTAAGTCAGGGCAAAAATACGGCTTTTAGGGCTCTGAAGACCATCTTCCTTTTCTCTTGACTTCCTTATGAGAAAGGCCTGCCTGTGCCATGAACGTGGTCACATCTATCCTTAAACAGTGTGAGGAGTAACCGTTTGGATTGACGCTAGCCGCCTTAAGGGCGCAAGACAAGACAGCAACAAACTGGTAGCATGAGAGTCAGTCCCCGTTGACGTGAATAAATAATGCTGGGGCAGTGAGATTGGGCCGGACAGCTAGGTAGGACTCCATGCGAGACACCGGACAAATAGAGGAGCCAATGGCTGATCTGAGTTCAACCGATGTCCCCTTCCTTTCCTGATCAGTCTTATTTTTCCTTAACCAAATGCAGAGCCTATCCTGATCCTAACAGACATCAACCCATTGTAGACCACCCGCATAATCAGACTTAGAAGACCCTAACAATTCACTCATCCGAAAGGCACCATAAAATGCCGCTGTAAACTCTGCTGCAAACAATGTTGTCTCGTAACGAGAGCTACACGTCTTGTGCAGGTTGTCTAACAGAAGGCCCATGATGTGTGCATTCAGAAGACGCCTGCCATCTTTGACACTGCTATCAGATCTAGCCCAACTGGACAACACTTTTCTAATCAGAAAACAACCACCCACATCCCTTATGCCTCTAGCTTTGGCAAAGAAACTGATAGCTGTAAGGTGTGCCCTCGCATAAGAGACTGGCCTGCCCTGTTCTCTGAGGGCACCTAGAAAGAGACATATGACATCGGCAGTAAACAAGCCTGAAACGTTACACTCGTGCAAGAAGGATATATAATGTGCAAAACATTTCTCATATGACAGCCGTGTGTGCTTCGTTGGTGAGGCCGCCAGTAGATCCGGAAGGGCGTGACACAAGTCTTAAACAAATATGATGGTAACTCTGTCATCTTCTCTGTACCCTGAGGGTGAAAATTCCGAAAATCCTGTAGCTTGGAGCGAGACAAGGCATCAGCAGCGTTAGTGTGAATCCTAGGTACATGTTTAGCTCTAAACAAAATGTTAGACTTCAGGCACAGCAGCCCCAGATGTTTGAGCAATCTCAACACAAATTTGCAAGAAGCCCCCTGCCTGTTAATGGCCTTAACTACAGCCATGTTGTTGGACCAAAAGACCATGCTTCTGTTCTGGAAAACATTTGCCCATATGGTTACGGCTACTACAATGGGGAACAATTCCAAAAAGTATACATTCCTAGTGACTCCCTGGCATGCCAGATGGGGGCCAATCGCCCCTACAACATGCTATTCCTAGAATGGCACCAAACCCCACACTGCCCGCCGCATCACTGAATAGGCCAAGAGAATGATTGGAAATTTGCTGCGTAGGCCAAATGACATAGCCATTAAATTGCTACCTAAAACTGCACCAAATTCGCATGTCCTCTTCTACCCCGACCAGGAGTCGTGTGTGTGAGGCCAGTCATTGCTCTCGCAATCGTATTGAAAAGGGGCGGGACATGGGAATAATCCACAAGGTGAAATTCAACTGGCCCACTAGCACCTGGAGCTGGTGCAGGGCCAACTTCTTTAGGGCTAACATGGTTTCAATTGACTTACTGAAAGCGAGTACCTTTTCTGAGGGAAGGCGACACTCACCAGCTGCGGTATCTAATTCAATACCTAGGAAACTGAGACTTGTGGTGGGGCCCGCGGTCTTCTCGGGCACAAGGGGAGTCCCCAGATCCTTGAACAAAGCAGTTAATGCGTTCAGCGCCCACAAGCATACCCCGGACCCTGGCAGTCTCAATATTAAGATGTCATCTAAGTAATGAATCACTTCCTTGTGGCTGATCATTGCCGTATAAATCCACTGGAGCAACGAGTTGAATTGTTCAAAGTATGTGCATGACATCGCACAACCCATTGCCATGCATTTGTCATAATAGTACAAGTCCCCAAATTGGAATCCCAAGACGTGATAGTCCTCGGGGTGGACAGGGAGGAGTCTAAAGGCAGATTCTATGTCTGTTTTTGCCAGTAATGCCCTGGGACCCAACTCACGCAGTCTGAACAATGCCTGATCTACTGAGAAGTACCTACCTGAGCAAGACTGGGGATGAATAGCATCATTAACAGAAGAGCTGAGCGGGTATGAATCCACCTAAACTGCACAGGTTCCTTCTTAGGTACAATGCCTAGAGGAGAACAAACAAAGTCCACATTAGGGGGAGCCGGGAAAGGCCCGGCAACCCTCTCCAATGCACTCTTTTGCTAACTTTTTAGAGACTACAGCTTGATGCATGCAGGCTGATACCAGATTGCTACAATTAGGAATGGAGGCCACTCCGAGTGCAGGGATTTTAAAACCAGTTGAAAAACCCAAATACAGCGACTTTGCAGCTTCCTTGTTAGGATACGAATGCAGCCAAGGGAGTAACTTGGTGACCCCCGGTGTTGGCAACTGTAAATTAGTTGGAGGGCTTAACACTATCCTTTCCTTTTTCCTTGAACTTCTTGTTACACTTGGAATTCGTGCTGGCTGCAAAAGGAACAAGCATGATTATATTTACATGACCCCGTTGGGTGCGTGCATAGTTTCTTATTGAAGGCCCAGAATGACCCTTTCCTGTCCCAGAGAGTTTGTGACGAAAAGAAGGCTTCTGTTGGGTCTTGTTGACGCTCTCTATACAGACATTGACCTCTATCTGATCCCACCCGATGTCAGGAGCCTCCACTTTAGCCCATCTAAAATTGCGATCATAATCCAGCCACACAGTCCCCTATATATATAGTGTGCTTTGAGTATCTTGTTGGAATAGAATATCATGGTGGTCACGACATACGGCTTCTTTTCAAGCATTACTGACATGTAAACATTGAAGCAAAGTAACCAATTCATAATGGACTCCTCAACTCTAGGTTTCTTTGCTGATATGTCTCTCCTTTCCTTAACTTGTGATCACAGTCCTTCCTCTTAGCCCTTATTAACGAAATAACATCTACAAAATCCCCTTTCCAAATCTTCTCTTTGACATCCGGAGGTACATGAAAGGCCAACTTCCCCGGCCTGGACAGTAATGTGTCTTTGCCCACAAGTGCCTTGATGGATGTAGAACTCCCTGTATCCCCACCCACAACAGTCTCTTTACCTGATTCAACCATTGCAGTGTCCTTGGCCCCAGATGATTTAGATTCACTGTTGTCTCCCCCTTGTGGTCCCCCTTTTACACCCGTACTAGTTTTGCTGATTGCCTCAACCTGTTTCTTCAAATCCTTCATAGAGAAAAGAACCGAGCCAGATGGGGCCCATGGGGAAGTCAGTGAGGAGCCCACCTTTGCCTTATCTGCTGGGCTTGCTAACTTAGCGAGGAACTGGGCCACTGTACCCAGAACCCCAGCCGTAGCATCCTGTGAATTTGGCAACAGACCTTGAGGGGACGGTCTTGCTCTTGCCGAGAGAGCGGCGTGGCCTGAGGTGGGGTGACTAACTGGAACTGGCCTCCCACAGATGAGGTTGCTAAGGTGATTGGGGGCTACTCTATGGTCGATCCCTTGGGACCCGACGACAGGACTGCCAAGGCCTGCCTAATGTCTGCGAAGGTGGCCAGAACTTCTCTAGGCTCTGACAGGCTGGAGCATAGACACTACCAGAGAGGGCGGAGGCTTAGTAGGCTCCTGTTGATGGCTAGTAGGAAAAAACAAAGACGAAGTTTGCTGACCCTCAGCTGAACCCATGGGCTCTGCCTGTATGCCCTGTGCCATATATATGAGGGGTGGTACCTTATCCAATATAATGTTACGAGAAGGCTGTATATGCTTTCTGGCCCTGCATTTCACTGGTGGCAAAGCTGCCCGGGAAGGGACATTGGACGACCGCGGGTGGTCGAGCACTGTAACTTGCTCACTCTGCTCTGCATCAGACCCGGAAGCATTTGAACCCTCATCATCGCTCAGCTTAGTGGAAGCCAATTTCAGTAACTAGGCTATCTCAGGGTCTCGCCCCTTTTTCTTCCCCTCTGACCTCCTGTTGCTGCCATCACAAATATACAATTAGCAAGCGAGGGTTATGCAGCAAAATGAAATGCACTGAAAATATCAGTCAAATGACAAAGGACAGTGCCCATCCTCTCCCCACCACTTACTTCACGGTCACCTGGTCCGCGTTCCTGGCCTTGCAAGGCTGAATATCCCATTTTTAGGTGGACTGCGAAGACTGCCCACACTGGGCCAGGAAGGTGGGGCAGGGCAAACAAAGGAGGTGAAGGTGTTAAAGCAGAGTTGCAAACCTCCCTGATGCGTTGGTTCCCTGACTTGGAGATGGTGCCTAACGGGTCAAACTGGTAATGGAAGCCCACGTCTCGGGCTCCGAACTGACATGTCCGCGTCGCGATGCCAAAACAATGAGTGAAAAATTCAGGCAAATCAAGGCAGCGCTTCCAGACGGTTAACCGCGTGGTAGGAAGAAGGGTAGAAAGGGGGAGGGGGCAAATCCATTATGACTGCAGCCCACCTTTAGGGCTCTATGCCGCGGTGATCCACGACGGACAAAGGGAGTAGGTCAAGGTGGAGCCCGCTCCTTGGGCTCCAAGGCAATGTGGACGTGCCTCGCACAGCCAACGCCTCAGCTATTAAAACCGTTGCGCACGTCTGTGGCACCTCAGTCGCTACGTTCCGCTGGAAAAGGCAGAGGCCAGGGACAGTTGAACCTATATACCTCTGGCCATCACGGCGGCAGAGAGCGGATTTGACTCGCAAGACACTCTGCTCCGCACTTTCTGTTGCATCACAAGGCAACAGGAAGTACCCGGCACGAAGGTGGAAGCGCCAAAACCTATGATGGCCAGCGCATCAGGAGAAAGGGACCTGGCCCCAGGGCCAGACTGAGAACCGAAACCGGCCCTGGCAAACTGTTCGGCCGGCCCCCCTTGGGGGGGGGGGAGGACCGGTGCGGCCAAGCTGTTTGCCAGTGCCGGTTCCGGTCGATTTGTTACAGGGGGCCGGTATTGCGGCCCCCAGTAACAAAATCGGCCCACCGGGGAAACGCCCGGTGTCTGCTATGGCCAGTCCGGCCCTGCCTGGCCCACAGTGGTCCTGGGTCCTAATGCTGCCCCCCCAAGGTTGTGGCACTCTGTTTAAACTGTTAATAAATGCCTCTCAGTATAGTGGTATGAACGATGTACTATAGCATGGGTACTCACAAACTTTCTCTTAGGGGCCAAATTTACAGTGTGGTTTGTGGCCGAGGGCCGAACCGGTGGGGGCGGGGTCAGTGAGAGAGGGGGGCGGGGCTAGAGCAAAAAAATAACTGTGACCATGAGGTTGAATACAGGCCCCTGCAGCGGACGCCTTCGTCCACTGAGCCACCAGACCCGGCATACACACATCTCTCTCTGTCTCTCTCTATCTCTCTCTCTCTCTCTCTCTGTTTCCCTCCCTCTCTCTATCTCTCCCTCCCTCTCTCTGTCTCCCTCCCTCCCTCCCTCTCTCTGTCTCACTCACTGTCTCCCTCCCTCTCTCTCTCTGTCTCCCTCCCTCTCTCTCTCTGTCTCCCTCCCTCTCTCTCTCTGTCTCCCCCCCTCTCTCTCCCTCTGTCTGTCGCCCTCCTCCCTCTGTCTGTCTCCCTCTGTCTGTCTCCCTCTGTCTGTCGCCCTCCTCCCTCTGTCTGTCGCCCTCTGTCTCCCTCTCTCTGTCTCCCTCTGTCTCCGTCCCTCTGTCTCCCTCCCTCTGTCTCACTCTCTCTCTCCCTCTGTCTGTCTCCCTCTCTGTCTCCCTCCCTTTGTCTCCCTCTCTGTCTCCCTCCCTCTGTCTGTCTCCCTCCCTCTGTCTGTCTCCGTCTCCCTCCCTCTGTCTCCGTCGCTCTATCTCCCTTTGTCTCTCTCCCTTTGTCTCTCTCCCTCTGTCTGTCTCCCTCTGTCTGTCTCCCTCTGTCTGTCTCCCTCTGTCTGTCTCCCTCTCCCTCCCTCTGTCTCCCCCTGACTCCCTCCCTCTCCCTCTGCCTCCCTCTGTCTCCCTCTATCTCCCTCCCTCTGTCACCCTCTGTCTCCCTCCCTCCCTCGCCCTCCCTCTCCCTCCTTCTCCCTCCTTCTCTCTCCCTCCTTCTCCCTCCCTCTCTCTCTCCCTCCCTCTGTCTAGGCGAGGTGTAATAATTCTATTAGAAATATCTCGAAAAGCAAGAGCTCTTTGCTGCACACATCGAACCACCTTCCCCAGCCTTCCCAAAATCTGCAGCACGTTATTAATGACACCCTAATGTAGAGGGTGCACGAGAGCTGGCTGGACTGCCGCGGCAGAGATCAGGTGTAATCCGGAGGGCAGAGATTCCAAGTAAGGCTGGGCCTACTCAGACTTTCATCCCTTCAGTGTCGATAAAACAAATGCTACTCGGGGGAGCACGAGCTGCGCAGAGTGATCTCCAGGTTCACGCTCGGTTCAATCAGTCACGGGGTTTGTCTTTGAGTCCTGGTCACTGTAATTGTGCAACAATTCCCGGATTACAAGAGAGCAGAGAAAGAAGCGAAGTGGGAGGACTGCTCCCCGCAACCACAGGGTTGGCCCCTGAGTCACAGAGCCAAAGGGGCTCCTGGTCAGATGCTTCCCAAGGCCCGGCTCCAGCCATGCGCTGGGTGTAAAGTGAAGCTTTGGACACTGTTATTAAGAGTAGGTTGTGAAGGACAGCCCTGCCGCAGCCAGGGGCAAGCAAGCTTATGTATGTGACCACCATAAACCTGTGTGCCAGGCCAAAGCCCTGCAGGAAATATATGTGCCACATACAGGCGCGCAACGCCCATTGAGTTCAAAGGGCTTCGCCCCCACCCCCACCCCACCTCCCTCGTGTGTGTCAGCCGGGCTGAGACAGCTGCCCGGGCGCGCACACAGCCGCACCGAGTACTTCACAGGTCTTTAAAAGACCATTTACTTGTTAATGAGGCTTTGTTGTATTTCACCTCCTCTTAGCGCCCCTGCATCTCCACTCTGACTATCCCTGGAATCGCCCGGCCCCCATAGAGCAGAGTCTCTTGGAGTCCCACTGCTGCAACCGGCGGTGTTTGCTGACACACTTTAAATTTTTTTTTAAAAAGCAGGTACGATACCTTCAAGGTCCGCGGGCCGCCAAGGAAGGCTTGCCGGGCCGCTGGAGGCCCGCGGGCCATACTATGAGTACCCGTGTACTAGAGTGAAACACGCCGGTATGTTAAAAGCATACAAGAGGCGCCCCTCCCTTTTCAAGTCCCACCTGAACTGCCACTGTGAGGGAGAAGGACAAAATGTAGCATTTTTTTTGCTTAAAAAATCGGGAGTCTCCCACCTGAATCGGGTCTACTACTGGCATGCCCGTGACCGCCTCCAGGCAGCCAGTTTAGTTGCGTTGACAGCGCGTTGACGCGAACGCGTATCCAGGAAGGCGTTTAGCAACGGCATCCATTGGTGCCTTCCGGTCGCGTGCGCCGGTTGCATGCTAACCCTGGGCGAAGCTCGCGAAGTAGCGCTACGCGAAGCTACGCGAAGTGCACTTCGCACTACGCAAGCTACGCATAGCACTACGCGAACTGCGTAGTGCGCTGTTCGCGATGATTGCACAGGGCCGGATGCTTGTCCGCACTGTGCAATCTTTGAAAACGGCATCTTGCACAGTGCGAGCTGTCTTTTACTGCTGCTCGAGTAGATTTTTATTCGAGCGGCAGCTTTCTCAACGCGGACTGGTAGTTTCTCATCGCGAGCGGTCGCGAGCATACTCGACCACTCGCAATGAGAAACCTGACCTCCCCGCGTTGAGAATCTCGCCGGGAGGTTTATTTTCCACGCTCGTGATCGGCAACTTGATGTTGCTGATCGCGAACGAGGAAAAAGTCTCGCCGGGATGTCATTTTGCTTGCTCGCGGTCGCCAACTTGACGTTGAGGACCGCGAGCAAGCAAAAAAAGACCGCTGCACTACTCTACGCTACGCGTGTTTGCACAGTGCTACGTGCAATTCGCGTAGTGCGAAGTAGCGCAAACTTCGCAAACTACGCGAGCGTAGCGTAGTGCTTTGCCCAGGCTTAGTGCTATTTCCCCATGCTATCTTAATTTGTGCATCAAAGGAGCATTTAGCGGTCCGTCAGGCAGTGGACCATTTGCACTCACTTCACGTGCCAGGAAGCGCAGAGCTCACGTGCGTCACATTAATCTTCCAGCTGCACCTGACAAATTAGAGACACGTCAGCCCCGGGACACCTCCAGCCTGGGCGTCGGCGGCTTCTCTTCCTGACAGTTTTATTGTCGAAGAAAAGAAAATGACTTGCTTGGGGAAAATCCCTGCGCCATGCGTTGCTTTGCCACTTAGAATGTTAGAGATATACTTATCCTTAAACTGATGACCACTTTAGTTCATTGCTCAGTTTCCTTTAGTGTTCTAATTTTGGTATGTTTAGGTTATTCGTGGTGTAGTCCTCGACATGCGATGCAGGCTAATCTTATGCGAAAACCCTCTAATGAAACAGACAACAAATCCATAAAGTTAGGCCGGAACCCTCGTGCAGCGAAGTTGCATGGATAGTCACGCAGCGCCAGCCACGCAGGAATTCTTACACTTCCATTACGTCATCCTGGCCGCCTTCCAAAAGATGAGGGTTCTGCAGGAATCCTCACACAGTGCCAAAGTTGTGCACACGTTCTCACACAGCACTAAAGTAATGCAGGAGACCAGAGTCGGAATTGGGCTTTTGGGCAATGTGGCAGTGCCTGAAGGGCTGGTCTGACAGGTCAGTGTATTTTCGCAGACTTTTAGCTGTTTGCGAGCTTGTTTTATGGTCTGGTGGGCCTGTTTTCAATATTAATTTCTCTACTACCACAAACATTGCCTGCAGCGAGCACCAATGCATGTAGTCTCCCATACTTTGCAAAACACCTATACAGCTTGTCTCTACCAGTTCAAAACCGCCCTGATTTGTGAATGTGGAACACTTTTTAGCTATCTGACTCGATTAAGGGGACCACTTTTAATTTGGAGCCGGGCCTTTTTTCTGTCCCAGTCGGACCCTGCAGGAGACCCCATGCAGAGACATTATGTAGGAATAGGCAGCGGCAGAGCTATCAAGGGTGCTTCAGGTGCAATATCACCGTTGCCGCAAGCCGTGTGGGGCACGCTGAACTCAATTTATGGATGTTTTTTGCATTTCAACAAATAGAATATGCACACATCCCCAAAATAATGAAGGCTTCCGCACACAGCAGTAATGCTATTCAGGAATCCCCAAACTAGCCTAAGCGTCTGCTTTTTTTCTCACACTGAGATCACTGTATGCAGGGGCCTTATAATTTCTTAAATGTATGCAGAAATCCTCGTATTGTTCTGAAATTATTCAGCAGTCTTCACACTTTGGAAACAGTATGCAGCAATTTTCTCACTGCAGTAACCATCTTGAGGCATCCTCATACTTCTCCACGATTGGTGTAAATACTCACACTGGGCCACTAATGAAAATTAAACTCACACTATGCCACCAATAATACTCAATCCTCAAACACGCATCACCCAATCACACAGTTGTCAGATGAAATCCTATCACTGTACTACCAATGAGAGTAAATCCATACCAATGCTAATTTATACCAATGCTAATTTACTGTAGTTCCAGGGTTCTTTCTTTTTTTAAGTCCAGTGTACTTGACTCCAGGCACCTTCCCCCATTACGCAAGGGAGCGGCGGTGCCTCCATGAGAGTGGAGGAGCGTCACCCCTCTGCTGGAGAGCAGGAAACATGACAAATAAAATTGTAATAAAACACATTTATTACCATTTTATTTTTTCTGCTGGCAGCAGCCGATACTGGGGGCGGGGCAGCAGCAGAGAGGAATGCTGTGCACTTAGTTTAAAGTGCGCATGTCACTTTGGCTGGCCATCTGACATGCGCCTGACATGCGCATTTTAAACAATCCAACCCAAGCTGTCTCAGACAGCTGGGTGGAGAGCAAGCACAGAATCCAGTGCTTTAAGGAGCGTCGCACCAGCGCGCTCCAGCCAATGCTGGTGCTTCTCTCATGCTGCTGAGAGAAGCATCTGGATTGGTAGAGGGAAGTTGCTTTCTGGAGTTCTGGGATCCTGTGCTGCAGAAATGAAGAGGAGCACCCAGCACGAGGCATCAGGCAAGTAAATCTTTTTTATTTTTTAAATATAAATTTGCTGTAATTCACTGACAAGCACTGTGAGAAACTTGCAGTGCTTTAATTCTCAACTGCAGAGCTTTCGCTCGTGGCCCGTTATAAACACAGTTTAAAACGGACCACAATTCAGAACTTTGGCTTTGGGCCTAAGGACACTGCCGGTTTTTATTAGTGCCGTCAGTGTGCCTGTCGCCCCACCTGTGTTAATTGCAGGTGGCCGCAACTGCGCAAGAGTGGAACCCACCTGAGTCCCTGATTCCAGGACACCTGCATGCAATGCAACTGATTCCAGGGCACCTGCATGCAATGCAACTGATTCAAGGGCACCTGCATTCAATGCAACTGATTCCAGGGCACCTGCATGCAATGCAACTGATTCCAGGGCACCTGCATGCAAAGCAACTGATTCCAGGGCACCTGCAGGCAATGCAACTGATTCAAGGGCACCTGCATTCAATGCAACTGATTCCAGGGCACCTGCATGCAATGCAACTGATTCCAGGGCACCTGCATGCAATGCAACGTATTCCAGGGCACTTGCATGCAATGCAACTGATTCCAGGGCACATGCATGCAATGCAACTGATTCCGGAGCACCTGCATGCAATGCAACTGATTCCAGGGCACCTGCATGCAATGCAACTGATCCCAGGGCATTTGACTTCATGGGACCTGAGCCCAGTGCTCCTGCGTCCTGGATTCCAGGGCACCTGAGTCCAGTGCTCCCGCCTCCTTGAGTCTAGGACACGCGTGTCCATGGCACTGAGTCCAGTAGATCTGATTCTAATGCACCTGATTTCATGACACCTGAGTCAAGGGCACCCGATTCCATTTCACTTCAGTCTGGCACACCTGATCCCAGGGCTCCTTAGTCAACTGTACTGTGGAAAGGGGAACCCAAATCCATCATCTTAATCCTGGACATTCGAGTTCAGGGACAACGACTCCTAAGTACAGGCATCTGAGACACCAACATCGAATCCAGCACTCCTAAGTCTTTGATTCTAGGACACCTTATTCCAGTTCACCTGAGTTCGGAATACCTGAAACCAGAACACTTGCGACCAAAAGATTTAAATCCAGAGCACCAGTGTCCTGATACCTGAATCCAGAGTACAGAATCAATCACTCGTGAGTCCCTGGTTCCAGAGCACATTATTCCAGGTCACCTGAGTCTAGGGCACCTGAGGCAAGGGCACTTGTCTCCAAAGCCCCCGAGTCTAGAGCAACTGAGGCAAAGGCACTTGTCTGCAATGCCCCCCGAGTCTAGGGCACCTGAGGCAAGGGCACTTGTCTCCAAAGCCCCCGAGTCTAGGGCACCTGAGGCAAGGGCACTTGTCTCCTAAGCTCACGAGTCTAGGGCACCTGAGGCAAGGGCACTTGTCTGCAAAGCCCCCCGAGTCTAGGGCACCTGAGGCAAGGGCACTTGTCTCCAAAACCCCCGAGTCTAGGGCACCTGAGGCAAGGGCACTTGTCTGAAAAGCCCCCGAGTCTAGGGCACCTGAGGCAAGGGCACTTGTCTCCAAAGCCCCCGAGTCTAGGGCACCTGAGCCAGGGGCACTTGTCTCCAAAGCTCCCGAGTCTAGGGCACCTGAGGCAAGGGCACTTGTCTCCAAAGCCCCCGAGTCTAGGGCACCTGAGGCAAGGGCACTTGTCTCCAAAGCCCCCGAGTCTAGGGCACCTGAGGCAAGGGCACTTGTCTCCAAAGCCCCCGAGTCTAGGGCACCTGAGGCAAGGGCACTTGTCTCCAAAGCTCCCAAGTCTAGGGCACCTGAGGCAAGGGCACTTGTCTCCAAAGCCCCCGAGTCTAGGGCACCTGAGGCAAGGGCACTTGTCTGAAAAGCCCCCGAGTCTAGGGCACCTGAGGCAAGGGCACTTGTCTCCAAAACCCCCGAGTCAAGGGCACCTGAGGCAAGGGCACTTGTCTCCAAAGCTCCCGAGTCTAGGGCACCTGAGGCAAGGGCACTTGTCTCCAAAGCCCCCGAGTCTAGGGCACCTGAGGCAAGGGAACTTGTCTCCAAAGCCCCCAAGTCTAGGGCACCTGAGGCAAGGGCACTTGTCTCCAAAGCCCCCGAGTCTAGGGCACCTAAGGCAAGGGTACCTGTCTGCAAAGCCCAGAGTCTAGGGCACCTGAGGCAAGGGCACTTGTCTCCAAAGCCCCTGAGTCTAGAGCAACTGAGGCGAAGGCACTTGTCTGCAAAGCCCCCCGAGTCTAGGGCACCTGAGGCAAGGGCACCTGTCTGCAAAGCCCCCCGAGTCTAGGGCACCTGTCTCCAAAGCTCCCGAGTGTAGGGCACCTGAGGCAAGGGCACTTGTCTCCAAAGCCCCCGAGTGTAGGGCACCTGAGTCAAGGGCACTTGTCTCCAAAGCCCCCGAGTCTAGAGCATCTGAGTCCAGAGCACCTGGGTCCAGGGTATTCAATTCCAGGGCCCATCAGTCCAAATCTCCTCAGTCTGACTCCAGCTCTACCTCCAGCATCAGATACATCAGATCCACAGTTGGGTGTTTAACAAGGATTGCCAAAGTTAATAGTTCTGGGTTTATTGTGGTAACACATACAAACACAGGTATGGAGAATTACCGTCTGCATGTGTTAGCACATAAAAGCAAAGCCAATTCCTTTTGTAGGTGCAGTTCTCTAGATTCAGAGTGCAAAGTGAAACTACTTGCTTCTGGATTTAAATTTTTTCACTTATTTTAAGCTAAACTCTAACAATACAATTACATTTATTTGTTATCTGACAATGCATTGCCACAAGCAATAGGTCTGGGTTTAAAGTGGTAGCACATTCAAATACAGGCATTCACAAATACTTTTTTCATGGGTTTACCACATTAATGCCAGACCTTTTAGCTTTACCAATTCGTCATGTATTACTGATAGCCCAAACATAATGTCTCACATCCATGCGTATGTCACATTTTTCTCACATACATAACACTGCCAGCCAACCAAAGCTCTTAAACACACAACCACAGGAGAATGTGGTGGTGGTTGTAGTGGTGGTAGTACTGGTAAGTGGAGAGAGTGGTGATGGTAATAGTGATGCAGTGGTGGTAGTGGTGGTGTTAATGGTAGTGTTCATGTTAGTATTGATGTTGGTAATGGTGGTGGTGCTGATGATGATGATCATAGTAATGGTGATGGTGGAAATTATTGGTGGTAGCAGTAGTAATGGTGGTGGTTTAAATGTGATCATAGTGGCGGTAAAATGTGTGAGGCTAATGATGGTGGCGTTAATGGTGATGGCAGTATTATAGCAGTGGGATAATGGTAATGGTGTTGATAACAGTGATGTGTTAATGGTGATAGTAGTAATGGTAGTGAGGGATTTAATTACAGTGGTTGTAGCAATGTTGGTGGTATTATGGTGTCTTATTGGTACTGGAAATGGTGGTATTTTTAATGGTAGTTGTGGTGGTAATGGTAGTAGTGCTGGGGAAGATGGTAATGGCGGTGGTGGTAATGGTAATGTTGTAGCTGGTTGTGCAGATGGTGGTGGAAATGGTTGGGTTGATAGTAATGGGGCTGGTGATACCGATGGTGGTGGTTATTGCGGCAGTAAACGTGGTAGCAGTAGGGTAGTGCTAATGGTGATAAAGGTGATGGTAACAGTTCTGCTTATAATGGGGGCTGGTGGAGATGGTAGTGTTGGAAAAGATTCTGGTGGTGCAATGGCGGTGGTGGCAATGGCGGTAGTGCAAGTAATGATGGTGGTATTAAAAGGCGTGGTTGTAATGGAGGTGGATATGATAGTACTGGTGTTTGTGGTAACAAAAAAGACTGGTGAACATTGTGCCCTAAGTCACATTTCAGTGCTGACCGCCATGTCCTGGTCTATTAGCTAGGGCCACTGCAATTATGCGATTGTGCGGCCGCAGCATTTTTCACACAATTATGGATTTGCCATGTAATCTGTCATCTGCTGCAAATTCTGCAGAGTGTAACAAAAAAAATGTTTCTAGCCCAAACGGTTCAAAAGTTACTAAAAACGAGGCAGCATGTGTTGTCGCGTAGTGCAACACTCTTTGCAGAGGTTGACTGTTCACCTTTCTGTTGCTATATTTGGGTATTGAATCAGTACTAATGAGGTGCATCTGTGCCCAGACTGTCTTAACAAGTGTAACAAGCATTTGCAATGCAATCGGTCTCGCCTTTGGGACCATATATGTATTTAGCTATGCAGCACATTAGCCTGGGTGCTGAAAACATCTACTGTTTTTTAACTTGGAGGGAAAGTAAGCACCAATCTGCGTGACACGCCAGGTATGGGAACACATAGAGAGAAAGATTGCCTTTCAGCTGGAAATGGTATAGTCCAAAGCTCTGTTTTTAATTTAAAATCAGGGCCTTCGGTGGTCATATCTCTGAAAATACAAGATTTGAAAAAAATATTATTGTCTACGGGTGCTCGTGGAAGACAATTTCTATGTACTGGAATATAGAGAATACTAAAGTGATTCTGGTATTTTACTGAACTCTGCTGGTCGTTTTCTATCATGAAAGTTAAATAGAGGCAGTTGCCAGAAAAATAAAAAAAAGAAAGTCCCTCAGCAGAAAGCAATTCTGATATTTTACTGACCTCTGCTGGTCGTTTTCTATCAAGACAGTTAAATAGCGGCAATTGAACAGAAAGAAAAGTCCCTAAGCGACAGCAGACAAGTCCTAGGGCTGATCTCCAGAGCCCACAAAGTACATACACATATAAGTATATAATAAGTATATACTAAAGTATATACAAGAGGTCTCGAATGCTCGACCTAAAAATGAGAAAATAATGAATATATACTATCACAAAATGTGCTGCATAATGCAGCATAATTCGGCTTTTCTTGCTGCATAATATATTCAAACCTGCCACATAATTTGGCCCTCCCCTGTTGCATAATTCCAGTGGCTCTGCCATTAGCTTTCCATACCCAGGCTGTAGTAAAGGGCCTTTCCCCAAATTTATCAGCCTCTGAGAGATAACAACTTGTGAGGGATAAGGACATCATATCGGCAACTGCAATATGCCATCTGTAGCATCATGAATACATCTCTGTCTGGTAAGCTTGAAAGGGGCATGATTTGCTCTCACACTAATAAAAATAGTGCAACACCAGATCATCTGTCGTGCCTTTTACAAACATCCTTAGCTTGTGCCTTAAGTCAGGCTTAATTTGGAGGCAATATGTAAAGTATTTATGAAGCACACATACAGTAATAAAGTGAAAACACAACACAAGAAAAGTCCCAAGACAATTTGGAAAAATAGAGTACAGTTGAAAAAATTATTTGCAACGAAAATGCCAACAATCTGTAGAACCGGAGTTCTGATTTTTTAAATTTAAGGTTCAAAATAGTGCCTAAAAGATCAAGCGCCAACCGCGTACATCTAGTTGTGCGAGACCGGGTCGAAGTCAAAGGTTAAGGCCGACCGCAATGTGGGGCAGTTCGGATACAAGAAAGGGATTGGGCCTGGTCAGCGCTTACCTTCTGACTTAGAAAATTCTTGAAGAAAAAGTTCTGAGAAGGTAGAGTTCAGCGGGGCAAAGCTACAGGAGGTGTCCGAGGAGTTAGATTTGTTGTCGGATGGCCTTGGGTCGAAGCCGTGGGGAAGACTTCTATGTTCGGACTTAGTCGCCGAAATGGAAGTCAGAAATCTTCAGCAGGATGAGGCAGAGGGCTGTAGCCGAAGACAGTTCTACGAGGTTGAATACTGCTTTGGTGAAGGAGAGCTGAAATGGATTTGCTGCTGTCGAGAAAAACGTAGCGGGAGAAGCTGAGAAGTCAATCCTACCGGTGATACACCTCAGGCGGATAGGCGAGCAGGTTGGCCCTGGTCTTCTCCCGGTTCTCAGAGCCCTGGTTGGTCCTCAGCTTTGGAAGTTGGCCATTTGGGCACCTTTAGCTCCACAAAGACACACAATTGATGGACGGAATGCAGAACAAATCAAAACATTCACCCCCAGTCAAGAGATCTGGGTTAAATCCATCATTCTTTTGCTCACTATGCCACCCCAGTTTAGACCTGGCCATATGCAAATCAGTCTTGACCCTGTGCCTCATGGGAACAGTCCAGCCCGAACTGCCAAGCCAGGTCCTCCCTGGACCGGAAACAAGCATCCTAGGACCGGTTTCGGGGTTTCACGCCTCTTCAGCCAGGATAGCTTGATTCCAGTGGCACAGTGAGCCCAGGACCCACGTCTGGGCATACCTGGCGCACTTAGGGCGAGAAAGCAAAAAGACACACAATTGATGGACAGAATGCAGAACAAATCAAAACATTCACCCCCAGTCAAGAGATCTGGGTTAAATCCATCATTCTTTTGCTCACCATGCCACCCCAGTTTAGACCTGGCCATATGCAAATCAGTCTTGACCCTGTGCCTCATGGGAACAGTCCAGCCCGAACTGCCAAGCCAGGTCCTCCCTGGACCGGAAACAAGCATCCTAGGACCGGTTTCGGGGTTTCACCCGTCTTCAGCCAGGATAGCTTGATTCCAGTGGCACAGTGAGCCCAGGACCCACGTCTGGGCATACCTGGCGCACTTAGGGCGAGAAAGCAAAAGACACACAATTGATGGACGGAATGCAGAACAAATCAAAACATTCACCCCCAGTCAAGAGATCTGGGTTAAATCCATCATTCTTTTGCTCACCATGCCACCCCAGTTTAGACCTGGCCATATGCAAATCAGTCTTGACCCTGTGCCTCATGGGAACAGTCCAGCCCGAACTGCCAAGACAGGTCCTCCCTGGACCAGAAACAAGCATCCTAGGACCGGTTTCGGGGTTTCACCCCTCTTCAGCCAGGATAGCTTGATTCCAGTGGCACAGTGAGCCCAGGACCCACGTCTGGGCATACCTGGCGCACTTAGGGCGAGAAAGCAAAAGTCACACAATTGATGGACGGAATGCAGAACAAATCAAAACATTCACCCCCAGTCAAGAGATCTGGGTAAAATCCATCATTCTTTTGCTCACCATGCCACCCCAGTTTAGACCTGGCCATATGCAAATCAGTCTTGACCCTGTGCCTCATGGGAACAGTCCAGCCCGAACTGCCAAGCCAGGTCCTCCCTGGACCGGAAACAAGCATCCTAAGACCGGTTTCGGGGTTTCACCCTCTTCAGCCAGGATAGCTTGATTCCAGTGGCACAGTGAGCCCAGGACCCACGTCTGGGCATACCTGGCGCACTTAGGGCGAGAAAGCAAAAGACACACAATTGATGGACGGAATGCAGAACAAATCAAAACATTCACCCCCAGTCAAGAGATCGGGGTTAAATCCATCATTCTTTTGCTCACCATGCCACCCCAGTTTAGACCTGGCCATATGCAAATCAGTCTTGACCCTGTGCCTCATGGGACCAGTCCAGCCCGAACTGCCAAGCCAGGTCCTCCCTGGACCGGAAACAAGCATCCTAGGACCGGTTTCGGGGTTTCACCCCTCTTCAGCCAGGATAGCTTGATTCCAGTGGCACAGTGAGCCCAGGACCCACGTCTGGGCATACCTGGCCCACTTCGGGCGAGAAAGCAAAAGACACACAATTGATGGACGGAATGCAGAACAAATCAAAACATTCACCCCCAGTCAAGAGATCCCGTCCCATCAAGAGATCCCGTGCTCTCCATGCCACTGGAATCAAGCTATCCTGGCTGAAGAGGGGTGAAACCCTGAAACCAGTCCTAGGATGCTTGTTTCCAGTCCAGGGAGGACCTGGCTTGGCAGTTCGGGCTGGACTGTTCCCATGAGGCACAGGGTCAAGACTGATTTGCATATGGCTGGGTTCAAACTGGAATGGCATGGTGAGCAAAAAACGATGGATTTAGGCCCAGATCTCTGTACTGGGGTGAATGTATGACATTGTTCTGCATTCTGTCCATCAACTGTTGTTTTTGCATTTGTCACCCCGAGTGGGATGGGTATGCCCAGACGTGGGTCCCGTGCTCTCCATGCCACTGGAATCAAGCTATCCTGGCTGAAGAGGGGCGAAACCCCGAAACCGGACCTAGGATGCTTGTTTCCAGTCCAGGGAGGACCTGGCTTGGCAGTTCGGGCTGGACTGTTCCCATGAGGCACAGGGTCAAGACTGATTTGCATATGGCTGGGTTCAAACTGGAATGGCATGGTGAGCAAAAAAACGATGGATTTAGGCCCAGATCTCTGTACTGGGGTGAATGTATGACATTGTTCTGCATTCTGTCCATCAACTGTTGTTTTTGCATTTGTCACCCCGAGTGGGACGGGTATGCCCAGACGTGGGTCCCGTGCTCTCCATGCCACTGGAATCAAGCTATCCTGGCTGAAGAGGGGTGAAACCCGAAACCGGTCCTAGGATGCTTGTTTCCAGTCCAGGGAGGACCTGGCTTGGCAGTTCGGGCTGGACTGTTCCCATGAGGCACAGGGTCAAGACTGATTTGCATATGGCTGGGTTCAAACTGGAATGGCATGGTGAGCAAAAAACGATGGATTTAGGCCCAGATCTCTGTACTGGGGTGAATGTATGACATTGTTCTGCATTCTGTCCATCAACTGTTGTTTTTGCATTTGTCACCCCGAGTGGGACGGGTATGCCCAGACGTGGGTCCCGTGCAGTCCATGCCACTGGAATCAAGCTATCCTGGCTGAAGAGGGGTGAAACCCTGAAACCGGTCCTAGGATGCTTGTTTCCAGTCCAGGGAGGACCTGGCTTGGCAGTTCGGGCTGGACTGTTCCCGTGAGGCACAGGGTCAAGACTGATTTGCATATGGCTGGGTTCAAACTGGAATGGCATGGTGAGCAAAAAACAATGGATTTAGGCCCAGATCTCTGTACTGGGGTGAATGTA
This sequence comes from Calotriton arnoldi, assembly GCA_963921515.1. NCBI lineage: Eukaryota > Metazoa > Chordata > Amphibia > Caudata > Salamandridae > Calotriton > Calotriton arnoldi. Next base: position 5,264,391 of record CAWUFW010000173.1, read on the forward strand.
TGACATTGTTCTGCATTCTGTCCATCAACTGTTGTTTTTGCATTTGTCACCCCGAGTGGGACGGGTATGCCCAGACGTGGTCCCGTGCTCTCCATGCCACTGGAATCAAGCTATCCTGGCTGAAGAGGGGTGAAACCCCAAAACCGGTCCTAGGATGCTTGTTTCCAGTCCAGGGAGGACCTGGCTTGGCAGTTCGGGCTGGACTGTTCCCATGAGGCACAGGGTCAAGACTGATTTGCATATGGCTGGGTTCAAACTGGAATGGCATGGTGAGCAAAAAAACGATGGATTTAGGCCCAGATCTCTGTACTGGGGTGAATGTATGACATTGTTCTGCATTCTGTCCATCAACTGTTGTTTTTGCATTTGTCACCCCGAGTGGGACGGGTATGCCCAGACGTGGGTCCCGTGCTCTCCATGCCACTGGAATCAAGCTATCCTGGCTGAAGAGGGTGAAACCCCAAAACCGGTCCTAGGATGCTTGTTTCCAGTCCAGGGAGGACCTGGCTTGGCAGTTCGGGCTGGACTGTTCCCATGAGGCACAGGGTCAAGACTGATTTGCATATGGCTGGGTTCAAACTGGAATGGCATGGTGAGCAAAAAAACGATGGATTTAGGCCCAGATCTCTGTACTGGGGTGAATGTAGGACATTGTTCTGCATTCTGTCCATCAACTGTTGTTTTTGCATTTGTCACCCCGAGTGGGACGGGTATGCCCAGACGTGGGTCCTGTGCTCTCCATGCCACTGGAATCAAGCTATCCTGGCTGAAGAGGGTGAAACCCCAAAACCGGTCCTAGGATGCTTGTTTCCAGTCCAGGGAGGACCTGGCTTGGCAGTTCGGGCTGGACTGTTCCCATGAGGCACAGGGTCAAGACTGATTTGCATATGGCTGGGTTCAAACTGGAATGGCATGGTGAGCAAAAACGATGGATTTAGGCCCAGATCTCTGTACTGGGGTGAATGTATGACATTGTTCTGCATTCTGTCCATCAACTGTTGTTTTTACCTTTAGCTCCACAACCAAGGGTCCAGGACTGGTAGAACACCTCTTGGTGGTTCAGGGCTCACTCAGGCTGGGCCCAGGTGCGGATTCAAGATGGTGGGATCCTTTTATGTTCCTGTGGCTCTGAACAGGAGGCCAGCAAACTAGCCGTTGCAGTCACTTCTGGTAGTCCTGGGTGCAGCTGAAGATGCAGGGCTCAACAGCAGGACTAGCCTCTGAGAGTTCAAGGCAGGCTCTAGGAAGCAAAGCAGTCCTTCCAGGTACAGCATCAGTCTGGCAGAGTGCACAGCAGGACACAGCAGCAGGCAGTCCACGGGGAGGCCTTCCGCAGGTCCAGTAGGGAGCTGAAGAGTGGGTCTGAAGATCCTATTCTTATACCCAGGTGCCTTTCTTCTGAAAGGTGGGAGAAGATTCTGGAAAGGTTTAATTGAAGTGCATGGAATTTCTTGACTCCCCTACCCTGGCACCAAGCTTGTTGCAATGACAATACAGGGTTGTTAGGCCATTTGTATGAAGGCAGTGCACAGGCTATTTAAATGTAAGTGAGGCAGTACTCAGCTCCGCCCCTCATCCTGTCAGCAGATGGCCCATTGAGGCACACCTTATCCCTCTATTGTGTGACTGTCTGGGAAGAATTCACAAAGCCTAACTGTCATGTGACCCCAATTGGATGCAGGCACTAAGGGCTATGGTCAAGAAAATGCTAACTTTCTAAAAGTGTGTAATGCTAGGCCAAGGGTCATAGCCTTCAAGTGCGCTACGCTAAAACACTCCGATGGAGTATATCACATATTTAAGTAATCAGATATAACAGGTAAGTACATATACAATAAAACTCATTAGAAACCAAAATATCCAAAGTGAATGACAAACAAAGATGGTGACGGTAGCTCAAATAAATATCTTCTTTTATTGAGCAGACTTGATCAGTCTCCCGTGAAGAACTTCAATCAATGATGCAAAGTAACAATTGCGAGCTTCTTGCAGATTATAAAAGAATCCCAATGCATTTCGGGCATAAATGTCTGCCCTTCTTCAGGGGAATCTGGAAGCTCTGTCGTAACTCAAATGGAACAAGTATACCAAATGTATCCCTTCCGCACAATACACAGGCCGCGAGACCCTAAGCCTCCTGATCAACGGTTGTAAAAGCAGGCTCATCCAAAAGTAATCGAATGCGGAAACAGCCAGAGTAATCGTCAGCTACACCGTGATCTGAACCAAACTTCACCAGCGCGAGCCACAGTGCTTCACCGGACCACGACTATCCCCATGATGTGCTTGCAATGAATAATACTTTTGGATGAGCCTGCTTTTACAACCGTTGATCGGGAGGCTTCGGGTCTTGCTGCCTGTTTATTGTGCGGAAGGGATACATTTGGTATACTTGTTCCATTTGAGTTACGACAGAGCTTCCAGATTCCCCTGAAGAAGGGCAGACATTTATGCCCGAAATGCATTGGGATTCTTTTATAATCTGCAAGAAGCTCGCAATTGTTACTTTGCATCATTGATTGAAGTTCTTCACGGGAGACTGATCAAGTCTGCTCAATAAAAGAAGATATTTTTTTGAGCTACCGTCACCATCTTTGTTTGTCATTCACTTTGGATATTTTGGTTTCTAATGAGTTTTATTGTATATGTACTTACCTGTTATATCTAATTACTTAGAGTAATATGTGATGTACTCTATCGGAGTGTTTTAGCGTAGTGCACTTGAAGGCTATGACCTTTGGCCTAACATTACACACTTTTCAAGTAGGGGGTGGACTGTACCCTCCTCTTCAGGTGCACACCAATTTGATTAACGTTGACGTTATTGTTTGAATCATCAGTATCATTTTTGAATTGAGTGCATACCAGCTGTTATTCCTAACTTTCTAAAAGTGGCATTTTCAAAATTGTAATGAAAAATCCGCCTTTACCATTAACCGCTTCGCTGCAGCCGGAATTCCCCCGCGGTGCTGAGGAATTTGACACGTGCGCGGTTCGGACGGCCCCCGGCCGTCCTCCGCACATGCCCACCATGACGTCAGACGGCCGGGGGCCGTCCGACGCACGGAAGAGGTTAAAGAGGATTTGTCATTACAATTTCATAGGTACCAAACATGACATATCTACCTACTCCCAATTGGAAATTACAGCTTATTAAATGTAATAAGGAATCTCTAAAGTTATCCTATGGGAGGGGTAGACCTACCAGTAGTGAAAAAACGAATTTGGGAATGTTTCACTACCAGGACATGTAAAACTTAAAAGTACATACCCAACCTTTTAATTACACAGCACTTTGCCATATGGGCTACCTAGGGCTGACCTTAAGGTGAATTATATGTAATAAAAGGGGAGTTTAAGGTTGGCAAGGGGGTTTAAATGCCAAGTCAACTTGGCAATATAAAACTGCATTCAGGTTGCCATGGCAGGCCTGGGACATGATATTAGGTGCTACTTAAGTGGGTGGCACAATTAGTGCTGCAGGCTCAATGGTAGCATTTAATTTACAGGCCCTGGGTATATGGTGTACCACTCTACAAGGGACTTCTAAGTAAACTAAATATGTTAATTAGGCATATGCCAATCAAACTATGTCTAGGGGATTGAGCACAAGCACTTTAGCACTAGTTAGCAGTGGTAAAGTGCACAGATTCCTAAGACCAGCAAAACGAATTTCAGCAAGGTAAGTAGGCAAAACGTTTGAGGGAAGACCACCATAATGCTGCCAGGTCTAATACTGACCCAAAGGCATGAGCACCAGATATTACACATTTTCTTTACGCATGGGGGTGGGGGAGGTTTAAGTGATTAGCCCTGAATCACAGGACATTGAGCCAAGGCTGGTACTTGAACCTGGATCCCCAATTCCAAAGTCAGCCACTCTAGCAGTTGATTTTAGATTTTGACTACATAACAAATTAATGAATTGACAGTCCTTAAATGAGCCTATCTTTAAGTATAAACAAGTGACAATTCAAACAAGCATCATAATTTTTTTGTAGTTGGTTTGGGGTTGTAATCAATGTATTTGTTTTGTAGGAAAGTGCTTTTTTTGGTTTAAGTCAAGCAACACTGTTAAGCTGGGAGGGATTGGGTGAGAGAGTATTCATCATGTAAAGACCTGGTTTGCAAACGCAGAGCATGCTCTGCAAGAAGCAGTCTTGCTTATTAATATGTGGCTGGTAGAAGGCACATCTACAACCTGGAATCTGCTTTGGCATCTATTTGCCCTTAACTAAGGAAAAGGCTCACTTTTGCAAGTACCAGAGAACCATAGCCAGAAACACTAAAATTATACAATTTTGAGCCTATGGCATTTTCAAAATATTTATGGATTTGCTGCATTTGCCACATAATCAATAGTCTTGTGCATAATCTGCAGATTTTAACAAAAAAATTGATTATTGCTCCAACGAATCAAAGGTAACTAGAAACGCATGTTGCTGCGCAGTGGACAGACTGAAGTATACAAAAAGTGATATATGGAATGCTTGAATTAATCTCAGCCACTGATAATTATTCGAGGTCGCATCCCAGTTTATCATTATTTTGCACATCATGCCACCTCAGTTTGTACCCAGCCATATGCAAATCAGTTTTGACTCTGCTCCAATGGGAACAGTCCAGACCGACATGCCAGGACAGGTCCTTCCTCAACCGGAACACAAGCAACCTAGGACTGGTTTCTCACTGTTTATGGCTTAAGAAGACACACTGAAGTATACAAAAATGATGAATGGAATGATTGTAATAATAACCTCAGCCTTCCAGTCCATAGTTATTTTGCACACTAGGCCACCTCATTTTGTACCCAGCCATATGCAAATTAGTCTTGACCCTGCTCCAATGAGAAAAGTCCAGCCTGAACTGCCAGGCCGTAGTGGACAGACCTCCCCAAATGTTGACTGTTCACCTTTCTAAACTAGTACTAAAGTAATGAGAACTTTGCCAAGACAGTGTTTTTTTTTTTTTAAATCATGTTTATTCGTTTTTCAATATTAATAGTTGGTTACATTGGATTTCACATAGCTGCAGAATACTGTACAAGATTTCAGATGTACCAGCTTCAATCGTCTATTCATCCCGTCCCCCCTCCCTACACCCACTTAGGCTAAACTCAGATAATAACAGGAAACAATTGGACAATACTTATTTAGTAAGAATAAAGCGGTATAACAGGCCAGATATAATGAATTTCCTGGTAGGAGTACAATGTAAAACTGGTCTTTCTGTATTATGTCTTATGGTCATTGTTCAGCGCCCAGCGCTGGTTGGTATGGGTGCTGTGTGTAGGATACAGTAGTCTGCTATTTGTCTGTGTGTTGTGTACCCGGCATTTGCGCCCCCTCTGCAGTTCTGCATACATCTACCTCCATGCCCTCAAGTCTTCTTGTTTTGCGTCTTTTCAAACATGATTCATTCTGATCTCCTCAGCTGTTGCCCATTCCAGCATGTCACGGAGCCATTCCCCACGTGTTGGTGGATTCACGTTCATCCACTTAATTGCAATGCGTCGTTTAGCAAGTACTAAACCCATAGTCAGAAATTTGCGGCTGAGCTTCCTTTTTACTGGGGCTGGAAGCAAGCCCAGCAAGACCTCACTAGGGGTGCCCTCAAATTCCCAGCCTGTAGCATATTTAATTGTCTGCAAGACCTCTCTCCAATATAGTGTAATATAGGTACACTGCCAGACCATATGTAGGAAATCCGACTCAAAGGCCCTGCACCTTGGGCATTCATCGGGTCGGGTAGTATGATAGCATGTAGAGCCTTAGGGGTAAAATATAGTTGATGAACATAGTTATACTGGACTAATTTAAATTGGGCATTGGTGCTGTTTTGCGGACTTCTTCATGGATCTTTTGCCAATCTCGCGGGGTAAGTTCTTGTGCCAATCCTTTCTCCCATCTGGTATGACCTTTAGGAATGATTAGCGGAGCATCTTCACATAGTGCTCTATATAAATGGGTAATAAATTTCCCACCTCCCGTCATGTCTAGTAGTATGGCCTGCGTCTGAGAGGGGGGTGGCTCCTCTTGGAAGTTAGGCCAGAGTCCGCGAACAGTGGCTGACATCTTATTATATTGGAGATATTGTCCTGAGCCAAGGTTATAAATTGGCCTCCGAGATACAAGTTCCCTAGTACTTGCAACCGCCAATCTTCCACTTTCTCACTGACATATTGTGCTTTATGTCCGCAAAGGGTTTAATTACCCAGATCGGCATGTCATGGGCGCATGGGGCCCTACGCAGGACCGTCACAACCACTCGTTCCCAAATGCAGCCCAGCTGTCTAATTAACAAGCATTGGCATAGCCAATACGTCTCACCTTTGGGACTTTATAAGTGTTTAGCCATGCAACGGTTGATATTGTTGCACCAAGGATATTGTGCTGCATAACTAAATACTTATAAGGTCCCAAAAGCGAGACCTATTGGCTATGCCAATGCTTGTTTCAGATGAAAGGGGATGATATAAAGTGCTATGTGCAGAAACAGAGTTCTGTGTAGAAACAAAATACAGCACATCTTACTCCCAAACTAGTGAGCAGGGATGACTTTTTCCACACAAGATGGAATGGCACACGGTCAAGACATTGAGAGAAAACCGGGGTTGCATTATAGGGAACAAAATCGGTGTGGGAACCCTAATATATTAAGCAATTGTGGACTGGATGACACTCACAAATCACAGGCCGGCCCATATAAATGGCCTGTAAAGCTTATGAAATCTTTTTTTTTTTTGCATTTCGGTAGCTGCACTTTTGCTATTATTAACCTAAGGCCATAGGAATTATGCAATTTTGTGGATGTGGCGTTTTCCACATAATTATGGATTTGCCACACTTGCCACATAACTATCAACTGATGCATAAACTACAGATTTAAAGAAAAAAATCTTCTTGCTCAAACGGATCAAAAGTTACTAAAAACACAGCAACAAGTTTTGGTACTTATCTGTTGCTGATTGGTGTGTTTGGATGTCAAACTGGTTCTAATGAGGTACAACATTTGTCCAGATAGTGTTAACATTTATACAAATGACAAAATAACGAGGTAATGGTATTCCATTAAATTGATTCTGGATGTTAACTAGTGGCATAGCTATTAATGGCGAAGCAGGTGCAGTGGCTCCAGGGGCCCAGATGTACGAGGGGGCAACAGATTGCTTTATTTTACTACCCAACCAGCAGTCAGAAGGCCCGTTGTCCTTGCTTACACTAGGGCCCAGGGTATCCTAGCTATGCCACAAATGTTGAGTATTATTTACCAGCCATTGTCTTCTATTCAACAGCCAAAGCATTGTGGGAATGGTAGTTCTGGTTTATCTTAACATGCTGCCCCATGTCACATGGAGCCATCCGTTAACATTAGATGAGGGCTAGAGACCACTCTTCAGGGAGAGGTGTTACGTCACCAGCAGAGACCCTTCTTGAGACATCGGGGAACAAAAAGATCACTGTATGGTAATTTGGGTCCAGAAAATAACAAAATTAGCCGATGAGGCAGAGGTTTCCAAGGTTTAGAAGTAGCCATAACTTCGATGGTAAAGTTCGACAAAGAAAGGCTTCTGGCTGGAACTAATTCCTGCCAGCTGCAGGGCACAGCTGGTGGCTGACCAGGCACACAGACCCAGCCAAGGAACATCAGCTTTCTGTCCCCGCCTCGGCTTCCAATAGTGAACCCTTGTGAACTGACATCCAGCTGAGCTGGGGGGGGGTGGGGCGGGGGAGTGGGAGGGAGCGCTGGAATCTATTTCCAGATGTTTCTGAGAATGATGGAGGAGTAAAAATATCAGACCAAGCGACTGGGGGCATTTGATTTAGTTTTGTGCTGGGTAACAGTGTTTTAGTGTGCTCATATAGCGCTAAAAAGTCTTGGCTTTTTATCAGTGACCACCAAATAATTAACTGAGACGAGGATGAAAGCGGAGCCTGAAAGCTCGTGACTGGCCCCTCTTACCGCAGGGTATTAAGACACAGGGGTGGGGGGGGGGGAGACAGCGACCGGCGGGGGAGGGGGGGCAAGAGTAAAAAAGAGAAAGAAAAGAGAAGGAGAGGGGAGGGGAGTGAGAGGGGTAGAATGATAAGTGAGTGTGACAGATAAACGGTGAAAAAGAAAGAAAAGACGACAGACAGGGGAGGGAAGGGAAGGAATGAAGAGACTGTGAAAGAAAGAAAATAGGGGGATGGGCAAAGAGGTACACCAAGCAAGGAATGCTTAGGAGAGACAGAGGAAACGAGGGCAAGCGCGAAGTGCAGAGGAGGGAGGGAGCAAGCGGTGCTAAGGGGGATGAAAGTAGCGGAAGAAAGAAATGGGAGCCAAAAAGGAGAGGGGGGAGATGGAGAAATGGACGAGCACGGGAAGTGCTGAGGAGAGGGAGACAAGGGGCCCGCCAAGCCCTCCGGAGCAGAACCGCAGAAGGAACATGAGACTCTGAAAAATCGAGGAATATTAAAGCTGCGATCCTGGCACGGGGGGGTCGGAGGGTGTGTGAGAAGAGGACTGTCTTTTGCCGCCTGTTCTCTGCAGCCGGTGAAATCCAACTTCGAACTCCCGAAAAACTACAGAATGAACATGGTGCCCTGATCCTTTCTGTAAGGCTGAACGTGGGGCACTGATTATCTGTACATGAGGCCCTGAAACTCCATGTACGCCTGGGACCTGGCACCCCTGTGGTCGTCCCTGCGAGCCTGGGGCCCACCCGTACTCTGCGCGTGGAGCCACAGGACAGGGGGGCTGGCCCTCCTCAGACGCCTGGTTCTCCTTGGAGTGTGTGACGGAATATACTGCGGAGGGCCGGGCCAGCTCCCCGCACCAGGCCTCACATTCCTGCTCAAGAACGTTTGCCTATTTTAGTAAAAGAAGGAAGTCTAAGCAGAGAGGGTAAGGGAGAGAGAAATAAGATTAAAGAGACGGAAAAAAAACAGGGAGCGAGAGAAACCGAATGGGACTCAGAGAAAGGTGCAAAAAGAATAGAAAGAGAAACAAGCAGAAGCCTACGCAGTGAGAGCCCATTGGCACCATCTAGCGACACAGCAACGGGAGAGGCTGACTGCTTGCTGCAGAGACGGGCCAGCGCTGGAGCAGAAGTGCAATTAAGCGGGTCTGCCTACGAAAAGATGCCGGCCCAGAGCACATCTAAAGAAACGAAACCAGGAGCGATGACGCGCGCCGCTGAATGTAAACAAGCGCGCGCGTGAAAGCTCATTAGAAAAAAAAAGATGGCCCCTGCGTGCGCCGCAAATGCCCGAGCCGACTAGAAAGTGAAAGTGACCGCGAATGTAAACTAGCGCGCGCGTTGCTCGCTCCTGCAAGGTGGATGCCACCACAAGCACGAGTGTGCTTGAAAAGGAGCAGACCGATTCCTAAAGGTCATCTCTTAGAGCAGCGCATGCGCGTTGCCTAGGGGAGACCTAAAAAGGAGTAGGTTTCTGGAATGCGGGCTCCTAGCATTAGGAGCTCCGGCAAACCCAGCTTCCGATCTGGGGGGTTCAGCAAATGTTTTTCCCAATTATCTCCCTCGTCAAGCCAATGGATTGCATGCTGACAGTGTGCTGCAAAGTAATAGTATTCTAAATTTGGAAGCCCTATGCCCCCTCTCTCCCGGGGCTGTTGTAGCATATGGAGTCCTATTCTTTTACGTGTCGTGGACCAGAGCAGTTCCACTAGGAGACTATCCAGCTCACGGAAATATCCATGGGGAATCTCATAAAGTGAATTCTGCATAGCATATAGACAGCGGGGCAATACTACCATCTTAGCTATAGCCGATCTACCCAGAAGTGACAGTAGGAGGTATTTTCAAAACAGGATCGATGCTTGGAGGTTCACTATGACCCTGCAAATATTTAGATCTAAAAAACGTTGTTTGTCTGTGGCAATTCGGATGCCCAGATAGCGGATATTGTCACGGCACCACGGGAGTTGCGGGAGTTGTGACAAATCTACCTCCCCTAATTTACCAAGTGGCATAAGTTGAGATTTGCGGGGATTCACCTCTAGGCCAGAGACGGCTGCGAACTCTGACAATGCTGTCTGCAATATAGGTAGTGCCATTGTCGGATCCCACAGGTACACTAACATGTCATCGGCGTAGAGTGACACCACATGCACAGTCCCCCCTATTTTTATGCCCCAGTCCATAAGTCGGTGTCGCAACAGCACCGCTAGTGGCTCCATCGCTACCACGAACAATAGCGGCGACAAGGGTCAACCCTGTTGCGTACCTCGGCGCAATGCGAAGGATTCAGAGACATAATCACCTGTCTTGACTCTGGCTATCGGAGCAGTATACTACAGTTTCACCCATGCAGTGAATTTAGGTCCAACCCCTATTTTGTCGATTACCTGCCATATATACGACAAGGCTATTGAATCAAAGGCTTGCTCGATGTCTAGGAATGTGAGTGCATAAGGCTCCCACTGCGTTTCAGGGGCCTGCAACACATGAAATAGTCTACGGAGATTTAATGTCGTATTTCTCTTGGGTATAAAACCGCATTGGTCCTCGTGTATGAGCGTATACATGTAAGGGAGCATTCGGGAGGCAAGCAGGCTGCTTATTATTTTAATATCTACATTGAGCATCGAGAGCAGTCTGTATGACTTTAACTCATCGATTGGTTTGCCTGGTTTAGGAACTAGCACCACCATTGCCTCTCGCATAGTGTCAGGAAGCGTTCCTACCCTTATGGCCTCATTATATACCTCCAATAGTTTGTCCACTAATTCGTCTGCAGACTTATGATAAAATTCTGCGGGTAGGCTGTCTCCACCCGGTGTTTTAGCTGACTTTTGTTGTTTTAGAGACGCGAGGATCTCTTCCCTGGTAAGATTAGCTTCAAGCACCGCTCTATCCTCAAGAGACAATCACGGCAGGTCAAGATCAGCTAAAATACCCGACTGTACAAGGGTGGACGTTATCTTTGACATTGCATATAAATGATTAAGATACTGTTGTGCTAACCGATTTATGGTAACCTGGGGTCTGTCATTGTCAGGATAGGGTCGCGGGATGTCTGCTGTCTCACCAATCTGGCTAGTAAGGCCCCCGTTTTGTCTCCCTCTGCATGTAGTCTGTGAGATTTGTACATATGTTTTTCTAACCTACGCCAGTCTTCTAGTACCGCGCTGCGCTTGCGCCGCCATTCCTCCAGCCTGGAGGGCTGAGTTGGAAGGGATTTTTCAATCGCCAGCAACTGAGCATCACCACGGTCTATGTCTTGCATCAGCTGTGGCTGCACCCCGTAGGTCATGTACACGCAAACTCCTTGGAGCATAACCTTCATTGCGTCCCAGTCATGGGCTCTGGTTGTGGATTTCCCCCAATTTTTGGAAAAATAATGCCCCAGCGCCACCTGCAAGGATCTCAAAAATGGTGTCATCAAGCGCCTCAGCGCGCAGGCGCCACTGAGGGACCGCAGGTCGCGTTTTCTCTCATGATACGGATAACAAGAATGGGGAATGGTCTTACAAATAGTGGGCCAGGTAGATCACCTCACGTGTTAGGTTTGCAATGGTTGAGGTCAGGAAAAAGTAGTCAAATCTACTGTGTGTACCCGTTGCCGGGGTGTAGCAGGAGAAAGCACAAGTGTGTGGTTGCCTTTCTCTTCATATATCTTCTAACTCGAAATCTTTCCATATTGTTTGTAAGCGCGACGTCATGTAGGGCTTAGTACGGTCCCTGGGGGGTTCACGATCTAGTATCGGATTCAGTACACAGTTACAATCTCCACAAGGAGTATGTCGCCCGCTAGATAGGGGGCTGCTGCTGTCATCACATTAGTGTAAAACTGTGGGCAGTCCTCATTCGGGGCATAAACCGAGATACAACAGAGCTCACGTCCCCCCAACAATCCAGCTAGGATCACAAATCGTCCCTCCTTATCCACCACATGGCTGTTATACTGAACCGGTGTCCCCGGAGCCACCCATATCAATGTACCCCGTGCAAACCACGAGTATGATGTTGCGTATAGTTGCCCCCTCCAACGCCTCTGTAGTGCGGGGAGATAGTCACCCCAGATGTGTGTCTCCTGTAGGAAGGCAATTGCTATATGGTATCTTTTAAGATATTCATGCACCCTCTGCCTCTTCCCAGACTGCGCCTGGCCTCTGACAGCGTTCTATCTGTCATGGTAATGTATTGTTGTTATCAAGATTCAGATGTGACCTGTTACACAGTTGTAATTTTGTCAGTCTGAGTAGCCCCCCAACTCAATATAGGAAGAAACTAACTTCCCAATCCCCCAACTCACCCCTCCCACTGGGCAGTACCACCAACCCGTCCCCCTTCAAACTAAGTGATACTAGGATTTGCTGATCCCGCCCCATACCCATTACTGTGTACAAAACAGAAAAATATCAAGAAAACAACATGAATTAACTAGCATGCAATGCTAGGAGTCGATACACCACAACTAGCACCAGAGGAAGTTAGGGCCCAAAAGGGTCACCCCTCCCTCCTGCAACCATGTCGTAGTCATACGACCCCTAAATATATTAATTGTGTATTGCAATATGACATTATTACAGTATTACAGGTTTGGTAAGGCCCTCGGTCAGACCGGTGTATACCAAATGTGGACAAACCCATTCATCCTGAAGGCGAAGCTCACGGCCCCACCTACCTACCCTCATCCCAAGAAGAAGTATCAGTAACTACATATTTCCCAGCATACCAGTGGACAGATAAGACATTACATATTTTTCTAGGGGACTGTAGACAGTCCAGTAATGCTTCCGATTATTCGAGTCTCTGTTCCGCTCCTATATTTGGAATAGAAAGAAAGAGGACTAAGTGCGACCATCATCTGTACTATCAGACTGATACTCTGGGTCGCTACTCCTGTCTCGACAGTCCCGCGAGGTCATTTGCCAGGTTGTTGTGTCTCGCAGCGTTCCATCCGAGCAGACCTCGATACGACCCTTGTCCGCCTGCGCCTCAGCTTGTGTAGCCTTCACTGCTCGACGTCTCTGTCTCGAGGATTTATATCTCAATGTTGAGGCATACAGGGTCAGGGTCCCAGTGGGTTGGGAGCCAGATCCCGGAAGTGTATCTATCCAGTCTGATGCCTCAGCGGCTGAAGTAAAAAAAAACACTTTTCCCTGATATATTACACGCAGTTTTGCAGGAAACATCAGGTTATAACGCAAATTAAGATCTCGAAGTCTGCCCTTGACTGCTAAAAAGGTGTGACGTAGCTCCTGCACCTTCAGGGTGTAGTCTGGGAACACAGAAATGGGAGGTCCCTCATAATTTGGAGAGCCCTTTGCCCGGATGTGCTGTAGTACTGCGTCTCGATCTCTATAATTGAACATCCGGGCGATGATGGCTCTTAGGGGAGCACCAGGACGGGGGGCAGTGCCAGAGTCCGGTGGGCTCGCTCAACCGTGAAGAACTTAGACAAGGACTGTGGTCGCATGTATTCACTGATCCATTCTTCAAGGAAGAGTTCCACTGATTGCCCCTCCGCCCCCTCAGGAAATCCAACAAAACAGAGGTTATTCCTTCTGGAACGACCCTCCACATCTTCAACATGGTCCTCCAGACGGATAGTTAGTTTCTGAAGGGAGGAGACTGTTTCGCGGAGGGACACCACCTGTGTCTGCTGGTCAGCCACAATACCCTCCATCAATGTCACACAGTCCGCTACTCGGCGCAGGTCCCTGTGCAGCAGGTTAACCTCAATGGCCACAGAGTCTATTTTATTAACTAGCTCAGTACGTGTGCCCTGGATAGCGACCAAAAGGTCAGATAGGTTAGGGTTTTTTGTCTGCGATGTCACTGACACATGCTGAGCCGCTGTAATATTATTTTCTCCCATGGTACCAGCTGGCAGCACGATCTGAGTGTAGTTATCCATTTTGTTGGACTGCTTGGAGCATGGTACCTTGTCTTTCCCCATATTACCACCGGTTGCAGCAACGTGCGTAGTAATGATGCTACTTTTCCACTGCCAAACAGCTACTAGTAGGTCCAGTATGGAAGGCAATAGTTGAGAGAGAGTAAACCTTAGTGCAGTATACTTATTAGGGCACCAAGAGCACAGTGCGTCATAACAGGCATATGCATTTCAGCCCCATCATGAACCATGCTCACAGCTTGAAGGCGCACTCCCATGTAGAAGGTAGCGAGGTCCTTATGCTGTCCATCTATGCTATGTAATTTAGCACAGTGCCTCAAATAGGGCCCAACATGAACCACTTGCTTTTCAATGCAGGTGGGGCCGCAAAGATTTATTGTCAAAATGCAGGAGGGAAAGGGGCCCCCGGCCCAGATAGACAGACTTCATGCATGGCCCAGCAGAGGGAGTCGACCAGCCCACATCCTGCTTCCAGCTGCAATCACTGCCAGAATCGTCACCACTCCCAGGCCGATGGCTGCATTTACCGGCTGCCGTCCCTACCTTATAATTGCCCTCGGCTCGGATCTTTGTCGCAACCAAGACGGGTGCACCCCTTGCACGATCGTAAGGATGGGGCGGAACTCCGGCCCGAGCCCTTCAGGCAGGAACACTGCCGGACCAGTCGTCCACTCCTCCTCTAGGGCCGCAGCCGAAGCAGGCCTCCTCCGAGCAGCTGCCGCAGGAACAATCCAGATCTGTAGGCCATGGAAACGGGTCAGCCCCAGCGAGCGCCACAAATGCAACACGGCACAGCCGGTCCCCCAGCCGCAGCCCAGGTTGCCGTGCTCTTAATGCAGCCGCGGCTCATCGACCAGGTAGGCCGCAGGCAGTACCGCTCAGTCGAGGGGAGAAGGGCAGAGCCGCCAGCCGAAGCCAGGATCAATGCCCCTGCAGTACTCCAAGTAATTAAAGAGGACCAATGGCGTAGGATCTGTCAATACACTAAGGATAATGGCGGATTAGGAGGGGGTCTATAACGGAGCTCCCTCAAGGTGCGTCCGCCATCCTAGCAGTTCAGGCCACGCCCCTTTGCCAAGACAGTGTTAACGTGTAAAAATGATAAAACAAGAAATATTATGACAAAATATGCAGCATAATTGACCTTTTCATGCCTCATAATTAAGTCATCCCTGTCACGTAATTTGGTCCTCCCCTGCCTCATAATTCCAGTAGCCCTGGCTATAGCCTGTTGTGTGGACTGAAAACAAACTTGGTATGTGGCATATAGTCCGTGCTATTTATCAACAATGGCTGAGGGGTGGGCTAGGTTTTAGTATCCTTTAAGGGGCTTAAAACCATGTAGACGGGGGAGGGGGTGAGGTGCTGTGCAATTAGTCTAATGGAGACCAAATTATACTTTTGACCACGACTAGAGGTTGTCGCACAGCTAATTTAAAGTCAGCTGATGTCAGAAGAAGGTGAAAAGGCAGCAGCACCAGGAGGAGGGAAGCTAGTGGGTTTTCTATTTCGCATTAGGGCACTGTAATGTACCAAGTGTGATTTACAGTTTTAAAATAGTCCCTTTTGCATTCCAATGGAAGCTCTCAATAGGAGGTGGAATGATACACGCAATGGCCAATAGCATGAGGTGAGGAAGTCAAATATGTCTCTGGGCTAATACAAGATGTGATTGGCTATAAAGTCAGTGGACTGAAAGATGCTGATTGAAATAAGCCATTTGTTTGAAGATAGCTGACCCAGAACCTATTCTTTCTTTATTGCGAACAATAGTTTTGGCAGACAATTGAGCTGTCACGCCAGTAGGTCAAGCCTTTGGGACCTATTGGCTTTGCTAATGCCTTTTGGTGGTACTGTAAAGCATCAGAAAGAGGCTACGTGGCAGAGCATAAAGGAAAACAAAATGGAGTGATGATGAAGCTGCAGTAGCCGTATCATCTTGTAGACACATGCATGCATGATGATGTGTGGTAGGCGCATGCATGCGTGATGATGTGTGCATCAGTACGCATGCACACATATAAAATGATGCTGGCACCATGTTTTTTTATTTACTGATGTGAGTGGATCAGTAAATTAAAATAAATAAAGAAATAAGTAATGGGAAAGTCTTTTTGCTGCTAGTCCTCCCCCCACAAAATTACAGTGGACATGGGGGCAATGGAAGAGTGGGTATAGGGAATCACTGGGGAAGCGGGTGGGGGGGGGGTGGGAAAAGCAATACACGAGGGAGAGCAACACAGGAGGTAGGGGGGAGAAGCACATGAGTGAGAAAGCAACATGGAGTGTGCTAGAGTAGGGATCTTGTAGGGAAAGAAGCCCACCAGAGAGAGTTTGCAACATGAAGGAGACAACAACACCAAGCTTGGGGAGGGCAGTTCTTTGGTGGTGGGGAGAAGCGCATTATTGAGACAGCTGTAAAACACATGGAGTGCTTAACCAAAATGAAAAAAGTAATTCCATACAAATGTGCAGTAGAAGGATGAAGTTAGCCAATCAGAAAGATGGTAAAGAGGCTATACACCAGCTGAGAGACAAACACAAGATGAACTAGCTGGGACAAGGAAAGACAACCAAAAGGAGCAAGCAAGTGAGAGTATTAATAAAGGCAACCAATGGTAAGCAATGGGTGGGCTTTAAGCTTCTGTAAGTTCTTGATAAGCCCACAATAGGTCTTTTCCAACCAGACGTGACCCAATGATAAGTCTCTCTAACTTTGGAGGAATCCAAACACTTCGTACATCAGGTATAGGATGTTAAATATTTTACAGAGGAAAACATTTAAAAGTATATTATCTCATAGTTACCTTACTGAAGAATGTCATTGGAGAGTCCAAATTATTTTTATTCATAATTGTGCTGATGAACTAATTGCTGCTGTGCCATTTTCAACTTTCTACAATATGTGCAGGGCTTCCGGTTTTATGGCATTTATTCTTTTCACATTTTCATCCGTATTTATCCATATTTTTTTATAGCCATCATATTGGTATTTATCCATTTTTATTTTGTGTTTTAAGAATAAATAGAGCGATTACATGGTGTATTTTCACATTTATTTAACTGATAAATATGCACTCATACTTTGATGCCTGTTGCGTTTTAGAAAATAAGCAGCCAATATAGCAGAACACTACACCCACTGGCACATATTAACAATACATACAAATATATGTGCCTACATTTAATTAAATCTCATCCTGTTTTTTAACTCCCCATGCTGTCTTTCTGCTCAGACGTTGGCTTGGAATTCATGAAGGACAGCGTCGATAGTCGCTCACAAGAAGCACAATTTTCTGTATTTTTCTGCTTTTAAAAATAAATACAGACAGGAAACACATTGTTTTCTGTCTGTATTTATCTGTGAAAAGCAGTAAAAAGGGAAAACTGGGAGCCTTAATTATGTGTGACCTATGATTGCAAACAGGGTTTGGGACGGTGTCCTTAGGCATTCAGTATAACCCGGTAGATTTACATTTCTTCGGCTACCCATCATTTTCATATTTGAGGTAATTACTGGTAGGCATGACAGTAGTGATGTTACACACCCTGTAATTAGCACAGATGTTTTCAGTGCCTGAAGGCTGCCAAAGTGAGGCTGCAGTAATGACAGGCAGTAATGAAGTTATCTCCCTTATTTACAATGTTTACTGAACATGTACGGAGTCTGACTACTCGTAATGCTATTACCGCCTCACACACTACTTCCATCTTTACCAATGGATTCTTAATTTGAGCCACATGAGCAGCCAGGGTGAAATTCTGAATATGCCAGTGGAGTAGGGTAAATTTAAGCTCCCCCTTCTATACATCATTTATGTGCATTTACATGCAAATTATATATTCAGCTTGTGATTAACTTTATTAACTTGTGTGTTTCACTTTAATGAAATTGTAGCAGGCCATCAATTTTTAGCACGTTAAGAAATCACATGTAGTTGTGTTGAACAGAATAATGATTAATGTAACCACATTTATGGAAATTATTTACATTTAATAATAAGTACTTAAGTGCTAATGATTAACAATACTGTAATGTGCTTCCTTTTTGATTCTCGAGTCAACTTAGCTTGATGTTAGGCCTTAGCTGTGAAATACACATCTTTAAGGTTGCCAGTATGCTGTTTTCTTTCTCTCTGCAGGTGCATTATCGGGTTCCTCTTTAGCTAGAGAAAGGTTTAATGTTATGTATTAGACTGATAGTGAGGTCTGAGAAAAGAAGCTGACAATTGATGTGGAGGGATGGTGGTGAAAGGAGCCTCCTGTGCCCGGCTTACTAGGAAGATGCAACTCTCAGGGACAAGCAGATATGTACCTAAGTGTACAAGGATGGGAACTTAGGGAGTTCACCAACTCCCAGAGAATGCCATAATTGGATTGGCTCCTGACTGTTGGGGCGAGATATGGGGGGGTCCAGAACTTTCAATTGTGCTTTTAATTAGTGTTCCATAGTTAATTAGAGCAGACTTTTTCCTGACTCTGATGAGAGCAGATCTCTCTGCTGGGTTTTCCCCGAGTGTAAGGCTTCATGCTAGACACGTTTTCGTTTTCTCTAAACTTCTACTGAGGTTCCCACCATGCGCACACCTTCTTCTCTTCCCCTTTAGAAACCCCCAACTTCTTTCCATTTCTTAATTTAGACTGGGTGAATTTGTTTATGGAACACCTAATTTGGATATTTTGCATTCTTTGCATATTGGTTGTTACCATTAAGTATTTTATAATACTGAAATTTACAATACTCAAGCATTTTAATATTTTGGCTCTATTGATATACTATTTTAACCATTACCAATCTTGCTGATTTGTGATTTGACTAATACTCCAAAAATAAACCTTTATGGTTGAACACCATCCTCTCTCCCATTATTGTGGAATCACATTGGTTTCAGTATGATTGAAATGCATTACCGATGTTAGCTCCTTGTCAATGCTTCAAGTCAACAATCAAAGGTCCATACAACCAGTGGGGGATGCTGTTCGATGATTTTTCCAAGAGATTGAGATTTAAATATCCCCACTCCATCACCAGCAAAATCTCTTCTAAATTTGATAATTTAGCATTACGTTTGTTATGTGAAATTACTGAAATTATGCGGTAATACCATGTAAAGTAATTATGCACTGTTTACAACAAAAATATAGTGCGAGCACATGACCAGACCTCAAGTTATGTGCTATGCTTGTTATTTTGTGCTATTTTTCAGTGTGAAATTTCACACCAATAAATATCACCAAATGCAGGTTTTGCATTTCACATAATTGTGTATAATTTCAAGTAGTTTCGTGACATTTTGTGTACTTAGGCAACTAAAAATTATACAAATTTCGCAGTCACCCTAGCTTATGACTTGCTTTTTTAAAAATGCATAAATATATTGCTGCAGGTTTATGTCTGAGTTTGGAGTAGATTTACAATAGTTTTTAATTAAAAAATACAGGAATGCTCCTGGGAACCTGCAACAGTTGTACTGTTCATCGACATGACTAAGTATTGACAAATGTGCACATGTACATAGTGAATATATACTTTTACATATGCTTAGCTATAGTGTATTTGTGCATGATAACTATTTTTCTTCTCGGCAGGGGAAATATGTTTCCTTGCAGAGAATTTCATTCGCCTGTAACTCTTTCCCAACATTTTTGGGGGATTCTTCACTCTCCATTTACACCCTAATAGGAATTTACTTCTGTTCTTGACCAACTTCTTTATCTCTAATGAATTATACGGTGGGAATAGGCAGTGAAAAGTTGCTAACTATCCACAAAATTATGAGTTTGTGGATGCTTCTCAACATCTGGTGATATATTATTCCTGAAACACTCACTCATAGCAAAGAGATGCTGCATTTTTACATGTGAGTATATTGAAGTATTAATGTAAATTAAATGTTTGATAAACTTGCTTAACAGTGGTGGGTTTTGATGGTTCGCCACCTCTCAAAGGGGCATATTATCAAGGCGGCGCAATAAAATTATCACCGCTTTTGCGTCCGTTTTTGGCCGAAAAGCGGCGATAATTTTATCGCCTTATCAGCAAGGTCACGCTATCGCGTGAATCCTTGCCGTAGCGCCCTTTCCCTTAACACCCAGCTTTGCATCTCTAATGAGATGCAAAGTGGGCGTCACTGGGCAAACCCCGGATGGACTACCTTGCAAATATCGCTGATGTTCACATCGCGATATTTACAAGGCAGCCCACAGGATTTTAGCATACGTTATATTTTGGCGAAAACTGCCGTTTTCGCCAAAATCTAACGTATGCTAAAATCCTGACTTACCTATGTTTGACATAGGGGGTGGATTATGCTGATACGACCACAGGGTCGTATCAGCAAGGTATATCGCCGTTTGCAGGGAACATCGCTGGAAAACCAGCGATGTTCCCTGCAAAACGGCGATAACCTTGCTATCTCTGGATTTTTATCGCCCTGGAGAAACGCGTTCTTAATAACGCGCTACCAGGGCGATAAATTCCAGAGATAGCCTGCGATAGGAAATTCGTCGCTAAGCACGGCCAGCGATAATTATCGCTGGCCGTTGATAATATGCCCCAATGTCTTTTTATGGTAGAACATCATTGAAGAAAAGTGGTTGTAGTTTGTGTTATACAGTAGCTCTTCTGGGACGTGCTGGTACTGTCAATTGGTTATGAACATCCAAGATCATCCGCCTCTGGCGGTGTGAGTGAGGATGGATGCTCAGATGCATGGTTTCAAGTGAGGGGAGGGGTTCTCCGATAGAATAGCATTATACACTGATGATGTTCTCTTTTTCCTAACCGCCCCTGAACACTTGGGGCCCTTTATTCTGCAAATAATATGTGTGTTTGGGGAAACCTCAGGCCTTTACATTACTGTGTCTAAATCAGTGTTCTCGGCAGGTAGCTGCCCTCAGGACTTCAGCTGGGCGACTGGATTGCGGATCGCCTCAGGAGGGTTTAAATATCTTAATGTCTTTGTATCCTCTGACGGGGCTTTGGCATGGATGCGCAACCTGTAGCCTGTGTTGGCTCACTTGAGAGGATGTTCGGGTGTTGTTGATCTTGCCTTTGTCCCTGACTGGTAGGCCTGCAATTTTTAAAATTGTGTCATTACCCCAGTTTCTGTACCAGTTGCAGAATTTCCCGTATATATTACACAGCAATGGTTCCGTAAACTGAATTCTCTTCTGAGTAGCTTCCTCTGGGAGGGCGAAACCCCTGCTTCTCTCTTAGTAAGTGCTTTCAATCCACTTACTGTGGGGGTATTGCTGCAGCGAATATTAAATCTTACTATTGTGCTTCTCATTTGCTGGTCATCAATGACTAGTGGTATGACCTCCAGGGCAACCCCGCCTTCGCATCCGAGAAGTGGGCGATGGGTGACACCCTTCTCATCTCGTATCTATATGATGTGGGGCGGCTGCGGTGGTCTTCCTTCGGCAACTATAGTGATTCTTAATCAATGGAGATATTCTCTCTGACAGATGGGGTGGTGGGGGTAACTGACTGAGTGGAAGCTGCTCTGGCAGGGCCGCATATTGCCACAAGTGGCTGCGCAGGAGAGATTTCGGAATTCCGACCTGATAGAGATTTCTACCCTAGGTGATGGCATGAGCTGGACGGTCCTGAATAGTAGCTCCACCTTAGCCAGTTCCATCATTACCTTCAGCTCTGCCATGCACTGACCCTGTACATTGTGGCCCTGTCTGACCTCCCTGAATTTAATCCACTAGAGGGTAAACTTATCATGGGAGACCATGAGGTTGCAAAGATATCCCAGATGCTTATCTTCAATCACCTGGACACATTCTCTGCTCTTAGAGGGCAGTGGGAGGCCAACATGGGAGATCTAGAGAACAAAGATTGGATTCAGGCTTGGGGGCACCTAGGATGGCGGCCATTGTGGCTGGACTTAGGCTGATCCAGTTTAAATACCTCCACAGGGTCTATTTCACACGCCACCAACTATGGCGGATAGGGTTGATTGCCTCCGCGGCATGTCTTCGATTCAGAGTGGCGGATGGAACATTCTTACACATAGTATAGTGTTGCCCTGCATTAGACTGGTTCTGGCGTGGGGAGACATCCTGCCTGGGCAGGATCTTGACCTGGTCAGTTCCAATGGACCTGAAACTTACACTCCTCCATATTACTGACACACTGGCCGGTTACAGATACAAGCTGTCACTATTATTTCTGGGTCTCACTCTGGTATAGCGAGAGAGTGGAAGGCCATTGCTCCTCCATCCTTAGCGGTGTGGAAAAAAGGGATGGACCAATGTATGGGCTTGGAGGTGGTGGTGTACAAGGCTCGATCCCAAGATATGGCAGGTGTGGGCGGATTACAGGGAAATTGAGTTACAACCTGTCTGTTGTATGCGACAAATGCTGAATGATGAAATTTGGATGTTTATGGGGTGAGATGGGATTCAGAGGGAGTGGAACTCGTGATCTGGTTCTTAGAATTGCTGTGTATCCTAGTGCTAGAAGGTGGGTAGGAGGTGGAGTGGGGCTGAGTGTTTAGGTATTTGCTTATGTTTATGCCTTTTCTTTTCGTATGTCGGCCTTCCAGAACGTGTTTATATTTCAAAATCAATAAAATTTGTTTAAAAAAAAGAGTACTTTGTTCCACCAAGCCTCATTGTGTGGTAGCTCCCGTTTGTAAACGCTCAAGGAAGGTGGTTTCTCCTTTCTTTGTTGGCTTTGCAAGCTTCAAACCGACACCTGTGAAGCCTGATTATATAGCAAAATTTGGGTAAGAGTCCAGCTGTTAGATGGCAAAAGGCTGATGCCAAAAATTAACTCTTTTAATGGCCTAAAGAAAGGTTGCATCTTGGCCTGACGATTATTTAGTTTATACATTTCAGATCCTTCAGATGTATTACAACAACGCATGGGTGAGGCTCCTAAATTAGCAAACACCAAAGTTCCGTACATGGCATATGCTGTTGACTTTCTCATCATTTCAATCTTTCAAATCGATCTTCAATGAGAACTGGGCAGTGTGGACACTTTTAATATCGAAAACAATCTGCAGATTAACATCTATAACACCAAAGTTATAACCTTCGGACTCAGAAACCCAAAGGTCTTTAAGACTGAATAAAATTGAGCTTATACTAAACTACACGTACCTGAGTGCTATGATGGACAATAACCTAAGCTCAGGGCCGGACTGGCCGTAGCGGGTATGGGGTGTGTGCCCGGGAGGCTGGAAAGGTGGGGGCTGGTTTTGGAGCAGTGGGGGCGGTTTTGGAGTGGTAGGGGCCAGTTTTGGACTGGTGGGGGCAGGTTTTGCAGCGATGCTGCAAAATTGGCCCCCAGAAACAAAAGCAGCAGTGCTGCGGGCGGGTTTGTTACAAGGCAGTGCTTCACGCTTGCACCCTATGCAACGTCAACATTATCTTTGTTTTATTTATTTATTTATTTATTTTAGGAGTTTTATATAGCGCTTACATGACCCGAGGGGTATCAGAACGCTTTACAACAGCATACATATATAGAAGCATTTAACGTGACCGTTAAGGTAAAAAAAAAGTTTGCACATTTAAGATTGTTATACTTATCTTATTTTTTGATAATTTTATGGTTTATGGAAATCCCTCATCAGGGCCACTAATTTGTGCTGGATCTGTAGCACTGGACAGCAAGCACTGGAAACCTTGTGTTTTTGTCCAGATCTGCTTGAGCATCGCAGGAAATATTTAAATCCAATGTTTAAGACTGAAGGAATAAGAACTATATATGAGGCAATTTTATTTTGTTTTAGGGACTCTCCTCCTAAACATGAGGATGTATAAGGAACTATCTAAATCTTGCAATTATTTTATAGGAAGGTAAAACCATTGGAGATGCACTGTGGTAAAGTTAGTTGGCATTGAACACTATCTCCTCTAAACGACGCTTTTATCTATTTATTTATTTTATATGGGTTTTAGAAACTTAGACAGTAAAGATCTTATTCATTCATTCTGTAAAAACTACCCAAGTGTTTACAACGTTTCGAATCTGCAAGGTTGAGTCTGTAAGTGTGGCATGAAAACAAGTTATTATCACAGATTGTCCACGTGCTCCAGGATTTAGACGAACATTCTTATGAGTCAGACATCCAGACAACCGAAAATCACAAAACAGTGTGACTGTGTGCCTCTTTGTGTTAGTAAGATCTGCATTTTCGTTGTGAAAAAACAGGAATGTTATACCAATTGTATAAATTGAACTTTCAATCACAGAAATGCACGCTCAGTTTTACTTCCACCAGATGGCAGTATTGCCAAGCGTTCCGAAGAAGTGCAGGGCTGTCTCTCGGTTTCTTTGGCTTAGCATGAGTTTATTGTCGCCGATATGCAATCACAGAACTGTACTATCAGCATACTTCCACCAGATGACAGTATTGCCAAGCGTTCCGATGAAGTGCAGGGCTGTCCCTCCGTTTTTTTTTGGGCTTAGCAATGGCATGAGTTTATTGTAGCCGATATGCATCCCAAAGGTGGGATGGTTTTTTTTTAAAAGAAAAAAGTAAAGCACGCTCGGGGTTCTAAAATTCACGCTCTTTTAGGAGATCAGAGGATTCAAATAAAAAAATATTTTTGCTTGTCATTAACAAAGAGAAAAACACCGAATTTATGTATTTCTTTAGGAAGAATTAGGTGGAGACTTTGGCTCTAGGTGCTTAAACTAAACCAGAAGCATCAGGCATTTTGGAGCCACCACTAGGGGATGATAAACATTTGCTGAATAGTGAACAGACCAGAGGGTCTCTCACGTGGCAGCTGGTGAGCTTTGAAAGTTGTGGGACGTGATTACCTGCACCGAGCTGCAGCAAGTGCGTGAAGCGAAGTCACCTGGCGTACTCAGGTGTGTGGTGTTGGAGCATAAGCATAAGGACGTGGTTTGCACCATGCAAAGGCTTGATGCAAATTTAAAATCCCAGCTGTTCTCGAACAGATGGATCTTTGACGTAAATTGATACATAACATCAGCAGTTCAATAGCACATCGATGACTGTGACGCACATTATCCCACAAGATTGACAGAAGGTAGTAGATCTGCAAACCCTGAAGGTTTATTATCGAATTAGCAATTTACAAACTCCGATCAGTCAAATTAGTATTAAATCTATAATCTTCTGGTTACATCAATATAATCAGGGCAAGTCAGACCAGCAAATACAAAAAAACATGTTATTTAAGGTTTATTGTAGGCAAATCATGAAAGATTATGGGGCATATTAGCAAGGGCACTATCGCCGCTTTAGCGGCACTTTTGCCGCTAAAGCGGCGATATTTATATCGCCCTATCAGCAAACTGTCTCTAACAGCAGTTAGCGACAGTTTGCGGGCATTAGCGCCCGTTTTTTTACCGCTTTGCATGTCAGCGATATTTATCGCTAATGACATGCAAAGTGGGCGTTCCCGACGAACAAACCTGGGAAACACTCGCTAACAGGCCTATCGCCTATTAGCAAGGTGGCCATGGCCCCAGTTAGCGACGTGAAAAGTCGCGCTAACCGGGGTCATCGCCATTTATTTAACACCTGCAATTAGCAGGTGTTAGCCATACCTAACATGGGGGGTGGATTATGCTGATACGACCACAGGGTCGTATCAGCAAGGTGTTCTCCCTTCTCCATGCAACATCGCTGGTTTTTCAGCGATGTTGGCTCATTTCCCCGCTATCGCTGGAATATTCATCGCCATAGCGCTAATCGTTGCTAATACAGCGTTAGCGTGGCGATATATTCCAGCGATAGCCGGCGATAAAAAAAATCACGCTAAGCAGGGTTAGCGATGATTATCGCCTCTTCTTGCTAATATGCCCCTATGTTCCCTTGTAGAGAAACTCCCTAATGCTAAACTAAGGTTTCGGAAGTGAAGTCGGGGAGTTTAAGCAGCAAGTGTCAGCAAAAAAAGCTCTTAAGTTAAAACCAACTGAAGGTTCCAATCAGACAAAGGAAAAATGTGTGTGCTCGAAAGATAAAGTCTATGAGCAGAAATAGAATAAACATGGGGTCTTAAGAAAGGTTGGGGGGAATGCACCTTCAAAAGTGGACAGGAGCAAGTCTAAGTGCCTAGCTCAGCAGCACACAATTAAAACAAGACATTCAGTAAGATAGACACTGCTTACTGTTCCCACAGAAGAGGAACCAATCAAAACCGAACATTCACAAAACTCCTGGTGTTGGTGAAAGATTTCAGCTTTGTGACCGGTCCGCCTCACGCGCTGGGGTTAAGATTCATTATTCAGCTTGTTAAAAGATACATTCAATGGCCTTTTCCCAAAATCTGGCAAGCACAGTTTTATTGAGCACACTGTTGAAACTTGGCTTCTGAAACGAGAAAAAGATTATGCACAGCAAGCAGAAACACAACATTTAATTTAACAAGGGGGCTTTCTAATCGAGGCCTGCAGTGACTATGGAGAACTTTACATGAACACACTCTAATTATGACTAATTATTAATTCAAACTCACTAACTATGGTCAGTCTAAATGTAAAATCACACATGGGTATAAGTAAGCAATGATTGTAAGTGATGTGCTTGAACATGTTATCAAACAAAAACAAAAAATAGTGACAAAGCGTCACCAGAGGTGGAGGTGGGGGTGAGGGCCGGATCCTCCTTACAGGATTTTTTTTTTTAAGTGGCACCAAATAGTGCATGCTATAGCACAGTTTTCACACAAGGGGCACTCTTGTAATATTCCAATGCTTCAATGATGTGCCAATCGGGATTACCCTGCCCAGAAGTGTTGCAGATTTGCCCTCCCAAATAGTGGTGTCAAACTGCTGTATTTTTAAGCACAATGTTAGTAAAAATGTGTAAAAAGCCACAGGCAATACAGCAGTTTAGACCCTGAAATTGCTCATTTGCTGCCATTCACTACAGCAACTATCCCCACTTCTACATTTCACTTCCTTTCATCCTTCCATCCTGTCATTTCCAAGTTGATTCTCAATCATATGTTATGTCTGAGAATCTTCTTGGGTGGGGGGTTCATGCTAGACAGACCTTAGAGGCCTAGACAGCAGTGCTGGCATTCAAGTTACAGAGATCCAACGACATCACACAGTAGAAGAGTTACAAATCTCTTGCTGATTAGTGATCTGCACGGTGTTGGTGAGTATCACTCAAGTATTGTTTTTAAATACATATTGGAAGATATCGGCTTATCCATTTAAGAAAATATCCACACTCAGTGATCAAATGCAAGCATTTTGCTATGATGAACTCCATTCCCCTAAACAAAATCTCATCAGTATCATGAACAGATAAACATTGTGGCCTATTCACAACCTGCCTTTTGTAGCATGTTTTCTAGTGCTGCAAAATGCTATTCACAAACCTATGTGCAGGGTTTACGCCTCTCCAGTCTTTTTCTGTGTGGGAATCCTTGCTCCCAGTGCTGAGTCTCCACACAGGTAAGTATATGTTTTAGCAGTAAATGTGGGAGGAACAGGGGGGAGTGGCAGGACAATGAGAAATACCACTAAAGGGGAGAGGAATAGGGAGGAGCAAGGAGGGCTTAAGAGAGGATCAGGGAGGGGTTCAGGGAAGGACATCTACCTACTCACAAAGGAGTAAGCCCATTTCAATTCATAAACTGCGCTATGGTTACTATAGCCAAAAAGAGGCCCAAAACGGTAGTAAAGTACTCCAGCGTAGGGTTGGAGTAGTGCACCATCACACATGGCCAACAACTGTTCGTGCAGTACCCTCCCGTAGATTCAGTGGAAATCAATAAGAATTAACTTTAAAAAATGAATTCTATTTAATAACATTTATTGTTACAATAATTTTTAAATGCAGAAAAGGTTATTAAAATATTTTATTTATTAGATTTATTTATATTTTAACTATTTGCTCCCTGATGCTCCCTCTTGATCACCCCGTAAAGCATCTGCTTGAACCTCCTTGCTTTATGTAAACACTGATCCTACACCTTCCAGAAGGCAGAACAAAGTTTTATCATGGCTCCACAAGGAAATAAAATAACCTCTGATTTATGGTGTTATTGAATGCTAGGGTCATCAAATTTAAATAATTTTAAAGGAATGCAACTAGAGCGAAAGGTAATCTGATCATAAGAAATCAGAATACACTGAAGCCCACCCACAGTTGTATAGATAGAAAATCAATGGCAGGTGTTTAAAATATGTATTTCGCAAATGTTTAGTTTTTGGTGGAATGCCTCTGTTATGAATATCCCAATAGCCCTTATGGACCATATGGAGTACATATCTGGATGACTGATATAACACCAGAAGTACAGAGCTTGCTTTTCCATCACCCATTGGTGTAACCGCGGGGAATGTATTATGACAACTGGTAGAATGCTCATGGCTTGTGGGACCTCACCACTTACTCTGTGCTTGAACCTACGGGTCATTGATGCTTTCAGTTATTATTATAAATGGCTGGTCCTGGTCTGTCATGCCAGAGTTCATTCCATCTGTAACCATATCATGTCCAGGGCTGTTACTCAGTTCACCCTAGGAGGCTGTGGTATCCTGGTTACCGGTTCCTAGGTAACTGGATGATACCGTTCTAGAGTGTTTCATGATAAGGTCAGTTACTGCTGACCGAGCTGGAGTGCGGACGTACCTGCCTGTTATCTACGAATAAACTACTTAACATACTTGTCGTGTATGTTTGGTTCCTACAATTTGGCGACGACTTGGGAACGAACCACACCACTCCTCTACTTAAGAACAGGCAGAGTAAAGAAATTTGAAGAGGAGGCAGTGCGCATCGAGCGTAAACAAGGAAGAAACGGACTCACCGGGGAGAGCTGCTGTCCCTCCGTCTACAAGATGTTCCGGTTCCGTGTCCTCCGATTTTGAGGAATTTAAGAGGTACGGAGCCATTGGGGGCTTGTGCGACCGTTGGTGAGCGCGAGACAGTTGCGCGAGTCGTTACTGCAGACTCTTGCGCTCGTGGAATCCAACGCGTGCGAATGGTGACGTGTGCCAGCAACACGATCTTTGACACAGCGTTGTGACGTCAGCGCGCTATTACGTGACGTGCGGCCATTTTGGAAGTGTTTTTTTACAATTTTTTTATGCAAGAGATACGGTGATACGCACACCAGAGTTTTTACTTGTGTCATCTGGGAAGCATTCCGGGAGCAATTGACACACGCTCCTGAGCTGTTACGTGTATCATCAAGGAGGCAATTATTCGATCGCCTGCTTATCAGAAGCGTCATTACTCGGTCTAGTTCCTTCATTGGCTAGATCATCTCCTGCTGCAATTATTTGAACATCCTTCACACTGAGAGTGTCATACTTGGTGAGTGGCAAACACAGTTATTGCTGGATCAGTTATCACCACAGAAGAGTTTTTTATTCTTACCTTGTTTCACTTCGTTAAAGATTTTTTGTGGATAAGTTTCCACTTCCTAGAATAGATGAATTATTGGCTCAGCCACAAGGTATAAAATGGTTTTCTACAATTGATCTGACCTCGGCCTATCACCAGGTTTTATTACATCCTGAAAGTAGGGACCTTACAGCATTTATTACACCATTTGGATGCTTCAGATTCGTACGTATGCCTTTTGGGTTAGCATCAGCCGCTGCGGTTTTTCAGAGGCTGATGTATAAGATCTTTAAGGGCACCAAGGGGGTAACGTATTTTCAGGATGATATCCTGGTCATGGGTCGAGATAAAATGGAGCATGACAAACAATTAGAATTGGTGTTGAGCAAACTTTCTGAATGTGGTTTGACAGCGGAATTGAGAAAATGCAAGTTTGCCATGAATTCTGTTACTTATCTAGGTCATGAGGTTGGGGGAGAAGGCATTTCACCTAAAAAGAATTTAATTAAAGCCATAAAGGAAGCCCCATCCCCGACTTCAAAAGAGGATCTTAGATCCTTTTTAGGGTTAACAGAGTTTTATTCTAAATTTGTTAATAATTTTGCTTCAAAAACTCACAACCTCAGGGATTTACTCAAAGTCAAACAAGAATTTAGATGGAATCCTGAATTACAAAATGACTTTGATACCATTAAGAATGAATTGTGTTGTGCTCTTCCTCTGCAGGGATTCAATCCTCTGTCCCACAGCATCGTTACCACGGATGCAAGTGGCAAAGGATTAGGTGCTGTATTAACCCAACTTAATGATTTAGGTGAAGAGTGTACAGTGGCCTTTGCGTCCAGATCATTAACTTCTTCTGAAAACAAATTTTCTGTATTCGAAAAAGAGATGTTAGCCACTGTTTGGCCCACAGAGAAGTTCAGACAATATATTTGAGGTACTAGATTTACCATACGCACGGATCATAAGCCATTGTTGAAAGTTCTTACTACTGAAGGATTTATGAAAGCCACACCTAGAATTGCTAGGATGACCTTACGTCTTTTGGATTATATATATGATGTAGTTTACTTACCTGGTAAGAAAAACCAAGTAGCGGATTTTTGAGCAGAGCTCCTTTACCTCATCCTGTACATAATGAGAATGAATGGGACAAGTTTAGTGTAGCATGCATTTCTGATGCCAATTTTGCAGATTGGGATGGAAGTGATGTAGCAATTATTCATGAAGGAGATCTCAACGCTATTTCTAAAGCTGAGTGGATAGAGGAATATACCAAGGATACTGTTCTTCAAGTTATTAAGGAATTTATTATCAATGGTTGGCCTTGTAAGAAAGACATTTTAGCTCATCACAGGAGTTTTTGGGAGATTAAAGATGAACTCTCTGTTGATGATAACGATGCGATTTTGAGAGGAGATAGATCAGTGGTACCTGAAACGTTAAGGAGGAAGATTCTTGATATTTATCACAGTGGACATCTTGGCATAGTGAAACTTAAAAAAAGAGTAAAACTTTGGTACTGGTGGCCTAATATGGACAAAGATATTGAGTGTTTAGTGAAATCATGTTGTGTTTGTTCGAACTCCCATAAATCACAACTATTATTCAGACCATCTTTAGGTGAGAGGAATATTCCAAATGGCCCTTGGGAAGAGTTGAGTGTTGATTTGTTAGGTCCTGTGACTGACACGGATGGGAAACCGTGGTATCTGTTTGTTATTGTAGATAATTTTTCGAAATGGCCTGAAGTGGTTTTGATTAATAACATTGAAAGTAGTACCATCATTGATTGCTTGGAGAGTTTGTTTTTAAGGGAAGGAATCCCCAAAGTCATATTAAGTGACAACGGTACTCAATTCTGTGCAGAGAAGTTCATTTGTTTCTTGACTAGGAATGGTATTAAAGGGAAAAAGACACCTATTTATCATCCTGCCGGAAATGGGATCGTAGAACGATTCAATAGAGTGATAATGGGTAGTATTCAAGCTTCAATTAGTGTCAGTAAGGATTGGAAGAAAGAACTGTTCAAAACTATTTGGGCATTCAGGATTACACCCACAGGGACTGGTTACAGTCCATTCAGAATTTTAAGAGGTAGAGAACCTTTTACAAAAGACAATGTGGCTTGGAACCAAAAGAGAATTTGTAGCAAGTGGTCACCTGCTGTTGTAAGATCTAATTTGAAAAAACTACAAGAAAAGTGTAAAGCTCAGTATGATCAGAAACATAATACGGAAGATGTGTTTCTTAAGAAGGGTGATTGGGTAAGAGTAAAATTTGCACACAAAATTAAGAAAGGTAATAGCAAATTTTCCAATCCACTAAAAGTCATTGATGTGTATTCTAAATCAGCTAAATTAAGTGATGGTAAGGTGTGGCATTTTGGCAGGATGTCAAGGTGCAATAAAGTTTTGAATTGGGGCAGTATTAATGAGGGCCAAGTCAGTCCTTCCACCAATTGGTTGTGGGATGAGGTTACTAATTCTAATACTGTAAGAAGTACTCAAAATGGAATATCTTCACCTGCTGATATTGCAGATCGTCATGTTACGAATCCTGTTTCTTCTTCAAGAAGCAGACAAATTGTTCTCCCTAAGAAGTTTAAAGATTTTGTAATGTAATTCGTTTTTGTTCGTTTTGATTGTGCAAAAGAGGGGGTGCTCTGATATTGCTTATTGCATAATGTACATTGCATTATTTATGCTCTGATATTGCTTATTGCATAACGTACATTGCTTTATTTATTCCTTGCATTGTTTACTATTATTAGTGTTGTGCTATGCTTTGTCCTTATTGCTCGCATTGCTTTTTATTACGTGCATTGGTTATTAACGTATTCCTGTCTGTTGTTTCTTTTCCCATTTATGCATTTTGAATTGTAGCAGTAATGTATACCTTTCACCATATTGTCTTAATCCTATCTTCCTCCTTCTGTTCATTATATTCTGTTAAAGAGGGAGGATGTGGTATCCTGGTTACCGGTTCCTAGGTAACTGGATGCTACCGTTCTAGAGTGTTTCATGATAAGGTCAGTTACTGCTGACCGAGCTGGAGTGCGGACGTACCTGCCTGTTATCTACGAATAAACTACTTAACATACTTGTCGTGTATGTTTGGTTCCTACAGAGGCTCAAGCCAAGGGGCATTGTTACAAGCCCTTATCGCCACCAGAACATCACTTTTTTTGATGTTCAATCATTCAGGGGGGTTTAAAGCATGCTAATTACTCGTTAGGGTCTCAAGGCGCTGGGGGGGGGGGGTGCTGCTCCAGATCAGGTCTTGAGGCTCCTCCTGAAGGTGTGCAGAGTGGGGGAACGTCTGATGCTTACTGGGAGCTCGTTCCAGGCCTTGGCTGCGATGTAGGAGAAGGCTCTTCCACCCGTTGTGATTCTGCGGATGCGCAGGGTTTCTGCCAGGGCGAGGTCTGCGGAGCGGAGGTTGCTTAAGGGTGCGTGGAAGGAGACCCTTTCATTGAGGTATTTGGGTCCGCTGTTGTGGAGGGATTTGTAGGCGTGGGTGAGTAGCTTGAAGGTCACTCTCTTCTCGACGGGGAGCCAGTGGAGGTCACGCAGGTGCTGGGCGATGTGCTCATGCCGAGGGATCCTGAGGACGAGTCTGGCCGCGGTGTTCATGATCGTCTGGAGTTTGTGTAGCAGGGATTTGTTGATTCCGTAGTCCAGCCTGCTTGTTATGAGTGCGTGGGTGACGGTCTTTCTGGCTTCGGGGGGGATCCACTTGAAGGTTTTGCAGAGGATGCGGAGGGTGTTGAAGTAGGTGGAGGCAACGGCGTTGATCTGTCAGGTCATGGTGAGGGAGGAGTCGAGTATGATTCCGAGGTTCCGGGCATGGTCAGCGGGTGTAGCGGGGGTGCTGAGTGCGGAGGGCCACCAGGAGTTGTCCCACATGGATGGGGAGGGTCCGAGGACTAGGACTTCCGTCTTCTCCTAGCTGCGATGTCTTTTATTCCTTCTTGGAAGCTGAGTCTGGTGGTTTCGGGGTCCTTCGTGAGGGAGAGGATGAGCTGGGTGTTGTAGGCGTAGGATACAATGCTGAGTCCGTGCTGTCTGACGATGGTGGCGAGGGGGGCCATGTAGATGTTGAAGAGCGTGGGGCTGAGCGATAATCCTCGTGGTACTCCGTAGTCGATCTCTGTGGTTTCAGAGAGGAAAGGTGGGAGTCTGATACATTGGGTCCTGCCGGTGAGG
The DNA here is from genome assembly GCA_963921515.1 of Calotriton arnoldi. NCBI lineage: Eukaryota > Metazoa > Chordata > Amphibia > Caudata > Salamandridae > Calotriton > Calotriton arnoldi. Next base: position 5,297,778 of record CAWUFW010000173.1, read on the forward strand.
AAGGAGCGGAGCCAGTCGAGGGCGGTTCCCTGTATTCCGGCGTTGTAGAGTCTGGCTACGAGGGTGCGGTGGGAGACGGTGTCGAAGGCTGCAGAGAGGTCAAGTAGGATGAGGGCTGCCGTGTGGCCTTGATCGGGGAGCACGCGGATGTCGTCTGTGGCGGTAGGAGGGTGGCCCCGGTGCTGTGGTTGCTGCGGAATCCTGATTGGGAGGGGTCGAGGATGGAGTTCTCGTCGATGAAGTTAGTCAGCTGGGTGTTGACGATCTTCTCGGTGACTTTGGCTGCATAGGGAAGAAGAGAGATGGGTCGGTAGTTCTTCAGGTCCGTCGGGTCTGCAGAGGGTTTCTTGAGGAGGGGCTTGACTTCTGTGCGTTTCCATTCATCTGGGAAGGTGCCGGATTCGAAGGTGATGTTAATGGTGCGTTGTAGCTGGGGCGCAATGGCGGCGGTGGCTCTGTGGAAGATCTGCGAAGGGCAGAGGTCCGTGGGGGCACCTGAGTGGGTGCTCTTCATGGTAGTGCTGGTATCTTCGGTGGTGACCGGGGTCCAGGCGGTGATGGTGGGCCGGCTGTTGGTACTGGAGGGAAGGGTGGTTTCTGGAGTCTGCTCTCTTAAGTTGTCGTAGAGGGCTTTGATTTTCAGGTGGAAGTAGGAGCTGAGCTTGTTGCAGAGGTCTTGGGAGGGAGTGACGTCTGTGGCTATGCTGCGGGGCTTGGTGAATTGCTGGATGACGTTGAAGAGTTCCTTCGAGTTGCTGGAGTTGGTGAGGATTTTGTTCCGGATGAAGGTCTTCTTTGTGGATCTTATGCGTCAATGGTAGTTTGTCATCGCGTTCTTGTAGATGGTCAGGACTTCCGTGTTTTTGATGTTTCTCCATCATTTTTCGAGACGTCTGCAGGAGCGTCTGGCATCTTGGAGGTCGGTGGTGAACCAGGTGGCCTTCAGGGGGCGTTCTCTGTCGGTGGTGCGGAGGGGTGAGAGCTTGTCTGCGCAGTTGGTGATCCAGTGGTGTAGTTCCTTGGCTGCAGAGTTGGTGTCAGTAGGGGTGGGGGGGTCACGGCTGAGGGTCGAGTTGAGGTGCTCGTCTGTGACCTTGCTCCAGTTCCTTCGTGGAGGGCGAGGAGTGGGCTTGGGGGCGGTGGCAGTGTTGAAGGTGAAGTGTACGCAGTGGTGGTTCATCCAGAGGGGCTGCGTGGTGTGGCTGAAATGGATGTTGTTCCCACCTGCAAAGATGGGTCGAGGGTGTGTGCTGCCATGTGGGTAGGGGTGGTGACGAGCTGTTTCAGTCCGATGTTGGTGAGGTTGTCCAGGAGGGCGGTGGAGTTGGGGTCGCTGAGGTTGTCGAGGTGGAAGTTCAGGTCTCTGATGAGTATGTAGTCCATGGAGGTGATGACGTGGGGTGGGACGAGGTTGGCAATTGTAGTGGCGAACAAGGCGTGGGGGCTGGGGGGTCTGTAGGCGAGGGTGCCGCAGAGAGTGGTTCTAGGGCTGGTCTGGATCTGGAAGTGAAGGTGTTCGGTGGTGGAGAAGGAGTCGCTCGTGGTGGAAGTGGAGAGTCGGAGGGAGCTCTTGTGTGTGATGGCGAGTCCTCCTCCTGGGCGTTTGGGGCGATCCTTCCTCTGTATCTTGTAGTCATCAGGAATGGCGTGGCGATGTCGGGGTGGAGGTGGCGTTGGACCAGGTTCCCGTGAAGAAGGCGATGTCTGGCGAGAGGGTGTTGAGGAGGTCCCAGATCTCTACGGCATGTCTGTGCAGGGAGCGCACATTGAGGAGGATGCACTTCAGGGCTTCGGTGGTGTTGGTGTCCGGCGTGAGTGCTGCGGCCGTGGTGGTGCAGAGGGTGGTTAAGGAACGGTGGCAGTGGTGGCAGGAGAACTGGCCGTGGGTGGTGTTCGGCGTGGACAGCTGACAGTTGTTGTTCCTTCTGGGGTTGAGTGCAAGGAGGGCGGCTGAGTCGTACCGGTGAGAGGCCGGGGGACCGAGGTCCCTGGCACTGGTCGTGGTCGGGTCGCGGATGGGCACAAACAGGCTTGCATTGGCGCGCCAGCGGCGCGTCTACGCAGCGGCCGCCATTAAATAGGGGAAGGGGGAGAGAAGTGCAGCTGGGAGGCGGGAGCGGGAAACCGGCAGGGGCTAGGGGCCACGGGGGCAGCAGCGGCGATAAACGGGCACCGAGGGCATGAACGGAGGCAGAAGAGGAACAGGGGGAGAATGAAATAAGATAAAAAAAACTAAGGCAAATACAAAAATGAGCAACAGAAAGAGACCACAACAGGCACACAGGGCAGTCTTGAACCCCTACCTAGCAGAGAGGTAGAAGGGGCAGCGGCGGAGGCACAGTCAGTGGAGCTGAACGGGCGGAGACCTGGTTCACTGACCAGGAGGTCAGAGGTCCTGCTCGGACGTCTGCGCAGTGGCCACCATTAAATAAGGGAAGGGGGAGGGAGGTGCAACTGGGAGGCAGGAGCGGGAAACTGGCAGAGGGGAGGGGCCACGGGGGCAGCAGCGGCGAAAAACCGGCACAGAGGGCATGAACGGAGGCAGAAGAGGAACAAGGGGAGAATCAAATAAGATTAAAAAAACTAAGGCAAAGACAAAAATGAGCAACAGAAGGAGACCACAAAAGGACAACAGGGACACAGGGCAGACTCGAACCCCTACCTAGCAGAGAGGTAGAAGGGGCAGCGGCGGAGGCACAGTCAGCGGAGCTGCATGGGCGGAGAGCTGAGTCACTGACCAGGAGGTCAGAGGTCCTGCTCCTCTGCAGCTGCCTTGAGGGGTTCTAGAAACCAACATCAAAAATCTGATTAGCAGTGCAAAGTTTTCATGGAAATAAAGTGAATGCTACTCTTCAAGGTCGCCATTTTGCTGTAGGCTCGTGTCTTGTAACCTAACACATTTGTTTATCTTGTTTGGTTGTCTGTTTGTCAAGTCTTTGCCTGTTACCAAAGTAGCCAGGCTGCCAGTAGACTTTTCTCTAGCAGCCCTGCTCAGGGCGGGACCGTATAACCAAAAGCAGCCCTGGTAAAAATACTTAAACCAGCCCAGCTCCCTTCGTCTCCTTGTCCTCCGTCTTTTCATCCATCCATTCTCTCTCTCTTCTTCCTCTATGATCACTTTCTCTCTACCATCCCCCTCATCCACATCTTTCTTTCTCTCTTGAAGCTTCCCTGTGCCTGTTGCAATTGAGGAAAGTGACTGAGACACCAGGAGCTTCCCTGGGCTTTTAAAAGAGAACTCCAAAGGCTCCAGTCCACTGGGGAAATGCCTGGTAGAATAAAAAAAGGCCTGTCTGTTCCTGGACCTGATGGACCCTAAAATGGGCTCTCGAGGGCTGCCCCTCTCTTATATATCCCTTCTGTCTCTGTAATTCCTTTCAGTGGCTGTCTTTATCCAGTTCAGGCCTGGGTTGCTCTCGTGCCACCCCTAGATATTCTCCATCCTGTCCACCTGCTGCAAGTGCATGCCCATGAGCCCGCCTCTTTTCATAAACATAAACTGACTCTGGCTGCCTGATACTATGTTTACCCCTGTGTATCACTCCACTATCATTAATGAGTAAAATCTAAAGAGAACTCACTGTGGCTGATTCTCTCCCACGCCTCCCGGAGGGTCACACCTTGTTGAGACTGAATGGACTTCTTTATACAGACCAAACCTTTGAAATGCTATCCTTTTGTTACCAAGGAGCAAAATAAACCTAAAAACATATGTCTGTACCCATTGCAAGCTGTGGATTTCCTGAAATCACCCACCTTGGTTGATGTATCCCTTGTCTGCCGATGGATGTTCTCACTCCTCATCCACCATGGTTGGCTGGATCTACCACACACCGTGGACAGCCCCACTCTCGTCCATGGGTGAATCCATAGAGATCTGAACAGTCGGGTGCAACAAGGCAGAGTCAACAATAAATTATTGTAAATTGCACACGTTCTTTCTCTCACTTCTCTTCCTCCCATTACATGCTTGCGTACAGCGACCTAAGGCGAGAACGCCTCTCTGGTCATGTACAACACCAGATCTCTTTCCATGTAGACACGCTGCGAGGACTAGCGTGCTACCCATCCACTAACTCCTTCAGCATGTGGCTATGGGTGAGAAGCACCGTATAAATGCATCCATATGACCCAACACACCAGAGAGCAGATCAGCCTTAAAGTTAGCTCAGTTAGTTGGTCTTCAGAGATCTGCATAACTTGTTGATCATAATTTAGAATCTTGGTAGGGTGAAATTCTTTCATCCTTGCAAGATTGATAAAACTAGTATGTCTGAAATGGGCAATGTTAATACCCATTATAAAAGGGGGAATAACTTTTTTAGTTTTGGGGCACGCTACTAATTTGTTAAGTTAACTTTAAAGGCCCTGATTAGTACCCGCTTTTTGCCAGGCCTTATTTATGAAAATAATATTACTTAAACACAGCATGCAAAAGTGTAAGAGCTTCCATTTACAGACAAATCCCCTAAAATTGTGTGATCTGATGTTGTATTTTCCCCATAATTTTGGATTTGTCACTTAATCCGCCACTTGGTGCATAATTTGAAGATTTGAACAAAAATACTGTTTACAGCTGATGAAACGTTACTGGTAACACTGCAAAAGGCATGCAGTGCAGCTCCCGATAATTCCCTAACATTTTTACCTGTTGATTTGTGTATGAAGACACTAAAGATATGACCATTGCACTCATAAGGTGTTAATATTCTTGATAAATGTATTGGGAAAGTAATTTTGCTCTTAGCTGCAAATAGGAGTTCTAATATTGAATTATATAACTGATGGGACGCAAAGAATGATACATATTTTTGTCATGTAATTGTAAATTGTATCTATAAAGTGCTTACTCCCCCTGATGAGGCGAAGATACATAGTTTGAGAGTTGATGATAATGTATGTTTCCAAATCAGTACTCTCAAAAGAGTACTGATATTTCAAGAAACCACTGAAAATTAATGTGTGAAACATTTTTATAAAGAGTTTTCAAACTTAAATTGCCATTCTGTGAAAAAGTTCCACAAAAACAAAAATAATGTAATGTACAGTACTGTTGAGTAAGGTTTTGTGTTAAAAACTGACACTTGCCGAAGCCTAGGTGTGATCACTGAATAAACCTCATATTGAGCACTAGGAAACCTATATTGGACCATAGATGTGATTTGAAGGATCAAAAAGGCATTTTGTTTTAAGACATGTGTAAGTGCATGTTTTGTTATGTTGAGTGCAGTGGTAAATGCACAACACAGCAAGTTGTGTTATTCAAATAGTGTTTCAGTGTTTTCATTCAAGATAAAATCATTACTTGTTTGTGAACGATGTTTTGACTCGCATCTGCTGCATATGTGCCTAGTTTTCTCTCTTATGAAACCTCTGCTCTAAAGAGACTGTAGCTAGATACTGACTTGTACTGATTAGATATCACTGAATTTATTGCATATTTTTTTTTCTTTTTCATAATGTGCCTCATAAGTCAGAGCCACTGGAATTATGTGAGTCTGCTACTGTTGCATTTTCCGCATTTTTATGGATTTACTGCATTTGCCACATAATCCATAATCTGCTGCATTATGTACGGGGTTTAACAAAAGAAAACAGGCGAAAAGTTACTAAAAACATGGTGACAAGTTTGCCTGAGCAGTCGACATCCCTTTGCAAAGGTTAACTGGTCATCTTTCAATTGCTTATTGCTGTATTTGGGTGCTAAACTTGTACTAATATGGTGAAATCCTTGCCCAGTCAGTGTTACCATGTGTAAAATTGTCAGAATAATGAAGTGTTACTACCACAAAATGTACGTCATTACGCCCCATAATTTGCCTTTTCTTGCAGCAATATTTAGTCAACCTTCTTGCATAATTTGTTTCTCTCCTGCTGCATAATTCCAGTGGTCCTACTCATAGTTCTTCAATTCTTGAAGCGTAATTCAGTCAATGTTGCTTGATAATTCAAGTGAATTCCTTCTATTGTTTAGTCCTTAAAGGTGCTCTCAGGAGAATAGCATATTCTGTAAATGCTCAAAAGAAACACCAGCCCTTATTCCTTTGCTCGTTGTGCTCACTGCGCTGCTGGATTCATTCTAGACTGGCTGATGAGGGGTGATACCCCGAAACTGGTCCAGGATGCTTGTTTCCAGTCCAGGGAGGACCCGGATTGGCAGTTCGGGCTGGACTGTTCACATGGGGAGCAGGGTCAAGACTGATTTGCATATGGCTGTGTCCAAACTAGGGGGGCGAAGTGAGCAAAAGAACGATGGATTTAACCCAGATCTCTTGACTGGGGGTGAATGTTTGATTTATTCAGCATTCCGTCCATCATTTGTTGCTGCAGCTCATTACTCCCATGCTGGCAAACCTAAAAACCTCCCTCACAATTAGATGACATACGTAATGAGACCCAAAAGAAAGATTCACTTTCCAGATCTCCATTATGATGCAATTATAACCCCTCTCTTCCTTTGGAAGTAGAAATACATCCAATGTTCACATAGTGGCTGGTGTGGATCTTTTCTCTCTGCAAAGAGTCAGGCCACTAAACTTTATTCACCACCAGGACCGGCTTTAGTGCTGGTGGCGCCCGGTGCGACAATCATTTTTGGCACCCCCACACCCCTTGATCACCTCCTCGGATTCTCTCACTACCACCGGGCAAAAGTGCCCCTCATCTCTCCAATCATAAGTTATTGCTAAACACAGCGCCCCCTCTGAGGTAAGCACCCCCTCCAAAGGTCAGCGCCCAGTGCGGCCACACCAGTCGCACTGCCCTAAAGCCGGCCCTGTTCACCTCGATAAAGGGCCTTGAAATGAATCCAGTCATCAGCTCGCTGCAGATCGTTTATTTGCTTAACTTGCCATTTTTGATACTAATTCTCTATTTGCCGAAGGGACGTATTCTTTAATCTTGTTTAAACAAAGTGATATTTACAGGGAGTAAATATGTCTGTGACCTGTAATGCACGCATATGACGCCTTTAAATAGAAGATTTTCAACACTATAAACAACCACTAGATGGCAGCATGGGCAAGCGTTCAGCACATAAGACTGGGAAGAACCACGTCTCAACATCAGTCTTCCGCAGATAATGGTTTGAAATGGTATATATCTGCCGCTGCTATAAACTGCCCTTTTAGAATCACGGGCTGTGGTTCCGGGACAACCACTTAATCTCCCTGTGGCCAAGATTAAAAACTGTGAAATTCAATTGAAAATAGGTCAGATACCATGCCATTGTGAAACACCAAAATGTAAATCTTTGCTTGATGTGCACGCTGTTGGCTTGTATTCCAGTGTTCTGCGGCTCTACCAGTGGCGTAGCTAGGCACTCTGCCGCCCGTGGCGGTCCCTGCCTTTTGCCGCCGCCGAGCGCCTAAGAGCAGGGGGGTTGCTGGCGATAAATTTACCTGCCGCCCCCAAATCTCGTGCCGCCCGGGGCGTACCGCCCCCTCCGCCCCCCCCTTGCTACGCCAGTGGGCTCTACAGCTGGGTCTGGGCTGTATAAACACCGTTATGTAGGTTCATGGAAATTCATGCCTAAAATATTGGCAATTGTTCACTTTTTGGAAGATTGTCTGCGTTTGGGGAGCACCGGTGGCAATTTTTCATTGCTTTTTTCCATCCTCCACCCCATGCTATCTGGCTAATAAACTCAAAATCTCTACCTTCAAAAGGGAAAGATTTATGGCTCAATCCTTCTCTGGTAATGTGGACAGAATCTGGAACTCACTTCCTCCATCCCTCCCAACCACCACCTCTTTCCTGACTTTCAAAACAGATCTTAAAACTCTCCTCTTCCAAAGGCACTTCCTGGAATAATTCAACCCATTTCTTGACCCTTACGGCCATCTAGCACTCACATGAGGTGAACTTTGTAAATATGTATTTTACTCCTGCTTTTAACCTAACACTGTCACCTTTTTATGTTTTACAATATAAATATGCAACTTGTTAGCGTTGTAACTGCATATATGTAACTTATTAGCGTGCTCAGTCTATCTTGTGTACCTTTGTAACTGTATATATGTAACTTGTTAGCGTGTTTAGTCTATCTTGTGTACCTTTTGTAACTTACCTGGTTCTTTTGTAAAGCGCTCTGACACCTTTGGGTAAAGTTTGCGCTATATAAAACGGCAATAAATAAATAAATAAATACCTCAGACCCTCCTACCATGAAAATGTTTTAACCATGTGAAAAAGGAGGTGAAGCTTGGATTGGTGGGTCTTTGAGCCTGTCACCGTCTAAAGTGCCATAGAGCAGTCCGGCCCATGTAGGGGGCGTGGCTTAGGGCCAGTCTCTGGCTGAAAAGCCTGGAGGGTAAATTGAACGGATGGGATTTAGGACCCGTTGTGGCTTCAGCAGGCTCTCCTCCCTACCAAAATAGGCAAAGGATTTTGAGAGACCACAAAATCTGTAAGAGATTTATACAACTGGAGAGCCTCCGTCAATGAGTTGGCCACCTGTACAATGTAGGGGTTTCTAGATGACCATTGTTTTGCCGTATGATATTGACTCTTCACCGGAAAAGAGAGCTAATATTGTGTGACACACTGTGGCATTGTGTGAGTTAGCAGGCCTGATAATTTGTCATTCCTGTTGATCAGTGGTGGCTGGCTTATACCGAGGGTGGTGAGGCAGGATGGTATCACAAAAATAAAAGAATATATTTACTTACCTTCACAGCGCGACATCCTCCTCCCTCGGGTGTCTTCCAGGAAGCTCCTGATGCAGGAAACTGTACTACCCAATCCTGGTGCTGCTCTCACAGCATGAGAGCAGTGCCAGGATTGGATAGAGCAGGCTCTCTCAGTGCTCCTAAGAGCACTGGAGTCCTGCACTTTCTCTAACGCTGCTGTCTAAGACAGCTAGGAAAGAGAACTTTAAGATGCGCATGTTTGGCTGGCCTTCCCAAGACGGCCGGCCAAAGAGACATGCACAGCGCACAGCTCCCTGCTGCTGCCACTCTACAGCGGTGGCCCTGTCCCGTCCTGACTCTTAGTTCGGGACAGGTTGCTGAAAAATACAAGGGTAATAAATAGACTTTACTACCATTTTATTTTTCAGCTCTGGGGCTTGTAGGGTGACACTTCTCTGCTCAATTGGAGGAGCCGCCCCTGCTGTTGATGCATCCAGAAGCATTGGCAAAATCCATAGTGCTGCGCGCAGCTATTAAAGGTCAGATCAACATGCTTTGCGGATGGTTTTTAGGTCTTGCCTGCAGACAGCTTTTTGTTCTCTGTTGTTGAGGACTTATTGTGGACAATATCAATCCTTACAGTGGCCTTTGGATCAGCCATTGCTTACCACTGGTTGACTTTCTTGTTAGACTCATTTGCTTCTTCTTATTCCAGGGCTTTCCTTTCTCTTCTTGTGTTTGCTCCCTCCCTGTATTGCTTCTTTGCTATTGTTTCAGCTGGATGGTGCTTCCTTGTCATGCACTTATCCTGACACCCGCAGTCCAAAAGTAGATCCCGGCAGGTATAATCGTGGAATGGGGATTCTTACTTGAGTATCAATGATCCCAGTTGTATCACTGTACTGGCAGAAATGCTCATTGTACCAACACGGACCAGCGCTTTTCCACAGCACGTCCCAAATGCTATGCGGTGTCCAGTCACCGAAGACTCGACAAATGCAGGATGGGTGCACCGAACCGGCTCTTCCTGCCCGCAGGACCTGAGTGTGATAATACTGGTTCATGATGGTGAACCCTCAAGGGCTTCACACCTCTCTGTGCATGATAAAACATGACACATTTAAAGGACACATGGGCTCCATACGTGTGTGTGGATTCCACATGACTGGTTGTGACTATATGCTCATTCAATCCTTTCTTTTGAGTGCACCGAGCAAAAGGCTCATATACGCCAATTGTAAATACAGTTCTATGGGAAAGTGTGTGAAGGAGGTGTACAAGTGTCGGGGGTGAGATGGAGGAGACTAATGAAGGTCACACAGATGAAGAAAGTGCAAAGACAACGATGGAGAGAAAGGAGATGAAGTGTGAGGCATGCAGATGGAGGGATTTCAGAAAGAGAGATGTAGATTAAAAAGATGGGACTAATGCATAGAGGGAACCTGCAGAGGAAAATGATGTGAAGGGAAGGCTAGGAGCTGTGACTTTTTTGTCTGATACTGAATGGAATTCAGTTATTTTAAATATTTGTAAAGTCAATGGGTCTAGCTTGTTTTAGTTGTATGTGTTTGCTGTTGTGTAATGTGTTCATGTGCACTAACAGAAAACACAAGTAGGGTTACCTAAGTGCTGGTCAAGTGCCTCGCTGTGTCAAGAGCAGGATTACAATTATATAGGTCAAGCTTATTCTAAAGGGGGATTCCTAGTTACACTTTTTTGGCCACGCCTCCGTTAGAGACCTCCGCCTTTTTCATCCTACTTAAAGGCTTCATTTATCTTCGCCCCCCTCACGGCAAGCATAAAATGGCTGCTGCGGGCCAGGGACTGCACGCTAAAATGTAATCTGCTGACCCTTGGTTGTCAGTCGTGGGTGTCAGAACTGTCTGCCTATTAGTGTGTGTCCTACTATGTTATTGCAAAACTCCATCAAAAATGCTAGCTGATTGGACGATAACGCTGCAAGCAAAATGTCACCAGCTACAAAGCATTGTAGTGAGGGCCGACACTGACCTTAGGGATCCCCAATGCGCCGCTCAACCTAAAGCTTAATATTAAAAATGACATAATTAGTTACATCAACCGAGGCTTCAACGTATTGCCAAAGTAGGAAAGTTGATGATCCTGAAAGACTACCTTCAGGACACACCCCTGGGACCCCTGTACCTGCCACAAACACTGCTGGAACCAATGTGCTTTGCACATGCAACAATGCAGATCTACCCATTCATCCTTCTACACAAGCCGTTGCCGTGTTCTGACACAGATGCTTGACACACACAACCAATTGCTGGCACGTGTTTCCTCCACACTGACACACAAGCAGACACACACACACAAACAAACACACACACACACACACATACACAAACACACACACACATGCACACAGCCACAAACACACACACACAAATACACACACACATACACACACACACACACACAAACACACACACATATACAAACACACAGACACGAACACATACACAGACACAAACACACACACATACACAAACAATCAGACACAAACACACACATACACAAACACCCACACACAGACAAAAACACACAGACACAAACACACACACAAATACACACACACATACACAAACACAGACACAAACACATACACACAGACACAAACACACACACATATAAAAACACACACACAGACAGACACAAACACACACACACAAGATTGCCACTGTCTGTATTTTGACAGAAGTGCACCTTCTTCACACACTCTCCCATTGAACTGTAATTACAGGTAGCACATATGTGACCACTGCTCTGTGCACTCCGCTGCGGCCGCCATTAAATCGGGGACGGGGGAGGGAAGTGCAGCTGGGAGGCGGGAGCGGGAAACCGGCAGGGGGTAGGGGCCAAGGGGGCAGCAGCGGCGATAAACGGGCACGGAGGGCATGAACGGAGGCAGAAGAGGAACAGGGGGAGAATGAAATAAGATTAAAAAAACTAAGGCAAATACAAAAATGAGCAACAGGAAGAGACCACAACAGGCACACAGGGCAGACTCGAACCCCTACCTAGCAGAGAGGTAGAAGGGGCAGCGGCGGAGGCACAGTCAGCAGAGCTGACGGGCAGAGACCTGGGTCACTGACCAGGACGTCAGAGGTCCTGCTCGGTCGTCTGCGCAGTGGCCGCCATTAAATAGGGGAACGGGGGAGGGAGGTACAGCCGGGAGGCGGGAGCGGGAAACTGGCAGAGGGGAGGGGCCGCGAGGGCAGCAGCGGTGAAAAACGGGCACGGAGGGCATGAACGGAGGCAGAAGAGGAACAAGGGGAGAATGAAATAAGATTAAAAAAAACTAAGGCAAAGACAAAAATGAGCAACAGAAGGAGACCACAAAAGGACAACAGGGACACAGTGCAGTCTCGAACCCCTACCTAGCAGAGAGGTAGAAGGGGCAGCGGTGGAGGCACAGTCAGCGGAGCTGCACGGGCGGAGAACTGAGTCACTGACCAGGAGGTCAGAGGTCCTGCTCCTCTGCAGCTGCCTTGAGGGGGTTCTAGAAACCAACATCAAAAATCTGATTAGCAGTGCAAAGTTTTCATGGAAATAAAGTGAATGCTACTCTTCAAGGTCGACATTTTGCTGTAGGCTCGTGTCTTGTAACCTAACACATTTGTTTATCTTGTTTGGTTGTCTGTTTGTCAAGTCTTTGCCTGTTACCAAAGTAGCCAGGCTGCCAGTATACTTTTCTCTAGCAGTCCTGTTCAGGGCGGGACCGGATAACCAAAAGCAGCCCTGGTAAAAATACTTAAACCAGCCCAGCTCCCTTCGTCTCCTCCGTCTTTTCATCCATCCATTCTCTCTCTCTTCTTCCTCTCTGATCCCTTTCTCTCTACCTTCCCCCTCATCTCCATCTTTCTTTCTCTCTTGAAGCTTCCCTGTGCCTGTTGCAATTGAGGAAAGTGACTGAGACACCAGGAGCTTCCCTGAGCTTTTAAAAGAGAACTCCAAAGGCTTCAGTCCACTGGGGAAATGCCTGGTAGAATAAAAAAAGGCCTGTCTGTTCCTGATGGACCCTAAAGTAGGCTCTCGAGGGCTGCCCCTCTCTTATATATCCCTTCTGTCTCTGTAATTCCTTTCAGTGGCTGTCTTTATCCAGTTCAGGCCTGGGTTGCTCTCGTGCCACCCCTAGATACTCTCCATCCTGTCCACCTGCTGCAAGTGCATGCCCATGAGCCCGCCTCTTCTCATAAACATAAACTGACTCTGGCTGCCTGATACTATGTTTACTGGTTTGAAAAAATGTGGGGACCCCTACATTAACAATGTATACTTGCTAGCTAGTAGGGAAAATGTATCAAGGGAAAAGACAGGCTAGACCAAGCATGAATGTATAGAATTATTGCAGGACATCCAACACTAAATCAGACGACATAGTGCTTGATTATTATCAAAAATATATTTTTATTTTATATATTGTTTCATCATTCTTTTCTTTAAATATCATAAAGATATGATTCTATATATTTAATAGTCACAATGTATCAACAACATATATTCACAATGCATTAACAACATATAACACGAATCACATAGATTATAGATTAAAACAAACACTGTGCTGATATAAATTGATACAGTATCCTTTCTTTTATGTTTCAATAGAGTCCAGATCAACATGGACAGAAAGGGGGGTCGGCGGTAGATGAGACTACGCGCGTTTCGGCAAGTTGCCTTCCTCAGGACACCGTCTCAACTTTCACTGCATTGGACACACAATAAACACAATACATTGATTTCATGCACTCATGCCGATTTATCACTATACTGTTGATGTCCTGCAATGCATTTGTTTAATATGTTTACAATAAAATCAACTTAATTATTTAAAGGTTCAGTTGTATAGTGTTGGGAATCTCTAAAGGTTAAAAACTGTACATTTAGACAAAATGACAACCAGGTTTATGAAAGGAAAATAGAAGAAAAAAGAAAAAAGGGGTTAATATAATAAAAAGAGTAATAGAAAAAATGCTGAGATAATAACACCAAAAAGAAGAGAAAACAGTGTGTCAGAATAGTGAAAGTCTCCACCCATATTATTTTAATATGTATATATTCAAGGTACCTACTTTGGCCCATATAAGAAATTATTCTTATTGGGTGCATTACATATTAACATAAGGTGAAGATTTATTGGTGAAAAATAGTGTTGATTTACCATGCATCAGAAAAGATAGTGAAGCGCAAAATAGTATATTATTTATAATTACCTATTTGATTTAATTGGACTAAGAAGTCAAATCAATTTCCTTGTTTATGCTTAATATGCTTGATGAAAAGCACAGAGTCCCTGAGTCTATAGAAAAAAAATACACAACATATGTCTAATTAAAGGCAAACTCAGAATATATGGCCCCAAAGTGAATTTCTATGGGCTTAATTTTATACCAGTATATCAGAAGCCACATATTCACTATTATCCAAAGGACTAACATTCGTCCCCCATTCTGGAATTAACAAGTTTGAATTATTTTCAGATTTAATGGCATTCTTTCGGAAAGTCAGACTCAAATCTTTTATTTTATTTTATCTTCTGATATTTAAAGAAAAGAATGATGAAACAATATATAAAATAAAAATATATTTTTGATAATAATCAAGCACTATGTCGTCTGATTTAGTGTTGGATGTCCTGCAATAATTCTATACATTCATGCTTGGTCTAGCCTGTCTTTTCCCTTGATACTATGTTTACCCCTGTGTATCACTCCACTATCATTAATGAGTAAAATCTAAAGAGAACTCACTGTGGCTGATTCTCTCCCACGCCTCCCGGAGGGTCACACCTTGTTGAGACTGAATGGACTTCTTTATACAGACCAAACCTTTGAAATGCTATCCTTTTGTTACCAAGGAGCAAAATAAACCTAAAAACATATGTCTGTACCCATTGCAAGCTGTGGACTTCCTGAAATCATCCACCTTGGTTGATGTATCCCTTGTCTGCCGGTGGATGTTCTCACTCCTCATCCACCATGGTTGGCTGGATCTACCACACACCGTGGACAGCCCCACTCTCGTCCATGGGTGAATCCATAGAGATCTGTACAGTCAGGTGCAACTAGGCAGAGTCAGCAATAAATTACTGTAAATTGCACACGTTCTTTCTCTCACTTCTCTTCCTCCCATTACATGCTTGCGTACAGCGACCTAAGGCGAGACCGCCTCTCTGGTCATGTACAACACCAGATCTCTTTCCATGTAGGCACGCTGCGAGGACTAGCGTGCTACCCATCCACTAACTCCTTCAGCATGTGGCTATGGGTGAGAAGCACCGTATAAATGCATCCATATGACCCAACACACCAGAGAGCAGATCAGCCTTAAAGTTAGCTCAGTTAGTTGGTCTTCAGAGATCTGCATAACTTGTTGATCATAATTTAGAATCTTGGTAGGGTGAAATTCTTTCATCCTTGCAAGATTGATAAAGCTAGTATGTCTGAAATGGGCAATGTTAATACCCATTATAAAAGGGGGAATAACTTTTTTAGTTTTGGGGCACTCTACTAATTTGTTAAGTTAACTTTAAAGGCCCTGATTAGTACCCGCTTTTTGCCAGGCCTTGTTTATGGAAATAATATTACTTAAACACAGCATGCAAAAGTGTAAGAGCTTTTATTTACAGACAAATCCCCTAAAATTGTGTGATCCGCTGATGTTGTATTTCCCCCATAATTTTGGATTTGTCACTTAATCCGCCACTTGGTGCATAATTCGAAGATTTCAACAAAAATACTGTTTACAGCTGATGAAACGTTACTGGTAACACTGCAAAAGGCATGCAGTGCAGCTCCCGATAATTCCCTAACATTTTTACCTGTTGATTTGTGTATGAAGACACTAAAGATATGACCATTGCACTCAAAAGGTGTTAATATTCTTGATAAATATATTGGGGAAGTAATTTTGCTCTTAGCTGGAAATAGGAGTTCTAATATTGAATTATATAACAGATGGGACGCAAAGAATGATACATATTTTTGTCATGTAATTGTAAATTGTATCTATAAAGTGCTTACTACCCCTGATGAGGCGAAGATACATAGTTTGAGAGTTGATGATAATGTATTTTTCCATATCAGTACTCTCAAAGGAGTACTGATATTTCAAGAAACCACTGAAAATTAATGTGTGAAACATTTTTATAAACAGTTTTCAAACTTCGATTGCCATTCTGTGAAACAGTTCCCCAAAAACAGAAATAATGTAATGTACAGTACTGTTGAGTAAGGTTTTGTGTTAAAAACTGACACTTGACAAAGCCTAGGTGTGATCACTGAATAAACCTCATATTGAGCACTAGGAAACCAATATTGGACCATAGATGTGATTTGAAGAATCAAAAAGGCATTTTGTTTTAAGACATGTGTAAGTGCATGTTTTGTGATGTTCAGTGCAATGGTAAATGCACAACACACCAAGTTGTGTTATTCAAATAGTGTTTTGGTGTTTTCATTCAAGATAAAATCATTACTTGTTTGTGAACAATATTTTGACTCGCATCTGCTTCATATGTGCCTAGTTTTCTCTCTTATGAAACCTCTGCTCTAAAGAGACTGTAGCTAGATACTGACTTGTACTGATTAGATATCACTGAATTTATTGCATATTTTTTTTTCTTTTTCATAATGTGCCTCATAAGTCAGAGCCACTGGAATTATGCGAGTCTGCTACCGTTGCATTTTCCGCATTTTTATGGATTTACTGCATTTGCCACATAATCCATAATCTGCTGCATTATGTACGGAGTTTAACAAAAGAAAACAGGGCAAAAGTTACTAAAAACATGGTGACAAGTTTGCCTGAGCAGTCGACATCCCTTTGCAAAGGTTAACTGGTCATCTTTCAATTGCTTATTGCTGTATTTGGGTGCTAAACTTGTACTAATATGGTTACCATGTGTAAAATTGTCAGAATAATGAAGTGTTACTACCACAAAATGTACGTCATTACGCCCCATAATTTGCCTTTTCTTGCAGCAATATTTAGTCAACCTTCTTGCATAATTTGTTTCTCTCCTGCCGCATAATTCCAGTGGTCCTACTCATAGTTCTTCAATTCTTGAAGCGTAATTCAGTCAATGTTGCTTGATAATTCAAGTGAATTCCTTCTATTGTTTAGTCCTTACAGGTGCTCTCAGGAGAATAGCATATTCTGTAAATGCTCAAAAGAAACACCAGCCCTTATTCCTTTGCTCGTTGTGCTCAGTGCGCTGTTGGATTCATTCTAGACTGGCTGATGAGTGGTGATACCCCGAAACTGGTCCAGGATGCTTGTTTCCAGTCCAGGGAGGACCTGGCTTGGCAGTTCGTGCTGGACTGTTCCCATGGGGAGCAGGGTCAAGACTGATTTGCATATGGCTGTGTCCAAACTGGGGTGGTGAAGTGAGCAAAAGAACGATGGATTTAACCCAGATCTCTTGACTGGGGGTGAATGTTTTATTTATTCATCATTCCATCCATCATTTGTTGCCGCAGCTCATTACTCCCATGCTGGCAAACCTAAAAACCTCCCTCACAATTAGATGACATTACGTAATGAGACCCAAAAGAAAGATTCACTTTCCAGATCTCCTTTATGACGCAATTATAACCCCTCTCTTCCTTTGGAAGTAGAAATACATCCAATGTTCACATAGTGGCTGGTGTTGCTCTGTTCTCTCTGCAAAGAGTCAGGCCACTAAACTTTATTCACCACCAGGACCGGCTTTAGTGCTGGTGGCGCCCGGTGTGACAATCATTTTTGGCGCCCCCACACCCCATGATCACCTCCTCGGATTCTCTCACTACCACCGGGCAAAAGTGTCCCTCATCTCTCCAATCATAAGTTATTGCTAAACACAGCGCCCCCTCTGAGGTAAGCACCCCCTCCAAAGGTCAGCGCCCACTGTGGCCACACCAGTCGCACTGCCCTAAAGCCGGCCCTGTTCACCTCGATAAAGGGACTTGAAATGAATCCAGTCATCAGCTCGCTGCAGATCGTTTATTTGCTTAACTTGCCATTGTTGATACTAATTCTCTATTTGCCGAAGAGACGTATTCTTTAATCTTGTTTAAACAAAGCGATATTTACAGGGAGAAAATACCTGTAATGCACTCACATGGCGCCTTTAAATAGAAGATTTTCAACACTATAAGTAACCACTAGATGGCAGCATGAGCAAGCGTTCAGCACATAAGACTGGGAAGAAACACGTCTCCACATCAGTCTTACGCAGATAATGGTTTGAAATGGTATATATCTGCCGCTGCTATAAACTGCCCTTTTAGAATCACGGGCTGTGGTTCCGGGACAACCACTTAATTTCCTGTGGCCAAGATAAAAACTGTGAAATTCAATTGAAAATAGGTCGGATACCATGCCATTGTGAAACACCAAAATGTAAATCTTTGCTTGAAGTGCACGATTTTGGCTTGTATTCCAGTGTTCTGCGGCTCTACAGCTGGGTCTGGGCTGTATAAACACCGTTATGTAGGTTCATGGAAATTCATGCCTAAAATATTGGCAATTGTTCACTTTTTGGAAGTTTGTCTGCATTTGGGGAGCACCGGTGGCAATTTTTCATTGCTTTTTTCCATCCTCCACTCCACGCTATCTGGCTAATAAACTCAAAATCTCTACCTTCAAAAGGGAAAGATTTATGGCTCAATCCTTCTCTGGTAATGTGGACAGAATCTGGAACTCACTTCCTCCATTCCTCCCAACCACCACCTCTTTCCTGACTTTCAAAACAGATCTTAAAACTCTCCTCCTGCAAAGGCACTTCCTGGAATAATTCAACCCATTTCTTGACCCTTACGGCCATCTAGCACTCACATGAGGTGAACTTTGTAAATATGTATTTTACTCCTGCTTTTAACCTAACACTGTCACCTTTTTATGTTTTACAATATAAATATGCAACTTGTTAGCGTTGTAACTGCATATATGTAACTTATTAGCGTGCTCAGTCTATCTTGTGTACCTTTGTAACTGTATATATGTAACTTGTTAGCGTGTTTAGTCTATCTTGTGTACCTTTTGTAACTTACCTGGTTCTTTTGTAAAGCGCTCTGACACCTTTGGGTAAAGTTTGCGCTATATAAAACAGCATTAAATAAATAAATAAATATCTCAGACCCTCCTACCATGAAAATGTTTTAACCATGTGAAAGAGGAGGTGAAGCTTGGATTGGTGGGTCTTTGAGCCTGTCACTGTCTAAAGAGCCATAGAGCAGTCCGGCCCATGTAGGGGGTGTGGCTTAGGGCCAGTCTCTGGCTGAAAAGCCTGGAGGGTAAATTGAACGGATGGGATTTAGGACCCATTGTGGATTCAGCAGCCTCTCCTCCCTACCAAAATAGGCAAAGGATTTTGAGAGACCACAAAATCTGTAAGAGATTTTATACAACTGGAGAGCCTCCGTCAATGAGTTGGCCACCTATACAATGTAGGGGTTTCTAGATGACCATTGTTTTGCCGTATGATATTGACTCTTCACCGGAAAAGAGAGCTAATATTGTGTGACACACTGTGGCATTGTGTGAGTTAGCAGGCCTGATAATTTGTCATTCCTGTTGATCAGTGGTGGCTGGCTTATACCGAGGGTGGTGAGGCAGGGGGATCACAAAAATAAAAGAATATATTTACTTACCTTCACAGCGCGACATCCTCCTCCCTCGGGTGTCTTCCAGGAAGCTCCTGATGCAGGAAACTGTACTACCCAATCCTGGTGCTGCTCTCACAGCATGAGAGCAGTGCCAGGATTGGATAGAGCAGGCTCTCTCAGTGCTCCTAAGAGCACTGGAGGCCTGCACTTTCTCTAACGCTGCTGTCTAAGACAGCTAGGATAGAGAACTTTAAAATGCGCACATTTGACTGGCCTTCCTAAGACGGCCGGCCAAAGAGACATGCACAGCGCACAGCTCCCTGCTGCTGCCACTCTACAGCGGTGGCCCTGTCCCGTCCTGACTCTTAGTTCGGGACAGGTTGCTGAAAAATACAATGGTAATAAATAGACTTTACTACCATTTTATTTTTCAGCTCTGGGGCTTGTGGGGTGACACTTCTCTGCTCAATTGGAGGAGCCGCCCCTGCTGTTGATGCATCCAGAAGCATTGGCAAAATCCATAGTGCTGCGCGCAGCTATTAAAGGTCAGATCAACATGCTTTGCGGATGGTTTTTAGGTCTTGCCTGCAGACAGCTTTTTGTTCTCTGTTGTTGAGGACTTATTGTGGACAATATCAATCCTTACAGTGGCCTTTGGATCAGCCATTGCTTACCACTGGTCGACTTTCTTGTTAGACTCATTTGCTTCTTCTTATTCCAGGGCTTTCCTTTCTCTTCTTGTGTTTGCTCCCTCCCTGTATTGCTTCTTTGCTATTGTTTCAGCTGGATGGTGCCTTCCTTGTCATGCACTTATCCTGACACCCGCAGTCCAAAAGTAGATCCCGGCAGGTATAATCGTGGAATGGGGATTCTTACTTGAGTATCAATGATCCCAGTTGTATCACTGTACTGGCAGAAATGCTCATTGTACCAACACGGACCAGCGCTTTTCCACAGCACGTCCCAAATGCTATGCGGCAGGGCTCGAGTCGGGGTACCACGTGGGTGGACGGCGTCCCCCCACTTATTTTACCGGGTGGACACCATCCCCCCTGCCCAAAAGCTGGCCGCATTGAGGGCTTCACGAGGAAATCAAAAAATCCCAGCACACCACCAAATAAAGCAAGAGAGGAAACGGCGCGCGCTCACAAGGGGCCCGGGTTTGGAATAGGAAGGAAGTGTGATGATAACGCCGAGGTTTGCTGCTGGCAGCCTGCCCCCCTCACCTTTCATGACGTCACTTCCTGTCGTGACGTCACTTCCGGTGACACCACCTAACTTGGAGCGTCCCCCCACTTCTTTTTTTAGGACTTGTGCCCTGCTATGCGATGTCCAGTCACCGAAGACTCGACAAATGCAGGATGGGTGCACCGAACCGGCTCTTCCTGCCCGCAGGGCCCGAGTGTGATAATACTGGTTCATGATGGTGAACCCTCAAGGGCTTCACACCTCTCTGTGCATGATAAAACATGACACATTTAAAGGACACATGGGCTCCATACGTGTGTGTGGATTCCACATGACTGGTTGTGACTATATGCTCATTCAATCCTTTCTTTTGAGTGCACCGAGCAAAAGGCTCATATACGCCAATTGTAAATACAGTTCTATGGGAAAGTGTGTGAAGGAGGTGTACAACTGTCGGGGGTGAGATGGAGGAGACTAATGAAGGTCACACAGATGAAGAAAGTGCAAAGACAACGATGGAGAGAAAGGAGATGAAGTGTGAGGCATGCAGTTGGAGGGCTTTCAGAAAGAGAGATGTAGATTAAAAAGACGGGACTAATGCACAGAGGGAACCTGCAGAGGAAAATGATGTGAAGGGAAGGCTAGGAGCTGTGACTTTTTGTCTGATACTGAATGGAATTCAGTTATATTAAATATTTGTAAAGTCAATGGGTCTGGCTGTTTTAGTTGTATGTGTTTGCTGTTGTGTAATGTGTTCATGTGCACTAACAGAAAACACAAGTAGGGTTACCTAAGTGCTGGTCAAGTGCCTCGCTGTGTCAAGAGCAGGATCACAATTATATAGGTCAAGCTCATTCTAAAGGGGGATTCCTAGTTACACTTTTTTGGCCTCGCCGCCGTTAGAGACCTCCGCCTTTTTCATCCTACTTAAAGGCTTCATTTATCTTCGCCCCCCCACCCCCCTCACGGCAAGCATAAAATGGCTGCTGCGGGCCAGGGACTGCACCCTAAAATGTCATCTGCTGACCCTTGGTTGTCAGTCGTGGGTGTCAGAACTGTCTGCCTATTAGTGTGTGTCCTACTATGTTATTGCAAAACTCCATCAAAAATGCTAGCTGATTGGACGATAACGCTGCAAGCAAAATGTCACCAGCTACAAAGCATTGTAGTGAGGGCGAAACTGACCTTAGGGATCCCCAATGCGCCGCTCAACCTAAAGCTTAATATTAAAAATGACATAATCACTTACATCAACCGAGGCTTCAACGTATTGCCAAAGTAGGAAAGTTGATGATCCTGAAAGACTACCTTCAGGACACACCCCTGGGACCCCTGTACCTGCCACAAACACTGCTGGAACCAATGTGCTTTGCACATGCAACAATGCAGTCTACCCATTCATCCTTCTACACAAGCCGTTGCCGTGTTCTGACACAGATGCTTGACACACACAACCAATTGCTGGCACGTGTTTCCTCCACACTGACACACAAGCAGACACACACACACAAACACACACACACATACACAAACACACAGACACACATACACACAGCCACACACACACAAATACACACACACATACACAAACACACACACAAACACACACACACACACATACAAACACACACACACAGACACGAACACATACACAGACACAAACACACACACACACATACACAAACAATCAGACAAACACACACACACATACACAAACACACACACATACACAAACACCCACACACAGACAAAAACACACAGACACACACACACATACAAAGAACACAGACACAAACACAAACACACACACATATAAAAACACACACACACACAGACAGACACAAACACACACACACACAAAATTGCCACGGTATGTATTTTGACAGAAGTGCACCTTCTTCACACACTCTCCCATTGAACTGTAATTACAGGTAGCACATATGTGACCACTGCTCTGTGCACTCTTCAGAGAGGCTTGGATGACCTTAGAGTCAGAACCCTTTATGATACAGTGACAGACACTGTAGAAAAGCTCACATTGCCTTCAGCCTCGACTGAACACCTCTCAGTCATGTTCAATCATGAACACTCATCCACACCCTGAACTCACCCAGTCCCTTAGATGAGAATTGGTTCCAAGTGCGCGCTATAGGTGACTCATATGTTAAATGAAGAATAACACTACAGAAACACATATGGGAAAAGAAAATACTTCTAGGAACAAGGAGCACGTATACCATGCAACAGGAAATAAAATGTGTGAAATGCATTACTGAAATAAATCACCATAAGGATACTTGTGTAAATTTTCAGGACAGAGGTCAGTGGTTTTGCTTGGGTAGCCAATGACATGAACATAGGACAACTGTTTCAATGTGTGTTTTAAATTACTGCCAGTGCTTAGCACCGGCAAAGCCCTTACCACTTAAAACCATGATGTAGTGACCCCCCCACCCCCCAAATAAATGTTATTTCTAGGGGAGGCGGGGAGGCATGCCTTCAAAGACCCCTTTGGAATGTGACACATCTTTCTGGCACTAGAAACCCGTACCTGTAAGGTAGCGACAATGCATTCCCATTACTTTACAAATGCTATCCCTTGTAGGCCTCCATCTCTGCACGTATATTGAGGAAGTATAATTTCTGTGGATCCTTCTACCAGACGCTTTGCTCTGCAGAGATTGCTATATTAGCACAGAGCAAATGATTGGCCAAGTCACAGCAAGCATTCTGTTCAGACACCAATGATACATGTGGTCCCTCATCTTTTATATTTTGTGGGTCCGAACTAGGGGTGGGCGGAACTCCCGGAGCTTCACTCCACAGAATTCTGCAGTCTTACATAAAACTCAACGAGATTCAGTGGATTTCCAAGAACGGGTGGAATTAGGCACATCGCACAGCTCACACTGATTTAAAGCACCAGGAGCTCATTCCACGCTGGAAAATCAGCACGAATGGCCCCAACGGGCTCGCCAGAAGAAGCTGCTTCTTGAGTTGATTTTGTTGCCGCTTGAGTAGATTTTCTACTCGAGTGACAGCTTTCTGACCACGAACGGTCAAGACCGTCCGTGTTGGGGAAATCTTGCCGGGTGCTCTTCTACCTACTGAAAATCTTGCTCGCCAGCTTACCATTGGGGAGCTGCGCATGAGGAAAAACTCTGCCACGCGGCGGTTGGCAGAATTTGACCGGATCTCCGCATTACATGCACAACACGGAGTGGCCAAACCTCTGCCAACTCCGCCGGCAGAGTGGAATTTATCGCCCACCCCAATCCAAACTTCATCCTGCCAGCATTCCTTTAAAGGCAAAGCCCATTCTACCACTTGCCACGCAGAGATCACATTTTTGTTCCACAGAGCCGGCCTTTCTCTGTGACACCAGATGCATGTGTGGTGTGACACAGGACATGCATTTGAATGTGAGCATTTCCTCATTTGCTTTTGGCATGTCCCCATGCAACTTAGGGAATTCTTTTGCCAGCATGCATGCTCAGTATTCCATATACACTGGCATTTGGAGGTGGCAAGGGCCCCTCCAGGCCCTTCTAATGTGGTGCAGTCCCATGCTTCCTACGTAGGGGTGGGAATAATTACAAATCTACCTGTTAAGCCGTGCCAGGTTTGTGATACTTCGCCCTTCATAAAGATGCACAAAGATACTCTAATTTTCCAAAGAAAAAGCTTCTCTTCACCCAACAATGATTGCTTGCAACTGGATGCCATGCCCTAGATGGTGGGGACTTCAGGCAGCATGGATTGGCTGATGAACAAGTGTTTTCTCTGCCATTACTCTGGGCTGCCCGTACCTCTAAGTGGCAGAAACGAGGCACAATAGCTGCTTCTCACCAGCCTTGCCTATCCAATGCCTCAATGCCAGAAGTTCTGCCCTTGGAACTCCAGCAGTGGGAGAAGGACTACATGCTGCATGTCGAGGATATAGTAAGCGGGTGGCAAGTGGTGGTGGCAAGCTTTCGACCATCATCGGCAGCGGAAACCCTCCTGCCATTTACTGTTTTTTTGCCCCATTTCCTTAGAACTTCATCAATTCTGCACGTCACAAAGCTGATGAAGTTTTAGAAAAATATGCAATAACCCCAGTTAATGCTTTCTAATGCAGGCTGATCGCGCCCCTGTGCAAACACTAATAGTTTGACACAACCACACTGTGCGCAGACGCTGAGCCCATCACAAGGGGGTCTTCAACCTCTTGTCATCGACTGTGAGCTCCTCCCATAAACTGGCTGTTTTCTTGCTTACTTTCACTTAACCTGAGATCGTGAGATAGAGCCCCAATAGATGTATAAATTCTAGAGGTGGGCAAGCCAATAAATTTGCAGGGAGAGCTGAGCCACAGCCAAGCCAAGGATCTGGCTCGGATCTTGCACGAGCGGAGCCCTGCAAAGGTTTTCTATGCAAATCTCACAACAAACATCACAGGTAAAATATGTTAAAGTTGCTTCAAAATTGAAAATGTGTATTTCTATAACACCTATACCTTTGACAGTAATACATCACATTATAGCCCTACTCTGAGAAGTACTAACTAAAAGTAATAGTTTTTTAAACATGAATCCTTACTAAACTAAGAGGCAAGAATATTGTCATGTAAAACCTGTACGTGATCCAAATTATTATGAAGCAATATTATAGTCTATTAAATCAAGCACAAAGGTTTTTGTACAACTCGTATTCTGTACTCACATATGTAAAAGGGCTTTCATACACAATAATGAAAAAAAAAGAGCTTTGGGGAAATAAACAAATCTGCTGAAGATCACACAATTTAAGCTGTGAAGCCATGATGTGTCCCAGTTTTCTGTTTTCACTTTGTACAAATCAGTCAGGAAACGACTATCTTTTTTTGTCTTTCTTTATGTTAAGGATTTATTTTTACCTATTTGTGCATCTTTTTTTTATAGCATCCACTTGACCCTAAGTCCAAATTGGAGCACTTTACATAATCACCAGTTACATTACACACAGTCACATTCATTGCTTACAGGCATGGGGAGATGAAGCGATTTGACCAAAATCACAGGATTATGTGGAGACGCTGAGACTCAGACCTGGTGCCCCAGTTCTAAAGTCGGCAGCTCAGGCACTTACACCACAACCTGGGTAGTGAGAGGGAGGCAGGCACAAGCCACATGAATGCTTGGCTGGTTATAGGCTCGATGTTCCAACATGACCCTGCACTGAGCCAGAGCCAGAATTCATGTAGTAAGGGAAACAAGGGAACCCCAATAAGTGAACCTGGGGTGGAGTAATGTTTCAGAAAAACAATGGTTCTTACGTGGCCAAAAATGGTCCAAAGAAAAAGAGGCAGCGTCGGATTTAGACACAGTGCGTTAAAGTCTAGGAAGATAATAAATATCTCAGGGAGCAATAAATAGTGTGACCAGGGTCAAGCGAGTCTAGTTAACGTTTTAATTCATGAAAATATGCAAAAAATAGTTCAAGTGCTCACATAGGAAAGTGACAACAAGCGTGATGTGATAAGTGAGGGTGACTTTTTAAAATATATACATCGCATTGACAACACGTGAGGAGAACTCCTCATGAGTAAATTATAAAGTGTATGGAGTTCTTGTTGTAGGGGGTCGACGGCGTTTCGATCTCAGCTGTTTGAGATCATCTTCAGGACATAGCAATTGTGAGCAAGTTGAATCTATAAGAGATATTACATATGTTAAAGTACGGACCCTGGACAGTCATTTAATTTAACTCTTACTTAAAAATGGTGAATGGGTGCTCCCAGTGAATAATTATTTGAGGTGGCGCCTTTTATTATACGAAGCAGGAAAAATGACTGCCATTCCTAGTATAATTGGTATTGTCATAGTGAGACATAGTTGTTTGAAAAAAGGCATTTTTAAGAGAGAGAAGCTCAGATACAGCATTTGCAAAACCTTAATTAATAAATAATAGATTATGTCACAGGTTGTGCCCAAGGTAGAAAGTACAAGCTGTTTTCAAACAACTATGTCTCACTATGACAATACCAATTATACTAGGAATGGTAGTAATTTTTCCTGCTTTGTATAATAAAAGGCGCCACCTCAAATAATTATTCTCTGGGAGCACCCATTCACCATTTTTAAGTAAGAGTTAAATTAAATGACTGTCCAGGGTCCGTACTTTAACATATGTAATATCTCTTATAGATTCAACTTGCTCACAATTGCTATGTCCTGAAGATGATCTCAAACAGCTGAGATCGAAACGCCGTCGACCCCTACAACAAGAACTCCATACACTTTATAATTTACTCATGAGGAGTTCTCCTACGTGTTGTCAATGCGATGTATATATTTTAAAAAGTCACCCTCACTTACCACATCACGCTTGTTGTCACTTTCCTATGTGAGCACTTGAACTTTTTTTTGCATATTTTCATGAATTAAAACGTTAACTAGACTCGCTTGACCCTGGTCACACTATTTATTGCTCCCTGAGATATTCATTATCTACCTAGACTTTAAGAGCCAAAATTCAGGCTCGAGCCTGGCTCGAGCTTTCAGGAGCTCGTCCACCTCTAATTAATTTCCCACTGCCTCTACCGAGCCATGCCCTCCCGCTCTGTATGAAAGGGAAGCAGCTGTGCACTTTGAACAGTGCAAATAATAAACAGTTAACATTTCTCTTTAGCTGAGTTTGATGTCACATTGTAGTTAATAGTTATGTGTTCAGGTGTACACATGAAAACAATAGTAACAAAGTAAATAGCCAAATCTAATATAGCTGAACAGGTGTCGAGCTATATGTCCACCAGAGGGCAGCATAGGAACAAAAGAAGACCTAGAAACATGGCATTGACGTTTCGAGTACTTGTAAGTAAGAGTATGTGTGGCGGACAGAATAGGCAGAGACACAGTGACTACATCTAAAAACAAGCATTGGCAAAGCCAACAGGTCTGGCTTATGAATGAAAGTGACTTTTGTGTCATTGATAGGTGTAGGCACGCTACAAGTCATCATACATGCACACTGTCACCTTTGCAATCATCCATCCACTGGCTCATTCATGCATTCGCCCTCTGACACAACCGCTACAAAACACATGTAAACTCAGCAACAAATGAAAGATAAATAAAGAAATAGAAGTGGAAAAAAGAAAACATAGTGTGGTCTAATCATGGTGAGCATATGTTTGCAATACCAAAACTAAACATAGCATTAGGTGTCCATCTTGCAGAGGTGTTGTCAATAGTCTATTGTTGTTATAAAGTTCCTGCTTGGCCACCACATTTAGAACCAACATGTTTGTCATCTTGGAATTCCATAATGGTCTCCTGGTTTAGAGGAGGTGGCCACCTGGGATGTGGTGAACTGCAGATGAAAGAAGAGGCAAGCAAGCGATCTGTTACCACATCCTGGAGATCTGTAATATCCTCTTAAGAAACATTAAAATAAAAAGAGGAAAACAAAGAAATGAAAGAGAAACTAAAAAAGGAGAAAATTGATAACCAAAAGACTGACTAACCAGCTCTGACACTGAAGGGCACTATTTTGCAGTTGAATGTACACATGTGATCAGACACTGGTGTAATTCACAGGTCAAGAGACTCAGTGACTGATGTGGACTGCACCATTCCCCCATGCAGTATGCTGTCGTGGATGGAAGCAGATTGTAAATGATATTCAGACAGACCAATGGTAGACCAGAGATGCCCCAAAGGCCATCTATGTATATTTATGGACGTATATTTATATATAGATGCATGCATTATTTAATGATTTTTTAATTACAAAATACTGGCAGGCAGCTAAAAACATATTTTAGCAAGGATTATTACAGTGCTAATCCTCTTCCCCTAGTGTTTGTAAGAGGCAGTAACAAAGTTGAATAATTCTTCCATACAAAGGTAATCTGTGACATTTCATGTAATAAAATATGTATCTGAAGGCTTTACTACAGAACAATAACAATCCGCCCGTAAATGCGTTTCGACTTTAACATATGCTTTTCACAATCACTATCAGGCCTACTACTTTTATGATTACTGTTCATAGCAAACATATCAGATCTATGTCTGTGGAAATTGTTTTCCTAGTGAACCTGTCAGGCCTATACCTGTTATCATTGGCTTGTCATCATAACCAGCTGAGGTCTCTTGTACAGAGCTTATGTCTTCCCACAAGGCAACCATTACGCATAGTTATAAAAGTACATAGTATACAAAAATACAGTTGGCATGGCAAAATATTATCTCTGCTATGAAGGCCTAACAATGAGTCTCGCAGAGCAAAGCTTTTTTATCCACTGTTTGTCGCATAGGGTAACCAGTACTAAAACCATTGCCTACTATGGTAATTTGTGAGAGATACCTATCTTTTGGCATTAATACCGAGGAATAACAGTATACCCTTAAATGCCTATGGACTTTATCGTATGTTTTTCACAATCAATATGTCAGACGCACTGCCTTTATCCTAACCTTCCTTTATGAACAATCAGGGCTACAACCTTTATCATTGACTTGTCACCATAACTGAGTCAGACCTATTGTGTTGGTCATAAGCCTTCTCATAAGGCAACCATCAGGTGTACTGTAATAAAATTACAAATGTGAATAAAATAAGGTTGTTAAAACAATACAAAAATCCCTAATAATAGAACCTAAGAAGGATTAGTGCAAATTGCCTATCCCCATGGTTTGTTTGGGTGAGTCACTTTTCATAATAAACAGGCCTGAACTATGGCATCTGGAATAACATTTCCCTGCACACCAATCAAGCCTAGAGCTGGTATTATTGTCAACATAACTAACTTCGGCCTGCTGTAATGAGCATACGCTTTGCCATAATTCAACCACAGCATACAGTCATAAAATTGCAAATGTTTTCAAAATTACAGTTGGCAAAGCAAAATATTATCTCTTGTAAAAGGCCTTAATAGGGATCTCACCGTGCAAATCTTCTATACCTACGGTTTCTCAGAGTGTGTAACCAACACCAGAGCCCTGCCTACGAAGGTAAGCTGTGAGATTCCATGCAAATAAAATATGTATGCTTTAATTCAGAGTTATATCAGTCCACCCTTAAATGAGTACTGACATCAACATTTGCTTTTCAAAATCAATATGCCAGGCCTCTGCCTTTCTCCTAACTTTTCTTAATCCTCAATCAGACCTATAGCCTTTATCATTAGCCTGACATCATAACCAAGCCCATTGTACTTTTTTTAAAAAAGTTTTCTTTATTGGAGTTTGACACTTATACATCATGAATGTCAATCCAATTACATGCAAGATGCCATACAGCTTAAGTTGTATTGACAGGCAAATGGGGAGTTAGAAAAGTGGCATGCAACACCTCCACCCATCCCTGATGCATCCTATTGGTGTACTACTTACAAATTCATCCCTGTTTGGATTTTCCAACTATCTATCAGTGCCACGGTAATCATGCTTTAATAGCAATCCTCCATTTTACAAGTCTCACCAATTAAAGAGTAGTAAACATACATTAAAACCAATAACCCAAACAGTTGCTCATTGGGTAGCCCAATGAAGGTACTTGCCTTGTCAGCGAGAGGGCCATTTGGTCCCCCCCCCCGAACTATGCTTGACGAGGGAGAATTGATGCACTAGGTGGGGGGTTTGGAAAAGACCCAGGGGCCTACTTTACTTAGCGTAAGCTTTCCACATGGCAACCATCCGGTGTACAGTCATAAAAGTACAAACGTATGCAAAATGACAGTTCGCAAAGCAAAATGCTATCTCTCCTAAGACAGCCTAATAAGGATTATTGTAGTGCATATATTCTTTACCCTCGGTTTGTTCTGGTGGATCACCAACAACACAACCCTTGCCTACTGCGATAATCTGTAAAGTTCCCTGTAACACAATACCTGCCTACAGGTTTAGTACAGTGTAAAAACAATCCATCCTTAAAGCCGTCTGTTTTACAAAAGTAGGTCAGGCCGCCTATTGACTTTGTCATAACAGTTCATAATAAACAGATGAAACCTATGAAATCTGTCTTGACTTTTCCCAATGAACTGAGGAAGCTTTTACCCTTAGCCAACAGCGGCCTAATTAAATGCTCAGAAACTGGCAACCATCCTAACTACAATTATAAAATTACAAATATGTATAAAAATACAACTTGCAAAACAATATAGAACCCATCTCAACACGGCCCAAAAAGAATCATCATAGTGAAACCTCCCAGGTTTTGCCAGAGTGGGTGGCCAATGCCAAAACCCTTGCCTACTACAGTAATCCGTCAGACTACATGTAACAAAATACCTGTCTATGGCCTGTAACAAAAGAACCGACTGTTAAAGGATTATTGATTTTAACAAATGCTTTTCACAATTAATAAGCTAGACCAAATGCCTTTGTCATAACATTTTATGATGAGCGGATCACACCTATGGTATCGGACATAACATTTCCCCGTGCTTCAATCAGGCCTCCAGCTTGTCACATTCACCAGATCGGGCCTACAGTTTTGACTGAAAGCTTCTCCAAAAGGCAACAATCAGACACACAGTCATAAATGAGAACGGTTTACAAAATTACACTTACCTAAGCAAACTGCTATCTCTTCTAAGAAGGCCTAACAATGATTCTCACAGAACAAACCTTCTTTAACCACGGTGTGTCACATGGAGATACCAACATCAAAACCATTGCCTACTGCGGTAATGTGTGAGATTCCATGTAGCAAAATACCTATCATTAGGCATTAATTTAGCCTTATAGCCCGCCGTAGCGGGCTATACCGGCTATTAAAGGCCCGCTCCAGCGTTAAAGGCCCGAGCCGAAGGCAAGGGCCTTTAACAAGGGAGCGGGACTTTAATAGCCGGTATAGCCCAGCTACAAAGGGCTATAAGGCGATTAGAACATTCTGCCACTAGAAGGCAGAATGTTCTAACAAATAAAGCAAAGGCCTCTCGGAGCCCGAGGGGGTTTAAATCCCGTCGAGCTCCGAGAGGCCTTTGTTCACAGCAATAGCTGTGAACAAAAGCAACATTGGAATGTTGCTCTGCGGGGCCTTTACCGGCCCGTAGAAGCATGGAGCACTCCGTTGTATTCAATGGAGTGCCCCACATTCCAATGTTCTAATATATTGTAATAACAATCCATAGTTAAATACCTATTGACTTTAACATATGCCTTTCACATTAAATACATCATGCCTAGTGTCTTTATCATAACATTTCATTACAACCAGATCAGGCCAATCATGACCATTGGCTTGCCAACATAACAACTCAGTCACACTGTATCGAGTATAAGTTTTGACACAAGCAAAAAATGCAATAAAGGCAGTCTTTCTAGTGGAAGTGCACACATTTGGCCCAATCAAATCCTTTAATGAGGGGAACCTAAGCCCCCTCTCACTAATTGGTGCTCTGGAAGGTCCTTTTTGCTGATCACATAAGGTCAGGCACCAGTTGCATTTTAAAGCCAGACCTAAAACTCCATGTAGAATAGTGTAGTCCTGGGCAGACTGTAACTTTTCCCAGATGTGGTATTATCACATTCTTAAGCAGATTTAATGGTGAAAAGCCAGAAGTCTTGGTGGTCTAAAAATAGCTTGAATTGTGGTCTCCTAGTTGGTGGCCTCCTCAGATGGGTCAGCACGAGCACCATCATCTGTAAAAATATCTAGGTTTCTGGTTCAACTTCAAGTTCTCATTTAGCTGTCAGGTCTATAAGACGACTGCTACCTGGTTTGGTCTTCTAAGAATTCTTAGAAAAATGATTTCTCTGGCTTCATCACCTCTCGACTAGACTATGGTAACTCGCTGTATCGCTAAATATCTCTGACAACATCTACAAGTTACGGAAAAAACAGCTACCAGGCTTTTACTCAACATTTCTTGTCTTCAAAGAGCCTCAATTCACCTTAAGGTGCTACATTGGCTTCCCATAGCCAAGTGCTCCACTTTTAAATCCTCTGTTTTGTCTTCAGAGATTTCCCAAGAAAAGCTCTCACTTTATGCTGTACGTTGACCATGTACAGGGCTTCTGTTTCTCCACAATTACCTTTCTTCACCAAACCTACACTTATGCCATTTCAAACTGGCCTGTGTGCCATGTATCATACTGGCCAAGCACGATGGATCTTCCTTTTGTGGTCTTGCACACCAACTTTGGAACAGTCTGCCGTTTGATACTCGTCTCAGCCCCAGAAAATTCACCATTTGGAACTGCCTGAAAGCCTGTTTTTCCAGCATTGGGCATTACTGGTAAACAGTGCTTACAATGAATCCTTTTCTCCGCATGTAATTACAACGCGGTCTTTACAACGACCGCGTTGTAACAACGCATACCATTACCCCGCAAGTCGTAACAACGACTTGCGGAGGGGGCAGAAGGTGTTGGATTTAAAATCCAACACCTTCCCTACTGTTGCACAGACTGGAGTTGGAATAGTAAATAATACTATTCCAACATCCAGCGCCACCCCTAGAGCAAGTTGTTGTTACGACTTGCTGGGTAATGGTATGCGTTGTTACAACGCGGTCGTTGTAACGACCGCATTGTAATTGCATGTGGAGAAAAGGCATGCGTTCTAAGGAGGCATATTCGGCATTACTAGGATCTCCCTAGTTAAAGTGTTCTCTTATGTCTAGTCTAATCTTTAGCACTAGAATTCCAACGATGGGGAAGCAGCACACTTAGAAAAAACCCCAAAAGAATAGAATGGTGGCTGTCACAGTAATATTGCATGTTATCCTTAAATCATGAGACGCAAAACTCAGAATATTGTGCTTTTCTCGGCACAGATTTTGCCAGGTTTGACCTGCAGAGAAATTGAAGAAAGAGAGCCAGGAAAGTTCCAAGCCACTGCACTACTCGTAATCCTGATTTGAGTAGAAACTTCCTTTTGCCTTCGAACTGGACTTGCTAGGTACAAAGAAGACCTGCTCCTTCCGCTACTGATCTGTAAGTTGCACAGCCTTCCTGCACATCCGCTTTGGCAACCAGCCTCAACAGAACCAGGCTATTGTGTCCTCCATCTCCTATGCAAGAACCTCCCCTCCAATTTTTGTTATGACTTTAAAAATCCCTGATTCCTGCATTCAACCTTATGAATAAGAAAACGATTTCTACCCACGATGTCAACACTACCACGCTACCACGCTGGGAACAAGGTGATATCGTCCAGGTGAAACTGGAGTGGTTGTCTATACCTGTCGACCTTAAGTGGTTCACCTTTCCTACACAGGAGTTGTCTTCATAATAGAGATGGCTGGACTTCCTGCCACATTTGGCAGAACTGGAGTGATAGTTTTTAGGTCTCGCGCCTAGCGTTGCAGTGCGCGACACTGCTCGCACAGCGCGAGACCTCTTGTATGGGCTTCAGAAAGCTAACCACATGCTCGTGCGTGTGGTTTTGCTTTCGCAGGCTGGCATTGGCTGTAGCGTGCTTTTTTTTTTTTTTTTAAATGGCACGCAATTGGGCAAAGGCGGGCGCATATCCCGCCTTTGCTCCGCCCATTCCCGTCCGTGTCTAGGACGCTCATCAGCGCACGGCACAGACGACAGGCTCCCTCGCCCCCCGCTCCTCTGTGGTGCGCGCACACCACTGGTTTCGATTCCCGCGTTCGGCTCCCTGCGCAGCGCTGAGCACTTCTTTGGTGCTCCATTTCCCAGCGCTTCACTGCCAACTTGTGGCATTAGTAAGCAGTTAGCACCAAATTCACAAAATGATTTTATCATCGTGATTAAGGCTCCGTTGCTCTGACTGTGCAGCACCGAGCACGGCCGGAGAGTTGCATTATTACATATGTGGACGGTGGTAAAACTGCACGTACGAGAAGGATGTCCAAACAACCGTCTCGTGTCCTGTGGGAGGCTCTCTGTTGGCAGAGCGCCGAGCACGCAGGGAGCACAATGTATGCGTGAGGTCGATGGTTGAAAATGTTTGTAGCGCCCCTTCAAACCTGACACGTGGCGAAGCGGTAAGAGCTGCAGACTTTGGAACTAAGAAGCCAGGTTCGAGTCTCGGCGTCGGTTCAACATCCTGTGATTCGGGGCGAATCACCTACCCCCCCCACATACACAAGAAAATGAATGGTATACTTCTATAACGTAACTGGTGCTCATGTAGGTCGAGTTTGTCCTATATAAAAGCGCAATAAATAAGAGTAATAAACAAAGGGCGTCTGATTGGTAGTGTGATATTGTACTGTTTCTTTTACTGTACGAATCTTGAAATTGACTGCAGAGCGCCGAGCGACATACCACAGACTGGTGAAAGCCTAGCCCAAATGAGTCTGTATTTCATGATTACATGTTAAAATCAGCACATACTTCGTATTACATTTCACCTGTCACTTTTTTTCTACAATGTATTTCTAAGTGGATTGGGTTTGTAGCGCCAAGCAAGTCTCTCAACACAAACAATGTAGTACAGGGCAGGGCATGAATCGGGGTACACGTGGGTGGACAGAGTCCGCCCACTCTTTTCACAGGGTGAACGCCGTCCACCCTGCCAAAAAGTTGGGCCCCACTGAAAAACATGCTGAATTCGTCCCGGTGTTATTTGCAAACACCGGGACACACTCAGCAGCGCCTGCAGGTTGTTGTCTGCTTTCGATCAGCAACAACGTGCAGGCAGGAGGGGGCTTTTTTCAGACTCCTGCAGGGCCCATAACAAAGGCTGAATTTTAGGGATCATCAGGCCTCCTTTGGTTCGAGTCTCCTGGCTGCCAGCCAGCCAGGAGCCTCACACCTGATGCAAATGCAGTGGAGGGCAAACAAAGGCTCACACCTTGTTAGCACTTCACACATACTTGAGAGGCAGCTTTTAACTTTTTTCAGTCCGTTTACAAGATATGCATGTGCTGTAAGAATGTCAGATGCATTGGTCTTTCCCTGTATTGACACAAAATAAATGTAATTTATATAGCGCTTACTACCCCTGAGGAGGCATTGAAATAATTTAAGTAGCACTTTTTTTTCTCGTAAAGCACTATGGGTAGAGGAAGTTTGCACTGACAAAAGGCAACACTGTTTTATGCACAGCTTTCAAAAGTGTGAATCTTCTGCCTCAATCAGGAGGGTTTGTGTGTATACTCGAAATGTGTTCCAATGCACTCATGATAGACCTGCTAAACATATATGTGAGGGCTCAAGATCTGATGTCACTTCTTGTGATGCCACTTCCTGTGATGTCACGTGCCCTCATGTCATGCGCCGTGATGTAACGCGCCGTGATCTCACAGCCGTGATGCCACTTGCATTCTGATTAACTAGGTTAGTCCCCCCTTCTTTTTTAGGACTTGTGCCCTAAATACACGGGTGTGCGGCTTCTGTCCTTACTGGAACCAAGGGAAAGTTGGTCTGAAAACATATAGCGAGTAGTTCTCGGGTTTCGAGGTTGAGTGCAGAGCGCCGGGCACACGTAAAGATCTGTTCAGTAAAGGTAAAGTACAAGCTCACTTTACTGTACTGGGTCTTGAAGGTGCCGGTGTGAAATAAATCTGATTTAAAAGCACAGTTGAGAATAACCCCGATCTTAGAGTGCGCTGCTTTCTTAGGTCCATGCCCGGAAACAGGCTTCAGGGTAAGGTAATGTCACCACCATAGGTGGGATTTTACATTGGCGTGGTTCAGGTATGAGGCCTGAAGTTCTGCAGTCTTATCACAATGAATGGTTTTGTAAATCTAGGTTCGAAGGGGCTGGAGATATTTATGGATCGCCAAACGAGGAAAAGCAGGTAAACACACAACAAATCCTAATCTTTGAAAACCCACTGATCCCCTTGCACGTTCTTTCTCAGCTTGAATAGTTCACCGATGTACTCCTGTCAAAGACGTGCCGAGTGCAAGAATGGGGTATCCCCTGGTTTAACGGGGTGTGGGCGAGGAACAAGGAAATATCCGCCACCCTCATCCTCCCACCCCCTGGAAATAAATGCACAGGTCTATTTGAGGCGTATTTACACATGAACAATACTACTCCGTGCTGGATTCTCTGCATGCGTAAATATCACATTCCTGGTGTTTGCAGATTCTCTGGAGTACGGTTGGAATTCTTCGGTGGTCTCTGTAGAGTCAGACATTTGCTCCAAAGGTAGCAGTCGGTCAATGAGGGTAACCTTCCAACCAGTGAACTAGGGGGTTGTCAATCAGAACCATACCGAGGACAGGGGCGCGAGGCAAGTCCCTGTAGTGCAACCCTCCCCCTTCCGGGGATTCCATTTTCAGCCCAAGGCTGCTGCATTTCCGCATGGTTATAGTTTTGCTGCATTTGTCACATAATTCACCATTTGCTGCATAACCTGCAGGTGTGAACATAAACTATTTTTGTTTCTAGCTCAAACGGATCAAATATTACTAAAATGCAGTGTCACGTGTTGCTGCGCAGCGGAAAGCCCGTTGCAAACAGGGACTGGTCACCTTTGTTGCTTATTGCCATATTGGGAAGTTACACCAGTACTGATGATGTGAAACCTATGGCCTGGCGTTTTAGCAAGTTTAACAATTATAAAAGAATGGAGTGTTACTATCACAAAACATGCGGCATTACACCGTATAATTTGCCTTGCTTGCCACGTGATTTACTCAACACTGCCTCATAATTTGGTCTCCCTCTACCGCATATTTCCAGTCAGTGGCCCTGCCTAGAGCCTATTCATATGGGATTCTCGAGGGCCCCAGACCCTCTTATGTGGGGGTGCGGCAGCCTTGTTCACTACGCCACTGACTAAAGACCGGAACAGTGTGTGTGGAGTCCAGCTCACCCCAAATCTAATCCCTCCATCCCCTTTTGAGTATACTCTGCCCCAGGGCATAACTTGCTCATTTCCTGGACCTCACTATCTTTATCTGCCCAGCATAGAAAGCACTTAGAAGCAGCATACATCCGACTTTAAACGCTGCACATACAGAAAAATATCGAACTTCCCTGGCAGGATGTGGAGGGCAACCTAGGACGTAATCCGGTTACCCATCGTGCCGCACAATATCGAGAAGCTTCTCACTGCCCCGCCCTTTACTTGGGAATTACAAAGCAGCATTTGAAGGGAATGGGGTGAATTGTAGGCACGAAGTGTGAGTTCTGGAGACCGCTGTGAAGTGAAGGGTGTGCACGTGTGACTGACTGAAGCGCTGGTGACTCCCCGGGGTATATTCCAGGCCTGTTTCCGTGCCTTGGCTCTGCCGGTGGAGAAGGGCAACAGACGAGTGCAGTCTCCACACCAGGCAGTGTGTTCAGGATTGCAGCTATGCGCCCGGGTCTGTAAACACACAAACACCTTCCGGAAGAAGAGGCACACCACCAAATAAGGCACTTTTTACCAGTCGCGCTTAAATAGCATATCAGCAATCTAAAACACACGCTGCTTACGTACTGTCAATTAACTTCTGTGCAAAGGATTCAGACACCAGAGAGCAGACACCACAATAACAACAACCATGTGACAATCAGCCAGCAGCTTTTATATCTACAGTACAGTGAATATAACAAGCATTTGCAATGCAATAGATCTCGAATATGCGAGAGTTTGAGCTATTGGCATTGTAAATGACAATGCATTTTATTTATGTGTTTTGAAAACCTGCAATCAGTGCATAAACACACACTTTGTACTTATAGTAGTAGGTGCTTACGAGAAGCAAGGCTGGCAGTAACTGTGCCTATTTTACTGCCAGCCGTGCATTTCGTAAGCAAGGACTATAAGTACAAAGTGCATATTTACACGCACTTGCAGGCTTTCAAAATACATAAATAAAAGGCCTTGTCATTTTCAATGCCAATAGCTCAAACTCTCACAAATGCGAGACCTATTGCATTGAAAATGCTTGTTATCAGTTGGCTTAGAGAAGATGTCACTTTCTCATTATTGGCTTTGATAAGGTAAGGGCTGGCTGGCTATCTCCTACGGCTGGTGGCAAGGGTTATTGTTCCTGGCTTGGTTTTGAAGTACTTGCATCCTCTGCTAGGCTGAGAGTAGGTGTCACTTTATCTACAGTTATAGCCTTTGGTGAGTTTCTGGTACCTTGGTGTTGACCTCTCTTTCACAGGCCGCTGTAGGTATGTAGGGGGTATCAAAATATGTAGAAAGTGGGACAGTAGCTGTATGAAGGCACGTGGAGGCCAAGTCAGCCACTGAGTAATCCGAATGGAGGAGCGGAAGTACATCTGGTGGGTACCTGTGAGAGAAGCAGCTGTATCTTTCTGTGCTAATGGTAGAGAGACGAAAGGTACTCAGTAGGTTTTGGTGAAAAATATGTTGGGTGTAAATTGACATGAAACATACTGGGTCCGATTTGCATAATGAGTATCGGAAGAAGTACTACAGGGGTACTCTTTTACGTGCTCTTACATCCTTTTGCGAATTAATCTCGAAACGTTCAACTCTCTATCAGTGCTTAATTTGTAAAAATCGTAAGTGCAAGGGCCCTTCTTAGGAGGCCACTGCAGCCTCACCGCCCATTGCCCCTGCCCGTGCTGCCAATGCTGGTACCAACACAACTACTAAGTATCACACTCCTACAAGTGTGGGAATCCAGACTATTCCAGGCAACACAAGACTTTGAAAATGGGCTGGATGGCTGTTATTATTAATATTGTGCATGTATATTGAATTATTAAATCCACTGTTAGCTAATCTCAAAAAGAGACAAACAGCTCCATCATGTGGGGAACTTTCATAAGTGCTGAGAATTACATGCCGGTGCTGAGCATCAGCAAACACCGGCTCAAACTAAGTACTGCTCCCTATTAGTAAAAGTAGATAGATGGCACAGTACTCTGTATTTGAACTAACTGAATTTGAATATTACCTGACTATTCCCATTCTATTACATTTTTTGGTGTTTTGGGTCCAATTCACAAAGGCTTGTACGTAAACGAGTACTGTGAGAGTACTACTTTACGTACTCTAAAATGGCATTATGAATAAGCCATATCATGAGAAATTGCATAGAGGTTCAGATTACAGAAAATTTGGTGGTAAGCCTTAAATATGTGATAACTAGATAATGATGGACAGTTGCACATAAATCAAAATATATTTCTCACTGCATTAAAACATTCATCGTACTATGAAACTAGCCCGGGCAGCCGCACTAGTAACTTTGTTAAACACAGAGACACTGGTAATATTTCAGTAAATCAAATGATTTATTTTCTGAAAAGTGAATAAATAAAAATTTAGAAATGCCTGTATCTGTGATGCCACCTGTAGAGCACAAACATGAGAGCGCAGAGCACTGCACATCAATGAGATGTTGGGAGATGATCCAAGAATAGCATGGCTTTTGGTGGTCACACCAGCTGTGGCAGTCGTTATGGGCAGGGTTGTCAGAAGGGTGGAGCAGCCGGGGCTATTTGCCCCAGCCCTCAGTCTCTTCAGGGCTCCGCGCTGCTACTGCTATAGATATATAGTATACCATAAAGCAGGCTGAGCTATGTTCTTAAAATAATCAGAATATCCTTAGTTGCCATAAACCAGAGAAGGGCCCTGCATCACGTTTCTGACCTGAACCCCACAAAACCTTCTGACATGCCTGATAATGAATGCAGTCAAGCACAAATTACCCCACACAAAGGAAAACAACAAAAAAACACACGTGCAACATCCTCTAGAACCCAGATCTCGATTTCCACCCTGCATTTCAAGAGTGCATTTGCAAAATACTCTAAAATGATGTCATATGGGCCTTTCATGGACCTCTGTTGGATAAAAGGCAGAGCAAACCTACTGAAATTTAAACTGAGATCATGGGGTCTGCAGTGGGTGCCTTACCCCACTGAGCTATCAAACCCACATTCAAACTTTAGCCATCAGTCTCTCACGATCCTACTACTGACAGCTTTCAGTGTGCTTGTTTTACAAGTAACTGACATACACATTTGGCATAGCAAAGTTGATCACACAGAGAGCGCCAGTGAAACAGTGTGCAATTTTGATTTTTTTTTTTACATGCATTGATTTGGTAATAGTTATTTCTTTCCGGCGGTCGGTTTCTGCTTTAATTAGAGTAGCCGGAGTCTAATGTCCGGTAGTGAAAAGGTAACGTGTGGGTGTTAACGCTGCAACTATGTTTAATTTACTCAGCATATTTAACCCACAATTATAACAATTATACACTGACTAACACAGGGCGGCATTTACACTAGGCCTGGTTATCACATTCCAGTGTCACGTGCCCAAAGATGGAATCATCAGCTTATGCCCCACGGGAGGCACCCTGGCCGCTCACAGGCTCCCAACCAAACGAAGCCTAGAGAGCTGATTGGTGGCACGGCCTGGGGGAGGAGAGGGGGGAAGGCGCGGGTCCAGAGGCCTGACCCTGTGCCGAGACACCTTCCACTCACAACTGTGGGCAGATACTATTCCTCCATCGTAGTATAAGTAGAGGTAATAGAATAAATGGGTGGAATCCTTAATTCAACCAGTTGTACTACAAGTCTGATGCACTCTTTGCACTAAAACTATGCTAATATAAAAAAATAAAACAATAATAATTGACCGAGTGTGCTGTCCTGGGGCAGTCTGGTTGCGTGTCCCTTAAAAAGTACAAAATGATTCTGTAATCGCTTCTTTCTTTCCAGAAAGTACTTGCTTTTTTATTTTTTATTAATATAGTAATATGATTTCCATACTCTGAGGCCTATTACGATGTCGGGCGAACCAAGACCGTCTCAGAAACGGGACCGACTGACCTCTGGTCGGCGGCCCCGACCGCCTCATTATGATGCGACCGCACATGGTGCAGTCGCATTCCGACATTTCCCTATGGGAGCAGGTGTTACACCCGTAAACCGGCCACCCCAAGGTGCTTGCCGCGGGGTGCAGGGATTAGCAGGAGAGCACCATAGGGGTCCCCTCGGC
Organism: Calotriton arnoldi; assembly: GCA_963921515.1. Lineage (NCBI taxonomy): Eukaryota > Metazoa > Chordata > Amphibia > Caudata > Salamandridae > Calotriton > Calotriton arnoldi. Next base: position 5,339,021 of record CAWUFW010000173.1, read on the forward strand.
CACCAACCGGAGGCCGCAAAGGAAAAGGGGCCCTGCTAGGGACCCCCAAACACGCTTTCCGACAGGGTTCCATGTTGGAAAGGCCGGCATGGAAACCCTGCCGGAAACCGTGCATCGTAATCCGGACGGCGTAAACCGCCGTCCATTTGGATTACGGGCAGGTTCCGACTGGCCGACGGGCTCCTTGAGCCTGTCAGAAGCCAGCCTGAATGAACAGCCAGTTTCAATTCCGACCGGCTGAATCAAAATCAGCTGGTCGTAATTGAAACCTACGACCGACATCGTAATAGATCCCTCAGTGTTCTTTCCCACATAATTTAATTTACTTTAATGTGGTATACAATTTAATTCCAGTTTAATTAATTTTGAGAGCTACTCGAACCTCTTATCAAGAAGTATTAAAAACCGCTCCACACAGGTTCTTACTAGAAAAGTAAGCTTAAATTAGTTACAGTTTGTGTGTTGATTCGTAGTGCCATGGTGTCCATTACAGCCTCGCCACTTCCCAGTTTCTTTTCCCAGAATACCTGTATAGCCCGCCCCTCCCTCATCCCTTCAGATAAGGGGCTGATTTAGAGTTCAGCGAATGTGTTTCTCTGTCGCAAACATGGCATGTATCCTGTCCGCCTTATTACAAGTGCATTATATCTAATGGCACTTGTAATACAGTGGACGGGATATCTGCCATGTTTGTGATGGAGTAACCCAACCACCAAAATCTAAATCAGGCTCATTTTCCTAGTTTACACTGCAGTCCAAACACTGCAGTCATATAATTTAACTACATCACTCTTTCCCCTCGGTCTGAACATCTCAAATATTTAGAAATGTTCACATTATTATCAAATTATTATAAATAACTCATTCAATCCAGTTTTTCAACCCAATATGACTCTCTGTACAATGCTCTTGCTCGCTATATCCTCCTCTAGATACTTCTGGTATGATTTCAAGTATCTGAAAACAAATTTGATGTTGATTACATTTTAATTTTAAGAAATGCTGTGCTATTGGAGTGTCCTAGTACGTTGACCCAATCTGTTGTGATGTTCAGACTAACAAATTTGAACTTATCTTGTTGTCTTTACCTCAAAACACATATTGCATAATACACAAGAAGAAAAAAAAATAGTGTAACATGCCACAGAATTTCTAAGCTCAAATTTTTGTCTATATATATATATATCCTGTCACTGGGTAGGTGGAGGCCTTATAAAATAAAGAAGCCTTAAACCAGCAGCCTCGTGTGCGTGCTCTCTTCCTTGTGGAGTAGGGGTTGTTTGGATATATATATATATATATATCTATATATATATATATATATATAAAATTTGTCTCTCTTCGATGATGTTTCCACAATTTATGCAGGGAAAATACTGGCCTGTCCATAACTGCATCCGGTTTGTCTCCTCTGTTTCCTCCCCATTTTCACATGGCATTAAGAAATCTTTAATATTCATACTTTGTCCATATGTAACGAGGGACTGTTTTTGGAAATGTCTTTGATTTCCACTTTCATTCGGAGTAATCTCCAATGCTTCTTCAAATTCTCTAGTGTGGCCACTTTAGACAGAAAAGTCTCACTAATCCATTTCTCACTAATATACACATTAAAGAAATTTGTACTTCAAAATTCTCTGTTTCTTAAAAAGCTAATTTTCATTTGAAATACATCTCTTTATGCTCCCTATTTGAGAACATGGTATATATCTCTTTAATATTTGTGGTAGAAACTCAAATTATGTCACAACATTTTCCAGTCGTTAGCTTTGTGTATGAACCTACTACCTCAGAAGTTTATCTCCTCCAGGTCGTATGCATACATTTAGGGGCTCATTACGATGTCGGGCAAAAAGCCTCTGCCCGACAGTCGGAATCTTCCCGACCGCGTCGGAGCCCTTCTGACCGACTCAGTTGGTTTACAGTCCGACCAACGATTACGATATTCGCGGTCGGAACGTGAACAGCCGGTCATTCCGACTCGGTTCTGAACGACTGGCGGAGTATTCCTGTCGGTCGGAACCGCAAAGTAACACCCTATGGACGACGTTTCCGTCATCAGGATTACGATGTCGGTTTCCAACAGCCTTTCCGCGTCGGCCTTTCCGACACGGAAAGGCTGTCGGAAAGTGACTTTGGGAGTCCCTGGCAGGGCTCCCTAGCCCTCGCAGCCTACGGTTGGTGGCCGAGGGAATACCTAAGGTACCGCCCTGTAAAACCCTGCACTGTGTGGCAGACACCATGGGGTGCCTATGACAGGATGCAGGGTTTTACACACACACCCCATTTCCCCATCGGAGCCTGTGTTACGGCCGGTTCTTGGGTGTAACATGGGCTCCAATAGGAAACAATGGAATTCTGACTGAACAGTGTTCGGTCGCATCGTAATCCAGAGGTCGGAACCGCCGACTGCAAGCCGGTCGGTTCCGACTCCTAGACGGTGTTGGGCGGAGACTTTCTGCCCGACATCATAATGAGCCCCAAAATGTGTTCATGTGTGTTGTTTACTGCCTTTGTTTTGGCAATCTATTCCTCATGTGTTTCTCCCCATGCAAGAAAGATTTTCTCAATTGACCTATACCTGGCTCTCATTTGAGGCTGCAAAAGGTCATTGGTCAGTGCATTGTCATGACAATGTTTGCATAGGAAAGAAATGCGCATGATCCCATGGATGTCCCTGAAATTTGCAAGAAAGACTGTTTTCAAACAAAAGTACTTAAAGTATTTGCAACACATATGCATTCACACCTATGAACTGATACTGTACTCACATCAGCTCTTTACGGGCGTTTATGGACACCTGCTCTCAGCGGCGTAACGTGGGTTGCCAGCGCCCAGGGCAAAAGGTTAAAACAAAGTATTGCGCCCCCTAACCCGTGAACCGTTAGCTCAAGAAGTGCTAACGGTCCACAGGTTAGGGGGCTCAATACTTTCTTTTCAAATTTTGCAACCCTATGAATTTTGCACCCGGTGCAACCTCCCCACGCTACGCCACTGCCTGCCCTTACACCTATCGGCACACGCAGTAGCCACATCTGCCTCTTTCACTTCGCCTGCGCCCACTGGCTCCTGTAGTAGGACCCATTGACAACTTCAGCGGCCACCACAGGCAGCAGAACTGCACCTGAATTGAATGGTACTCACATTGCATCTGCAATGCATTGCACTGACTGCTCTATTCACACTTACATTCTTACTGACCAAACAGGCACCGACTGACGCTGCGTTGTCTGGCACCTGTATTACATCTACAGTGGCACTCACTGGTACCTGCATTGTAGCTACAGCAACTGCCTGTGGCTGGTGCTAGGCCTGGGAGAAATATGTGTTACGTCAGCATAATCTCACATAGTTTAATTTTAGTCTTGTTATGCAAAATTCCCAAAATTATTCTGCGTCATGCGCCGCTCACAAAAACAATTTACAGCAAGTGCACAGGAAAAATACAAACAACAGAACATGAGCGACTGTTGTGCACTGTGTTCATGTATTTTGCACTTTTTGTGTGGAATCATCTTTGTGTCCAAAAATGAATGCAAGGACATATTTTGCGCTAAAATACAGCACCACGTGCCAGTTTTGTTTTTTGCATAATTACGAATATTCACATATTTTTTTCAAAACATAGTATAAGAGCAGAAAGGCAAATTACGCAAATTTTGAGTACCCCTACTTCACACCCATAAACACTAGTCCTGCACTGCAAATTCTGATACTTACTTTACACCTGCTGCGACCAACCCCCCACTCCATTGGAGGGGTAATATAGATAAAAGTGCAAAAGGGCATATATATGAGGACTGTAAGACATATACGCTGGAACAGAGAGGCATTCACACGTGGACTGGGAGTCATGGACACTGTGACCAGGAGATACTTCCACTGTTACAATGGTGCACAGAAACTGCAGCAGCAACACTCAGACACTGGAATAGAGACACGGGCACAGGGAAACACACTTTGATACGGATATACGGCTGGTTGATTGCACGCACGAACACTAGGATCAGACAGCAATGAATGCTGGGAAGGTGCCCCACAGACTCCTCGATGGGAGTCTAAATGACTGAGAGTCCTTGGACGAGGAGACCTGTCCCAGTCCCAACGCTGCACTCCCAGGGCCCCTGCTGTAGAACAAGTGATTGCTCACTTTTTAGGGGTCTGTGCTGTATGACAAGTGCATGGGTCCGCGGTGCACAATAAGTGTGAGTGTTCTCGTTTTAGGTGTCTCTGCTGTATGACAAGTGCATGGGTCCGCGGTGCACAATAAGTGTGAGTGTTCTCGTTTTAGGGGTCTGTGCTGTATGACAAGTGCATGGGTCCGTGGTGCACAATAAGTGTGATTGCTCTTGTTTTAGGGGTCTGTGCTGTATGAGAGGTGCACGGGGTCAATGGTGCACAATTAGTGTGAGTGTTCTCGTTTTAGGGGTCTGTGCTGTATGACAAGTGCATGGGTCCGCGGTGCACAATAAGTGTGAGTGTTCTCGTTTTAGGGGTCTGTGCTGTATGACAAGTGCATGGGTCCGTGGTGCACAATAAGTGTGATTGCTCTTGTTTTAGGGGTCTATGCAGTATGGCAAGTGCACGGGGTCCGCGGTGCACAATAAGTGTGAGTGTTTCACTTTAGGGGTCTATGCTGCATCCTAGCTCCTGTCCTAGCGGTCCCTGTAGTATAGAAACTGCAAAGACTCGGTGTCTATATGCTGTATAACACATGTTGAGATCTACTCCTAGGGGTCCCTCTGCTGATAAACAGACGCACATTTCTGCTCCTAGGGGCACATGCTGCACTGCAAGTGCAAGTGCTCCACTCTTAGACGACTCTGCTGTATTACAAATGCAAGGATCTGCTCCTAGGGGTTCCTGATGATAAACAAATGCAAGGGCTCCACGTCTAGGGACACCTGCTGCATAAACGCACCAGGGCTGTTCTGCTAGAGGTCCCTGCTGTACAGTAAGTGCTCTGGTCTGCTCCTAGGGGCCATGCTGTACAGGAAGTGCTCTGATCTGCTCCTAGGGGCCATGCTGTACAGTAAGTGCTCTGATCTGCTCCTAGGGGACATGCATGTCTCTGATCTGCTCCTAGGGGCCATGATGTACAGTAAGTCTCTGATCTGCTCCTAGGTGCCAAGCTGTACAGTAAGTCTCTGATCTGCTCCTAGGAGCCATGATGTACAGTAAGTCTCTGATCTGCTCCTAGGGGCCATGCTGTACAGTAAGTGCTCTGATCTGCTCCTAGGGGCCATGCTGTACAGTAAGTGCTCTGATCTGCTCCTAGGGGCCATGCTGTACAGTAAGTCTCTGATCTGCTCCCAGGGGCCATGCTGTACAGTAAGTGCTCTGATCTGCTCCTAGGGGCCATGCTGTACAGTAAGTGCTCTGATCTGCTCCTAGGGGCCATGCTGTACAGTAAGTCTCTGATCTGATCCTAGGGGCCATGCTGTACAGTAAGCGCTCTGGCCTGCTCCTAGGGGCCATGCTGTACAGTAAGTGCTCTGATCTGATCCTAGGGGCCATGCTGTACAGTAAGCGCTCTGGCCTGCTCCTAGGGGCCTGCTGTACAGTAAGTCTCTGATATGCTCCTAGGGGCCATGCTGTACAGTAAGTCTCTGATCTGATCCTAGGGGCCATGCTGTACAGTAAGCGCTCTGGCCTGCTCCTAGGGGCCAATCTGTACAGTAAGTCTCTGATCTGCTCATAGGGGCCAAGCTGTACAGTAAGTGCTCTGGCCTGCTCCTAGGGGCCAAGCTGTACAGTAAGTGCTCTGATCTGCTCCTAGGGGCCAAGCTGTACAGTAAGTGCTCTGATCTGCTCCTAGGGGCCAAGCTGTACAGTAAGCGCTCTGGCCTGCTCCTAGGGGCCATGCTGTACAGTAAGTGTTCTGATCTGCTCCTAGGGGCCATGCTGTACAGTAAGTCTCTGATCTGATCCTAGGGGCCAAGCTGTACAGTAAGGGCTCTGATCTGCTCCTAGGGGCCATGCTGTACAGTAAGTGCTCTGATCTGCTCCTAGGGGCCATGTTGTACAGTAAGTGCTCTGATCTGCTCTTAGGGGTCATGAAGTACAGTTAGCGCTCTGGCCTGCTCCTAGGGGCCATGCTGTACAGTAAGTGCTCTGATCTGCTCCTAGGGGCCATGCTGTACAGTAAGTGCTCTGGCCTGCTCCTAGGGACCAAGCTGTACAGTAAGTGCTCTGATCTGCTCCTAGGGGCCATGCTGTACAGTAAGTGCTCTGGCCTGCTCCTAGGGCCCAAGCTGTACAGTAAGTGCTCTGGTCTGCTCCTAGGGGCCATGCTGTACAGTAGGTTCTCTGGCCTGCCCCCAGGGGCCATGATGTACAGTAAGTGCTCTGGCCTGCTCCTAGGAGCCAAGCTGTACAGTAAGTGCTCTGATCTGCTCCTAGGGGCCATGCTGTACAGTAAGTGCTCTGACCCCTAGGGGCCATGCTGTACAATAAGTGCTCTGGCCTGCACCTAGGAGCCAAGCTGTACAGTAAGTGCTCTGATCTGCTCCTAGGGGCCATGCTGTACAGTAAGTGCTCTGACCCCCAGGGGCCATGCTGTACAGTAAGTGCTCTGGCCTGCTTCTAGGAGCCAAGCTGTGCAGTAAGTGCTTTGATCTGCTCCTAGGGGCCATGCTGTACAGTAAGTGCTCTGGCCTGCTCCTAGGAGCCAAGCTGTACAGTAAGTGCTCTGATCTGCCCCTAGGTGCCAAGCTGTACAGTAAGTGCTCTGACCCCCAGGGGCCATGCTGTACAGTAAGTCTGTGATCTGCTCCTAGGGGCCATGCTGTACAGTAAGTCTCTGATCTGCTTCTAGGGGCCATGATGTACAGTAAGTCTCTGATCTGCTTCTAGGGGCCATGCTGTACAGTAAGTGCTCTGATCTGATCCTAGGGGCCATGATGTACACTAAGTCTCTGATCTGCTCCTAGGGGCCATGCCGTACGGTAAGTGCTCTGATCTGCTCCTAGGGGCCATGCTGTACAGTAAGTGCTCTGATCTGATCCTAGGGGCCATGATGTAAAGTCTCTGATCTGCTCCTAGGGGCCATGACGTACAGTAAGTGCTCTGGTCTGCTCCTAGGGGGTCATGCTGTACAGTAAGTCTCTGATCTGATCCTAGGGCCCAAGCTGTACAGTAATTGCTCTGATCTGCTTCTAGGGGCCAAGCTGTACAGTAAGTGCTCTGATCTGCTCCTAGGGGCCAAGCTGTACAGTAAGTCTCTGATCTGATCCTAGGGGCCATGCTGTACAGTAAGTCTCTGATCTGATCCTAGGGGCCAAGCTGTACAGTAAGTGCTCTGATCTGCTCCTAGGGGCCAAGCTGTACAGTAAGTTCTCTGATCTGCTCCTAGGGGCCATGCTGTACAGTAAGAGCTCTGATCTGCTCCTAGGGACCATGATGTACAGTAAGTCTCTGATCTGCTCCTAGGGGCCATGCTGTGCAGTAAGTGCTCTGATCTGCTCCTAGGAGCCAAGCTATACAGTAAGTGCTCTGATCTGCTCCTAGGAGCCAAGCTGTACAGTAAGTGCTCTGATCTGCTCCTAGGGTCCAAGCTGTACAGTAAGTCTCTGATCTACCCCTAAGGGCCAAGCTGTACAGTAAGTGCTCTGACCCCTAGGGGCCATGCTGTACAGTGAGTCTCTGATCTGCTCCCATGGGCCATGCTGTACAGTAAGTCTCTGATCTGCTCCTAGGGGCCATGATGTACAGTAAGTCTCTGATCTGCTCCTAGGGGCCATGCTGCACAGTAAGTGCTCTGATCTGATCCTAGGGGCCATGATGTACAGTAAGTATCTGATCTGCTCCTAGGGGCCATGCTGTACAGTAAGTGCTCTGATCTGATCCTAGGGGCCGTGCTGTACAGTAAGTCTCTGATCTGATCCTAGGGGCCAAGCTGTACAGTAAGTGCTCTGATCTGCTCCTAGGGGCAAGCTGCGCAGTAAGTGCTCTGATCTGCTCCTAGGTGCCAAGCTGTACAGTAAGTTCTCTGATCTGCTCCTAGGGGCCATGGTCTGCTCCTAGGGGGTCATGCTGTACAGTAAGTGCTCTGATCTGCTCTTATGGGCTATGATGTACAGTAAGTCTCTGATCTGCTCCTAGGGGCCATGCTGTACAGTAAGTGCTCTGATCTGATCCTAGGGGCCATGCTGTACAGTAAGTGCTCTGATCTGAACCTAGGGGCCATGCTGTACAGTAAGTGCTCTGATCTGATCCTAGGGGCCATGCTGTACAGTAAGTGCTCTGATCTGATCCTAGGGGCCATGCTGTACAGTAAATGCTCTGATCTGCTCCTAGGAGCCAAGCTGTACAGTAAGTGCTCTGATCTGCTCCTAGGAGCCAAGCTGTACAGTAAGTGCTCTGATCTGCTCCTAGGGGCCAAGCTGTACCGTAAGTCTCTGATCTGCCCCTAGGGGCCAAGCTGTACAGTAAGTGCTCTGACCCCCAGGGGCCATGCTGTACAGTGAGTCTCTGAACTGCTCCCAAGGGCCATGCTGTACAGTAAGTTTCTGATCTGCTCCTAGGGGCCATGATGTACAGTAAGTCTCTGATCTGCTCCTAGGGGCCATGCTGTACAGTAAGTGCTCTGATCTGATCCTAGGGGCCATGATGTACAGTAAGTATCTGATCTGCTCCTAGGGGCCATGCTGTACAGTAAGTGCTCTGATCTGATCCTAGGGGCCGTGCTGTACAGTAAGTCTCTGATCTGATCCTAGGGGCCAAGCTGTACAGTAAGTGCTCTGATCTGCTCCTAGGGGGCAAGCTGTGCAGTAAGTGCTCTGATCTGCTCCTAGGTGCCAAGCTGTACAGTAAGTTCTCTGATCTGCTCCTAGGGGCCATGGTCTGCTCCTAGGGGGTCATGCTGTACAGTAAGTGCTCTGATCTGCTCTTATGGGCTATGATGTACAGTAAGTCTCTGATCTCCTCCTAGGGGCCATGCTGTACAGTAAGTGCTCTGATCTGATCCTAGGGGCCATGCTGTACAGTAAGTGCTCTGATCTGAACCTAGGGGCCATGCTGTACAGTAAGTGCTCTGATCTGATCCTAGGGGCCATGCTGTACAGTAAGTGCTCTGATCTGATCCTAGGGGCCATGCTGTACAGTAAATGCTCTGATCTGCTCCTAGGAGCCAAGCTGTCACAGTAAGTGCTCTGATCTGCTCCTAGGAGCCAAGCTGTACAGTAAGTGCTCTGATCTGCTCCTAGGGGCCAAGCTGTACCGTAAGTCTCTGATCTGCCCCTAGGGGCCAAGCTGTACAGTAAGTGCTCTGACCCCCAGGGGCCATGCTGTACAGTGAGTCTCTGAACTGCTCCCAAGGGCCATGCTGTACAGTAAGTTTCTGATCTGCTCCTAGGGGCCATGATGTACAGTAAGTCTCTGATCTGATCCTAGGGGCCAAGCTGTACAGTAAGTGCTCTGATCTGCTCCTAGGGGCCAAGCTGTGCAGTAAGTGCTCTGATCTGCTCCTAGGTGCCAAGCTGTACAGTAAGTTCTCTGATCTGCTCCTAGGGGCCATGCTGCACAGTAAGTGCTCTGGTCTGCTCCTAGGGGGTCATGCTGTACAGTAAGTGCTCTGATCTGCTCTTATGGGCCATGTTGTACAGTAAATCTCTGATCTGCTCCTAGGCGCCATTCTGTACAGTAAGTGCTCTGATCTGATCCTAGGGGCCATGCTGTACAGTAAGTGCTCTGATCTGATCCTAGGGGCCGTGCTGTACAGTAAGTGCTCTGATCTGATCCTAGGGGCCATGCTGTACAGTAAGTGCTCTGATCTGCTCCTAGGGGCCATGCTGTACAGTAAGTGCTCTGATCTGCTCCTAGGGGCCAAGCTGTACAGTAAGTGCTCTGATCTGCTCCTAGGGGCCAAGCTGTACAGTAAGTTCTCTTGCCTGCCCCCAGGGGCCATGCTATACAGTAAGTGCTCTGATCTGCTCCTAGGGGCCATGCTGTACAGTAAGTGCTCTGATCTGCTCCTAGGGGCCAAGCTGTACAGTAAATGCTCTGATCTGCTCCTAGGGCCCATGCTGTACAGTAAGTGCTCTGATCTGCTCCTAGGGGCCATGCTGTACAGTAAGTGCTCTGATCTGCTCCTAGGGGCCATGCTGTTCAGTAAGTGCTCTGATCTGCTCCTAGGGGCCATGCTGTACAGTAAGTGCTCTGATCTGCTCCTAGGGGTCATGTTGTACAGTAAGTGCACTGGTCTGCCTCTAGGGGTCTTTCTGTATAACACATGCAGGGGCTTTGCTCCAAGAGCATCTTCTGTATATTAAACGCCGGATCTTGGCTCCCACTGATCTCTTTCTCTGTACTTCTCAGCGCCTCCCCATGCAGCTCAGTGATAGGGCGCTGCTTTTCACTACATTGCATTCATTCATGTTGTGCACAGATTTCAACTGCCTCTAAGGCCGGAAGTTATGTATAGTGAATTAAGGCAGAAATTGTGGTTCTCCTTTTCCACTCGGTGTAGGTTAAATTGTAAATCCAGGTAAATACTTTATAACCATTTCTTTAAAAATGTTCGTTAAAATCTTGTTTTATTGAGCCACGTTTTCCTCCAAGTACAGACATGGAAAAGCTTTCGTTAATCATATTGTGCCCGGCTGACCTTTAACCCCGGTATTTCCTGTATACCTAGGAGGTGGAGCGTGAAGGGTCGAACCCTGGAATGTATTTCTAAAGCAGGCATGCTGCCGCGCGCCCCTCCCTTTAAAAGCTATTTTCTCAGGTATGTGGTTATTGTGGCAGGCAGCCCTGGAACCCCAGCTATCTGACCTCTTGCACATATTTTCTGTTGCGAGGTATGTTGTCTTGACAGGTTAATAGACGTGTCTAACATGAAGAAAGTTTGCGGAGTCCATAAAGATTCAACACATTCTTACTGTTTATACTGTTTCTATAAATTGCTAAATACATAGACTAACGTGTTTAAGGGCTCCTTATTTTATTTAGCATATAATACTGGGATAAAGCTGTTTCTAAGAGCTTCAGTTTGAGAGGTGCTTAAGACTGGCGTTGGCTTATTTCTAAGCACTCCCAATATGAAACTGGAGTTATTCAATTTCACGGTGCTTCCAATATGCATATACTACATAGGACTGCTTTCAGTCTTTTTCTAGGTGCTCACAAATGTATATTTTTATATAAATTGCTTAATGCTTGGGTTAACTTGTTTCAAAGGACTGTCAGTTTCAGCCATTCAAGGAACTAAGACATGTGGAGATAGACATATGTGTTAGACTAGAATCACATAATTTAGGGCCTGATTACTAGTTTGGCGGGCCTGAAGCAGACCGCCATGCCAGCGACCTGCTCCAGGACCGCTAAACTCAACCGCCTCCCGCCCGCCAGATTACGAGTAATCTCATTATCTAGTGGGCGGTGCTTTGGCGTTCCCACGGCGGCGCATGTTATAAAGGCACCGCAATGGGAACGCCAAAGCCCGTTCCTGCACAGCATGGACTGCAAAGTCCATGTCGTGCAGGAAAGGGGGTGACTGCACAAAGGGGGGGAGGGGGTGCAGGCACCCCTTGGCCCTGAGGCAACAGGCCCCCTTTGTTTCCTCACCACCACAGTTTTCATGGCGGCCTCACTGCCATGAAAACAGTGGCAGTGAGGAAACGCCTAATATGCCAGCATATCAGGGCCTCTGACTGCCATGCCACCGCCACAGGATCCTGTGACAGTCCCACCACCGTATTCGGAATAGAGCGGTCCAGGGACTGCCACCACTGGTTCGGTGGTCTGATGGACCGCCAAACTCGTAATTAGGCCCTTAGCCAGTTGGCAAATTTTAATTCGAGATGTATGATTTATTGAGAAAAATATCTGCAAGGGATATCCATCAAATCTGGCATCTAATACATTTAAGAATTGATAAATCTTCTACCTTTAACTTTAATATATTTCAACTTGGGTGCAGTGTGATAAGAATAAATTATCAATCTGAGACACACACGGCACTTTCATGTAAATATTAAAGTGTTAGGGTTTATTGTAATGAACAACAGCAGTTCATGATTTATACTGATTTGTAAAAACATATGACTATTTTTTAACACACAGGATTCCAAATTTTCAATCTGGCTCCCTAGCAGTTTGCATCAGACACTGGTCTAAAATAAATAGCAGCGAGGGGCTTTGCTAGAACATCACTGAGGTGCCAGGAGATGTCTATTTGATCAGAAGGTGAAGTTTAGAAGAGGGATTATGCAGAAGTCCTTGGCACAGAAAGTTCATGATCCACGACACATCTGGATATGAGAAGGGTATTTGATTTAATTATGCTATTTTATGTTATGTGAAATTGTAGAGAGTTTCTAATCACCCGTGAGGGTATCCAGGTGCTGAGTAGGGCAGGCGTGAGTGGGGAGGAGGAGATCATGCCTGTTTCATCTGGAAAAGCCATGTCTCGATGTTCCTTCGGGAGTCCATGAGGGAGGGGTAGGTTCGTAGGTGAACCGGGAGGTTGTTCCAGGTGTTAGCTGTGAGGTATGAGAAGGAGCATCCTCTGCTTCTGGTCTTCTTGATGCAAGGGAGGGGTGCTCTTTCTTAGGATGCAGATCAAAGGTGTCTGGTGGGTTGATAAAAGTTGAGGCGGTGGTTGAGGTAAGCGGGACCGGTGTTGTGGAGAGCTTTGTTGGCGTGCGTGAGTAGCTTGAACTTACATCATCTTTCTTGGACTGGGACCCAGTGGAGATTGTTGAGGTGTGGAGAGATGTGGTTATTTCGCGGGATGTACAAGATGAGCCTGGCGGTGACGTTCTGGGTGGTTTGGAGTTGGCATAGGATATGGGTCAGGATTCCTACTTAGAGGGCATTTCCGTAATCAAGTCTACTTGTGATAAGAGCATGACTGACAGCTCGTCTGGTGTTAAATGGGATCCACTTGAAAATCTTGAGTAGCATTCGTAGGGTATGAAAACATGATGGGGAGACGGTGTTGATCTGTCTGCTCCTGGAGAAGTTGGTGTCCGGGATGATCCTGAAGTTCTTGGCATGGTCCGCAGAAGTAGACTTCAGACCTGTGCAGAAATTAGATGAACTGTCAGTTTTAATGTGTATGATGGTTTAATTGGAAAAATCTCTGCAAAGATATATTTTGGTCATGGTACATATATGTGGAGTTAAGTATGGGAAATCTATACTCCCCTATACATACTTACCTTCACACTGTTTTTATTATTGATAATTTTAGCAAAAATATTTTTCTATTGTGATATTCAAGAGTCAATTTTCTTGTGGTATATGGCAAGAACTGTATGACATCCTCTATAGGGTTCCTCAGTCTTTCTGAGATCCTGCCAGAACTCAGCACTAGTAGGCTTCAAGCTTCCTAACTTGCTGTCTATGTTTCCCCTACCATTGATAGGAGATTCAGCCATTTTGTTACTACCCTTTACCTAGAAACCTCTTTCTAATGTTAACTTGATACCTGCAGTCCGGAGGCGCTTGCTCCTCTGTTGGATGCAACAAGAACTCCCTGAACTCTCCAGTAAAACACAATAAATGTTACACTTTCCATAACAATGAGATCCTGCAGCAGGTCTGGAGGCTTGAAGGGGGTTCAGATGAGGAGACGGGGGTCTTGTTTATCAGATTCTGCAGGAGCCATTAAAGGTCAGCACTGATGTTAAAGAGAATGTCTTTTGCACCGTGACCAGGACATCCTTATGGAGACAGCACAAATCTATATTTGAACTATAGTTTTTTTTTTAACAATCATTTGAGACTCTACATATGGACGACTGACCTGAAATGTGCATCATTTGCAATGGAGACCCACCTGACCTGAAATGTGCAGCAGCTGCAGTGGAGGAACAACTGACCTGAAATGTGCAGCAGCTGCAGTGGAGGAACAACTGACCTGAAATGTGCATCTGCTGCAGTGGAGGGCAGCCTAACCTGAAATGTGCATCAGTTGCAATGGAGACCCCCCTGACCTGAAATGTGCAGCAGCTGCAGTGGAGGAACAACTGACCTGAAATGTGCATCTGCTGCAGTGGAGGGCAGCCTAACCTGAAATGTGCGTCAGTTGCAGTGAAGGGCCAACTGACCTGAAATGTGCATCAGTTGCAGTGGAGGGCATTCCTAACTGGGCTAGTTGAAAAACGTTGTCCAAATGCCCAAAAAATGGATCAAAATAAATATTTTTTGAACTTACCAGTTTTCACCCACACAAACTCTGCTGGGTGCAAAATTGTAAGATTTCTGAAGGTGAAACACTACAGCACAAAGCAACTCAGGGCCAGAGATCTCAATGTCTGAGCTGTGCAAAATTGCAGGCTTTGTAAAGCCAGTTTGTAAATGCAAATGTACTGAACTTACATTGAGAGTTGCAAATGACATTGCAATTTGCAATGCCAACTTTGCGACTCTTTGTGAGTCACAAGGCAAAGGGGTGGTGACTCACAAGGGAATGTAGCAATGGTTGGTAGCCCCCTCCCCCCCCTAAACACCCCCGTTGAACAAACCATTGAAAGGTTACTGACTGCAAGAGCAGTCGGAATCCATTTTCTAAGTGAGAACTGTGATCTTACATTGCGTGCTATTTTTTTTTCTGCCACTTTAAGGTCAGGGGTCAATAGCAGCATTTGTGGAATATTAAAGCGGAGCTAGTAATGGTTTATCTCTTTCTGACCTCCATTGATGCATTCGTATCTCTTTGCCAGGATTCACAGAAGAGAGAAGACACGTGGCCTCATTTATTTTTATTTAAATTCAAGACATTCTAATTAATACATGCACATCTCGCGTAGAGCTTTTCGTGCTTCCTGCAAGACCCTGTAAACCATTACAACTAACGAATTCAAGAAAATCAGACATGAATTATAAAGCTGAATTATTTTTTAAAGTTAAAGCCTTGTAGCTCTCCCTGTTTCTGAGTCGGTTCCAGGTGGTTGGAGCTGGCCCTGGTGAGTTGCCAAGAAGCATTGCAGTCTCTGTGTATTTTCCCCGAGGGTGGTTGGCAGGGGTGTGGGTGTTATTTCTGCTGTCAGGTCTCGGCATGCTGTGGTTTGGCTGGGAGCGCTAGGGTTGGGCCGCGCGGGCGTGGCGGGAAGAATGAGGAGTAGGGCGAGGAATCCTCCCAGGGAGGGAGCAGGGAGAGCAGATACTGACGGCCAGGTCACTGGGCGGGAAGCCTCACGTCTTTCTGCTTGGTAAGGGCAAATTAAATCCCTAGCGAAGCAAACTGGGACCAAGCTTTAACTGCAACATGATGGAATCCATGGGAACTTTCGGGGCAGATGCGAACTGCGACATACAAGATGGCGTCTGAGATGTCAGCCAATCACAGAACGACAGATCCCTACTCTACCACGTTTTCGAAATTCCAAATACAATGTTCAAATATCCTCAGCTTTGACTGTTCCAGTTACCTGGGAGCCGTAGAGGGGCTGGAGTCATTCTCAGAAGAGTGCAGGCCTTTGAAAGAGAGCGTTGTCGCTCCATGGGGAAGAGATGGGAGCGGAAGAAGTGACCCTGCAACCCTGATGGGGCCTTCTCTCTTTGCCCTCTCTCTTGCTTGCACACTAAAGCTTTGTTTGTATGGATGCTGTGGTGATGAAGGCGATGTGAAGGGGTGCAGGTCTTATGTTGTCAAATGGGGGGCAGTAGAGGAAACCCATTATGTTATGTTATTTAATCTTATACCGCGCACAGATACTCAGAGGAGTGTCCCGGCGCGAGCCCAAAGAGAGAGAGAGAGTGGATACAGGGAAGTGGGGATGAATTAGTCAAAAAGGTGGGTCTTCAGTTTTTTTTTGAATAGGCAGAAGTCCTGAATACTGCGGAGAGCCAGGGGAAGTGAGTTCCAGGCCGTAGCTGCTCTAACAGCAAGTGAGCTGCCCCCCCACTCTTGTGAGCCGGAAGCGAGGGATATGGGCCAGGAACTGAGAAGATGATCGAAGGTGTCTGGCGGGGGTGTAAAACAAAAACCTCTTCCGGAGATAGGAAGGACCAAGGGCATGCAGAGCCCAATGGACCAGAGTCAATGCTT
Source organism: Calotriton arnoldi (assembly GCA_963921515.1). Classification (NCBI taxonomy): domain Eukaryota; kingdom Metazoa; phylum Chordata; class Amphibia; order Caudata; family Salamandridae; genus Calotriton; species Calotriton arnoldi. The sequence goes on from CAWUFW010000173.1 coordinate 5,355,018, forward strand.
TAAACTTGACTCGATTGGCCACCGGCAGCCAGTGGAGTAATCGTAGATGCTGCCGAACACTGCTTCTCATCGGGATGTTAGATGTTATGTCTACTGACCTCTTCTGGAAAGCTGTATCTGTAAAGTGTTAGTAGGGTCACCAGTCTCATTCCCTTCCATCCAATGGCATCTCTACCTAGACAACCAACTTGCAAATTTAGAGCTGAAGAGGTGGACAGTCACAAGCTAGGGCCATAATAAACAACCCAGGTCATTGCACATTGGCCAGAAAGCTGAAGCATGGATTGCTCATGTTATTACTGGTCGGATCAGGCACATAGGGGTTTATTGCTGTCAGATGGATTCCACGATGAGAAAAAAGACATCAGACCACTTGAAAACATCACGGAGCAAGTCGTTCAGTGTTTTCATGCAGAACATCATGTCCCTCCCCTGAACAATAGTACTAATGCAGAGAAATCCTATGCCAAGCAAAGGGTAATGAGTACCCCAGAACAAAACTAACCCAAAAATCGTGTCTCAAGCAAAGAGTAATGTGTACCCCAGAATAAAGCTACACAAAATCCTATCCCAAGCAAAGAGTAATGTGTACCCCAGAATAAAGCTACACAAAATCCTATCCCAAGCAAAGATAAAGAGTATCCCAGAATAAATCAACCACAAAAATCCTATCTCGAGCAATAAGCAATGAGTAGCACAAAACAAAGCTAGCACAAAGATCCTACTCTAAGAAAGAAGAAATGGATGCTCCGGGATACAGGTAGAGACCATGCAAGTCTCTGTGGGTCAAGAGATGAAGGAAATGGACAGGGCAGATGTGCTGAGAGGTTTTTACCTAGCGCTGACTTGTGTCTTAATTCTTTGCTGCTGAATGAGATATGCATCCCCAGAGGACAGCTTCACCAAAGCATTCATGAGTATGGGAAGTAGTAATACGGGAGTACTGCTTTACGTACTCTTACATGCCTTTGTGGATAACCCCCGAAACATGCACCTCCCTATTAGTAAGAGTGCAACGAGGGTGAAGTTCTTTCTGTTACACTCATTTTATATGAATCTACCAGGAACATTCCAAAGTGATTTTCATGTTAGATGTTTAGGGGCCAACATACAAAGGCACATAGGAGTATCTAAAAGAGTACACCCAGAGAACTACTATACAGACTCCACAATGCCTTCATGAATAGATTCCAAGGCTTTTAGTGTTTCTTTCAGAGGACACTTTTTTGTGGAGGAGACTTTTGGCATAAGCCTTTCTTGCCTCATCGCCTACTCTCTGCGACCAAACCCATATAAACTGCATACCCTATAATGTAATCTGTGCCTTCCCACAACAACCAGACCCTGCTGCACTTACACCACATTCACACCGTATACACACTACCTCACCTACAGTCTTCACCATGTACAGTCTACACTGTGTATAGCACAGTCACCCTGTAGGCCCTCCGCGTCAGAGGTCATTTGGGTCCCCTGTGGCAGCAGGATGTGGTCTCACAGCTAGACTGCCGACCTTGGAGCTGGGAAACCAAGGTTCGAGCCTCGGGGTCGCGTCCACATCCTGTGATTCTGGGCAAATCACTTAATCTCCCCGTGCCTACCAAAAAAATGAATGTGTCCTTGTGTAACGTATCTGGTGCTCATGTGAAGCACTCCAATATCTTCGGGTCGAGTTCGCGCTATATAAATTTGCAAAAAAAAAAAAAAAGCAAGAGCCAGGCAGCAGCCCTGTCTCCTCCCGCGGGGCCTGTTCTTTTTTTATGCAGCACATATTGCTTCATCCTCTTAACATCCCCAGACTACTCCTGTCAATGATGGCATCCGGAGCACACTCCTATTGTCTCCCTGAGCGCAAGTTGCTTCCTCAGCCTACATATGACACCTACACACCATCTACAACCCATCTACACCCTTCATCTAAATTAACACTTTATAACCACGCCTTGAACTTTCACCACATGGGACCATCTACACAACGTCCTATGTCCTGCAGTGCCACTGTACACGTACACCCACCCCGCCACCTGCGCCACACATATATTTCAATGTCTTCTACCAGCTCTATGCTACACCACCACTAACACCTTACACTTACACCACCTACACATCCTACTACAACTGCATACTTACACAGTCTTAGAGCTATGCTCTCTATGCCTTATTCCTTTGACCCATACCACCTTGTCCAATCTACAATACCAGCTACACATACCCCTATATCTTTACCACCACGCACCCTACACCTCATTCATCCTGCACCCCAACACCTTACTCCATCTAACCCATTATGTGCACAACATGAACCACCATCCACACCCCAGCACATACTTTGTCCACTCTTTCACTGGCCCAGGTGGCTCATGAGTCGTGTGCTTCAGGATCAGGCAGCAGTGCTTGCGTACTGTCTAACTCTATGCTTAATCTGTGTGTGAGGTCAGTGTGATCTGCTTCTGCAGACGTTTCCTTCTATGTTTATCTAACTGAATAGTTCTCAATTTATCCAACCCAGAAGCTGGATTCTTACCTGGGAATAGGGCTAGGAAGGAAGTGAAGACAATGCACAGCTTCAGAACATCAAGAAGACACGAAGGTCCTGTAATTGGCACATCTATGCCCAAATGCAAAGTTTCCAATTAAAAATGTTTTGAGGGAAAACTTTCCAGTGATTTTTTTCTCAGAAGAATTTTCAGGCAAGTTGTGAACTTTGAGATTTTTTTCTCCTGCCAGAAGCTCTTTTGCAGGTTTTTCATCTGCATTTTTGTTCAAAAAGGTTCAATGTGTTCTATATGCCGGCGAAGTTTTAATAGAATTATACGAATGGGAAGAAGGTGAAAAACATTGCCACCCTGCACTATTCCTCAGGTGTAGCCATATCAGTTTAGTGACTCTTAATGCTCCCCAAAAGAAGATCTCGCCCAACACCATTCTCTCACTTGTGAAAACATTCTCTTATTTAGGGTTCAGGTCCATGGGCTGCACTGCTGGTGTGGTGGAAAGGGTACTCGTGCAATGCACTGAGGCGTTTTAGCAATACTTCCACTCAGTGTTCACTATTTGAACGTCCTTGTGAGGTGGGATGCAAAAATGATGCTTTTTTGGATAAAAGTTAATACACCAAGAAATATTTTGTTGTAAATTATTTTGAATGCCACCTCTGGAGAAATGGAGTCAGGAAGTATGGGTGGCAAAGAAGGTCAATTGCATGCAGACCATTGCCGGGACAGCATGATGGACCGCAAGATTCCCAGAAGTAAAAGATCTGGTATATCTTCATTTTGTAAACTTTCTAGTTTACCGCCTTATTTGGTGGGAGTGTGTGGATCCAGCATCAGGAGTACCAGTTTCCGACATGCCCCTCCCAAGACGTTACTATCATTAGCAAATCCTGCATTGGGACATTCAAGGGGTTGAATATAAAACTGAGGGCGTGCACAATTAGCAGGTCCCCACAAGATGACGTAGATCAGAGTAGAACTCTGGGACTAATCCCCGGCCCACAAGCACTTGGTACAGCGGGTTCACCACAAGTTGGATTGTGCAAAGGATGCTGGGATGTGGAGACACTAGTACTGCGGCTGAAGGAGTGTACTCACCATAATGCTATCATTGCTTATGTGGTCACAGACCCAGTGGTTTAGAGCATAATGATGCTCCCCACTGCAGAATGTGATGAGCGGTCACTGAATCGCCCATATCTCACCGATATTCATTCGTTTTGGGCTGCAGGGGCCTGTGTTACACCCCTGCACAGATCTCTGTGGGCCCTCATTATAAGTTGGGGTATCCCACCTGGAACTCTGGCTCAGGCTTCCTAGGTAGTCCAGTGTCCCTGGGTCTTATAATTCTGGGTCTGGAAACACTGTCCCAGGTGTGGGTCAGCACCAAGGGAAACCGCTGCAGGGACAGGTGCAGGGGCTGTGGGCAGGAGCAAAGCCCTCATAAGACCCCCTGCATCAAAATAAGGGGAGCAGACAACACCCCTCAGCCTACCCTAACTCTTGCCTCGCTGCCCTGACCTTTCACCCCGCTACATTCACATCCGTTCTCCCACCGACTCTCCTGCTGCCATCTTACTCCTGCTCTGAGTGGATTGGTCGCCAGAATCGGGGGGAAAAAAACCAGCCATAAAACCAGTATTCCCGGGTGTGGCTGGTCATTCCCCATTCTTAGGATAAAACTCAAAATGTTGGATTTTGGTGCTGGGATACCGACTAGAATCAGAGGGGCAGATTTACAAGCCCCTTGCGCCTCCTTGCGCCGCTGTTGGGTCACTTTTTTTGACGCAACGGTGGCGCAAACAATGCGGCCAATTTACAACGTGACGCATCTAGGGAGATGCGTCACGTTGTAAAGCCCTGCATCACATTATACCTGCGTCAGGTATAATGTATGCAGGGTGGGCGTTCCCACGCAAAAAGCCATGTAGAACTGACGCAGTGAAATTTACATTTCACTGCGTCAAAATCCCTACGCCTGCTCAGACCAGGCGTAAGGAATGATGCAGGGCTTTGTGAATGGGACTCACCTATCTGTTGTGGCGCATTGCTAGAGTTGTGTCACTTTCATGAGCAACTCCAGCAATGCGTCACTTTTGGGCCAACAAATGCATCAGAATTTCTGAAGCATCTGATAATCCTTGCGCCACGGAGCACTGTATTTTAAATACAGCGCATCCATGGTGGCGCAAGGACATTTGCCGCTGGCTCAAGGAAACTGGTGCATCTACGCAGATGCGTCAGTTCCTTGTACATCTGCTCCGGAGTTTCCAGTCCCTCGGTATTTGCACCAAAATTGGGCACATTTGAGTTCCTGTCGTCTTTGCACTGTCTACTCCTGCAAAAATCTGCCCCCTTCGTCCCCAGAAACAGTTTAACCCTGTACTCTAGGGGTATTCTTCTGTTTTCATCACAAACTCGATTCCAAATGAGAAAAGAGTCTCTTTTTCAGAATTAAACATTTGACTCACCAAACTGACAGAGGACACAATCTTGAACATAATAATAATTATATACGAGCGTCTTAATTCGTTTTATAGAAGCTGGCGATTCCGTGTGCCTCAGCAAGCCGGGGGGAGGCAGGTTTTTACTAGTCTCGCTTGCCTCTGGCACGCGCTACGCCCTGCTTTACTCACGTCTCTTCAGCGGGCGCCAAGTGAGGTGTGTCCGCACTGCCGGCATCGCCTCACCTGCGCCACGCCCTCTGGGAGCCTTGCGCTCTTTTTACCTTATATGGAGAAAGAATTCCAGCTAGCAGCGAGGGAGGGGCTAGAGCACCCTGGGAAAAAGCAGAACAGCAAACGTGGCAGAATTGTAAGCACTGCCTGCCACAAACAGGGCGAAGCAGTGGTTTCTTCTGCGCCCAGACTAACGTCCCCCAAATCTGCTTCAGAGGTGGATTCACGGGGTGCCACAAGCCCACCCCGAATTATGTATTTCTCTCTCTTGCTCTGGGTAGATGTCTCATAAGAATAAAATACGTGCCGGTCCTCAAAAATAAGTGCTGTAGGGCCCCACTTGCAGCCGCCCATTCAAATTAAGCACTGGAGAGAGACCTCTTTTAAAGTGGTTTTGAGTGGGACATAGGCGAGGCTGGGTCCTCTGAGGGGCTGAAAGGTTAGGCAGTGGCGTAGCAAGCTTGTAGCGCTCTCTAACACATGCAAGAAAGACAATCTCTCTTTAGTAGAACACAGCCATATCTAGGAAGATGTGTGCCCCTTACACTCCTGGGCCTCGGTGCCACTGCGCCTGCTGCACTAATAATAGCAGAGTTCTGCCAGTAAGAGTAGGGATGAGACTGACGGGTGAATGACTCTTCCTAGGCCTACGAACTGCTATAGAGTCAGAAGAACTATGTTAGGCAATCGCCGTGTTTCCTTATAGCTAGTTCAACCTTCGGGGCTATGAGGAGAAATAGAAAAAGTCGATCATCCTGGACTTTTTCACCGTTCCTCAGTCGGTTCCACTGCGTTAAATGGAACTTGTGGCAAGCCTTTCCAAATGTAGCCGAATTGATCCCACCTAGGGCCTACACTGGGAGTCCAGCAGCTGGTATTCACTTAGCACAGGTGAAGTCAACTTTTTTGCACTTGCAGCAACAGAACTTCCGATTCTTTCGACCTTCTGTTGTGTGGTTTGCTTGGGTCTAAGATGTACTCAGTGCGAGAGGCTTCTGTTGAAGGCATGAGACTCGTCCAGTGATTGGGAATGCTCTATAAGTCGTGAGACTTACCATTGAGGAAGACTGCCTTCCGGTCTTAAGGCTGTTTCGCATCCACGAGCTAGTCCTTAGTGTACACAATGTGTGATCTTGTGTCACAAAATGCGACACTCTCACCCACCGAGCAAGACTACTCTTTCGGGGATCTGGCTCTTACCCAAAGAGTGAGACTTCTCTCCGAGGTGTTTTATATTCTCACCCAATGAGAAAACTGCTCTCCAATGCGTGAGGGTGCCGAATAGCGTGTGAGACTTACGTATAATGTACAGTGACCCTGGTATCCCCGGCCAATGTGAGGATCTACTCACTCCCCGCCCCCTTCCCCCCCATTGCCTTCACCCACCCTCGGGGTGTTTCCGGTCCCGGTGTTTACGGGTGCAGAGTTTGCACCCCGCTAGTACTGTCACAGCTTGGTCAGTAAGATTGGGATGGGGGGGGGCTTCAGATTTTCCGAAAAGCATGCTAGCATATAATGTAAAAATAGATTATACGACCAACAGGATGCATGAGAGGGGCCTAAGGGGCAGTGGAAAGGGAGAGGAATGCGGATTGGGAGGGGCACTAAGTGAGATAAAACACAATATTTTGCAAAATAACCAGCCTTTTTAAGGAATTTCAGAACAGAGGGAGAGGGCGTATGTGTGCGTTTTTGTCTGTGTGCATGTAAAAATTCCTGGTGAAATCTGACAAGACACCTCACCATACCCGACTGAAAGCACCTGTACCCAACTATTCATCCGGAACTACACTTATTGGGGGTGGGGGGGTGTTACAACCCCCCCCCCCTGAAGCTACACCCCTGACTGTCACGTGCAAATCACAATTGGGCCTAAGTCCTTTATGTTGTGGCCTTAGCGTCTCGTACACACCCCACTTCAGAAAATCTCCATGTGAACAGAGGCGAACACCCGCGTGCTCTCACATCATCATCCAATTAGTGCTCAGTTAGGTGCCACATGTCACAATCTTCATTTTCTAAATGGGCTCAGAGGTGCCAATGGACAACGTCAAAGGCAGAAATACTCACCGGGCTGTGGGACTTCATCTGGCCTCCCCTGATAGTTTTCATTATACACTTATTGTATTCACAAAGAACGGGGAGTGCTTCCTCCCAAGGTAGATTTCAGGGTTTTGGTCCAAGGACAGCAGTAGGTAAAGATGTAGGTGGAGAGGAAAATAAGACAAGTTTGAAAGTCTAGGAACCCTGTTTCTGGAAACAGCAAAGGGGGCCATGGGAAGATAGTGGTTAGCTCTAGCATAGCAAACATCTAGGTAGCCAGTTTGTTAACAATACAAAAGGTCACAAGTGGCTGTTTGCATGTGGCAGAGGACTGGCAATAGTGGAAGCGGGGGTATAGGGTATTGGCTGTAGGTGCCAACTGACTAATAGAAACAAGTTTGAAAAAGTCAGTTGCCAAGGTACTTACACCTCCTAACCTCAACCTCACTCTCTAAGCAATATGAGGGTCACCACCTTACGTATCACTTGTAAACCCAATATAAAATATTGTAGGTGCTTTGTAGGTCTCATCTGGAAATGTGTGTCTAGTTATGGTGTCCCCATCTTAAGAACTGTGTCCGGCCCAAACAGTTCTAGTGACCACATTAGAAGTATTGTGCGTGCCCAGTTCTGGAGGTCTCATCTGGGGTACAGCATCCATGTATGTCCACATCTAAACTCTTGTGGCTGGTTCTGGAGGCTTCCTTTGGGATGATGTATCTTTCTCTGTTGACCACATCTTGAGTTTTGTGCCTAGCTATGAATACGTCACGAAAGGAATGTCCCAGGCTCCTGAGGCCTGGTGTGTAAAATGGTGCCCAGAACTTGGGTCGTATCACAGCAACCCTACAAACATTTTGGAGACAGCCCAACATCAGTAGGCTTCAAAGGTGCCTGGTTTGGGTGGCAACTAGTACTGGCAAAAGAGGTCTAAACATGAGGGAAAAGTGGGAGCCAGAATATGTTGGAAATTACCATTCTAGAAGGGAACATCGTAGAAGAGGCTCCCAATGAATGACAGAATTTTACTTTTAGACCTGAAAGTCATGGCTGAGGGGAAGGGTGGGCTGAGGGATCCCAAGAGATATGTTGTATCATATTCTTTCAGAAAAAAAATGAATGATTGCATAGAAAATCCTTGCAGCAGACGTGTTAAAGAAAAGAAGAACAGCAAAAAGGCTAGAAATAAACATGCGCATTATTGTTTGAGCGTGTGTAAAATTGGAGACAGAGTGCAGGTTTAAGTGCCACAGCAGTGGACAGATAGTCAGACCAGGTGGCCCCGGGCATCCTTCTCGCCCATACATTTGATGTTCCCATTTTTGGTCCTGGACTGACTGCGAAGAACCTACTCAGGAGGACTTCACTCTTCAGACTGAACAGAACCACAAAGTACTGCTATTCCATGCACAATAGTTGAAAGTGAGAAGACCTTTACATAAAATATTGACCACTAGGGTTTGACTTTTTTGGTGCCTCTCACCCCAGAGATAGGAACAAAGCCGCTCTGTGAGAAAACGATGCTGGCGCCTTCGGAATGCCTTCCACTTCTTCTGTTTCTTAGGTGTGGCTGGTGGTATGAAACTCCTTGAAATGCTGCTGACACAGGCATTCATTAACGTGTCAAAGGGGGGCCGCCCAGGGAGGGGCCGCCTTAGCTGCAGGCGAGGCTGAAGGGCCTCGACAAGCCTGTTCCTGCAGAATGTGGAGCCGCATTCTCACCTGAGCCGCCTGTCAGTATCACTGTAAGTGTAAGTAACACCCCTGGGAACCCGGGCAGGTCTGCCGCCATTACATGTGGCTGTGAAAATCCATAGCCAGACAAAATGGCTGCCGGTGTAACAGCAAAGCAGATCAGAGGTGCACAGATAGAGCGCCAGGTGCAGTACAGGGATACTGACTGACGGTCACTAGAGATGCACTGTCAGGGCAGGCAGTGCAAGGATATTGGCTAACAGTCGAGAGGTGCACTGACAGAGCAGCCAGTACTGAAGGTCACATGAGAGCTGCACAAGCAGAGCCCCCAGTACAGGGGTAATGAACGTCAGGCTACTGGCACACTGCACAGCGCCAAGTACAGAGATGTTTTACAGAGCTGTATGAGGCCCAAGGATGTGTCCTTTGTCACACTTACTATCGTAGCTCTGGATTCGTCGCACAAACCTGTTAATGACACTGTTACATGACTTGTATTAGCCCTGCTATCACCGGGCCCTGGTGCAACCCTGTGGGTGCACCTCTGTTGTGACGTGTTTGACATCTCCAGTCGGGCATACATGCAACTTGAGCAATGTGCACCCAGGACATGGTGATAGTAGGTGTGCTGCAGAGTCAGGCTGGAGGTACATTGGCCGAGCTGCGCTAAGCGCTCAGGGATATGATATTGAGACATTGGTCGAGAGGTGTCAAGGCCACTGATACTTGCAGATATACGTTCTCATTGGCAGAAGTGTGATAAGGCCCGGTGATATAACTGCAGGTGTGTGGGCAGGTCAGCTTGGCTCTCATTGGCAGAAGTGTTCCAATGCTCACTGATAACTGCAGGTGTGAAGTCAGGCCAGGCTAGGTTCTCATAGGAAGAGGTGTGAGAATGCCCACTGATAGGAGGACAGAAAATGTGTGAGCAGATCAGTCTTGGATCTCATTGGCAGAGGTTGTTAAGGGGCATGTGCAACACCAGCAAGGCATAGTGCACTCCACTAAGTCTGCCATGTAAGGCATGCACAAGGTGCATTGGCAGAGGTATGAGAAACCCCCGGAACTTGAAGCGAGAGGTGGCCCAGACCACGACCAGTGTTGACTGGAAGAAGGCAGGCCTGAGGTGTATTGGCAGGAGTTTCTGGGGACACAGCTTACAGAGCAGGCGTGAGGTGCATTGGCAGGAGTCCCTGGGGATGCAATGCCAGGGCAAGCTTGAGGTACATTGGCTGGAGTCCCTGGGGATGTGGCGCCATAGAAGCATGAGGTGCATTGGCAGGATTCCCTGGGGACGCAATGCCAGCGCAGGAGTGAGGTGCTATGACAGGATTCCCTGGGGACGCAGCGACAGAGCAGGCTTGAGGTGCATTGGCAGGAGCCCCTGGGGACGCAATGCCAGAGCAGGCATGAGGTGCATTGACAGGAGCCCCTGGGGACGCAATGCCAGAGCAGGCGTGAGGTGCATTGACAGGAGCACCTGGGGACGCAATGCCAGAGCAGGCGTGAGGTGCATTGACAGTATTCCCTGGGGACGCAATGCCAGAGCAGGCGTGAGGTGCATTGACAGGAGTCCCTGGGGACGCAATGCCAGCGCAGGAATGAGGTGCTATGACAGGATTCCCTGGGGACGCAGCGACAGAGCAGGCTTGAGGTGCGTTGGCAGGAGTCCCTGGGGACGCAATGCCAGCGCAGGCATGATGTGCATTGACAGGAGTCCCTGGGGACGCAATGCCTGAGCAGGCATGAGGGGCATTGGCAGGAGTCCCTGGGGACGCAATGCCAGCGCAGGAGTGAGGTGCATTGACAGGAGTCCCTGGGGACGCAATGCCAGAGCAGGCATGAGGTGCATTGACAGGAGTCCAAGGGGATGCAGCGACAGAGCAGGCTTGAGGTGCATTGACAGGATTCCTAGGGGACACAGCGAAAGAGCAGGAGTGAGGTGCTATGACAGGATTCCCTGGGGAAGCAGCGACAGAGCAGGCTTGAGGTGCATTGGCAGGAGTCCCTGGGGACACAGCAACAGAGCAGGCTTCAGGTGCATTGGCAGGAATTCCTGGGAAAGCAATGCCAGAGCCGCGTGAGGTGGATTGACATGAGTCCCTGGGGACACAGCGACAGAGCAGGCTTGAGATGCATTGGCAGGAGTCCCTGGGGATGCAATGCCAGTGCAGGAGTGAGGTGCATTGGTAGGAGTCCCTGGGGATGCAATGCCAGAGCAGGCTTGAGGTGCATTGACAGGAGTCCCTAGGGAAGCAATGCCAGAGTAGGCGTGAGGTGTATGACAGGATTCCCTGGGGACGCAGCGACAGAGCAGGCTTGAGGTGCATTGGCAGGAGTTCCTGGGGATGCAATGCCAGTGCAGGAGTGAGGTGCATTGGCAGGAGCCCCTGGGGATGCAATGCCAGAGCAGGCGTGAGGTGCATTGACAGGAGTCCCTGGGGACGCAATGCCAGTGCAGGAGTGAGGTGCTATGACAGGATTCCCTGGGGATGCACTGCCAGAGCAGGCATGATGTGCATTGACAGGAGTCCCTGGGGATGCAATTCCAGAGCAGGCGTGAGGTGGATTGACAGGAGTCCCTGGGGACGCAATGCCAGAGCAGGCGTGAGGTGCATTGGCAGGAGTCCTTGGGGACGCAATGCCAGCGCAGGAGTGAGGTGCATTGACAGGAGTCCCTGGGGACGCAATGCCAGAGCAGGCATGAGGTGCATTGACAGGAGTCCAAGGGGATGCAGCGACAGAGCAGGCTTGAGGTGCATTGGCAGGAGTCCCTGGGGACACAGCGACAGAGCAGGAGTGAGGTGCTATGACAGGATTCCCTGGGGACGCAGCGACAGAGCAGGCTTGAGGTGCATTGGCAGGAGTCCCTAGGGACGCAATGCCAGTGCAGGAATGAGGTGCATTGGCAGGAGTCCCTGGGGACACAGCGACAGAGCAGGCTTCAGGTGCATTGGCAGGAATCCCTGGGGAAGCAATGCCAGAGCCGGCGTGAGGTGGATTGACATGAGTCCCTGGGGACACAGCGACAGAGCAGGCTTGAGGTGCATTGGCAGGAGTCCCTGGGGATGCAATGCCAGTGCAGGAGTGAGGTGCATTGGCAGGAGTCCTTGGGGATGCAATGCCAGAGCAGGCTTGAGGTGCATTGACAGGAGTCCCTAGGGAAGCAATGCCAGAGTAGGCGTGAGGTGCTATGACAGGATTCCCTGGGGACGCAGCGACAGAGCAGGCTTGAGGTGCATTGGCAGGAGTCCAAGGGGACGCAGCGACAGAGCAGGCGTGAGGTGGATTGACAGGAGTCTCTGGGATGCAATGCCAGAGCAGGCTTGAAGTGCATTGGCAGGAGCCCCTGGGAACACAACGACAGAGCAGGCTTGAGGTGCATTGGCAGGAGTCCCTGGGGACGCAATGCCAGTGCAGGAGTGAGGTTCATTAGCAGGAGTCCCTGGGGATGCACTTCCAGTGCAGGAGTGAGGTGCATTGGCAGGAGTCCCTGGGGACGCAGCACCAGAGCAGGCTTGAGGTGCATTGGCAGGAGTCCCTGGGGACGCAGCACCAGAGCAGGCTTGAGGTGCATTGGCAGGAGTCCCTAGGGACGCAAGGCCAGTGCAGGAGTGAGGTGCATTGGCAGGAGTCCCTGGGGACACAGCAACAGAGCAGGCTTGAGGTTCATTGGCAGGAGTCCCTAGGGAAGCAATGCCAGAGTAGGCGTGAGGTGCTATGACAGGATTCCCTGGGGACGCAGCGACAGAGCAGGCTTGAGGTGCATTGGCAGGAGTCCAAGGGGACGCAGCGACAGAGCAGGCGTGAGGTGGATTGACAGGAGTCTCTGGGATGCAATGCCAGAGCAGGCTTGAAGTGCATTGGCAGGAGCCCCTGGGAACACAACGACAGAACAGGCTTGAGGTGCATTGGCAGGAGTCCCTGGGGACGCAATGCCAGTGCAGGAGTGAGGTGCATTGGCAGGAGTCCCTGGGGACGCAGCACCAGAGCAGGCTTGAGGTGCATTGGCAGGAGTCCCTGGGGACGCAGCACCAGAGCAGGCTTGAGGTGCATTGGCAGGAGTCCCTAGGGATGCAAGGCCAGTGCAGGAGTGAGGTGCATTGGCAGGAGTCCCTGGGGACACAGCAACAGAGCAGGCTTGAGGTTCATTGGCAGGAGTCCCTGGAGATGCAATGCCAGAGCAGGCGTGAGGTGCATTGGCAGGAGTCCCTCGGGATGCAATGCCAGAGCAGGCGTGTGGTGGATTGGCAGGAGTCCCTGGGGACGCAATGCCAGAGCAGGCATGAGGTGGACTGACAGGAGTCCCTGGGGATGCAATGCCAGAGCAGGCGTGAGGTGCATTGGCAGGAGTCCCTGGGGACGCAATGCCAGAGCAGGCATGAGGTGGATTGAGAGGAGTCCCTGGGGACACAGCGCCAGAGCAGGCGTGAGGTGGATTGACAGGAGTCCCTGGGGACGCAATGCCAGAGCAGGCATGAGGTGGATTGACAGGAGTCCCTGGGGATGCAATGCCAGAGCACGCGTGAGGTGGATTGACAGGAGTCCCTGGGGACACAATGCCAGAGCAGGCGTGAGGTGCTATGACAGGATTCCCTGGGGACGCAGCGACAGAGCAGGCTTGAGGTGCATTGGCAGTAGTCCCTGGGGACGCAATGCCAGAGCAGGCGTGAGGTGCATTGGCAGGAGTCCCTGGGGACGCACTGCCAGTGCAGGAGTGAGGTGCATTGGCAGGAGTCCCTGGGGACGCAATGCCAGTGCAGGAGTGAGGTGCATTTTGGCAGGAGCCCCTGGGGACGCAATGCCAGTGCAGGAGTGAGGTGCATTGGCAGGAGTCCCTGGGGATGCAATGCCAGTGCAGGAGTGAGGTGCATTGGCAGGAGTCCCTGGGGACACAGTGACAGAGCAGGCGTGAGGTGCATTGGCAGGAGCCCCTGGGGATGCATTACCAGTGCAGGCTTGAGGTGCATTGACAGGAGCCCCTGGGGACGCAATGCCAGTGCAGGAGTGAGGTGCTATGACAGGAGTCCCTGGGGACACAGTGACAGTGCAGGCATGAGGTGCTATGACAGGAGCCCCTGGGGACGCAATGCCAGTGCAGGAGTGAGGTGCTATGACAGGAGTCCCTGGGGACACAGTGACAGAGCAGGCGTGAGGTGCATTGGCAGGAGCCCCTGGGGATGCATTACCAGTGCAGGCTTGAGGTGCATTGGCAGGAGTCCCTAGGGACGCAATACCAGTGCAGGCTTGAGGTGCATTGGCAGGAGTCCCTGGGGGAGCAGCACCAGTGCAGGCATGAGGTGCATTGGCAGGAGTTCCTGAGGACACAGCGACAGAGCAGGCTTGAGGTGCATTGGCAGGAGCCCCTGGGGACGCAATACCAGTGCAGGCTTGTGGTGCATTGGCAGGAGTCCCTGGGGATGCAATGCCAGTGCAGGCGTGAGGTGCTATGACAGGAGCCCCTGGGGACGCAATGCCAGTGCAGGAGTGAGGTGCTATGACAGGAGTCCCTGGGGACGCAATGCCAGTGCAGGAGTGAGGTGCATAGGCAGGAGTCCCTGGGGACGTAATGTCAGTGCAGGAGTGAGGTGCATTGGCAGGAGTCCCTGGGGACGCAGCACCAGAGCAGGCTTGAGGTGCATTGGCAGGAGTCCCTGGGGATGCAGCACCAGAGCAGGCTTGAGGTGCATTGGCAGGAGTCCCTGGGGACACAGTGACAGAGCAGGCATGAGGTGCATTGGCAGGAGTCCCTGGAGACGCAATGCCAGTGCAGGAGTGAGGTGCATTGGCAGTAGTCCCTGGGGACGCAATGCCAGTGCAGGAGTGAGGTACCTTGGCAGGAGTCCCTGGGGACGCAATACCAGGCAGGAGTGAGGTGCATTGGCAGGAGTCCCTGGGGACGCAATGCCAGGGCAGGAGTGAGGTGCATTGGCAGGAGTCCCTGGGGACGCAATGCCAGGCAGGAGTGAGGTGCATTGGCAGGAGTCCCTGGGGACGCAGCACCAGAGCAGGCTTGAGGTGCATTGGCAGGAGTCCCTGGTGACACATCACCAGAGCAGGCATGAGGTGCATTGAGAGGAGTACCTGGGGACGCAATGCCAGCACAGGAGTGAGGTGCATTGGCAGGAGTCCCTGGGGACACAGCACCAGAGCAGGCATGAGGTGCATTGACAGGAGTCCCTGGGGACGCAATGCCAGTGCAGGAGTGAGGTGCATTGATAGGAGTCCCTGGGGACCCAATGCCAGTGCAAAAGTGAGGTGCATTGGCAGGAGTCCCTGGGGACGCAATGCCAGTGCAGGAGTGAGGTGCATTGGCAGGAGTCCCTGGGGACGTAATGTCAGTGCAGGAGTGAGGTGCATTGGCAGGAGTCCCTGGGGACACAGTGACAGTGCAAGCATGAGGTGCATTGGCAGGAGTCCCTGGAGACGCAATGCCAGTGCAGGAGTGAGGTGCATTGGCAGGAGTCCAAGGGGACGCAATGCCAGTGCAGGCATGAGGTGCATTGACAGGAGTCCCTGGGGACGCAATGCCTGAGCAGGCATGAGGGGCATTGGCAGGAGTCCCTGGGGACGCAATGCCAGCGCAGGAGTGAGGTGCTATGACAGGATCCCCTGGGACGCAGCGACAGAGCAGGCTTGAGGTGCATTGGCAGGAGTCCCTGGGGACGCAATGCCAGCGCAGGCATGAGGTGCATTGACAGGAGTCCCTGGGGACGCAATCCCTGAGCAGGCGTGAGGGGCATTGGCAGGAGTCCCTGGGGACGCAATGCCAGCGCAGGAGTGAGGTGCATTGACAGGAGTCCCTGGGGACGCAATGCCAGAGCAGGCATGAGGTGCATTGACAGGAGTCCAAGGGGATGCAGCGACAGAGCAGCCTTGAGGTGCATTGGCAGGATTCCTAGGGGACACAGCGACAGAGCTGGAGTGAGGTGCTATGACAGGATTCCCTGCGGAAGCAGCGACAGAGCAGGCTTGAGGTGCATTGGCAGGAGTCCCTGGAGACGCAATGCCAGTGCAGGAGTGAGGTGCATTGGCAGGAGTCCCTGTGGACGCAATGCCAGTGCAAGAGTGAGGTGCATTGGCAGGAGTCCCTGGGGACGCTATGCCAGGGCAGGAGTGAGGTGCATTGGCAGGAGTTCGTGGGGACGCAATGCCAGTGCAGGAGTGAGGTGCATTGGCAGGAGTCCTGGGGACGCAATGCCAGGCAGGAGTGAGGTGCATTGGCAGGAGCCCCTGGTGATGCAATGCCAGTGCAGGAGTGAGGTGCATTTTGTCAGGAGTCCCTGGGGACGCAATGCCAGTGCAGGAGTGAGGTGCATTGACAGGAGTCCCTGGGGATGCAATGCCAGTGCAGGAGTGAGGTGCATTGGGAGGAGTGCCTGGGGACACAGCGACAGAGCAGGAGTGAGGTGCATTGGCAGGAGTCCCTGGAGACGCAATGCCAGTGCAGGATTGAGGTGCATTGATAGGAGTCTCTGGGGACCCAATGACAGTGCAAAAGTGAGGTGTATTGGCAGGAGTCTTTGGGGACGCAATGCCAGTGCAGGAGTGAGGTGCATTGATAGGAGTCCCTGGGGACCTAATGCCAGTGCAAAAGTGAGGTGCATTGGCAGGAGTCCCTGGGGACACAGTGACAGAGCAGGCGTGAGGTGTATTGGGAGGAGTCCATGGGGACACAGCGACAGAGCAGGAGTGAGGTGCATTGGCAGGAGTCCCTGGGGACGCAGCACCAGAGCATGCTTGAGGTGCATTGGCAGGAGTCCCTGGGGACACAGCAACAGAGCAGGCATGAGGTGCATTGGCAGGAGTCCCTGGGGACGCAATGCCAGTGCAGGAGCGAGGTGCATTGATAGGAGTCCCTGGGGACCCAATGCCAGTGCAAAAGTGAGGTGCATTGGCAGGAGTCCCTGGGGACACAATGCCAGAGCAGGTGTGAGGTGCATTGGCAGGAGTCCCTGGGGACGCAATGCCAGAGCAGGTGTGAGGTGCATTGGCAGGAGTCCCTGGGGACGCAATACCCATGCAGGAGTGAGGTGCATTGGCAGGAGTCCCTGGGGACGCAATGCCAGTGCAGGAGTGAGGTGTATTTTGGCAGGAGTCCCTGGGGACGCAATGCAGGGGCAAAAGTGAGGTGCATTGGCAGGAGTCCCTGGGGACACAGTGATAGAGCAGGCGTGTGGTGCATTGGGAGGAGTCCCTGGGGACACAGCGACAGAGCAGGAGTGAGGTGCATTGGCAGGAGTCCCTGGGGACACAATGTCAGGCAGGAGTGAGGTGCATTGGCAGGAGTCCCTGGGGATGCAATGCCAGTGCAGGAGTGAGGTGTACTTTGGTAGGAGTCCCTGGGGACGCAATGCAGGGGCAAAAGTGAGGTGCATTGGCAGGAGTCCCTGGGGACACAGTGACAGAGCAGGCGTGAGGTGCATTGGGAGGAGTCCCTGGGGACACAGCGACAGAGCAGGAGTGAGGTGCATTGGCAGGAGTCCCTGGGGATGCACTGCCAGTGCAGGAGTGAGGTGCATTGGCAGGAGTCCCTGGGGATGCAATGCAAGAGCAGGCGTGAGGTGCATTGACAGGAGTCCCTGGGGACGCAGCACCAGAGCAGGCTTGAGGTGCATTGGCAGGAGTCCCTGAGGACACCGCGACAGAGCAGGCATGAGGTGCATTGGCAGGAGTCCCTGGGGACGCAATGCCAGAGCAGGTGTGAGGTGCTTTGACAGGAGTCCCTGGGGATGCACTGCCACTGCAGGAGTGAGGTGCATTGGCAGGAGTCCCTGGGGATGCACTGCCAGTGCAGGAGTGAGGTGCATTGGCAGGAGCCCCTGGGGACGCAGCACCAGAGCATGCGTGAGGTGGATTGGCAGGAGTCCCTGGGGACACAGCGACAGAGCAGGTATGAGGTGCATTGACACGAGTCCCTGGGGATGCACTGCCAGTGCAGGAGTGAGGTGCATTGGCAGGAGCCCCTGGGTACGCAGCACCAGAACATGCGTGAGGTGGATTGACAGGAGTCCCTGGGGACCCAATGCCAGTGCAAAAGTGAGGTGCATTGGCAGGAGTCCCTGGGGACACAGTGACAGAGCAGGCGTGAGGTGCATTGGGAGGAGTCCCTGGGGACACAGCGACAGAGCATGAGTGAGGTGCATTGGCAGGAGTCCCTGGGGATGCACTGCCAGTGCAGGAGTGAGGTGCATTGGCAGGAGTCCCTGGGGATGCAATGCCAGAGCAGGCGTGAGGTGCATTGACAGGAGTCCCGGGGGACGCAGCACCAGAGGAGGCTTGAGGTGCATTGGCAGGAGTCCCTGAGGACACAGCGACAGAGCAGGCATGAGGTGCATTGGCAGGAGTCCCTGGGGACGCAATGCCAGTGCAGGAGTGAGGTGCATTGGCAGGAGCCCCTGGGGATGCACTGCCACTGCAGGAGTGAGGTGCATTGGCAGGAGTCCCTGGGGATGCACTGCCAGTGCAGGAGTGAGGTGCATTGGCAGGAGTCCCTGGGGATGCAATGCCAGAGCAGGCGAGAGGTGCATTGACAGGAGTCCCTGGGGATGCAGCACCAGAGGAGGCTTGAGGTGCATTGGCAGGAGTCCCTGAGGACACAGCGACAGAGCAGGCATGAGGTGCATTGGCAGGAGTCCCTGGGGACGCAATGCCAGTGCAGGAGTGAGGTGCATTGGCAGGAGTCCCTGGGGATGAGCTGCCAGTGCAGGAGTGAGGTGCATTGGCAGGAGCCCCTGGGGACGTAGCACCAGAACATGCGTGAGGTGGATTGGCAGGAGCCCCTGGGGACGCAGCACCAGAGCATGCGTGAGATGCATTGGCAGGAGTCCCTGGGGACACAGCGACAGAGCAGGCGTGAGATGCATTGGCAGGAGTCCCTGGGGACACAGCGACAGAGCAGGCTTGAGGTGCATTGGCAGGAGTCCCTGGGGATGCAATGCCAGAGCAGGCTTGAGGTGTCATTGGCCGGAGTCCCTGGGTATGCAATGCCAGAGCAGGCGTGAGGTGCATTGGCAGGAGTCCCTGGGGATGAGCTGCCAGTGCAGGAGTGAGGTGCATTGGCAGGAGTCCCTGGGGATGAGCTGCCAGTGCAGGAGTGAGGTGCATTGGCAGGAGCCCTGGGGACGTAGCACCAGAACATGCGTGAGGTGCATTGGCAGGAGCCCCTGGGGACGCAGCACCAGAGCATGCGTGAGATGCATTGGCAGGAGTCCCTGGGGACACAGCGACAGAGCAGGCTTGAGGTGCATTGGCAGGAGTCCCTGGGGACACAGCGACAGAGCAGGCTTGAGGTGCATTGGCAGGAGTCCCTGGGGATGCAATGCCAGAGCAGGCTTGAGGTGTCATTGGCCGGAGTCCCTGGGTATGCAATGCCAGAGCAGGCTTCAGGTGCACTGGCAGGAGTCACTGGGGACGCAGTACCAGAGCAACATCGGGGTGCTTTGGCAGGACCACTTGGGATGCATCGCCATAATGGATTGAGGTGCATTGGCAGAGGGGGCTTCGGTTCCCCAACAGAAGGCAGCGGGGTACCGTGAGAAGTGATGTTCCCTCTCTTGTCTTTTATCCGGGCTCAGGAAAGAGGTAGTTATTCGCACAGGTACAGTCACGGCCTCCCTACCTGCAGTACTGTTCCCTAACAGGGGAAGTGCAGGCCCGACGGTGGCCTTTCAGTGGTTGTGGGCACTGGCATTACTAGTTGGTAAGTAAGGGGCATTTCACCGACACCCCTTTCCTTTCAGGCACAGCGCGAGCGCGCGCAGGAGGCCGCGTGCAGCTCACAGCCCTCGCGGAGGTGTGGCATCTCTCCGAGGCGCCGGAATCGCATCAGACATAGCAACACCATTGGCAACGCTCCCCCCTCCAACAAATTATGCATGCTGACAATAAACACACAACACGTTACTTGTTTGGGTAAAATTGCTGCAGGTTTATTACATACACCGTTATGTAACAAGGTGGGTTATCTTACGGGCGATCCAAGGGCAGGCAACCATCTGGGCCGCCTGCCCGCCTGATGAGCCAAGCAGCACTGGACGAACCCCATCTGTGCTGCCACTTCTGGTGATCCTTCTCCCTGATCACCTGACATATGGTCCCTTCCTACTCACGCCCCCTTTCAGGGCGGAGCGTAGCATAGCAAACCCCCAGTTGTTCAGGCCCACAACCGCCCGAAGGACTAACGGGGCGCCGACACGGTTTTCCAGTCACCTCCCATGAGGCTCTTAGGATTTGGCTCTAGCACCCCCTTTGGTGCTGCGCAGGGAGGGGTACCCTTCTGTCCCCCTTTGCTTCCAGATCGCCCTGTAACTCCGCCTGCAACGAAAAGACAACATTACAACATTCTCTGCCTCCCATCAGCCCATAACCACGCCGGGTAAGCGGTGGGGTGGGAGACGGCGTGTCCAGGGCGAAAAGAGGAAGACCAGTGGTGGGGGGGAGGCTATATACCCTCCCCCTGTCCTCGCGCTCCCCGGAAGTGACGCTGCCTCTCGCGTCACCCCCGGGCTGAGGGACTCCTCCCCCGAGTCCCTGCCCCCCGAGAGAGGGGGGGGGGGTGCCCAGATGTTGCTAGAGGGCTGCCCTCCTTAGTGGCCCCCTGCGGGGGCCTCGGACAGCCGCATAGCAACACCATTGGCAACGCTCCCCCCTCCAACAAATTATGCGTGCTGACAATAAACACACAACACGTTACTTGTTTGGGTAAAATTGCTGCAGGTTTATTACATACACCGTTATGTAACAAGGTGGGTTATCTTACGGGCGATCCAAGGGCAGGCAACCATCTGGGCCGCCTGCCCGCCTGATGAGCCAAGCAGCACTGGACGAACCCCATCTGTGCTGCCACTTCTGGTGATCCTTCTCCCTGATCACCTGACATATGGTCCCTTCCTACTCACGCCCCTTTCAGGGCGGAGCGTAGCATAGCAAACCCCCAGTTGTTCAGGCCCACAACCGCCCGAAGGACTAACGGGGCGCCGACACGGTTTTCCAGTCACCTCCCATGAGGCTCTTAGGATTTGGCTCTAGCACCCCCTTTGGTGCTGCGCAGGGAGGGGTACCCTTCTGTCCCCCTTTGCTTCCAGATCGCCCTGTAACTCCGCCACAGCTCTGGAGGTGGCCCTCGTCACCGCCAGGGCCCCCACCCAGCCCCTATGGTCCTACCTGCAACCTCTCATTTCCAAGGCCTCCCGCAGGTCTAACAGGAAGAGGTCCATCCCCACTGGCGATAGGTGAATCCCATCCGCCGCAAAGTAACCTTTCACCTTTTCTTGAATCAGCTCATGTCTGATGAATCCCAGGCCCCTCTGCTCAGTGAACTTGCGCATTGCCCCGTTCACTCGCTTACGGGAGTGCTCCACTGCCTCCCCAGACTTCGCCCCTTGCCATACTCTGCGTGGAATCATCTCTGACCAACATACCTCACATTGCCCCATGCGTTTGACGATTTCACCCAAGTCACTTTTCATGGCCTGCAAGAGTAGCCTTCTCCCCATGGCAATGAGGTCATTTCCCCCAGGTGTATCACCAATATTCTTGGCATGGCCCCCTGGGCGGCTAGTCTCTGTTCCAATCTGTTCCTGAGGGTGCTCCATCTCATTCCAGGGAAACCCATCCACTCAAACTGTGTCTTTGAAAATCCCCGCGTCCAATTCCGGCGCGCCGCCCACTGGGCCACCCTGGTGATGAAAGAATGCCCGATCACCCATACCTGGAAACCTAGTAGAGTAAAGGACACCATTTACATACTCTGTACTTTTAATGTTCAATTTCACACAAGAATTATGACATGTGGTACACTCAAAATCACTGCACACTGTGAATACAAACAAATTGCTTCAAGGGCGGACGTACCGTTTGTAGCATTCAGACTCCCAACGCCCCACCTTTTTACCCCCTCTGGCTCCATTCCTGCTTTGAACGCCGCCGTGGCCGCCCCTATTCTGAAGGAATGGCTGGTGTATTTTTCCCTTGCTGGGCGAGGCCCGCCCGAGTTAAGCTAGTCCTCATCAATCGTTTCATCTGGTACTTCGTCAGGGGACCCTGATCAGCATGGATCAGCAGATACCCGGGGGCATTGGGGCGTAGCGCCAAGTACTCCCTGACCTTGGCTACCGGGCAGTACCTGTGGTCCCCCAGCGGCCTTAACTCCACATCTACCCCCCGCCCTGCCTGGTCCGTTTTGGACCTCCTGAGGTGGATGGACAGGGTGCCCACCAGGCTGACATCCTTGATGCTTAAGGCATTGCCCGACCGGTCCGACTTGGACCTGGCCACCAGTTCACTTATCCGGAATGCGCCAAAAAACGCTAGGCAGAAGGCGGCCGCAAAGAGCGACGCCTCGTACTGCGAGTAGGTGACCCCTTCTAATACGTCCAGCATGCCCTTGAGGGTGTCAAATTCGATGGGGGCCCTGTTGTCTGGTACTCTGGGTTCCTCTCTAGCCCAACCCTTGAGGGCCGCCCTGATAATGAAGGACTTGGTGGGGTCGCTCCCCCCGTGAGTTTGGCGTCGTGG
Source organism: Calotriton arnoldi (assembly GCA_963921515.1). Lineage (NCBI taxonomy): Eukaryota > Metazoa > Chordata > Amphibia > Caudata > Salamandridae > Calotriton > Calotriton arnoldi. Next base: position 5,377,447 of record CAWUFW010000173.1, read on the forward strand.
CTCACTGCCGCCAGGTGGCCGCAAACCCAGGAATGGCTCTTCCCCTGTTCCTTAGCCCACACTACGAATGCCTGCACTGTGCCCTCCCTCGGGAGCGGGGAAAGTCCCAGGGATTGAGACACTTTCTTGAAGGTGGCCAGGTGGGCCCTGTATCGTGTCCTGGTGCCTGGGGCCAATGAGCATTCACCCAGTGCTCTCAATCGTTGCTCCACTGTAGGATTCTCCAGAGGTGCGCCGGGAAGGGGGTCATCTCCGCTCTCGCTTGCGGCCAGGCCTCCCGGAAACGGAGCCACTGAAAACGAGAAAGAGCGTCAGCTGCCACGTTCTTGACCCCCTCGATATGCCTCGCCCTGAATTCAACATTGCAGCGCAGACATGCCCTGACTAACTCTCTGAGAAGACAGAGGACCAACGGGCACTTGGCTGTTTGCCCATTGATGGCCTGCACCACTCCCATGTTGTCAGACCAGAATAGCACCTTTCTGTCTGAAAGCGACCCCGGCCACAGGTGTAGTGCAATGACGATTGGGAATAGCTCCAGGACCGAGATGTTGGCTGTGATGTTGCGCCTGCGCCAGGCGTTGGGCCACTCCTGGGCGCACCATTCTGCCCCCAGGATTGCCCCAAAGCCCTCCCTGCCTGATGCGTCCGTGAAGAGGCAGAGCTCAGGACTGTCTGCCCACGGTGCCCTCCAAATCACCGTCCCATTGAACTGCGTGAGGAACTCGCACCACATGGCAAGGTCTTCCTTCAAGCCCTTTGCCAGCCTAACCAGGTGGTGTTTCTTTTTGACGTTAGCTGTTGCCCTAGCTAACCTCCTGGCGAAGACTCTCCCCGCGGGGATAACTCTGACTGCGAAATTGAGCTTTCCCAGGAGGCATTGTATGGCACCCAGGGGGCTTTGTCTTTCCCCAGCAATGCTTGAATGTCCTGACGCAGCGCCTGTACCTTGTCTGCAGGGAGCCTGGACTCGCCCTTAACAGTGTCCAGTTCGATGCCTAAAAAGTCAAGACTTGCGCCGGACCCTCAGTCTTGCCAGGTGCTAACGGAACCCCTAGGTGCCTGGCCATGTCCTGGAAGCACTGCAAGCCTCTGCTGCACTCACGCGTGCCCGCCCCCGATGAACAAGAAGTCATCCAGGTAGTGCGTCACCCCTTCCACCTTGAACCTGTGCCCGAGCACCCACTGCAGGAAAGAGCTAAAAGCCTCAAAGTAGGCACAGGACACGGAGCATCCCATGGGCATGCATTTATCGAAGAAGAATTCTCCCTGCCACTTGAACCCCAGGAGATGCTGGCTATCCGGGTGGACCGGCAGCAGGCGGAAAGCAGCCTCTATGTCTGATTTTGCCAACCAAGCCCCCTTGCCCGCCCTCCTGACCATGTCCACCGCCATGTCCAGGGAGCAGTAGGACACCGAGCACGTTCCCTCTTCTAACCAGAAGTTCACTGAGTCACCTTCTGGGTAAGACAGGTGCTGGATCAACCTGAAGGCCCCTGGCTCTTTCTTGGGTACTACCCCCAGAGGGGATACCACAAAGTTCGTGAGTGGTGGCTGATTGAAGGGGCCCGCCACCCTACCCAGGGCCGATTCCTTATTAATCTTCCCCTGCACAACTTCCGGTTGCTCCCTGGCCGATTTGAGGTTGCCCGCGTCCCTGCTTGCTAATGGGCCCCGGTAAGGTATTCTGAATCCTTCCATGAACCCCTCCGCTAGGAGCAGTCTATCCTTGGTGTTCGGATACTCGCGGATGAGGGGGAGGAGGTTTGCAATGATGATGGGGGACGGACCCTTGGCCATGTGTGGGTTGGAAGATCTGCCCCTGGCAGGCGACCTGGGGACAACACTGCTGGGAGGGGGAGGGGGGCGGAGAGGGAGGGCAGGACGGCGGAAATTGTCTATTTATCTTGCCTTCCCGGCGGGGGTGCGGGGCCCTCCCGCTTGTTACAAGAGGAGGCAGGATGTGTGGCCCCGCATTTGCTACAGGTATGGGAGAACCTGCATGCTTTGCCCCAGGAGCAGGACCCTGCGTTATATAACCTGCAGGTTCCATTGTACACTGTTTTACCTCCATTCTTTCGGCCACCTCCTCGGCCACCCCGAAAAGACTTGTTGGACTGACCCTTCGACTCCTGCTTCTGACCCTTGGGCTTGTCACCCCCACTGTTGTTTGTGTTGGTCTTGTCCTTCCCTTCAACTGTGCCCTTTCCCATGTGCTTAACCCAGAGCCTCACCTCCATTTGGTCCCACTCCAGTTCTGGACACATGGCCATCTTTTTTCGAAATTCGCAGTCATAGTGGTACCATCCCATCCCCCCGCTTGTCCCAGCCTCGTTGGTGATGATGCTGGCATACTGAAACAACCCCGGCCCCTGTTCTGGGAATTTTTCCATTATCACTGCCGCCAGGATGGCGAAAGCTTGTCCCCATGTTACAATGTTCTTCTCCGGCCAAGCTTGGAATCGTACCTTTTATCCTCCTCCTTACCCCCATCTTTCTTGTGTCAACGCCCTCCGCCCCGTGCATGAGCAGGGTAAATATATCTATGAACTCTCGCCTCCAGATCCCCTCTTTGGCCGCTGTGGGAACCTCCCACCCCAATGAGCACCGCCCGAGACCATAGGCGCCATTGTGACTAGTGGCTTGGACACCCCGGCTGCGTTGGGCAGCTCTGGGGAACGTGTGGGAGCGCTGACTGCCTGAGGTGCGGCGGGCGGGATCACCACCGGGAGTGGTACCGTGCTGGCGGGGGGACTTGCTGTAGACGGAGTGGCACCCACCGCCGGGTGCTGCCCCACTGGTTCTGCTGGGCTGCTGGTTGACGCTTTGTCGCCCTGGGGAAGAGCTTCGCTTGCCGTGCTGGCGCCCCCTCCCCAAACCTGCGTGATGGACGGGACCCCAAGCGCACCCCCCGGAGGAGCCGGCACCGCCCCTCCACCCCCACTGTTCGAGCTGGCCCCCGCAATGCCTGCTCTGACCTCGGCCATGAAGCTCCTCAAAGGGTCTGTGAGCTTACCCAAGTCCTCGGTTGTTGCGTAGCTCGCAGGGAGCGGGATGCTGGCTGGGGGAATGGCTGGCCCAGGTGCCGGGGGCGGAGGGAGGGGCAGCGGGGTGGCAGGGATCCGGGGGTGGTCATGGCCCGACTCCTGGTTGGCAGCGGGTCTGCCGGAAAGTCCTTTACTGTGGGCCTGCGTGTCCTCTTGGACCTAGTGGGGCCTGCCTCTTCGATGTGCTCCTGCTCTGTGGTCAAGGACGCACTGGCGAATCCAGAGTCCTCCGGGTTATTGGCCTTCAGAAGTTCTGTGGCCCAAGCCAATCCCTTGGTCTTGGCCATGGCGAGGAAAGCTGCGATCTGCGCTTCTTGTGAGGTGCCTGGCTGGGTTTCGTCGACTTGGGACATCTGCGAGAATAGACGGGGGAACCCTGGCTATCCATCCTGTCTCCTGCGACTGACGGCTCAATCTGGAAGAAAATTTAATATTTTAAGACACTCTGCCCAACTCTGGTTGCCAGGCCTGACCTGCCTCCATGCAGATGCGCAGCCACTGCGTCCCCCTCGGTATCGTACTTACTTCAACCCGGTAGGCTATCAATCTTTTGGTGGCGACGCTCGGATGGGTGACGCACTGGACTCTGTGAGTGGAGATGAAGGTAGAGGTGAGTAACTCTCCCCTGGGCCCCCCGTGCCCCTGTCCTCTGGGCCCCGGCACCCTCCCCAGCCCCGTGGAGCGGGGAAGCACCCACTTCCGCAGCCGCTTAGCCATGATCAATGGTCCGCCGTCCTACTAGTTGTACCTAACTTACGCTGCTGCTTGCTCCTCCTGGGTCCCCCCATGCACCCATACCTGCTACGTGATCGTTTCCCCCTGGGCAATCGCTTCCTGGCTGCGCCGAACGTCAAACTTCTGTCCTGCTTGTGGAAACAAAATTGGGTGAGGAGTGTTCGGTCGCCTTGCTGACCTTCCCTGTTGTCAGTGCCAGTGCCAACTCCCTAGAGGCACCCAACCCCTCAGGCCCTCCTGTTGAGGACTCCCTCCCAAAACGCCCCCTCGTGCCCCTGGTGGTCCAGATCTTTGTTACCTTTATCCCACGTCGTCCGACTGCGCGGGCCGCTTGTCCCTAGTGTGTGGGCAGTGCCTCGGGGGGGGGGGGGCGAAGCGTGCCGCTGAAAAACAAAGGGCGCGGAGTGAGGCATAGCAGGCAAGCGCTACACAATACTAAGCGGGGAGGGGTGGCCCATCGGTGTTACAGCCGCAGGCCCCCGCACAGTTTGGTGCCCTAGGGAAGCTCCCCCCGTCGGGTTGTCGCGTCCCCCGCAGGGCCCCCATGTGCAGGCGCAGGGGACGCCATCAACCGCGCGCTAACCAATTGCGCCACTGGAGCTCACTCCTTTCACATCTCCCCGGATGAGCCATCTAGAGCTGTCCGTGCTGTGGCCCCCCGCATCTACTGGAAGGGCCCGGGGGGGTGCACCCCCAGCACGCGCCTGCCGGGCACACCGGGCGGAGCGGCGGAGCCACACGGGGACTCGCTGGGCCACGCCACCTCCCCGCCCGCCGGCTGGGGGCCTGCCTTGCCTCCCGTGGGGCAGCAGTAGAACCGCGCAGGGTGTCCAGGCAGACCTACTGCCCTGAGAACCAGAGGGAGACTGGTGCAGGACCCACTGCCCTGGTGAGCTGGTGCAGCGCCCCCTGCCCTGGAGTCATGTGGGACAGGGCAGCGCTCACCGCCCTGGAAATCGTGCCCCTGGAGGAGAACAAGCAGCGCTCAGGGCCCTGCGCAACGGAGACTGGGCAGCACTGGCCGGATCGGAGCCTAGTCCTGCAGGAACCTATGGCAGGTAAGGCGCAGGGGTTGACCCTGATCAATGCTCCCGGGTGGTGGCGGTGGGGGGGGGGGGCAATTGAGTGTGAGGCAGGCGGGGCCAGGCGCAAGCGCTTGTCAGTGGCCCTGCCCCACAGGCCCTCGCGGTGAAAGCACCGCCCGAGCCGCCTCATGGAGCGCCATGGCCGGAGGCCCTCCTGACACTGATGAAGACTCCCCCCGGCGCCGATGGCACTGCTGCCCCCCGCCGCCTCCCCTCAGCGGCCCGCCGGAGCAGGCCGGGACTGCCCCCCCTAGTGGGAGAGTGGCGTGGTACCGCCCTAAATAGATGTCCCCGAATTAGAGGCAGCAGCCTCGAAGACAGTGGCGGGGTGCTCCGCCGACAGCGGCGAAGCATGGGCTGTCGGCGGGGTGCGTGGGCTCGATGGGATTGATATCCCTGCAGCGCTGGGGACAGCCGGGCGCCTCGGAGGCGAGCGCTTCTCCCAGTGCTGGTGTTGGAGACCCCCCCGTGCCCCGGGGACGGCCCCCAGCATGCCGCGCACCACCTGCCTCGCCAACTGGCCCTCGACGGCCCCGTGAGCTGGGAGGGGGAGGCTGTGCATCTCGGCGTGGCCCGCCAGGCCAGGCGCCCGGGAGACAAATGCCGGTGGTCGGCAGCCCGCGGGCCCGGTGAGGCCCGGACCCCGTGCTCCGCGTGGCCAGCAGTCGGAGGCCCCCTCCCGCCCCCCTTCCAGCGGGGAGCCCAAAGGGGGAGGGGCAGATGCACGAAATCTTTCCGGCCCGTGGAAAGGCCGTGCGACCCCGCCAGTGGTAACTGGGCGGGGACCGCGGACCGAGCACGCTGTGTCATGCCCAGGGACAACCAGACCCTGCGGCCCCAAGCGCCCCATCGTTGCCTGAGCCCTCGAGGAGCTGTCCTCCCCCCCCCTAGAGCGGGTGCCGAAGCCGGGATGGCCTGGCGCCTTGCATAGGGGGACTGGGGGGGAGGATTAGACTCACCGGGAGTGCTCAGAGGGCGACGGGCAGCAAGACGGGCAGCAAGGCGGGCAGCGGTCCAGGGAGACGGCGTGTCCAGGGCGAAAAGAGGAAGACCAGTGGTGGGGGGGAGGCTATATACCCTCCCCCTGTCCTCGTGCTCCCCGGAAGTGACGCTGCCTCTCGCGTCACCCCCGGGCTGAGGGACTCCTCCCCCGAGTCCCTGCCCCCCGAGAGAGGGGGGGGGGGGGGTGCCCAGATGTTGCTAGAGGGCTGCCCTCCTTAGTGGCCCCCTGCGGGGGCCTCGGACAGCCGCAGATCGGTGTGCAGAGCAGGCCGTGGAAGAAGCAGCGCGGGCCAGGCTCGGGTGGGGCTGAGTGCGCGCACACACGTGCATAGTCCAAATATGAGGTAAATAGGCATCTCGGCAGACTTCACAGCGCTAGAGTATGGCCCATTGTAGGCAGTATGCATCTGATCGAAAGGCTGCCAGTTGTACCGTTGTAAGTTTGCAACGACCGTGCTGAAAGCACACTAATAGTTGGAGTTACTTTCTGACTCGCTGTGGTGGCACGTGCAACTCAGATTCGGAAAGAGGGGGTGCGCGAAAGGGGGTTTCTTCTCTTTCTAATCACAATCCAATGTATTAAAGGCTTCTGACTCTGATTGCGTTTGCAAACTATTGATTGAATACTGACCCGACAAGGGGTTGGATCCATTCACAAAGTGAGGGGTAGCTTCCATTTTGTGAATGTTGTGCTGAGCATTGAGGGAAGCAGGCAGTGATCAAAGAGGCCCCTACACGCTTCTTCATTGCTTTTCGCAGAATATATTTAAAAAAAAAATTCAATGTAGTTCTGTCCCATCAGGGCCTGAAAGCACAAAAAAGCAGGCGTTTTGCAAATACGAATTCAAGAGTGGATGTCTGCTGTGACTCAGTTCTCTGGATTCTCTGCTTATTCATTAGATTCACATAATCCATATTTGTAAAGTGCGAACATATCACCCTTTAAGGTTTGAAGGCGCTTGGGCCGTTGGGGAGATTAAGTGAGCTATTGGCCAGAGTCACATGATGCTGAGTTGAGCTGCTGCCGGGACCGGGGATCGAACCGTGGTCCCCGCGCGCCAGAGTCAGCTGCTCTGGTCGCTGCGCCACACCTCTCCCTGAGCGCGGCCGGCACAGGTAACAGCGGTGGATCGGTGGGCGGGGGGAGCCGACAGACGATGGGATACGGAAAGTAAAATAAATAAAACCACTTACCTTGCGCTCCACCGCGGTTACCTGTATCGGCCGCACCTGGGCAAAAACAGTAAGTTTCGCCTATGGGAGAGCTATTGGCTTTCCCTATGTGCTTTAGCCGTGTTGTACAGCAGCGTGGAGTGACGTGGCGTTACATAGAGTGGTGTGGAGTGACAAAGAGCTGAGTAGTGTAGAGTGGAGTAGAGTGGCTTGGTGAGGAGTAGAATGGCTTGGAGTGGCATAGAGTGGCATAGAATAGAGTGAAGTGATATAGAGTGGAGTAGCATAGAGTAGAGTGGTGTACAGTAGAGTGGCATACAGTGGTGTACAGTGGTGTAGAGTGGATTGGCATAGAGAAGAGTGGAGTGGCGTAGAGCAGAGTGGAAAGGACTGGTGTTGAGTAGAGTGGCATAGAGTAGAGTAGAGTGGATTAGTATAGAGTTGAGTAGAGTAGAGTGGCGTAGAGTGAAGTGGGGTAGACGAGAGTGGAGTGGTGTGGAGTGGCGCAGATTGGAGTGGGATGCAATAGAGTGGTGTGGAGTGGCATAGAGTGGCGTAGAGTAGAGTGGCATTCTGTGTAGCGAAGTGGGTTAGAGTGGAGTCGAGTAGAGTGGTTTGGAGTGGCATAGTGTAGAATGGCCTAGAGTGGAGTGGTGTAGAGTGAAGTGGGTTAGAGTGAAGTGAGATAGAGTAGAGTGGTGTTGAGTAGAGTGGCATAGAATTGGGTGGCATAGAGTAGAGTGTCATTGTGTGGTGCGGAGTGGGGTAGAGTGGTGTAGAGTGGCACTGGGTGGAGTGGAGTGGCGTAGGTTAGTGTGGCATACAGTGGAGTGGCATAGAGTGGCGTGGAGTGGCGTGCAGTGGCATAGAGTAGAGTGGAGGGGCGTAGAGTAGAGTGGACTGGTGTAGAGTGCAGTGGCATAAAGTGCAGTGGCATAGAGTAGAGTGGTGTAGAGTAGAGCAGAGTGGCATAGAGCGCAGTGGTGTAGAGTGTAGTGGTCTAGAGAGGTTCAAAGGAGAGTGGTGTTTAGTACACTGGGATAGAGTGCAGTGGAGTATAGTGGTGTAGAGTAGAGTGGCGCAGATGAAGTGGCATAGAGTAGAGTGGTGTACAGTGCAGTAGCATAGAGTGCAGTAGCACAGAGTAGATTGATGCAAAGTAGAGTAGAATGGCGTGGAGTGCAGTGGCATAGAGTAGAGTGGTGCAGAGTAGAGTGACATAGGGTGCAGTGGTGTAGACCGCAGTGGCATAGAGGAGAGTGATGCAGAGTAGAGTTGAGTAGAGTGCAGTGGTTTAGAGTAGAGTGGTGCAGAGTAGAGTACAGTGGCGTAGAGTGCAGTGGAGTAGAGTAGAGTACAGTGGCGTAGAGTGCAGTGGTTTAGAGTAGAGTGGTGCAGAGTAGAGTACAGTGACATAGAGTGCAATGGTGTAGAGTGGTGCAGAGTAGAGTGCAGTGGCATAGAGTGCAGTGGCATAGAGTAGAGAGGTAAGGATTAGAGTGCAGTGGCATAGAGTCCAGTGGTGCAGAGTAGAGTGCTGTAGAGTGCAGTGGCATAGAGTGCAGTTTCCTAGAGTAGAGTACAGTGACATAGAGTTCATTGGCACAGAGTGCAATGAAGTAGAGTGCAGTGGTGTAGAGTAGAGTGATGCAGAGTAGAGTGGAAAAGAGTAGAGTGGCGTAAAGTGCAGTGACCTAGAGTAGAGTGGTGTGGCATAAAGTGCAGTGGCATAGAGTGCAGTGGCATAGAGTATAGTGGTGCAGAGTAGAGTAGAGTGGCGTAAAGTGCAGTGGCATTGAGTGGTGCAGATTAGAGTGGCATAGAGGGCAACAGCGTAGAGTGAAGTGGCATAGAGTAGAGTGGTGCAGAGAAGAGCAGAGTGGCATAGAGTGCAGTTGCGTAGACTTTAGTGGTGTAGAGAGTGGTGGAAGCGAGTAGTTCAGAGTAGAATGCAGTGGCACAAAGTGCAGTGGCATAGAGTGCAGTGGAACAGAGTGGTGCAGAGTAGAGAGCAGTAGCGAAATGTGCAGTGTTGTAGAGGGCAGTGGTGTAGAGTAGAGTGGTGCAGAGTAGATTTGAGTGGCATAAAGTGCAGTGGTGTACAGTGGTGCAGAGTAGAGTGATGCAGAGTGCAGTGGTTTAGAGTAGAGTGGTGCAGAGTAGATTACAGTGGTGTAGAGTGCAGTGGAGTAGAGTACAGTGATGCAGAGTAGAGTACAGTGGTGCAGAGTGGAGTGGTGCAGCGTAGAGTGGCATGGAGTGCAGTGGAGTAGAGAGCAGTGGCATAGAATGCAGATGGCAGTGGCATAAAATAGATTAGAGTGGTGCAGAGTATAGTATGGTTGATTAGTGTGCAGTAGCATAGAGTGGAAAGAACTGGCATTGAGTAGAGTGAAGTAGAGTAGTGTAGAGTGGATTGGTATAAAGCAGAGCTGAGTAGAGTAAAGTGAAGTGGGGTAGACTAGAGTGGCATAGAGTGGAGTGGCATGGCGTAGAATGATGTGGAGTGGCGTAGAGTGGAGTAGAGTAGACTAGAGTGGCGTAGAGTAGAGCAGCATTGTGTGGAGCAGAGTGGGGTAGAGTAAAGTGGAGTAGATTGTCTTGGAATGGTGTAGATTAGAATGGCATAGAGTAGAGTGGCGTAGAGTGAAGTGGGGTAGAGAGAAGTGGGATGAAGTAGAGTGACGTAAAGTAGAGTGGCGTAGAGTTGAGTGGCATAGATTTGGGTGGCATTGTGTGGAGAGAAGAGGGGTAGAGTGGTGTCTTGAGTTGAGTGGTGTAGAGTAGAGTATCATAGAGTGGACTGGCATAGAGTGGCATGTTGTGGCATAGAGTAAGTGGAGTGGCGTAGAGTAGAGTGGACTGGTGTCGAGTGCATTGGCATAAAGTGCAGTATGCAGAGTAGAGTGGTGCAGAATAGAGTGCAGTGGTGTAGAGTAGTGCAGTGGAGTGGCATAGAGCAGAGTGAACTAGAGTAGGGTAGAGTGACGTAGAGTGCAGTGGTGCAGAGTAGAGTGCAGTGGCATAGGGTGCAGAGCAGAGGAGAGTGGCGTAAAGTGCAGTGGCATAGAGTAGTGAAAAGAAGAGTGAAATGGTGTAGAGTGCAGTGGCATTGAGTGTAATGGTGAAGAGTAGAGTGGTGCAGAGTTGAGTGGCATAGAGTGCAGTGGCGCAGAGTAGAGTGGCGAAGAGTTAAGTGGCATAGAGTAGAGTGGTACAGAGTATGTGCAGTGACATAGAGTGCAATGGTGTAGAGTGCAGTGGCATAGAGTAGAGAGGTAAGGATTAGAGTGCAGTGGCTTAGAGTGCAGTGACATAGAGTGCAGTGGTGCAGAGTCCAGTGGTGCAGAGTAGAATGCCGTAGAATGCAGTGGCATAGAGTGCAGTTTCCTAGAGTAGAGGAGAGTGACATAGAGTTCATTGGCACAGAGTGCAATGAAGTAGAGTGCAGTGGTGTAGAGGAGAGTGATGCAGAGTAGAGTGGAAAAGAGTAGAGTGGCATAAAGTGCAGTGGCCTAGAGTAGAGTGGTGTGGCATAAAGTGCAGTGGCATAGAGTGCTGTGGCTTAGAGTATAGTGGTGCAGAGTAGAGTAGAGTGGCGTAAAGTGCAGTGGCATTGAGTGGTGCAGATTAGAGTGGCATAGAGGGCAACGGCGTAGAGTGAAGTGACAAAGAATAGAGTGGTGCAGAGAAGAGCAGAGTGGCATAGAGTGCAGTGGCATAGACTTTAGTGGTGTAGAGAGCGGTGGAAGCGAGTAGTTCAGAGTAGAATGCAGTGGCACAAAGTGCAGTGGCATAGAGTGCAGTGGAATAGAGTGGTGCAGAGTAGAGAGCAGTAGCGAAATGTGCAGTGTTGTAGAGTGCAGTGGTGTATAGTAGAGTGGTGCAGAGTAGATTTGAGTGCCATAAAGTGCAGTGGTGTACAGTGGTGCAGAGTAGAGTGATGCAGAGTGCAGTGGCAGAGAGTAGAGTGGTGCAGAGAAGAGCAAAGTGGCATAGAGTGCAGTGGCATAGAGAGAAGTGGAGGCGAGTAGTTCAGAGTAGAGTGCTGTAGAACGCAGTGGCATAAAGTGCATTGGCATAGAGTGCAGTGGAATAGAGTGGTGCAGAGTAGAGTGCAGTAGCGCAGAGTGCAGTGGTGTAGAGTGTAGTGGTGTAGAGTAGAGTGGTGCAGAGTAGATTAGAGTGGCATAAGTGCAGTGGTGTACAGTGGTGAAGAGTAGAGCGACATAGAGTGCAGTGGCAGAGAGTAGAGTGATGCAGAGAAGAGCAGAGTGGCGTAGAGTGCAGTGGCATAAAGTGCAGTGGGATAGAGTAGATTGATGTACAATAGAGTGGCGTAGAGTGCAGGTGCATAGAGTAGAGTGGTGCAGATTAGAGTGCAGTGGGATTGAGTGCAGTGGTGAGTGCAGTGGAGTAGAGGGTATCTGGGTGGGAGGGCAAGGAAGCAAGATGGAAGGGTAGGAAGGAATAGAAGCTATAAGGATGAAGATGTGGGAGATGGACTGAAAACACAAGCACCCATATGAAGTGCTTGAACACAAAGAAAAAAGTAGCTACAAAAACAGGAACAGTGGATGGGCACAAATACTTGGTCCATGCTCCAGGGGAAGGCAAACACAAGAAGAGGACATGACACCCGCATGCGGTGACAAACAGGGATGAAGGAAATGAGAGTGACACTGAAGCTAACAAATGGTAAGGTATGGGCGGGCTGTAAGCCCACTATATGTAAAAAACATGTGTCACGTGGACAGCACATGCTCTGTCTAGAGAGACTCTAGACGAACCCTAAAAGGAATCCTGTCTCTCTAATATTAATGGGTCAGAATCAGTTCTGCAATTCCTACCAAATGGCGAGAGAGTGACAGAGAGAGAGAAAAGAAAATTGGAATATTACATAAAGACACTATTTTTTTCCCTTACCAGTACATACTTTAAACAGTAAATAGAAGAAGAAAGCACTTCAAAATGTGTTCCAGAGTTTTCTTAATGATCCCTGGCTGATAATTAAAGTAATCAAAAACAGAAAGACCATGTTACAATTGATTTTATATAAAGTTCTATTTGAGCATTATGTCTGGCCCTTTACAGAATCTTAAAACATGAATACATGGCTGGGATATTTCTCTGGAAAAGGTGGCAATCCTAGTGATGTATGGAGTAAAATGCAAAAGAAAAACAATAAAGGCGAACATGTTATAAAACATTTTATGCTGAGTAATCCGTTCAACATGACATTGACAACATAGAGGAAACATTTATGGAAAGAACTTGGAGGTAGGCTTCAAAGTCATAGGGCTCTGTGGGTCCTAACTTAGGGTCGCTAGTAGAGAGAGACATCATCAGTGAGGAATTCTGCTGAAAATAAAAAAATAGGCACATTGCACCACCATAAATGGATAAATATGTGCCAGTGTTTAGGAAAAGCTGCTGGTGCTGGGTACCGGCAAACACCGGCACAAATTAAGCACTGGGCATTTGACTGTGTTTGATGTAATGATATGCGTATGCTGTGATAGCATATTATATGATGTTATATGCTGTTTTTTTAACGTTATTTTCGTTGTGTGACGTGATGTTAGGTTAGTTATGTTATGTGATATTATATTAGGTGACAGTATGTAATGTTATTCGATGTGTTATGTTATGGTATATGACCTTAAATGGTGTGATAAAGGACTTGCAATGATCTACCTGCCTCAAGGTGGGAGATTCATAGCTAGATATAGTATCTGGACCACTTAATACAGCCCCAGGAAGGAACAGGAGAGGATGGACACAGAGCCCTCTCAAATTCTCCTCTGAAAAGAACTTTTTCCAATGCCCCTCAAAACAGAGGCGATTCTCAACCAAGGTGATGTCACTGTATAGAATAAACTGCAGACCTCCGCGCATTGAAGATGTTCCTTTCCCACCAACCATGTTTCTTTCAAATATTTTCAACCAGACGGCTGCCTGTCACAGTTCATACAGGATAGCTCTTGTTGGATCATAGTTAGTCGGTTTGTACTATAGATGAAGTGGGTGCGCATTATTTCTGGAGCTTTGAGAAACGCAAAGAATCTTAAACTTAGCACACATTTTTCCTGTGCACCAAAGAAGTTGCTTCAGGCCAAATTTCCAAAAACACCTCCTGATTTAATGATCATATTGAGCCTGGCAGCTTTGTAGGGTTTTATTGGATGGGCAGACTAACACAAACTGTAGTACTCAGAGATGGGAAACAGCCATTACACGAATTCTCTACAACGCATGCCATTTAAACGCATGCCATCACAACGCAAGTACCATCACATCGCAATGCCATTACAACGCATGGCATTACAACGCATATGCCTTTACCACGCATGCCTTTACAACGAATTTTGTTGTAAAGGCATGAATGGTAAAGGCATATGTGTTCTACATGTAAGAATAAGATAAGAATAGGGTTTAGGGTGCGTTTGGGTTTTGGGGTGTAGGGGTAATTTTAGTGTTCATGGTGGGTATAGGTTTTGGGGTGCCAAGGGTAATTTTAGGGTTCAGGGTGGGTATGGGTTTTGGGGTGTAGGGGTAATTTTAGGGTTCAGGGTGGGTTTGGGTTTTAGGGTGCCCAGGGTAATTTTAGGGTTCAGGGTAGATTTGGGTCTTGGGGTGCCAAGGGTAATTTAAAGTTTTAGGGTGGGTATGGGTTTTGGGGTGCCACAGGTAATTTTAGGGTTCTGGGTTGGTTTGGGTTTTGAGGTGCTAAGGGTAAATTTAGGGTTCAGGGTGGGTATGGATTTTGGGTGCTAAAAGTAATTTAAGGGTTCAGGGTGGGTATAGGTTTTGGGGTGCCAAGTATAATTTTGGGGTTCAGGGTGTGTTTTGGGGTGCAAAGGGTAATTTTAGGGTTCAGGGTGGGTATGGGTTTTGGGGTGTAGAGGTGTAGGGGTAACTTTAGGGTTCAAGGTGAGTTTGGGTTTTGGGGTGCCCAGGGTAAATTTATGGTTCAGGGTGGGTATGGGTTTTGGGTGTAGGGGGTAATTTTAGGGTTCAGGGTGGGTTTGGGTTTTGGGGTGCCCAGGGTAATTTTAGGGTTCAGGGTGGGTTTGGGTTTTGGGGTGCCCAGGGTAATTTTAGGGTTCAGGGTGGGTATGGGTTTTGGGGTGCCAAGGGTAATTTTAGGGTTCTGGGTGGGAATGGGTTTTGGGGTGTAGGGTCAATTTTAGGGTTCAGGGTGGGTTTGGGTTTTGGGGTGCACAGGGTAATTTTAGGCTTCAGGGTGGGTTTGGGTTTTGGGATGCCAAGGGTAATTTTAGCGTTCTGTGTGGGTATGGGTTTTGGGCTGTAGGGGGTAACTTTAGAGTTCATGGTGGGTTTGAGTTTTGGGGTGCCAAGGGTAATTTTAGGGTTCTGGGTGGGAATGGATTTTGGGGTGTAGGGTCAATTTTAGGGTTCAGGGTGGGTTTGGGTTTTGGGGTGCACAGGGTAATTTTAGGCTTCAGGGTGGGTTTGGGTTTTGGGATGCCAAGGGTAATTTTAGCGTTCTGTGTGGGTATGGGTTTTGGGCTGTAGGGGGTAACTTTAGAGTTCATGGTGGGTTTGAGTTTTGGGGTGCCCAGGGTAATTTTAGGGTTCGGGTGCATTTGGGTTTTGGGGTAATTTTATGCTTCAGGGTGGGTTTGGGTTTTGGGGTGCCAATGGGAATATTAGGGTTCAGGGTGGGTATGGGTTTTGGGGTGCCAAGGGTAATATTAGGGTTCAGGGTGTGTATGGGTTTGGGGTGCCAAGTGTAATTTTAGGGTTCAGGGTGGGTTTTGGTTTTGGGGTGCCAAGGGTAATTTTAGGCTTTAGACTTGCGTTGTTACAACCGCGTTGTAATGGCATGTGTTGTGTTGGCATGCAATGTACCTTCACATATTCCTCAGTCACATCAGACAGAACACTTCACACACGCCCAGTACAACACAGATATGTCACCAGGTTGACATCCACAGACTACATGCAAAAAATCTGCACTTACTGTATTCCTTAAAATCCTGCATGAAGAATTGACCTTGAATGATTTTTTTTAATACTTACTTTTTCCCTCACTTATTTCTTTTGATGCACCTCTGCTTCCCTTCTACCTTCTGCATGCCCCTTCTGTATATAGACCACTTTACATGTCATGCCTGTCTTTCTTAAGCTCCTTTTTTTTTTAAAGCCATAGCAATATCTCTTCCAGCAAGAATGAGCTTCACACAGGCCTCACTAATGATCACACCTAAGCCACTAATGTACCACAAAGACACTGTAACACATGAAATGGTTTCCTTTAGCATGCAAGACTAACCCAATAACCAATGGACTGACTACTAAGTTTGGGCTTTCCCCTGGGTTCAGTGCTACTTGCTGTAAAGCGTCATCAGTGTCAGTAAGCGCTATAGAAAAGCAATTAAATTTTAATTTCAATAGAGTCAAGTGAGCTCAAATCAAAAGATGTTTATGGCACTAACCTGCAGAAAGGACAACAGAGCAGCCTAGACAAGTACAGTTTTCAATCTGCTATTAAATAAGCATGTGCGAAATTGTGTAATTTTTATTCCTGAAATTAAGCAGAATTACAGAAAAATACTTGTAAATGACATGAAATCCACTTTGGGGTATCTCAAGTGAAAATTGAACGTGAGAACATACTTCACGTTCAAAAGTCACTCATGATACCAGCAAGATGTTTTGTTTGCAGAAAAGCTTCTCTTGCAAACGTTTCCGCTTCAGCCGGTCATCTGCAGCAAAAAGTTGTGCAAAACTTTGCACTGGTATAATTTTTAACATTTATTGTAATAATTTGCATAACTTGAATTTGAACAAATTATTCAAATTATGTGAACATAACAGAACATTTTACAAGGGCCCACTTTTGAACAGTATCAGTCAGGTAACCTGTCTTAGAACCAAGGATAGGCACAACTTTGTTTCAGGAACATATAGTAATTTACACCCCAGGTGATTCTTTTTATCCTGAGGACTTTCAACTCAGTGCTTAATTTGTAAGTGCAAGGGCCCTCGTCAGGAGGCTGCTGAGGCGTGCACCACCCATTGCTCCTGACATCACTGCCAGTAAGAGTGCCAACACAACTACTAACAATCACACTCCTACATGTGTTACAATTCAGAATATTCAAAGCCCCCAAACCTATAGTGATAGCTTGGACACAGGCATTGGTCATTTCTAATGTATATTGTAATAGTAAACAACTGTTGTTGTGCTCATCTACAAATTAGACAAACAGCTCCACCATGTGGCAGGCTGTCATAAGTGCTGGTGTTGACAATTAGATGCGGGTGCTGAGCACCAGAAATTACCGGCTCAAAATAAGTACCCACTCCAACTGCTCTTTAGCCTAAAATCTGTCAAGATTGCAGGATTTCAATTTGATTATCCAAAACAACCGAACTCCCTACTGGATGGTCCTAAAAATTACAGTGAGTGGATCAAAATGCGCCCTATTAGGAAATGGGAGCCAGTGCAGTGTAGGCTCACGTGGTTGTGGTGTTTTTGCCCACCTCTAGTATTTTAATTCTTGCGAACGGCTAATTTCAGAGTCACCCCATTCCAGCGATTATGCAGATTGCTCTATTTTTTACAGATGCTCAGGAATCCACAAACGTGTTGTAGGTTTTACTGGTGTTAGTTGTCGGCCATAATACTTGCATGCAGAGGCTTTTCTCTTTGTTCAGACTCGTCAGGGCGTGGGCGTCTCCACTCAACTAACAAAGCAGCTGAGAAGAGTCATTGGTGGGTTGTATTTCAGAATATCGAGGCCTAAATATTGTGAAGGAAGTGCAAATAAGGTAAGTATAGATTCACTACTCTTACCTCCACATCCACATACCTTGAAGATATATATATTGCCATGGTACATATATTGAGTTAAGTAAAGTAAACCTATGCTTTCCTATTTTTACTTCTTTTGTTGATAGTTTCGGTCCTCTGTATTTAGGCCTCAATACTTTGGCCCCGCAATACTTTCTGGTTGTGTATTCTGGTGGCGTACCTCACTGATGTAGATGCAGCAACATACACCTGCGCGTCTAGTAAATCATGCAAAGGTTCCATGTAAACTTTATTAAAAAACATAAATGGAGGCAAAGAGGGAGACCTGTAGCACTCTACAGTCTAATGACACAAGCTGTGCTGCCAGTACAGTCTTAGACACCGGTGTTGTTCTTCAGGAAACAAACAAAGCAACCACCTGAGCGAGATTATGGCTATCCTGACCACTTGGTGCAGATGAGGCTTTGACAAATACTGTGATCTATGTTATCAAATCACACATCGGTCAAGGAGCACGTGAAGTGCAGCTGGCCCCTTACTCACAATCTCATATTTGGGTACCATCAAGCTGGCAGCAGGACAAGTCTACAAACACATTCCACATACACAACATTCAGGAGTCACTTTAGACAGAACTTTGCTCACCCATCCAAACACTGTACAGATTCACTGTATAGAACACTATGACTTCACTCACAGCATCACCATCCACCGGGATGCATCATCATACAAAGAACACATCAAGAAAGCACATCCATGCAGCACAGCCTAATCATTCCAATCATTGACTATTAGAGCATCAAAAGCAAATTATTTATCTTATTCTGAGCTACAAAATTCAGAATTTGGTAGTTTTCTCCCATACAACTTTCTCCATATTTTATCAGGTGAAATTTGTGTGGGAACAATCATCGGGTCACTGCAAACTGTGTTCAAACTCGCGCCTTCACCAATTCAAGATCACGACGGCACAAGAAATTACGGGCTTATGCCTTACGCCCACATTACAAAACTTTTGGAATTATTTATTAGATAGTATTACTGCCAGTGGAAACACCAATAATGCAGAATTACGTTTTCCCTGGTGCAGTGTTATCTCATCATTTGAAGTTCTGCATCTTGGAATGGGGTAACACAGTAATACCACACATTTTCCCTCTGCTTCTAGCAGCAAAACTAGGAGTGCTGAGTTTTTCCCAGAACACATTTTGCCAGGTAAACACTGGCGAAATTTGAACAAGGTGAAGCCACTAGGCTTGCACATTATGGGCATTATGGGCCACGGTACATCACTTTTTTTTTACCACTGGCAAAATAGTGTGCCTGCCATAGTTACAACGCGATACAAAAGGGGATGATGGACGGAACGTTTGAGCCAATCAAACACTCACCCCCAGTCAACTGATCTGGGTGAGCTAAAGAAAGATGATGGATTAAACCCAGATCAGTTGACTGGGGGTGAGTGTTTGATTGGCTCAAACGTTCCGTCCATCATCCCCTTTTGTAGTGCCATAGTTACAAGGCCACATAAAGCCACCCTGCATGACTTTTCATGGCTTTGTAAATATGGGCCCCTTTCACACATTATTCTGCGTGTAAGGGGCATTTCATGGGAGTTGCTGTGTGTGTTCCCACGCAATATCCATGGAACCTGAGACACACCCAGTTTTACAATGTTTTGTAAAGCTGGGAATGCGTCAGAATCCTACGCTAAGGGAGGTGTAGGAGTGGCGCAACGAGGAGAAATACTTTTATACCTCCTTGTTTGTTCCTCTGTCTATGCGTGCTGCATTCTGCAGCATGGATAGAAAGAGGAAAAGGCCATCAATTATTGTTTTTGTGCAGGAAGATGTCCCTTCCTGTACAAAAACAATCATCCCTGCAATTCAGGCACCCTTGCAACATGACACAAGGGTGTCTGCGTTGGCGCGTACCTGCTGTTTGTGCACCGTTGCAGGGGAGAAGGACAGGAATGCGGCGTATATTGGAGATCCCGCACATTCCTGCCCTTTCATTTTGACGCACGGTAGGAAGGCTTGCTATGCTGCTGTGCGTCAGAATATAGTAAATGAGGCCCTATGTGTGTGCGAGTTGTAATCTTGATTCAGCGTCACTGAAGCCCTTAGAATGGAGGTTATCGACCTGTAATTCTGAAGATCAGGTCGAAGGGGCTGGTTCAGGTTATTGGAAAATTCAGGAAAGGTCGTGGGCTCCATATTGACAGCGACAAGGTGTGACTTCATGTGTGTAATGATAAGTTTACAGCTTATAGTAGGGATGTCCAAAGTAGGTACAGGAGGGCTTGATCGTTGCCAGAATTCAGAATATCCTGATACAATGTATCTCATCTGCATAGTGGTAATCTTGACTATATGGCAAGGTTGTATGCAAATGCACACTGGATTATAGACAGTGGACAAAGGTTCGAGGCAGCCATGTTTATCACACTTGAATGACAGATATCTGTTCGACTCAGAGGACAGGGCTCACTGGTGCAGTCTTACTTTCAAGGCCTGCAGCTGGGATGTCAAAAGATATTCACTGAGCCCAGCCAGGGACATGCATTACCAGTTAACGCCGCGTCATTTAGAACAGCTAACTGCTGCTCCCTGGCGTCTTATATTGGTAGTTCAAGGCGTCCGGCCGAATTTCTCCATCTGTACCGAGTGCTTCAAGGTTTCCCAGAGCGGCGTGTGCCGCTGTACAAAATACATGAAATAAAGAATTAATTTTATATAAGGTCTCATATGTAACTCTCGTAAATGCGATAATTGCATTGTTCACTGCCGTACAAAGTACAAAAATAAGCTGTTTTTGAAGGTGATCAGACATTCTCAGTCAACACAACTGTCTGTTGCTTTGAGAGTATTTTTGCAAAACCTGCTTTTTATGCAGTGTCCGTGTCCTGGTTAAGGACGATCCGGAGAAGGGCTTTTGACCCAGTAAGGGGCCTCAAAGCTGCACATACTATATAAAATGGACAGATATTACACGACGTGACATGACCTAACATACTTTAACGCATCATAACATAAGAGAATAAAACATAGGGGGGCAGATTTACAAGCCCTTTGCGCCACTTTTGCGTCACTTTTAACATGGGAAAAGTGACGCAAAAGTGGCGCAAGGGGCTTGTAAATCTGCCCCAGTGTCTTTTAACTCAATAGCAGAACACAACCAATCATTGTATAACCCCTTTACCCCCAGAAAATCTGGCCTCTGCGCTCCTCTACCTCGTGAAGTACTTTGCAGCTAGATTGACGCTATGTACATCTCAACACAGCCATATATACCGCATAATAGCCTTATAGGACATTACAAAACATGTACTCTACTTTGGCCTGATAAAATATTGCGAATGTATCACTATCACATTCAGAAAATGGCAGAACAAATAGCTCTTTTTCTTTTGAAATAACACGTGGTATTCAATTCTTTTTTTAACTTATTTAACTCCAATTTTTCAACAAACAAAATAGGCAGCATTTCCATCGGCTTATAGATTAGGCAAAGGCCTTTTGCCGAATATTGCAGTAAAATGTGTGCTGGAATCATTTATTAATAACCACATAATTTGCACAAGCATACTGGAAGTCTGTACTGGAATTTCCAAGGCAGGGCTGGCTGGGGTTGGCACCCATGAACTGGAGGCAGGCGCGTTTGAAACTGAGGCATGCATGAGTTGGGATGATGCTGACGGTAACTGTCCAGTTGACGCAGGCAGGTTGTTGTCACATGGTATTTGCAGTTGAAGCAGAAAGAATGTGAGAGTGACACCAAGTGTGTGGCAGACATTGGTACCTTTATCTGATCCTGCTCTGGTCTGCCCCTTCCAACTGCATGCGCTCCAGCAGCCTTGGGTGTGTCTGCTGGTTCCTGCCTGCTCCCACCCCTGCTGGGTCCAAATGGGCACACACGGTGCTAGATGTGAAGGGAAAGCCCCAGAAAGACAAGAACTTCACCTGCGCATCATCCGTGCATAGGACGGCCTGTAGAGGACTTTTATTTTGCATGCATGTAAGCGTACATGTGTTATGTGTGTGTATATGTGGATGCATGTGGAAACATGTTTGTTTGCCTGCGTGCACAGGCCCTTGATTGTTGTTAATGGATGATATATGTCTGCTTCAGGGCATTGAGACTGGAGGTGGTATTACTGGCATCACGGTTCGGGTGCTCCATAGCATAATAATGGCAATTCAAGATACAAAAGTGGTTGGGTCGGGCGAAATTGCAATAATGCACAGCATCTGAAAATTCATGCTATTTTTTTTTTTTACAGAGTTTTATATAGCGCGAGCTTGACCCGAATCGGGTATCAGAGCGCTTTACATAGCACCAGTTGCATTACATGAGGACACACTCATTTTTTGTTAGGCACAGGGAGATTAAGTGATTTGCCCAGAATCACAGGATGTTCAGCGTCATTGCCGAGACTCGAACCCAGTTCCCCAGATTCGAGGTCGACCGCCCTAGCCGTTAGGCCAACTCCTCTCCCCAATGCTTGTTACATGAAATTCATGAAATTACACCATTACGCCACATTGCACAATCATGCTATGTTCATGGCAAAATTATAGCACAAGAGCGCAGGAACAACATGAATGACCAGAACACAAGCTTCTATTATTCACACCACTTGCATTATGAATGAAAATATAGTGCTAAATGCCTTATTTGAATTTTGTATAATTACATGTAATTTCACATCATTTTCCTGAAATTTGGCATAATTGTATGAAAGCAAATTGCGCAATTTTGCATACCCCCACTGGCCATCACTGGCATAATGGTTGCCCTAGCATAAAGTTGCCACCATTGGCGTATTGGCATTATGATGGCCATCCCTGGCATAATGATGGCAGTCCTGTGCATAATCATAAGTACCTGCTTCTTATACAGCATGTCAAACAAGACCTTTTCCATCTCTAAAAGTACTGAGGGGCTTATTTACAAGCCCCTTGCGCCACTTTTGCGTCATTTTTCCCATGTTAAAAGTGGCGCAAGGGGCTTGTAAATCTGCCCCTCAATTGTCAGGCATTACTATAAACCAATGCATCAATGTTCAGCTTACTCACATTTTAAGAATGAAAAAGTCTGCCTTTGGTGGGATTGAAACTCCTGGCCTACAAGGCTTATTAACGGCCTTCTTGGTACTATTATGGCCATCTCTTGTAGAACGATGGTGACCATGGGAACTGTTATCTATGGTATAATTGAGGGCCATCTTGGCATGTTTGTGCCCTGGAACATGGTGAACATCCACAGCATATTGGCCTCTCCCACTCCACACCAAAGGTCATCTCATCGCACTCACCGTGGTGGCTTTCCTTGCATAATTATGGCCATGCATGGAGGATATGGCATAATGATGAGAATCCAAGACATACTGTTGGAATCCTTTGCATTAAGGTGGCAATACCTGGCATAATGGTGGTCTTTGGCACACTATGGGCTTCCTCAGCATGTTATAGACATCCTTGATATCATAATGGCCATGAAATTTACGGTTGTGGCTGTTCTAGACACTGGTATAATAGTGACAACCACTGCCTTACGCTGGCCCTCATCCATGCCTTCTGTTGGGCATCCTTCCTTGACCTCTGGTGACCCCCTGTCCCATGGTGGCCAAACCTGGCATGTGAAGGCATGTGATACTCAGATATGTGGGGCAGAACTTGTCCTTGGGGGGGTACAGCTTCATGTGAGTACTTCATAAAAACAACAAGATAATACTTGGGAATTAAACACAAACATTGACTAAAAATGAAAACTGTTATTTGGGGATAAGTACAGTTATTTTAAAAAACAACAAACGTTTGATAGGGGAATTGAATTTATTTACCAAAAATGATATGCCGGCATATGTTAGTAACGTGTATTTTTAGAAAATGACAACATGACAGGTATTTCCATAACCTATTTAAAACTGGCATTTGAATGTTGATCATGCCCATGTGGGGAAGCTGCTAGCTAACATGAAATGCTTGGTCCCAGAGTCCACTTGGTGCTATGGCTGGTATTCCATGATCGATATATATGTTTTAACTACATTATAGCACTACAGCTGTCTGAACTGTAACCTAAGGCATATCCTATGTGGTAAGTATGTTTGGGGGCATAGCTGAGTCAGTTAGATTCGGGGTGTGTGGTACAGAGATTTCCCAACCATCACTGCCATTGAAATGGCAAAGTTGATGAAAATAGCATTACATTTAAAAGGCTTCTCTGCACCACTGCATCCAGTCCCTTGTTTATTCTTGGCCTGGTGGGTGTATAGAAGCTCTGCAAAGTTTTATAGAGACGTGTGTCTGTGCTATGAGAGCTGCTAATCCGAGTAGAAACCCGACCACAGACATGCAACCTGAATAGCCGGCCTACTGTCTGAGTATATAATATCTGCCTTATCTGACTGAAATGTTTTATGAATGATACTTATGAACCAGTTGTAAAAATCATGTCTTCTTAGGCAATGTATTTGGAAAGTGGCGTCAAAAATACACAATTTGGCCATTTTCTTTCGAAAGTTTTCTCAGGTGAAGATGAACTCTCATTGGGAACTTAAGCTTACACACTTTGCTCGCTTGCCCAGTGGGATTATTGACATAGCATGAATTTTAACGTTCACTAACCATCGCTGGCCAGTTACAATTTGTACTCTGCTCCAGGGTGGTTGACTTATGAGCTTTAAAATACAGCAGAGCATAATTTGCATTTCAAAATCAGGAACATTATTTTCTCTATCGGTTAAAGAGTTTTAAGACGCCAAGAAAAAATCCTAAATGTTGTCAGTAATGTGGATTCATTTATTACATAACGACGATGTGACAGTCACTTCAATCAATAATGTATTCGATGTCAATAGTTTTCTTTTTCCTTGACTGTTTGTTTTATTTAGTGGTCTGCACTGCAACCAAACAGTACTAGACATTAAAGCATTTTAGAACATGCCATTAAAAATAAAATCAACATTAATGAAGAATAAAAAATTGGGAAATGTGTAAGTATATGTGGAAATGTAGGCGAGACTCCTTATATCATCTTTAAGTAAGGCTTCTCTGTCTCAGCTGTGCAGCTGCTCCTGATGGTCGGGAACTCAGCGGTAACTAATGTGCTTGATCTGCAAACATACCTCACGCGAGGAGGAGCACGCCTCAAAGAACTGTTTAACCTCAGCCCTCAAACACCATTCCATAGAAAATAGGCCCCATAATTGAGGCAATAAAACGAGTCTTTTTATCCTTTTGCTTAATGTGCCATAAACGGAGCGTTCTGCTAATAATTATAATAAATTACGCTATAAAAGCCACGCGCCCCAAACAAGACAGAGAGATATGAAATCTGACCAGGAGAGGGCGACGCGAGCACAGGTAAGGACAGATCGTCTCTTCGTCACACACAACTCGCCTAGAGTTCTCGTGTCCTTGATAACTGCCGTTTTCTTTATATTCTTGTTTTGCTGAAATAAAGTAACAATAAAAAGGGACTTTGTGGTTCTTCAGTAGTTTTCAAACGCACATCATATACCGTGCACGTGCATGATTAATTGGCTCAACCAGCTGTGCAAAAGCTCTGCTCCTCTGTCACGTGAGAACGTTTGTGACCGTGTCTTTTTTTTATCCCATCTTCTGTAACGCTGAAAGTCAACGGCTTTTTAGAAAACTCGTCATGTTTTCTTCAGTTATTTTAGATTGACCTTTTTTAGATTTTGGATTTTATGTGGGTATAGGCAGTGCTTTAAATGGGAAAGAAATAGTGCAGGTACTCATTTACATGTGGCGAGTGGGCGGGGCTAGGGGCGGGGCTAAAGGCAAGACATACCATGCTTAGTAAGAGAAAACGAGAAGTAACGAGACTTCATTCTGAGTGACCCGGAATGGAGATTACAATTTGTGTGAAATCACCACACAGACCCTTCCATTTTACCCGCACAAATGTTACCTGTCACCTGCTAAAACCTGACAAAACGTCAGCCGGGAAAAACATACAATACTCTGAATAATGCAGCTCAGCCCTCTTTAGTCTCTGAATGATGGGCCTTAAGGGTCCATCCAGTCTAGAAAAAAAAGAGCTCCGTCTACTCACTCCTTCCTAATAGTCCCCAACAAGAGGCATTCTAGAATGTTGATTTGTTTGATGATGTCACGCTCGCACGCACACACACCCATGCACAGCACAGGTAGCAGCAGTTCCAGGTTCCCTGATGGGATACTAGGTGCGGTGCGGCTGGAGATGCAGCAGTTTGTGTTTCTCGCACCGTGTGGACAGAATGCTGACAAGCTTCAGTGATGCACAAATCAAGCACATACCATATGTAAAGAAGGGTTCCAAAACTGTTCTATCTAGCAGCACGGCACAGTGTTGGCACAGCATGTCCGAAGAGCTGTTTTCAAGCAGTACACCAACCCCCCAGTTCCTGGAGGTAGAAGGGACAAGACGTACATTCTCTTTGCAGAACATAGCATTTGATATGACACCCAGTAGTGAGCGTGTGCTTGACTGACAGCTAACAGTGGCCATATGCTTGAATTGACACCCAGTAATTAGTGTATGCCTCAGATGACACCCAGTAGTGAGCGTGTGCTTGAAAGGATGTTTAATAGTGAGCATATTCATGAAGTGAAACACAATAATGAGTGCACGCTTGACATGATGCACGGTAGTGAGAGTATGCTTCACATGACACCCTGCAGTAAGTGTGCACTTGAAATAACATTCAGTTGTGAGCCAACGCTTGAAAAGGAAACCTAGCAGTGAGCGTACGATTTAAATGACACCCAGTGGTGTACATTTGAAATGACATTCAGTAGTGAGCATACCCTTGAAATGAAACCCACTGAGTGGGTACATGCTTGAGATGACAGCCAGTAGTGAGCGCATGCTGGAGATGACACCCAGTAGTGAGCGCATGCTTGATACGATACCCAGTAGTGAACGCATACTGGAGATGACACCCAGTAGTGAGCACATGCCTGAGATGACACCCAGTAGTGAGCGCATGCTTGATATGATACCCAGTAGTGAACGCATTCTGGAGATGACACCCAGTAGTGAGCACATGCCTGAGATGACACCCAGTAGTGAGCGCATACTGGAGATGACCCCCAGTAGTGAGCGCATGCCTGAGATGACCCCCAGTAGTGAGCGCATACTGGAGATGACACCCAGTAGTGAGCGCATACTTGAGATGACACCCAGTAGGGAGCACATGCTGGAGATGACACCCAGTAGTAAGTTCATACTGGAGATGACACTCAGTAGTGAACGCATGCTTGAGATGACACCCAGTAGTGAGCACATGCATGAGATGACACCCAGTAGTGAGCACATGCATGAGATGACACCCAGTAGTTACCACATGCCTGAGATGACACCCATTAGTGAGCGCATGCCTGAGATGACACCCAGTAGTGAGCACATGCCTGAGATGACGCCCAGTAGTGAGCGCATACTGGAGATGACCCCCAGTAGTGAGCGCATGCCTGAGATGACCCCCAGTAGTGAGCGCATACTGGAGATGACACCCAGTAGTGAGCGCATGCTTGAGATGACACCTAGTAGGGAGCACATGCTGGAGATGACACCCAGTAGTAAGTGCATACTGGAGATGACACCCAGTAGGGAGCACGTGTTGGATGTGACACCCAGTAGTAAGTGCATACTGGAGATGACATCCAGTAGTGAACGCATGCTTGAGATGACATCCAGTAGTGAGCACATGCATGAGATGACACCCAGTAGTGACCACATGCCTGAGATGACACCCATTAGTGAGCGCATGCCTGAGATGACACCCAGTAGGGACCGCGTGCTTGAGATGACACCCAGTAGTGAGCGCATGCTGGAGATGACACCCAGTAGGGAGTGCATGCTTGAGATGACATCCAGTAGTGAGCGCATGCTCGAGATGGCACCCAGTAGTGAGCACATGCTGGAGATGACACCCAGTAGGGAGCACATGCTGGAGATGACACCCAGTAGGGAGCACATGCTGGAGATGACACCCAGTAGTAAGTGCATACTGGCGATAACACCCAGTAGTGAACGCATGCATGAGATGACACCCAGTATTGAGCACATGCTTGAGATGACACCCAGTAGTGACCACATGCCTGAGATGACACCCATTAGTGAGCGCATGCCTGAGATGACACCCAGTAGTGAGCGCATCCTGAAGATGACACCCAGTAGTGAGCGCATGCTTGAGATGACACCCAGTAGGGAGCGCATGCTTGAGATGACACCCAGTAGTGAGTGCATGCTGGAGATGACACCCAGTAGTAAGTGCATACTGAAGATGACACCCAATTAGTGAACGCATGCTTGAAATGACACCCAGTAGTGAGCACATGCTTGAGATGACTCCCAGTAGTGACCACATGCCTGAGATGACACCCATTAGTGAGCGCATGCCTGAGATGACACCCAGTAGTGAGCACATGCTGAAGATGACACCCAGTAGTGAGGGCATGCTGGAGATGACACCAAGTAGTAAGCGCATACTGGAGATGACACCCAGTAGTGAACGCATGCTTGAGATGACACCCAGTAGTGAGCGCATGCTTGAGATGACACCCAGTAGTGAACGCATGCTTGAGATGACAGTCAGTAGGGAGCGCATGCTTGAGATGACACCCAGTAGTGAACACATGCTGGAGATGACAGCCAGTACTGAGCGCATACTCGAGAAGACAGTCAGTAGGAGCACATGCTTGAGATGACACCAGGTAGTGAGCGCATGCTTGAGATGACACCCAGTAGTGAGCACATGCCTGAGATGACACCCAGTAGTGAGCACATGCTGGAGATGACATCCAGTAGTGAGTGCATGCTTGATATGAAACCTAGTAGTGAGCGCATGCTTGAGTTGACACCCAGTAGTGAGCGAATGCTGGATATGATTCCCAGTAGTGAGTACATGTCTGAGATGACACCAAGTAGGGAGCGCATGCTTGAGATGATACCCAGTAGTGAGAGCATGCTGGAGATGACACCCAGTGGGCAGCGATGCTTGAGATGACACCCAGTAGTAAACGCATGCCTGAGATGACACCTATTAATGAGCGCATGCCTGAGATGACACCCAGTAGTGAGTGCATCCTGAAGATGACACCCAGTAGTGAGCGCATCCTGAAGATGACACCCAGTAGTGAGCGCATGCTTGATATGATACCCAGTAGTGAACGCCTGCTGGAGATGACACCCAGTAGTGAGCGCATGCTTGAGATGACACCCAGTAGTGAGCGCATGCTTGAGATGACACCCAGTAGTGAGCACATGCCTGAGATAACACCCAGTAGTGAGCGCATACTGGAGATGAAACCCAGTAGTGAGCGCATGCTTGAGATGACACCCAGTAGGAAGCGCATGCTTGAGATGAAACCCAGTAGTGAGTACATGCTTGAGATGACACCCAGTAGGGAGCGCATACTTGAGGTGACACCCAGTAGTGAGCGCATGCTGGAGATGACACCCAGTAGGGAGCGCATGCTTGAGATGATACCCAGTAGTGAGCGCATGCTGGAAATGACATCCAGTGGACAGTGCATGCTTGAGATGACATCCAGTAGTGAGCGCATGCCTGAGATGACACCTATTAAGGAGTGCATGCCTGAGATGACACCCAGTAGTGAGCGCATGCTGAAGATGACACCCAGTAGTGAGCGCAAGCTTGAGATGACACCCAGTAGTGACCACATGCCTGAGATGACACCCATTAGTGAGCGCATGCCTGAGATGACACCCAGTAGTGAGCGCATCCTGAAGATGACACCCAGTAGTGAGCGCATCCTGAAGATGACACCCAGTAGTGAGTGCATGCTTGAGATGACACCCAGTAGGGAGCACATGCTTGAGATGACACCCAGTAGTGAGCGCATGCTGGAGATGACACCCAGTAGGGAGCACATGTTGGAGATGTCACCCAGTAAGTAGTAAGGGCATACTGGAGATGACACCCAATTAGTGAACGCATGCTTGAAATGACACCCAGTAGTGACCACATGCCTGAGATGACACCCATTAGTGAGCGCATGCCTGAGATGACACCCAGTAGTGAGCGCATGCTGAAGATGACACCCAGTAGTGAGCGCATGCTGGAGATGACACCCAGTAGTGAGCGCATGCTGGAGATGACACCCCCATTAGTGAGCGCATGCCTGAGATGACACCCAGTAGTGAGCGCATGCTGAAGATGACACCCAGTAGTGAGCGCATGCTGGAGATGACACCCAGTAGTAAGCGCATACTGGAGATGACACCCAGTAGTGAACGCATGCTTGAGATGACACCCAGTAGTGAACGCATGCTTGAGATGACAGTCAGTAGGGAGCGCATGCTTGAGATGACAGTCAGTAGGGAGCGCATGCTTGAGATGACACCCAGTAGTGAGCGCATGCTGGAGATGACACCCAGTAGTGAGCGCATGCTGGAGATGACACCCAGTAGTAAGCGCATGCTGGAGATGACACCCAGTAGTGAATGCATGCTTGAGATGACACCCAGTAGTGAGCGCATGCTTGAGATGACACCCAGTAGTGAACGCATGCTTGAGAGGACAGTCAGTAGGGAGCACATGCTTGAGATGACACTCAGTAGTGAGCACATGCTGGAGATGACAGCCAGTACTGAGCGCATACTCGAGATGACAGTCAGTAGGAGCACATGCTTGAGATGACACCAGGTAGTGAGCGCATGCTTGAGATGACACCCAGTAGTGAGCACATGCCTGAGATGACACACAGTAGTGAGCACATGCTGGAGATGACATCCAGTAGTGAGTGCATACTTGATATGAAACCTAGTAGTGAGCGCATGCTTGAGTTGACACCCAGTAGCGAGCGCATGCTGGAGATGACACCCAGTAGTGAGCACATGCCTGAGATGACACTGAGTAAGGAGTGCATGCTTGAGATGATACCCAGTAGTGAGCGCATGCTGGAGATGACATCCAGTGGGCAGCGATGCTTGAGATGACACCCAGTAGTAAACGCATGCCTGAGACGACACCTATTAATGAGCGCATGCCTGAGATGACACCAAGTAGTGAGTGCATCCTGAAGATGACCCCAGTAGTGAGCGCATGCTTGATATGATACCCAGTAGTGAACGCATGCTGGAGATGACACCCAGTAGTGAGCGCATGCTTGAGATGATACCCAGTAGTGAGCGCATGCTTGAGATGATACCCAGTAGTGAGCACATGCCTGAGATGACACCCAGTAGTGAGCGCATACTGGAGATGACCCCCAGTAGTGAGCGCATTCTTGAGATGACACCCAGTAGCGAACGCATGCTGGAGATGACACCCAGTAGTGAGCGCATGCTTGAGATGACATTTAGTAGTGAACCTACGGTTGAAATGATACCAGCAGTGAGTGCACATTTGTAAAGCAGTGGGAAACCTAGATTGATATATTACAGTTGCTTCTACCTTGAGCAAGCCCTTTCTATCTCAATCTTTATTTCAATTCCAATGTATTTTTTCTTTTTATCTAATACTGCCCCAGCTTTTTTTATACAGCCATGTTTTCCATTCACAAAGGAGAATGGGTTACCACCTTCTTTGAAGCTATCAATAGTTTGCGACTGAAATCTTGTTTATCGCATTCAGAATCGCAGTTTGTAAGCGGCCTTAAAGACGCCCCTTCCAAATTGGGATTCCTTCTGCTTTTCTAAGCCTATTTGTAATTCTGTACTCATCGAATCGCATAATAGGTTTAATTCATCCTAAAAACCCATTCAGCAGTTGCAAACCCTGTGATTTCGCGAATCGTTGCGTTTGCGAGCACCCAAGGCTTTAAGTGTGCCGTGTCCTGCCGGTGCTCAGCACCGGCAGATCTAAAAAGCAGGTGCCGAAACGGGTCCCTGTCAGGCTGTCAATTTTTGCACTCGGCAGAAAAAAAATCTTAACTCTGCAGCAGTACCACCCTTTCCTGCGTTTGACGTAACTTTAAAGAGACTCGTTATAGTTCTTTCACAGTCCCACCATTTCCTAACTGAAGCATTTTCAATATTCTATACAACGAAGCCACAGTTGTTGTTTATTTATTTTACACAACTAACAATAATTTGCAAACCCAATAGTCCTGGCCTGTTGTAGGTGCAATGTTACTTGTTGTTTTACATATCTGTATGGAATGACAGAAACAGCAAAATACCAGTGGGGCAGCAGGCTATGCTAAGCACAGATTTTTACCTTGCGTATTTTAAGCCACGCCCTTAATTACATCGGCCACGCCCCGAGAGACCCCCTAGTTTTTTAATTCCACTTAAAGCCTTGCGAGCACCAATTGACTTCGTACATCAGGCCCTTACTTCTTCCCTAGAACAGAAGCGCTGAAGCGATGCAGGTAGCGTGCGTCATCCTGCCCCTGCCTGGTTCCAACGTCTGAAGAATCAGCCCCCCCCCCCGAAATTTTTGATAGCCCCCTCCCACCCCCCCGAAATTTGCCTCTAGTTGCGCCTCTGGCTCCAGGTGATACTAACACACAGAAGACAATGAAGAATGGATACATGAGTGAATGCAGTGGTGCGGCGCTGCCTTTAGCCAGAATCTCACCAATAGAGGGCACCAATGCGTCTACTTTTACGTGAATGAGAGCCGTTCCGACGTGTTATGTTAGTATTTGTGTAGAACTTGCCTGAGATGCCAGTAGGGTTATGGTTGAGTCAGCCACGCGCCAGACTTCTACGAGGCCTCCATGGCCAGCGGAGGTATTAGCAATCTGAGGCCGGTAGAGATGAGGCCCGGCGGCATACCAAGCACGTGCAGTGCGTAAACTTACATCTAGCTCGCTGACCAATCAGCTGCTTGTTTGAAGGAGGTCTCAGCGTGGAGCCAAATTCGACGGCGCTTTTAAGGAGGCTTATCCCGGCCTCAGCTTGAGACACACGGCAGGGCTGAGGCGTGACAGGAGACGGAAACCACTGCAGGCGGCGGAAGTTTACACAGTCACTCAAGGCCAGGACAATGAACAAATTAGGCGGAGTCTTGTAGCGCAAATGAGCTGCTGAAAAGATTGAGCGGAGCCAGCAGAGCGCGCGTGCACCGCCACACCCGAGCGAGCCTGGCGGAGCGCTAGGAGTCATGACTATCTATACCGGACTTTTAGGTAGCGCTGCCTTCTCCATCCTGCAGGTTTCGCAGCACTGCACTTGACATTTTTACTGCTAGCCCATAGTACTCATTTCATCAACTTCGAAAGGGTGAAATATGGATACGTCCTGGCCACCGATGCGACCTGTAACTAGCTGTAATTACAACTACTGTCTTGGGTTTCTATACTCTTCGAAACCATTTTATTCTGGGGGTTCAGTTATACTTTTCTGAGTGTAAGTGTAGGCGTGAAGTCTCAGCAAGTACTAATACTGGCCAAAAAGGGAGGACAGGCCGAAGGTGCCCAATGTGGCAATTGGGCCGCTTGGCAGGTCCGTCAGTATGGACCAGGGCCGTCCTGGCGTTTGGCATCTTCTGCAGTGACCTGGCTTTTCATCTGTACAAGCTCCGGGAAGACCATGGAGGTAGTTGTAGCACTATATACATTGTATTCCATCCCGTTCTATTTCCATCCATTCTGTTCCATTCCGAGCGGAGAGTTGTGTACAGATATGGAGGATGCTCAGACGGACCTCTCCATCTTATGGTTAATGGGGATTGTTACTAACATGCGGATGCTGGTCAGCTCACAGGTCATCTCCTGTCAGACTTGAGAAGTTCACACAATCATTCATACTCGCGGTCAGAGCTCTCGTCCTCAGGGTTAGTCCAGATTTCTAATGGTCAAAGCACTCACTCTCAGGGTTAGTCCAGGGTTATGATGGTCAGAGCACTCACTCTCAGGGTTAGTCCAGGGTTATGATGGTCAGAGCTCTCACTCTCAGGGTTAGTCCAGGGTTATGATGGTCAGAGCACTCACTCTCAGGGTTAGTCCAGGGTTATGATGGTCAGAGCACTCACTCTCAGGGTTAACCCAGGGTTATGATGGTCAGAGCACTCACTCTCAGGGTTAGTCCAGGGTTATGATGCTCAGAGCACTCACTCTCAGGGTTAGTCCAGGGTTATGATGCTCAGAGCACTCACTCTCAGGGTTAATCCAGATTGCTAAAGGTCAGAGCACTCACTCTCAGGATTAACCCAGGGTTATGATGGTCAGAGCACTCACTCTCAGGGTTAATCCAGATTGCAAATGCTCAGAGCACTCACTCTCAGGGTTAGTCCAGGGTTATGATGGTCAGAGCACTCACTCTCAGGGTTAGTCCAGATTTCTAATGGTCAGGGCACTCACTCTCAGGGTTAGTCCAGGGTTATGATGCTCAGAGCACTCACTCTCAGGGTTTGTCCAGGGTTATGATGCTTAGAGCACTCACTCTCAGGGTTAATCCAGATTGCTAAAGGTCAGAGCACTCACTCTCAGGATTAACCCAGGGTTATGATGGTCAGAGCATTCACTCTCAGGGTTAGTCCAGGGTTATGATGCTCAAGGCACTCACTCTCAGGGTTAACCCAGGGTTATGATCAGTGCTTTAAATGAGGGGGAAAAAGTGCAGATACTCACCAAATTGAGCCATGACCGAAGGGGCGGGGCGAGGAGGCAGGTTTAGGGGTCGGGCTACTGGTCAACATTTACGG
Organism: Calotriton arnoldi; assembly: GCA_963921515.1. NCBI lineage: Eukaryota > Metazoa > Chordata > Amphibia > Caudata > Salamandridae > Calotriton > Calotriton arnoldi. Next base: position 5,410,903 of record CAWUFW010000173.1, read on the forward strand.
GAATCGGTGTAGTATGTAACTAGTGGTTCATTGTGTGGTAGTGCACTGTCATGCCGAGACAACACATTTTCCATTGTCATTACCACTAAATTTGCACCGACGCAGTTTTATTGACAAAAACTATGCAGCGCACCAAGGATAATGTGTGGAATTGGGTACCAGACAGTGACATATCCAGTGTACCATGGACCTGAGTGCAAGGAAGGAAATGGGCCACTTACCACTGTTTGATCTGAGAAAGGCAGCAATAATCTGGTTTCAATGGACCCCAGGCCTCTGTGCCACTGCACCTGCTGCACCTATGGAAACTAGACCACTGGCTCTAGAGAATAATGAGCTTTTGGGCATCACCCATTAAAGTATCCTATTAAATTCTTCCATGACACTTCAGAATAACAGAAGAGCTGCTTCATTTGTCCTTTCTATTTCCAAACTTGAAATATTTGTACAGTTCATTCACAGGTATTTATGTTTGCAAACTTTCAAAAATGCTCTCACCCTGCAGTCAGGGAAAGAAAAGTAAACATCAATCTCCAAGTTAAAAGAATGAGAAGCAATTTGTCCAATGGTATCGCCTCACATTCAACCTCCATGGCAAGAAAAAACACAAAATTTAAAGGCATCTATTTGCTCTTTCATCTTAACTCCAGTACGGTTATTTTAACAGATAAAAACAAATGTAAAAAAAATAAATCTGCCTGCCAGTAAGAGATTGTGCTCAATGAGCATCAGCATTGGCGTCGCTGAAAGTGGCGTGTCTAACTCACCTTTTTCTATCCCTCTTTGCAGCAGGCAGAATCGATTGGGATTAGAAGGCCCCAGGGCCGGAGAACTCTCCGTAGCAGAGAGAGTGAGCACTGCCAGTCCCGAGCATATGCAGTCTCCCCCAGGGTAGAGGCTTCCTCCAATCTCACCTGGGCTCCAGGGAGGCAGCTCAGGCCATCTCCTCCCCACTCATTATGGGCTCAATGTCCCAGCTCGGCAGGGGACAAATGAATCAGGTGAAAGACACTGTCAGACCCCATTGGCAGGCAGGCTAAGAGGTGAAAATGGCCCATCTGGTGTCCAGGGTTTTCAGCAGAGCTGTATGGATGGGAGGCCCAATTGCAGGAATCTGATTACTGCATCCTGGGTTCCGGATGGCGCCGGATGCAGGAATCCAGCCCTGGCACCCCCCTGCCTGGCACTGGAGGGAAACCTGATACTCAGGCGCGGCACCTGGCTGGCTCCTTGTCAATGATCCTCGCTGCTGTATGGCAAAGAAGGAAGGGAAAGCCATTGCAAACTACATATTTAAAGGGCTTCCATTCCTTCCTGCCACACAGCTACGGGGTGGTGACTACACACGCTTTGCTGATGGCAAGATGATGGTCACTGCCAGTATGAAATGCTAATCATGTGAGCATACACCGCAAAGTAGAAATGCTGTGCATGCTCTCATTATGATCATTTCTTTGGGAAATCCCAACATGCTGCAGTGAGTACCGGTACTCTCCCTTGGCACGGAGAAGTTCCGGTACTCAGAGGGAAAAAAAAAGAAGTGCCGGTATTCAGTACCGGTGAGTACCGGCCCATTTAAAGCACTGGTTATGATGGTAAGAGCGCTCACGTTCAGGATTAACCCAGAGATATGATGGTCAGAGCACTTACTGTCAGGGTTAGTCCAGGATTATGATGCTCAGAGCACTCACTCTCAGGGTTAGTCCAGGGTTATGATGGTCAGAGCACTCACTCTCAGGGTTAGTCCAGGGTTATGATGGTCAGAACACTCACTCTCAGGGTTAACCTAGGATTATGATGGTCAGAACACTCACTCTCAGGGTTAGTCCAGGGTTATGATGGTCAGAGCACTCACTCTCAGGGTTAACCTAGGGTTATGATGGTCAGAGCACTCACTCTCAGGGTTAACCTAGGGTTATGATGGTCAGGGCACTCACTCTCAGGTTTAACCCAGGGTTATGATGGTCAGGGCACTCACCCTCAGGGTTAACCCAGGGTTATGATGGTCAGAGCACTCACTCTCAGGGTTAACCCAGAGTTATGATGGTCAGAGCACTCACTCTCAGGGTTAACCCAGGGTTATGATGGTCAGAGCACTCACTCTCAGGGTTAAAACAAGGTTAAGATGGTCAGGGCACTCACTCGCAGGGTTAACTCAGAGTTATGATGGTCAGGGCACTCACTCCCAGGGTTAACTCAGAGTTATGATGGTCAGAGCACTCACTCTCAGGGTTAGTCCAGTGGTTATGATGGTCAGAGCACTCACTCTCAGGGTTAACCTAGGGTTATGATGGTCAGAGCACTCACTCTCAGGATTAACCCAGGGTTATGATGGTCAGGGCACTCACTCTCAGGTTTAACCCAGGGTTATGATGGTCAGGGCACTCACCCTCAGGGTTAACCCAGGGTTATGATGGTCAGAGCACTCACTCTCAGGGTTAACCCAGAGTTATGATGGTCAGAGCACTCACTCTCAGGGTTAAAACAAGGTTAAGATGGTCAGGGCACTCACTCTCAGGGTTAACTCAGAGTTATGATGGTCAGGGCACTCACTCCCAGGGTTAACTCAGAGTTATGATGGTCAGGGCACTCACTCCCAGGGTTAGTCCAGTGGTTATGATGGTCGGTTATGATGGTCAGAGCACTCACTCTCAGGGTTAACCTAGGGTTATGATGGTCAGAGCACTCACTCTCAGGGTTAACCTAGGGTTATGATGGTCAGAGCACCACTCTCAGGATTAACCCAGGGTTATGATGGTCAGGGCACTCACTCTCAGGTTTAACCCAGAGTTATGATGGTCAGAGCACTCACCCTCAGGGTTAGTCCAGGGTGCAGATGGACAGAGTGCCCAGAGAGCCCAGGGCTATGATGGTCAGAGCACTCACTCTCAGGGTTAAAACAAGGTTAAGATGGTCAGGGCACTCACTCTCAGGGTTAACTCAGAGTTATGATGGTCAGGGCACTCACTCCCAGGGTTAACTCAGAGTTATGATGGTCAGGGCACTCACTCTCAGGGTTAACTCAGAGTTATGATGGTCAGAGCACTCACTCTCAGGGTTAACCCAGGGTTATGATTTTCAGAGCACTCACTCTCAGGGTTAAAACAAGGTTAAGATGGTCAGGGCACTCACTCTCAGGGTTAACTCAGAGTTATGATGGTCAGGGCACTCACTCCCAGGGTTAACTCAGAGTTATGATGGTCAGGGCACTCACTCCCAGGGTTAACTCAGAGTTATGATGGTCAGAGCACTCACTCTCAGGGTTAGTCCAGTGGTTATGATGGTCAGAGCACTCACTCTCAGGGTTAACCTAGGGTTATGATGGTCAGAGCACTCACTCTCAGGGTTAACCTAGGGTTATGATGGTCAGGGCACTCACTCTCAGGTTTAACTCAGAGTTATGATGGTCAGAGCACTCACTCTCAGGGTTAGTCCAGTGGTTATGATGTTCAGAGCACTCACTCTCAGGGTTAACCTAGGGTTATGATGGTCAGAGCACTCACTCTCAGGATTAACCCAGGGTTATGATGGTCAGGGCACTCACTCTCAGGTTTAACCCAGGGTTATGATGGTCAGGGCACTCACCCTCAGGGTTAACCCAGGGTTATGATAGTCAGAGCACTCACTCTCAGGGTTAACCCAGAGTTATGATGGTCAGAGCACTCACTCTCAGGGTTAACCCAGGGTTATGATGGTCAGAGCACTCACTCTCAGGGTTAAAACAAGGTTAAGATGGTCAGGGCACTCACTCTCAGGGTTAACTCAGAGTTATGATGGACAGGGCACTCACTCCCAGGGTTAACTCAGAGTTATGATGGTCAGAGCACTCACTCTCAGGGTTAGTCCAGTGGTTATGATGGTCAGAGCACTCACTCTCAGGGTTAACCTAGGGTTATGATGGTCAGAGCACTCACTCTCAGGATTAACCCAGGGTTATGATGGTCAGGGCACTCACTCTCAGGTTTAACCCAGGGTTATGATGGTCAGGGCACTCACCCTCAGGGTTAACCCAGGGTTATGATGGTCAGAGCACTCACTCTCAGGGTTAACCCAGAGTTATGATGGTCAGAGCACTCAATCTCAGGGTTAACCCAGGGTTATGATGGTCAGAGCACTCACTCTCAGGGTTAAAACAAGGTTAAGATGGTCAGGGCACTCACTCTCAGGGTTAACTCAGAGTTATGATGGTCAGGGCACTCACTCCCAGGGTTAACTCAGAGTTATGATGGTCAGGGCACTCACTCCCAGGGTTAGTCCAGTGGTTATGATGGTCAGAGCACTCACTCTCAGGGTTAGTCCAGTGGTTATGATGGTCAGAGCACTCATCCTCAGGGTTAACCTAGGGTTATGATGGTCAGAGCACTCACTCTCAGGGTTAACCTAGGGTTATGATGGTCAGAGCACTCACTCTCAGGATTAACCCAGGGTTATGATGGTCAGGGCACTCACTCTCAGGTTTAACCCAGAGTTATGATGGTCAGAGCACTCACCCTCAGGGTTAGTCCAGGGTGCAGATGGACAGAGTGCCCAGAGAGCCCAGGGCTATGATGGTCAGAGCACTCACTCTCAGGGTTAAAACAAGGTTAAGATGGTCAGGGCACTCACTCTCAGGGTTAACTCAGAGTTATGATGGTCAGGGCACTCACTCCCAGGGTTAACTCAGAGTTATGATGGTCAGGGCACTCACTCCCAGGGTTAACTCAGAGTTATGATGGTCAGAGCACTCACTCTCAGGGTTAACCCAGGGTTATGATGGTCAGAGCACTCACTCTCAGGGTTAAAACAAGGTTAAGATGGTCAGGGCACTCACTCTCAGGGTTAACTCAGAGTTATGATGGTCAGGGCACTCACTCCCAGGGTTAACTCAGAGTTATGATGGTCAGAGCACTCACTCTCAGGGTTAGTCCAGTGGTTATGATGGTCAGAGCACTCACTCTCAGGGTTAACCTAGGGTTATGATGGTCAGAGCACTCACTCTCAGGGTTAACCTTGGGTTATGATGGTCAGAGCACTCACTCTCAGGATTAACCCAGGGTTATGATGGTCAGGGAACTCACTCTCAGGTTTAACTCAGAGTTATGATGGTCAGAGCACTCACTCTCAGGGTTAGTCCAGTGGTTATGATGTTCAGAGCACTCACTCTCAGGGTTAACCTAGGGTTATGATGGTCAGAGCACTCACTCTCAGGATTAACCCAGGGTTATGATGGTCAGGGCACTCACTCTCAGGTTTAACCCAGGGTTATGATGGTCAGGGCACTCACCCTCAGGGTTAACCCAGGGTTATGATGGTCAGAGCACTCACTCTCAGGGTTAACCCAGAGTTATGATGGTCAGAGCACTCACTCTCAGGGTTAACCCAGGGTTATGATGGTCAGAGCACTCACTCTCAGGGTTAAAACAAGGTTAAGATGGTCAGGGCACTCACTCTCAGGGTTAACTCAGGGTTATGATGGTCAGGGCACTCACTCTCAGGTTTAAACCAGGGTTATGATGGTCAGGGCACTCACCCTCAGGGTTAACCCAGGGTTATGATGGTCAGAGCACTCACTCTCAGGGTTAACCTAGGGTTATGATGGTCAGAGCACTCACTCTCAGGTTTAACTCAGAGTTATGATGGTCAGAGCACTCACTCTCAGGGTTAGTCCAGTGGTTATGATGGTCAGAGCACTCACTCTCAGGGTTAGTCCAGTGGTTATGATGGTCAGAGCACTCACTCTCAGGGTTAACCTAGGGTTATGATGGTCAGAGCACTCACTCTCAGGATTAACCCAGGGTTATGATGGTCAGGGCACTCACTCTCAGGTTTAACCCAGAGTTATGATGGTCAGAGCACTCACCCTCAGGGTTAAAACAAGGTTAAGATGGTCAGAGCACTCACTCTCAGGGTTAGTCCAGGGTGCAGATGGACAGAGTGCCCAGAGAGCCCAGGGCTATGATGGTCAGAGTGATCATTCTCAGGGCCAGCCCAAGGTTCTGAGGGTCAGGGTGTTTGGTCAGCAAAGGTTTATGATGGTCTGAGTGATTGCTATCAGGGTCCCCCAAGTTTCTACTCATCAGGGCACTTGGCCGGCCTAGGGTTATCATGATCAGACCAAGCTTATGAAGATCAGAATGCTTCATTCTCAGGACCAGCCTAATGTTCTAATGGCAAGAGCGCTTTTAGGGTTGGCCTAGGGTTTTGTTGCGCCCAATTTCTCACTCAAAGGGTCAGCCCACAGTTCTGATTGCAGGGTGCTCGCTTTCAGTGCTACCCAAAAGATCTGATGGTCAGACTTCTTGGTCAAGCTAGGGTTCTGACGGTCAGAGTGCGGCTCCCTGGAGGGCACTGACGTTTTGCTGTGCAGGCCCTTAGTTCAGTGCACCCACATAGAGAAGATTTTTGTATAAAACAAAACAAAAAAATATTGCCTCTGGCATGCTGGGAGTTTTCTCCCTGTATGTAGGGGTCATTTATTTATTTTCCTGCTCAGGACCGCCAGGTACTTCATGGTAGTCCCAAACAGGGTACAAGTAGATCAGACTATCCGCCCTACGTAGGGCAGATGGACTGAGGTACTTTGACCCATGACCCAATTACAGTCGGGTCATTGGGCAAAGGTTTCCACCGGCAATGCCAGCATACGCTATGCTTACAGAAACATGACGATTCGCCCAACTCTAAATAAGCACCCAAATGTTTGGTGAACATGGTACTCAGCCACTGTCCCCAATAACTGGATGCACTGATAAGTCTGACCTTGGACAAATTGAAAGTAGTGTAAATCCCAATAATGTTTGCTTGTCCTATGCCTACGCCTTTCTAAGGCTCCTGGAGATCAGCAAACACCGTGCAGTTACAATCCCATTCCCCCACTCCCCAATACCTTGCTTGGCTTTGACCGGTTTTGTGGAGCTGATAGGTGAACTGGCGTCCGTGTCTGTGGGGTCATCCAGGGATTTAAGAGGGATGAAAAAACTGGGGGGGGGGTCTCTCAAAGGGGGTGGCCGTTCCTTTAGGTAGGACTTCCTGTGTAGAACTAGTTCTTTTGGTGTACTTATAGGCACGTTAGTCATCATAGTTTTTAGGTGGCTTTCTTAGACCCGCCGACTTGTTTGTTTTGTATACGTAGATTGGGGATTTAGTCTGAGCTGGTCTTTAAACGTCTCCCTTTGGCCCTCCACTCCCGGTATTGTATCAATGTAATTAAGGGCATGGCTTAAAACAGTTAAGCTAAAAATCTGTGCTTAGCATAGTGTGCCGCCCGACTTGTATTTTGCTGTTTCTGTCATTGCATCCAGATATATGATACAACAAGTAACATCATACCTACAAGAAGTCAGGACTATTGACTTTGTCAATGGTTGTTAGTTGCATAAGATAAATAAGCAGCAACTATGGCTTGTATATAATATTGAAAAAGCTTCCAGCCCTGGTGACACCACGACAATGTTGCTGCTCCTAAGTTTCAAAAAGAGAAGGGAAATCCAGAGGGAAAATGACTCTCTTTAAAGGATTTCCCTTCCCCTACAAAGCTCACCTGGCATGACGTCATGCCGTAACATCTCCACTAGTGAGAAGTGAGCAGTGTGAGCACGTGCACATCAATGTGCCTGCTGTCACTGCAGTCTGGAAAAAAACGGACCACCTGTGCCAGGGCACAAAACAGAGCCCGATAGAGACCCGTTTCAAGGCCCCCTTTAAAATACTGCTGGTGCTCAGCACCGGTGAGACCCGACCCACTTAAAGCCCTGGGGTCACCATATGGCCTCTGATTACATGCAGTGATCCTCTTGGAGAACAAGCATGGCTAACCATGGGTCTCTCCTGGTCAAGTATGCGACGAGGGTGACAGGTGCTTGGGTGAAGGGAAGACGGGTGATTGTGAGATGGGTCCAGCAGGAGACCCGAGCGGTGGGCAACAGAGTGGAGTGTGGGGGGGCATGCAGCGAGGCTCTGGCCTGCACCCCCTGCCTACTTTTTGTCTGCACTGCTAACTGACAGGGCTCCATCCACCTGTGGGTGAGGTTCATGGACAGCAGAGTAGGAGTGAACAGTAGGTTGTGCTGTTACATTACTACTTTCTTATAAAAAAGTGTTTACTAGTGATTACTGGCATCACTTTCTTATTACACGTGTGTTCCGAAGCCCAGACATGACTGTAATAAAAAAAATAAGCTACAGCAGTTTATAGGGAGATATCACCGTCCTAACAAAGGCCAGAAGTGTGTTATTGACATATGTCATGAATTTATTAAACTACTTAGTAGTTGCATGTCGTTGCAATTAAAAACAAGCTAACTTTGCAAGTAAGAAAAAAGGTTTGACCAAAGTACTTTTATGAGTAATCCTCCTATGACAATGCTGCCCACGTCAAATGACAACAAATTGCTTCTGCATGTGGTTATCTGTTTTTCTGGGGGATGTACTTGATATTGCACAGAAAAAACAGCAACAGGAGTGATGTAAACATGCTCACGCTCAGGAAAATACAACAACTATTTTAACCCCTTCGCTGCTAGGCCTTTTCCCCCCTGTGCTAATCCTTTTTTTGGCTATTTGTGGTAGTTCGCTCTTAGGCCCCTGTAACTTTTTGACCACATAAGGTATCCACGCCAAATTTGTGTCCTTTTTTTCCAACATCATGGGGATTCTAAAGGTACCCAGGGTTTGTGGATTCCCCTGGAGGGGACCCAGAAATTAGCCAAAATACAGCCAATTTTTTTTGAAAAATGGGAAAAAAGGGCTACAGACGAAAGCGTCTGTTTTTTTCCCTGCAAATGGTATCAAAAAAGGAGTCATGGTGCTGAAATCACCATCTTCCCAGCTTTCAGGGACAAGCAGACTTTTGTCAGAAAACCAAAACTTTTTACACAGTTTTGGCATTTTTCTGGAATAGCCTATTTTTGCTATTTTTTGTGCTTTCAACCTCCTTCCAGTTAATGGTATGAAAGCAATAAAGGATCCTGGAAAGCTATACATTTTAGAAAAGTAGACAAAATTCTAAATTCAGCAAGGGGTCATTTGGGTAGATCCTTCAAGGTTTCTTTATAGAAACTAACAGTTAAATATAGGAAAAATTGAAAATTAGTTAAAAAAACAGCCATTTGTGCCAACGTTTTCACCTGCAACTTCTTCTAATTGTGACAGCTGTTTGAAAGCAATATACCGTTACATCCGCTAGACCTTTCTGGTTGTGGGGATATATAGGATTTGTAGGTTCACCAAGAACCCGACGAACCCAGAGCCAATAACTGAGCAGCGTCTTGCAATGGTTTTTCATTATGTTCCGGGTATATAGCAATTCATTTGGGAAAATATATACATGGAAAAATCGGTATGAAAGACACCTATGTATTTCTGAAATTGGAACAAAATATAGAGTTTAGAAACAGTAGATATTTGCACATTTCCGAAATTGTGAGTACCCATACTAGCATGAGACTCATAGGTCATTTTTCAAAATGACTTCTTTTTACACATTGTCTTTCATTTGGAAGGCAGAAATGCATCGAAAGTCAATAGGTAATAACAGTTGCTCTACAATTCTGTGTTACCCTTAGTCTCCCGATAAAAATGGTACCTCACTTGTGTGGGTAGGCCTAGTGCCTGCGACAGGAAACGGTCCAAAACGCAACGTGGACACACTTTATTTTTACTGTCAAAACTGACCCTTTTTTTGCAAAGTGCCTAGCTGTAGATTTTGAACCCTAGCTCTGCCGGCACCTAGGGAAACCTAGCAAACCTATACATTTTTGAAAAGTAGACACCCAGGGGAATCCAGGATGGGGTGACTTGTGTGGCTCTCACCAGGTTCTGTTACCCAGATTCCCTTGCAAACCTCAAAATTTGTAAAAAAAAACACATTTTCCTCACATTTCTGTGGTGGAAAGTTCTGGAATCTGCATGGATCCACAAAATTCCACCCACACCACGTTCCCCAAAGTCTTCAGAGAAAACCGGTACCTCACTTGTGTGGGTAGGCCTAGTGCTGGGTACAGGAAACGGCCCAAAACGCAACGTGGACACACTACATTTTCACAGTGAAAACTGACCCTTTTTTTGCAAAGTGTCTTGCTGTAGATTATTAACCCTAGCTCAGCCGGCACCTAGGGAAACCTAGCAAACCTATACATTTTTGAAAACTAGACACCCAGGGAAATCCAGTATGGGGTGACTTGACTGGCTCTCACCAGGTTCTGTTACCCAGAATCCCTTGCAAACCTCAAAATTCATCAAAAAACCCACATTTTCCTCACATTTCTGTGGTGGAAAGTTCTGGAATCTGCATGGATACACAAAATTCTACCCACCCCGCGTTCCCCAAAGTCTTCCAAGAAAAATGGTACCTCACTTGTGTGGGTAGGTCTAGTGCCCGCGACAGGAAACGGCCCAAAACGCAACGTGGACACACCACATTTTTACAGTGAAAACTGACCCTTTTTTTGCAAAGTGCCGAGCAGTAGATTTTGAACCCTAGCTCTGCCGGCACCTAAGAAAACCTAGCAAACCTATATATTTTTTAAAACTAGACACCCAGTGGAATCCAGGATGGGGTGACTTGACTGGCTCTCACAAGGTTCTTTTACCCAGAATCCCTTGCAAACCTCACAATTTGTCAAAAAAACCACATTTTCCACACATTTCTGTGGTGGAAAGTTCTGGAATCTGCGTGGATCCACAAACTTCCACCCACCCCACGGTCCCCAAAGTCTTCTGAGAAAAATGGTACCTCACTTGTGTGGGTAGTCCTAGTGCCCGCGACAGGAAACGGCCCAAAACGCCACGTGGACACACCACATTTTCACAGTGAAAACTGACCCTTTTTTTGCAAAGTGCCTAGCTGTAGGTTTTGAACCCTAGCTCTACAGGCACCTAGGGAAACCTAGCAAACCTATACATGTTTGAAAACTAGACACCCAGGGGATTCCAGGGAGGTATGGCTTACGTGGATCCCCCAACGTTTTCTTACCCAGACTCCCCTGCAAACCTCAAATTTAGCTGAAAAAATCACTTTTTCCACACATTTTTGTGTGGGAAAGATGTAGCATCACCGGGCTGACACAAATTTCCTACCACCCAGCGTTCCCCCAGGTCTCCCGATAAAAATGGTGCCTCACTCATGTGGGAGGCCCAAGTACCCGCGACAGGCAAGGGCCCAAAACGTATTGAGGCGACATCAAAATTGCCTATCACAAAACGACCTGGTTTTGCAAGGGGGGCACCTGGGTTTTTGGCCCGTGCTCGGCGGCCAGCTAGGGAAACCTACCAAACCAACACATTTCTGAAAACTAGATACCCGGGGGATTATAGGGAGGTATGGCTTGCATGGATCACCCAACGTTTTCTTACCCAGAATCCCCTGCAAACCTCATATTTTGCTGAAAACATCACTTCTTCAACACATTTTTGTGTGGGAAAGTTGTGGCATCACCGGGCTGACACAAATTTCCTACCACCCAGCGTTCCCCCAGGTCTCCCGATAAAAATGGTGCCTCACTCATGTGGGAGGCCCAAGTACACGCGACAGACAAAGGCCCAAAACGTATTGAGGCGACATCAAAATTGCCTATCACAAAACGACCTGGTTTTGCAAGAGGGGTCACCTGGGTTTTTGGCCCCGTGCTCGGCGGCCAGCTAGGGAAACCTACCAAATCCACACATTTCTGAAAACTAGACACCCAGGGGATTCCATGGAGGTATGGCTTGCATGGATCCCCCAACGTTTTCTTACCCAGAATCCCCTGCAAACCTCATATTTTGCTGAAAACATCACTTCTTCCACACATTTTTGTGTGGGAAAGTTGTGGCATCACTGGGCTGACACAAATATCCTACCACCCAGCGTTCCCCCAGGTCCCCCGATAAAAATGGTGCCTCACTCGTGTGGGAGGCCCAAGTACCCGCGACAGGCAAGGGCCCAAAACGTATTGAGGCGACATAAAAATTGCCTATCACAAAACGACCTTAGTTTTGCAAGGGGGGTCACCTGGGTTTAGGCCCCGTGCTCGGCGGACAGCTAGGGAAACCTACCAAACCCACACATTTCTGAAAACTAGACACCCGGGGGATTATAGGGAGGTATGGCTTGCGTAGATCCCCCAACGTTTTCTTACCCAGAATCCCCTGCAAACCTCAAATTTAGCTGAAAAAATCACTTTTTCCAAACATTTTTGTGTGGGAAAGTTGTGGCATCACCGGGCTGACACAAATTTCCTACCACCCAGCGTTCCCCCAGGTCTCCCGATAAAAATGGTGCCTCACTCGTGTGGGAGGCCCAAGTACCGTGACAGGCAAGGGCCCAAAACGTATTGAGGCGACATCAAAATTGCCTATCACAAAACGACCTGGTTTTGCAAGAGGGGTCACCTGGGTTTCTGGCCCCGTGCTCGGCGGCCAGCTAGGGAAACCTACCAAACCCACACATTTCTGAAAACTAGACACCCGGGGGATTCCAGGGAGGTATGGCTTGCGTGGATCCTCCAACGTTTTCTTACCCAGAATCCACTGCAAACCTCAAATTTAGCTGAAAAAAATCACTTTTTCCACACATTTTTGTGTGGGAAAGATGTGGGATCACCGAGCTGACACAAATTTCCTACCACCCAGCGTTCCCCCAGGTCTCCCGATAAAAATGGTGCCTCACTCGTGTGGGAGGCCCAAGTACCCGCGACAGGCAAGGGCCCAAAACGTATTGAGGCGACATCAAAATTGCCTATCACAAAACGACCTGGTTTTGCAAGGGGGGCACCTGGGTTTTTGGCCCTGTGCTCGGCGGCCAGCTAGGGAAACCTACCAAACCCACACATTTCTGAAAACTAGACACCCGGGGGATTATAGGGAGGTATGGCTTGCATGGATTCCCCAACTTTTTCTTACCCAGAATCCCCTGCAAACCTCAAATTTAGCTGAAAAAATCACTTCTTCCACACATTTTTGTGTGGGAAAGTTGTGGCATCACCGGGCTGACACAAATTTCCTATCACCCAGCGTTCCCCAGGTCTCCCGATAAAAATGGTGCCTCACTCATGTGGGAGGCCCAAGTACCCGCGACAGGCAAGGGCCCAAAACGTATTGAGGCGACATCAAAATTGCCTATCACAAAACGACCTGGTTTTGCAAGAGGGGTCACCTGGGTTTTTGGCCCCGTGCTCGGCGGCCAGCTAAGGAAACCTACCAAATACACACATTTCTGAAAACTAGACACCCAGGGGATTCCATGGAGGTATGGCTTGCATGGATCCCCCAACGTTTTCTTACCCAGAATCCCCTGCAAACCTCATATTTTGCTGAAAACATCACTTCTTCCACACATATTTGTGTGGGAAAGTTGTGGCATCACTGGGCTGACACAAATATCCTACCACCCAGCGTTCCCCAGGTCCCCGATAAAAATGGTGCCTCACTCGTGTGGGAGGCCCAAGTACCGCGACAGGCAAGGGCCCAAAACGTATTGAGGCGACATAAAAATTGCCTATCACAAAACGACCTTAGTTTTGCAGGGAGTCACCTGGGTTTAGGCCCCGTGCTCGGCGGACAGCTAGGGAAACCTACCAAACCCACACATTTCTGAAAACTAGACATCCGGGGGATTATAGGGAGGTATGGCTTGCGTAGATCCCCCAACGTTTTCTTACCCAGAATCCTCTGCAAACCTCAAATTTAGCTGAAAAATCACTTTTTCCAAACATTTTTGTGTGGGAAAGTTGTGGCATCACCGGGCTGACACAAATTTCCTACCACCCAGCGTTCCCCCAGGTCTCCCGATAAAAATGGTGCCTCACTCGTGTGGGAGGCCCAAGTACCGTGACAGGCAAGGGCCCAAAACATATTGAGGCGACATCAAAATTGCCTATCACAAAACGACCTGGTTTTGCAAGAGGGGTCACCTGGGTTTCTGGCCAAGTGCTCGGCGGCCAGCTAGGAAAACCTACCAAACCCACACATTTCTGAAAACTAGACACCCGGGGGATTCCAGGGAGGTATGGCTTGCGTGGATCCCCCAACGTTTTCTTACCCAGAATCCACTGCAAACCTCAAATTTAGCTGAATAAAATCACTTTTTCCACACATTTTTGTGTGGGAAAGATGTGGCATCACCGAGCTGACACAAATTTCCTACCACCCAGCGTTCCCCCAGGTCTCCCGATAAAAATGGTGCCTCACTCGTGTGGGAGGCCCAAGTACCCGCGACAGGCAAGGGCCCAAAACGTATTGAGGAGACATCAAAATTGCCTATCACAAAACGACCTGGTTTTGCAAGGGGGTCACCTGGGTTTTTGGCCTGTGCTCGGCGGCCAGCTAGGGAAACCTACCAAACCCACACATTTCTGAAAACTAGACACCCGGGGATTATAGGGAGGTATGGCTTGCATGGATCCCCCAACTTTTTCTTACAGAATCCCCTGCAAAACTCAAATTTAGCTGAAAAAATCACTTCTTCCACACATTTTTGTGTGGGAAAGTTGTGGCATCACCGGGCTGACACAAATTTCCTACCACCCAGCGTTCCCCCAGGTCTCCCGATAAAAATGGTGCCTCACTCATGTGGGAGGCCCAAGTACCCGCGACAGACAAGGGCCCAAAACGTATTGAGGCGACATCAAAATTGCCTATCACAAAACGACCTGGTTTTGCAAGAGGGGTCACCTGGGTTTTTGGCCTTGTGCTCGGCGGCCAGCTAGGGAAACCTACCAAACCTACAAATTTCTGAAAACTGGACACCCGGGGGATTATAGGGAGGTATGGCTTGCGTAGATCCCCCAACGTTTTCTTACCCAGAATCCCCTGCAAACCTCAAATTTGCTGAAAAAATCACTTTTTCCATACATTTTTGTGTGGGAAAGTTGTGGCATCACCGGGCTGACACAAATTTCCTACCACCCAGCGTTCCCCAGGTCTCCCGATAAAAATGGTGCCTCACTCGTGTGGGAGGCCCAAGTACCCGCGACAGGCAAGGGCCCAAAACGTATTGAGGCGACATCAAAATTGCCTATCACAAAACGACCTGGTTTTGCAAGAGGGGTCACCTGGGTTTCTGGCCCCGTGCTCGGCGGCCAGCTAGGGAAACCTACCAAACCCACACATTTCTGAAAACTAGACACGTGGGGGATTCCAGGGAGGTATGGCTTGCATGGATCCCCCAACTTTTTCTTACCCAGAATCCCCTGCAAACCTCAAATTTAGCTGAAACAATCACTTCTTCCATACATTTTTGTGTGGGAAAGTTGTGGCATCACTGGGCTGACACAAATATCCTACCACCCAGCGTTCCCCCAGGTCTCCCGATAAAAATGGTGCCTCACTCGTGTGGGAGGCCCAAGTACCCGCGACATTCAAGGGCCCAAAACGTATTGAGGCGACATCAAAATTGCCTATCACAAAACGACCTGGTTTTGCAAGGGGGGTCACCTGGGTTTTTGGCCCTGTGCTCGGCGGCCAGCTAGGAAACCTACCAAACCCACACATTTCTGAAAACTAGACACCCGGGGATTATAGGGAGGTATGGCTTGCATGGATCCCCCAACTTTTTCTTACCCAGAATCCCCTGCAAACCTCAAATTTAGCTGAAAAAATCACTTCTTCCACACATTTTTGTGTGGGAAAGTTGTGGCATCACCGGGCTGACACAAATTTCCTACCACCCAGCGTTCCCCAGGTCTCCCGATAAAAATGGTGCCTCACTCATGTGGGAGGCCCAAGTACCGCGACAGGCAAGGGCCCAAAACGTATTGAGGCGACATCAAAATTGCCTATCACAAAACGACCTGGTTTTGCAAGAGGGTCACCTGGGTTTTGGCCTTGTGCTCGGCGGCCAGCTAGGGAAACCTACCAAACCTACACATTTCTGAAAACTAGACACCCGGGGGATTATAGGGAGGTATGGCTTGCGTAGATCCCCCAACGTTTTCTTACCCAGAATCCCCTGCAAACCTCAAATTTAGATATAAAAAATCACTTTTTCCACACATTTTTGTGTGGGAAAGATGTGGCATCACCGGGCTGACACAAATTTCCTACCACCCAGCGTTCCTCCAGGTCTCCCGATAAAAATGGTGCCTCACTCGTGTGGGAGGCCCAAGTACCCGCGACAGGCAAGGGCCCAAAACGCATTGAGGCGACATAAAAATTGCCTATCACAAAACGACCTGGTTTTGCAAGGAGGTCATCTGGGTTTGGCCCGTGCTCGGCGGACAGCTAGGAAACCTACCAAACCCACACATTTCTGAAAACTAGACACCCGGGGGATTATAGGGAGGTATGGCTTGCATGGATCCCCCAACTTTTCTTACCCAGAATCCCCTGCAAACCTCAAATTTAGCTGAAAAAATCACTTCTTCCACACATATTGTGTGGGAAAGTTGTGGCATCACCGGGCTGACACAAATTTCCTACCACCCAGCGTTCCCCCAGGTCTCCCGATAAAAATGGTGCCTCACTCATGTGGGAGGCCCAAGTACCCACGACAGGCAACGGCCCAAAACGTATTGAGGCGACATCAAAATTGCCTATCACAAAACGACCTGGTTTTGCAAGGGGGGTCACCTGGGTTTTGGCCCCGTGCTCGGCGGGCAGCTTGGGAAACCTACCAAACCCACACATTTCTGAAAGCTAGACACCCGGGGGATTCCAGGGAGGTATAGCTTGCTTGGATCCCCCAACGTTTTCTTACCCAGAATCCCCTGAAAACCTCAAATTTAGCTGAAAAAATAACTTTTTCCACACATTTTTGTGTGGGAAAGTTGTGGCATCACGGGCTGACAAAAATTTCCTACCACCCAGCGTTCCCCCAGGTCTCCCGATAAAAATGGTGCCTCACTCATGTGGGAGGCCCAAGTACCCGCGACAGGCAAGGGCCCAAAACGTATTGAGGCGACATCAAAATTGCCTATCACAAAACGACCTGGTTTTGCAAGGGGGGTCACCTGGGTTTTTGGCCCCGTGCTCGGCGGCCAGCAAGGGAAACCTACCAAACCCACACATTTCTGAAAACTAGACATCCGGGGGATTATAGGGAGGTATGGCTTGCAAGGATCCCCCAACTTGTTCTTACCCAGAATCCCCTGCAAACCTCAAATTTAGCTAAAAAAATCACTTCTTCCACACATTTTTGTGTAGGAAAGTTGTGGCATCACCGGGCTGACATAAATTTCCTACCACCCAGCGTTCCCCCAGGTCTCCCGATAAAAATGGTGCCTCACTCGTGTGGCAGGCCCAAGTACCCGCGTCAGGCAAGGGCCCAAAACATTTTGTGATAGGCAATTTTGATGTCGCCTCAATACGTTTTGGGCCCTTGCCTGTCGCGGGTACTTGGGCCTCCCACAAGAGTGAGGCACCATTTTTATCGGGAGACCTGGGGGAACACTGGGTGGTAGGAAATTTGTGTCAGCCCAGTGATGCCACAACTTTCACACTCAAAAATGTGTGGAAAAAGTGATTTCTTCAGCTAAATTTCAGGTTTGAAGGGGATTCTGTGTAAGAAAACGTTGGAGGATCCACGTAAGCCATACCTCCCTGGAATCCCCCGGGTGTGCAGTTTTCAGAAATGTGTGGGTTTGGTAGGTTTCCTTAACTGGCCGCCGAGCACGGGGCCAAAAACCCAGGTGACCCCCTTGCAAAACCAGGTCGTTTTGTGATAGGCAATTTTGATGTCGCCTCAATATGTTTTGGGCCCTTGCCTGTCGCGGGTACTTGGGCCTCCCAATCGAGTGAGGCACCATTGTTATCGGGAGACCTGGGGGAACGCTGGGTGGTAGGACATTTGTGTCAGCCCAGTGATGCCACAACTTTCCCAGACAAAAATGTGTGAAAAAAGTGATTTATTTCAGCTAAATTTGAGGTTTGCAGGGGATTCTGGGTAAGAAAAAGTTGGGGGATCCACGCAAGCCATACCTCCCTGGAATCCCCGGGTGTCTAGTTTTCATAAATGTGTGGGTTTGGTAGGTTTCCCTTGCTGGCCGCCGAGCACGGGGCCAAAAACCCAGGTGACCCCCCTTGCAAAACCAGGTCGTTTTGTGATAGGCAATTTTGATGTCGCCTCAATACGTTTTGGACCCTTGCCTGTCGCGGGTACTTGGGCCTCGCACACGAGTGAGGCACAATTTTTATTGGGAGACCTAGGGGAACGCTGGGTGATAGGAAATTTGTGTCAGCCCAGTGATGCCACAACTTTCCCACACAAAAATGTGTGGAAAAAGTTATTTTTTCAGCTAAATTTGAGGTTTGCAGGGGATTCTGGGTAAGAAACATTTGAGGGATCTACGCAAGCCATACCTCCCTATAATTCCCGAGGTGTCTAGTTTTCAGAAATATGTGGGTTTGGTAGGTTTCCCTAGCTGGCCGCCGAGCACGGGGCCAAAAACCCAGGTGAGCCCCCTTGCAAAACCAGGTCGTTTTGTGATAGGCAATTTTGATGTCGCCTCAATACGTTTTGGGCCCTTGCCTGTCGTGGGTACTTGGGCCTCCCACACGAGTGAGGCACCATTTTTATCGGGAGACCTGGGGGAACACTGGGTGGTAGGAAATTTGTGTCAGCCCGGTCATGCCACAACTTTCCCACACAAAAATGTGTGAAAAAAGTGATTTATTTCAGCTAAATTTGAGGTTTGCAGGGGATTCTGGGTAAGAAAAAGTTGGGGGATCCACGCAAGCCATACCTCCCTGGAATCCCCCGGGTGTCTAGTTTTCATAAATGTGTGGGTTTGGTAGGTTTCCCTTGCTGGCCGCCGAGCACGGGGCCAAAAACCCAGGTGACCCCCCTTGCAAAACCAGGTCGTTTTGTGATAGGCAATTTTGATGTCGCCTCAATACGTTTTGGACCCTTGCCTGTCGCGGGTACTTGGGCCTCCCACACGAGTGAGGCTCCATTTTTATCGGGAGACCTCGGGGAACGCTGGGTGGTAGGAAATTTGTGTCAGCCCGGTGATGCCACAACTTTCCCACACAAAAGTGTATGGAAAAAGTGATTTTTTTCAGCTAAATTTGAGGTGTGCAGGGGATTCTGGGTAAGAAAACGTTGGGGGATTCACGCAATCCATACCTCCCTGGAATCCCCCGGGTGTCTAGTTTTCAGAAATGTGTGGGTTTGGTAGGTTTCCTAGCTGGGCACCGAGAACGGGGCCAAAAACCCAGGTGACCCCCCTTGCAAAACCAGGTCGTTTTGTGATAGGCAATTTTGATGTCGCCTTAATACGTTTTGGGCCCTTGCCTGTCGCCGGTACTTAGGCCTTCCACACGAGCGAGGCACCATTTTTATCGGGAGACCTGGGGGAACACTGGGTGGTAGGAAATTTGTGTCAGCCCGGTGATGCCACAACTTTCCCACACAAAAATGTGTGGAAAAAGTGATTTTTTTCAGCTAAATTTAAGGTTTGCAGGGGATTCTGGGTAAGAAAAATTTGAGGGATCTACCCAAGCCATACCTCCCTATAATCCCCGGGGTGTCTAGTTTGCAGAAATGTGTGGGCTTGGTAGGTTTCCCTAGCTGGCTGCCGAGCACGGGGCCAAAAACCCAGGTTACCCCCCTTGCAAAACCAGGTCGTTTTGTGATAGGCAATTTTGATGTCGCCTCAATACGTTTTGGGCCCTTGCCTGTCGCGGGTACTTGGGCCTCACACACGAGTGAGGCACAATTTTTATTGGGAGACCTGGGGGAACGCAGGGTGGTAGGAAATTTGTGTCAGCCCAGTGATGCCACAACGTTCCCACACAAAAATGTGTGGAAAAAGTGATTTTTTCAGCTAAATTTGAGGTTTGCAGGGGATTCTGGGTAAGAAACATTTGAGGGATCTACGCAAGCCATACCTCCCTATAATCCCCGAGGTGTCTAGTTTTCAGAAATGTGTGGGTTTGGTAGGTTTCCCTAGCTGGCCGCCGAGCACGGGGCCAAAAACCCAGGTGACCCCCCTTGCAAAACTAGGTCGTTTTGTGATAGGCAATTTTGATGTCGCCTCAATACGTTTTGGACCCTTGCCTGTCGTGGGTACTTGGGCCTCCCACACGAGTGAGGCTCCATTTTTATCGGGAGACCTGGGGGAATGCTGGGTGGTAGGAAATTTGTGTCAGCCCGGGGATGCCACAACTTTCCATCACAAAAATGTGTGGAAAAAGTGATTTTTTCAGCTAAATTTGAGGTTTGCAGGGGATTCTGGGTAAGAAAAAGTTGGGGGATCCATGCAAGCCATACCTCCTATAATCCCCCGGGTGTCTAGTTTTCAGAAATGTGTGGGTTTGGTAGGTTTCCCTAGCTGTCCGCCGAGCACGGGGCCAAAACCCAGATGACCCCCCTTGCAAAACCAGGTCGTTTTGTGATAGGCAATTTTTATGTCGCCTCAATACGTTTTGGGCCCTTGCCTGTCACGGGTACTTGGGCCTCCCACACGAGTGAGGCACCATTTTTATCGGGAGACCTGGAGGAACGCTGGGTGGTAGGAAATTTGTGTCAGCCCGGTGATGCCACATCTTTCCCACACAAAAATGTGTGGAAAAAGTGATTTTTTTCATCTAAATTTGAGGTTTGCAGGGGATTCTGGGTAAGAAAACGTTGGGGGATCTACGCAAGCCATACCTCCCTATAATCCCCCGGGTGTCTAGTTTTCAGAAATGTGTAGGTTTGGTAGGTTTCCCTAGCTGGCCGCCGAGCACAAGGCCAAAAACCCAGGTGACCCCTCTTGCAAAACCAGGTCGTTTTGTGATAGGCAATTTTGATGTCGCCTCAATACGTTTTGGGCCCTTGCCTGTCGCGGGTACTTGGGCCTCCCACATGAGTGAGGCACCATTTTTATCGGGAGACCTGGGGGAACGCTGGGTGGTAGGAAATTTGTGTCAGCCCGGTGATGCCACAACTTTCCCACACAATATGTGTGGAAGAAGTGATTTTTTCAGCTAAATTTGAGGTTTGCAGGGGATTCTGGGTAAGAAAAAGTTGGGGGATCCATGCAAGCCATACCTCCCTATAATCCCCCGGGTGTCTAGTTTTCAGAAATGTGTGGGTTTGGTAGGTTTCCCTAGCTGGCCGCCGAGCACAGGGCCAAAAACCCAGGTGACCCCCCTTGCAAAACCAGGTCGTTTTGTGATAGGCAATTTTGATGTCGCCTCAATACGTTTTGGGTCCTTGAATGTCGCGGGTACTTGGGCCTCCCACACGAGTGAGGCACCATTTTTATCGGGAGACCTGGGGGAACGCTGGGTGGTAGGATATTTGTGTCAGCCCAGTGATGCCACAACTTTCCCACACAAAAATGTATGGAAGAAGTGATTGTTTCAGCTAAATTTGAGGTTTGCAGGGGATTCTGGGTAAGAAAAAGTTGGGGGATCCATGCAAGCCATACCTCCCTGGAATCCCCCACGTGTCTAGTTTTCAGAAATGTGTGGGTTTGGTAGGTTTCCCTAGCTGGCCGCCGAGCACGGGGCCAAAAACACAGGTGACCCCCTTGCAAAACCAGGTCGTTTTGTGATAGGCAATTTTGATGTCGCCTTAATACGTTTTGGGCCCTTGCCTGTCGCTGGTACTTGGTCCTCCCACACGAGCGAGGCACCGTTTTTATCGGGAGACCTGGGGGAACGCTGGGTGGTAGGAAATTTGTGTCAGCCCGGTGATGCCACAACTTTCCCACACAAAAATGTGTGGAAAAAGTGATTTCTTAAATTAAATTTGAGGTTTGCAGGGGATTCTGGGTAAGAAAAATTTGAGGGATCTACGCAAGCCATACCTCCCTATAATCCCCGGGGTGTCTAGTTTTCAGAAATATGTGGGTTTGGTAGGTTTCCCTAGCTGGCCGCCGAGCACGGGGCCAAAAACCCAGGTGAGCCCCCTTGCAAAACCAGGTCGTTTTGTGATAGGCAATTTTGATGTCGCCTCAATACGTTTTGGGCCCTTGCCTGTCGTGGGTACTTGGGCCTCCCACACGAGTAAGGCACCATTTTTATCGGGAGACCTGGGGGAACACTGGGTGGTAGGAAATTTGTGTCAGCCCGGTGATGCCACAACTTTCCCACACAAAAATGTGTGGAAAAAGTGATTTTTTCAGCTAAATTTGAGGTTTGCAGGGGATTCTGGGTAAGAAAAATTTGAGGGTTCTACGCAAGCCATACCTCCCTATAATTCCCGGGGTGTCTAGTTTTCAGAAATGTGTGGGTTTGGTAGGTTTCCCTAGATGTCCGCCGAGCCTGGGGCCAAAAACTCATGGGACCCCCCTTGAAAACCAGGTTGGTTTGTGATAGGTAATTTTGATGTCGCCTCACTAGGTTTTGGGCCCTTGCCTGTTGCAGGTACTTGACCCACCCACGCGAGTGAGGTACCATTTTTATCGGGAGACCTGGGGGAATGTTGTGTAGAAGGAAATTTGTGGATCCATGCAGATTCCAGAACTTTCCCATAACAAAATTGTGAGGAAAATGTGTTTTTTTTTACAAAGTTTGAGGTTTGCAAGGGATTCTGGGTAACAGAACCTGGTGAGAGGCACACAAGTCACCCCATCTTGGATTACCCATGGTGTCTAGTTTTTAAAAATGTACAGGTTTGCTAGGTTTCCCTATGTGCCGGCTGCGGTAGGGCCCAAAATCCACAGGAAGGCACATTGCTAAAAATAAGTCTGTGCCTTGTGTGTTTTCTGCCGCCCTGTGGGGGAATCGGGGGGGCGGAGTTTGCCCCGATATGGCCCCAAGGGGGGCAGAAAGACTGTGGCTATTTTTTTGGGGGGTGAGAGCATTTGTATGCCCATTCTGGGCAGCCCCCACCCCATGCATAAAAAAAGCCAGCGTAATCACTGGCACCTAGTGGGCTTTCTGCCCCCCCGGGAGGGCAGAAAGACTGGAATTTCTCTGGGGGGGTGGGGGTATTGTCATGCCCATTTTGGGCTGACCCCACCCCTACATGAATACAAAATAAACATCCCTGGTTTCTAGTGGGCTTTCTTCCCCCGGGGGGGCAGAAAGTCTGTAATTTTTTTTGGGGGGTGGGGGCATTGACATGCCTGTTTTGGGCAGCCCCCACCCTAATTTCAATTGCTCAAAATAAATCCCTGGCGTCTAGTGGGCTTTTTGCCCCCCCAGCGGGGCAGATTGTGAGCTACTGCCCCCATCTGCCCTCCAGGGGGGGCAGAAAGTATGTAATTTTGGTGGGGTGGGGGTTGGGGTATTGGCATGCCCGTTTTGGGCAGCCCCCCCCCCCACTAAGTAAAATTGCGGAAAAAAATCCCTGGCCCTAGTGGGCTTTCTGCCCCTCCGGGGGGGGGCAGAAAGACTGTAATTTTTTTGGAGGGGGGGGTGGGGGCATTGGCATGCCCGTTTTGGGCAGCCCCCACCCTAATTTTATTTGCCCAAAATAAATCCCTGGCGTCTAGTGGGCTTTTTGCCCCCCGGGGGGGCAGAAAGGCTGTAATTTTGGTGAGGGGGTGGGGGCATTGGCATGCCCGTTTTGGGCAGCTCCCACCCTAAGTAAATTTTTGAATAAAAAATCCCTGGCGCTAGTGGGCTTTCTGCCCCCCCGGGTGGGCAGAATGGGGCTACTGCCCCCATTTGCCCCCCGGGGGCAGAAAGACTGGTGTGCCCAAAACGCAATGGGGGAGCAAAGGCCCTTGCCCAAGGGGCAGCTCCCCTCCCTCGTGCTAGTGGGTGGATCCCTGCTTGGGGATCGCCCTCCTGGGGTGATCCCCAAGCAGGGATCCACTAGGAAGGGTACCATTGGAAAGGGAGATTCTCCCTTTCCAACGATACCTCTCCCATCTTTTTCGGTGCTCAGGGGGCTGAGATAGCCCCACAAGCACCGAAACTGAGAAACTGAAACTAAGTTTCAGTTTCGATTTCGTTGTAATGACGATCGCGCGCCATGCGCGCGATCGTCATTACAGTGAAATACAAAAATAGGCCTGGGGAGGTTGGGGAAGCTCTTCTCCACCTCCCCAGGCAAAAAAGAAATGGGAAATCCCTCTGCTGTCTGCAGCAGAGGGATTTCCTGAGCATGTGCTCATGACGGAATGGTTCCATCATGAGCACACTAGATCTTGTGCTCATGACGGAACCATTCCGTCATGAGCATAGAAAGGGTTAAACAATCACTGGTAAAATCAATAGGTCTGGTTTTAATGTGATGATGCATGCGGCATTAGCACGTTAGAGCACGACAGATGGGGGAGAGCCAGAATAGAGGCCAGTGATGGCTATAGTTGTAAAGTCATCCATCCTGCAGTTCACTGCAAGCATTTAGTGGAGATGGAAGGACACACCCAAACAGCCAATAGCAGTAGATGAGAGATGAATATCCCACTGGGCTATGTCAAGAAGCGATTAACAACTTCTCAAGCCAATGGCTGAAAGAGGCTGGTTGGAAATGGCTTAGGGGAATGGAGAGATGTGCCACTTTGGAGAAGTTGCTTTATTTGGCATGAGGATGAACACATAAGCATGGGAAACTCGATTGGCCGCTCACTTTAAATTCTGTATCTAAAGTTCGAAGTAGTGATATAGGAGTGATGACCAGTAGATATATTGTTGATAATGGTGAGAGTGTCTCCTTGTTTTGAAGAGGGGAATAGGCGTCTAGATATGTGTCACTGTTAAGTGTTTCATATAACAAATGCCAATAAAAGATTTATTAAAACAGAAAGAGGTGACAACGCACAATTGGCGGGCCCCCTTTGCCTACACCCTGCAATGGAAATTTCTTGGGTGCCAGAGGAATAAATGGAGCTATGACCAGTTTCAATTTACAATTACAGTGTAACCCATTTGGTCACACAGTGAAACTCAGAGTCAATAAATGGGATAAGTTATAGATTTATTACGAATTCAGAGCCAAAGTAATATAAATCAGTCTCAGAAACATAGTATAGAAATACAGAATCACCAAAGGATAGTCAAATCTGTGCACAAAGGTTATCCTCAGTAACAGAAAGCAAATGAGGAATTGAGTAGCTACAGTGCAAAGAAAAAGGAACAAAGTCTGATGATTAGATTGAAAGTGTCGGCCTTCGTGCTTATGTTGCATGAGGGAATTCTGATGCTCTTTATCCAACCTACACTAATTAATGCTAGATGGGAAAAACCCTAGTTTAATCCAATAAAGTAGAAAGGTGTCAGCATAACAGAACTTCTGAAGAAGTTCTCCAAAAGAAAGAATATTGTATAGCATGAAGCCACACAACAGAGATGTTGCAAAGAGGCCTGTAACTCTCCAAGTCTGAAAGGAATCTGAACATAGCTAAAAGTGTGTTGCTCACAGAAAGAACTCTCTAGAAACCCATATCAAAAGGTCTCATTAATGTTCACCTTCACACAATACTTTTTGGCAGCGACACTCGTGACTCCCTTCTTCGATCCACGTATTCAGAACATCCTTGAATTCCACCCATCTCCTTATTCCGCACAGACGGTAGTCCTCCCTTCGTTAGTTAGGCTCATCGTTCTCGCCAAAAGTACTCCTTTCAAACTTCGTTATCTCGTTCACACAAGGTGCCTTTCTCTTTTCATTAGCTCAAACATTTGCACCTGCAGAGAAAAGAAAAACATTGCACCTGAAGCAAATATTCATGTTGAAGGTTAAAACATTGCAAAATCCAAATGATTAAGGCCATTGGTCTACTTTAGTATAGCAAGCATCTCAATACACGTTGTAACTGCGTGATTACAGATACATAGACAGTCACATTATAAATGCAAAATACTATCTAAATGGATAAATTTCCAATTATAAAATAAATGCTAAGTGTTATTCAAATGAATACATAAGTACACGAAAATTAGCAATGTTGTTCAAGCCACACATATGCAGATATATATGAGAACTGTGATTCGTTATTAGTGTAGAGAAAACGTTAATATGCACACACATATAAATGTCAAGATTACACAGTAAAGGCACATATATGTGGCCTAATCAATCATGAAAGGGTGGAGCCAAAGTTATGCTGCTCCAGAGGCTTGTTGAAGAAAGCCAATATTTCAAAGGGGCAGATCCAAAGCCCACTCTCTTCATATTTTGAGCAATGGGTCTGACTGCTGTGCTGTCAATACCCAGACATAAAAAGGTTAAAAATGCACTGTGATGTCAGTGGCCATATTTGTCATGAATGATACAGAAAAAATAATAGACGGGGTATTAAATAGAACAAGCAATGCACTGCGACATCACAGGAAGTAAAACCACAAGCCAGTTCACCTCACACAAATAAGACTGGTATTATTTTACAGTTGATGCTGAAATACAAAATGTGTCATATATAGAAGTTGTGAATGTACAAATATGTATGCAATATATGAATTCATATCTAAACTGCAAATTCATGTGCATACGTATGTGAAGACATAG
Organism: Calotriton arnoldi; assembly: GCA_963921515.1. Classification (NCBI taxonomy): domain Eukaryota; kingdom Metazoa; phylum Chordata; class Amphibia; order Caudata; family Salamandridae; genus Calotriton; species Calotriton arnoldi. The sequence continues at coordinate 5,437,187 of CAWUFW010000173.1, forward strand.
AGATGAATGTTTTAAGCAACGAGTGACATTACAGTTAAAGAATAATGTATTGATTTATAAAAAAAATTATTTGCTGGATATGAAATAAACAATGGCCTATAAAGAAATACGGATATGGTTTTTAAAAATATGCACACTTTTGCTGTTATAGTTTACATCTCAAACTCATCTGAATGTTTTTCCTTCATATCTTGGCCTCCCCCACCCCGCCATGAACTGCTGTTACCTGGCACGCAATAATCATGTATATTGTAATTGTTGCTCTCCAATATTGGCTTTGTTACATGGTCTTTCTTTATCTCTGTCTGTAAAGAGCTCTGATACCCCAGGGTCTTGCCAGCACTATATAAAAATCTTTAAATAAAATAAATAAATAAAGTTGATATCAGTAAAAACTTAGGAAGTAAAGGTAATTATTTGTTGTGCTTACTTTTTTTAATTCTCTTAAAAATCAAAGTTTAATGCCAAGAGTTGGTTAGCTTTGAGTATTGCACATTAACAAATGTTTTTAAAAAGCTTTAAACATTCACTGAAAAACCACAGTTAAAGAAGAGCTATGGATGTTAATTAAAACCACAAAAGCACTGACATTTTAAAGTTATGGTTAGGATAGAAATCCATAACTCACACAACAGACATGCAAACCATGACTCACACACCACACGCAATGCTCCGATCCTCAAATGTCATGTGACAGATGGAATTACAAATGTCATAAATAATCTTGCATATGAGATTACATATTATTCTTAAAAATATGAAGGAGTGAACTAAATATTTTCTTGGTTTGAGTACCTATTATTGTTTATTTACGCTGTGCTTTTAGGTGTTGTTACTTATGGAAATAAAGATTGTGAGGTCATAAGCATTGCATTTAGTGTGCAAGTTATGATTTGCATATTTGTGGTGCAAGTTATGAAGTTCAATGGTTTCAATTTGTAACAATAACTCCACTTTAAGTGTGTTTTTTCAGTGAATTTCTAAAGTTTTATAAACATACGTCAATAAGTCATAATCAAAGCTAACCAAAACCTCATGTTAATCATAGTTTTTTCAGAGAACATCACAGTTTTTTTTTTATCACAAACCACATGCTGAAGTTTCCTGTGCCCAACCAATCATGGACCAGCACCCGTAGCACACACTGTTTTAGTAATTGTTGGAAAGTGGATTATTAGTAGGGGCAACTGTATATCTGCCACTGGCAATAAGGCCACTAACACAGTATAGGGCTCAGAATAGGTATTAGAAAATTATTCCCATTCCCTTGGTAGCTTGGCTGCGAGCAGGCAGACTTAACTTCAAAGACAGGTATGTAAAGCATTTAAAAACACCAATTCAGTAAATAAAACACAATGCACAATAAAAATCCAACACCAATTTATAAAACTAGGAAATATTTTTATCTTTAAAATGACATGAAAACGAAAAAAATACAATGTAGGTAACCGAAGATATGAATTTTTAAATATTTAGCATTATCTAGCACATAGAAACCTATAGCACCTTATCGGGACAGCTGGTCGCAATAGACCGGGTCAAAGTCAAACTTTGAGGCCGACCGTGATGGAACCCTGTGTACCCCTTGCGGTAGGTCTCGGTCAAAGTTTTTACCTTCTGACTTAGAAACGTTTCTGGAGCTTTTCTTCCCGGGGTCTCTCGAAGCTCTCAGCCAGTCCGTATTCGGTGAGGGTTCGCCAGATTGCCTTGTGACGAGCTCCCTGTCAAACTTATGAAAGTCAGACCTCTGGAGCGTTCCAGCGGGACAAACCCAGTATCCAGGCCGGCTCGCGGTTGAAGGCAGGCGGCTTCGCTCTCGCGGTTGCTCCCGGTCACCTTTTCTTCATACGGACTTAGAAACTTTTACAGAGTTTTTTCTTGCGAGGTCCCTCAATGCTCTTCACCAGGCCGGATTCAGTGAGGGTTCGCCGGCCTCGGATTTCGACTGCTCCCGGTCAAACTCTGGAAGTCGGACCTCCGGAGCTTTTCAGCGGGACGAACCTGGACGGTAGGCCGGCTCGTGGTTGAAGGCAGGCGGCTTGGCTGGCCAGGTTGAGTCGGTCCACTTATGGAGCTTTTTCCCAAAGTGCTCCAAACCTCTGGAACTTCTTCCTGAAGTTCCCCAAAGGGTCCCAAAGTATCTCAAACTTACTTCAAGGGTCTGGAAGCTCCAAGATCGTCCTTGAAAGTTGAGGACTTCAGTTCCCACAATCCACTTGGACAAAACCCTTACAAATCCACCGGTAGTGCTCCAGGTTAAGGATCCTTGGTGGAGATGTTCCAGGTGAGCTCTGTTAACCTGTAGCTTGCAGGGATCCCACTCTTTGGTCCTTTTACAGCAAGGTAGTCCACAGGGATGTAGTTCCAGATGGTTCAGAGGGAGCAATCTTCAGAGTGCAGGCTTTAGTGATTGCACGTTCAAACTCCTCAGCAGGGCCCTTCTTGCTTTCTTAGGTTTCAAGCAGCAGATATGAGAGCCTCTGCCCCTCTCAGATACTTATTCCAAGTTCTCTGGGTCAAGCAGGAGGGCACTCTTGTCCAATGGGGGGCAGGGTACCACCCCAAGGTATGACCACATCCTGCAAAGTGTGGCACTATTTTGTACCAGAGTGACCAATTCTTCCAAATTCATCATGGCTGATTTTCCAGTAGGGAGCGAAGAGATGGCTAAACACACCCCTAGGATGGCTAATCTCCATAGTCTCTCCCCCTGGCATCTGCTCATTCCTTCCTTAAGGCTAGCATCTGGCTGGGTTCAAAAGAGTAGAGTTGTAAATGACACTGGTGTCTTCCCCTTCCCTTGAAGTCCATTGTTTACGACTCCTCTCCCTGCTCTGGCATTCCTGTGTAGCAGAACACTGCCCTCCCAGCAGAGCTGGTTAACCCCAGGGGCTCTTTATCACCTCTTCAAAGGAGCCGGGCTAATCCCCTTAACTCTGACCAATCAGAACAGACCACTGGAAGGCTGAATCTGGGCTTACAGACAAGAAAGGCTTATACCTTCTTGTCTGTACATTTTAGGAGAAATTCAACAATATCATATTGTTGGATTTATCAGTACCATTCTGGGAAGTCTTTGAATGCTATTTTTATCATTCTCCTATCAGGAGTTATTAGTAAATAACTTCTGGCTATGTTTACCTCTATGGCAGGGGATTTGCAATGGGAAAAATGACTTGGGTCATTTATCCAGCACCAGGGCTTATAAAAACATAATTTATAAGTACTCTGCCTATATCTACAGGACCCCCACCGCTGGAACATCTAGGGGAGACTTTAGGGGTTCTGGATATGTAAACATATTGCAGATCCTCCCTTCAAAGTGCTCCTAGCACCAAAGTCGATTTTGGGCAGCACTCTATCACAATGTGTGGAGTGAATTGTGCAATTTCACTTAACTAAGGGCATACAAAACTCATTTTATAAGGGACCTCCTTATAAATACCTGATCCCTCACCCCTGGGACACCTAGGGGAGACCCTGGGGGTACCTAATATGCCCAAACATTGTAGGTTATCCATTTTTAAGTGCCCCAAGCACCAAAGTCGAGTTTGGGCACAGTTTACTTTTTAAAAGCAGTCCTGCAACACAGGGCTGCTTTTAAACTGACCTCAGGCTTCAGCAGTGCACACATGCAAGCTCAGAAAGGGCTGCTGGCCTCTAAACTGCCATGCCCTACTATATACTAGGGACTTAGAGATAGTTTCAATCCCTCTGCCCTATTATGTACTAGGGCCTTATAGGGTAGGTCATGCCAATCATAGGGGTACCCTAACCCATAGTGTACCCTAGTGTATGTAGGTGTTTTCACTGTATTCTAAGTGTCTCTTTCAGCATAGCACTGGCCCTGGTCCTGGTTAGGCAGAGCCCAGGGTCAGTCAGAGTCAGTTACCACTAGTACCAGTCAGCAAAAAAGTTGAGGGGTGCCCAGGGCACAGGATGACTTTGCAACATAGCCCCCGCAAACAAAAGGTGATGGGTTACTAACCTACACCCTCATCAGCTAAGCGGAAAAACCTGGGAAGTCCACCCGCATTTGCATGGGCAACCCCAGGTCTGTGTTCCACTGTAAAGTCCATTCCCTGTAGGGAAATGGACCACCTTAACAGCTTGGGATTCTCCCCTCTCATCTGCATGAGCCATCTGAGAGGCCTATTGTCAGTCTGAACAAGAAAGTGAGTCCTAAACAAATATGGACTCAACCTTTTCAGGGACCAAACCACAGCAAAAGTCTCTCTCTCTATGACACTCCACCTCTGCTCTCTGGGAAGAAGTCGCCTGCTAATAAAGGCAACTGGCTGATCAAGGCCTTCTTCATTTAGTTGTGACAACACTTCCCCAATCCCTTGCTCTGAAGCATCTGTCTGAACCACAAATTCCTTTGTATAGTCAGGGGCCAGCAACACTGGTGCTGAACACAAAGCAGCTTTCAGAGTGTCAAAAGCCTTTTGACACTCTGGGGTCCAATCCACCTTTTTGGGCCTCTTCTTAGAAGTGAGTTCTGTTAGGGGCACCCACAATGGTCCCATAATTTTGAACAAACCTTCTATAATACCCTGTCAGTCCAAGGAATGCCCCGACCTGAGCCTGGGTAACAGGAGCTGTCCAATCCAAAATAGTTTGGATTTTAGCTTGGAGAGGCTGTACATGGCCCCCACCTACCAGGTGGCCCAGGTACACCACAGAACTCTGCCCAATTTGGCACTTACTTGCCTTAATAGTCAGGCCTTCCTGCTGCATGGCCTGAAGCACTTCCCTTAGGTAGCTTAAGTGGTCCCCCCAGGTAGAACTATATACAGTTATATCATCCAGATACGCTGCACTGAACTGTTCCAACCCAGACAAGACCCTGTTCACCATCCTTTGGAAGGTGGCAGGTGCATTCTTTAAGCCAAAGGGCAATACCTTGAACTGATAATGTCCCTCTGGTGTGGAGAATGCTGACCTCTCCTTTGCTCCATCAGTGAGGGCAATCTGCCAGTAACCTGAAGTCAAATCAAAAGTACTCAGGTACTTAGCAGCCCCTAACCTGTCAATGAGCTCATCAGCTTTAGGTATAGGGTGAGCGTCAGTCTTTGTGACTGCATTCAATCCTCTGTAGTCCACACAGAGCCTTAACTCCTTGGGTCCCCCCGTGGATTAGGTTTGGGCACCAACACCACTGGACTGGCCCATGGACTTTCAGACGGTTCAATTACCCCAATTTCAGCATTTTAGTTACCTCAGCTTTAATGCTGACTCTGACATGGTCAGACAACCTGTACAGTTTATTTTTGACAGGTAGGCTGTTACCAGTGTCAATGTAGTGCACACACCATTCAGTGATACCTGGGGTAAAGGAAAACAGGCCAGCAAACTGCTCCAGCACCTGCTTAAAGTCTTTGTGCTGCTGGTCTGTCAACTTGGGAGAGAGTACACCTCCCTCCACTGACCCATCTTGCACATTAGTGGAGAGGAGGTCGGGCATTGGCTCAGTTTCCTCCTCCACTCCCTCATCAGTGACCAGTAACATGGTCATATCTGCCCTGTCATGGTGGGGTTTCAATCTATTTGCATGCAGGACCCTATGAGGGTTCCTGGGGGTGCCAACGTCAACCAAATAGGGAACCTCACCCTTCTTTTCTAAGATTTTATAGGGCCAACCTCACATGTCATGGAGGGCCCTGGGAGACACAGGATTCAACACCCACACCAGTTGTCCTGGAGTATACTCAGGCATAGTAGCCTTCTGATCATACCAGTGCTTCATGAGCTCCTGGCTGGCCACCAGTGTCCTGCTTGCCTTGTACATGTACTCTGCCATTATAGATCTCAGGCCTAGCACATAGTCAGCACATTGTCCATTGCTTCTTTAAGAGGCTTCTCTACAGACTCTCTCAGCAGGCACAATGGCCCCCTCACAGGGTGTCTAAACAACAACTCAAAGGGACTAAAACCAACCCCTTTCTGTGCCACTTCCCTGTAGGCAAACAGTAGGCATGGGAGGAGAACATCCCATCTCCTCCTGAGTTTCTCTGACAACCCCTTTATCATGCCTTTCAGGATTTTGTTGAACCTTTCAACTATACCATTTGGTTGTGTGTGATAGGGAGTGGTGAACTTGTAGTTGACACCACACTCATCCCACATAGAAGTCAGATAGCTGGACAGAAAGTTCGTGCCCCTATCTGACACCACCTTTTTTGGAAAACCCACTCTGGTGAACACACCACACAGTGCTCTAGCCACTGCAGGAGCATCAATGGTTCTAAGAGGGATTGCTTCAGGGTACCTAGTGGCATGGTCCACTACCACTAAGATATACCTATTTCCTGATGCAGTAGGTGGATCCAGAGGACCAACAATCTCCATCCCCACCATTTCAAAAGGAACTCCAACCACTGGCAGCGGTATTAGGGGAGCCATTGTCTTGCCTCCTGCCTTGCCACTGGCCTGACAGGTGACACATGAGCTGCAAAACTCCTTAACTTTTCAGACATATGGGACCAGTAGAAATGGTTCACCAACTGGTTCCATGTCTTTGTCTGTCCCAAATGTCCGGCCAGGGGGATATCATGACCCAAAGTCAGGATGAACTCTCAGTACTTCTTGGGCACCACCAACCTCCTGGTGGCCCCCTCCTTGAGGTTTCTGGCCTCAGTATAAAGCAGTCCATCGTCCCAGTAGATTTTGTGAAACCCACTGTCATCCCCCTCCTCTTCCTTAGAGGCAATCCACCTCAAGCTCTCAAGGGTGGGACAGTCTCTCTGTCCCTTGCTGAACTCCTCTCTGGAGGGTCCACCTGCTCCTGTGAGTTCTGCCAAATCTGACAGCTTTGGCAGGGATGGAGTCCCTCCCTCAGAGGCCCGATCCTCCCCATCAGGGTTTGATTCTTCCCTCACCTCTGGAGTTCCCTGGGCTGGATCACCAGGCCCAGTACCCTTGTCCTTGGATGCTTGGCCCTTTGTTCCAGGGTCCAAGTGTCCAGCCCTTCCCTTCTGGCTAGTCTGTGACCTAGTCACAGCACATACCCTCCCAGGGAGCTCCAATATCTTCATATGGAGTCCTTTCTCCACCTCTGATCACTCAGAGGCTTCAAGATCCTTGCCCAGTAAACACTGGACTGGGAGCACCTTCGACACAGCTACCTTCATAGGGCCTGTCAAACCTCCCCATTCCAAATCCACCGCAGCCATAGGATAGAGTTTGGTAGTGCTGTCTGCATAAGTCACCAGGTAGCAACCTCCCTGGAGGCACCAGCTCATCCAGGACCATAGTAACATTAGCCCCTGTGTCTCTGATAGCCTCAACCTCAGTCCCATTCACTTTAGGCCTCTGCCTGTACTTGTCCATGTTTGGAGGTAAGGCAGCAAGGGTTGCAGTATTCACCCCACCCAGGGACACTAAGGTTGCTTCCACTACCTGACTACCCCTCTCTGGGGCACCACTCTCCACCCCCACACTTACACTGGCAATCCCAGGGGATGGCCCCTTAGGGAGGAGCTTCTTGGCACAGAACAGCATCTCCCTGTTTGTGCCCTTGCTGGTTACAGTCAAAGCACTTACCCACCTTTGAGGGATCAAAGAACCTACCATTCTTTCCCTGATACCCCTCCCTTTGAATTTGGGTTGGCTCAGAGCCCCCTCTCCTTGTTCAGGTTTTTGTGGGTCTTTTGAGGACTCCTTAGGTTTTTGACCTTCTTTTCCCTGGGCTTTTCCCTGGGGAGGGACCTGTCCTCCCTTTTTCTGGTCACCCCCCTGGTGCTGAATGGAAACCCGGGTTCTTACCTACTCATCAGCTGCTTCCCCCAGCTCTCTGGGGTCTGTCAGCTTAGAGTCCGCTAGATACTGGCGTAACTCCTCTTTTGCACAATGAGTCAAAATATGTTCTTTCAAAAACAGATTATATAATCCCTCATATGTGTCAACTTTGTTACCAACAATCCAGTCTTCCAGTGCCTTCATTGAAACGTCCACAAAGTCTACCCAAGACTTTGAACTCACTTTCTGGGTGCTTCTAAACTTCACCCTGTACTGCTCCGGAGTCAGACCAAATCTCTTGACTAGGCATGCCTTCATCTGCTGGTATGATTCTGCATCCTCCCCCTCAGGGTCAGGAGCCTATCCCTCCCAGCTACTGGAATCAACTCCCACAGGAGTGCACCCCAATACTTAGAGTGGACCCTACTCATTCTAAGTGCCCTCTCAAAGGCTGCTAGCCACTTATCAATGTCATCTCCCTCTGTGTACTTGGGCACTATACCCTTGGGACGTTTGTGATCAAATCCACCACCCCTGGACATCTCAAAATCTTAATCATTTTCACTGCCACCATTTATTTTGAACGCCTCCTCCCTTTCCCATCTCTTCTTAGCCAATTCCAGTTTCCTCTGCTCCAAAGCTATCAAAGCTAATTGAGCCTCAAGCTGTCTCTCTGCAAGGGACAGTGGTGGTTCCTGAGTAGGTGACCCTTCCCCCGTCCCACCATCTGGAATCATCTGGCTAACACTAGATAAAATGGAAGAGGCATCATCCTCATCCCCCTCTTGGGTGAGGTTGGGGGGAACACCCTCCATCCCCCCTTGAATCTCCTCAGCTACCCCAGCCCAGGCCATTAGGACTTTAAGCAACCCTGCCTTCTTAATCTTGTTGAAAGCAGGCAGCCCCCTACGCCTACACTGTACTCTAAGATCAGCCACCCTGAACTGGGACAGTTTAGCCAGGTCCAGCTCCATGGTTCCCTAGTTTTGGGTCACAACAACTAGGCACAACAGACATAGAACAATTTGGAAAAATCAAAACAATGGATTAAAAACAGTTTAGTCCAAATTCCAAAAATCAAACTCAAAAGTATTGTTCTAAGGCAATTTAGAGGATTTAAAAAAAAATCTTAATTTACCTTACTGAAAGGTGTACTTGTTAAACACAAGTCCTCATCCACACCGCTGAGCACCAAATGTTGGAAAGTAGGGACAAATGTATATCTGCCACTGGCAATAAGGCCACTAACACAGTATAGGGCTCAGAATAGGTCTTAGAAAATTATTCCCATGCTCAACCCTTGGTAGCTTGGCTGCGAGCAGGCAGGCTTAACTTAAAAGACAGGTATATAAAGCATTTAAAAACATCAATTCAAAAACGAATTAAAACACAATGCACAATAAAAATCCAACACCAATTTATAAAAATAGGAAATATTTTTATCTTTAAAATGACACCAAAACGACAAAAATCCAATGCAGGGAACCGGAGATATGAATTTTGAAAGATTTAGCATTATCTAGCACATAGAAACCTGTAGAGCCTTATCGTGACATCTGGTCGCGATAGACCGGGTCAAAGTCAAAGTTTCAGGCCGACCGTGATGGAGCCCTGCACGACTACCCCTCGCGGTAGGTCTCGGTCAAAGTTTTTACCTTCTGACTTAGAAACTTTTCTGCAGCTTTTCTTTCGGGGTCTCTCGAAGCTCTCAGCTTGTCCGGATTCGGTGAGGGTTCACCGGATTGCCTTGCGACTAGCTCCCGGTCAAACTTATGGAGGTCAGACCTCCGGAGCGTTCCAGCGGGACGAACCAAGGATCCAGGCCGGCTTACGGTTGAAGGCAGGCGGCTTGGCTCTTGCGGTTGCTCCCGGTCACCTTTTCTTCATTCTGAGTTAGAAACTTTTTACGGAGGTTTTTCTTGCGGGGTTCCTCGATGCTCTTAACCAGGCCGGATTCGGTGAGGGTTCGCTGGCCTCGGATTTCGCGTACTCCCGGTCGAACTCTGGAAGTCGGACTTACGGAGCTTTTCAGCAGGACGAACCTGAACGGCAGGCTCGCTCGCAGTTGAAGGCAGGCGGCTTGACTGGCCAGGTTGCGTCGGTCCACTTATTGAGCTTTTCCCCAAAGTTGCTACAAACTTCTCCAAACTTCTGAAACTTCTTCCTGAAGTTTCCCAAAGGGTCCCAAAGTGTCTCAAACTTACTCCAAGGGTCTGGAAGCTCCAAGAAGGTCCTTGAAAGTTGAGGACTTCAGTTCCCACAATCCACTTGGACAAGACCCTTACAAATCCACTGGTAGTGCTCCAGGCTGAGGACTCTTGGTGGTGATGTTCCAGGTGAGCTCTGTTAACCTGTAGCTTGCAGGGAGTCCACTCTTTAGTCCTTTTACAGCAAGGTAGTCCACAGGGCTGTAGTTCCAGATGGTGCAGAAGGCGCAATCTTCAGAGTGCAGGCCTTAGTGATTGCACGTTCAAACTCCTCAGCAGGGCCCTTCTTGCTTTCTTAGGTTTCAAGCAGCAGATCTGAGAGGCTCTGCCCCTCTCAGATACGTATTCCAAGTTCTCTGGTTTAAGCAAGAGGGCACTCCTGTCCAATGGGGCAGGGTACCACCCCAAGGTATGACCACATCGTACAAAGTGTGGCTCTATTTTGTCCCAGAGTGCACCAATTCTTCCAAATTCATCATGGCTGATTTTCCAGCAGGGAGAGAAGAGCTGGCTAAATACTCCCCTAGGATGGCTAATCTCCATAGTCGCTCACCCTGGCATCTGCTCATTCCTTCCTTAAGCCTAGCATCTGGCTGGGTTAAAAAAAGTAGAGTTGTAAATGACACTGGTGTCTTCCCCTTCCCTTGAAGTCCATTGTTTGCGACTCCTCCCCCTGCTCTGGTATTCCTGTGTAGCAGAACACTGCCCTCCCAGCAGAGCTGGTTAACCCCAGGCGCTCTCTATCACCTCTTCAAAGGAGCCGGGCTAATCCCCTTAACTCTGACCAATCAGGACAGACCACTGGAAGGCTGAATCTGGGCTTACAGACAAGAAAGTCTTATAACTTCTTGTCTGTACATTTTAGGAGGAATGCAACAATATCGTATTGTTGGATTTATCAATACCATTCTGGGAAGGCTTTGAATGCTATTTTTATCATTCTCCTGTCAGGAGTTATTAGTAAATAACGTCTGGCTATGTTAACCTATGTGGCAGGGGATTTGCAATGGGAAAAAAGAGTTTGGCCATTTATACAGCACGAGGGCTTATAAAAACATATTTTATAAGTACTCTGCCTATATCTACAGGACCCCCACCCCTGGAACACCTAGGGGAGACTTTAGGGGTTCTGGATAAGTAAACATATTGCAGACGCTCCCTCCACAGTGCTCCTAGCACCAAAGTTGATTTTGGGCAGCACTCTATCACAATGTGTGGTGTGAAATGTGCACTTTTACTTAACCCAGGGCATACAAAACTCATTTTATAAGGGTCCTCCTTATAAATACCTGACCCCTTACCCCTGGGACACCTAGGGGAGACCCTGGGGGTACCTAATATGCCAAAACATTGTAGGTTATCCCTTTTTAAGTGCCCCAAACACTAAAGTTGAGTTTGGGCACAATTTACTTTTTAAAAGCAGTCCTGCAACACAGGGCTGCTTTTAAACTGACCTCAGGCTTCAGCAGTGCACACATGCAAGTGCAGAAAGGGCTGCTGGCCTCTAAACTGCCATGCCCTATTATATACTAGGGACTTAGAGATAGTTTCAATCCTCATGCCCTATTATGTACTAGGGCCTTATAGGGTAGGGCCTGCCAATCACAGGGGTACCCTAACCCATAGTGTACCCTAGTGTATGTAGGTGTTTTCACTGTATTCTAAGTGTCTCTTTCAGCATAGCACTGGCCCTGGGCCTGGATAGGCAGAGCCCAGGGTCAGTCAGAGTCAGTTACCACCAGTACCAGTCATCAAAAAAGTTGAGGGGTGCCCAAGGCACAGGATGACTTTTCAACAGTAATGAATTGCTTAGGAGGGCCACAATGATTAATCTGTGACCAAATACGGCGCACCACAATCCACAGGAGGCTAACCCCTTCTCCACATAGACTTCGGTTGTCTGTGGTGGGGATTGGCCAAAGACGGCAGATCCTTCGCCCAACCGCCAGCATAGGCCAAATCCCCCCTGAACAATGCCTTTGGCTGTTCGCAGCAGGGGTTGACCACAGGCCCTCATCCTGCCACAGGTGGCCAACCTATGTCATACAGCAGTAGTTGGCGGGAGGGACTGGACTGCAGCAAGGCCCTGCTTTCAATCTGCTGCATGCCGCAAACCCCTGTGTGTTGTTCTGCAAGCAATGCTGTAGTGTACCTCCGTATACAGTCTTGTCACCTCACTCGCTATGCTACATTAACTTTAACTCGTCCTTTCTCCGTGCACTGGTAATACCTTCACATATTATATGACTTATAGCATGTAAAATTATAGCTTTCATAACAACAATTATGACATCCTAAATGACATAATTTCTGAGAATACAGTGTATGGTAGATTGACAAGTTATAGTTAATGTAGTGTGGCGAGTGAAGTGACAAGACTGTATATAGGACTTGTAGTAAATTGAAGGTGGTGCCTATACCATAAATTTAAGTTCTACTGATGGTGCGTAAATTATAAATTTAAGTTGTAACTATAACTTTGGAATTTCTAATGTTGGTATAGTTTAAATTGGGTCTGTTTAGAAATAATAAATAAATGTTTTCCTAACTCTAATTTATCCTATAACCTTTGATTTTTTCAGTGAATTTCACTTTTTTGCTATATTTAATAAAATGTGTTTCAAATCGTACAGTCTAGAGTCATTGAGTGGAGTGTCGTTATGTGGATTGTAGTACAGTACAGTGAAGGAGAGTGTTGTACAGTGGAGTGTCATAGAGTGTAGTGTTGTGCAGTGGAGTAGAGTGGAGTGGAGTACAGAGGAGTGCTATACAGTAGAGGATTGTGTGGTAGAGAAGAGGGGCATAGAGTGTCATTGAGTGGAGTACAGTGTCATAGAGCAAAGTAGAGTGGAGAGCATAGAAAGAAATGTCGTAGAGTAAAGTGTGGTACTTGAAACAGATGTAGCGTGAAAGTGGGTAAACGGATGTAGATGTAATGTGCCAGGAATATAGATTATGAGGTGTAAATGCTAATTTTTGGTAGTAGGTGTGAATAGTGTTAGTAGTGTTAAGTAGTAAGTTATATTAAAGTTATAAGTGTTAAATACTATATGGTGCCACAGTATACCGCGGTAAATTTGCAGTATACCGTGGTACATGCCAATAAGAAGGTATTATCTGATGGGCTAATGGCTGTCTTTAAAAAACGTAAACGGCAGCCATGGATTTTTCTGCATTTTAGGTTAGGGCTATATATATATAGGTAAGTATTAGATTTTATCATTGTTCCCTACCGCTTACCACTTTATAAAAGTGATAATAGTTAGAGAAATGTATTTATAATTTCTTATAGATTTTTCCAGCAGTTTCGGGAGAACTGCTCTTTTAAAAAAAAAATTAAGTAGCGTGGTAATTTTATGTATTACAGCGGTAATCCGTTGACATTTTTGTGAAGATTAAAATATGTTAAAAATTGAAAATGCACTGTAGCACGCTGTATTTGTGAAATATAGTGTAATACAGTGTATTTGCAATTTTTTAACATATTTTTTTAAGTACCGCAGGACTCCCAAGGCAGTAGCGCAGTACTTCATTCATTATTTAAAAATGGATAGAAACTTATAAATATTGTTCCCTACCTATGATCACTTTAATAAAGTGGTAGTAGGTAAGGAAAAATATCAAACCTAATACTTACCTTTACCTAAGGGGGAATTGCAGAATACAGCCAAAGTGTACCTAAAAACAACATGGCTGCCTTTAACTTTTGTAAAGGCTGTCAGCCAATCACATAATGCCTTGTCATCGCTATTTACTGTGGTATTTCCATGAAATTTGGTGAAAATACAGCAACAAAAGATATCACTAAGTTAAAACGGCTTATAACTTAAAAAATACTTACCCACCTTACCTGCAGAACCCAAAAGGATCATCTGCACACCCTGATTTGCAATCATGCCAAATTTTTGGGAAATGCGACTGGGCATTTGGCCACTATGGGTGAGTACAAAGTCTATGCTAAAATGCATTGGCACCCACATGCATTTGGGACCCCGCTTATATCTTTGCTCCACCTTGACCAATCACCGCAAAATTGTCCATCCTTTGCCAATGTAGAACAAGGAATAGTTCTGCAAAGTTTTGTGGAGATTCGCCAAACGAGCGCAAAGTTATTAACGGTCAAAAATTCGAGGAATTCCTATCTCTGGCAATCCTAACTATAACTACAGTGCCACTCTGTAATATATATATATATATATATATATATATATATATATATATATATATATATATATATATATATATATATATACACAGAACAGTCTCCTCAGCTTCCTTTCGGCGACGAGTGAGAGACGGACTCCAGTCTGAGTTGCAAATCAGGTAATTTATTTCATATAAAGCCAAATACGCAAATCAGGTAATTTATTTCATATAAAGGCAAATACGACGCGTTTCGGACAACGCAGTATATATATATATGTATATATTCATATGTATAGCAGTGGCAGGCGCCACTGTTTAGCTTCAGTTCCTGTTTAAATTGAAAAATTATTTTTGGGTTTGCTTATAACTTTTGACCCCATGGATAGATCTGCATTAAATTTATCAACTTGATATGAAACTAGAACTTTGCTCAGAAAGCATGCTTTTGATGGTTTGGCAAAAATCCATTCAGCTCTGTAGAAATTGTTTCACCTTCTTGAAAATAATAATTAAAGTACAATTTTGCCCAATGGGCAAAAAAATGCAGCAATTTGGGGACACCATGAGGTGTCGGACCCCAGAAGAAAGCTGGGGTAACCCAGAAGCGTTGAAAACTCGAATACCACACCAGGAAAAATGAAGAACATAGAGGCATATTATCAAGGGCAGTATCGCCACTTTAGCGGCACTTTTTGCCGATAAAGCGGCGATATTTTTATCGCCCTATTAGCAAGCTGTCACTAACAGCTGTTAGCGACAGCTTAATGGTGATAGCGGCCGTTTTGTTGCCGCTTTGCATGTCAGCGATAATTATCGCTAATGACATGCAAAGTAGGCGTTCCCAACTAAAAGCAACTGCAAACAGTCGCAAACACAACTTCCCCCTATTATCAATGCCCGCGAAGCGATAAAAAAAGTCGCGCTAACCGCGATTATCGCTGGAATTTAACACCTGCTAAAAACTTGACTTACCTATTTTCTCAATGGGAGGTGGATTGTGAGGCTAAGTCCACCATGGCCTATCATCAAGGATTCCCCTGTCGCTGGTGTTTTATCGCAGGATTTCCTGCGATATTCTCGCATTTTGCCGCTATCGCTGGATTTTTTATCGCCTTGGAGATAAGCGTTGCTAATAACGCGCTATCTCGGCGATGAAATCCAGCGATAAAAAAAACAGCGCTAAGCGCGCTTTGCGATAATTATCGCAAATCGTTGCTAATATGCCCCAGAGTGTATTATTTTAGGTCCAAATATGCTCACGCACACCTCCATATTAGGTAATGGAGTCACCTGCCCTTTTGTGAACAATTGAATCTGATTCTCTACTTTCAGAAAAGAGAAGGGTTGTGAGGCTGAGGGATAGAGAGAGGCAGAGGAAAAATGACAGAGGAGGAGAGCCAAAGACCATGTGCAGAAGACTGTGCGCTAAGTTGGACACCTGCAGCAGGTTGGCAGCAGGGCCTGGCCTAAGGCCATTCACAGCTTCGGATAGGGAATAAAGGATATTAATATTAAAAAAAGTCTTGAAAGTCACTGATGAAACCAGTTAAAACCGAGGTATGATGCTGGTCCAACCGCGCACAACTACTGAAACGTACCGGTTATGGATGGCTGTGCATACACTCAGGGGCGGCTCCTCCATTAGGGCGGAGGAGCGCTGCCCCACTGCTTTCTCGCAGTGTGAGAAGCAGAAAATAAAATGGTATTTTAAATACCATTTTATTTTCTGCTTCTCGCGCTGCGAGAAAGCAGAAGGCAGGGGTATGCCTGAATGGGGACGGGCGGGAGGATATGCCTGGTTATGCTTGGATATGCCTGGTTGGGGGCGGGCGGGTGGGCGGGTCGGGGAGGAGTAGCTTGCACCACTCTGAGTACCCTGACTGTTTTATTTTTATTTTACAACCCCACCCTCGCGGTTACCCCCGCGCTATAACCCCCACGCGATCCCCACCCGTGAGAATTGCGAGCTGCGACTCCATACACTGCATGCCAAAACTACCTTCGCTTGCCATGCTAAAACAGCCTTTGTAAGTGGCACAGAAAACAAGCATTGGCATAGCCAACAGGCCTCGCCTTTGGGACCTTCTAAGTGTTTAGCCATACAGCACATTATCCTGGGTGCCGTGCTGCCAGGAATTGAAGCATTGTCAGGCTTATCGGCATTCCGTTTTGCATCTTGTGAAGTAGCTCATTGGTGAATATTGCGATCAGATTTTTCTGACTGCCATTAGGGCAAAATGGAGAAAGTAATGCAATAAACATATGACACAGCTGTTTATAAAACGATTCTGGTGCGTAATATTATTCTAGCGCAGACAAATTCAGATCCATGCGTAACTTGTGAAAAAACGAATGAAACAGATTTGCCAACATTTATGCTGTTTGTTTAATAAGGAACAGAACAAACATTGGAGAGATGATGAGGGGCAAATTAAAAAGGTCAATGACAAAATCCGTGTGATCGTAGTTACGTCCCGCCGAGTGGTCCAGTGTTACATGTGCGACACCTTCAGCCTACAACGGAAAATGCCTCTCTGATTGGCACACGCTTTAGTACTTGGGCGATACATGGGCACGGAGAAGCACCAACTCCTGGCTGCTGTTCGTGGAGAAAGGGCGCTGTAGAGGAGAGGCTCGACGTGCCCTGGCATGGACTGTGCCCTAGCGGCTATGTTATCAGAACCCCGCTTACCAGTTGTAACAAACTGTGTGATCCTGCACAAGTCACTGTCTCTGCGCTGAGTTATTTTATGCACCAAAATTAGAAGCATTTAGAAACTGCCTAACTTTCAGTATTTAGTGCTGAATAACTTGCCTGATTAGAGGTTTAATTCCCCATATTGACTCAAGCCTCAGCTCACTGGTGACATCCAATAAGGCAGAAAGGTGTCCCTGTTCACATGGGGCATGGCCTAACTCTTCCAGCTGGACTATCCCATCTGGGCCTGAAACTGGTCTCGTTTGCATGTGGTTGATTTCTGTCCACATTGGCTCAAATAAGCTAAAAGCAATGGAATGGAATGTGCCTAGTGTAATTACCAGTCCTTCCAATGTATTCAAGCATTTCTATTCATCAGTTTTGTGTTTCTCTCCGAGTTGTTGTATGTCTCCCATGTCAGCCTGGCATAGGTCCCCAACATTCCTTGCCTTCTGATTTTGGGGGCTGTGGGTGGATAGGACAAGTTCCATCTCAATCATGAGGCCCAATAGGGAAATGCATTTGCAGCCTAGTAGTTTAGCCTGAATTGGGACAGTGGGGCAGGTACCAGGACGGAGTTGTTGTTTTTGTGTAATTACACAGATTTGCAAGAAAATTATGTGATATTTATTACACTTAATTACAAGAAATAAGGACCCGTCATTTAACGCTTTATTTTAGCACAAAATGATTCCAGCGCAATACACAATTGTCAAGCAACAGCTGGTTGTTCGCATTGTTTTTACGCTCCCTTGCTATAATTTGGCTGCGAACTGCAGCGTAATTATGTGACATGGCGTACTGGCGTAATTTATGGTTTTTCCTGTCGTGGGTATACGGCGAAATTTCGTTGCTGTACTTTAAATTTCGCCTGGGCTTAGTTGTTACCAATGGTCAAAGTCAAGTCTAACATTCCCATTACTTACTCATTAGGTGTGGCCAGCAATTACCTTCAGATTCACTGGAGTAGGGTCCTGGAGAGGTTTGGTTTCACCAGACGCCATCTTGTAAATGCTGGTTGAGGTGGGGCACGTGCACAGAGTGCCGACCTATGTGTCAGGAGCCACAGTGGCCACACACATGCAGCGTGCAAACGTCGCTGTCTGGAAATGTTTGTCATTGAAATTGGTATCCCGCTAATTACCATCTGACTAGCGCCTAGAGGCATTCAGGTGAACAGGCAATCGATAAGTAAATTATCAGAAGTGCTCCGTGGCGTGCACCCTGGTTTTACACCCGCAAGCACAGTTGTTTACGAGAATATTGTTAACCCATCCTCCAAGTGTTTTGTGACCGACAGGTCATGCGGTTTGAGGAGCACCCGCATTAGCGAACCGGGGTTTCCAGGCTCCGGTGTCAGCAGAAGAGGCACTTGTCCTCACAGTTACCTGTTGTTCTTGTCCAACTTTATATTACTCGAGGGATTCACCCCTGAAAATAAGAACTTTTTATATAGTGCTCCAAACCGCTCTCCTGCCGCTTCTAAGCACTGTAAATAGCAGGTGTTATTTCACCCCATGTAACGGGGCTCAGTTTGCCGACCTCAGAAGGATGAGAGGCAGAGAGGCCTACCTGAGAAGTGATCCTGTGGCTGGCATGCAATGTAGAAGTTTCTGCGGTGCAGGCATTAACCCACTGAGCTCTCTGCAACTTCCAGATCTTTCCCCGTGCCTTGGCCTGCACAGGACCCGGGCTCACTTCCCCAAAGGGTCCATTAGAGTGCAGCTGGCTAGTTTACTCGGCAGCTGCGCGGTGTCGCTCAGCCGTTTGTCACTCTTTAATTAAAAGATCACTTCTGCTTACTCCTGCCAGGGAGGCGCTTTGTTACCTTTAAGGGCCTTCACTGCCTGGGTCTTTCCTGCGTCTTCCTCCCAGCCCCCAGCCCCCTCCCATCTTTTATCTCTGTATACAGGGGTCCGAGTGCAGTTGTGAGCTACCCGAAGAGCAGAAGTGTCAAAGAACTTCAGCACCGCCCAAGACCCATCTTATATCAACTTCACACCATTGCTCAACAAGAGAACAGAAATGTAACGAAACCCAGACTAAGATCGGTATCTGAACATGAAGCGCTGCGCCATAGTTCTGATAAAAGGCGCACTGCAGCGCAAGAGAACAAAAACAACCTTTGGAAAATAAACAGAAATTAAATAAACAAGCATTTCAAAGAAAAGCAGGGCGGCGCATTGTGCTTCTGAAAGGCAATAAATTCCTTTAGCAGATAACAATCAAAAGCGAAGCGAAAGCACGTGACCAAGGAGGAATGCATCTGCCAGCATGCTCGCTCCGAGACCCCTAGGCCATGGGAGTGAACATTTTAAGAAGAGGTGAGACATGCACCCGCCTTTGGCAAATTGCATGCTTTCATTTTTTGAAAGCCACACGCAAAGGCCAATTGATGTGACAACCACATGCACAAGCTTTCTGAAAGCTTTCTGAATGTCTGGAGTAATTCCAAGAGGCCCTCTTCTAGTGCAGCGCATTCGCGCTGCGCTCTAGGCGAGACCTAAAAAGGCAGTCGACATTGCGAATGACGCTAGTTATGGTTTGTGTTGTGTGCATCATGAATCAAAACCAGCAAATTTCAGTGGTTTTATGCATTCGAACCAGAACTGTAACTCATTTTTGTGCTGTTCTGTTTTTTTTTCCAGTGCTCTGAAGATGGTGCTATTTATGGTAAAAGGTGAATGCAGGAACTGGATATTTTAGTTCCAGTAAAGAAACAGAGGAAATGTTATGCAGCCACAACGTTGTGCTTTATTTTGTTTTTTTATAGCAGCTTACACAAAATTAGAAGCTTACAAAGTTATATGACTGTGTATTGACAGAAATGTTTTTAACTGTTTAATTCAAAATTTCATTCACTTCCATAAGCACAAATATTTGCCTGAAGCTGCCGAAAGAGGAAATGGCACCACCAATGGGAAGTCTAGTTCTGCCCCGTTACATGTATTACACCTGAGATTTTCGAAGCACATTACCAGTTGGTGTTTTCTTCAAAAGCTGAGAGTATTAAACTCTTACAGGTCTGCTAGCTTACCATAACTCTTCAAAGGGTATAGAGACATTGTGCGATTAGTTAACCTTTTTACAATATTTGAATGTTAGAAGAACAGGCACATAAAATCACTAGAAGACAGGTTCATTAAAAATAGAATTAAACATCAGTAAGTGCAAATAGACAGTAGCGGCTGCCAAGGGGCAGTATTGGTGAGACAGGAGAGGAGGAGGGGCGGTTAAAAAAATAAAAGGATTTTTTTTTTAACGTACCGGCCGGTCGCTGCTTCTCCTCCATCCTCTTCTTCGTTCATGCAGGAAACAGATGCAGGAAGCAGGAACAGGAAGCAACCAGGCTTCCAGACTCCCCTAGCGAATCACAACGCTGCTGATAGCAGTGTCCTGATTGGTCTGAGCGTCGTGGTTCGGCACTCAGATGGGGACTGGGAGCCTGGGCATGTTCTCCAGCAAGGCTGTGCAACACAGCCCGGTGGAGAACATGCCAAGTGCGCAGGACAGTTTGCCAGCCCAAGACGGCCGGCCAAACCATCATGCACACTTAGAGAGTGCCCACCACTCGTCTCCCGGCTCTGTGGGCAGTCCAGTCCACCCGCCCCTACAGAGCAGTACTGAAAAATAAAATGATAATAACATGCTGTTATTACCATTTAATTTTTTCTGTGAGGCGACGCTCCTCCGCTTTAGCGGAGGAGCCGCCCCTGCAAATAGAGTTAGGTAAAACTGCCAACAAACACATTGAAACAAATCTCTGCCAACCATAAGATGAAAAGCAGGAGGACAAATGTATGAAATTGAGTTAGGCGTCAGGATTCACAAAGGGAAACCTAAAAAAAGACGTCTAAAATATAGCAGCATTGGAAGTTGTGCAAACAGGGCAATAAAGTGCTTTTAATCCCCGGTAGGGGAGTACTACTCTCAAATGGTGTACTGGTATCAACCGATAAAGCGCAAATTAGTTATCTAGCAGCAGTGATACATGCGCGACGCTATAGGCAACAATGTTTGCCAAGTTTTTTGGGTAGACCTGGCCATTCACAGTCATTTGTTTGGTCTTTTAACCGATTGATCCGAACACGGCAGGGCCGAATTGAGAACGCAAACCAGCCCTAGAAATTAAGTTGGACCGACCCCTGGTAGGGTGCGGGGGGTGCTGGTGGGAAACACTGCTTCTGCTTTTGTCACAGGGGGCCAATATTGCAGCACTGCTGCAAAACAGGCCCTCAGTAACAAAAGCAGCCACCACCGGTCCAAAATCAGCCCTCACCCTTCCGACTCACCAGGAAAACACCTGGTGCCCACTACAGCCAGTCCAGCCCTGGAAGACGGTCCTTGGATAGTCTTCTTGTTCAACACTGTTGAGCAGTGGCTAGCCAGTTCGAGGGCTGTCCATCTCGGGAGAGGAATTACAGCTTTTGTTCGCCTCTTTTGTAGGAGCTTGGGTTAGACTGATGTATTTGCCGAACTTAGCCTGCTCCGCCGGCACAGTGAGAGTGAACACCAGGTTCATGGCCTCGTTGCACGTTCGAATTCCGTGGGCAAGAAAAAGTGATTTTAACAGTGTGCAGCGGGGCTGCAGGGTAAGAAGTCTAAACACAGATGTTAGGGTCACAAAACACGGGAGCAGATTTACAAGCCCCTTGCGCTGCCAGTACGTCACTTTTTGTGATGCACTGGCAGCACATTTCACTGCCCCATATTTACAAGGACAGGAAAAGCCACCCTGCGTGGCTTTTCCTGTCCTTGTACATACGGCCCCTTTACACGCAGCACTTTGCGTGAAAGTGGCGTTCCATGGGTATTGCTGTGGGTGTTCCCACGCAACACCCATGGAACCAGACACATTTCCAGATTTACGAGGATTCGCAAACTTGGAAATGCGTCAGGATGCTACGCCACCCTGGGGGTGGCGCAGCAAGGCGCAACGAGGAGAAATATTTTCATTTCTCCTCACTTTTTCCTCTTTCAATGCGTGCTGCATTCTACAGCATGCATTGAAAGAGGAAAATGCCTGTAGTGATTGTTTTTGTGCAGGAAGGTTCTCTTTCCTGCACAAAAACAATCTCCCCATGACACAGGCATCCTTGCACCATGGTGCAAGGGTGCCTGCACCGACGCATGGCAGCTGTTTGTGCGCCAGCGCAGGGGATAGCACAGGAATGCGACATATCATTGTAAATAAGTCGCATTCCTGTGCTCTGAAAGTGCCACAGCGTGGCGCAGCCAAAGGGCTTGCGGTGCCATGCTGCAGCAACTTCTTGTAAATCTGCCCCTCAGTTTCGAGAAATGAAACTTAGCTGTAGTAGGTTTCAGGAGCAAGGGGGGATTTAAAAAAAAAAAATGTTCGAAATTTCTATGCAACATCACCTTTAGTGGGTAGGAAAGTGAGGACAGACGAGGGCTTGAAAAGTTGCCATTACATATAACTCCTACCTATCCTTAGCTCGCCTTTAGCCTGTGGTTGCCAATTAATCCATTAAACGACCGGGCCCTTATCAGTGCTCTAGTTCTGTTCATTCTCTATCTTTGGTCTTTCAGACTTTTCCTTCCTGAAATGGTTTTTATGTTTTCAGGCAATTACGTGGGACTCAGTGCTGAGAGACAATCTAAGCCAGGGCTGGAGCCTGCCACCAGCATTGAGCAATGCCAAGGTTGCTGAACACTAAGGCTGCATGGTCTTGATTCAACCTCATGCCCCTTTGTACCACCACCCTACACTTCCCTTCTCTTTATCTCACTCTTGCAGGTTCTTTTTATCCCTGTTTTCGCTGTTTGTTACTGTTTTCCTACATTCCACTTCCTCCTCCTTGCTTCCTTTTCTACCTTTTTCTCTTGCTCTGGGCCAAATTCTGGCCATGAACAATAAGTCTAGTTGAAAACCCACCAGTGCCTGTGCCCACCACTTAGAGCCACGTGCACACATTAAGCGCTCCTGGCAATTAACTACAATTTGAAGCTGTAGTGCTTTTCGGCTCATAAAAGAATGAGTGAAGAGCTGACAAGCTAGTATTGGAATTAGCGTTAGACTTGCAGACGCCTGTGTCATCACACTGAGTCATCACGCTGTGTCGTCACGCTGTTGAAATGTGTCATCAGCTTCAGCTGGACTCTCCCTCTTAGTGCCAATATCGGCAACACTCGCCACCCCACCATACAGCAATCTCCTATAGAAATAACCAAACAAGACACCTTCTTTGTGGAGAAAACTGCTGCAGGTTTATTAGCATTACAAATATGCCAACATGGTGGGTTATCTTACGGGCGATCCCAAGGCAGGCAGCCCCTCGCCGCCTGCCACCTGATGAGCCAAATTACACCGTGGCCTCCCCAACGGTGTTTGCCATATTTTGGGGGAGGGAAGACCCCTCCCACCAGTGGACCAACAGCCCACGCCCCTGCTCACGCCCCATACGGGGGCGGAGCCTGCCAGGCAACCCCCGGTTGCTCAGGTCCACAACTGCCCGTAGGACTAACGGGGCGCCGTCGCTCCTCCAGGGTCCAACGCGAGGACCTCCCTGTGGATATTTGGCCTTTGCACCCTTGTTGTGCTTCTGTACGTGGTACCCGTATGTACCTATAGCCTCTGGATCGCCCTGTAACTCCGCCTGCAACACAAAATAATACATTAGACAAACCCCCCCCCCTACACCCACTGCCTGAACGCCGGGTATGCGGTAGGGAGGGAAACGGCGTCAGGGGAATGGGCCAAGAGGGCACCCAGGGGGCGGGGAGAGGTATATGTACCTCGCCCCCTCCCCGGAAGTGACGCGGCACCTGGACCCCTGAGGGTCCCAAACACTGGAAGGCTGCCTCCTGTGCCCTCCTGTGGCACTAAGGCGGCCGCCCTCTTAGCGGGTCTCCTTCGTGGACCCCGGGCAGCCTGCATAGTGCCAATATCGGCAACACTCGCCACCCCACCATACAGCAATCTCCTATAGAAATAACCAAACAAGACACCTTCTTTGTGGAGAAAACTGCTGCAGGTTTATTAGCATTACAAATATGCCAACATGGTGGGTTATCTTACGGGCGATCCCAAGGCAGGCAGCCCCTCGCCGCCTGCCACCTGATGAGCCAAATTACACCGTGGCCTCGCCAACGGTGTTTGCCATATTTTGGGGGAGGAAGACCCCTCCCACCAGTGGACCAACAGCCCACGCCCCTGCTCACGCCCCATACGGGGGCGGAGCCTGCCAGGCAACCCCCGGTTGCTCAGGTCCACAACCGCCCGTAGGACTAACGGGGCGCCGTCGCTCCTCCAGGGTCCAACGTGAGGACCTCCCTGTGGATATTTGGCCTTTGCACCCTTGTTGTGCTTCTGTACGTGGTACCCGTATGTACCTACAGCCTCTGGATCGCCCTGTAACTCCGCCACAGCTCTGGGTGTGGCCACCGTCACAGCCAGGGCCCCCACCAAGGTAGGCCTCTTCACCTCCATCTTTCTAATTCCAGGGCCTCTCCCAGGCCCAGCAAGACAAGTCCCTGCCCACTCTGGCAGGTGCGCCCCATCCTCTTTCCAAATCCAAGTGGACTTAGCATGCAGCAGGCCATGCCTGATGAACCAAACCCCCCTGTTCAGTGGATCTGCGCCTGGCACTGTAAACTCTCCTGCATGAGGAATCCCCGGGATCCTCTGACCGAGCCCCTCGCCACACTCTCAGTGGGGTTATCTCTGCCCATCATAACACTCCAGCCCACAACTGGTTGTTTAACTTATACCAGGAGTATTTGATATCTTGCTGCAATGCCCTCCTACCCCAGAGGGTCAAAACATTGCCTCCCCTGTGTCTGCCTGAATTGAGGGGAGACACCCCCCCCCCCCTAGACTTGTGCCGCAGCTTCTACACAAGCTGTTCCGGCGCATACCTGGGGCCCCCAACCAAATTATCTCAGTAGTGAGTCGCGCTTCTACCTCAAACTGTGCTAGCGCATGCCTGGGCCGGCCCCCCAACCAAGGTAAGTCAGTGATGGAAAACCCATGCCTCCATATGTCGGATTCCTCCCATCGTGCCACTCCCCGGACGCACGGACGGCCCTTGACCCAGACCTTTGATCCTGCCAAATAACGACATGCTCCGATACCAACATCCTTTAATGAGCACTGCACCCCATATTATACAACTAATCCATCTTGAACCTAGTTGCACAATAACACTGCACCCCATCAAACCTCGGGTGCCGCAGAGGGTGCCTTTGGACAACTTAAAGTTCGCCTGTACATGATACACTTAACCTGTCTTCCGGCCACTCCCCTGGGTGGCTGCGGACGGCTGTACCTTTGAAACCATGGAATTCCTATTGTCCCACCTGCTTGATGCGCTCTGCTGCCAAACCCGCCCAGAGCGCTTTGGTTGTGGCTGGTTGCACCTCTTTGCACAATAACAACATCTTTCCCTACACCCTGCTGATTCCCGGGCTTCTCCCCAGTCCAGCAAAGCAAGTCCATGCCCACTCTAGCCAGGTGAAACCCCATCTTGTACCAAACTTCCCTGTGGATTTGGCATGCAAACCATACCTATAAAGCCAAACCCAGTTGGTGAATTTACGCCTGGCACGGTCAACTCTCCTGCGCGAGGTTTCCCCAGCCTCCCCTGACCGGGCGCCTCGACACACTAAACGGGGGTGCTATCTGACCACCATAACTCCCAAGCCCCCAAAGGTTGCGTCCTACAATTGGAGGACTCCCTCTCTCGCAACAGGTGCCTCTTCCCCCAGTCTGCTCATTGCCCGGGCCAGGCAACACAAGACAAGTCCATGCCCACTCTAGACAGGTAGACCAACCTATGCGCACCCCGCCCGGTGGCCCCTAACCTCTACCAAACACTTTGTGGACGTGGGGGCACCCCCTTGGTCTGTGCCGCAGCTGCTTCAGCCAGCTGTCCCGGCACATGGCTGGGACCCCCAACCAAGAAAACTTACTGGAGGAACCCCATGCCTCCATTTCTTGAATTCCACCCCTCGCGCCCCTCGAGACGCACGGAAGGCCATTCACTCAGATCCTTGATCCTGGCGACAAAACGAAATGCCAAGTTGCTAACCTTTAATGAGCACTGCACCCATCCTATACAACTAATCAAGCTTGCACCTAATGTACCCGATACACTGCCCCCCACTGCCCATTGATAGCCTTCCTGTTGAAGACCAGAAATTGAGGAGGGGAGACACCCCCCCTTAGTCTGTGCTGCAGCATCCTAGCAAGCTGTTCCTGTGCATGCCTGGGAACCCCATCCAAATTATCTGTGTCAGGAAACCCATGCCTCCACCTCCTGCTTTCCGCCCATCGTGCCACTATCAGCACGCACGGATGGCCCATCATCCATACCTTTGACCCTGCCCTTTGCCAGACCTACTCTGGTGGGTACCAGGTAGTGGATCAGAGGGTGGAAACGCTACAGGAATGGGAAAACGATAGATGCAGATCACCTGCCCTTTCTAGACTTGTTGAGATGCCGGGTGTCCCATAAAAGAGCCTCTGTGCTGCAACCCAGTATATCGCTAAGCTTTGTAGCCCCAACACACTTGAGTTGTATAACTTAATCCCGACGTGCCGCGATGGCGGGAATGCCGGCGCTTGGCATCTACCGTCTGTTAGCTTGACCAGTAGTCTGCCTTACCTTGATGATACAAATATGACAGACCACATACCATTGTGCACCACGTGCAACCTGTGCCTCACCTTAAAGGTTGACTAAGCCTGTGCTTAAACACCCTTTCTTGACTATTCCCCCAGCTTCGGGGGGTTCAAGCTGATAACCATGTACTGCACCAGCAGTGGTAATGTACCTGCACCCTCCCCATTAACTCTGGTGCATCACCGGGGTGCCAGTGGTATATTCCGGGTTTGCCTGTACATACTACCCTTGACCTGCCTTCCGGCCACTCCCCTGTGTGGCTCAGGGAATCTTTCAAACATTGGGATACCCATCGTCCAGCCTGCTTGATGTGGGCATCCTGTCCCTTTAATGCCACCCCCGAAGAGTCTGTTTTGGACCTTGCCCTCCGCCACTGGTTCTCAGGGCCCCGAAGGAAGCCGGGCTGGAGGTAGCTGACAACAGGGCATCGTCCCCACCTGCATGATGCGCTTCCGCTTGTATGCCCACCCTGTAAGCTGCTGTTGCTGGCTCTTGAAAGAGCGACTGCCGAAGCGCCGGTCATGACCCCCATTGCCTGGCATAGTAAGGCATGCCTACCTTACCTGCTCCCTGTACCTTGGTAATGGGCGAGCTGTCAGCCAGAGACAGTAAATAGGTTCTCCCTTCTGCCTGCGATGTAGAACTGCTGTGCTCAAATTGTATCCCAGGGCCGACTTCTGGCACCGTCAGTTCATAGGTCAAGCACATGTATAGTTCGACTGTAAAGTGTGCATCACTGTGACTTTCTTGGCAGGGTGAAAATTGTTTGAGTCCCTCCCCCTGCAGCCTACAAAACCGATTGTATAACACTTATACTGATATCTAGATAAAAGCATGACAGACCTCAGTGCACCTCACACCGTAATCCATTTCAGGAGCAAGGGACCGGGGATGCATTTATACCTTATATTACTATGAATTATGGGTCTCTACTTCATGTTTACTTCAGTACGCGCGTTCATACGGACATCCACAGTAGTGAGAAGCTCCAGATTTTGGACAACCCCCCCCAAGTTGACCACCCATCTTAACACAAGTTGGCCTATTTATCTCTTCCCCCGAAAAGATTTGGCACTCCACTTTGGTCCCCAAAATTAATTATCTGGACCAGCCTCCACCATCTCCTGAAGTAGGTCAGCTGGTCACCCCGACCCTGGCACCTTTGAGATCCGCTGACCTGCCCCCAAGCATCTTCCACTTTGCCCGACAACCAACCCTCACTGAATAAGGTTAACCCCTGGGGCTGGACAATAAAGTGTTTTACCTGGTGCTTCAGACCGTTCTTTGTTATTGCAGCGCTGAGGCTGGCAGGTGCTACCCTCTGTGAGTGTTTCCTGTCCTTGCCGTAGGAGGAAAGGAGGCCAAGTGACGTTGACATTGACTCCACCAAACATAACCAGGTTTAGAGCCCACTTCTCCCAATAGGTGCCCTGCCGCTAATTAGCAGGTGTATCTTTGCACTGTTGTGCAAGACCCAAACCCACTGGCTCTCCCTGTGTTTGTTTCCTGGCCATGCCGCATAATGCGGAAAGCTTCCCAACTGTGGTGGACATAGGTTCTGCAAAAAGGTAACTGTAGACTCCCTGTAAGAAACAAAATTTTAACAATTACACTTTTCCATGGGGTCTTTCAGGAGGTGTGGAGGCAATAGGCCCAGCCTAAAAACACCTCCCTGCTGGCACTGTGTCCTACTCCCAGACTTGGTGTGTGACAGATATTCTTTGTGTGTCAAAGGAGATGCAGTACAAAGTCATGAAACTAACCGCTTGGACCGATAGCCACATTTGGAAATTTGTTCATCATTGACATAGCGTCATGCCCCTAGTCCAAAGGGGGAATCTAGCAGCAACAAATTGCTGGCTTCCTTCACTGGTTTCGGTCCATATGCTCTGCACCAGCATAGCTGTGACGCTATATTTAACACTATGCATGCCTAGGTTGCAGAGCTGCCTTTGTACTGACTGAATGCCAACCAAGAGCAACAGACCTGTTGCTAAATGCAGCCCGCAGGGATCGGCCCCAGGGCCCAAGCTGACCATGTGAATCCAGTTGCACCCCCACTTCTATTTGCCTCTCGCTGCGTAGACAGCAAGGACTACGGCCGCAGCCAATGTGAATGATCCCCTATCCTACGCCTTGTTTCTACACTTGTGACCACCAGTTGCGTGACCCAGGGACACACCCCTTACCTGTCACCCTGCTTGTAAACCTTCTTTCCTAGTGATAACCACATGCATTTGAGCTATGTCCCACAACATTTCATCGCATGTTCTGCTACCCAGAGCAGAGTTGTGAACCCCCGTTGGCAACGTCTTAGTCTCCTCAGGTGAACCCGTTCCCTTTTCTGGCTGTAGTTCGGTGGGTAGTGGTGCCCACCACTTGTAGGCGTTACTAGAGGCATGTCTAGTTAGGTGAAACGTTCCCTGGGATATGCTGGGTTCTTGTCGATCGGTCCCCAGGCACGGAGCCAACAGCACATCCCGTGCGCGGCCCTTCTCCTTCAGAAACTGCTCGCCCAGCGCCTAATATAACTTGAGACCAATTCATGGCCCGCAATCAATCCGTACGTGACCCATCCCCCTGAACCATGCGCAGGGAAACAGCGCATGCTGGGCGCGGGCCACCTGAATCGGAAAGTGTTCGCCCTCGTTGTGAGTAAAAGGTTCGCACATATGTCGGAGACTTAAATTATGTGCTGTCTGCTCGCACGGTGTGCCATACAGTAACGTGACATGCGGAGCGCACGTGACCCGTTGGCAACCTGGCGTGAAATAACAGGTGGTTCTTATAACCAAGCTCAATGGTTACTCAACTGCCGACCTCAGAAGGAAGAAGGCTGAGTGTGTCCACCGGGATTAGGATCTGTGCCCAGGGGGTCGCACTGATCCCTGCATCCCCATCGCGTTAGAGTGAGAATGTAAGAGCTAGCCCACTGGCCAGAAGGGCCCCTCTCTGGGCCCCACGGAACACCGCAAAACCACACGCCGAAAACGATAGGGAAGGAAGATACCTCGCGGTTCACAGTGTGCTGACAACCGCAAGCCCTAAGCCCACGAGGATGGCGTGACATGCCAGCAGCAGCCCCGCATGCCGCACACCATGCTAAAAGGCCCCCGGGCGGCGCATATCATCGCCAGCGTCATGCACAGCTCCCCAGTGAAAACCCGACCACCACCTGACGGTTTTCGCACCCATCGCTCCAACATCCGGCCGGCGCCGCCGCCCTGAGACCGGCTCCGCCCCCTCATCATACGCCAGTCCGTGCCTCACCCGCAATCGGACCCACGCCCCACATGCATTGCTGCTACGAGCACTGAACCAACTCCCTATTTGATGTTTTTTTTTTTTTTAAATCTTCTTTTTTTGCATAATTGCATATTTATATAGCTGTTGTTGATGCTGTTGCATAATTATGTAGAGCGCTTCCCATGATCACCGTATTTACGTTTCACATTCAGACACGGCGAGATTAAGTGATCAGCCCCGAATCAGGCTGTGGACGCGACCCCGAAGCTCGAACCCTGGTTACTGGCACCAGAGTCGGCAGTCTAGTCGACGGACCACATCTTCTCCGCCCCGAGGTATTGGTGCGCTTTACCCGAGCACCGAATTTCCATTACCCATTCTGGCACAGGGAGTATATTTATCTAGCGCGACTCGACCCGAAGGTATTGGAGCGCTATACACGTATTTACATTACACATTCAGGCTCGGGGGGATGAAGTGATTTGCCCAGAATCACAGGATGTGGACGCGACCCCCAGGCTCGAACCCTGGTATCCAGCACCGAAGTCGGCAGTCTAGCAGACGGAGCACATCCTCTCCTACCAAGCGCCAATGAACCCTGAATGGCACAGGTAGGTTCGTGATTTGCCCCTGACTCCCAGGAAGTGGATGCGGCCCGATGCACAAACCCTGATTACCAGCACCACAGTCGGTAGTCTAGCCGACGGACAACATCCTCTCTCCCCTGCAGGCCCCTCCCCCTGAGCACCGTGTTTACATACACATTCAGGCACGGTGAGATCCAGTGATTCGCCCCGACTCACCGGATGTGACCCCGAGGCTCGAACCCTGGTCTCTGGCACCAAAGTCGGCAGTCTACCCGACGGACCACATCCTCTCCGGCCTGAGGTATTTATTTATGCATTTTTATATAGCGCGGACTTTACCCGAGGGTGTCAGAGCGCTTCACAACAGGAACAGCAACATTACATCAGGAGGAGGATACAAATGAGCATAATCCAAAGGCAAGCGTTAAATGGTATTGGTGCGATTTCCTTGAGCCCCTTAATTACGTTGACGATTCCGGCATTGGGAAATTCATTAAGCACCCTATTTACATTACCCATGCAGACACGGGGAGATTAAGTGAGTCGCCCCTACTCACCGGATGTGGACATAACCCCGAGGCGCGAAGCCTGGTATGTGGCTCAAAGTCCGGAGTCTAACCGCCGGACCACATCTTCTTTGCCCCGATGTATTGGTGCGATTTACACGAGCACCGTATTTACTTTAGTATCCCGGCACTGGGAGTATTAATGGTTTGCCCAGCCTCACCGGATGTGGACGGGACCCCGAAGCTAGAGCCCTGCTTTCCGGCACCCACGTCGCCAGTGTAGCCGCCGGACCCCATCCTCTCACCGTAGATATTGGTGCGCTATACCCGAGCACCGTAATTACATTACCCTTCCGGCACGGGGAGTAGCCGGCTCAGATCCTCTATACAAATTCGGCCGCAGGGCTACTCCCCAAGCTCTGGCGCCCGCCCAGCCGTCGCAGGGAAACTATGCGGATGCCCCCCCCCACACAACAACCATGCCTACATGCCCCAGGGATAGTCCGGCTGGCGTGAAAGTGCCACGACGGAGTGAGGCAAGCCGGCTCTCTGCCTAGCAAACAGGCGGAACAGGCCCTGACTGGCCAAAGCTACCGGAGGTGAAGGCGGAGTACGGAGCTCCTTGCGCCCCCCCCCCGCCGCGAGATATTGCTCGTTCACTCCAGTTGCTCTAAAGCGAGAGCCCGGCTGCACACACCGTCCCTCTCGTCCACGGGGCGCCTCCTGCCCAGGGCCGCCCCCCAACACGCATAGCCGAGTGGCCTAGGCCAGGGGTGCTGTCCTGTGCCCACCGGGAGCTGCCCAAACCCCTCCAAGCGGACCGCAGCCTCGGCGATGGCCGGGCTTCACCCCCAGCCCCTTAAAGGGGATTGCGGGGGGGAGGATCGTTAACTCACTTCGTGAACAGCTCCTGGTGACTCGGCACACGTCCAAACGGCGTCAGGGGAATGGACCAAGAGGGCGCCCAGGGGGCGGGGAGAGGTATATGTACCTCGCCCCCTCCCCGGAAGTGACGCGGCACCTGGACCCCTGAGGGTCCCAAACACTGGAAAGCTTCCTCCTGTGCCCTCCTGTGGCACTAAGGCGGCCACCCTCTTAGCGGGTCTCCTTCGTGGACCCCGGGCAGCCTGCAGTAGTCAGATTTACTCTGTCCATATAGCTTCTTGCTCTCGCTCCAGGGTCGGCTTCAGCGCTGGTGGCGCCTGTGCGACAATGTTTGTTGGTGCCCCACAATGACTGCCTCCACCAAGGACTCCCTCCCCACCACCCTTTAACAGTGCCCAGGTCTCCATAACCACTCTCTCTCAGATGCATTTAATTAGTTATATAGCGCCACTGATACCAGTGTAGGGTGTCAGAGCACTTCGCATCACACACACATTACACAGGGACAATTAATCATACCTTTGTAAATTAGTGTATAGGACATGTTGCATAAGACGGAGGCTTACAAGGTGTAGGAGTGACATGTCATCCATACTGGTAAGCAGGATAGTTTAAGAGTGCTTGGTGTAGAGAAGCACAAATTCAGAATTTAAAAAGGAACAGCATCGTTGGAGGTTCTTTTTAATAATACAAATCAATTTCTACCCAAATTAACCCTTTTTCCAACATTTTTCTATGCTCTAATCTATAATTTGCAGTGTACATGCAGTTCTTTGGTGAAAGTTAATAGCTCACTGTTCTATATTAGGATTTTAACTTATAAATTGCAAGTAACAAAAGGATGTCTCTTTTAAAAGCGGTAACCCACTGACCTATTTACATCATAGGCACTTTGTAATCTGCGTGGTACACGTTCTTTGCAACAGGCGTATTAACCCTCTGCACTACTTTATAGTGACTCAAAACCTCAAGTCTGATCTCTCTCCAGGAAGAACATTAATCACAGGAGTTATCCTGACATTTCTTCTGTTGCCTGGAAATTGCTGGAGGAAAGGAACGCAGCAGCAGGAGCTCTAAAACATAATAAACTTGCAACCATGGCGCCCCTGGGAAGTCAGCACCGGGTGCGGTGGCACCGGTCGCACCGCCCTAGAGCTGTCCCTGTCTCGCTCTTTAGATCTGAGGGAAGAGCCTACAGACAGGCTGTGGTGGTCAGTGACCCTCAAAAGGGGAGGGTTGTCGTACCAGAGCCAAACCCAGTGGCAGGCACTGTGATAAATCACAATGCCTTTAGGCTCACATTCCAAAGCTCTCAATCATGGCTCGCTGACAGATTCTATAACGGGGCCTTGACTGAGAGCCCTGGAATTAAGGTTGAAGGCAATGTGAAATTCTCATTGTGCCTGTCAGTGGGCCAAAAAATAAATTGAGGTTTGAGGATTTCTCATCACCTCAAATCCTCCTGAAGCCTCAGCCAACACTCTCCAAATCCCAATGCTGCGTTCATGCTGCAGATGAGAAGCATGAGGGCAGCACCAGGATTGGCTGTAGGGGGCTGCCTTGATGCTCCAGCAGCGACAGGGGGCTGTGCCTGCTCTCCACCCAGCTGTCTAAGACAGCTAGGTGAAGAGGTTTACACTGCGCATGGCAGGCTGTCCATCGCAAGATAGCCGGCCAAAGAGACATGCGCAGTGTAAACTGGTGCCTCGCCTGCGTCAGCAACAGCCCCGTCCCCAAATACTACTCGCGCTGGGAGCAGGGAAGAAATAAAATGGTAATTCATTTTATTACCATATTATTTTTCACTTTTGCTGCACTGGCAGCAGGGAGGGGACACTCCTCTGCCCTTATGGGGGTGGAGTCGCCGCTGCAGACAGGTGCAAAGCCTAATGTTATACCAGTGTATTCCTTTGAGGGTACAACTGCTGAATTTTTGTTGAGCGCCAAACTGCTGACATTTGTTCCTGAGACTCCCCAACTGCACTTCTCAGGGAGCGCACAGGACATAACTGACACACAGATTCAATTTTGTTTTCACATTATGGTTCCAGGAGAGAGCTTCAGTACCTGCACAATAATTTGGAACTTTTGGGAAGTACGGGCCCTTAAGAAAGTGACTTATAATATGCATGCTTAATTGGTATTTTTTCTATGGTGCAGTATTTAGACACCTTGGGGCCTATTCATAAAGGCATTTTGGAGTATGTAAAGCAATACTCCTTCAGTACTCTTACGTAATCCTACATGCCCTTGTGAATTGGGCCCAACATATCTGAAATGGGAGTAAAAATAATATATTCAGGGAATATTCAAAGGCAATTAGTACACATAGAAAGGACTGTGCCCTCACGCAGAGGACCTGTTATTATACGTTTGGGATGCAGCTGCCGACGTGGAATCAATTGCATCGATCTTCCAGAGTGTTGAAGAGGTAGCGGGTGTTCGGGTTAAAAGGGAGAAGTTGTGCTTTTCCATTACGGCACAATGCAACATCCCACACCATATGCCTGGGTGGCGAACCACTGGCATGGAAGACTGCGGCAGTCCGAAATCTCAGAATTAGGCTTTACCACTCACAACAGGACCTGGTTGAGGGCAATCTATGACGGGCATTCACGGCCCTAAAGTCATCATCATAGACTTTATTTCGATCATCATAGATCATAAAAGTATAACAAGACAACCACAATACACAAACATAAAAAAATATACAAAATAAATATCATATCTAAAAATTTTCAGTTAAAAGAACAATATTCCTCCCCTGCCTCTTATATTATTTTGTCAACATGCCAGTGTTCCACCATCCAACAATTCTTCCTTGATTTAGATCAAATGTTAGGTGACCTCCTGTCGAATGGTGGATGGCATAGGGTGGTCCTTTCCAAACTTCAGCTGCCTGTGGGACGGGGCGGGTTAGGGGCTCTGTCTTTTGAGTCTTACTACCTAGCGGCACAGCTCCAATGTGTATCCCGGTGGTTGGTGGGAGCGAACCTATACCCTCCCCATGCAAATTCTCTATCAGCCACTCTACCCTACCATGAAGTTAAATTGCTCCTGGTCTCTTCATGTGTGGGTGGCCAGGAAGTGCCTTGCCAGGATCGCACAGCTGACCAGATAGATGCTCCCTTACTCCCCTGCTATCCCCCCTACAGGGCCTTCCAGGACTCCTGGGACCCTTTACAGCCGTCCAGCTGACAGCGTGGCATGACCGATCTCTTGATACAGTGGGAGGTCTTTTCCAGGATACTCATCGTCTCACGTTTGATCAGTTACGTCAAGACCATGACATTCCCCAGGTCACTTTTTGTTACATGGGCAGCTATTGGCAGCGATTAGAACTCTGTGGCACACAGTAGACGAAGAACCCCCTACACATGCCATAATGCATACTATACACACAATGGGGAGACAGCGTCACTTAGTAACATGGCTCTATAAAGCAATATAACCCCCCTGACTCACCTTCTTGATGTCTGGGAAGAGCATTTGGCATGACCCTTATATGATACTGAATGGTCGAGAGCTGTGGAGTCTCCCCAGGTTGTATCACAAAACGCATGCTTTAAAAACATTCAATATATGGTGTACACAGGGCGTATCTCACGCCCTCTCGACTGAACTGCATGTTCTCCGTGGCTGATCTTACCTGCCAACCTTGCCCGTCTGCTAGCTAAATGACTTCTTACCATACATTGGAAAGTCCACCTGCCCCGACACCTCCCCAATGGCACAGGGCACTTCTTCGTTGGGGAGAGGCAGAGAGTACTGTATTACACTGGGAGGTAGCCCAGCAACTTCAAAAATGCCATACAGCAGCAACCTGGGACACTATGATTACCAAATTAAAAGAGCTGACTGATGACAGACCTCCGCCCTTCCCTCCTCCCGCTAAAGCTGAGTGTTACTGGTTGGCCACAGTGTTGGCTTAACGCCTCTCACCCCCTTTCCTCTCCCCTGCCCCGCTGCTTGGGAGGGTGGGCCTGAGGGCTCATATAGCCGACACCTCCAACGTTCCCAGCGCCTTGTATCTCTAGCCCAGGTTCCCCTCCTTCCTATTAGAAGCTCACATGGTACCTCGCTTGTGCCCCTCTCCTTTGTTACCTCTTATGTTTCACTTTCCCCACCTTCCCTACTTGCCCTGTTAATTTAGAGAGGTTTCTCTTCTCCCTTCCATCTCAACCACATTCGTTCCTAAGGCGCACCTGGGATGCTTACGTTCTCATCCTAAACTAACTGATTCCAGGCGGATGAATATTGTGAACTCACAACTTGTTATAAGATGTGGCACACTCTCCGGAACTTGCCTGTTTGCCCATGTTTATTAATCTATGCCTGCTCATCATATGTATCAGGTAAGCATGCCCACAAGGGATTTATTCAAAAAAGAGTGTTCAAATAAAGTTTGTAATTATTCTTTAAACGTCTGATCGTGACGTAAGGAAATCAATTCAAAGAAAAATAATCTCAATTACTTTAGGTAAGAAACAAATCAATACAATCCGTTGTATCCATTATATCCTTATATTTTTCAATCAGAAAAAGTAGTTTCATTAGTGGTTTAAACATAAGAAGATACTTCAACAGCATTGATAACAGAACAGAAAAGACATATTCTAAACAGTTAGATTATTCTAGCTACCAATGTACAATAGCCCATTCCTAAGAGTATATAGTTTGGACACTGTCCTAGACATAGGAACAAAAATCTCCCAGATTTTAATATAAACAAACACTAAAAGGATACAATAGATACGCCCAGTTGCATTGAATTATTTATTAGCTTAAGTAATTGAGATTATTATTTTTCTTTGAATAATTTCCTTACATCACGATCAGACGTTTAAAGAATAATTAGAGAATTTATTTGGACACTCTTTTTTAATAATTCCCTTGTAGGCATCCTTACCTGAGACTTATTTATCCACGCCCACAAAGGTATTCTGGGTCGCCATTTTGTGTTATTGCTCATGATATGTACGCATCTCCCCGTTGGTTCATTTTCTCATTATTGTGCGAGATGTAACCTGACCCTCCCACAAAAGTCATGAAACCTCAATAAAAATTATCTAAAAATAAATAATAGAAAGGACTGTGCCCTCTTTGCAATTTTGCTAATAGGGAGTTACAGGTTTTGGTGCTGATTCACAAAGGCCTGAAACAGTACGTAACAGTGTACTCCTATATTACTAGTTCCAGTATTCCTAAAATGCTTTTGTGATGGGATTTGATATCACAACAAAAGAGATGTGACATAACAGCTAGAGCTACTGACTTTAGAACTGAGGAACCAGTTATGAGTCTCGGTATCAGTTCAACACCTTGTGATTCAGGGCAAATCACGTAATCTCCACTTCTACACATTCTATTGTATTCAGCGGATAGAATCCCCACCGCTCGTCACCCCTGCTAATCCCCATCTTTCCTGCTTTAATGAAGTGGGTGAATTTTAACTTGGGGAAGCTTGGTGAGGTAGAACTGTTAGAAATGGGGGTTCTAGTTGGCTAGGTTATGCACCTAAGCTAGGCAGAACCCACCACTCTAGTCAGGGCAAGTAAGTTACACACCAAAGATAACCTGCGCTCACACCCGGTAGCTTGGCGCAAAGCAGCCAGGCTTATCCCCAGAGGCAATGTGTAATGTGTTTGCACAACACACTCACACCAGTGACACAATAAATACACCACAAAATAGACTCCACACAGGAATATGTAAAAATATATAGTATATTATACATATCACATAGACCAAAACGACATACGTTATAGATTCTGTGCATACTACGCAATTCCTGAAATAGTACTCTTTGTCCTGGCAGTGCAAGGCATAAAATGAAATAATATCTTCTAATATCAGTGCATGCAATTCAGTAGTTTATGAAATGAAACATGAATCATCAAATGAATGTAAGAACGCAAATCAGGGTATGAAAGTGCACATGAATTACCAACTCTGAACATAACCACGTAGGCCACAGCACTTCTGCGTCCTTTTAAATGCTATACGGTAATCCACAATGTGGGCACAGGAACACCTGTGCGCCTACGACAGTAAATATGGTAATTTCTGTTAGAGTCAGTACTGGAGAGAAATGCCCAAAGCATGGGACTTTCTTGGTGCTGGGCTCTCACCGTCCTCAATGAGGGAGTCGTAGGATAAGTTCCTTGCGAAATGACGTGAAGCGGGTTTGCGGCTTCACAAGAGGACCCCCGTTGCACACCCAAAGTACCTTCTTTCGGGTGCAGTGAGCCAGTGCGGCCTCCGGAAGCTTTGTGGCACAGGAGTTGCACAAGGGCACCTCGGTGCGGCGTTGGCGGCATAATGAACAGGAGTATGGTGCCTCCACTCAGGACTGCAGCTCTTAATCACTGATCACCCACCTACATCACACTAGCGCTCCTAGGTGAGGCAGCAGTTGTAAAATAAACAGGACATCGCAGAAGTGTTGGTGGGCCTTGGAATGAGGCCTGCGTCACCAAATTCAGGAGTTCTCTTGGCAATTCACAAGGCACTGATCCGGGGCCAGAAATGTTAGCGGGAGTCTCCTTTGTTGCTCCGGATGATGCGTCAACTGGTCCGGGATCAGGGAACCAAGGGGGCTTGTGGACTCATGCACGCCCTGCCAGTGAGGTGTGATTCACAAAGGTGGCACAACATTCCTCCCCCCAGGAGGCACAAACAGAGCGAGGCACTTGATATATGCTCCTCTGGGGAATCCTCTTCCCCAAGCCCACGCCTCAGGCAGGAACGATAAAGCGCTCCATATGCAATATCCAAAAAGTGAAGCGCTCACCAGGCGCTATAGTTGCAGGGCCAGGGGCAGCAACCAACTCCCACCAGGCACTGGGCCCCTGGGAGAACACTTGGTGGGGCACTAGGCAGGAAGATCAGCCCAGCCAGACCTGCTGTCTTCAGGGCCATCTCTCTTGCAGCGCAACAGTGTCTTTGCAGAACAGAGTCTGGGAGCAGCTGGCAGCAGGGTAAAAAGCAGAAAAGCCCTTTAGGCCACCTAGCACTTAGCAGGTAGCAGGGCAACAACAGAAGAGCAGTTCAGATGAGTCCTTTGTGCAGTGCAGGCAGTCCTTCTGACAGAGGTTCAGTCCCGGTTCCAAAATTGCTCTAAAAACATGGGGTCAAAGCCCCTGTAGTTATACTCAAAATGTCTTTGATGTAGAAGTGACTTCAAAAGAAACCTCAACCCCAGCCCTGGCTCCAGGCATCAGTAGGGGGTAAATGAGCCCTTTGGGTGAGAGCAGGACACAGCCTATACAAATGTTAGTGCCCCCCACCTCCCTCTCTCCCAGCCCAGGAAGACTATCAGTATGCAGATTCCTCTCTTGTCACACTCAGCCTTTCCTGTGTTGTGGCTGTCTGGAAAGTATGCACCAGGTGTAACTGTCACTCTGCCCTAGACATGGATTGGAGTTAGGCTGCAAAGCACGTAGAGTTATAAGCACAGAGAAAAGCTCACTTTCCACAAGTGGACATTGTTGCATGGTAGGTTTGCTCTCCTACCATGCAGTTCATTATCTGTTCACAATTCAATATTGACCCCCACTTTCTATCCCACAGCTTTAAAATCATACCTACCCTCTAACGCTCACCCCTTTGTGGGAGTGGTTAGCTGCATTTGGAATTGGTGAGTCTGTTCACTCATATGACCAGATTGTTTAGTAATCACATGTCCCAGTTATGGAACACACGTGACTCATATATGAATCACCTTCCCCCTAGGCTGTCTTTGTTG
The DNA here is from genome assembly GCA_963921515.1 of Calotriton arnoldi. Taxonomy (NCBI): domain Eukaryota; kingdom Metazoa; phylum Chordata; class Amphibia; order Caudata; family Salamandridae; genus Calotriton; species Calotriton arnoldi. The sequence continues at coordinate 5,476,593 of CAWUFW010000173.1, forward strand.
ACTGCTCGTCCTGAGGAAGACCCGCCGTGAAGCTCACCTAATTGCGCATACTCCAGGGTCGAAACGTCGACGTTCATTTCAGTCTATGTCCATCAGATCTCCCGGCCCTAAGAACTAAAAAGCTTACATAGGGGTCACCAGAGACCATGTGTTAAAAATTGGAAAGGACAGACTCCCTTCCATCTGTTTTGTATAATGTGTACATATTTGTATGTCTCTTACCACATGTGTATAATTTCACTCAGTCACATATGTCACTTTGTTGCACTTTATTCACTTTATCTTTATGTTACTGATGTCATTTGGTGATTATTGAATTTGACAGCTTTACATGACTCAAAGAGTACAAAACTATTTTTTATATCAAAAATCAATTTCATCTATGTGTGTTCCATCCTGAAGTCTATAAAGAAATGTATTAGACTCAGTTTTGCATGATTAATACTGCATATGTTCAAAGCAAGTGTTCTACCCGACAGAACCGAGTGTAGATTGTTTTATACCTACCGTCGAACTCATCACCGCGACCATGAAGAAAAGTCACTCAGGAGCCCCAACGGACCCCTGCCCACCGCACATATTCCACAGGGCCACCACCGTCATCGCACCCGAACTAGGACGCACCATCAACGCCTCCCTCAGATCAGGCATCTGCCCAGACGACTGGAAACGGGCGGAGGTGAAACCCCTCCTCAAGAAACCAACGGCCGACCCAACGGACCTGAAAAACTACCGGCCCATCTCTCTCCTCCCCTTTGCAGCCAAAGTCACTGAGAGACTCATAAACGCCCAGTTGACCGCCTTCATCGAAGAGAACTCCATCCCAGACGAATCACTGACAAAATATCGAAGGTCAGAATATCGACCTACAGAAATATCGACGCAAGAATATCGAAGTCAAGAATATCGACATCCTATCTACATTATGGTAAGTACAAAAAAATATCGATGTCAAAAATATCGTTGTTAAAAATATCGTTTTTTATTTAAGTTAAAAAATAATGTAAAATAAAGTAAATAATACATATAATTAAAATAAACAGTTAAAAATATTTTAAAATTATAAGTAATATATATGTAATGTAAAAATAAATTAAACATATACATATAATATATAATATATATACTTACTAATAATTTTTAATAATTATTTTAATAACATATATTTTTAAAATATCATATGAATTATAAATACATCTATACACATAAAACAATAATATAAATAAAAATTAAATAAATATATATAACAAATTAAAAAAATTAAAATTATTTTTAATCTTTTTAAAATTAATTATATACTACATTAACTAAAATAATACAAAAAATATTAGATAGCGGAGGTAATAAAATTACTATTCCAACTCCAAACAGTGCAACAGTAGGGAAAATGTTGGATAGCGTAGGGGTAAAAATGACTATTCCCACCCCAGTGAGTGCAACAGTAGGGAAAGTGTTGGATAGCGTAGGGGTAAAATTACTATTCCCACTCCAGTGAGTGCAACAGTAGGGAAAGTGTTGGATAGCGTAGGGGTTAAAATTACTATTCCAACTCCAGTGAGTGTAACAGTGTGGAAAATGTAGGATAGCGTAGGGGTTAAATTAACATACTTATTAATTAAATAATTTTTGTAAAATAAATAACATATTAATAATTAATTAACTAAAAAATTAATAATAAATATCAATAAAATTAAATTAATATTTACTTAAATAACATTAAATTACTTCCCACCCTATTCCCCCATAAACACACAACCCGCTACACATAAAAAAAGAACACAATTAATTTAATTATCAATTAATCAATTAATAAAAATGAATTACCAATTAATAATAAATTAACAATAAATTAATTAGCAATAACAATAAATAAATAAATAAACTATAATTAATATAATTATAAATTAATCAATTAATAAAAATTATTTACCAATTAATAATTAATTAACAATAAATTATCAATAACAATAAATAAAAAAATATTAATTAATTAATCATAATTAAATTACTTCCCACCCTATTCTCCTATAAACCCACAACCCGCTACACATAAAAAATTAGCATAATTAATTTAATGATCAATTAATCAATTAATAAAAATTAATTACCAATTAATAATTAATTAACAATAAATTAATTAACAATAACAATAAATAAAAAAATATATAATTAATATAATGATAAATTAATCAATTTAAAAAAATTCATTAACAATTAATAATTACTTAACAATAAATTAATAATCAATAACAATAAATAAAAACATATTAATTAATTAATTATAATTAAATTACTTCCCACCCTATTCCCCTATAAACCCACAACCCGCTCTGATACTAAAACGCAAAGTTTACTTTAAAAAAATTACTAAGTTCTAAACATTTAATACATATATTTAAAAATAATTAAAATACATTACAAAAAATGTTACATACATATAAAATACATACTAAAATACATAACACTAATATAAATATCGATATTATTAACAACAATATTTTTGCTAACGATATTACTTACTTCGATATTACTTACTTCGATATTACTTACTTCGATATTACTTACTTCGATATAAAAAAAAACGATATTACTTACCTTAAGGTCGATATTCTGGTCACCGATATTCTCGACATCGATATTCTGTCCCTACGATATTAATAACTCGATATTAGTGTAGGTCGATATAAAAAAAATCGATATTTTGACTGCGCACCATCCTAGACGCCTCCCTGTCTGGATTCCGCAGCAACCACAGCACCGAGACCGCCCTCCTCGCCGCCACTGACGACATCCGCATGCTACTGGATCAGGGACACACTGCAGCCCTCATCCTTCTAGACCTCTCCGCAGCCTTCAACACCGTTTCACATCGCACGCTCGCAGCCAGACTTCACGACGCGGGAATACAAGGAGCCGCCCTTGACTGGATCCAATACTTCCTCTCCGGCAGAACCCAGAGGATTCGACTCCCTCCCTTCATCTCCAAACCCACGGAAATCAACTGCGGAGTACCCCAGGGATCATCACTCAGCCCCACGCTCTTCAACATCTACATGGCCCCCCTCGCCGCCATCGTCAGACAGCATGGGCTCAGCATCGTATCCTATGCCGACGACACCCAGAATCCCGAAGACACCAGACTCTGCTTCCAGGAAGGAATGAAGAACGTGGCAGCCTTGCTGAAAGACAGCTGCCTGAAGCTCAACTCAGAGAAGACCGAGGTCCTCATCCTCGGACCCTGCACCTCCGCCTGGGACAACCCCTGGTGGCCCTCTGCCCTCGGGAGCCCACCCACCCCTACAGACCACGCTCAGAACCTCTGCATCATCCTTGACTCCTCCCTCTCCATGAAACGCCAGATCAACGCCGTCGCCTCCACCAGTTTCAACTGCCTTTGCATCCTCCGTAAGACCTTCAAATGGATCCCCCCCGACTGCAGAAGGAACGTCACCCACGCACTCATAACCAGCAGACTGGACTACGGCAACGCCCTCTACGCCGGAATCAACAAAACTCTTCTACACAAACTCCAAACCATCCAGAACGCCGCAGCCAGACTCGTCCTCAGGACACCGCATCACGAGCACATGACCCAACACCTACGAGGCCTCCACTGGCTCCCCGTCGAGAAGAGGGTCACCTTCAATCTCCTCACCCACGCCTACAAATCCCTCAACAACATCGGACCCAAATACCTCAACGAGAGAGTATCCTTCCACGTACCCAAGAGGAACCTCCGCTCCGCCGACCTCGCCCTGGCAGAGGTCCCCCGCATCCGCAGAAACAGAACCGGTGGGAGAGCTTTCTCCTACATCGCAGCCAAAACCTGGAACGAGCTCCCTGTGAACATCAGACGCTCCCCGACCCTGCACACGTTCAGGAAGGACCTCAAGACCTGGCTCTTCGACTGATCTGGAGCCACACCCCCCTTGTCCCCCCCAGCGCCTTGAGACCCTCACGGGTGAGTAGCACGCTATATAAACCCCTGATTGATTGATTGATTGATATACATGCCCAGGTTCTGAGGGACATAGGGTTGCCACATTGACTGTATTAAACACTTTCCACAAATGGCATTTCTAAAATAGTAATACAAAATCCACCTACACCAGTAAGCATGATTTTTCACTACCCTTCTATGCATACCAAACATGGCAGCACTTCTCCTTTCAGATCAGGAATTACCACTTAAACATTTATAAGGGAATTTCCAATGCTAGCTTATGAGAGGAGTAGGCCTCACAATAGTGAGAAACAGAATAGGGTGTTTGCCACTACCCGGACATGCCACACAATAAAGGCACATTTCCTACCTTTTACCTACACAACACCCTGCCCATAGGGCTACCTAGTGCCTACCTTAGGTGTGACCTATATGTAGTAAAAGGGGAGTTTAGGACTTGGCAAGTAGTTTTAAATGCCAAGTCAATGTGGCAGTAAACTGTGCACGCAGGCTCTGCAGTGACAGGCCTGAGACAGGTTTGAAAGCCTACTTCTGTGGGTGCCGCAAGCAGCACTGCAGGCCCACTAGTAGCATTTAATTTACAGGCTCTGGGTATATAGGATACCACTGTACAAGGAGCTTATAAGTAAATTGATTAAGTCAAACAGGTGTAAACCAATCATACCATGTTTAAAGGGGGAAACAGCCTTTACAGCTAGGTTTGTACCTCGTTAAGCCTTTACAACGCATTTTTTAGTGCGGATATTTTTACCGCGAGTATGCACTTAAAAACGCATGCCAACACAACGCATTTAAGGCGAGTTGGGGGGGAGTGGGGGTGTCCCCCCACAAATACATTGTTTTTAAATATAAAAACAATGCGTGGTATTGGCATGCGTTTTAAATGCATTTTCGAGGTAAAAACATGCGCGCTAAAAAATGCGTGTAAAAGGCATGAAAGTAATTGCATGCGATGTACCGTCGTACATCCGTTTAAAGGAGAGTCACATGCACTTTAGCACTGATTAGCAGTGGTAAAGTGCCCAGAGTCCTAAAGCCAACAAAAAGAGGGTCAGAAGAATAGGAGGAAGAAGGCAAAATGTTTGGGGATAACCCTGCAAAAGGGGCCAGGCCCAACAAGTACTCACAGACCCTCCCCCTCCATGGCTTTGACATCAACCTCTTCTAAATCCACCTGCACCAACTCATGCTCTTCTTCTCTCTCTCCCAAGTCTGAAGGGTATTTTATGGTGAACACCTTGCTGAGAGCTGCTTAGAGACCACTCGGTGTGCCTCAGTCCTCTATTCCTTTGTCTTATAACTATTGGCAACTGATGCTGAGGTACAGAGGTTTGAGCTATGATTTTGCACTAGGGAACAGCTAATGTGCAGGCCTCCACTGCTGTGGGCCCATACTAGTGTGTGCTATCCTGCTGTGCAGGCATGTTGTAGTCATTTTGGGAAAGTTCCTTCTTGGGTGTAAAAGGGTTTGGGCATCCAATAACAGGCATGCTTTTTCTTTGATGCCACTCTGTCCTCCCACTGATTCACCTCACATGAATGCAGCAGCTGATTGTCAGAAGGTCACAACCCTCGCTTTAATTGAACAATCATTTGATTTCTAATTACTTAGGGGCCGATTCCGATTCGGGCCGGAAAACATACCGACCGACTCGGTTCGGGAATTTAGTCCGACCGACACGTACCGGCGCTGCCCGACCTGCGTAGTACGATGAAATGCATGCGAATCACGACCGACTCGTACGGAACACAAGCCGAACGACCGAACCGCACGGTAAACAGCTATCCGGCCAGAAACAACGCGAATCGAACCGACTGACACACACCAGGAATGAACCCGAACGAAACGTACCCGCGAACTCCGACCCGCGCAGTACGATGCAATGCGTGGAAAACCAGACCGAGTCGCACGGAGCTCAAGCCGTACGACCGACACGCATACAAAACAGGGAGCCGAAGCAACCCAATACTCCGTGACCGACGCGTACGCCGCACATGAAACCCAGCAGAAACACAGCGTGAACGACTCGGAGAAGCTCGCACGAGACAACTGCAGCGTCCTACTTGGTCAGAAGAACGTCTCCTACATGCACAAAAAGTACAAAGGAAAAAATACAAAAAAAAGGGCCAAACAAGCAATTACAAAGCCAATAAATACTGGGGGGGGGAAACATGGAACAAAGACACACCCACAACTCCACCCATATAAAGGCCACAAATCCCTACCATGATCCTTTGCAAATTCAACTGACCTGCCAGCACAGAACACCATCAGACAGCAACCACAGACACACTCACAGCTCATCCATCACACAAGCCACACACCTCAACAAATAGCACCCTCACATACACCCAGCAAAACCTACACTCACACACCCTCACTTGCACACCCACACACACATCAATCACCACCACCACCCATCACCATGCCCCCAAAGAAGAATCCAAAGTTCCTAGACAGTGAATTGGAAGTCCTGGTAGATGAGATCCTCAGGGTAGAGCCACAGCTGTTTGGTACATTGGTCCAACAGACCCCCATGTCGCAGAAAACCAAGATGTGGGAGAGGATCGTCGACAGGGTGAACGCACAACCACCATGTCTGCGCACAAAGGAAGACATCCAGAACAGGTGGTATGATGTGCGCAGGAGGGTCAAGGACCTACTAAAGAAGGATTACGCCTTGAGCCAACACACCAGCAGTGGCCCTCCTGCCAAACCAGTATACCTCAGGCCCTGGGAGGAGAAGGTGCGGGCCATCCTAACACCAGTGAGCGTATATGGACTATCAAACATCCCAGAGCCTGGTGAGTACACAACCAATATACCCAATATCGTGTGACAATACACACACATCACTGTCAAGGGGATAGTCAAACCATGCACCCTTAGCAAATCCACAGCAACCAAAAGATAATCATCCCAAGATGTGTATGTCAGTCAGATAAACACAATACATGCCATTTCATAGTGATATGTAACTGTGTCATGACATGTACAAACCCAACAACAAATAGAGCTAGGCAGTGGCACAAATCTAACCAACACCACAGTCAGATATGTAGCCACCACTAGAACACCACCTCACAGGGAAGCTCACTGAAAGGAAGGAATTCTGTGTATGCTGGTGAAGTCAGTGTAGCCAATAGCATGATGGGAGTTGTAGTCACTGATATTGCTCACCCTCACAATTCGCCCATCAACACCACTCTGAACCATGCTCACATCACAGGGAGTGGAAAACAATTGACAAGATGGCTGACACTGGGTACTGCTGTGGGGAGCACAAGGCCCTGCTGGGAACTGGGCACCAACAAACAACAGGACACCACTGTCAGCCATCTTGCCATTGCTGTCACACACACACACAGTGAAGTACACTCAAAAGGAAGGAAGTATGGGCATGCTGGGAAGGGGGGTGTAGGAAATAGCATGATGGGAGTGGTAGTCACAGATATTGCTCACCCTCACAATTGGCCCATCAACACCACTCTGAACCATGCTCACATCACAGGGAGTGGAAAAGAACTGACAAGATGGCTGACACTGGGTACTGCTGTGAGGAGCACAAGGCCCTGCTGGGAACTGGGCACCAACCAACAGCAGGACACCACTGACTGACATCCTGAAAGCCAACTTGCACTCCCTGCAATAGAAGCACGTTCCATGGTGGGATATCTGGCTGGGTGGGAAGGAGGACTGACACCTCTGACCATATTTACAAGCAGCTTTTCACACACACACCCTTAACACAAACTCCACACAACTCACCTGGGAGAATGCAATGCCTCACACTCTAATTAAATATCCCACAAAGAACCACAACCCTGGGTTATGCTGTGTGAAGCACAGGGACACACATGGGACTTGTAGCCAAACAAACGCCAGGACAACACTGTCAGCCATCCTTTCAGCACAGGCACACTACCCCACAGGGAAGCAGAGTCAAAAGGAAGGAAGTATGGGCATGCTGGGAAGGGGGGTGTAGGAAATAGCATGATGGGAGTGTTAGTCACAGCTCAACATCCCCCACCCGCATGGCCCAGCAAGCTCACACTGAAGCATGCACACCTCACAGGGAGTGAAAAGCCACATCAAAGATGGCTGACACTGGTGCTCTGTTGTGGGGATCACAAGGCCCTGCTGGGAACTGGGCACCAACAAACAACAGGACACCACTGTCAGCCATCTTGCCATTGCTGTCACACTCACACACAGTGAAGTCCACTCAAAAGGAAGGAAGTATGGGCATGCTGGGAAGGGGGGGCGTAGGCAATAGCATGATGGGAGTGGTAGTCACAGCTCAACATCCCCCACCCACATGGCCCAGCAAGCTCACACTGAAGCATGCACACCTCACAGTGGAGAGGTGTGGTGCAGCGGCCAGGGCAGCTGACTTCGGAGCACAGGGTTCACGGTTCGATCCCCGGCTCCGGCGGCAGCTCAGCTCAGCACCATGTGACTCTGGGCAATAGCTCACTTAATTTCCACTACGGCCCCCAGCGCCTTGAGACCCGTAAGGGTGAGTAGCTGCGCTATATAAAAACGGACTTACATTTTACTTACTTACAGGGAGTGGAAAAGAACTGACAAGATGGCTGACACTGGGTACTGCTGTGGGGAGCACAAGGCCCTGCTGGGAACTGTGCACCAACCAACAGCAGGACACCACTGTCAGCCATCTTGCCATTAATGTCACACTCACACACAGTGAAGTCCACTCAAAAGGAAGGAAGTATGGGCATGCTGGGAAGGGGGGTGTAGGCAATAGCATGATGGGAGTGGTAGTCACAGCTCAACATCCCCCACCCCCATGGCCCAGCAAGCTCACACTGAAGCATGCACACCTCACAGGGAGTGAAAAGCCACATCAAAGATGGCTGACACTGGTGCTCTGTTGTGGGGATCACAAGGCCCTGCTGGGAACTGGGCACCAACAAACAACAGGACACCACTGTCAGCCATCTTGCCATTGCTGTCACACTCACACACAGTGAAGTCCACTCAAAAGGAAGGAAGTATGGGCATGCTGGGAAGGGGGTGTAGGCAATAGCATGATGGGAGTGGTAGTCACAGCTCAACATCCCCCACCCACATGGCCCAGCAAGCTCACACTGAAGCATGCACACCTCACAGGGAGTGAAAAGCCACTTCAAAGATGTCTGACAATGGTGCTCTGTTGTGGGGAGCACAAGGCCATGCTGGGAACTGGGCACCAACAAACAACAGGACACCACTGACTGACATCCTGAGAGTCAACCTGAACCCACTGCAAGGGTGGCATGCTTCATGGTGGGATAACTGGGCTGGGGGGAGAAGGAGGGCCAGATGTCCACCAAATACAACCAATGCTGTCCATGTACACACCTCAACATTCACATTGAAATGCTTCAAGTTTGCAGGACAATGTGCTACACCAATATCAACCCCTGACTGTGACAACTTAGGACAATGCAATGTACAGGCCCGCATCCAGAGGTACAGTCACAGCTGTCAGGCGTGTGAACCATTGATGCCTGCAGAAACATAACATACATTGTGTGTGTCTCCCAAAAACAGGTGATGATGGGGACACAGCAGCAGACGATGAGGAGTCCCTGTCCCAGGCTCTGGGGGACACTGAGCTCACTGGTGTGGAACAGCATCTGCCCTCCTCGGATGGCGAAGACCTACCTGGCACCTCCGGTGTGAGTCATCATGCAGCACCAGCAGGACCACCATCTGCACCCCCTGCACCCACCCCTCCAACAACTGCCAACACACAGACCACCCCCGCCGACACGGACAGACCAAGGACCACCAATGACAACAGCACACGGACCCCGGCCCAACGTGGAGCAACGGACAACAACCCCAGTAACAACCCCCAAGGGGGCCTAGGGTCACCTGTGCGTGCCACCGCAGGTCCCGCACGTGTCGCCAGGGGTGGTGGGAGGGGTGGTAGACATAGGTCGCTGTTTGCAGAGGGGTCTGGACTGCATGATGACCCACAACTGGTACGCATTGCTGATGCGTACCAGAATAGCACTGGAGAGGTCAGCCAGGTAGTGGGGATCCTCAAGGACATTCAACAGCAGCAGGCTGCCCATCATGCCCGCTTGGACTCACACATGTCCCGTGTGGAGACACACATGTCCCATGTGGAGACACACATGTCTGGCATGGAGTCCAAGTGGGACACATTGCAAGAACTGACAGAGGTGCATAGGGACATATTGACATGCCTCTGCCAGATTAGCACCAACATGGCCACACCTCCCTGTGTGCCCACAACATCTGGTGCTGCAACAACTGCAACTGCCACAGGGAGGGAGGATGACTCTGGCGGAGAGTCCCCTGCACCGCAGCAGCCTGCACGTGAGGGTCCCCCCCCAAAGAAGAGGGTCGTCCGAGGAAGGACAACTGAGAGGCCGATGGCCATGTACATCCCCCAGGAACCCAACACCTGTTCTGGAAATTCACCTTTGTGTGCAAACTGTTCACCCTGTCGAATGCAACCCAACTCTCTCACATGACATGGGGAGTTTAAGTTGGACCAATGTATCAGATGACTGTTGACTTTACTCAGGACATTTCTGCTACCAAGACTTCCAACTCATCTGGGAACTTTGGATTACAATTGGCCATTGCATATGATGTGAGCGGGTACGCGTTGTACAGCAATGGACCGATCGGTGCGCACGCATCGGCCATTGCATTTGATGTGAGCGGGTACGCGTTGTACAGCAACGGACCGATCGGTGCGCACGCATCGGCCATTGCATTTGATGTGAGCGGGTACGCGTTGTACAGCAATGGACCGATCGGTGCGCACGCATTGGCCATTGCATATGATGTGGACGGATGCGTGTTGTCATCCGATGTACGCGTTATCCAGCAATGGACCGATCGGTGCGCACGCATCGGCCATTGCATTTGATTTGAGCGGGTACGCATTGTACAGCAATGGACCGATCGGTGCGCACGCATTGGCCATTGCATATGATGTGAGCGAGTACGCGTTGTTTTCCGACATACGCGTTGTACAGCAATGGACCGATCGGTGCGCACGCATTGGCCATTGCATATGATGTGAGCGGGTACGTGTTGTTTTTCGACATACGCGTTGTACAGCAATGGACCGATCGGTGCGCACGCATTGGCTATGGCCTGGCATGGCAACGGACGCATTTTCGAACCTTTAACGAGTCTGATGCTGTGTATTCAGTTGGCCACCCACAACAATGTTGCAAATTCATGGGTCTCATGAAGTTGAACTTTTGAAGGATGCTGTGGGCGTGCGTAAGTGGTGCAATTCCATGGATTGGCCAGATTCAGAAGATGCAAACGACTTGGACCTATCACTTTGGACACATGGGACAGTATCTGCCTCAGCAGCACACATATAATGCTGGCTGTTCCCCTGAGAGCTCACTTGCCTGCACTACATGCTCCAGGACGACATCTTCCACCACCACTGCTGCTGTATATGCATCCTCTGGATCCTGCAATGGCACGTACTGTGGAGAGAGCCCCAGCCTTCAGCACTGAGGAGAACCAGGCCCTGCTGGACAGCCTCCTTCCACAGTACAGCAAGCTGTATGGGAAACCAGGGGAGCAGGTGAGTGTGCTGTCCACTGCCTTACTAAATGTGCATGTTGTCTGACTAGCAAGACTTACAGTATGCACGCCACTGGCTAGCAGGCTCACTGAGTAGTTGTCACCCCCATAGTGTGTAGTTACATGCACTGAACAGGTATAGTGCAGTAACAGTGCATTTAAACAAGGTTTTACTTCCCAGGCAATGATACCATGTAGTAACTGCTGGCAAACTGTTCATAGCCATCGTTGCACTGCCTGTGTACATCATGTGCCCCTGTGATTGAGACATGTATATCCAAATGTGTGATGCACGGATATGTTGCATGTGTAGTAATGGCCTTTACACTTTGTCATCCTCACAGGTTGATGCCCACCAGAAGCAGGAAATCTGGCTGGACATCGCCCGGGCAGTAAGATCTGTGGGGGTCTACAAGCGCCGGATCCGCAACTGCCAGAAGAGGTGGCAGGACCTTCGGGGCTGGACCAGGAGGATCGCAAGGGTCCAGCTGAAGCTGTCGCCTCCTCGCAGGAGGGGCGGACACCGGACCCTGACCCCCCACATGCTCAGGATCCTGGCGGTGGTGTTCCCTGATCTGGTTGGGCAGCTGAAGGCCAGACAGCAGCAAGGGTGAGTCCATGACTGCACTGTGAACTTTGTCTGACATGCTATGTGCCCTCCTCTGGCCTGGTTAAACTTCCACAGTACATCAGTCTTGTGGTCCAGGACCCATGTCCCTCAATTGTGACATGCCCACTCCTCATCTGATACCCAGGTGTGGCCCTTACAATCAGGAAATTGCGTCACTTGGGTACTGTGTCCTTGCATTTTGCTTAGCTCAAGGTGGGGGACAGCATTTGTTCCCGTAACTTTGTGGTGGGCTTCATGGGTGGGTCCATTGCTTACACAATGCCTGAGTTCTGACATTTAATCTGCGTGTAACTTTGATATGTGGTCCAATTGCTGATCTGATTCACCACATGTGCCTGGGGTATTTGGCACACACCCATGCTGCGGGTGGGAACAATGTAGGAGTATGTATATCAAGTGTGTCACACATACTTAGCCACCTGCCTACTGTCCAGGGCTCATCCCTCTTTCACGTGGAGCAGGACAGTCATGCCTACTCCAGGCCATACAATACACTCTGTACTCCCACTTCCGTGTATCAGCTGACACGTTGTGCTCAGTGAAATGTTCCCTCAGGTGTCTGCCTCTGTGTCATTGTGCTGTGGCTTCGTTGTCAGGACTACTGGGGGGTTTATCGGTTAGGGCTCAGCATGCCACCGGAGATGTGACCATAGGAGACGATACTTGTGTGACATATAGGTGTTTGATCACTTGACTGTGCAGACTGGGGTATGCGAATGTGAAGTTCAGGCAGTTGTTTCCCATTCACAGCAGATTGTGAGGTGCTCAGGTTCCGAGGGTTGTGTTTCAGGTCTCCCATATGTCCAATTGGTATGACGTGGACAAATAAGAGTTCAGATGATGTGGTTTGTGGGGGATGGACATGTGCACTTGTCAGCTACAGGACTTGCATTCCCCATGACCTAGGATTGTGACACAGTGCAGACTGTTGGCTGGCTGCCCTGCCCATGTGACTGGAGACAGTGATGTATGACTTTGCAGGCATGCCTGTGCCATGGCATTAAACTTCCTAAGAGTGATCCTGCAGGGGAGGGACATGTGCTACATGCACCCCATTGTGGCATTGACTATCAGGACATGGGTGCATCATGGTGTCTGGTGCTGGTATGCATCACATGCATTTCAAAATAGACTCTGGCCATCCCTTTATCCGGACACCTGTACTGACTCAGTGGCAAGAGTTGTGATGTGTGCATGTTCACATACTTCACCGTGTTCTCTGCACTGTTCAACTACTGTGTAGGTGGTGCATGTGTCCACACTGGGGTATTGCCATCCGACAGACACCAGACAGATGGGTGCAAGGCCAGGAGGGATGTGAGTGCCATGGTTGACCATCAGACTGACAATTGGCTTCTCCTACTCTGTTTGGGCACTTTTGGCAATGTTCAACTAAGGATGCCAGGGCTTGCTCTGTAATGTGCTGTACTTACTGTGGTGTGTGCGGTCAGTGCAGGTGACTGATGTTTGTCTGTTTCCCTAATTGTTTGCAGATACATCCACGGCCACAGGAGGGGACAGCTCCATGGACCAGGAGGAGCCGCAGAGCCAGACTGGGTCAGCAGCCGATGAGTGGTCAGAGGGACCCAGTGGCACGGAGGACGAGGGGAGTCACACCGAGGAGTCCTCAGCAGCATCCACCCCAGCTGAGGACCACAGCAGCTCGGAGGATGACTCCCTTGTGGAGGCGGGTGTCAGCAGCCACCACACCCCAGCTAGTATTGCTGTCCCCGACACCACCACCACCACCACCACCACCGCCCTCCCATCGGCTCCCATTCCAGAGGTCCGTGGAGGCTCCCGTGTTCGGGAGCGTGTCTCCTTTGTGCCAGGCACCGCACCCCCTGCCCCTGTGTCCTCTGCTGCCCTGAGTGAGGAGTCTGTGTACCTACTTCGCCAGCTCCATGTAGGGCAGACAGCAATGCTGAGTGTCCTCCATGCCCACACCACTCTATTGACTCAGCTGGTGTCGTTTATGGAGGGCATCTCATCGGGCATGTCTGCCCTACAGAGGAGCAATAGGTCCATGGACTCCTCCCTGACGGCAGCAGTGTCCCTCCTCCAACAGTCCCTGACCCCTCCTACCTCTGCCCCATCCACACTTCCTGGCACCCTACCTGTCCCAAGCACATGCACACCTGCACATTCACCCAAACACACAGACACGAGCAGCACAGACACACCCACTACAAAAACAAAATGTGCACGCAGGCATCCTCAGGGGACTGATACCACACCCACAGGGGATGGGGTACAGACACACACACAGGCATCCACAGTCACTCCACAGTCCTCCGATACCTCTCCCTCCAAGGCCCCTTCCCATGCCTCACCTGCAACCCCACCTACAAAGCAGCTCTTCCTCTGTGACCTCGGCCTCTTCCCCTCCGATCCAGCTGATCCAGCATACAGGGGGAAGAGGAAGTCCACCCACACAGAGGGGAGTGCCCCTCACCCCCGGACACCCTCCCCCAGGCGCAGACAGACTGAGGCCCCCATCTGCAAGTCCCCCCGGACCCGGAAGAGCAAGACCCCGCCGCCGCCCTGCAGCTCAACCACCAAGTCTCCTTCCTCCATCCCTCAGGCCCCCACTCCACAGGTTCCCCCACCACACCCTGCCCCAGGTTCCCCCACCCACAGATACACCATCCCCAAAATGATCCGGCCTTCTCCCCTACCACTTGCTCTTCCAGCACCACACCCCGCTGCGCATGTTTGTGCCACTGGTGTGGAGACCGTGTTCTCCCCTCTGTCCTGCCCACCTTACCTGAACCCCATTCTACTCCCCTGGAGATAGGCACTGCAGTGGAGTCCACTACCACCCTGTCTGACTTGGGCACTGCAGTGGGGAACCTGTCCACTCCATCTGCACGGCCCACTGCCGTCGTGCCGGCACCCACACCATCTGACTCATGCCCCCAGTTGTGCCGGCACACACCATGTCAGACACCTCCACTGCAGTTGTCAGTGACTCTCCAGCACCCACCACCCCTTCCCTGCCTCCTTCTGGTGAGCCCTGATCCTGTCCCTGCGGTGCCTGGCCTGCCCCCCCGGATGCCCCTCCGATGGGAATGTCCCTGGTGTGTAGCAGTGCAGGCATGCAAAGGGTGACATCTGCCACTGTCACCCTGTTTGGACTTTGATAATGGACTGGCCATTGGCCTTTGTTATTTTTCTGGACTTTCACTTTTTCACACACATATGCTGAATAAAGCTACTTTCTGTTCTCTAGTGGTTTCGCTTCTGATGTACATGATGTTGATGATGCTAACCATGCCCTTGCTGCAGTGATGGTGATTTTTGATCTCAGGAAAATGAAGTGTTACTGTGCAGGACCCCATGTGGTCCAGGGGGAATGTGTCCTATCCTGTTGTGTATCCATGTCATCCTTTGCAGCAATATGAGGGTGTCATGTTTTCAAGATTTGGCAATGGGATTTCCTACTTTTATTTGCAATATCACATCTGTGGCTTACACCCCTGCACATCTGTTGTGCTTGCCATTGTTCAATTTGTCTATTTCCCTGACCGTGTGACCATCTCCACTGGACATGCAAGTTTGGGCATCAATGGGGAAGGACTCATCTGTGTTATCAGTGCAACTTGCTATACATGTGTGTTGGATCTGTGCTGATGATTTCGGTGACACTCCCATGACCAGGCTGATATGACGGGAGCCTTCATTTTGTGCTAATTGTTGACTGAGTGACAAAGTGTTCTGCTGACATGATAGAGCCCTACTGAGACAACGTATGGCACAGCTTTCCTTACACAGGAGTGGAGTCCCCTCATGGCAGTGAGTAATTCTGTGACATTGCCTGAGCACAAGGTGTGTGTTGTGTGAGCATGTCTGTGTGTGTTCACTTCCATTTTGCTAGGCAGGCTGGGATCCCTAGTGATGTTCCTGTTTGTGATGCTTGCTGAGTTGACCTATGTTCCCCCAAAGTCTTCTCCCTGGCTTCTCTGGGATGTGGGTGCATGGCACATTACTGGTCATCAGGGTGTCACCCATAGGTGTGTTTGCTGTCAGGGCTGAGTTTGTGGGCAAACGCAGATGAGACACAGTCAGGATTCCCCTTGGCACTTGTTGGTTACACCTGTCATGTAATTTCCAGTTTGTGTTAGCTTTCAGTGATTGTGACACGTTGTGTGTGTGACTGCTGCCACTCCTCAGGGTCAGAGCTGCAATGTTGGAAGTTGTCTATGTGTGTTCTTTGTGGGTGACCTTGGCTTCTTCATTGGTGTGTGACTGTGGCCGGGATCCCATTGGTTGGTGTGGTATTGACGTCATGCCCATGTACGGCGTACTGTGCAGTGTGTCAGACATTCACGAGTCTTGTTGACTGGCCATGTGTGATGGGTTTCTGCACCTTAGTTCCCACCACCACCCCTGGGATTGTCATGGGTGCATGTGCAATGTCACCAGTGCATGTGAGCTTCACTGCTGCACATTGGTGGAGATCAAGGTGTGTGGTGTTGAGTGTGTGCAGATGAGAGTTGTTTCACGGCTAGACCCCTGCCTCCATATTGGCCTTGGCTGACAGGCCGTGCTGATTGATTTGTGCTTGTGTAGGTGTGATGGTAGTTTGTTGCTCAGGACACATGACTGTGGTTCACAGTGTGAACGACATCTAGCTTTGTCATCACAGTGGGATTATCATGCAGGCCAGTGTCACCACAATGTGGGGACCCTGGGGGTAGTGCTGTGGTGGGTCTGTGTCTTGCTGTGTTAGTTGCTGTTCCTACAAGCTTGTGTGACATGTGTAATTTGGGCTCCCTCTCATCTAACAATGCCTGATTGCCCACATAGGGGATTCGGATCCATGAGTTACTTTTGTGTGGCACTGTATGCACATCTGTGTAATTGGGATTCAGGCCTCCTCATGTGTTGTGTGGTTGCCTGGGGACACTGGCACCCCCCCCCTCACCTGTTGTGTTTGATATGCAGTGTGGGGCTGCTTGTTTGTGTTTGTGCATCTGCACCACTGCATTGGTATATCTTTAGTGTGCCATTGGCTGTATGTTGTTTGGTGGGTTTCCCCTGCTGTCCCTGGGACTCCTAGGTCATCAGTCAGCACAGTGATCATGGTTTGTTTGTCCCATTGCTGCAATGGTATGGTATTTGTTCACCTCACATCTACAGTCTCCACAGGATATCTACATTTGTGTGCCCATTGGTGCAGATATGTGGGTCTGCATTATGATGGTCACTTCTGTCATTGTGTTATTGATGAATGTTGACAGTTTCAGCCCCCATGGGTGATGTTTGTCTGCACATGGCCAAAGGTATGTCTTATTTGCACTGCACTGTTTGCCTCACCCAATCTATGTTGCTATGGGACACAAGCACTACTATGTCACTGATGTGTTTGTTGTTCTGTGACCAGGGATAATCCATGCTGTTTGGCATTTGCAGCTTTTGCCATGACAACACTTACAATTTGGTCACTGTGATGATGGGGGTTAGGCCCCATTGCCACAATGTTCAAAATGTGCTTCAGCTATGGACCCCACACTTACCTTTTGGTCACTGTGATGATGGGGGTTTAGACCCCATTGCCACAATGTTCAAAATGTGCTTCAGCTATGGACCCCACACTTACCTTTTGGTCACTGTGATGATGGGGGTTTAGACCCCATTGCCACAATGTTCAAAATGTGCTTCAGCTATGGACCCCATACTTACCTTTTGGTCACTGTGATGATGGGGGGTTAGACCCCATTGCCACAATGTTCAAAATGTGCTTCAGCTATGGACCCCACACTTACCTTTTGGTCACTGTGATGATGGGGCTTTAGACCCCATTACCACAATGTTCAAAATGTGCTTCAGCTATGGACCCCACACTTACCTTTTGGTCACTGTGATGATGGGGGTTAGACCCCATTGCCACAATGTTCAAAATGTGCTTCAGCTATGGACCCCACACTTACCTTTTGGTCACTGTGATGATGGGGGGTTGGACCCCATTGCCACAATGTTCAAAATGTGCTTCAGCTATGGACCCCACACTTACCTTTTGGTCACTGTGATGATGGGGGGTTAGACCCCATTGTCACAATGTTCAAAATGTGCTTCAGCTATGGGCCCCACACTTACCTTTTGGTCACTGTGATGATGAGGGGTTAGACCCCATTGCCACAATGTTCAATATGTGCTTCAGCTATGGACCCCACACTTACCTTTTGGTCACTGTGATGATGGGGTGTTAGACCCCATTGCCATAGTGGTCATGGTCTGCTTGCATTGTGGAGGCCACACACATTTATGTGTGACACATGTGATAGGGGGTCACATTGTATGTTCAATTTCATGTTCAGTGTTGTAGGCATTTGACACAGTCTACACACGCTTGTCATGGTGTTGGGGGATGTGTTTTTCTTACATTCCTTATGTTGGAGTATGCTGGTTGTGTCATGCATTACCCATCCTATGAGTAGGGGTGGTGTTGGTGGTAGGCATCCATCCCCCTATGAGTGGGGATGGTAGTAGTGACAGGCATCCAGGCCCCCTGAGTAGGGGTGGTGGTAGTGGTAGGCATCCAGCACCCCATGAGTAGGGGTGGTGGTAGTGGTAGGCATCAATTCCCCTATGAGTGGGGATGGTGGTAGTGACAGGCATCCAGGCCCCCCTGAGTAGGGGTGGTGTTAGTGGTAGGCATCCATCCCCCTATGAGTGGGGATGGTAGTAGTGACAGGCATCTAGCACCCCCTGAGTAGGGGTGGTGTTAGTGGTAGGCATCCAGCCCCCCCTGAGTAGGGGTGGTGTTGGTGGTAGGCATCCATCCCCCTATGAGTGGGGATGGTGGTAGTGACAGGCATCCAGGCCCCCTGAGTAGGGGTGGTGTTAGTGGTAGGCATCCATCCCCCTATGAGTGGGGATGGTAGTAGTGACAGGCATCTAGCACCCCTGAGTAGGGGTGGTGGTAGTGGTAGGCATCCATCCACCTATGAGTGGGGATGGTAGTAGTGACAGGCATCTAGCACCCCCTGAGTAGGGGTGGTGTTAGTGGTAGGCATCCAGCCCCCCTGAGTAGGGGTGGTGTTGGTGGTAGGCATCCATCCCCCTATGAGTGGGGATGGTGGTAGTGACAGGCATCCAGGCCCCCTGAGTAGGGGTGGTGTTAGTGGTAGGCATCCATCCCCCTATGAGTGGGGATGGTAGTAGTGACAGGCATCTAGCACCCCTGAGTAGGGGTGGTGTTAGTGGTAGGCATCCAGCCCCCCTGAGTAGGGGTGGTGTTGGTGGTAGGCATCCATCCCCCTATGAGTGGGGATGGTAGTAGTGACAGGCATCCAGGCCCCCTGAGTATGGGTGGTGTTAGTGGTAGGCATCCAGCCCCCCTGAGTAGGGGTGGTGTTGGTGGTAGGCATCCAGGCCCACATGAGTAGGGGTGGTGGTGGTGGTAGGCATCCATCCCCCTATGAGTGGGGATGGTAGTAGTGACAGGCATCCAGGCCCCCCTGAGTAGGGGTGGTGTTAGTGGTAGGCATCCATCCCCCTATGAGTGGGGATGGTAGTAGTGACAGGCATCTAGCACCCCCTGAGTAGGGGTGGTGGTAGTGGTAGGCATCCATCCCCCTATGAGTGGGGATGGTAGTAGTGACAGGCATCTAGCACCCCCTGAGTAGGGGTGGTGTTAGTGGTAGGCATCCAGCCCCCCCTGAGTAGGGGTGGTGTTGGTGGTAGGCATCCATCCCCCTATGAGTGGGGAAGGTAGTAGTGACAGGCATCCAGGCCCCCCTGAGTAGGGGTGGTGTTAGTGGTAGGCATCCAGGCCCCTATGAGTGGGGATGGTAGTAGTGACAGGCATCCAGGCCCCCCTGAGTAGGGGTGGTGTTGGTGGTAGGTATCCAGGCCCCTATGAGTGGGGATGGTAGTAGTGACAGGCATCCAGGCCCCCCTGAGTAGGGGTGGTGTTAGTGGTAGGCATCCATCCCCCTATGAGTGGGGATGGTAGTAGTGACAGGCATCTAGCACCCCCTGAGTAGGGGTGGTGTTAGTGGTAGGCATCCAGCCCCCCTGAGTAGGGGTGGTGTTGGTGGTAGGCATCCATCCCCCTATGAGTGGGGAAGGTAGTAGTGACAGGCATCCAGGCCCCCTGAGTAGGGGTGGTGTTAGTGGTAGGCATCCAGGCCCCTATGAGTGGGGATGGTAGTAGTGACAGGCATCCAGGCCCCCCTGAGTAGGGGTGGTGTTGGTGGTAGGAATCCAGGCCCCTATGAGTGGGGATGGTAGTAGTGACAGGCATCCAGGCCTCCCTGAGTAGGGGTGGTGTTAGTGGTAGGCATCCAGGCCCCTATGAGTGGGGATGGTAGTAGTGACAGGCATCCAGGCCCCCCTGAGTAGGGGTGGTGTTGGTGGTAGGCATCAATCCCCCTATGAGTGGGGATGGTAGTAGTGACAGGCATCCAGGCCCCCCTGAGTAGGGGTGGTGTTAGTGGTAGGCATCCAGCCCCCCCTGAGTAGGGGTGGTGTTGGTGGTAGGCATCCATCCCCCTATGAGTGGGGATGGTAGTAGTGACAGGCATCCAGGCCCCCCTGAGTAGGGGTGGTGTTGGTGGTGGGCATCAATCCCCCTATGAGTGGGGATGGTAGTAGTGACAGGCATCCAGGCCCCCTGAGTAGGGGTGGTGTTAGTGGTAGGCATCCAGGCCCCTATGAGTGGGGATGGTAGTAGTGACAGGCATCCAGGCCCCCTGAGTAGGGGTGGTGTTGGTGGTAGGCATCCATCCCCCTATGAGTGGGGATGGTAGTAGTGACAGGCATCTAGCCCCCCTGAGTAGGGGTGGTGGTAGTGGTAGGCATCCAGGCCCCCCTGAGTAGGGGTGGTGTTAGAGGTAGGCATCCAGGCCCCTATGGGTGTATATGGCATTGGTGATAGACATCCCGCCCCTATGGTTCTGCTGTTGCTAGTGTAAGTTATTTCTGCATCCCTATGTGTGTGTGTTATATGTCGGGTACGTGTCGTTTGTTTGTGTGGTGGGTGTTTGACTTACCTTCTGCGCCGTACGCGTCCGTACCGGTTCCGGTAATAGATGTAGAGTATTGGTAGGACCTGCGCGATGGGATTCATGGTTGGTTCGTCTCGTTCGGCTTTCTCGTTGCTTCGACTCGTACTCGTGGCTGGCATGTTCGTCTCGTAGCCGTGGATCGTCTTGTGGCGCGAATCGGAGCTTATGTGCGCCTCTCCCGGATGCTCTGACGTGCCGGACGCAGCGACGGGTTCGGCGCGTATGGAAGGCGCATCGTACTAGTCCGGCCGGAAGGTGCTGTATTTTGGCTTCCGTGCGACTCGATTCTGCGTTTACGGATGCGGCTCGGGCGGGGAACAGGAGCTGGATTGGGTGAGTACGGCTGGGTTGGGATCTGGGCAGTTATGCGCATCGTACTTGCTCGTTCGGACGAATGTTCGAATCGGTCGGGAAACACGCGTTCGGCTTGGTTTTTTTCAGAACGAATAGTGTTAGGTGCGCTTCCAGCCGAGATCGGAATCGACCCCTTAGTCTTACTGTTAAGGAGGGATTTTAGTGAGCCAGGTAGGGTGCGTGGCTTGGCCGACGAAGATGGTGGATGCGTGAGGCTCTCGCTCCGCTCTGGCATTTCGTTGTCATCCTGTTTTTGTCATCCTGGGGACTGCCTTCAGAGGGATCCTGACCCTATAGGGGTCATAGAAACCCATAGCACACACGGCGCTGTGTGGCGAAGGCTACACGCGGCACACAGTGGGACCCTCACTCTAGATGGTCCTGAGCAAGGAGTGCGGGATAAGAGACGCTGCACACGCACCCCACAGTTGGAAGTAGCTGAGGCGAATCTTGGGCCCTTGGGCCTCACATTTGAGACTTGGTGAATTGCCCCCTGCGCTTGGAGATCATGCGGAAGGGCCTAACAGTGTCCCAGTGTCGTGTAGTTCCTAGGAGTCCCCTCTGCCCTCTTTGATGATATGTGCCAAACTGGCACAATGCCGCCTACTATGAGAGAGGCAGTGATTGTGGCCATACCCAAACCGGGAAAGCAGCCCGAGGAGTGCGGGTCATATCGTCCGCTCTCCCTGCTGAATGTGGACACCAAAGTCTTTGCCAAAATTCTCGCCAACAGGTTGGCACCCTGTGCGCAGATTTTGGTTGCCCCTGAACAGGCTGGATTCATTCCAGAGCGGAATCTCACTTATAATTTACGTACGGTATTCGGGGCTATGCAGCACACTAGACCGGACGCCACTGCAGTCGCGGTTTTTTTGGAAATGGAAAAGGCCTTCGACTCAGTCGAGTGGCCATTCCTACAACATGTCCTGACTAGGATGGGACTGGGCCCGGTTTTCTTACAACTGATCGGAGTGCTGTATCACCGCCCATCGGCCAGAGTTCGCATTGGTAATCTGGTGATGGCGCCTTTTAATATTTCCCGTGGAACGCGGCAGGGATGCCCGCTGTCCCCGTTGCTCTACGCCCTGGTGGCGGAGCCCCTGGCGTGTGCACTACGTGAATACCATAGTCACAAGGGACTACGATTGTCACGGCTTGAGCTCATAGTCTCCACATACGCGGATGACACCTTACTGTATGTCCGCGATCCCGAAAATAATCTCTCCTCGGTTCTACGGGAGGTAGTGCACTTTGGAGCGCTCTCCGGTCTCCGAGTCAACTGGACTAAGTCAGTTGTTGTTCCGCTAACGCCGGCTACTAAGCAATATGACCTGGAATACCCCCTGCAGTGGTCCATGGACTCGATCAGATACCTGGGTATCCAAGTACACCCTGACTCAGAGGTAGTATTTAGAGAAAACTATGGGGTAGCAGTTAGCAGGCTGGAGGATGACGTGGGAAACTGGATTAAGTTGCCACTGTCTCTCTTAGGCAGGATCTCCATTATGAAAATGGTAGTACTGCCGCGGTTCTTATTCTTGTTTTTAAATATCCCCATGGTGTTGCCCGCTTCTTTTTTTAGCCGAGTCACGACACTATTGATTAAATTAGCCTGGGCGGGCAAACAAGCCCGTATCAAGTGGCAAACGCTCACATTGCCGTACCACATGGGGGGCGTTGAAGCCCCAGATTTAAATCTGTATTACAGAGCTGCGCAGTGTGCCCACGCTTATTATTGGATTCATGGTCCACTGGATGCCCCCCACCTTCGCCTTGAGGCGTTGGTGGCGGAGCCATTACTGCTTCCAGCCCTGCTATGCGAGGAAGCTGATTGCAGGACAGGTATACTGGATTCCATAAACGCTACACGGCATGCCTGGCGATTTATGCTGCAGTTACAGGCGGGCGCCCTATTATATTCCCCGGTTATGCCGTTAGACTGGGCTAGCTGGTTACGCCCCTGCAGAGATCAAGGGGTGGTACAAGCACTCAATTCCATTAATTTGCGGACAGTTGGGGATCTGTTTCATAATGGTGCAGTTGTGCGGTGGGACGACTTGGGACAGCAGGACTCTCCTCCTACTCTGCTGCAGCGCTTTCAATTTCACAGAATCAGACAGGCACTGCGGGATCTGCTGGGTGGTGATCTACTAGAACCCCCTGAGGTAGCGGAATTTACATATGTCATTAAGGCCCAGACGCCACGCAAGCTGGTATCCAATGTGTATAGGATGGCTATGTCTCACAGGGCCACCCAGTATACGAGGGCTCGCTTGGAGTGGCAGCGAGATCTACAACACCCGATCAATGATGACATGTGGTCCTATTGCTGTAACAGTACGCAGCGAATATCGCTCAATGGTAGGCACAGACTAGTCCACTTTAAGTTCCTCCAGAGGGTGTATTACACCCCGGAGAGACTCCACAGGTACGCGCTGAGGGACTCATCTTCCTGCGAAAGATGCACAGAAATAAGGGCAGACTTTCTGCATTTGGCCTGGAGTTGCCCTGGTATACACAAATTCTGGGAACTGGTTTTCACAGAACTGGCGACCATTGTTGATTTGGAGCTTCCCCCGGAACCAGCCCTGGCCCTACTGTACTCTAAAACAATTCCACGAGCGAAGCGCAAATTGGTGGATATGGCTTTACTACTGGCAAAGCGTAGAGTAGCGATACATTGGTTACGTGGCCCTGCCCCTACTATGACACAGTGGTCGCGCGACATGCCTTACAGCTACACACAAACGGAGAATTTCAGTGAGTTAATGCCCCCCAGGAGCCGTCCCAAACATTTTTGGGGACTATATGTAGCGTATATTGCAACTAGGGGACAAGATCAGTCTAAACGTACTAGCGGCCCAGACACCAAGGCTCATTCTACACCGGAGGCCTGAATCTTCCCCCTCCTCCCCCCCCTATCCCTTCTTCCCACCTCCCCACCCTCTCCCCCTTCCCCCCTCCAACCACCCCTACCACACCCCTTCCCTGTATCATATTCCGACTGTGTCCACAGATTGTAAAGTCTGGGGCTGCCCTTGTAAGGCGACCTACGGGGGCCTGTATAGATATAGTCAGTAGAGGCGGTGAGGGAACGTCTGTATAAATAATGGATTGTCTAGGTGCTAAGGTGCTGGAAGGTAATGGGACTGGTGATTTAAACAATGATCGTCTCTAAAAAGTTTGTACATGTGGACCTCACAATGATTACGATGTCGCTAATTGCTTCTTGTTTGCTCTGTAAAATTTTTTGAAAAATAAAGAAATAAAAAAAAAGTTCCTAGGAGTCCCCAAGGACCTGCGCGTTTTGGATGACCTTAACTGAGGGTTTGGTGTCCAAACCGATTCCAGACACCCCCACAGGATACGTCAGCCGTTAGACCAACTAGCTCTACAGTGCCACTACCACCACCCTGTATCTTACAGTGGTGTAGGTAGTTTCAGGCAACTACTGAACATGACAACCCTGATTCCTCAGGGATCGTGGAAAACAGTACAGTACTTTTCGCTCAGTATTTCGTGCTTACTTATTCTCAGAAAATACACAGGATGGCGATTAGGATGTTTCAATAAGTATTTATTGGTCCAGCGTCAATCTTGTGTAAAACATATTTGCTGCGACAATCAGGAGACAAAAGCACACGAAAGAAATCGCAAGTACTAATATAGTAAACAGTAGATACATTTCTACTATAGTGCTAAGAAGATGAACATTTACAGTTCAGATAAGACAGTAGACTTGCATACTCCTATAATGCGCCCTATGTAATTTGCCTGAGTGTACCTAGCCTAGATATGTATGTGTAGCATGTATATGTGTATAGGTATATATGTATATAGCCAAGAATCCCCTAGGGAAGAACCAACCCCCTGACCTGATGGTAGAAAATGAAGGACCCTGTCTCTGCTCCGAGGATGACACCGCGCAAGGGATGTCAGACCGCTGCGTGTCGAAGATTCAGCATGCAGGACCCTGTGTCAGTGTGGAAGGAATTCTTCTCTAGGGAATAAGGGTCTTATATACTAGAGTGGTCACTCCAGGGTTTCTTCTAGAATCGATATGTTTTGAAAACAATCATAAATGTTTTGAAAACAATCATAAATGTTTTTCTAAAACAATGCGATCATTCACAGTGGGCTTGTTGGCCAAGGATGAAAAAAAGTGGTGACCCTTATACAGAATAATTATGCAGTGCCTGAGGACATGTTTATGTACGTCAGGTACAGGGATTATGATAAAATACTAAGAGCCTGGTGTTGAAGAGACAGTAGCAAGCAACTGGGTAAAAGGTCACCTATTCAGAACCGTAATTGTCGTGTGGCTGGGACAATGTATGTAAAAAGGGGGCATACATGACAGGACTAGCCTTAAGGACATGACACCCACTCCTCATCAAAAGGTCAAAAGGGTCAGCTAGACAATAATAAAGCTAAGACCATTAAAAGCATAAAATCATTTACAATTAAAAACACTAAAAGTACTTAAAAAAGCCTGTAAAAAGTGTCCATAAAAGAAAAGGCATTTTCCTAAAAGCGTTCCAAAGGTCCTCTAAACTTGTATATGTGGTTATTATTACACTGAGCACCTTGAAAGCCATTATGCTTAGTTAGAGCAGAGAAGAAGAGAGAAGGAAAAACATTAAAAAAAAACAAAGGCAGTTTAGTCCTTCAATTTGGTAAATCTTTAAAAATTGCCGAATAGTTCCCAGCACAGGGAAGGCTAAATTGTTTATGAATACTGTGATGAAGACTCAACATCACTGAACATTGCATCCGCAGGTGGCAAGCACTTCAGCACTTCCAATATCAAGTCGAGTGAGCAAAGATGGTCATCTCTGGTTCCCACAGCAGCCGCTGGGGAAGAATTAGATGCCTGCACGCCTGGATCCGATGCCTGTACCTCTGGAGCAGAGCCGATTTCCCTTCCAACAGGAGCGGAAGCATCCCTTGCAGGCTCTAAAAATGCCGTCATCAACATGGGAATACGCTGTGGACAACTGTACATGTGGGCCTGCAAGGGCTACAGGAGCACGTCTATGTCTGGTGGCACAACCGATGGAAGTGTCAGACACAGGTCCAAAATACATCCAAATCCACAGAAGAGGCAGCGGGACATAGGCAGGACACAGTCTAGCCAGACCGGTCTAAAAGACAGGAACCAATGCTCACTCAGCTCTCAAAGCCGATGCGTACACAGGTAGAACACCATACGCTCACAACATCGTCGTTCCCGCAGTGTTTTCTCCATGTCTTGCGGGATTGAGACGTCCATTGCAAATCAATAGGATTAAAATCAGGATGCGCGCCACTGATAGCAGGACCAAAGGAAGCCCTCCAAAAACGCTTCCAAGTACGGAGTGTATGAAAGCTGGAATTACTCCGAATATGGTCTGAAAGGTGGTTAACAGTAAGGGCGGTCAGAGAACTCCGCTCCGCCAGCGGAGTGTGGGGAGATTTGCCTACTCCGCGTTCTGCTGAGAATATGGAGTATAGGGCAAAACTCTGACTCCGCAGTGGAGTGGAGTTAGCCAGCCTCCCCCTGCTAAATAGGCTCCCTGCCTCCACCCCCCCAATAAAAAATATTTAAAAATTAATTTAAAAAAGAAATAAAATACACTTACCTGTACTACGGAGTCCCCGGGCTGCCCTCCTCCTCCTCGCCGTCTCTCTCCTGCGTCGGACGTACATCTTGTGAGAACTGCGCATGCGCTCGCACGCGCTCGCACGCATGCGCATTTCTCGCACGCATGCGCATTTCTCGCAACAAAATGCGCATGCGCACACGCATGCGCAGTTCTTGCAAGATGTACATCCGTCGCAGGAGACAGACGGTGAGGAGGAGGAGGGCAGTCCGGGGACGCCGCAGTACACGTAAGTGTGTTTTATTTCTTTTTAAATTAATTTTTAAATATTTTTTATTGGGGCGGTGGAGGCCGGTGGCGGAGCGGAGTTCCACTGAGTTTTTTCCCAACTCCATGGACCTCTGCGTAGTGGCACTACGCCAGCTCCGCCCGGGATTAGTTAACAGACCTGATCCAATACACTTAAATAAGTGTACGATCCCCCTCGTATCAGACATGTTAAAGATACGATGAACCATTTCTCTGAAATGGAGCAGGAAGTTCGTATGGACCAGGGCCTGTATCTCTGCTGAAGACGTTTCAACCTGGAGATCAAAAGTCTCTCGGGCTGAAGTTAAGGCCACATTTTGTTGGAACAACATGGCTTTCAGTCTGCTCAGAGAACCAAACCTTATACTGGAAAAATTCAATGCAGGCCACAGTGGAGCCTCCCTAACTATGCGAGCTGGGGGAAACAATACTTGCTTACAACAAACAACCCTGGAGTTTACTGTGACTAGATATACGATGCCTGGCGCCATCCTGCAACAGCCTTGATCATTCAGCATTGAATAACTCCCATTCTAGAGTAACTCGAAAACCGGATGAATCACGGCAGCTGGGGAGTCTTTCAAGTAGCAAGATAAGTTTGCTATTGAAGCATTACATGCTCTGTGGAGCGAGACCTCCTTGCACACTAAAGACCCACTTAAAGCCTTCTCTCAGTCTGTACCACTTAAGAAAACTTCAGTGTCCTTATTTCTACACCTAAATCTGTACGGCAACTCCCATTTTTCCTGTATGTACCCATCACCCAACGCTTCATACCTGCCTAACTGGTGGTATCTAAGGCAGTATTGGAACTGGAATGTCGTGTTTGGCAGCGTGATATAGCCATGAATTAACCATTCTGTAGAAGGTGACTGTTTCTGTAAAAGGTAACTTCTCTAATTTTTCAATGAGCAGCATGGTGTACTTCGCATCTCTGCGTGCCATGGTCATTTGTCTGTGGGTCAGATTATAAGCCGAAAAGAGATTTGTGTCGTTAATGTACCACCATGGCACGTGGCCAGAACGCAATGATTGTAGCATCCAGCTTAAAAGCATAATGGAGCGCATTTCAGATTGCCCATGTTGTAGAATAGACAAATCTTGATGTTCCATTATGTCAACTGCTGAGGACACAATGTTGCTTAGGGAATAAATATGTGAAGAAAGTGTGATCATTCCATTGTCTACCACAGCCAAGGCCTTTTCTAGGTTAATTCTATCAATCTCACGTAATCTCACAGCAGCTTCCTGTTGGGAGATTTTCCACAGTTCATTGTAGATGGCATATAAGAAGCGTTTTGTATGTGGTCTTTTGGGACCTAGCAAGAAATCCCTAAGACCCACGTTATCAGACAGAAGGGACAAGTATTGTTTCACCTGTAATAGTGTTGAGGTTTTTAGTCATTCTAGGCATAACTTCCCAACACTATAAGAAGTCACTACCCCTGGGTCGTCTGTGTGTACATAGCATGGGTCAGGCCTATGGATACTAAACCCTCCAGTGGTACCACTGAATCTTGATTGACACCTATTTGTGTCGATCGGCCAAACCAACAATCACTTCCAATTGGGAGCTGATGAATTGAACGTACCATTTTGTATCATTGTACCCAATACCTCCTTGCTTATCAGTGTATAATTCGATATACCTTCAGTAGGTATGGGCGAGGGGATGGGTGGTGTTTTCAGGTCTTTTATTTTTGCAAACCCGTAGCAGGTAGTCTGTTGCACTGTTCTGTTCAGGAAGATTATCTGTAATGGTATGAGGCAAGCTCTAAATGAAGCCTCTGTTCCCTGAACCTGCCATTCTTTCGTCCCACCGATGGATTTTGTGTCTATCGTGTTCCTACAATAGTCGAAACCTTGTATAGACAGTTGGGAGATAAAAGGTGCTGAATATATCAGCTTGGTGTTTGTCAGCATAATTTTCTTCGCAGGTGCATTAGTTTGTGCAAGCTTATAGTAGTATGACGTTGGGTCTGATGTATTGAACCCTAAAAAGTATGCAAATTTCTGTGTGAATGTGGCAGAACTACCTTCAGGTGGTGTCGGGCAATGTTCCCATTGATGTATGTGTTAACAGTGCGTGGAACACCTGCTTTGTGCAAAAAGTGATGACCATAATGTTGGTAATACATGGTATCAAAATCAGGTGTATCATCATACAATTCCCTGTAAGAAAATGCAGCAGATTGTTCTAAATCCAAGAGCATAGTATTTACAGTTTCAATGTCCCAATCATCAGGGAGTGTACTCAGGGTAATGAAATCATTCATTGAAATTTTAAATACATGTAGAATTTTCAAATATTCAGTAGGACCAAATACATCATATGAAACCCTATCCCAAACTATACCATCCGGTACTGGAACTGCTGTAATTTTCACTAGGGACAGGTCCCTCTGTTTACGATCTGATGACGTCTGAGGTTTCAAGACCAAGTTCACAGATTGTACTGCAGAGCGATGTGGGAGGTAATGTCCATTCAGTAGTAGGAAAAATACAATTACTATACCAATCCAAATGAACAGGAACAAGATTCCCAATGCAAACCAAAGATGCAACCAAGGGGACACAAAGTAAGTCTTTTTCAGCCAGAGTTAGAATTGTCGAAATGTCTCTTTTTTGGAAATGGGTGGCGTTTGCTCAGGTTCACTTGGATCTGAAGAAAAGTCATTGAAGTTGATGATGTAGCCAGATGCAGTTCGATCTATCTTTGGTGGCTCTGCAGGATTTGTAGAACTGCCAAGTGTCTCTTGTGAAGGCACATTGATGTAGATGTCATTATTGGGCCGAATTGCAATTTGCGTTTCAGTTGTATTTGGATGTTGTTCAAGTTCAACCTGTGTAATTCGTACTCCATTATTTGATACTCCTGCTTTTTGCGCAGAGGAGTCTTGAAACGTTATTAGTCTTTCCATCGGAACTTCCTGTATAGTAGCAAGAGGAGATCCGCGGCTACTCAGGATTCCATGCGGCCTACTGTTGAGAATCGGCCACATAGTGTGGTTTGATCAGATCAATGGAGACGAATCTTCTTTCTTTTTTGCCGGCAAGAGGAGGAAGAAGTACTGTTCTTGTTCCTTCGACTGCCAGGACAGGTACGGGTGCTCTGTAAGATGGCCCAAACTCCTTCTTGTCCACGATCTTTTCTCTGACCAGGTCTTGTCGGAACCGGTTTCACTTCCCCAGTGGCGGTGCGTTTTACTTGAACGTTGATTTGTAATGCCCGGAATTCATTGAGTTCCTGTAAAACAGCCAAACGATCATTCAATTCAAATGGTTTTGCATCTGCCACTGTGCTGGCACAATCGAGGTCAGGTACCAACATTCTTATCCCAAACAGGATCTCATAGGGGGTATGTCCTCCCGAGGATTTTCTTGCAATGTTGTTAAGTGACCTCTGGACCCCATACAGGTGATTGACCCAACTACCGCCCGCACCTAATACCCTTGCTGTTAATGATTGCTTTAGGCCCCTGTTTTTCCTCTCCACCACCGAATTTCTCTCAGGATGGTAGGGGGAGGAGTACCGCAAGGCCACGCCCATACTTCCCATGGCTTCCTTGTAAGCCTGTGAGCTAAACGCAGGGCCACGGTCGTAGTGTAACGTGCCAATTGCGTATGTCCCAATGAAGACTCACAAATCCTTTATAACAGCTCGGGCATCAGCCGAGCGCTGGCACCAAACCCACAGGAATCCAGAGCATGAATCCACTGCCACCAAGCTGTACTTGTAGACCCCATCTGATTTAGGGGCCACAGTGGTCCAAATAGACACATGCGAGAGGTCTGTCTAAAATGAGTAGTGGTGTTTGCGGTGGCAGTGTGATGGTGTAACCTTTCATCCAGTGACAGATGTTATACTTTAGGACATAACCCTTGGTTTGTTTAGACAAACCTGGCCACCAGTATTGCAGCTTCAACAATAAAATTGTAGCAGTGACTCCTGCGTGTGCTGAGCCCAGACCCTCATGTGCAGCTAGAATTAAACCTAATCTGCGATCTATGTTTGGTATAACTCTATCCCCCACTCCTGGAATTTGAGCATACGGTGTATTTTGTGCATCTAATTTATAGGAGTACTTGAGTGGAAAGCCCTTTGGCACGGCAGAGCCGTTTTTCGAGGCATTGACAGCTATCAGTATGTCTCCATATATCCTCGTGCTAGAACGAGTGATTGCAGCAACGGCAGCAGTTCGCACTGTCGCCTTGGCAGCTTCATCAGCCAGTGAATTCCCTTCAACATGTACGCCAACACGCTGATGACTCAAGGTGTGAATAACTTGAGCCTATGGCAGGCATTCCTTCAGCTTTGCCACTTGTTCGCATAAAAATCTATGCTTAAGTGCAACCGTTGGAATCTCTAAACCCATTCTAGCCCCAGTAATGAAGATATTCATTATAAGACTGTACACAGTAGAACGAATCACACACTATCAGTGTGGGGAATTCCCAATCCGTATATTGTAGTGCTGGTATCAGGGCTTTCAGTTCTGCCAGCTGTGCAGTGCAATCTCCTAGAGATTGTGTAGTTGTGTTGCTGGGATGGAATTTACCGTCCTGCATACGTCCCTTCACTATAGCACATGCTGCGCTATACTGTTGTTTACTTCTAATGGCAGGCTGAGCAGAACCATCAGTGTAAATGATGTACTCATATTTTTCCAGAGGCAAGATTTCATTCGGGAGAGGGTATTCTTGTTCGTACTGCAAGAATGCTTGTGTTTTCAGTGTAGGATCATATTTGTAATCTTCCTCTGTTGCAGTGAGGGAATAAGTCCATTGTATCCATCGTGGATGCAGTCCTTTTGCATTAGGAATGCTCGCTTTGGTCACAGCTTATAAAGTTGGTACCGGGGTTACAACGATTATGCGTTTCCCCTGTGATAGTGCTCTTTCTCTCACTACAGCGATACAAAAGGGGATGATGGACGGAACGTTTGAGCCAATCAAACACTCACCCCCAGTCAACTGATCTGGGTTTAATCCATCATCATTCTTTAGCTCACTCCACCACCCCAGTTCAGACATGGCCATATGCAAATCAGTCTGACCCTGTGCCTCATGGGAACAGTCCAGCCCAAACTGCCAAGCCATGTCTTCCCTGGACCGGAAACAAGCATCCTAGGACCGGTTTCTGGCATTTCAGCCGTCATCAGCCAGGCTTGCTTGAATCCAGTGGCAAAGTGAGCAAGGGACCCACGTCTGGGCATACCCCGCCAACTTAGGGCGACCAAAGCGATACAAAAGGGGATGATGGACGGAACGTTTGAGCCAATCAAACACTCACCCCCAGTCAACTGATCTGGGTTTAATCCATCATCATTCTTTAGCTCACTCCACCACCCCAGTTCAGACATGGCCATATGCAAATCAGTCTGACCCTGTGCCTCATGGGAACAGTCCAGCCCGAACTGCCAAGCCATGTCTTCCCTGGACCGGAAACAAGCATCCTAGGACCGGTTTCTGGCATTTCAGCCGTCATCAGCCAGGCTCAGACTGATTTGCATATGGCCATGTCTGAACTGGGGTGGTGGAGTGAGCTAAAGAATGATGATGGATTAAACCCAGATCAGTTGACTGGGGGTGAGTGTTTGATTGGCTCAAACGTTCCGTCCATCATCCCCTTTGTATCGCTTTGGTCGCCCTAAGTTGGCGAGGTATGCCCAGATGTGGGTCCCTTGCTCACTTTGCCACTGGATTCAAGCAAGCCTGGCTGATGACGGCTGAAATGCCAGAAACCGGTCCTAGGATGCTTGTTTCCGGTCCAGGGAAGACATGGCTTGGCAGTTCGGGCTGGACTGTTCCCATGAGGCACAGGGTCAGACTGATTTGCATATGGCCATGTCTGAACTGGGGTGGTGGAGTGAGCTAAAGAATGATGATGGATTAAACCCAGATCAGTTGACTGGGGGTGAGTGTTTGATTGGCTCAAACGTTCCGTCCATCATCCCCTTTTGTATCGCTTTCTCTCACTACAGCACTCTGTACTGCTGTCAGTATTTTTTCTGTGGCCGCAAATCGCATTTCAGCATTTGTGTATAAATGTGATTTCTATGCAATTGGGACTGTCTCGCCTTCATTGAAAGTGCTGTATGTATATCCTGATAAACCTGAGACCACCCGGATCACCAAGTTGGTAGAATTCAAAGGTGTGTGCAAATGTTTTGATGCCATCTTGTCAGCCTGAATGGAATGGAGAGTATCTGTATATTCCTGTGTCGACTGATGTGCTGTGAAATCAGTTCTGATTAAGTCATAGAAAGGTTTTACTCGTTCTGCATAATCCAGAATGTATGTTCTGCCAAAATTTAAAAATCCTAAAATGGATTGCAAACCCTGCAGAGTCTTCGGAGGTTGGAGCAGCTCGCATTTTTCTAAAACGTTGGCTGCCAGGCTCTTGCCTTCACTTGATAGATCATATCCCAAAAATAGGACATTGAGATGGGCAATTTTTGATTTCTTGAAATTAAATTTGTAGGCCAAATTGGCGAATCCCACAATTATGTTGTTCACCCTGCACAAGTGTTCAAGTAATTAATCGTCCGTCAGATAGATGTCATTTTACATAGGACACTGCCTCCTCGTCGCATGTTTGTAATAATTCCGACACTCTTGCCGAGAATAGCCCCGGGCTGTTCTTATACCCCTGGGGCAAACGACGGAAGTGACCCTGGGTGCCGAGGGCAGAAAATGCTGTCAAATATCTGCTATCTAGAGCTATATATTGGCAGAAGAATCCATTTGAGATATCTAATGTCGTTTTGTATTTCTTCTGCACAATGTTATTCATTAATGCGGTACTATGTGCGTTTTGAACTGCAAATGTTCGTGTGCATGTGTTTAAATATCGGTAATCCAAAACTAGACGATATGAGTTGTCAGGTTTCATTACAGGAAACAAAGGATTGTTCATTGGGGAGGTGCAAGTCTCAATCACACCTTGATATTCAAGTTGGTCTAAGATTTCTTTGACCTGTCTTTTTGCATCGTTTTTAATAGGGTACTATCTCTGTGGATTTGGAGTAGATTTTAATGGAATTTCATGGTGAGTAGACTCCACGTCCCACCCTACATGGTTGCGGTATAATGCCGGAGCTAGCGCTAGCGCCCACTCCTGCGCGTATGAATGCTTTAAAGATTCTGGAACAAGGTCGGAGAAAGCAGGCAAAATGACGCTTTGCCCTTTTGGGGAATTCATCACAAATTCTGGCGGCCAATCTTTTTCTGCTAACAGGATGTCATATCCAAATGTTAAGTTCTCCCAAAAGAGACCTTTAACGTTTCTTGAGATGTCCCCCTCTATTTGGAGTATAATTTTGTACAGTCTATGTGGGACACTAACTCTTGTATCAGGTGTTTCCACTGTGATATGTTCATTCAATACTGCTGTCACCAGAAAATCCTTTAGGTTCTGGTGAGCTATTGTTACTTCTGCCGCGCTGTCTAGCATCGTCAGAGCCCATTCCCCGTTTAGAAGCTGAGTCCTCAGTAACCTGGGCATGCCGAATTTTCAAGCCAGCTATTTCTTCTTTTTGAATTGAGGCTTACATGCTTGCATGCTTAAGTTTGTTCTTCCTGCTTGATAATGTAATCTGAATTACGATGTGTTTCCCTTTTTTGTCTTTGGTCGATCTTCTGTCTTTTGTTCTGATCGCCAGTCCCTCTCTGAGTTTTTTAGATGAACCCTGAAAGGAACAAAAGGAACGTGTATCAGTGTCCTGATACCTGTCAGGGTTCCTAATGTTATCACGATTCCTAAGGTTATACCTCTTTTCAGAGGACTCTCGTTGGGGAGACACACCCCTTGATCGTGAATTATTTTCTGTATTGTTATTTTTAGATTGTTTGTTATCCATTTCTTTTTAAAAGAAGAGGGTGCTTGCTTCGAGTTGTCCTTGTCGGGACTACCCACCATTTGTGGTTTCCCTGGTTTTGCTCCCATACTATCTCTACCTAATGCGGCATAGGCTTCTTCAATAATTTTTGGTAACTCTCGCTCCTTATTTATAGGAGCTCTCTCCCTTAGTTGGTGGTGTATGGCCACTGCTGCTGCCTCCCTTTTTATGTTGCTCAGCATTATTGCAGAGACTTGGGCAAAATTACCCATCAGTTTTATCCCCAAGTCCAGGGCAGGTCCTGCCCCGTACTCATTCTGTATCTCCTTCAATTCTTCTGGAATGACTGCTGTGGAAGGGGTACCATGTATTTTGATGTAGACGGCAGCAAAGATTGTTCCCCAAGTGGTACATTCCTCAATCAAGGGAACCATCCCCATTGTCAAGCAAATGGTTAGCAGTCTATGTTTTTCCTGCAGACCCGTATGGGAAAATACTGTCGGGGGTTAACTGGACGGGTGCTCTGACCCCTGGAACTAGGTCTCCTGCCTTTAACTGTGTTGAGGCCACAAGTCCGTTGAGTGGGAATGTGCAGCTTCCAGCTGTGCAATTTTTTGTGCTATCCAGAACGGAATTTGCTCCTATTTGGAGGGGATTGTCCCCATTTCTGATTTTAGTGTCTGTGGGCTAATTGTAGGTGTGGTCTGATGTGGACCAACTGGACAATTTCTCGCAGGTTGGACTGTTAATGTTTGCATGACAAACTGAGCAATGTGTCTGTATAGCTGGACTATGTCTTTGTATATTGTACGGACTTCATCCACTGGTAGTGTATCTATCTCAGGATGGGGAGTGTATGTCGCTAAGACCGGCCAGGTCGCTCCTTCTATGCTGAGTGGACTGAGTCTTACGACGGATGTTGTGTGTGGGAGGGCGCCTTTAAACCAGTTTCTGTCTCTTCCGGTGGTTCAACTACAATGTATGTGTGAAACAATTTAGTCTGTGGATCTGCAGGTGGGAACTGGGCCCAAGAATAGAATACCTCTGATCCGAACACCTTGTGTGCCTCAATCACGAAGATAAAACAGCCACCTATTGTGGGTACGCGTGTTCTAACAATTTTATAGTTACTGCATGTCTGCAATTTTCCGTAACGTTGAGAGCGTTTGCATATTCGTCTTCCCCTGAGCCCGAACCACCACTCGCATTGTCATGCATTCTCAAAAGGAGAAGAATAAAAGTTTGTAGTAATTAGGGGTTTTGCACAATGTGGTAACCTTTTATCCTTACAAGCTTGTTTAAACCTTCAGCCAATACACAGGGTATATCTGCTCAGCTGAGGCGGATCTCCCTTCGCACTTCAGACGTCTCTGAAAAGTGTGAGTAGGGCTTTCTGAAAAAGCACGACTGAACTACTCAGATTTTAACTGTTAATATAAGAACCAAGCAAACACAAGGAGATGATGGACGGAGCGCTGAAACTTTTCAGACACTCACCCCCAGTCACAGATCTGGGTTGAATCCATCATCGTTCTTTAGCTCACTTTGCCACCCCAGTTCAGACACAGCTATATGCAAATCAGTCTTGACCCTGTGCCTCATGGGAACAGTCCAGCCCGAACTGCCAAGCCATGTCTTCCCTGGACCGGAAACAAGCATCCTGGGACAGGTTTCGGGCTAACAGCCCTCATCAGCCAGGCTAGCTTGAATCCAGTGGCAAAGTGAGCAAGGGACCCACGTCTGGGCATTCCCTGCCAACTTAGGGCGAACAAAGCAAACACAAGGAGATGATGGACGGAGCGCTGAAACTTTTCAGACACTCACCCCCAGTCACAGATCTGGGTTGAATCCATCATCGTTCTTTAGCTCACTTTGCCACCCCAGTTCAGACCATCGTTCTTTAGCTCACTTTGCCACCCCAGTTCAGACCATCGTTCTTTAGCTCACTTTGCCACCCCAGTTCAGACCATCGTTCTTTAGCTCACTTTGCCACCCCAGTTCAGACATCGTAACCAAACCAACGTTGGGCACCATGTCGTGTAGTTCCTAGGAATCCCCAGGACCGGCGCATTTTGGCAGGCCCAAACTGAGGGCTTGGTGTCCAAATAGATTCCGGACACCCCCACAGGATACGCCAGCCATTAGACCAGCTAGCTCTACAGTGCCACTACCACCCCCCTGTATCTTACAGTGGTATAGGCAGTTTCTGGCAACCACTGAACATGACAACCCTGATTCCTAAGGGATCATGGAAAACAGTACAGTACTTTTCGCTCAGTCACTCGTGCTTACTTATTCTCGGAAAATACACAGGATGGCGATTAGGACGTTTCAATAAGTATTTATTGGTCCAGCGTCAATCTTGTGTAAAACATATTTGCTGCGACAATCAGGAGACAGAAGCATACGAAAGAAATTGCAAGTACTAATAGAGTAAACAGTAGATACATTTCTACCATAGTGCTAAGAATATGAACATATACAGTTCAGATGAGACAGTAGCACTTGCATACTCCTATAATGCGCCCTATGTAATTTGCCTGAGTGTACCTAGCCTAGATATGTAGGTGTAGCATGTAGATGTGTATAGGTATATATGTATATAGCCAAGAATCCCCTAGGGAAGAACCAACCCCCTGACCTGATTGTAGAAAATGAAGGACCCCATCTCTGCTCCGAAGATGACACCCCGCAAGGGATGTCAGACCGCAGCGTGTCGAAGATTCAGCATGCAGGACCCCGTGTCAGCATGGAAGGAATTCTCCTCTAATTTGTAGGGGGGAATAAGGGTCTTATATACTAGAGTGGTCACTCCAGGGTTTCTTCTAGAATCGATATGTTTTGAAAACAATCATAAATGTTTTGAAAACAATCATAAACGTTTTTCTAAAACAATGCGATCATTCACAGCGGGCTTGTTGGCCAAGGATGAAAAAAAGTGGTGACCCTTATACAGAATAATTATGCAGTTCCATGAGGACATGTTTATGTACGTCAGGTACAGGGATTACGATAAAATACTAAGAGCCTGGTGTTGAAGAGACAGTAGCAAGCAACTGGGTAAAAGGTCACCTGTTCAGAACCGTTATTGTTGTGTGGATGGGACAATGTATGTAAAAAGGGGGCATACATGACAGGACTAGCCTAAAGGACATGACATCAGCACCATTTTTGTATTCCTGCATTAGGCGGCATTGTGGACCCTGCATGGGGCGGTCCAGGTCCGGTGGTGAAGCGGTGCCCCCCTGCTGGGGGGCCTGATTCACGGAGGTGCCCTGGGGATGTTCCTGGATGTGGTGGAGGGGCCCGGCACACCGCACTGAATTGAGATGACAGCCACCATGAGCCAAAGCCTGCACTGCAGCTCACACTGAATAAAATATTGGCTGCTATTGCGGACTGCAAGAAAACACTGCAGCACCAGATTGGAGTGGTGGTGACGGAACAGGGCCTTCTTAGGGCGAACCACCACAAACTGGCAGATACGGTCAAAGTAACCCACGCACTTGTGGAGAAACTCTAACAGGTGCAATGCTCTTTACAACAGCAAATGACTGATCTAACTGAGCGGGTGCGAATCTTAGAGCAGAGGGCCGAAGATGAGGAGGGGTGCAATCGGCACAACCATGCCTGGATTTTGGGGTCACCTGAGGGGGCAGAGGGCAGCAACATGGTCCCCTACTTAGAGCACTAGATGAAGTACAACGTGGTGCCTACCCAACTTTCTCCTTTCTTTGCACTTGAGCGGTCACACAAGGTTCCTGCAAAGCCCCTGCCCCAGGACGGCCGTGGCAGCCAAGTTGCTACATTACAGAGACCGCAACACTTTGCTCCAGAAAGCATGCACGTAGGTTCCCTTCCATGTTGAGAACGCAGCGGTGACGATGCTTCCAGACTTTACTGCAGCTGTAAAGGCAAAGAGAGCATCCTTTACGGAAGTCAAGAGAGGATTGCACGAAGCAGGGCTAAACTGTGTGTGATTCTTAATGGTACACCACACATCTTCTTGACCCCTTCAGATGCTTGGGAGAGGTTTGAGAGGCACCAGGAAGAAGGCACGAGCAAAACGGCGATGTAGGATGGGACCAAACTGCACCTTTGAGTGTGACGATGGCGGCAAGATCCACGAGTCTAGCACACGTAAAGAAGCTGCCGAGGGAACAATCGGCTGAGGACAAGGCTAAGGCCTTACTGGCCGCAACCAGGCTCAGTGGTGGGAACCCTATAGACTCAAATGATGGTACCCGTTTGGATGGCCAATCCGAGGGGTCCGCATCGGATGATACTTCCGCTAGTAAACAGTGCATGCCCCGAGTGACATTGACAAGACTTGATTTGACATTGAGAAGCCTGATGGGTGAGATGGTTCCTTTGTGGTGATGTGCAATGAACTGTGCTGTGCATTGTTGAGCCCTTCTGGGGGGTTGTTCATGGAGCGCATGTGGGGATGGATCCACGTTGCTTGGTCATTGGGGGGAGAGGGGCTCCTGTGGGTCACATGTTGGCTTGATGCAGTGTTCCGGACTCACTGCTGTGAACCACCTATTGATGGCTGGGATGTGACTTTTTTATGCCTCCTACAGATGGGACATGGGTGTATCTGATGTTTTAAATGCACTGTTAGGGTTCTCTTTGTTGCAGAGGGAATTGCGGGTGGCCACTACGGTTAGAATGAGGCTAGGGTGGGGCGCTTGCGTGGCCTGTCTGTGTGGTTTGCTCAATCCCATACCCTTGTCCACTCACTCGTGGCTAGGGCTAGTATATTGAACTTATCATTCATCATGTCTATGTTTGGGAGGCTAGCCATTGCTAGGCTGCTCTGGGATTGGGGAGTTGATATCTGTTTGCTTGTTTGCTTGGTTCTAGGTCTAGTGTATCCTTACTCATGGAGATGCGCTGCATGGAGGGAAGGAGGCTGGAATAGGCCTCCCATGGTGCGGGGCAAGGATTGCTGGTATGATGGCATCACATGAAGTGTTTAAACTATTGACATGGAACATCCAGGGCATGGGATCTGCAGCCAAGTGCCGCAAGGTCCATTTGTTTTTAAAGCACATGGCTGTTTACATTGCCCTATTGTAGGAAACACACCTTATCAAAGTTGAGGCACAACAGCGCCAATGACACTGTCCGGGGCAGGTATTTGCCACAGAATATTCTGCATTTGCTAGGGGGCCTATGGTGTGGGTCAGTGCGGATGTCCTCTTTAGGGCGCTGTAAGTTAGAATGGACAAGAAAGGATGATATTTGTTGTTGGAGTGGACGCTAAACAGAAAACCTCTGACCATCGGCTCCATATATGCCCCGAATCAGAACCAGATGGCATTCCTCTCCAGATTGTCTTCGTAACTGATCTTGATAGGTGATATGGACCTGCTCCTTGGGGGCGACTTTAACTGTGTGTCTGATACAGTCGTAGACCGCTCTACACCGCCTTTGTCAGGGGCGCCTACCCATAGGCTGTTGATGGGACTCCGGGACTGGATGGCAAGCTGGAGACTAGAGGATGTCTGGAGGACACAACACGGTTTAGCGAGGGAATACTCA
Organism: Calotriton arnoldi; assembly: GCA_963921515.1. Taxonomy (NCBI): domain Eukaryota; kingdom Metazoa; phylum Chordata; class Amphibia; order Caudata; family Salamandridae; genus Calotriton; species Calotriton arnoldi. Next base: position 5,517,432 of record CAWUFW010000173.1, read on the forward strand.
TATCACTCCAGCCTGTATGTGCTGCATGTCTGCCTGGATACATTTCTTTTGCCCAGGGCAACTGTGTCACTTCGTCCACTGGTGATGTGCATTTACCTGTAGGGGAATATCCGGCAATCCCCGTGTGGCGCCTGTGCCCCAGTGCTTTGGAGGACCCTACTTACCAAGAAGGCCTCTTGGAGGCCATTTTGTGTAATTTAGAGAATAATCAGGGTACGGTGTTGGATTGCCTTGTGGAATGGGAGGCCTTCAAAATAGTGGCTCGGGGATGCTCCTTGGGTGCGTCAGTGGGGATTAGTAAAGACCTAGAGAAGGATCTGGCCAGACTGGATGGAGATATCCGTCACCTGGACAACCGAGTTGGCCTTGATGATGAGGCAGGAGCAAGACTGGCGAAGGCCAGAGAGCAATATAGTGTTCTGTTGGAAAAGCTCCGGGATCATAGCTATAGGGAATATATTGCCCAAGCGCACAAGCAAGATGTTAGGGCGGGACGGCTGTTGGCGGGGCTTGAAAGGCCAGAATGTGAGTGGTCCCCAATCACTCAGCTGGGAGTACTGGATGGGGGGGACTAGTGTATTCCAGGGAAGATATTAACACCACCTTCCGAGACTATTATGCAACCCTTTATGCCAAGCAGGCTGAGGGTCCGGAAGCGGTTATGGAGACCATTCTGAAACCATTATGTTTACATAGAGTTGATGCAGAGACTGCAAAGGTGCTGGGGGGCCCCATCACACCACAGGAAATTAAAAGTGCCATACGAGACATGCCATGAGGGAAGTTGCCTGTGCTGGACAGTCTGCTTCCGGAGTTTAACTCTACCTTTGATGGGCTGCTGCTGCCTAAACTGACTGCTGTCTATGCTGCGGCTCTGGAAAAATGAGAGTCCTGGCTTTGACCAGGGATGCAATTGTTGTCCTGCTTCCCAAGACCCAAGCATGGGGGGGCACATGTCATGCCATACAGGGCATTTTCCATGCTGAACATGGACTTCAAGATTTTCAAGCAAAATTCTAGCGATGTGGCTACTCCCACATATGCAAATGTTGATACACCCTGACCAGTGCGGATTTATACCACAACGCAATACCTCCCTGAATCTGCGCCGTCTTTATATGCCCCTCCACTCTCCATCTTCGCAGGGGGAGGGTCAAGCTGGGATAGTTTTGATCAACTTGAAAAAGGCGTTTGAAAGGGTTATTTGGTCGTACTTGGAGATGGTCATGCTTAAAATGGGACTGGGAATCGCCTGGGTGGGATGGCTGCACCTACCGTGCACAGGCCCTACCACTAGCATGTGAATGGGGCGTAGAGTTTCCAGTTCATATGCAATTCACCGTGGAACCAGACAGGTGTGCTTGTTACCTCCACTCCTGTTTGCGCTCGCCATTGATCCACTGTTGTGAGTTGTGCAGGGAATGAGGTCTGGGAAGAGGCGTGGTGTTAGATGGGATTGAACATCTCATTTCCTTATACACTGATGACCTGTTATTATGCATGTCCAAAATGGAGACGGACGCCGCCTTCATGGTGCAGCTGTTCCGGCAATTTTTTATGGTATCGGGACTATGGGTGATCTTGTCGAAGTCCTGTGTTTTCCCCCTACAACCTGGGTTAGATAGGACTCGCACCTTAGTGCTAGGCATCTGTGGGTCCCTGCACATTTTGTTATCTGGGGATACAATTTTACTACGGACTAGAAGACATGATGGAGGGTAATCTGGGTCCTGCCCTGCTCTCCTTGAGGGGGTGCAGGGCCTTCTGGCGGATGCTGAAGATTTTCCTTACGGCGCAGATAGCACTTACCAAGATGATTATGCTACCCCAGTTGCTTTATTATTTCATCAACTTACCCATGTGGATCTCTGTGGGTCGGCCGGTACCAGGAAGCACACCCAGGCTGCAGTCTCGTAGTCAACTTACTACCATTGTAGATGTCTTGGCCTCCTTGTTGTGATGTGGGGTTCCTGTGAGAGAAGGAGAGGTGTGCCGCAGGCTGGCATGTGCCTGGCAATGCTATCCCGGGTGGCTCTCACCTGTTACTGCCCCCCTGAAAGGGGGAGGTGGCTCTTTGGCCCGGCCTCCCAGACTCGTGGATGTCAAATGGATACATGGTTGTTTTCCTAGACCCAAATGTTTGAACTGCTTTGTTATGGTAAATGTTTTTGGTCTATTCTGCGTAGTAAGAGCAATGTATATTGGATACAACTGTATTGTTTCCACATAGGATGGGAGGAGACTTGTCTCCCCTGTACTATTGTATAGATACTGAGTTGTAGTACATTAAGGGTGGAGGCGTAGGCTGTATTTTGCTGAGATCCTGGGCTCCCCACAGACATGTTGCAACTGGTAAATCGATGTGTCAGTACAATGTATGGTATCTGGTAGTAAAAGCAGACATTGAAAAGGGCCCTTATTGCCCATATATTGATGTCCTTAACTTTAATAGCAAAAACACTGATTTATTTCTGAACAATGAAGTTTAAATAATGTTAAGGTAATCAATGTCAGCAATTTAGTTCCTGTTTATATTTCACACGTTTTACTTAATCTTGCCTTCCCCAAGAGTGTCAGCTATTTTTAGGATGTTGTGTTTCTGTATTTTTTTTTATGTGTAGGATATTACTCTTGTACAGTGCATACTTTAAACGTAGTTGCTTCCAGGTGTATCTAACAGTCCATGATTGAGAACTCTGGCGTTGAGGCTGAAGGCAGTGCGTGTTTATCACAATGCTTGTCAATGGGTCAAAAAGGGGCTGAGAATACATTCTTATCCAATCCTTGGACTCTCTGCAGAGTGCACTGAGCAATGCTCATAAATTCCAGTTGCAATTGTGATTCTGTGCAGATGTGTGAGTAAAGGATGTACACAGTTGTCAAAATATCGACAAGGCGATAGTAGAAGAAAATTCAGTGCTTACAGGTGAGTGGGTGTGTAGTGTGTGGGGGTGGTGAAGAGAATGACATGCGAGGAAGTGTGATGGAGCGGGTGTATTTACAACAACAAAGTTAAAGTTCCCTATCTATTTGTGCAGTCCATCGTAGCTCATGAACCAACACTACAACCCTCTAACAGACAAATCGCCAGCAACATACTCTTATCTATCCCAGGATCTTGGACTGAGACGAGGCCGATAATATCTTCAAGTGCTCAACATTACTCATAAATGTATCAATACAATAAGCCAAAGAGCAATATCACACCCCAGGACACACATCTGTAAATTCACACCACAAGCATATACAATCTCAACATGAAGCCCTATTAATACTCACTCCTCAGCTACCGTGAACTCCTTCAAGCCTGTTGCAACACTGCTGATCTTCCAAACTGAGCCATAGATTTTAAAGACATGGACTGGGCTTTGGGGTCTCCAGATTTCTTCTAAGGTATTCTGGCTCCCTACACTTCAGTGACAAACCATCCTCTGATCACTACCACTTTTTTTTTTTTAAATACTTTTTATTGAATGTACAAGAGACAGCAGCACAGTAATAGTAAAGTATAATACATCTAAGATCTGCAATTCACACATGATATTTATCAGTACAACAAATCAAGATTATTTCATAGCTTGGACTTAAGAAGATTGGTCATCGTCCTCTGCAGGTACTAAAGGCGCCTCACATATATCCCCTCTGTAGGTATTCCATGCGCCCCAGATTGAGGACCACTTTTTTGGGCATCCCCGTGCAATATACACAGTCTTTTCTCTGAACATACACCAATCAAGGTTTTGTTTCCATTTTGACAATGTAGGTGACGTGTCAGACCCCCAGTTCTGTGCAATGTCCCTTTTAGCTGTTGCGAGACCTAAAGTCACCCATGTTTTCTCTGCGGTGTTAAGGTCGGTAGGTTCCCAAATGTTAAGGAGGCAGCGCCTTGCCTCGGGGTGTATGTTTTTATTTAGGACCGTCCTAATGGTCCGATGTATCGCTTGCCAAAATTGTTGGATGTGGTTGCATTCCCATAGCGTGTGCATAAATGTGCCCACCTGTCCACATCCCTTACGACATTCACCATTGTCTCCCTCCCCATATGCAGTAATTGCGGTCATGTGATGTAAGTCCTATGCAGGATCTTGAGTTGGACCAGTCGCAGCCGTGCGGAGATACCCACCTCCCGGGGAGACGCCACTGCCTCCCGCCACTCATCGTCATCCATTTCCAGGCCGTCTGCCCTCCAGTGTTCCCTAAGTTTCTCAAGGGGGTCAGTGGTATTGTGTAGCAGTTTCTTATATGTAAGGGAGACCGCTTTCTCAGGCAAGTCGCCAACCAGGAGTCTATCCTCCAGCGGGGAGGAGTCAGGGAGTGAAGTGTCCTTCGGTATGGCCGCGTAGATGGCATGTCGGATCTGTAAATAGCGGAAGAATTCTGTGCCCGCCATTTCATATTGTTGCTGTACCATTGAAAAAGGTATTACCTCTCCCCCGGACCATAAATCACCTATATGTGATATACCAATTAGGTCCCATCTATCGAAACCCTTGGAGGTCCGCAGCTGACCTAGTTGTTCCGAGTCCTACAGGGGGGTGGCAAGAGTTAGTCTATTCCTCCAACCCAAACTTTTCTGGACGTCATGCCATATCCTCACAGCATGACTAGTTGGGCCAGTAAGCGGCAACTTTTTCCGGTGGGAGTACAGTGCTATATTGAAGTTGCCGCCCGGTAGGAGCCATCTATCCATGGCGTATCCTGGATCTTGGGGGCCGCGGTAGGTGGCTTGGTTAATGGCTGCTAGTTGAGCAGCCCAATAGTATTTTTTAATATCTGGGAAGCTTATGCCTCCATCATACCAGTTGAGGACCAGTTTTTTATGTGCTATGCGGGGTCTACCATTCCAGATCAATTCCCTCTGGAGACCCTTAATTTCTCTAAAATAACTAGCAGGTACTGGATTGGGCGCATTTTGTAATGCATATAGGAATCGGGGCAGTGACATCATTTTAAATAAAGCTGCCCGTCCTAGAAGTGAGAGGGGCAGCGTCCTCCAGGTTGTGATATCTCGCCGCAGCCTCTGTAGAGGTGGGTGCAGGTTTTTTTCAAAGTGCAATTTAGGGTCGGGAGTTACAAATATTCCCAGATAACCAAACCCATCTTTCGCGGGATGCCCTTAAGCACATACATTATTGACTTGTCCCAATTAATTGAAAAACCGGAGTGCCGCCCAAATGTCGCAAAAATGTCTAGTATTCTCCTGAGTGATCAGCGGGGGGAAGCTAAAAAAAGAAGTATGTCGTCTGCATAGAGCGAGATACGATCCTCCCAATCCTTTGACCATTTCAGCCCTCGAATAACGGGATCCTGTCGGATCCAGGCCACCAGGGGCTCCAGGGACAGAGAAAATAATAATGGTGATAGCGGACACCCCTGACGGGTACCACGGCTCAATTCGAAGGTCGCTGACCGTTTATTGTTGACTACTACCTGCACCTGCGGTGCCGCATACAGTAGCCTGACCCAGGATATAAAAGTAGGTCCAAAGCCCAACTTCTCAAGCATCGCCACGAGATATGGCCATTCCACGGTATCAAAGGCCATCGAGGCATCTAGGGATAGTATAATGGCGTCTTCCTGGATCGTGTCAATCCTTCCCAATACACCATGTACACGCCTCAAATTAAGGGCCGTATTCCGCTGAGGCATGAAGCCCGATTGATCAGCGTGTACTAAACTATTAATGATCTTAAATAGTCGTGTTGCAAGTAGCTTGGCGAGAATTTTGGGTTCCGCATTGAGTCGGGAGATAGGTCTGTACGCCGAGCACCGATCCTTCGGTTTGCCGTCTTTATGAATAACTACGAGAGAGGCCAATCGCTGGTCCGGAGGGAGGGTGCCTATACTCCTGCTTTCTTCATACATTGCCTTCAAGTGCGGGGAGAGCAAGTCAGGGCATAACTTATATAGTTCGATAGGGAGCCCGTTGGGACCCATGGCCTTCCCTGGTTTAAGACTCCGAATGGCCTGCGCTATCTCGTCAGTCGTTATGGCGCTATCTAGGTATAGCTTATCGTCAGGGGAGAGCGCAGGCAATCTGATATCTCGCAGGAAAGCTCTAGAGTCTTCCTCCCCAAGGGGCGATGTGGATTTGTATATTGTACTAAAGTGTTCTGCGAATGCTTCCGTAATTATCATGGGGTCACTAATAATGTTATCACCGTCTACTTTCAGTTCGGAGACTAGTCTGCTGGCTCTTTCCTTCTTATCGAGCCATGCGATCAACTTGCCGGCCTTATCTCCCCATTCGTAGATCCTACCATCTCTTTCAGCATCCCATTCCTTGGCTTTGTCTGTTGCTATGTGTTTGTATTCTTCCCTTTTTAGGTGTAGGAGGTGTAGTGCAGCGGCGTCACTAGGGTTGGTGTCACCCAGTGCGGACACCTTTCCCAAATGAGACTATTTAGTAAATAGTCTCATTTGGGAAAGGTGTCACCCCATGTGATGGTGTCACCCGGGACACCATCACATGGGGTGACACCTTTCCCAAATGAGACTATTTAGTAAATAGTCTCATTTGGGAAAGGTGTCACCCCACGTGATGGTGTCGGTGCGGTCCGCACCCCCCGCATCCCCCTAGTGACGCCACTGGTGTAGTGTGCCTGGTGATGCTTCCCCAACTGAGAGCCTCTCAAGGTCTAAAATGTCAGATTCAATTTTCTCCAATTCTTTGTGTTTCTCTTTCTTGGTCCCAGCTATGAGAGATATGGCATTACCCCGAACCACTGTTTAAAAGCCTCCCATAGTATCTGCGGGGATTCAACCGAGCCCTGATTTTCCTGAAAGTAGAGCCGGATGGAGTTTAAGAGTTCTTTTTTGACCTGCGGGTTTCGCAGATACCAGCGGTTGATTGGTGCGATCCCACCCGTCTGCGTCTCTCCCAACCCAATTTGTACCCACAGGGGGGAGTGGTCCAAGACGCCTCTTGCTAGATGTTTGACCTCCCGGACATAGGTCGTTTGTGTAGCAGGGGTAAGCACATAGTCAATACGAGAGAAGCTCTTGTGGGCTCCCGAGAAAAATGTGTGTTGTATACTAGTGGGGTGACTCGCCCTCCACGTGTCTATCAGTCCAAGGGAGTCTAGAAAGTCAGGCAGCCAGCGGTTCGAGGAATTCAAGTCCCTCGGGGGGTGCCGGTCCAAGGAGCCTGAAACTACCGCATTAAAATCCCCTCCCACCAGGAGGAGGCCCTCAGGGAGTCCCAAGAGCAGTGTTCCAAGGTCAGTAAATGTGGCGTGTTGGAGACCGGGGGGAACATAGACCGAAATTAGATTGATGGTACGTCCCTCCCACCGTCCCGTGGCAGCCACGTATCTACCTCCCTCATCAGTTCGTGTATGTTGCAAAGTGAAGGGACACGTGGTTTTTAAGAGGATACCCACCCCCCGTGAGCTTGTGGTAAAGCCAGCATGGGCAATCATCTTATAACCCCATCGATTGAGGGCTCTACAGGTGATCCCCTTCAGGTGGGTCTCCTGTAAGAGCGCCACATCCGGGGAATGACGCTTGAGATATTGGAGGACCAGCGTACGTTTTAGCCTATCTCCGAGTCCGTTAACGGTCCAGCTAAGTAATTTTAATTGTGTGGGTATGTGTGTGATTATCATCCTTGTATGTAGAGTGCGAGATATCCTGCTGCTTTGTCTCAATTAACAACCAATTAAACAAAAAGAAACCCCGTCGGAATGCTCCCACCCCCCCAACCCCAAATCCCCCCTCCCTGCTACCCTGCATACTGAGCTCCAAACTACTCAGATATAGTAACTGTGCAGAGTGCCTGTCACCCAACCTGTAAACCGTAAAAGAAGGTAACTTATGGGGAATAACCGCCCCCGCAGCCCGCCCAAATCACAAACCAACAGGTCTAAGCTGTGTCCTCAGCTGGGCCACCCTAGTAACCATATGTTCATCAATATGAATACACCCCGACAAGAGTGTGGGGCGAGAAAACACCAGTCTCTGGCGTCCCTTCAGTGTCTCTCCTCTCCAACCGGTGGTATGGCAAAGAAGCGTCTTACCAGGTCGATGGGTGCAGCCGCGCCTCAATCAAACTGTTACGGAATCTCACTTAGCGTTATGGTCGCTCGTATCCCGCCAGCCCTCCAACCAGTCCATTGCCTCCTCTGGGCGTTCAAAGAACCAGGCCTTCCTGTTGGATTCCACATGCAGGCGAGCCGGAAAGAGCATCAAATACTTTACTCCTTTGTCTCGAAGCTGTTGCTTGACCGCGAGGAAGGAGCGTCTGAGTTTCTGTACATTTTGCGTAAAGTCAGGAAAAAAGGAGATCGTGGCATTATCATATTTAAGTGGTGGGGCCACCCTGGCGCTCTGCAAAATTATATCATGGTCCCTGAAATTTAGCAGACGAGCCAAGATTGGTCTTGGTCTACCTCCTGGTACTCTATGGGCCCTCTGGACCACGAATAAGCGGGAAAAGCCTTTGGGGCATATGTGTTTCGTGATAAGGTCTTCGACGAACAGGTCTGCCGCCTGTCCCTCCGCTTTTTCCGGTACCCCAATTATTCGCACATTATATCTTCGGGAGCGGCCTTCGAAATCGTCTAGTTTGTCTTCCGCCTGCTTCTTGAAGGCCCGGAGGTCCCTGAGCTCGTTTTGCAGCGCGAGACATCATCCACGAGACTAGACGAGGTGACTTCAAGCTGCTTCACTTTATCACTCATCTTGGAGAGATCCGCCCTAATGAGGGTGACCTCCACCGTTATAGCATCAGTGCGCTGCTCCATTGAGGCTCGTACTCCCGCAATGGCGTCCATTACGTCCTTCAGGGTGTGCTCCGGAGGAGCGCCCCCCGCCTCGGTGCTCAGCTTGTCTTTGGCCACCGCATCAGGGGAGCTAGCTTTTTGATAAGTGAAGCGGTCCAGTTTGTTCTGGGACAGCGCCTTGGTACCCCTTGCGCTGGACATCGTACTGGGCCTCCGGCGGCACCCACCACACCAGGCGTCTCCCGCTGATCAGACTGCAATGCCCAGGTCGCCTGCGGCCTCCAGCACCGATCACCGCAAAGATGCGCAGCCGGAGCCCAGGGATCACCCAGCTCCCAGTGTCAGGACGGTTACGCGAGGCGAGGCCCCCCAGTTGGAAGCCACTCCAGGGCCAAGCGCCTCGTGAGTAGGGTAGACCTCAGCTCTGTGAGGGGTCTAGGCTGTGCGAGAAGCACCAAACCGCCGTCAGTGTCCTATGGGCGTCTTCAATGTGTGGGGCACTTTGGATGTTCAAGGCGGCGGCTCCTACTGCTGTTGATGTGTGCTCCCGCTGGGGCGGCCTCGGCGGTAATGGTGGCCGCACTCGGCGAACAAGGGGCAAGATGCAGCGTTAATCCGGAGCCGGCGAGAGAAGGAGGTAGGGGAGGGGAGCGTGATCACATATCACTCACCTCCCGCCGCCGGGATGTAGATGTCTCTCGTTGGCCGTTTGAGCGGCCGCATGTGCCTCCCGGTCTTCTTCACCAGCGGCCCCGGCATTCACCAGAGGTCCCGGTCCACGACACCATGTAGGCCCCTCCTCCGTCGATCAGCGTCGGAGCCACAAGCGAGCGCTGCGAGTAGCTCTCCACGTCCGCCAAGCCTGGGAGCCTCTCCACCCGGGTGTCCCAGCTCTGAGGAACGGATAATTGAAGCAGGATGTTAGGGAGTGCGGGCGAAGCTGAAGGAGGCGATTCACTATGCGGCCATCACGTTCAAGCGCGTAGCCATGCCCCCCTGATCACTACCACTTGATGGAGTGGGGGTATGTTAACCGCAATCTCTCTGTGAAATCATCTAACACAATCCCTCACTGATTGTATGGACCTTTAGTTGTCGACTTGAAGCGTTGGGAGGGAGCTAACATCTGAAATACATTTCCATTTCAATGAATCCAAAAGAGGTTTCACAATGACGGCAGAGAAGATGGTATTTCAACCATAAAGGTTTGTTTCTCAAGTAATTACTCAATCATCAATCAGCAAATTTGCCAATGATTCAGAAAGTATATTAATAAAGCTATAATATTCAGGAGCTCAAGTATCCTAAATGTTAGTATTATAAAGCACAAAATAGTATCAAATGAATATGTAAAGAATGCAAAATATCCAAAAATTATGTTTCATAAAAAAAAAACACCATGTCTAAATTAAAAGTAAGAGAGAGTCGGGATTTCTAAAACGGAAGGGAAGAAGGTGTCAGCATCAGGGAAAATGAAATAGTGTCCCACTCTTTGGAAAACCCAACAGAAAGGTCTGCTCTCTCCTAAGTCAGGGTCAAGTCTGCCCTCAACTAACTACGGAACACTAATTAAAAACACAATTGAAGTTTCCAGAACATCCATATCTCATTCCTGTAGCCCAAGACCAATGCCGTAGCGGCATTTGCTAGGAACCGGTAAACTCCCTAAATTCCCACTCTCACGCGATTAGGTACACTCTGTTCATCCTTGAGAGTTGCATCTTCATCGCACGCCAGGTACTGGAGGCTCCTTTCACCGCCCTCCCTTCACATCAGCTGCCCAGTGGCGTAATAACAGCCCCTACAGCCCCTGTGGTGCTGGGTGGGCCCCGGAGCTCCAGGGGGGCCCCCCTCTGGCACTGTGCATGGGCAGTGGGGCCCGTGGCCTTAAAGCTCCTTACCGGGTCTGCAGCGTGGGAGGCCCCCCTCCATGAACTTTGCAGGGGGGCCCCCTCAAGTTTCGTTACGCCACTGCAGCTGCCAGCTTTCTTTTCCCAGACCACACTATCAGTCTAATACATAACAATAAACCTTTCTCTAGCTAACAAGGAACCCGATAACACACCTGCAAAGGAAGAGAAACAACACACTGGCAAATTTAAAATGTGAAGTAACCGACTAAGGCCCAAAGTCAGGGTAAGTTAGCTCGAGAATCAGAAATGGAAACACATCACAGTATTATTAATCCTTAGCAATCAGCCGATTATTATTAAAGAGTAAGTACATTCAGTAAACACAGTTATATTGATTATCATATCTTAATATAACTTCTCAACAAGCTAAGAAGTGGTAACCTACTCAGGGGCATATTATCAAGAACGGCGTTAAAAATTATCGCCGGTTTAGCGGCAGAAAACTGCAGCTAAAGCGGCGATAATGGGCTTGATAATATGCCCTTGAGAATTCAATAGAAGTCCATGTTCTGGTGTGAACATGGGCTTCTATTGGAATTCTCAGGGCATATTATCAAGCCCATTATCGCCGCTTTAGCGGCAGTTTTCTGCCGCTAAACCGGCGATAATTTTAACGCCGTTCTTGATAATATGCCCCTCAATTCTTGTTAGAGTGAAACATGCAGCTTAAGGAAGTTAGACATGTTGAATATAAGAGTAACACATAAATGAACATGTCTGATATATAGGAGCCTAAAATGAGCTGCTCCAAGTGCAATGAGGAGAGAGTGAAAAGAGGGTGGTGAAGTCGAAAGAGGTGAGGTGTGATATATGTAGATGGAGGAGGTGTGGAAAGAAAATGGTGTACATGTCTAACATGGAGGGAACATAAAAGGAGTGATTGAGACACTCTGAAGACCACTACCTCTTCCACAGGCCTCAGTAATGTTTAATTCACAGTCTCACAATTTAATAAGGAAACATTTTCAATATTATTAACGGCAAAATCATTGCCAATAGTCCTGGCTAGTTTTAGGCATAAGTCTTATATCTGGTTGCAATAACAGAAAGCTCAGAGTGGAACCAAAATGCCGGTCGGGTGACACACTAAGGAAATCATAGAAATTTAGTTTACATGTTTAAGCCACGCCCTTACTTATATAGGCCTCGTCCCCTTTAGAGACCCCCTACTTATTTCATCCAACTTAAAACCCTGCTGCTAAGATAGAGAAGGGGCGGGCCTGGAGCAGCGTTTAGCCAGCACTACTATACTCATAACAATTTGAAGTAGCACAGCTGTGCATTCATTCACTCACATATCCATTAATATCAGAGTGCATACCCGTCCTGGGCTCTCACATTTATAGACTATGGGCCTTATTCACAAAGGAAAACTTACACTTTTTGCAGGCGCGGCCGGTACAGATAAGAGCAGTGGACAGGGGAAGGGGGAGTCGACAGACGATGGGTTAGGGAAAATAAAATAAAAAAATAAATAAAACCACTTACCTTGCGCTCGCCGCATCACCGATGCGGCGAGCGCGAGTTAAGTGGTTTTATTTATTTATTTCTTTTATTTTCCCTATCCCGTCTGTTGAATCCGCCCCCCCGCGGTCTGGCCTGCCCCGGCCCACCACTCTTACCTGTACCAGCCGCGCCTGACTTTTTGTGTAAGTTTTCGATTTTTTCGTGTTCACAAAGGAATGTTACAAGTGGTAACGTTACGACTGTTGAGTCTGCGCACTCGTGGCGAAGGCTCCGCACAAAAGATAGAACAGTTCTATCTTTCTATGAGGGTAGCCTCCGCCACGAGGGCGCAGACTCCGCAGTCGTATAGTTTCTACTCATAACATACCTTTGTGAACACGAAAAATCGAAAACTTACACAAAAGTGTAAGTTTACTTTTGTGAATCAGGCCCTATTGATTCTCAACGCCAGTAGCCAAGAGTCTCTGACACTGCAGGGAGGTGGGGAGAGGTTGCCAGGGTGGGCAGCACGCCCTCACCCACGTGCGCATCACGTGAAAGAAACGCTCAGGCACGCCTGCTGCAGCTCGCGACTTAAAACGCCCATGGAAGTAGCTGGCGTGTCTTCACTGTGTCGGGGTGAATGCAAGGATTTTGCGGAACTTTATACCCGTGCGAGCGCCCTCGTCCACGGAGAGGCCTTTCAGGAACCCACGCAGGGCCCCGGACCCAGCCGCAGCCCGAGGCCCCGCGGCGGAGGCGGTGCATTTTAGCGGTAAGGCCGAGAGTTTCCCAGCGAAAGGGAACACGCTTTGGAAACATGTCTCCGATTCATCACATAAGCTCTATTAAAGGCTGTACAATATGTACACCTCCGTTTATAAGTTGAAAACAAAGACATTTTGAACGAAATTTAAGGTTACAATGGGTGCTGTGGCCAGGCGAACCTTTAATTACTGCTGGGAGTCGGAAGAATTCGGGACATTTTGTATTTTATGAATACAAAGTCCTCTGAAAATAGTCGAAGCGGAGTAGTTGAAGTGCCCATAATCCTTGCCCAAGGAAGTTCCTTTACCAAAATACAAGGGGTAGCAAAAGTGACATCGCACACCCTTTGACCTCGTTCTCATCACTGAAAGGGATATCACACGACGTTTGACCATGAATCCCGGAAAGTGATGTCATATGACCGTGATTCGGATGACATCACTAAAGTCTAGTGCCTTCCTCAAGCAGAAAATGTATCGATAAGTTAACACGGAGATGCACTAACATTAGATTGAAAAAACAGTAGGGGTCTTGCCCACCGGTGATAATTCAGAAGGCCCATATACTTTTATTGTATGTTACCAAGTATTGATTTATGATCAAAGGAACCATTTATACGTGCAAAGAGCAGAGTAGATGGTTTTGTTCAAACATCTACTTTTTCATGCATTTGCAATAATAATACATGGCAACAGTTCAAAAAAGTGTAGTGTTCATTTGTTTCATTCAATGATGCTCGCTAACGAGGGCACACTCCACTTCTCGATGACGTTGCAATGTTCCAGTGGAACCTGCAGAAAGCAAATAGTGCTCATCAAAGCTTGCTTACATTCTGTTTTCTGTTCTTGGCATTGCCTTTGGAACCTCTGAGGCCAGGGGTCATGGGGGCAGGGCCAGTGGTTGTAAAAAGTAAGCAGTTGCTACCTGTGACAACCTCTAAATGAGTCCATGCTTATTTCCTCCTTAACACTGATGGGGCATTCAGACTTGTGTTAGCGGCACATCACTCTTTCTGTGTTGCTAGAGCCCCAATGTCCCAGGTCAGGATTTCGGGTTTTAGGGAATACAAAATTAAATGTAAAAAATGCTTAAATGCACATTAAAACTTTCAAACTATGCTAAAAACATGACAGATTTATTATAATAATATGACACCTAAAAATAATATAATTAATATATTAAATTAATAAAAAATGATATATACATTTTTAAAAACATTTTTTTAGTTTTATTTTCATTTTTTAATAACACCTGTGTTGTAAACAGTAACAACAAATAAAAGGAGGACATTCACATTGTACACAGTCATTCAAGCAATGGTACACCTGTTGGAGAAAGACTGCATTATTAAAACAATGTACGGCATCAGAAATTAAAGCACCAGTTTGGCCACACTTGGAATGACCCATATATAAGTCCATACGCCCTAGCATTCATGAGTCATGTGGGGAGCCCTTCTATCCCCTCTATCAGTTCCAAGTCATAGTACTCTATCACACCCTGAGGAATTTCCGTGGACACCCCCTACTGTGGTAAGTCACAATTTCTGCAGCCATATAGATGTCCATGCCTCTCTTCCATTTATGGACAGTGGGTATTTCTGCCACTCCCCAATGTCGTACTATATCACGCTTAGGAACGACTAGACCCAGGGCACAGAAAGTGAGCTGCAGATGTAGAACAACTATGCCGTTTGGAATGCCCAATAATATATATTTAGGGTCCATCGGGAGGTGATCTTGAGGATGGTGCTAAGTTCGGTGAAGATCTCGGACTAGTAAGGCTGAACATGGGAGCACCCATATATAGTGTGTAAAAAATCACCCATGGTGCATAGCAGCATAAGCATGTTGGGACTGCCATCCTCCCCATGGTGTGTAACCTAAATTTGCCATAATAAACCCTGTGTAAGATTTTATACTGGATCAGGCGCAGTCAGGATTTAATGGCCACCTCTCTGGGGTGCATCAAGGTGGCCCCCCAAGTCAATGTCTTCAAGTTCTCCTATGTCTCGCTCCCATCTCCCCCAGAGGGGAACCAAGTTGTCAGGCATGTTATTATTCAATGTTCTGTATGTTAGGGACACTGCTCCCCTGATAAGCTCTTCTTGTGATAGCCTCCCTTCCAATGGGGAGTAATCAGGTATCTCCAAGTCCACCCGGCCCTCCGGCAACCATGTGTGTCTCAATGTAGCATATTTAAGAATTGGGACTGGCGCACATCGTATTCTGTGCGAAACGTTGCTAGGGATTTGAACTCTCCCTGTTCCAAGACATCTCCAACTGCTGGGATCCCAGTTGAGTCCCACAACTCGAATCCTCTCATTTTGCCCATTTTTGTAGACCATGAACTCCTCCACAACTGTGTTTCCTGGTAATTTTACAGAACCAGACAATTGTTCTCTGTGATCTGTCCCAGACCTTGCAGGAAGCAATCGCTTGGCACTCCTGCCGCCATATAAGTAGTGCAAGTGTGAACAGGGCTCCAGGATGGCCCTTTCCAGCCGATAAGTCGGGTGATCTTATGATGCATGGGCCAGTCATTGATAGGGATTAGATGTGCTGCTAAATAATAGGTTGCAATATTGGGGAGGGTAATCCCACCATTATACTGATTGCGTTGTAAGGTCCTAAGGGCTATTCTAGGGTGTCCGCCCTTTCATGGTAAAGATCTTATGTTGCCTTTTAGGCCGCTGAAGGTGGCCCTGGTGAGTGAATAGTATGTATTTTGTAGGGCATATAATAACTGTGGTAAGGTAATCATTTAAAATAGGGCAGCCGGCCCTAGCAGCGAGAGAGGGAGATCCCTCCATCACTCAGCATCTTTTGGGAAGTTAGATCTTACCCTCCCTATATTACGAGTTTGGCACATTTCTCTATTTGATGTCATGAACATCCCAAGATACTTAAATCCGTCAGGTGCCACTGTTAGGTTTCCTGGCAATGGTGGCAGGTCTCTTGTGGGCCCCGGGGGAAAAATTTGTGATTTATCCCCCTTAATTTTATACCCCGAATGCCTCCCATATTCTTCTAGTTTCTGGGAGATAAGTGGGATTGTGAGCGGGGGCTCCTTCAGGTATAGAAGAATATCACCCATGTAGAGGGAAATCTTTTCCTCTATGGTGTCAGTGAGAGAGATTTGAAAGCCTTTGATACCAGGGTGAGTACGTATATTACAGACCAGCGATTCCACAGTAAGGGCAAAAAGGAGGGGGGAGAGAGGGCATCCCTGGTGAGTCCCTCTTCTAGTTGCAAATTCTGAGGACAGTATCCCGTTTACTTTCACAGCCGCAACCAGGTCACAGTACAAGACCGCCACCCAATTCCTGAATTTAGGCCCAAAGCCAAAGCTCAGCAGTGTGTGTTCCAGAAATGGCCAGTGGACCGTGTCAAATGCTTTCTCTGCGTCTAAGGACAGGAAAATGTGAGGGACACTAGCTCTTTCACCACCACCATCCTGTTTTGTGTGTGACGTAAGTTCAACCGAGTAGCTCAACCTGGCATAAAGCCAGACTGGTCGTTGTGGATGAGGGGGGAGATCATCTGCAGCAGACATAGCACCAGTACAGTCACCAGAAGTTTAACTTCTGTATTTACTAGTGAAATTGGGTGGTACAGATTTAGTGAATGAGGACCCAGGAGATCCGATTCAATTTGGACCCGGAGTTTTCCCCTTCCACAAGTTAGAAATGGTAGCCTGCGCCTCTTTTAGGTCAAGGTCGGCTTTCAGTGCCTCCACCGCTTCTGCTCCAAGCACTGGAGTTGGGATGTCTGTCAGATAGTGGGCAATGTCTGAGGGATCCTAAAGGGGACGTGCTGCATAGAATGATTCGTAATATTTAGCAAATACCTGTGTGATCTGTGAATCGGAGCCGCCAGGGATTCCCTCATCATCTAGTACCCAACGCGACTCAATTTCTTATTTCTTTTTTACTTAGCCAGGAGTTTCCTGGCTTTATCGACCACTTCATATAGATGATGTAGTGTCACCATTGTGTACTTTCTGGCATTGTCCTGGGCCAGGTCCTGATGTTCTGCGTGTAGCGTTTTGAGCTGCCTAAGCGTCCGAGGGTCAGTTTGGGAAAGGGATTGTCTTTCTAAATGGTGGATCCATTGCTCTAGATCCTCCAATGATCTGACCTCTTGCCTCTTCTTCTGTGAGATGAGGTACTGAGCCCTGTCCCTTAGAACAGTCTTATATGCCTCCTTTTTTTAATCAGGATTTCCACTCCCCGGGACCCAGATGTGTAACCTGCGTGAACCAGGGTTGTGTACGCCCCTCTTCCCAAAAATCAGCATTGGGTACCCTGTAAGTGTGTCTCCTGTAGCATAACCATCATCATCATAACTTTTATTTCGATCACACAGATCCAAAAAAGTATGCAGCACAAGTATAAAAACAGAAGTATAAAATATTTGCAGATAAATATGTTAAAAACAATTTCATAAAATAGTTGTGCAAAATACAGGGTACAACAACTCCGGAGAGAGTAAAGTGCTTCATGCAGATAGTTTCCCACGCCTGATCCACAGTACATACCAGAATCTTGAGAGGCCAAAAACCATTATTCTTCGAGTATCAGTGCACAAGATTCTCATCACCTCGAGATAGTGACCCGGACCTGCAAGTCTACACAGCGGAAGTATCCATTTTTTCCTCAGAGATGAATAATGTGGACAGAAGAAGAGTAGATGAACAATGGATTCCGGGCAGACTTTACACGCAGGGCACAGATCGTCAGAAAAAACACTACGGCACCACTTAGAACAGAACAGCCTGGTGGGCAAAGTCTTATAACGGAACTGTAAGAAAAGTTTGCATGCCATAGGTGGAACAATTTCATCAATGCTTGACTCAAAAAATGGGACAGATTTGAAATTCAGAAAGTCATTAATCAAACTAGTCACAGATTTTACCAGGTCCTTTGCAAGTATCAACTCCCAGTACATTTCTTTCAACTTTACCCTTGGAATTTGCACCATACTTTCTGGGTTGGACCAGAATGCCTCCATCCCCAACCTCCCCAATAGTTCCCTTAAGGAAATAAACCACCTGATCGATGTAGCCTTAGGGAATTTCAAGAGATCTAACAGAGCCTCTCGATAGGTTTCAAGTTCTTCCACTGTCCATAGCCTGAACCAGAACATTAACAGTTTATAGTTCAACTTGTGTATCAGCTGTCTGTGGGCAAGGTCCATATACAGGGGTATCAGAGGGGATCTAGAGGGGAGATCTACCAGTGATCTTAGGAAGCGGTTTTCAATAGTTGAGAGGGGGGATGAGTTACCCGTACCCCACAGCTCTGCACCGTAAAGTGCCCCCCCTAGGACCTTGGTATTGTAGATTTCAAGTGCTGGAGCAATTTGGTGAGAAACCGTCTTCCTATGTATTTTGCTAATGTGGGCGCACTGGTGGATTAGTTGTAACATTACTTTCTCAATGTGGGCACCCCAGTGGATCGATGAGGTCAGACGGATACCTAGATAGTCAAAAACTTCAACTTGCTCCAGTTTAGTGCTACCAGCCCATACAGATCTTTTTGACAGTTTATTCATTCCTCTGTTAAAAATCATATACTTGGTTTTGGCCTCATTTAAAATCAGACCCCTCTCCTCACAAAACCTTATAAAATCATTCAAGAGTTGTTGAAGACCCTGCGGAGATTTAGAGATTAAAAGTGTGTCATCTGCAAACAATAATGCAGGCACTCTTCTTACGCCAATTTTGGGGGCATCACAGCCGTCCCTCTATAAAAAATCAACCACTCAGTTAATAAAAAGAGTAAAAAGAGTGGGGGCTAACACACATCCCTGTCTCACTCCACGTTGGACAGGGAAGGTTCCTGTTAGTTGGCTGTTTGCACCCCACCTAACCTGTGCTGCGTTAGATGAATGTAATCTGATTAAAATGTCTAAAAGATTTGGTGGCAGACCCATCTCTTTCAATACTCTCCAGAGTCTAGCCCGGGAGATCAAATGCTGTGCGCAAATCAACATAGACCACATATAATTTCCCCCCCTTAACAACTACTTCCTTCCAAT
Organism: Calotriton arnoldi; assembly: GCA_963921515.1. Lineage (NCBI taxonomy): Eukaryota > Metazoa > Chordata > Amphibia > Caudata > Salamandridae > Calotriton > Calotriton arnoldi. The sequence continues at coordinate 5,536,323 of CAWUFW010000173.1, forward strand.
AAGTGCAAAGAAGGCGGAAGGCCTGGTCCAGAGTACTGACTTTTATACGAAAACCTGCCTGAAAATCACTCAAGATTTGGAACTCAGTCATCCAATCCTGAATCCTTCCTAAAACCTGTTTACAAAAGATTTTCTGAAGGGAATCAATAAGACTTATCGGCCTATAACTCATCGGCTTGGCTCTGTCCCCTTTTTAGGTCGAGCCTCGAGTAGCGCGCAAGCGCTGCTTAGAGGCGAAGACTTAATGTAAGTGAGTTTTCAAAGCAGTCCAAGAAACGCTCGTGCGTCGTGGCTGGCCTTTTTGAGATGGGTACGCGCGGCAAACATGTGTTTCCAATTATCGTGCCCAGACGCGGGCGCGATAAGTGGAAACACATGTCTGCAGCGCGTACTCATCTAAAGGCCAGCCACGACGCACAAGCGTTTTTGGGACTGCTTTGCAGGCTGCCGCGCTCGCTCGCCCCCGCTCCTCCGTGCTTGTTTTTTTGCACTAAGTGTACTTACTCTGCGTTAAAATGGTTTAATTAATGTGGTTAGATGTAGACATGCTGCGTCTATTTTAATATTCAGGCATATCTGGCAGAACATCTACTAACCCAAGTACATGGCAGGCTGGTGGACAGACAGGCACACACGCAGAAATGTGCAGACGGGACTACAAAGAGTGGGCTTGCATGCATGTTCGTTATTGATTTGTCTGCGTACGTCTGCCTGCTCCCCTGTGCGCCCGATAAGTCTGTTTACATCCATCTGCCCAGCAGCCCGAGGGTCTCCCGGCCCCGCTCGGGACACATGTGCTGCTCCTCGGTGATGATGTCAGGGTCCTGGGTTCCCATCCCATTACATCACCCTCTGCAGTGTGAGAACCGATTGCTCAATTTAAACCCTCCCCGGAAACTGACGTCCAATGGGAGCAGCGAGAGGAAGCCGGCACTGCAGGGTTAACCCTTACCGCTCCATTCTGTATTGGGTATTCTGTGCGCAGCATCTGAGGTAAAACACTGCAGCAAACAGCCCAGAACAAGGACAACAGACTTTCACCCCCTCCTTTCGGCTCTCCCTCTGAACCTCAAGCGTCACACAACGTGCAGATACTGCAACAGAACTAAGCAACTGGCGTCCTCGGCACGCACCGTGTACTCTGAGGACCACACGAGAACTGCGTGGCAGCCGTGACGTGCACTGTCAGATGTGTGCGTCGTGCTTCAGTCCTGGGTCGCTGAAGGGCAGGACTGAGGTGCGCTCTCAGAGCTACTTGAGTCCCCAGTGCTGGAGTAAGGGGCTGGTGAATGACAGCCTCGTGGTGAAACAGCAGGAGGGGCTGAAGGTGAGGGTGGAGGTGCACTGGCAGAGCTGGGGCTCTGGGAGTACCGAATGTTAGGTTTGAGACGCATTGCCAGTCTCGGTGTATTTGTAGTGCAAGAGTAGGGACTAGTGAAGAGCACCGACAGAGCTGTGCGAAAGAACTAGAACAGCGGCAGGGGCACCGAGGAGGATCTATGTGGGTTCCTGTGCAGCGGAGATTGCGGTGCCCCCTGACACTGGCTTTCTGTGGCTCAATAACAGAGTGGCAGGAGTGCAGGTTCCCAGGCGAGGCTCTGCGTGGTTCTCAACACTGGTACAGCTGGAGTAGTGTCACTTTTGTGTATCAGTGCTATAAAGTGGGGACGTTAAAGGGTTTTATTAAAGTGTGTGGTCTCAGAACTAGAAACGCAGGGAATGCCAAAGGGCTTGGTGGAGTTGCCTGGCACGCTTGAATTACAAGGGTTGACGAAGGTCCAGGCTGAGGTGCATTGGCAGAGCTCGGTCTGGTTCCCACACTAGAGAGGCAGCAGGTGCTTCAGGCCAGGGCGGCAGCGCTGTCGGTGATGGCATGGAGGCAGCGCCTCGACCCGTGTAGCTCCGCGGGCACTGTGCCCCACAAGCACACAGACTCACTATCTCTACTTTCCACCGCCTGACACTATCACAAGGTCTGCTTCCTCACAAACATCCTCTTTCACAAGACAGGCCTTGCAGCACTGGAAGGGCGGGGTGATGAGGCATGGGGACACGGGAGGAAACGGGTTGAGGCGACTAGAGACACACCCAGGGCTTCACCTCACCCTGAACCCCACGCTGTGTAAGTGGGCCGGTCAAACTGTACAGTTTCCGGAAACACCTCAAGACTGCCGGGGAGCACCCTCACTCTATCAGCAGGTGTCACACTGGAATAGTCTCTCTCTCCGCGGATAGGAACCTCACACCTTGGAGCAAGCTAATGGATTGTGGCTAGCTTTACCCTTTTATGAGCCCAGGCTCACTTATTTCACTTTATGAAACAGAACCTCACTCATTAGATCGGAGTCTCACTCAGTGACACGCAATCCCACTCATTTGGTGTGTCTCACTTCATTAACCACACTCACTCATTAAGAGAGATTCTCACTCTGTGAAGGATTATGTCACTCCTCTGAGTGTGTCTCACTTTATGAAGCAGAATCTCACTCATTAGACCGAAGTCTTACTCAGTGATGCACAATCCCACTCATTAGGTGTGAGTCTCATTCTTTGACACATAATTTTATTCACCTGGGTGCGTCTCCCTCCATGAAGCACAATCTCACTCACCTGGTGTGTTGCTCTGTGAAGCACATGCTCACTTATTAGATCAGACTCTCACTCCATGAAGTAGATTCCCACAGCATTCCATGATACACAATTTTATTCATTCAGTGACAGTGGCGACTTGGAGCACCCTCTCCTGCGTTAAATGTTAAGGACACCTCACAGCACAGTGTCACTCTTAGCTAATCTCAAGAGCAAAATAATGTGGCATGAAAGAAAATAATGCCAGACAAAGGTAAAATGAAAGTTGACTAAACGCGCTATGCTAAATAAATAACAAAGCATTGGTACAGCCAGTAGGTCTCACCCTTGGGGTCTACTGGCTTTGCCAATGCTTTTTGGTAATGCTGAACAGAATTGGTAACAAGCATTGGCATAGCCAATAGGTCTCGCCTTTGGGACCTTATAAGTGTTTAACCATGCAAAAGTTAATGTTGTTGCACCAAGGATATTGTGCTGCATAACTAAATACTTATAAGGTCCCAAAAGCGAGACCTATTGGCTATGCCAATGCTTGTTTGTAAATGGGCACTATCTCTGCAATCTGCCACGATGATGGTATGGGAGCACCAGACATGATCAGGTTTGTTACCAAATTTATGTAGGTACACCAGAGCGATTTATCCTCTCTATACAGATCATTGGGGATTCTGTCTGGTCCGGGGGCTCGCGCAGGCACACAAGATGAAATCGCCATTTGGGTTTCCTCCATCGAGAAAACCAAAATTTCACCTTCCCCACCAAGGGTCTCAACCCACATCTCACTAGTCTCATTACTTGCATGATTGCTGTTACCATAAAGTGAGCCGAAATAACCGACCCACTCTTCAGGCTGGACAGTGTATACCAGGGCTGGCCTATTTCCCTTAAGCCAATATGCCGCTTTTCTCCAAAAAGTCTTGGGGTCTTTATCTGTCAATGCAGTATGTAGGGAAAACCAAAGAGAACCCTCCCAATCCTTTTTAGCTCTGTCAATGGCCTGTCTGTACTTGGCTCTACAAATCACAATCTCAGGACGTGCCCTTCGTTTTACTGCACTAATAAGCGCCCCCTTAGCTTTCCTGCAGTCCTGGTTGTACCAGGCGCTCTTAGTGTCCTGCATCGGGTCTGTGCAGTGTCCCCCCCTTTCCCGCACTTTAGGAGGCCGACTAAGCATATCCTTTATCTCACTAAAAAACAACTCATGGCAAGGTCCCAGACTCTCGGCAGCATCCTTGGCAGGGAGTTTTACTAACTCCTTAATCAACTGCCACGCTTTACTCTTAACTGCTTCAAGGGCTACCGGATGCTCTTCCACCCAACCCTGCTTGATTGATCTTTTTGTTGTTTGTAACAGAGAGCACACCCAAATCAGGGCACCCCCCTGATATCGATCTGTGGGGAGCCTAGTTTAATAAGAGTAAGGGCAAGGGCGTTGTGGTCACTCTCGAATCTTTTAACCACTGCCATATCATCCACTAAGGGCCACAGATTGGGAGTAATTAAGCAAAAGTCAATTCTACTTGTGTGGCCAGGTCTATTGAAAGTACAGTCCCCAGGAGGCCTGAGGGTAGCTATTGCGCTATATACATTTTATTTTCATTTCATTAGGATCAGACCTAGTTCTCTCATTTGTTGCTCTTAAATCATGTTGCAGAGTAAGGGCGAGCACCTGGACTCCTCTCTTTGTCCATCTTACTTTTGGTAGGTCTAAAGGTGGAAATGGCCACTCACGATCCCAATCCTCAGTCAAGTCTGGAGGGGTAAGGGCAAGGGGTTCAAAAGTGCAATTAAAATCGCCTGCCACTAATACAGGGGTGCTATCCGAATACTCGGCCAGAGCGTGATCTAGTATGTGAATACTATTTGTTTCCTCTAGGGCACGGACCACTCTATTATAGACATTAAAAATTCTAACCTTCCAACCACTGTACAAAGTCAGCTCAAAGGCTAAAAAGTCCTGTCAGTCAACATGAAGGAGCTTGACTTTTGACCCCAGTGCATTTTTCACCCAAGCTGCTAGGCCTCCAGAGGGTCTACCCTGCTCTTTCCTAGTAGCATCAATGGCATAGGCAGAGAAGCCACTTCTAAAAGGGGTGGACATACTCCATGTTTCCTGAAATAGGATTACATCATAGGTGTCCACAAAACTACACCAATCTGGATCAGATAGCAATTTTGAAATCCCTGCCACGTTCCACACTAGAACCCTTAAAACATGGAAAGCAGGGGCTCCACCTTCTATAGTGCCACATCCAGGAACTATACCACTAGTTACATTAGCAGTGGGAGGCTCACCATAAATCTCGATATTATGTACTAGACCTCTAAGTGTTGGAACTTCTGGTGGGGGCGGACTCAATGGGGGCCCTGGATACCCTGGGTTTCTGTCGAGAGACATTCTGTCACCGGGCTGCAGTCACCTTTGGCCGTTCCCTACTCCACAAGGGCAGGTGCATAGTCTGACCCCAGTAGATCTATGGGGCAATAGCTCCAGCCTTAGTGGGCGTCTATACCTAATAGAAATAGAAGTGTTTGCCGGGGGGATAGTGCGAGAATCAATAGCCCAGTGACCATATCCTTATCAAAAAATCTAACTTCAATCGTATCCCTAGCAGCCCCGGGTGAGCTAAATCTTCCTACAGATTTAATATCATCTCTGATAATAGAATAACAATGGCGGGTGGATCTCAGCCAGTGAATGAGTTTGTTTTTTAACGAATCCTGATCTTCGGACCCAGCCCAAGAGAGTTTGGGAACTTCAGTGAGGTAAACCACATCTTGAACACCCTGGTCGCTCGGCCTCATATAGACTCCATCCCTTACTGACCCCAACCCTGTGTCTCCCGCACCCCAACCTGGGAGTATACCCTTCATCTAGGATCACCTCACCTCTATCTGGGACCCCAAGTCCGGCCCTGACATAGCCAACTCCCAGCTGTGTATTTCTTGCTGCTAGTGCAGCTGTGTCATTTGGGTGGTGATTCCTAGTGCAATCTGAGGGTTGATATAAAATACTTGCAGGGGCGACTTTATTAGAGGGCTCAGCATGCCCACATGGATGATGCCCTATGCCCCTGTCCTCTACTATAGTTGTGGTGTTGATAAGGGTGCTGAAAAAGACCCATGGTACACCCCCTTCCCACAGGCTGCTCTCTCGGTTAGGGTTGCAACCTCCCTTCTGAGGGCAACAACCTCCTCTCTCAGTGACTCAATCAGCGACTTCAATGCATGCACCTCAGAAGCAGGGACTTTACAAAGCTCTTCGGGATTATTTAGTCCGACTTCTGGGCCCCCAATCTCCTCATGAACAAGGACATTAAATCTATTGTGGCACTCAACTTGAGTAACATGTGCCACAATAGGGGACCCACTTGACTTGGTGCGTTGTACAGATGTGGCCGAATCAGATTCCTGATCGGGAGGTCTTTTTACCAGGCCCCTGCTCCTCCCTTTAGAGCATTGATTAAACATTTGTGGAATTAACTCGGCTGATTTTTTCCCTTGTGATGGCTTGGGTGAGATGAGTGTCAGAGCTACAGAATTTTCGCCTATATTTATGGCTGATCTGACTGAGTTACCTGCTTGAGTAGGAGAGTTCGATGGACCGACATCAGCTATTTCCTGGCACTCAGTCAATATTGACTCAATTCAGTCCATGGTCTCGTGGCAGACTGCACCAAGGGACTTCTTTTTCCTTTTAGGATTATCTATGCCCTGAGCCTTATGGTGACCTTTCCTTTTACCCATCTTTCACGGATCCCCTCGGTTAGTTATATACAACCACTGCACTCTAAGCAGAAATACTCAGCAGTTGTCACCAAACCCCCAAGCCCACAGGGACAAAGGAAGGAGGAAGAATGGCCACCTACAAAAAAAAGAGAGGTAAGGGAGGTAAGTACCAATGGAGGACGATTCAACACGCTATGCCAAGAGAGACCAACTTACTGCAGAACCAAGGGAGGTGGCCCCACCCCGCCTCTTCCTGCCGCTGATGGGCGCAGATGGGCCCGCCCTTGGCCCGGGCACGCCCGCGCGTGTCCCGCGCAGCGGGAGACCCGCGCTGATTTTATGCGCCTCCCGGCGCTTGCAGCCTGGCGTTGGCGCCTCCTGAGGCTAAGGATTATGGGGGCTGGAGTCCCCTGTCAGCAGGCAGCGATGTGGCAAGGTATGCGGGCTCCCGCGCAGTGGGAGACCCGCGCTGATTTTATGCGCCCCGCGCTGATTTTATGTGCCTCCGGGCGCTTTCGGCCTCCAGTTGACACCTCCCGGCGCTAAGGATTATGGGGGCTGGAGTCCCCTGTCAGCAGGCGGTGATGTGGCAAGGTATGCGGGATCCCGTGCAGATTTTATGCGCCTCCAGGCGCTTGCAGCCTCGCGTTGGCGCCTCCTGGCGCTAAGGATTATGGGGGCTGGAGTCCCCTGTCAGCTGGCGGCGATGTGGCAAGGTATGAGGGCTCCCGCGCAGGGGGAGACCCGCGCTGATTTTATGCGCCTCTGGGCGTTTGCGGCCTCGCGTTGGCGCCTCCTGGCGCTAAGGATTATGGGGGCTGGAGTCCCCTGTCAGCAGGCAGCGATGTGGCAAGGTATGCGGGCATAACTACATCTGGCTGTACTCGATTAATATAGTGCGTCACCAGTCCCCGATTTATCTTGTTCCCCAGGCCATTTACATTCCATGTTAAAACACAGAAGCCCCGGTGTTCAGGGCGATCAGCCAGTGCCATAGGGAATTCTGATATTATCACCTGCCAACACAAAAGGATGTCCCAGAGCCTGTGTGTTACCATGTCTGTTTGTGTCCTCCAAAACCCAGAAAAACCAACTGAAAAAAGAAACAGTTAACACCTCTACCACCCAACCAACCCCTCTCCTTACCTCCCACAGTCCCCCTGCAACACTTACTAGCAACATTGAGAAATACCTGTGTGCAAGAAGATTCAGAGGGGTCTGTCACCCACCTCCCATTTTTAATTTAACACCAAAACACTTTAAACTCTAAGAATAGCAACACAATAAAGAAAAAGAAAGAGAGCAAAACAGTGATGAGAAAAATATTCTAAGTTCAAACCGACGCTCTTGAGGGTACCATAGCTGTGAAATAGGTACCCATCTCTCTGATCTCCGGCATTCAGCTGGCCTTTCAAGGGTCCTGCTGCCCTAGTTCAGGGGCATTGTTCTGTGACTGCGTGGCCTTTGTGGCAGTCTCTTTTCCAAAACAGTTATGGCATTAGCTAGCGGGTGTGGTCCTTCAGAGTCTGAGGAAAGTCCCTTTACACCGTCCCAGAGGGGATAGGTGCTCGAAAGGTGGGAGCCCAATGTGTACTTCGGAGCCCAACTGCGGTCTCCCTAGGTGTCAGAGGAGAATCTTCTTACACAACCCGGTCCCTTCATTGGGTATGAAGTTCCTCTACCCCATTGTGTAGGTGGGCGGCCTCTTCTCCAGCGCTTCTGTTGTCCATCTTTGGGTCTGGCCCCCGGATCTCTAGTCACAGTCAGACCAGACTTTTGGCCTGCTTGGTGTGTGAGTCTGGGCTGCTCTCTAGCCAGGTCCACACTTCCTCTGGGGATTGGAAGAAAACAGATTTTCCCTGATGTATGACTTTTAACTTCGCCTGGGACAGCAGCATGTATTGCAATTGGAGGGTTCTCAGTTTTGCTTTAACCAAGTTGAACGTTCAGAGTTGTCATTGCACCTCCCGGGTATAGTCAGGGAACACCATGATTTTCGAGTTGTTGTAGTGCACTTCCCCTTTGCGACATGTTTCTCGGAGGATCATGTCTCGATCCAGCAAGTTGAGGAACTTTACTATGATGGTCCCGGGTGGGGCTCCTGTTATTTCCAGAAAGGGCGCCCAGGGCTCTGTGCACCCTTTCTATTTGAAAACAAGCGGAAAATTGGTCAGGGGGGAGAACATCTCTCAACCAATTCACCAGGAATGCACCCATGTTGGTGCCCTCAATTCCTTCCGAAAATCAAACGAAACGAAGGTTGTTTCTCTGTGCTCGATTTCCACATCTTCGAGAACCCACACTACGTCATTACTAGTAGTGCAGAGCTCCTCCACCCCTCTCTTGAGGCCTTGTACTATGTCTTCCACTTCCGACAGTCTGGTTTCAGCCACCGTCACCCTATCTGAGACATTGCACAGGTCCTGGCACAGCAGAGAGACCTCCGAACACACCTCCCCTATCCTGCCTTCCAGTACTTCTCGTGAAGATTGTATTGCTTGCAGGAGTGTGGCATTATTAGGCGTAGGAGGGATATTGTCTTTCGTGTCCATCGAGTTAGCCATTAATTTAGTATAACGAGCCATCTTACCCTGTTTGGGCTGCTTGGTGTCTTTGTCTTTCGCCATGTCTCTGGGGGATTCAACAGTTGTTCTGTATATGAGGGACAGCCACGAGCCAAGCCACACACAAGGTTGAACACATCAGGCTGATGCTCCCTGCCGTCAGGAGGTGCCCTCTTCTTCCTGCCCACCACTGCCACCAAGTCCTAGTCAAAATAAGAAGGAGGGCTGCCTGCCAATGGAGATAACAGGTGACAAGCAGCCAGGTCACGGCTGCGAATCCAAGCAATGTCAGGCCGCGGGGCAGGACACAACCCAGGATGGGCGACTCAGTCATTCACCACTCTTTGAAGAAGGACCGTGGGGGGAGGAGGCCATGTCACTCGTCGTCGAGATCCGCTACACGGAGTGGTCTCTGGTCACTCCACACAGACCCCCAGCCACACAGGCCTGTGGTTCCCTCACCAACGCAGTCCCGCTGTGTCCGCAGCCACAGTGCCAAGCCAATGTAGGGGACACCAGCAGGGTGGGACCTAGACTTACGGGCCACATACACCACTCCAGCCTCCTCGCCCCATACAGTGCAATGCAACCAGGCTCAGTCAGTACTTCCCAGGCATCAATGACCGTCAGGGGAATGCCCCGCCAAGCACACGGTCCTCAGGCCATTCCACTGCTGCCGTAGTTTCCTTGGGGGTGGGCATTTTGCATTTGCGCTGTCGGTGCCCAGGCCGTACGCCACCTAAGGCTCCTCGGTCAGATATCCCCAGACTCCCGCTCTATCTGCCGATCATTTGCTGTGCTACCCTCACTGACTTCCTTGTGCCCCAGCTCTCAGCATTGGGGCAGTTCTTTCATGGAGAGGGGGCTCCCAGTTTGTGTCGCCCCAATCCTAGGGGGATCCTGCTATCTTGCTCCTTGAAGGGGGTGTGCCCACCCGGGGGTGGGGGGAGATGGGTCTGGCAATGGCCACTACCATGCATGTGCACAGGTCCCCCTGGGCGTGCTGAAGGCAGGAGTCTCAAGGGGGACAGGGCGCCACACCTCAGTCCCAGGCAGGCTTCAGCGGCTGATCCCAGGCCTGCGCACACCAGGCCATTTTTTGTCAGCTGCACGGCCCCTGTCGCCTGTGCCGCCGCTCGTTGTCAGGAGCCTCCGCAATGGAGTCAGGCATTCTTTGTCAGGAGCGGGGAATTAAAAATGATATTTTATACTATATTAAAGTAAACAATATTATATACAATAGTTAAAGAAATGGTTTTATACACATAAGAAACATTTTTCTTACCTTCTATATTCTGTTTCTCAATATGTTTGATGTGATGATATTTTTGACACGATATTGTGGCACCACAATGTTTTTTAAACAATATTCTGGTTATTCAGCACCAGTCACTGTGGCAGAGACCTTCATGGGACTATACAGTAGGCTCCACACACAGAACATCTGAACATTCACAGACGAGAACCCGGCTGCAATGGGACGGGATGGTGAGGGGAGACACGCGATACAACAGAAGAACTTTGGCTGAGACACTCAACCCCACCCCATCAATTGTGGGTTCCTCACAATGTTATTTCTTGTTGTTCTTGTAATTTCCTGTTATGGTTATGGCACTGCTTCATTATCGCGTGAAACACAGTTTGAAGCCCGAAACTGGGTAGGGATTCACATCTGGGTAAGTTAGCATTTAGTACACCATAACAGAGGTCTGTAAATGTAACACTCAAAGGAACAGCACTCAAGTGGTATGAGACAAACAGCAACACACACTGGCACTGATAGGTGAATGGGTTCATGAGAAGCCCGCTTGAGACAAAATAGTGAGATGGGGCGACTGTCCGACCTGGACCCTTCTCAATCACAACATGCGCCTGCCAAGTGCAGGAATATATGCATAAATAACATGGAATGTCAGAGGACTGGGCAGCCCTGCCGAAGGTCATCAGGTATACACATACTTGAAATGACTGGGAGAGCATTATGTGCTTATAGTAGAAACACAGCTTAGCAAAACTGAAGGAGAAAAGTTACATCGTAGATGGAAGGGGCCAGTGTACTGCGCTTGGTGTTCTGCATAGACAATGGGGGTGCTAGTTTAGATTGGGCCAGGTTCCCTTTAGAAATGAGAGAAAACACATAGACATGGAAGACACAATGGGGCTTATTTACAAGCCCTTTGCCTTTTACCATATTAAAAGTGACACACCAGCGGTGCAAGGGGCTTGTAAATTGGCCCCCATGTGTGCATAGAAGTGGCAAATGACTCCACATACTGGGATTTTATACCCCAAACGCAAAACCGATGACCCATCCACACAGATTCTCCACTGATTCAAAAATGTCCTCATGAACCACTAATACTGGAAGGTGACTTTAACTGCGTCAAGGACGTGACCACTGAAAGACCATCTCTTACATGTGCACCCACAAAAAGCTAATCAAGAAATCTGGAAAGAGGACAGTAGTCTGGAGCATGAAAGAGGTGTGGGGAGCAGTCATGGAATACACATGGACTAATCACTGTATTCATCCTTACACACAATACACACACACACACATGCACACACACTCACAGATACACACACACACGCACTCACAGATACACACACACACACACCTCTCCATAGTTCAGTGGGTTGGTACCCATATCAGAATATTTAGCCAAAACAATATCTGCCCATACCCCCTAGTTATTGTGGTGCAATGGGAGCACACCCCTCCAAGGATCCAAAAAAGTGACTACAGCCTGCCACATTAGAGTACGTAGTATACAGAAATGCAATCGCAGAGGGGAGAAGACACTTTTTTCTCCTTACGCAGGGTCTATAGGAAACCCACTGATCGATTGAGAGACCCTTAAATTTACATCCGTATTAAAAACTCCTCAGGGGTCCGAGTAGCATCAAGCAATCACTTGTACAGGTTAGAAGCAGAATTGCTATCCTTAGAAAGAACTGCCCTAGACTCTCCTCCTAAAAGACACAAATCACAGCATAAAAGGATGCATCCGAAACACCACCTACTTCATGCACAGGAGGATGCAAATGAGATATTTGCCACATACTACAAACAATTGTACTCACTTCCAGAGAGCATGAGTACATTGTTTACTGATACATCTTGTAAGAAATTGGGGTGCTCCTTGACTGGGGGGTGAGCCCTGGTCAAGCAGCAACCACACAATCCTTGTCAGGGTGAGGCACAAGCCAACCCCAAATTAACCTGTGCTCAACCTTCTGGTAGCTTGGCACAGAGCTGTCAGGCTTAACTTGGAGGCAATATCACAGAGCAATGGGCATGCACCTAGAACAAGCCAGACCTATTGGATTTGCCAATGCTTATTAGCAGTACCATGTAAGCAGGCACGGCCCGTGGTAGGAGTGCCGGTCGGGCGGTGACGTGGGGCGGGGGAGGGGCAGGGTGGGGGGTAGTAAACTACGGATTAAGACCGAATACAGGTAAGTGAACATTTAAATAAATAAAACGAATTTCGTTGTGAGCGCTGCATCGCCAAATGCGATGCAATGCGCGCAACGAAATTCGTTTTATTTATTTAAATGTTCACTTACCTGTATTCGGTCTTAATCCGTAGTTTACTACCCCCCACCCTGCCCCTCCCCCGCCCCACGTCACCGCTCGACCGGCACTCCTACCACGGGCAGCGCCTGCATGTAAGTAACACTAGTGATCATGTTGTGAATAACAGAACTGAAGAGGTTTCAATTCTGAAAATGTAAGACTGTAAATTAAAGAATTTGATGGTAGCAAAGTTTCAGAGTTAATCATTTACTCCAGGGCTGCCTTCTGAACCATTTCCTCTGCTGCATTCTCTCAGTCTGTTGCACCCTTAAGCCCTCTTTCTCCCCACCTCTTTCTCAAAATCTCCAACTGCGTTACTCACACATTAGCTTTGTCTTCTTCATCACTGTCTTTTTACTCTGACCTTTTGCAGGTACCTGCTTGTGCCACCTTGCCTTCAACATGCCCATGCGCGTACATGAACACTAACAGACACACACACATGCATGTGCACACGCACTTGCACACACACACATGTGTACACATATAAACCTTGAATTTTCTTTTCCTTTGGAACAGTTCAAATTTCTGCAACTGTGTGCCTCCTTCACACACTTTCACACAAAATAGTCATTACATTGGCACCAGCGCTTAATTTGAGCTGGTGGTTTCCGATGCTCACCACCGGCACTTAATTGCCAGAACCTGTTCTTATAACAGCTGCATCATACACACAAAAGGTAACCGGATGGTAACCTAACTAGAATATAAATATGCTTGTGCAAAAACAAAACCAAGAGAAGGGCATTTGCTTTTTAAAGACGAGAACCCTCACTCACCTTTTGGGTAACATGCTTCATCATTGGGTTCCCTCTTACACACAGTGCCCGCAAGGTGCACTGTGTGGGCTACAACTCTCCCGCAGGAGAGGAGCGTGAGGTGTTTTATCACTCCAAAGTCTAGTGTGAGTGAGGGGCAGAGTGCAAAAATAATATCAAAAGTGAATTAAAACCATCTCATATGGGGAAATAGTTTAATAAGTATCCCCTATGGATAGAATTAAAAACCAGTGTGAACGATAGGGGTAAGGATGTTCCCTATCCGACTAGGTCAACATGTTTCTGCCCAGATGACCAGAGGTTCGCGGCATTCTTCAGGACCAATGTCTTGTCACTCTGCTCAATTTGTGATAAACGAAAAAGAAAAAACCATACTTAATTCAATGGATCTTTTTCAGAACCAACTTCAGTTCTTGTCTGTTTTCTGTAACACACAAACACATAATTATGTCCAGCATATTCATAATCCATGTCCATTGGCTCATAACCAAGTGTAAGTGAAAAGCCAAATCACCACACACGTGAAAAGACACAGGTGAATTGATTAATGATCTCACCAATATCAGACCAATTCTATGCTTCTACCTTTATCAGGTCCTCTATTTTCTGGGAAACCTACAGGTAACATCAAGGTCATAAAAATAACCATTATATATCAATAAATCAACAGTCCTTATAAAACATATATTGACAGAAAAATCACTCATAGCATGGTACCTATATAATTCATCAACATTAGCTATGTACCAAGCTGATCATAATGCTCAATGTTTTTAGTCACACGGCAAGCTGTTTATATTCAAATTATTCTCATATGGGAACATAGTTCTGTGTGTCCTCTTCACCAAACGCTACTATCAAAAGGCCTATCTATAAGTAAAAATACACCTGATGTCTAACCTTTGTTAGCATTACAAGAAGGATATAGTAAGCTCCATGGGAATTTAAGCAAACGTCCACCTCGAAGCCTCAGTTATCATCAGTCAACTCACTGTTATACTCATCTATAGCACTCAGACTCCCGTTTTAAACATCCCCGTAACAAAAACCACCGCAATGGCGGTGCGTTTCTACCCTCTACCCTGACTCACCGATTATCCCAGCATGTATTCTCCTGAATAGAGGCCGAAGGGAGATCGCATACCTCCCGCTTCTGCGTGAAATAGTCTGGACGCGTATCCGAACCCGGAAGTCAAACAAACTACTTCCGGTTCACGGAGGCGCGAAAAAACGGGAAATAACTTCATATAGCAACTTAGTCAAAATTTCCATTGGATTAGCGTCGTTATTATATTATATAACCCACGCCATGAAAGAGACAAAAAATTGCCATCCCACGTACTAATTAAAATTATATATACACAATTACCGTTCCAGTGCATCATGGGATTTGTAGTTAAACTTACATCCCACGTACATAGACATCAAAACAGCATCACTATATGCTGTGGCAAGAAAAAGAAGAACCTAACCCTACTTCCAGACAAAAATAATCTACTCAGAGCCAGGTCCCCTACCACCATTTCCAGTACAACCAAAAAACCTTACTAATAAGAGGAACTATTTATAGGAGTACAAGATTATAAAGTACTCCATGGAATATCCTCATTTAATCCTGTAATGTGACTCTTCATACGGAACACCCATCGCTGTTCCCTTCTTAGAAGTACCCTATCTAGGGGCCCCATATCAGTGTCATATTTTGGTTTGTCAATGACCACCCACGTAAAATCATCCTCTGTGTGAGCCATTTCCACAAAGTGTCTTGTCATACGGGTATTAGTTTTTTTGCATCGAAAAGCACTACGATGTTCCACCATCCTATGTTTAACCTTACGGGTGGTCATACCAATATATACTAATAAACACGGACATGTAATCATATAGATGACACCACTCGTATTACAGTTCGTATGTGAATTCAATATCCAGGGTGTCATTAGACCCAGGTCCAATTGTGTCACATGTTTAGTGAACGGACACACAGAACATAACCCACACGGGAAATGACCTTTCACTGGCAAAGCTCCCCATAATGTGGTTTGTCTAGTCTCTTGTTGTTTCAATCTTGGTCTCGTGTGCACCAGTAAATCTCGGAGATTACTACTTCGTTTCAGTGCAAACAAAGGTCTTTCTAAGGATAATTTTCCTATATTCAAAATGTGCCATGATTTATTAATTGCCCTTTTAATATTGTCTGTCAAATTACTAAAGGTAGTGACACAAACCATCCTTTTATTCTCAGGTTTCTCATATGACTCAAGGAGTGCCCCTCTATGATTATTCCGAGCTCTTTTTTGTGCTCCATACACTAATTTGGTCGGATACTTCCTTGCCAAAAGTTCTTCACTTAAATTCTTTGCATGTACTTTGTATCTGGCGACATCACTACAATTTCTACGTAACCTCAGAAACTGTCCTATCAGTAAATTATTCAATAAGGCACGTGGATGGAAACTATGATAACTAAGTAATGAGTTCCTCGCCATAGGCTTCTGATATAGTTCAGTCTGAATCATCCCATTCTTGGGGTACAATCGTAAGTCTAAATATGACACTGTCTTATTACTGGATTCACCAGTAAACTTGAGATTGAATCTTATAACAGCTGCCACATGGTGGCACTGTTTGTGTAATTTAAAGATGAGTAGAAAAACTGTTTTTTGCTAATTCAATATACATTAAAAACAACTAATACCTGCCACCCATGCCATTCTTAAAGCCATGGCGGCCTCGACAGTCTGAATTGTCACACTTGTAGCAGTGTGATGGTTATTGGTTGTGTAAATACAGTGGCCATGTGTGGTGCAAACTGCGGTGGTCTCCTGACGAGGGCCCCAGCACTTTTATTTTTCTACAAATTAAGCACTGGTTGACACACAATTGAACATCGCCCTGCAGAGAGGTCAATAATTGCATGTGCATGTAGTCGGCACACCTCCACGACCGACTTCAGGGCACTGTGAGAAATTCGCACTTTCTTCAGGTGCATTCCAGAGTTCTCAATTGTGCCCTGTCACGCGCGCACCCATCCATAGCCTGAAACAAGCCACTTAGAGTGGCTCAGTTTAGCGTACGCGTTGAGTAGCATGAAAGATCTGCCAAATTTGAATAGCCTTAGTAACTGCAAGATGAAGTACAATATGGGACATGGAAATGGAAGTGGTGCAGAGTCAGGCGTGCAACGCCCATTGGGCTCAAAGGGCTTCAGCCCCCCCCACCTCCCGTCGTGTGTGGCAGCCCGGGCTGAGACAGCCTCCCGGGCACACGCACAGCCGCACCCGAGTACTTTCACAGGTCTTTAAAAGACCAATTGCTTGTTAATGAGACTTTGTTGTTTTTTCACCCCTTCTTAGATCCCCTGCATCTCCACTCTGCCTATTGCTGGAAGAATTAGCCCCCCCGAATTTTTTCTTAGCTCCCCCCCCCCCCCGAAATTTGGCTCTAGTTGCGCCTCTGTGCAGAGTGCAGACCCTTGTCTGCACCACTGACTAGATTAGTATATGGAATATTACTGTATTGTTGAGAAATCGATCCGAGTTTAGGAGCGTAAACTTAATGACAGGAACACAGGCTCCATGCGCACTAGTTTCAAACTGATGAGCGCAGTTCAGTTGTGCAACAGGAGGCATCAGCAAGCGCCTCCTGCTCCCATCATAGGCCTATCACGCCTCCGGCCCGCTTCCCCACTGGAATTCCCTTCCGTGCTCCAAGAAAGAGACACATTTTCAAGTCTTATGAAGGCTGAAGCTGACAGTCCTTGTGAGGAGCGGCGTGAGCGCACTCACACAGTCTCTGAGTGCCAAGGAAACGCAAGGTGCTGCGAGGAACATAACTCACGACGGTGCAAGCTTTTGGCGCCTCTTGGGCTCGGCGCCCGGTGCAGTGGCACTGTCCTAAAGCCGGCACTGGACTGAACCATGGCTTCCTCTGAACCTGCACTGGCCCAAGGATGTACCTATGAGTCACACTGCCTTTTCAAATCCCTCCCAAGACTTCAGCCTCCAAGGGGTAGGTGTGGTTGTCTGTCAGAATACCATGGGTATAAATACTGTGCTACAAAAATATCATAGCCAAAAGTTTGACTACCAAAATATTGTCTAGGTAAGTAAGCATGTAAGCATAGAACTACTAACCTCACCTCTACCTCTGTGTTCCTTGAAGATAAATGCATCAACAAGTACGTGTATATGGAGTTAAGCGTAGTAAACATATACTTATCAAAACATACTTAACTTGATTACATTTTGGCAGTCACATTTTTTGCTAGTTTTTTTGTGGCATAATATTTTTTCACAATTGTCTGGCACTACAGCATGAGGGCATGTTGGTGAGTCTCACGTGCCCTGGGTACCAGATATTACAGATGTGATCGCCGATTGGCTGCACATGACGATGATATGCTAGTAGTAGCAGAAGTGACATCAGTCGCCCTTTCACCCCTGTGATATCACAGGAACTGGAATCACACAAACATTGTCCCCAGTTTCAACATAGGCATTGACATCTCATGATGTTTTACCCCAAATATAGCCCTGTGAACTTTTCAACAATCTTCTTGGAGCTTCAATAGCTGCAGGTTAAAATATGACTAATAGTAGTTACAAATTACCACTGACCACTAGGACCCAAAGTTTTACTTTGGAGGGCGCTGCCCATTTTTCCGCCCTTGTGCTGCCTGCTTCCACCACTGGCGCTGCCCACTGCCTGCATGGGCACTGCTCAAAGCCTTCACTGCTCTCACTACTCCTCTGGCAAGTTGTTTGGTTGGAGTGAGTGAGAACGAGGGTTTGGGTGAAAAGGTACCTTAATTTTTAGCTCAGAGCCTTGAATATTGTACTGCCAGTTCACACAGCTGATTATACCATTACATATCTGACACACATGAACCAAAACGTGCAAAACATGCTCTGGGGAAGTAAATTGCGGCTGACATCTCTTAAGTGGTGTACCATAATACAAAATGGCATACATTACATGAAATTACGCAAGCGTAAACAACATTTCTTCTGGGTCTAACCTACATCTGTATTGTGGTGAGTGAGTAACCCCAACTTTTAATGGTGAGGCCAGGAGATGTTCTGTCTCCAAGAAAAAATTGATACAAGGAGGTCTAAATGAGGTATACAATTAGTTTTGGAGCACAATTTTCACCAAAATGTGGTTAAAAAAAGGCACTCTAGAAATATTCCTCTACTGTCATGGTGTGCCAGGCAAACCGGACCCTCCCAGGGTGTGTTGCAGATTCACTTGTCCTAGAATATATGTGCATTTTCAAATCAGTTTACCTAGAAAATATCTAAGAAGCCATAAAGTGACACTGGTCATAACGGTTAGAGGCTGTGTTTCTGATGTACCTTAGACAATGAGCTGCACATTGGATGGAGTTTAGTTTGGGAATAGTGGCAGAGTCCTTTCCCTGTGTCTGATTCATGCTTCAGTGTCACCTGAGATGAGTGCAAGGGTAGAAGAGTGCATATTGAGTGACATAACAAAGAGTCATTTAAATGACAGAAAGGATTGTATTGTATTGTAATTACATTTATATAGTGCTTACTACCCCTGACGAGGTGTCGAAGTGCTTTTTCGGTGAGTAGCACGCTACTCCGGAACCCATAAAGGATTAGTGATGAATTAGTATAGTGAAAATATGAAAGTAATTTGAGTGGTGGATATGTTAGTCAGTTATTTGTATTGAGAGGGATAGTGGAGGGAGAGAAGAGGGAAAAAGGTTTGCATTTATATAGCGCTTGCTACCCTTGATGGGGTGTTGAAGCACTTTTTCGGCAAGTAGCATGCTACTTCGGAACCCATAAAGGATTAGTGGCGAATTAGTATAGTGAAAATATGAAAGTAATTTGAGTGGTGGATATGTTAGTCAGTTATTTGGATTGAGAAGGATAGTGGAGGGATAGAGAAGGGAAAAAGGTTTGCATTTATATAGCGCTTAGAAGTGCTTTTTCGGCGAGTAGCATGCTACTCTGGAACCCATACAGTGTTAGTGGTGAATTAGTATAGTGAAATATGAAAGTAATTTGAGTGGTGGATATGTTAGTCAGTGTTTTGGATTGAGAAGGATAGCGAAGAGGTAGAAGAGGTAAAAAGGTTTGCATTTATACAGCGCTTGCTACCCCTGATGAGGTGTTGAAGTGCTTTTTCGGCGAGTAGCACGCTACTCTGGAACCCCTAAAGGATTAGTGGTGAATTAGTATAGTGAAATATGAAATTAATTTGAGTGGTGGACATGTTAGTCTGATATTTGGATTGAAAAGGATAGTGGAGGGATAGAAGGGAAGGATCTAGAATTTTTTGATTTTGTTTGTTTATGACAGTAACAGGTAAGTAGTGAAAGGGAGAAAGAGTGTAGGGCGAGGGAATTGTAAAATATAAAGGCAGAGTGACAGAGAAACATTAAAGTGACTGAGCGATAGTGACAGAAAAGTCAGAGATACACAGAGAGAAAAACGGCAAATAGATAAAATCAGCAGAATATGGTTGAAGACCGAGAGAAAGAGAAAATCGCCCAGGCTAGAAGGGATACAGGGAATGAAGGAGAACAATGCCTCTATTAAAAATAAACATCAAATGACAAGAGTGACAAGGAATGAAAGGAAGATGGTAAAATGTGGAACCGCCAAACCCTATTCGTTCAAAAGAAAATGATGAGCAAAATCAATGCACTCTGTTTTTTGGTGGGATTATCCATAAGCGTAGAGTTTGGTATAACGAGGGGCCCACAAACATCAGTTTGAAATGGGCCCCTTCCTTTCTCCAGCCGGTGCAGATTTAACGTGAAAGAAAGATCAGCTGCTGACCGAGCTTTTTTTTATTTTTAGAAAGAACATACCTCTAACTGGTGTCAGCTGTATTCTTCTACAAGAAAAACACTTCCTGGTGAAAAAGCAGCCAGAAACGAGCAACCCCTTGCCGCGCCTATCCCCCATTTACAAACGGTCAAAAAATTAAATACAAAATCTCATTTACCAGCCTTTGTATTGCATGTAAAAGTAACAAGCTGAAGCACATACCAAGATTTTTTTAGTCGTTTGAAAAGCATATGCTTCAAAAAACCTTTGCTTGTTTCTCAATCTTTTTGAACGGGACAATTATGTAGGATTGCCAGTAAATTAAAATATGCCAAAGTACACTAGCAGATGATTTCGTAGCAATGTCAACACAACAGGCCAATTAAATGGTAATCGCAGCATCAAACTTAGAGAATATAACACCTTGTCAACACCCAGAGTTTAAATCTGTTACTTTGCCGTTGGACACAGTACTAATGGGAGCATTACCCATTGAAATCTTTCTGACAGTTGATAAATCTAAAAGATGAGATGCCACTCTTTTTAAAAGTAGAGGAACAGCTTAATTTTGATAATACTTTTATTTTTTCAAAACTTGTCCTCAGCGCCCACTCCTAGACATTCTATTTCTTTCATTTCCATGAACACCGCACAGGCTGTCCACCGCTGACAGGATCT
This sequence comes from Calotriton arnoldi, assembly GCA_963921515.1. Taxonomy (NCBI): domain Eukaryota; kingdom Metazoa; phylum Chordata; class Amphibia; order Caudata; family Salamandridae; genus Calotriton; species Calotriton arnoldi. Next base: position 5,557,048 of record CAWUFW010000173.1, read on the forward strand.
CATGAAACCACGACTGTCTTTAGATCCACTGGCGAGGGAAATGTATGGCTCTGCTCATCTTGCAGGAAAGACCTTTGAGAGATGTGGCCGAGGTGCAGCTGTTAATCTGATCAGGGGATAAATGGTGAAGAAAGAACAAGGCTGGAGAATTAGCAGCATGTCAGTGGATGACAGCTGAGCACGAAAACGAGGCACACTTTGGAAGTGGAGAAATTGAAGGTTAATGAGATAAAAGGTCTTTTTCGATTTTGCTGCGAATATTCAGAGCACAGCTCATAAAGCATTCAGTTAGAAATAAGCCACCAGCTTTCCCAAAACAGGTTCTGTGGTACAAATTAAAGACCATGTTAGTAGACAGAAATGGTCAGAGAGCTGAAAGGATATTTTGTAGGGTGCTCCAGGCCATGTTAGAAACATCCCCAAATACGTAATGGAATTAAGATTCTGCCTTAAGCTCCATATTAATGCAGAGTGCCAATATTAACTAAGAATAATACATTAAATATTGGGTGATAACAACTTTAGCTATAGTTAGCTCAGTTTCAACGAGAAGCCATATTCTGTTTTACTAATAACTTTGCCAAAAAATATGCACAAAACGTTTTAAAAAAGGTTTATCCGCTTTAGGTTCAACATAGCAAGTTTTGTGCAGATTGCTCTGTGTGTGTGGGTGGAGTAGGGGGATTAAAAGGAGGTCAACAAATAAGATTTTTCCATTTTAGCTTCCATAAGAATCTTTGCTACCCGCTACAGTAAAAAAAATAAAAAAACACTAAAAGACTTACACCAAACTAGAATTTCACTCAGAGGCGTGCCTTTGCTTGGTTTAAATCCATTTAGTAGGTTTTGAAAAAAATTGTCGGGTGGGCTTCAAAAGAGGATAGTTCGCCAACCAATTTAAAGCAATAAAAGACTTAGGGGCATATTATCAAGCGGCAGGGATAATTATCGCTGGCCGCGCTTACCGCGAATTTTCCTATTCGCTGGAATATATCGCCATGCTAGCGCTGTATTAACAACGCTTAGCACAATGGCGATTAATATTCCAGCGATATCGGGGGAAATGGGCCAACATCGCTGGAAAGCCGGCGATGTTGCAAGCAAAACGGCGATAACCTTGCTGATACGACCCTGTGGTCGTATCAGCATAATCCGCCCCCAATGTCATGTATACATAAGTCTGGATTTTAGCAGACGTTAAAATCCAGCGATAATGGCCAGTTAGCGCGATTTCTTTTATCGCTACGCCGGCCGGGCCATTGTTGTAAATATCGCGAAGCTTCCTTTGCGATATTTTGTCATGAAGTTTTGACAGGCACGCCTACTTTGCATCTCATTAGCGATGCGAAGTTAGGCGTGCTGGAAACGGGCGCTAAATCAAGGGAACACGCGCTAGCGTGTCCTTGATGATAATGCGATAAAATTTCGCCACTTTTCGCCCGAAAACGGATGCTAAAGCGGCAATAATTTTATCGCGGCCCCTTGATAATATGCCCCTTACATTGGACGAAAGTGCATTTCCTCTCATCATCCATTTTGGGTTTCGGAATTCAGAGTTGAATACAAGAGCCATTGCCTAATCCCCACATCCAGAAAAATAAAAGACCATGTAAGAGGGCACGGTGAACAAACTTTTTCCCCCAGTCCTAGGTGTGGGGGACCCCAAAAGGCTGCCTCAAAGTTTAAAAAGAATGTAATCATTACATGGGGTCTACAAACTTTCGCATTTTGTTAAAACTGAAAGGCATCGACACTCGCCTACTTGCCTCAAAGTATCCAGACTTTGTACCTATTTGTGAATTATGATAATCGTGGGCCAGTGTTAGCCCCATGCCATAGTCTGTGGACTGTGGCCAGAGTTCACAAGCTATGAAACTCGTGGGCCCACGTTGGATACCCTATCGTAGTTTGCAACTGTGCACAGACTTCGAAGGTAATATCAGCCATTCAATGTGTTGAGTCTGGGGACTTGACTGTAAGTGTGCGAAATATAGACATTTGGGCACTATTTAAAATATGAAAAATACATTATATCATCATTAAACTTGTGGTTTAGGAGTGGCCGGGGTCAGATTGAATTTTAGGTGGAGCAATTAGAGTGAATTGAAATCTTTTGAAAATGTACCAAGTCTGCAAAATCAAACCAGAGTCCATGAATCCGGACCATCTAGCAGTCAGGGCAGGACTTCTAAAGACCACAACCTTTCAGGTAAGTTTAACAGCATTTTTAGCTTTTCATTGGCTGAAACTTCATATATCTGTCCACCATATCAAAAAAATTACAGTTCCTTAGCAACAGTAGGGGAGATCCACCATTTGTGAAGAGCAGGAGACCCAAGCAAGTGCAACTGACATTTGCAGCAGCATTCTTGAGGCAGACATTGCAGAGGGCACAAAACGAGATTCTAGCGATATCCCCTTCTTTTCCAGATTAAGAAGTGTCTTGCACTGTGGAAACTATGGAATCAGAAAAGTACACTAAGGACTGCATTATTTGGACAGTCTTTACTCATCCTCCAGTAGAGAAGAAACTAAAAGCGAGGCGTTTAACCTGCAAGCTCTGTGACAGAAGCTAAGCAGGTGTTAGAGAGATCTAGGCTCCTTTAGCACTTCGACCATGACAACACCTCAAGTCGAAATAAATGGTTACAGGTTGATCCATATGGACTTATCGTATAGTTGAAAATATTTGTTCTAGCCCTGATAAATGCATTGGGTTACTACTGATCCAGCTTAAAAACTGGTTAATCTTTGCATGACAGTTAAACTGAACATGAGAACAAAAACACACATATAAAATGTATGTGCACCTTGCACATGTTATAGAAACATCAAACATCATTGAGAAAACGTATAGTACAAGCGCCTTAAAAGAGTTCTTAGTTTTAGAAATAGAAGAAAAACATATAATGTGTGTCTAACTTGCCTAACAGTTGAATTCATAGAAGATTTAAACCATGTTGAGGTAAAAACTCACAAAAATGTATTTCTTACAACTACGCAATTAAGAAGACATTAAGATATGTCAACTAAACATTGACGCATTATTGAGCTTTATTTGCAATTGTGTGGGTTCTTATAATGACTACGAATGCAAAATGCTTAAGATACTGTCTTTTTCTGTTCTCAGGATACTATTATTAATGTTGTTTTGACTCAGTGGGGTAGGAAGGGTCCCGTCCCATGACCCCGTAGACCCCATCCACCCTTCATTGCTCTTTTACCAATGGGCAATGCAGCCCTTTGTGTAGAGACAGGATACAGCCTGTTCAAGTGTAAGTGGGACTAGGACCAGTTCCTTCCTCCCATCCTGCCAGTGATGGCCCATCCACTCACACCTAAGTTCCCCATTGTTTGTGGCTGTCTAGGAGGAATACACAAAGCCCTACTGTCAACTATACTGAGTCATGTGACCCAGAGACAGATTGCAGACACCAAATGGCTAAGGCAGTAAAATCAACCAACAAGGAGTGGAGGGCCTCAGGGAACGTTTAAAGACCAAGCGTGGATATATTCCCCAATAATAACTATCAAAACAATGACAAAATCCGCGGGTCTGCTGAGTCAACCAAGACTCTAATTATAGCTAAAGACCTAAAAAACTGTAATGCTGTCAACGAAAGGAGGACAGTCCTCATCTGGGTCTCCTCCTAGTCACACACTAGTGTAACCAAGGGCTACAACCTTCTCAGTCAGAGATGGGAGCTCACGGATGTTTTTAAATTTGTGTGAAGAAGGACTAACTAGTTATCACATCATTGCAGTTATTTTGTCAAAACTGCTTTTGCACTGTTTTTAATGTGGATAACAGGGGATATTTATTAAAATCTTTTTCTCTTGCTATCCATTTTTAATCTCACTCTCACTTTCATGCACTGCGCCCATCACTTTTACATCATTTCCTCTTCACATCTGTGAGACCTTAGAGAGCTTTCTCTCTTCTCCTTCTTCACACAAATTTAAAAACATCCGTGAGCTCCCATCTCTGACTGAGAAGGTTGTAGCTCTTGGTTACACTAGTGTGTGACTAGGAGGAGACCCAGATGATGAAGCATGTCACTTCGGTGAGTGATGGGAATCCGTCCTTTTTTAAGGATTTTCTTTTGTAAGGGTCCCTTGTTTTGAGGACTGTCCTCCTTCCGTTGACAGCATTACAGTTTTTTAGGTCTTTAGCTATAATTAGAGTCTTGGTTGACTCAGCAGACCCGCAGATTTTTTCATTGTTTTGATAAGGCAGTAAAATGTCAACTTTCTAAAAGTGGCATTTTTAAAATTGTAATTTAAAATCCGACTTCACCATAAGTTAGGATTTTTCATAACAGTTCCAAAGACACCAAACATGAACTAGCTACCTGTACCCATTTGAAAATTACACTTATAAAATGTAATAAGGTAACTTCAAAGTTATCCTATGGGAGAGGTAGGCCTTGCAGTAGTGAAAAATGATTTTAGGAGTTTGTCACTCCCAGGACATGTAAAAAGTAAAAGTACATGTCCAACTTTTTAAATACATTGCACCCTGCCACCTGGGCAGTCCAGGGCCTACATTACTGGTGGCTTATATGTATTAACAAGCATTGGCATAGCCAATAGGTCTCGCCTTTGGGACCTTATAAGTGTTTAGCCAGAGATATTGACTTTGCCTATGTCTTTAAGCTGTGCTGTACAGAAGTCTGCAGCATGCTAAAAAGTTATAATAAAGCAGTGTCAGAAGCATTTTTGTTACCTTATATATGACCAGGAAAGCATTATGTACAACTGAACGACCATATTAAAAAAGTATTAACAATAAATAATGTCTTGAGTTTTTTTTTTGTCCTTTCAATGCTGGCAACTTCTATCTGCTTGTCCCAATGGTTGTTTGTTATGGTTTTTATTGTTATGGGGGGGGGGGGCATAAATAACAGGAGGGTGAAGGTTGGGAAATAGTATCTGTATAACAGTTAGTGAGAGAGTCAGTCAGTTAGTCAGTCAGTCAGTGAGAGAGTCTGTCAGTCAGTTAGTGAGAGAGAGAGTGAGAGAGTCAGTCAGTTAGTCAGTCAGTCAGTCAGTCAGTGAGAGAGTGAGAGAGTCAGTGAGTCAGTCAGTCAGACAGTGAGAGAGTCAGTCAGTCAGTGAGAGAGTCAGTCAGTCAGTGAGAGAGAGTGAGAGAGTCAGTCAGTCAGTGAGAGAGAGAGTGAGAGAGTCAGTCAGTCAGTCAGTGAGAGAGTCAGTCAGTCAGTGAGTGAGAGAGTCAGTCAGTCAGTCAGTGAGAGAGAGTGAGAGAGTCAGTCAGTGAGAGAGAGAGAGTCAGTCAGTGAGAGAGAGAGTGAGAGAGTCAGTCAGTGAGAGAGAGAGTGAGAGAGTCAGTCAGTCAGTGAGAGAGTCAGTCAGTCAGTCAGTCAGTGAGAGAGTCTGTCAGTCAGTTAGTGAGAGAGAGAGTGAGAGAGTCAGTCAGTTAATCAGTCAGTCAGTCAGTTAGTGAGAGAGTGAGAGAGTCAGTCAGTCAGTGAGTCAGTCAGTCAGTCAGTGAGAGAGTCAGTCAGTCAGTGAGAGAGTCAGTCAGTCAGTCAGTGAGAGAGAGTGAGAGAGTCAGTCAGTCAGTGAGAGAGAGAGTGAGAGAGTCAGTCAGTCAGTGAGAGAGAGAGTGAGAGAGTCAGTCAGTCATTGAGAGAGTCAGTCAGTCAGTCAGTGAGAGAGAGTGAGAGAGTCAGTCAATCAGTCATTCAGTGAGAGAGAGAGTGAGAGAGTCAGTCAGTCAGTGAGAGAGTCAGTCAGTCAATGAGTCAGTCAGTCAGTGAGAAAGTCAGTCAGTCAGTCAGTCAGAGAGAGAGTCAGTGTGTCAGTCAGTTAGAGAGAGAGTCAGTCAGTCACTCAGAGAGTCAGTGAGAGAGTCAGTCAGTCGGTCAGTGAGAGAGTCAGTCAGTCAGTGAGAGAGAGAGTGAGAGAGTCAGTCAGTCAGTAAGAGAGTCAGTCAGTCAGTGAGAGAGAGTGAAAGAGTGTCAGTGGGAGAGAGAGAGTCAGTCATTGAGAGAGAGTGAGAGAGTCAGTCAGTGAGAGAGAGAGAGTCAGTCAGTGAGAGAGAGAGAGTCAGTCAGTGAGAGAGAGAGTCAGAGAGTCAGTCAGAGAGAGAGAGTGTCAGAGAGTCAGTCAGTGAGAGAGAGAGTCAGACAGTGAGAGTGTGAGAGAGTGAAAGAGTCAGTCAGTGAGAGAGAGAGTGAAACAGTAAGTCAGTCAGTGAGAGAGGCAGTCAGTCAGTCAGAGAGAGAGTCAGTCAGTCAGTTAGTGAGAGAGAGTGAGAGAGTCAGTCAGTTAGTCAGTCAGTCAGTTAGTGAGAGAGTGAGAGAGTCAGTCAGTCAGTGAGTCAGTCATTCAGTCAGTGAGAGAGTCAGTCAGTCAGTGAGAGAGTCAGTCAGTCAGTCAGTGAGAGAGAGTGAGAGAGTCAGTCAGTCAGTCAGTGAGAGAGTCAGTCGGTCAGTCAGTGAGAGACTCAGTCAGTCAGTCAGTGAGAGAGAGAGTGAGAGAGTCAGTCAGTCAGTCAGTGAGAGAGTCAGTCAGTGAGAGAGAGAGTGAGAGAGTCAGTCAGTCAGTGAGAGAGAGAGTGAGAGTCAGTCAGTCAGTGAGAGACTCAGTCAGTCAGTCAGTGAGAGAGAGAGTGAGAGAGTCAGTCAGTCAGTCAGTGAGAGAGTCAGTCAGTCAGTCAGTGAGGAGAGAGAGTGAGAGAGTCAGTCAGTCAGTGAGAGAGACAGTGAGAGAGTCAGTCAGTCAGTGAGAGAGTCAGTCAGTCAGAGAGAGAGTGAGAGAGTCAGTCAGTCAGAGAATCAGTGAGAGTCAGTCAGTCAGTCAGTGAGAGAGAGAGTGAGAGAGTCAGTCAGTCAGTCAGTGAGAGAGAGTTTGAGAGAGTCATTCAGTCAGTCAGTGAGAGAGAGAGTCAGTCAGTCAATCAGTGAGAGAGAGAGTGAGAGAGTCAGGCAGTCAGTCAGTGAGAGAGAGAGTGAGAGAGTCAGGCAGTCAGTTAGTGAGAGAGTGAGAGAGTCAGTGAGTCAGTCAGTCAGTGAGGGAGTCAGTGAGTCAGTCAGTCAGTCAGTCAGTGAGAGAGAGAGTGAGAGAGTCAGTCAGTCAGTCAGTGAGAGAGTCAGTCAGTCAGTGAGAGAGAGAGTGAGAGAGTCAGTCAGTCAGTGAGAGAGAGTGAGAGAGTCAGTCAGTCAGTGAGAGAGTCAGTCAGTCAGTCAGTGAGTCAGTCAGTCAGTGAGAGAGTCACTCAGTCAGTCAGAGAGAGAGTGAGAGTCAGTCAGTCAGTCAGAGAATCAGTGAGAGTCAGTCAGTCAGTCAGTCAGTGAGAGAGAGAGTGAGAGAGTCAGTCAGTCAGTGAGAGAGTCAGTCAGTGAGAGAGCGAGTGAGTGAGTCAGTCAGTTAGTCAGTCAGTGAGAGAGAGAGTGAGAGAGTCAGTCAGTCAGTCAGTGAGTAGGTCAGTCAGTGACAGAGACAGTCAGTCAGTTAGTCAGTGAGAGAGTCAGTCAGTAAGTCAGTCAGTGAGAGAGTCAGTCAGTAAGTCAGTCAGTGAGAGAGTGAGAGAGTCAGTCAGTCAATAAGTCAGTGAGAGAGAGATTGAGAGAGTCAGTGAGTCAGTCAGAGTGAGAGTCAGTCAGTCAGTCAGTGAGAGAGTCAGTCAGTCAGTGAGACGGAGTGAGAGAGTCAGTCAGTGAGAGAGAGTGAGTCAGTCAGTGAGAGAGAGAGTGAGAGAGTCAGTCAGTGAGAGAGAGAGAGAGTCAATCAGTGAGAGAGAGAGAGTCAGTTAGTGAGAGAGAGATTGAGAGAGTCAGTCAGTCAGTGAGAGAGAGAGAGACAGTCAGTCAGTCAGTGTGAGAGAGAGAGACAGTCAGTCAGTGTGAGAGAGAGGCAGTCGGTCAGTCAGAGTGAGAAAGAGACAGTCAGTCAGTGTGAGAGAGAGAGATAGTCAGTCAGTCAGAGTGAGAGAGAGAGACAGTCAGTCAGAGTGAGAGAGAGACAGTCAGTCAGTGAGAGAGAGTGAGAGAGTCAGTCAGTGAGAGAAAGAGAGTCAGTCAGTGAGAGAGAGAGAGAGAGTCAGAGAGTCAGTCAGTGAGAGACAGAGTCAGAGAGTCAGTCAGTGAGAGAGAGAGAGAGAGAGAGTCAGAGAGTCAGTCAGTGAGAGAGAGAGAGAGAGAGAGTCAGTCAGTGAGAGAGAGAGAGTCAGACAGTGAGAGAGTCAGTCAGTGAGAGAGTCCGTCAGTCAGTCAGTGAGAGAGTCAGTCAGTCAGTGAGAGAGTCAGTCAGTCAGTCCGTGAGAGAGTCAGTGAGTCAGTGAGTCAGTCAGACAGTCAGTGAGAGAGTCAGTCGATCAGTGAGAGAGTGTCAGTCAGTAAGAGAGAGAGTGAGAGAGTCAGTCAGTGAGTCAGTCAGTGAGAGAGAGAGTGAGAGAGTCAGTCAGTCAGTCAGTAAGAGAGTCAGTCAGTCAGTGAGAGAGAGTGAGAGAGTCAGTCAGTGAGAGAGAGAGAGCGAGAGAGTCAGTCAGTCCGTGAGAGAGTCAGTCAGTCAGTCAGTGAGAGAGTCAGACAGTCAGTCAGTCAGTGAGAGAGTCAGTCAGAGAGTCAGTGAGAGTCAGTCAGTCAGTGAGAGAGTGAGCGAGTCAGACAGTCAGTCAGTGAGAGAGAGATGGAGAGTCAGTCAGTCAGTGAGAGAGATAGTGAGAGAGTCAGTCAGTCAGTGAGAGAGTCATTCAGTCAGTCAGTCAGTGAGAGAGAGAGAGTCAGTCAGTCATTTAGTCAGTCAGTGAGAGAGAGAGTGAGAGAGTCAGTCAGTTAGTGAGTCAGTCATTCAGTCAGTGAGAGAGTCAGGCAGTCAGTCAGTGAGAGAGTCAGTCAGTCAGTGAGAGAGAGAGAGTCAGTCAGTCAGTGAGAGAGTCAGTCAGTTAGTCAGTGAGAGAGTCAGTCAGTCAGTGAGAGAGAGTGAGAGAGACAGTCAGTCAGTCAGTCAGTGAGAGAGAGAGTGAGAGAGTCAGTCAGTCAGTGAGAGAGTCAGTCAGTGAGAGAGTCAGTCAGTAAGTCAGTCAGTGAGAGTGAGTCAGTTAGTCAGTCAGAGAGTCAGTGAGAGTCAGTCAGTCAGTCAGTGAGAGAGTGAGAGAGTCAGTCAGTCAATCAGTCAGTGAGAGAGAGACTGAGAGTCAGTGAGTCAGAGAGAGTGAGAGTCAGTCAGTCAGTCAGTGAGAGAGTCAGTCAGTCAGTGAGACGGAGTGAGAGAGTCAGTCAGTGAGAGAGAGTGAGAGAGAGAGTGAAGGAGTCAGTCAGTGAGAGAGAGAGAGTCAGAGAATCAATCAGTGAGAGAGAGAGAGTCAGTCAGTGAGAGAGAGATTGAGAGAGTCAGTCAGTCAGTGAGAGAGAGAGTGTGAGTCAGTCAGTCAGTGTGAGAGAGAGAGAGAGACAGTCAGTCAGTCAGTGTGAGAGAGAGAGACAGTCAGTCAGTCAGTCAGTGTGAGAGAGAGACAGTCAGTCAGTCAGAGTGAGAGAGAGACAGTCAGTCAGTGTGAGAGAGAGACAGTCAGTCAGTCAGAATGAGAGAGAGAGACAGTCAGTCAGTCAGAGTGAGAGAGAGACAGTCAGTCAGT